>CM067221.1:109106567-110393118 GCA_034190945.1 Octodonta nipae | reverse complement strand
ACGGATCTTTGACCTTTTAGAGCCTTCTGAGAAGAAATATACCTGGTGTCAATTAAGGCCCGAGACGGCTGAATATTTGCTAAAGTACTCATTTCTGGAAAAGATCAAGGTCATTCCTTTAGTAATTTTCCCAAGGAATCTGATGTGAAGAAATGAACCCCATTTTTGAGGTTATTTAGAAGCCAACCTTATTTTTTTTTAAATGAGAACCCCTATTTTTATTGCGGAACCGGAAAGGGCGAGAAATTTTACACCCGGGCATGTATGTTGAGCAACCCCTAGAGGTAAAATGACTTTAAAAATCCGCTCTGGCAAAACAAAAGTCATCCGATTCGGCAAGGGAGACCTAAAACCTCATTTTCATAGGGTCAACTTTATTTTTTCTGTAGAAACTCTTATTAACCTGAAAAAGCGGAAAATTAGGTTGAATTCAGCGACCCCCTAAGTAAGAAATTTCAGAAATGTCCAGCCAAAAATGAGGCCATCTTGGATTGGAAAAAATCAAATTTTGGTCAAAGCGACCTCACCCCCCGATAAGAAATGTCGCTCAATACATGATTCCTTAGGTCAAAAAAAATGAGGTTGACTAAAAATGAGGTTCAAGGTAAAAGGACGTTTTCAAAGCTAGAAATGATCTTGACGTTTTCCAGAAATGATTTACTTTAGCAAATGTTCAGCCGTCCCGGGACTTAATTGACACCCTGTATAAATACCGAGAGCCGACGAAAGGATTCATTAAGTATTATGCATGAGTACTAGCCATCCACACTCTCGACTTATTCAGTGGCCAGCTACGTTGATTCTCCTCTCGGTAAGACGAGGGGGCAGGAGCTCACCAGTCACCGTCCACACTCTCGTACTCGCGTTCCCTCGTGGAGAGTCTCGAACAGGGCATAGATTGCCGTCTAGTAAACAACAGGGGATCAAGATAAATTGAAAATAGTTTTGATTAAAAATTGAACTCGAACTTCAAAATAGGTAGTTGCCGAAACTGGAAACAGTATATTTATTTATATAAAACTTCTAATAAACATTTTCCTTGATGCATACATCTATTTCCATCGCCTCTAAAATGGGTGCTTTAAAAATTGTATAAATATTCAAGACATATGGTTTGTACCTACTGCAAGTGCTGCTCTCGTGAGAAATTTGCAACCCTACTCCACAGTGTAAGATTAGAACAGTGCCCTACTCTCAACAAATAACAAATTCAATGTATCCATCGAACTACACTGACGATCTCAATAACACAGCTGCCAAACACTATGTAATATTGGTTGCATAAGTAGATAATTACTTTCTATTACTGTAGGCTATATGGTAATACATTCAAAAATTGTTTTGGGCTTAAAATTATTTTGTTTGCTTTGTTTGTTGTGAATTTGTAGCTTTAAAAACGCATTTATTTTATACTTTAAATAAAGATGCATCTAATAAACATTTCTCAAGCTGAGAAAAGAAAAATATAAAAAAAATTCCTTCCTCTATTAAATAAAATAAATTAGTATTAATTCCATGAATTCAATTAATCATTGATTGACAATTTCTAACGTAAGATTATTTGTGAATAGGTATATTTGAGAAATAAGATTATTACATTTTTGTTAGAATTTGATAAATGAAAACATGACATGCCAAACTACAATAAGCACCTATTCGAAAATTAGCAATGACAAATGTTACATCTGCATGTATAAGAAATTATATTTGATTACCAAAGGTCATCTAAAACTCATAAAATAACAAATTTGAAGATTTTTCAATTTTTTATTTGACAAAAAAATTTAAAGTTACCTAGATAACATATTTTTATGGTCAATAATAAATAAACTACTAAGACACTTTAAAATGCTACCATGAACACATCCAACACAAAATACACTAAAGTAGTAATGTTTGGAAATTACAGTCTTTTGTGTTCATAAGTTTAAACTAACAAACTAAATATTCAAAATTTAAATTGAAAAAAATATGAATACTTTAAAAATCAAGTCGTATATAAAGATTAGAAAAACAATGGTTAGATCTTGCAAACTATTCGAAGTGTTAAAATATTGGAACACAAATTGTTCAGTAGGCTGTATTTGGTACATCAACAGAATGCATCAGAATACATTCTGTGAAATTCAGAAATGTTTTGATAAATAAATTTAAAATTAAATATATTCAGTTCATTAACCTAAGACATTTTATTTTGTTAAGTGTTCCATTATTTATTATTTTTGAGAGTTTTTGTCACTTTTAAGGTATTTATGTACATCTCAAACATCATTAATCTTTGATATATGAGGTAAATTGTACTGAAGTTTCACTACATTTTTTATTAAACTCTGTTAGATATATTTCACTAGTTATTAAAATGATTGTCAATTAAAATAGGGTTTTTCACAATCAAATGATCATAACTTCAAGAAAAATTAAATTAATTTTAAAATATACTAGACACATATTCTACTCTGAAATACTTCCAAGGAATTTGAACTCACATTCCATTTTAAAAATAGTGTAATTTTATATAACATCACTTCAAAGGTTGGATTGCAAAATTACTTAAAAAGTACTAAACATACTGTATACCATATACCTAATATTACATTTTGATATCTGCCATTATTCAAATATAATTGGGGAGGAGGGAGGGTTATTTCATGCATTCACTGTATACTTCACTTAAATGAGTTTTAATAAGAGCACTCAGAAGTAGACTAGACATTGTTGATGACTAAAAAACTAGCAACACCAGCCTCTGGATAAAAAAGTAGAGCAGAACCACTAGATCATGGAAGGGGTCCTTAGTGTAGCTCATGTAGACACAAACGAGCTTAGAGATCAACAATAATAAATTACTTAATAATATGGAAGGCCATAGCACTTTTAAAAGTTTTAACAAATTGACATTTTTATAACAATACATTTGATACATGTCTTATATACTGGGAATACACTAATATAAATATAAATTGTAGGGTCCTAACCAATTCACCACCCATTAAAAAAATCAACAAATTCCTAAATAAATATTAGATATGACCTTGATAATATTGTCCAATAGAAAAACATAATAATGAACAACACACGAACTGTACCAATTGTTATGTCAACGACAGGACTAGCTCCAAAACATGTATTAAAAAATTTAAAATACCTAGGTCTGGACGAACATCTTTACAAACAAATGCAAAAAGCCGTCCTGTTAGGGACAGCCCGGACAGTCAGGAAATTCATGGGAAACTGCCGCCATAACTCCAACCACAGGCCTGAAAACCTGCCAAGGGCTCCCACAGAGCTAAACCCTTTTGATATCTAGGATATCTGGGGTTTAGTGAAATTTCCCCGAAAGGCACTCTTAGCGTGCCCTAGAGGGAGTGTGATGTCATACATTGTATGGTCAAGTCGGGATAATAATTCTAACAATTTTCACTAAAAATAGTAAAAAAAGAAATACTGTTCAGTAACAATAAAAACTAAAATAAAGGAAAATTATTATTATTTGTACTGTGGTTTATAATGTTCAAATTTATGTAATTCTCTTTTAAATCTCATAACAGAGCAAGCATTTTTAAACAATTATTTATTGAAAATTAATGACTTGTGGGTCATTAATTTTATATTTCAATGTATAAAAAAATCTATGAGCTAGATGCTGAGATTCTAAATAAAACTTCTTGTATCTTGAAAAGTGTTAATGAGTTATGATCAGTACATAAAAACTGTAAATTGATATTCAAATATTTATAGATTACCTTCAAATGAGAAGTGACAAATTCCATTAATCTTGAAAATATTCAACCATTGTTTTTATAACATATTTACTGTGATATTTATCCTATATTTTGTTTAATAATTTTTTGTATACCCAATGCCAACATTCAACAAATTAGATTGGTTATATTAAATTATCACAGTTCATTTTTATTTTCTCAAAAATCCACTAACAATACAATATAAAATATAAACCTTTATTTATTCCATTGCATACAGTCTTGTCCATTCTTTAGCTTTAAGAATAGCATCTTGTTCTCTCGTTTTCCACATATTAGCTACGTCATTAGCTAGAGGATCATCAGGATTTGGACTACTTAATAAGGCCTGTATCGAAATTAAAACCGTTCTGACTTGTAACGCCGGCGTCCACTGATCTTTCAAAATATCAAGACATATTCTACCTAATTTGTCAATGTTTGGATGGTAGATTTTAGTCAGGAATCTAACATTGGGTGGAGACATTGGATAATTTTCTGGAAGGAACAATTCCAATTTGAATAGGCCCCCTTCGTACGGGGAACTCTGTGGACCAGCCATTACTACGTGGAAATATCTGCAATTAGACTCGTCTGGGGTGGCACTAATTCCAGGAGGAGGGTCTCTCGATAAATTTTTCGTTTCTACCATTATCCGCTTTTTCGAACCGCTAGCCATGCCCTAGACGTTCAAAAATGAATGAAAGTTGATGATTAATTAATTAAGGAATTACTGACCTACTTGAAATTTGAAGAATTTGATGTTAAATCGAAAACAGACCGACCGGCACACAGGAAATGTCAGTTAAAAAATCAGGGACACATGAAATTCATAGACAGAAAAAAATATGACAGGTGAGCTAGTTTTGTGATTCAAGCAATAGAATAACCTACAAATAATCGAAATAATGGGCCGCCATTTTCTGGGGAGTATTTGCATTATGCAAAAAATGAAAACTAACATTTTTTTCAACCTTTTTTTCTTAGTAATTGCATGATTACCAAATTACCCACCTTATAAATTTGGATATATAGAGTTTAGCTCAAACTATTTGCTACTTCGAGAAGTGGAGAGCCGTAAATTTTAAAGGAATCATTATAAAAGGGGGAGGGATGGGCCCTATCACGGTTAAGCTCCCTTAAAATCATCTGAGTGGTATGCTCTTTTAGTGTTTATTGTGAGAAAACCAACCTTCAGTGACGTCCTTTATAACGACAGTTTTGCTTCAGTCTTATTTCAACAACTTTGTATAAGCAACTACTTATATGCCACCCAACAACATTTTTTGAACCACCCTGTATACATTTAATTCTATTCCACCTTATATTTTACCATCCTATTTGTGCATATATATATACCACTCACACATATTTTCAAGGTTTTTTTTAACTCACCTTTATAACTGCAATTTTACTTCGTTTTATATTTCAACTGCGCACACACCTACCACCGAATAGAAAAGATCGCTCACATAACAATTTGCTTGGAATATTTTATGCTATTTCACACACTGCAAGCCCCGTAAAATGAAAACCATTACAAACAGCCTGTACGTTACACATTCATGGCATATCTTGACATTTAATCTAGATATTTACGAGCGTTTTTTGCACACATTATTACGATTTCCAGAAAAACGGTACGTTTTACGTTATAGAAAATTATACGGAATCAATCTCTTTGTAGAATACAATTTAAAACATTCAATTTGATTGAATCGTTTTGGAGATTTATTGAAATTCACTGAAGTGTATAGTCCCTTAATTATTTTTTTTTAATTTTCTGGAAAACCATAAGGATATAGAAAATTATATGGTACCGTTCTCTAATATTCCTTAATGCAATGCCGTTTAAATCTTCAAAACTGCCCAAGCCGTTTTGAATAATCGCTGAGCATACATACTTCCTTTTTGGAAGTCAGTCAATAAACTAATAAAAACCCTTTAGAAAGTGTATAATTTTACATATAATAAAATTTCTGAATTTTATGTCTGTTAATAAAGAGCTGTGACTGAAAGGGTAAAAAATTTAGTTTTCAATATTTGGAAAAATCATGTTTTAACACTACCGGATTTTCGTATCTCTTATATAAGTCATAAATAAGTCGCGTATAAAATCCTGTAAAACCTTAATTTTGGGAAAATTGATGAAATTATGAAAGCATTAGTTAAACTTCACTTCTAAATAAACAATTTGGTAAAGACGATTTTCAAAAATACGCCTCAATATGGTAGAGATTAGTATTTTAAAATTTCTGTACATTACATAAGTTAAAAAAACGTTAAATATATTATTCTTTGGAATTAGATCAAACTCATTTTTGATCTGATATTTTATTATAATTTAATTTTTATGACATTCATTATAAGTTATTTTGGTATTTTTTATTTAAAATGAAAGTTTGTTTTCATTTAATAATTCTTTTTTTTGTTAATAGCCATTATTCTCGGAATTAACGTTATTATATTAGCCCAAATATTTACGATGGATACAGTTCAGCCTAAATCAAACAAAAACAAAGGTCTGACGTGCAACACGCCGTGAGTGATATAAATCATTTGCGTTAATGTGTGTGAAACAAGTTAAATAGATCGATAAGTAGCTATTCATATAAGATCCAGAGACAGCATAATACTAGTACATGGAAACCAGCGCAAGCACTGCTCGCCTCGACGAATTTTTAATCAATAAACTATTGTATTTATATATGAAGCTTGACAAGCATTTTGATACCAATAATATTGAATTGGTGAGTGCAGGGGCGTATATTGCAAAAGATTTAGGGAACAATTACCTGAGTTTTTTGTCAATTGTTTTTAACATTTACTATCAATAAATTCGAACATCTTACATCACAGTTTTTGTTAAGCAAATGAGTGAAATTTGGCGCTTTTATTAACCCTGTATCATTTATGAATTATGTTTTTTATGTTGTTATAACTACATTGTCATGTCAGGCTATTACTGAAGAAAGGATTGAGGATTGAGGATTGATTAAAAATAAAACATTTAAAAAAAAATATAACCGACTTCTACCTATAACAAAAAAGCTAAAAATAATTATATCAAAATACAACTCTAGCAAATAAATAATACATTCAATGTTGTAAGGTACTTACCCAGGAAGTAAAAAATGTAAACATTAAAAGGTGCTCATTCTGTACAAATTAATTACCTACCAATCTAGTATATTTTTGAAGTCGGTGCCAAACAAATCTAAAATGCTTCATTGCGTACTTATCTACTAATTCATCAAACTTGATTGTTGCTTGGCACCGACTTCAAAAATATACTAGATTGGTAGGTAATTAATTTGTACAGAACGAGCACCTTTTAATGTTTACATTTCTTACTTCCTTACAACATTGAATGTGTTATTTATTTGCTAGAGTTGTATTTTGAGATAATTATTTTTAGCTTTTTAGTTATAGGTAGAAGTCGGTTATATATTTTTTTAAAAATGTTTTATTTTCAACTTTTTAGTTTTTTTTGAACTCAGGTAGTTTTCATTCTTTATTTGTTATTTTGTATGTATAACCTTAATAGACAGAACCAGGTAACATCGAAAGCCTCAACATTACACAATGATACTTTATCATTTAAATTGACAGGTAAATCTTTACGAATAAAATGTACTAGTACGCGTTGACTTAATAAGCCCAAAATATATTTATGCCTTATGGACTACGCCATGTAACCTTTTTTCAACTTTTTTTGACAACCTTATATAACTAGATAATTCCACTCCAACCTATGTACCAACCAGCCTGTACATACGACTGTCCACGGACAAGCATAAATTTGTTAGCTGCCTTCTGTAAACTACAGGACGGAGTAGAAGCCATCCTATATTTACGGGGTCAAATCCGTCCTATGTTTCAACCATAGTATATAACTCCTTGTGGCCTACCCCATAAATTATTTCCTTTTTAACATTTTATGTTATCGCCCTGTGTAACATTAAATCCTCTCCACACTTTATGCAACTTCTTATGGGCTATAAAAGAAATACTTTTTTAATCACACTGTATAAATATAATACAACTCCAGCATATATTTCAACCATCCTGTATATGATTTGCTTATGTCTACATCATATAACAGTTTTTTAATCACCCTATATAATTTTAATTTCACATTTTTTTCAATATTTTTATACGTTTTTTACATCCAGTCCACCCTATATTCCAACCATCCTGTATATACGGCTGGCCACGGACCACTATCATTCTAGTCCGTCCTATATTTCATATAAATGCAACTCCTTCTGCCACTTTACTTTGTGATTTTGTTTGCTATAACTAAACACCCTGTCTATAGGCCACCAGGTACCAGTTTAAAGTTTGATATGTGTTGTCACTGAATTTTCTATTAGGCCGGGAGAATTTGACAACCAAAAGTACCGTCTTCGCAAAATGGAAAATTTTGCATTTAAATAGGTATTTACCTGGTATACAAACAAAACGAGCATGGTACTCATTGATTTAAAAAGCCGAAAATACCATGCTTTACTACCTATATGCTTGAGATGTACATAGAAAATTTTCAAATTCGCAATTAAAACTTCCAGTGCCTAAAATTACCGCACTATTACGTTGGAATTAAAATATTTAAGAGGAAATGTCTGTTATGTCATTTCGATGAAATTTTTGATAAGAATTTTGGAATTTTCGGCGATTATCTGCAAAACAGCAAGTTGCACGTCGCAGAAAAGTATATGAGATCACTTAAGGATCTTCCTTAATAGATTAAACGTTAAAAAACTATACACATCCATAAGGAGTTATCGAAAAATCGACTAAAATATTAGGGATATTGGTCGATTTCCATGCACGCATGTGTTCATTCACAAATTTTATCACTTTACCAATAGAATTCTTTTCCAAAATTTGAAGTTTCACCAATCCGGATATATACTCTATTAAACAAGACCACATTCATTCAAAACGGTGCACCACAGGGGAAGAAATCAGGTAACATACATACAAAAAAAGCGAAAAAATACGCGACGAATTGATAACCTCCTTTTTGGAGGTCGGTTAACAATACATGGAAAATAGATCGATGGACCGCTTGAACAAAGAAAAGCTCGAATTGTTGCTCGTGGGTTTACACAACGACAAGTAATAGATTTTACTGAGACAAGATTGGACTCTTGTAAGACTTTTAATGGCATTAGCTGCCCGTCAAATCTTGTTAGTTTATCAAATAGATGTTGCAGCTTTTCTAAATGAAGAATAGATATTTGTGGAACTTCCAGAGTTCATTCGAGAAGCATTACAAGAAATAATTAGAATAGATAGTAAAAACAGTAAACTAGCTGAAGATATGCTTAAAATGTGAGCTCAAGAAGATAAGGTTTGCCTGCTAGAAAGAGCATTATAAGGTTTACGACAATCCGCTCGCCAATGGCATAAAAAATTAAGCGAAGTTTTGCAGAATTTTCGACTCACTCCGGCTACAAATGATACTTGTCTTTACTCCGATATTAGTGAAGATCAATATACAATTTTAGTTGCCTATGTTGACTATATATTATACATATCAAAGAATAAACAGAAATTAAATGATATTAAAACTAGCCTTGCGAAGGAATTCGAAAGAAAGGATCCAGGATTAGCGCGGCATTGTTTAGGAGTTGAAATTAATCAAGAAAATGGTGAAATTGAGTTGAGTCAACAGACATATATAAAAGATCTCTTGAAGAAATTTCACATGGAAGAATGTAAGTCAGTAAATACTCCCAGTTACCAAATAGAGATTGTTACCGAAGAAAAAATGCAGAAAAACCATTCAGACAATTAATTTGATCACTTAGGTATTTAGCAACAGCTACTCGCCCAGACATTACATTTACTGTTAACAGATTATCACAATTTAACGAGAAATATGAAGATGTTCATTGGTCAGCAGCAAAGCGTGTATTACGATACCTGGAAGCTACACAAAATCATGGCCTAGTATTTAAAAAGGATTCGTTTATAATTCTAGGGTATTCTGATGCCGATCATGCAAATGACGTTACAGACAGAATTTCATACACAGGATATGTATTTACATTAAGTGGAGCTGTAATGTCATGGCGTTCGAAGAAGCAGCAGTCAGTTGCTATTTCGTCCACCGAAGTCGAGTACGTAGCCCTGTCAGAAGCATCTCGAGAAGCATTATATTTTACGAAATTTAATGCTAGAATTGGATCTAGTTGATTTATCTAAAATCAATCTTGGAACAGACAATCGAAAGCAAAGTACATTGCTGAAAATGCTACTTGTCATTCAAGAACTAAACATGTTTCTACAAGATACAATTTTCTACGTCAATTGGTAAAGAAAAATAGCATAACGTCGAGATATATACCAACTGAAGAAATGCCTGCCGATACTCTCACAAAACCACTACCAGGACCTGCACATCACCGTCATGTAGAGGGGATGGGATTGAAGATTTGTAAATCGCAGAATTTGAGAAGGGCGTGTTAAGCAAATGAGTCAAATTTGGCGCTTTTATTAACCCTGTATCATTATATGAATTATGTTTTGTATGTTGTTATAACTACATTGTTTTTGTTTGACATTATTACTGATTTGTCAAGAGATGTAAAGTTAGTTTGATGAATTCAGAGATATAATTTGTAGATATAATAGTTATCAGTTTTGATAAGAAAACCATAGTTCATTTTTAAAATTTTATATATTAATTTCATAAAATTTTAAAAGTAAACTATGGTTTGCTTATCAAAACTGAAAATGTAACATTTTCGAATTTACTGTTAGTAAATGTTACAAACAAGTGAGATAACAAAAAACTCAGGCAATCGCTTTCTAAATCTTTAGATTTAGCCCCTGCACTGGCCAGTTGAATATTCCCGATTTCAAAATGTTTGTCAAGTTTATACAATAGTTTATTGATTTAAAATTTACATTTCAAAGATTTTGATTAAAATTCTTTGAAATGTTTTCATTTATGCTCTACACGTTATTGGTAAAAAAATAAAACGACAAGCTGAAGGGAACACTATTTATTTTACTGGAATAATCGGACACTTGTGTAATATAATTTGATGTAGGTATGCCACGTTGCCTAAATATTTGGTAAGTATACTAAAAATACAAATAATAACATACAATTAGTCAATATGAAATAATACATAACCAATATTTATGTGTTCTGACCCATCATCTACATAACGTTCTACAATTATATTATGTTCTCATAGCGGTTTCTGATATTTTAATACTGACTGGCCGTTTGTAGTAACCAAGGAGTATGTAAAAAGTCAGAATGAACCTGACCTGAGGTTGAATTCCTGAGAAAACTGTTACACAATGCACAATAACGTTGCTGCGTTGTAAATACGAAGACGAATTCGTGTCAAACAATTTCGTCGACTTTGTAGATGACTGTTCTACATAATGCAATAAAAAATAACTATATAATAATAATGTATAATGTCGCTAGTGTTAACGAAAATGGCGTCAAGAGAACCAACTCTCACCGCCAAGAAGCACCTTCAGATATAATTATGGTCAACACAAGAAACATTTCGTATAATCGGCGCACCAAAACAGTGAAACAAGTAATGGCAACACTGTTATGATAACTATGCATAAAATACGCAAATACCAGTAAAATATTAACTTATATACTGATTCCCAATAAAACATGAACAACAAAGTTATTGAAATATACAATTATTGAGGTAGTTAAACTCAGATCAGATAGTGTGCAAAAACAAAAACCTGCTGTCCAGATGAAAACTTCACTCCAAAAACCTGCAAACCTATTAATTACTAGTTAACATCCATTAGACAAAAGAAAACAACTGAAGTCCTGATGGAAAATATATTGAAACAAAAATTATGTTTGGAAAATATTACTCAAAAAGTAACAGTAATATGTATAGGTGGGAACCTATGTGATTTACTTTTTTGATATTTCAGCCTTACCCGTCTTGGTAGGGTTATCTTTTTCTCAGAAGTAATACTTCTTTTTATAATCGATGGTGTACATGCCTGAACATATAATGAGCAATTTTTTACAGAAAAAGTAGACCGGCAAAGATCAGGATAGTAACACCGAGTTAGATACGATATTTACGCCCCTTGCCAGCTCTTTTTGGGTATATAACCTCTATGCCGACTTGACAGTGAACACATTTTAGTTTAATCAAAATTATGACATCTGGTGATGTAAATATGTAACACCACAGAATCTGTAAAAAAATAATGTTTGAAAAAATACTTTTTCGAAAGATTTCAGAAGTTTTGTTTTAATTTTAATGGCTTCTGAAAACACGATTGGAAGGGGAAACAGTACCTCTAGGCTTTTATGTTGGATAAAGAATAACTTAAGTCACAAGTTCTGCATAGTTGGTAGCATCTTGAGAGCTATGATAGCGATGCCATGTTTAGTCAATGTGCAACTTAGAAAATGGGAATGTTTGACAAATTTTGGATAGATATTAGGATAACTGCTACCTATTAAAAACAGTAACAACATTAAAGGCATGATAAGCAGAAAAGAGCTACATTTTCCGGTTACTTTTTGAAACAACATCTTCAAAAACAAAACACTGCACACAACTATCTGAATCCGAGGTTCTAAATCTACTGTAACGCTGGTTCACTTGCTTTCAGTCTCCTTCCAGCTACTTTATGTAATAACATGTACTATGAACTATTTGTTTTAAAAAAAATTAATCGCAAAAAAGTCCAAACAAAATGTGACTAACTATAAACTTTACCAGATGATATACATATATGCTTTATTTTTATATACTATATTGAAGAAGTGATTTCTCAGAAGGAAGTATCATTGCCAATCTTTCAAATATATATTTCTGTTTCAAAAAGTACTTTTACAAATTTCATAGTTTACAAATTACAGAATCTCAATGCTCCAAGACGAATATATAATTTACTATAGCTTTTAGTATTTTGAAAGTTTGGTAAATGATACGACAAACACCCATAATTTATTTACTATGGACGAAAACACGGTATGATTATGTAAAAATCATGTATAATGAAATAATGTACTTAAAAATTCAATAATAAAAACATTACTAATTCCAAGTCACCTTGTGGTACATTTCAATCGACATTATTGATTTTTTAAGTACCATACTACGGAGTGATTTAAAACTAAACAAAAAAAAAAAAGAGAAACTATAGATATTTTACCCCATTAATAGAATAAATTTGACCATGAGACATCGATTTGACACATTCACCACATCAAATTTGGACATCTTAATACTATTTTTCCAAAAAAAGCTACAATCAATTGTTCTTTGAATACATAACCTCAATTGTGATCAAAGTTAATCAATAAATGGGACGTCGGTTAGGCACTATATTTTAATATGAATTCAATATAGCTGTATATTGATGAGTTTTAAATGTCGACGACAACGGAAGTACAGATGATCAGCTGATCCACAAGTATGTCCTCTGGTTTAGTTTGGAAGCTTACGGTGTCGACATCTATACGCGGGTATATCTGTTAGGGGATATACTACACAAGACAAAAAAGTACTGTATGATTGTGTTAGATGTGAAACAATTGCTGTTGTTAGCTTTGAAAAAAAAAATCTTAATATAGTTGTGGATCTGCAGTTTATAAATGCCTATAATCAGTGTAGTATATCTACTATTGTTGATGATCCTATTAAAACTAACGGTTTGTTCTTCTACGATACCTGTGCACAATTGAAAATATGTTTGCATGCACACCATATATTCATAAATAATAAACTTGTCAGTATTAGCAGTACTGAAACAAATGAATTCTACCATCAACACCTGATGATCGTTGAAAAAAAGCGGCAAAGAAAAATAAATGGGGGGGATAGAACGGTTAAGTGTACCAGAATATTTGCCAATAAGTTTTTTGTATATAAATATGTAATAAACTAAATCATAAAGTGATATAACAAAACTCTAACCTATAAAGGGGATTTTTCTCCGAACTGGATGTTGCCCAGGAAAAACAGACAGCTAGATAGATAAATGTATCGGCTATTTTAAAAAGCTTCGTGTTACTTTTGCAATCATAGACAACTGAAGTAAAACAAACGGGGTATAGCGGTACCAGATTCACGTAACTGTTCAACCAAAAAATTGTGTTTTTACCATCAAAATATACGATTTTTGTGACTATTTCGATAAATCTGGTATTGTGTTTTCTCGAATTACTGCGAATCAGAAAACGCCTTGAGTTTGGGAATTCTTAGCTGTTCAAACGCTAAAATAGTGCCATTTGAACATTTAGACTGTACGACAAACGGGCATGTCACAGTAACATTTTTTTAAATCAATACTTCCAAAAATTTGTTCCAATTGGACATTTTTTGTCCTATTTCTTTATAATATTACCGTGACAAGCGATAAAACCTGGAAACTGTTATCCAAGGTCAAATGCGATCATGTTTGGGATGAGGAAATCTTCAATGAGAAACTTAGAATTTGAATTGTGGATTATTGAAAACGGGCATATGATTTGATTGTATGAGAGAATATTGAGAACGACGACGCCAAAAAAGAATTTTACGTTTGCTATCTACAATGGTGATCATACCTATTTTCGATAACCCAAAGTATAAAGGTCGCAAAAGCTCTAGATGTTAGTTAATAAAATCAACAATATTCCAAAAATTACAATGTAGAATATTTTTTTACACAGAACACTAAATATATTATTTTGACGTTGTTGACATTTCGATACGTTTTGTGTTCAAATCATTGTCACAACATCTAAAACGTTTGCAACCTGTATAACTTGGTGAGACTCTGTTTATCTACATATTATTTCCTTTTAATACCATAGTCGGTGAAAACCTGCCATAGGCGTTCTATATATTGATATTTTCTTGTTTTGGGGGGTTTTTTGGGATAATTTTGATTTCCTTTTCTACTATGAAAAAATTGCAGTGCAAGATCAACACGATTCGTTAGATTTCTTGTACTTTGCCCGGATCGCGAGATGACGTCATTCGAACATAACCTAAAAATTTAACAAAAGACGACGTCTCACGACCCGAGCTCCTTGACTGTGAGATGTATTTTTTCTGTGAAATAATGGATTTATATACGAACTATGTATATACGTTCTTAACTAAACTGTTTTGCTAGAAAAATCTTTCTTTTTTTTTGTACGATGTATGATTGTACTCGTTTTTTTCTTGAATTTCTTTCCGGAACAACGCTTGTTGGGTGAAATGCTTTTTTTGAGAAACTTTTCATTAACCTACGGATCGCCGGAATAAATATATGTACCCTTTTACCTTTTTATAAATAAAATTTCAGCTCTCTCTCATTTCTTGGTAACATTCTTGCGCTTTGGCACAATTCATAAATCTGTACAAATAATTTAAAATCTCTTTTATACATAAAAATAATAAATATATATAATTATAATATGCGGGCCAGCAATCAGAAACATTCCAAACACCAGATTACAAATTTGGATCTGTATTAATGTTTTTAATTTTTAATAAAAAAAATTTTTAACCATTATTTTTCGATTATTAAGGTACGGTACATAAAAATTGAGCTTTTAGTTTATAAAGTAGGAAAAAATGATCTTCGTGTTTGGCGTAATTTCTGGATTTCTGCCCCAAATATCCATTCTTTCACATTTTATATTTTTCGCAAAAATTTTTCATTTTTTACAAATCTAACAAGAAATATCCTCCCCAACAAACAGTTTTTATCAAAAATATTAATTTTACACGACCGGTTCTAGACCGGAGGACACGAGAAAAATGTCCTAAAAAAATTCTAACCTCCCAAGTTTTTGTACTATTCAAGGGACATAGCGAAAGACCTTGACGCAAGGCAACTGTTCGCTAGCTTTTTTTTTAAGAGCCTTATTTGTACCCGTCCTTATTTGGTAATTCGCAACAATCACACTGCTCACATGGCCCGGCACCTCTAACAAATAATATCATATTGGGCTATGAGAGCAGTCACAACATTTCAACAAACGCCTAACAATAATAAGTGTTTTTTCATCTGTCTTTTTATTTTTAATATAATCACATTCACACGCACAAAAGTCCTTGATGGTATCACCGTCGCTTGCGGATCGGTTGCGCACAACTCCCGGTAGATGGCAACCCTGGTTTTTCGCAAAGTCCACCGACACGACACCAACAATACGCTTGTAAACTTATAAAAAATTTAAAGCTTTTGATTTCACATTCACACTCGAAAAATTAATAACAGCCACGTTAAACGCTATAGTACAGGTTGCAGGTTGAATACGCCGTTTCTTCGTTACAATATAATCGTCCCCTGCACCCCATACTACACCTTCTGTAGAGGAACTATACGACTTTGATGTAGTGCTATTGGAAACTCTTCAGATTTGGTAACGGTGACTGGTCTTCGTGAAATTTTGAATCGTCTCCGGGCTTAACTCGAAGAACGTACGGCAGTGGTTGACACATATAACAACTCCCCTGAACCGAAATCTTCTCCGTCATGCTGCTTCTCGACCAAATTTCCGATAAGCCCGGACACTGATTGAGTTTTTTGACAAAACTATTTTTTACGTAATAAGAGCCGAAACGAATGTATTTTTTGGTAAGTTCATGCGGTCAAAATCCTGTTGTATTTCAACCAAGGAACACGATATTTCGATACAGTATAACGCCAGTCGTGTTTGGTTGCTTTAAGAGTTGTTTAGATCTTTGGTAGTCCATACTAATTATATTTTTTCTTGTAGTAGTAGGTAAAAATTGTTCGTTTAATCTGTCTCTTTAAAAAAATCTATACTGTAGTGTTCTTCCTGAGGTTGCTGCGGTCATAATATTGATGTATTTTTATGTATAAATAACGGAAATTTCTAATAGCTATTATATTCTATTTTGATTTCTTGAGGTAGATTGTAGTAATTTGGCAATGATGTTTCACATACCTTATCCCCACGAATACTTTGAACTTTCCGCTGTAACAAAAATGGAAATCGCCGATTTTATAAGAATTGATGATGAAAAGACTGTTACGGTAACGATGAATTAGGAAAATTAAATATTGTTGCGTTGATTTGTTATAGCGGAAAGTATCAAACATAGTCTCCCGAATATGGTATGTGTGAACCCATGCACCGGCAGTGTTTGTAGATGGCTGATACTAATGTTGTGGTTCGGTTGATGTGGCCTCAGATTGACTCGATTCTTTCTGTGGTCTTGAAGGACGTTGCCTACCTTGAGGCACGACTGCGGATTGCAGAACCATAGCACGGATGCGTCGTTGTGCAGACTGAAATAAATTGATATTTTAATTAGTTTAGTTATTATTTTATGTTGTAGGCAAGACATAGTTCTCTAGCATAACCAAGCAATATATCTAATCTATTAACATGTGAACATAAAGACGTACTACTCCTTTTATGGACTGTATAGATGTGCAGAATATATAACAAATCGTTTTTTAGTTTTTTATAACTAAGTAATTTATGATTAACTATTGCATTTGAATCAACTGAAGTGGTGCCCTCTATGAAGAAGTAGCGTATGCTAAAGGTTAAATTTGAGATTTAGGAGGTGACAGTAAAATAGTACAAAGACATTGACTTTATTTATTCACTACTCAATGAAATGTCTTTTACACTAACAATATCTTTTCTGCTGATTTAGCTTTTTTATTTTACAAAACGATGAACACAACAAATATTAAATTGGCCAGAATTTAAGGAAGTTATTCGCATCTACAGAAGAATCCAGACCAAAATTGGTAAGGCAGTTACTCAAAGATCAATTAATCAATTAAAGCTGATTGAGATAAATTTGATTTCAGGTTCTAACGAGCGGAATATGGAAATTCTACTTTTAGCTAAAGTGTAACACCAAAACTATGTACACATGAGATGTAATATATGACAAAACATTATGTGCATACACACTTACATATATGCAATTTTGTGGATGTAAGCAGGCGCTAATGTTTTTTTTTGATTGGAGTGAAGAATTGTTGTTAAATAAAACTTTGCAAAATCATTTGAAAATTGCTGTACGATACTTTAACAAGATGTGATATACTGAAAAAATATTTTTACTGTTTTATATTTATTTTATGTAATGGAAGTTGAATAAGTATTAGTACTAAAATAAAATTAATTTTTTTGCACTTTGGTATAAGTTAATCTTTAAACTTAATTTCAACAACTTGGTATAATTACATAGTCCCCTAAATCATGCAGAGAAAAGAGATCACTTTAATAAATGAATAAATAACAAAAAACTCACGAAACATACTGGGCATTGAAAAAAAGATTTTTACTGACAATTTACTTCAGTGAGTCTTGTTTAAACAATGATGATTTAATTTTGTATACAAACATTTGATGCCTGAATCTTATCAAATGAAGGGATATTTAAAGCAACAATAATTTATATTTTCAACAGAGTTAATGAATGAAACAGCAATCATGGCAACATTGGGTTAAGTTTAAATTCGTTCCTTAACGTAGATCGTAATAAAGGAATTATTGCGGAAGGTGAAGAAGGCAAAAAATGTGACATGTATTCGTTGTGAATGTGATATTTTGACGTGGTTGGTTTACCTATGAAAGTTACTTTGATTTTAATATTAAGTTGCAATTGTTTAAGTTTATAGAATATGAGTGCGGAAATGTTAGGCATGGAACAAAAAACAACTAAATTATTGGTGAGTTTTTTTATGACATTGAAAATTCATACTACTTGTAAAATTTTTCACTTCTATGTTGGTAATGTCGGGTATGATACGTTTTCGATACCTACACATCGGTTTTTTTAAATGCCAATAGAGATGAGTAAGTTATTATTACTAAATGCTTAGATTGCATAAAAAGTTGAAATGAATTCCCTTATAATGCTTCAGTAAATCTATTATATTATATTTACATTGTTTTTTTTTCATTGAATATCTTCTTTTGGACGAATTTATTAAGAATATATTGAAAAGGAGCAGTCATAAATGAATACAATAAATACAATTCACATTTTAATATACTCTTTTCATTCCGTACAGTCTTATGGACGCACGGCAGGGTTGCCAGATGTACTGCTTTTTCTGAAAACTTAATAATATAATAGGTCCTTAACTATACAAGTTAAATATGTCTTTTTACGAGTTTTCAGTTCAAAATAACTACTGACCAGTAGTTACCTATGAAAATATCTGCACTACATGTTATACCTTGCATATCAATTTACAAACCTCTATCACGTATTGTTTCTGAGATATTGAATTATCTCAAAAACATGACGCTTTTTTAACATTTGATATTTCAATTCTTTAGTTGTACATTCCAAAAACCTTGATTATGGTTCCCCGAAAACGAAACTTTATTCATTTATCACTTGATTTACCTACCAAAACAGAGATGAATCCTGCGAATCATTTATTTCTTTAATCAAGTTAAAAAATCATAATCAACGAAATACAGTAGCATAAAAACTGCTTATATAAACTGAATTTTTAATGTTGCTGTAATACAGGCTTTTAGTTATACAACCACCATGACCTTTTCCTTGTGTGTGGTTGCATATGCAAGCACAAAAACAAATGTAACAATTGCCGTATTATTCAGATATCTGTCAGTGGATTTTTTAATAATTAAAATCAGCAAATTAAGAAACTTGAAAGTCCGTATAAAAATAGAATGCTAAAAACCTATGAAATAAAAAACTACGACTGTGGATAACATGAGGAAAAGTTGACAATTCTAATAGGCTAAAATACTGAAACATTTAGGAAGAAGAAAAAATATTGACGCACTTACCTGAACACTAAAGAATGGTCCTATGATATGCACGGTAGTTTCGTCTTCTTGCGGCGAAGCACCTTGTTCCGGCAACTTGATCACGCTACCAGTGACGCGTTGAAGCTCGCGAACGTTCTGACCACCTTTGCCGATGATGCGACCGACCTGTGAACTCGGTACCATTATTTCGACCGTTAATCGGACGTCATCAGAACCGGCAACGAAGCCCTCCTCTCGCATTTTTTCAAAGATCAAATACTGAGCCTGAAAGCAAAATATTTACCTTTATATCTGTTTATATACTTATAACACAACTCGAACAGGACTCATCCTAGGAAAATAAAATTAAAAATTGTAGGGTTTTCAAGAGCCATCTAGTGTTGACCCTGACTTCAAGGTCAAGATGATGTCAATGACTTAAACCCCTTATTTTCATGCCTTAATTGAAAAGAGATAAATTTTGATTTAGCATATCACAGTTACGGTGATGGTTATGTCAACGTCAATCCGTTTGATAAATCCAATACCATTTTTCATTTATTTGTTTGAAAAATCTAAACTTACTCATTTCAGCCCCTATTTTTCACCATTGCTTATAGTCTAATTTTAAAGATAACTATTGTTACGGAAAGTTATAACGTCGGCCGAAGAAGGACCCTGTATATACCTACCAAGTGTAACTGTCAGTTCGGCAAATATCTACATAATTCGACATTAGCACCATAGAGTAGTCTCGAGGACTCTCGAATGTCAAAATTGTATGTAAATAGGTGTTCTGTGAGCGTTAGAGGTAGTCTTGTCATAAGTTCAGTTGAGTATCATAAGTAGTAATGTATATGCTCTAAGCAAACGTCATGTCAATTGTGTTTTATGTTGTATGTTTCAAGAAATTTGTATTGAAGTTAGAAGGTTAAGGTTGTGTTTTCAGTTTAGATCATTTACTTTATAGAGATAGCCTGCAGTGCACAAATGTCGTGGTAAGACTAAGGAGAGACAGGGCAATAGAGAGGGCAAGAGGCTATTTCACTCAGTTGGGAGCTGCTTCTAATGAAATACGTTCAGCATGTTGTTCATTGGCTTCTTCCACCCACTAAGTGAAATAGCCTCTTACTGTCTCTATTGCCCTTTCTTTCTAGCATTGCCACGATTTTATGCTTGACAGGCTCTATCTAGATGGTAAATGATCGGTGTTAATAAAGTAGTATTAATTGGACAACAGGTGTCTAATTGAGCCCACGGGATCCGTAGCAATATGAATACGATTAAGCGGTACCAGAAACTCCTAAGAACTAGTCAGGTATGTACAAGTGATGAAAAATAAAGGTTGGAACTGGTGTATTGATATTTGACCACAGGATCGATGTTGATAAGAGCGTGGCACTAATCTTGAAATCAAGAAAAAATAGGGGATTCCACTTGGAAAATTTATATTGACTTTTCACAAGCTTGACCTTGAGATATGGGTCAATACTAGATGGCGCCCAACGTGTTTTTTTCTTGGATGTGCCCTTTTCAAGAGATTTAGGTGGGAGGAATAAACTGAGACACCCCTGTATATTTTTATTTTAATGTGTGAATTTTACCTTCCATTGCGCTTCAGGTGAGCCAACGATTGTGACCCTTCGTTCGTTTTGGGTTTCCTGAGGTTTAGTTTCGTCAATGGGGGCGATTTTTACCGAAGCACCCGAAAATCTGATGATGTTTCTGATGTGGGAGCCCTTCGTACCGATTATGGCCCCAACCGCGTTGTTCGGAATGTACAGGTATGTAGTTTCTTGAGAATCGCCGCTAGCCTGGGAGGAACCACCAGGGTACATCCCAGGGTAAGGCGCTTGACCACTATAGAGCCCTCGAGATCCGTAACCAATTCCTAGAACAAAGACTATTAATCTCTAGAATTCAAATTACACATATAGTTAGATTTCTAATAATTTGTCGGTTATGTATCTGGCCATAGATTTGTGGTTGTTGGTTTCTGCGTCAGCTTCTAGTCCCGAAAATAACTGGAAATATTTAAAGAGAAGACAGGAGTCCTTTGGGGTCTGTGTAGTGAACCAAATAGATAAATAATTCCAATACTTTACATGATAACATCAAACTCCCAATATTTTTCTTCAACAACCAAGTTGTCATAATCTGAAGTATGTCAAACTATAATAATAAGTTCGTGTGATAAGTGACAACCGATAAACGATAATGCATTATTCTGTAATAGTTCCAAACTGCTGTAAGTCCTTGACTAAGCTGCTTTAATTATGTCTCCTCATAATTTATGTAACAATACATATTTGAAGTAGTAATCGAAATAAAGTGTAACAACGTAATTTAGAAAACAAATACACTTTTAAAACCATCAAAGTACCATACGAGCATTGTCATTGCCTGATCAGTCATTCAGGGTTTGTAACTATTTATGTTTGGTAGCACTGTATCACTTACTTGTCTTTATTTCTTAAAGACTTGAATCAGCTTTTGAAAAATTTTAACCTGAGGGGATTTCTTGTACAATCTCGCCCCCTGACTTAATCTTCATTACTTAAAAACAGTTTTTATCGTCTATTCCATATTTTTAAATTTATATGAGTATCTTACTAAAAAAAATTGTTTGTCTGATCAGGCATGTAGGCTATGTGATAATTTGATTGGTAGCATTGCATCACTCGAAATTTTTTTAAATGAAAGTCTGTTTTTATTCCTTATATAACTTGAAAATACGTGAATACGTCCAAAATTACAAGATAGGGTTACTTGTACAATCTCTTTCTAATATCTTCAGCATGTGTTATTGTGTTGTTTTCTCCAATTGTAGCAGTGACGAGAATATTTTATGTTGTGGTTTGCAAGTTCAAAGAAATGTATGACCCATCGCCACTATATTATCTCTATTGATTCAGGGATTATTTAAAGAATTGAGTCTTTTTGGTCTATATGTCCTCATATATGATAGATATTCTTGAGCCACTATGCTCTACAAGATTTTTTTCTGGAAAGAATTCGGAATCTCGTTTTACAGTTATTTCCAGTTTTTTATAGAAGCACTTCCATTGGTCTGCTTTTGGTTCTAACTAGGTACATTTCTTCCAAAGTAATTCTTAGTATGCAATAAAAATATTGAATTAGCCAAATCAACTAGACAATAAACAAAAGTATCTCTGCCGTGCAGGAGATTTACTTTTCTATATAAATTTATATCAGTAAAGGATTTTCACTTCAATAAAGTAGAGGATATTCAGGATGCCATCTAAAGTTAAGTGTGAAAAGTTAAGCATCGTTCATTCTAATTCAATAAACAACCTTGTGAATGATGCTCTACTATTGCACTCTTCAGGCTAACCTTTGAAAAAGGTTTATTTAGGTAAAAGTAACGGGAAATTAAATTACAGGTTCCTGAATTATCCTGAGCCTTATATATGTTAAAAACACAGAATGTGTTAACTGAGAATAATAGTAAGCAACAATAATCGAAGTTTATTTGGTTTATGAAAATAAAAAAATGTTTATGGATATAGAAATAAAAGCTACTACTACTTCTAAGATTTATGACATAATGTACAGTACTAGAGATGGGCAAAACTGCAATTTTTAAATAACAGTTGCTATTGTTATTGCTATTTGCAAATAACAACCCAAAATAACAGATAACTGTTATATATTTTACTTAGAGAAATGGTGCCGCCATCTCTTGGGAAGAAACTAAATTATTCATTTCTTTTGTTGGCTGTTAATAAGGTAGAGTTCTTCCCATTTTGTACGATGTAAAATATGTATATTTGTAAAAGATTCCTTATTTTTTCAATGTATTTTTGAGACTAATGTTAAACTGGGAAGTACAGATACAGAACCAACAATTCAAAATTTAAATTGAAATATAGTATCAAACTGCGGAGTAGTGAAGTAGAACTGTGTTATTAGGGACCTATATAAGTATTTATTTCGGGTGTTATTATTCTAAACTGAACTATTTTAAATTCCTTTTTTATAAGAAAGTGTGTGGCACTTGTACTTATTTGGATAAAAATTTCATTTTGAAAGCCATGGAAAATTTTTTTAGAGGCGAAAAATCTATAATTTGGAATTTTTTCACTCCTGAAAGTCAAACTAAAGCAATATGTAACTTTTGTAAGTACAGTTTGTCCTATAAATCATCAATATCCAACTTAAAACACCATATTCTACACAAACACCCTTCAATCAAATTAGAATCAACTCAACAAAAGGCTTTCAGTAATAATATAATAGCAAATAGCAATGGAATTGAGAACGGAGGTTTTCGCGGCCACAACAAGATCAATTTATTCACACAATAACAACAGAATCACAAGATTTCCAAGCTGCAACATCGAGGGCATTAACTGATTCCGAGAGACATCACGTAAAAAAATTTAGTCATCTTTAAGAATGGCAAAAAAACTCGAGTTTTACAAAAAAAGATAATGTTAATAAATTTTTGAACTGAAAATATCTGTTTTATCAATTCACACTGTATCAAGTATATACGATTCCTTTAGTTTTGGTATTAATAAATACTAAAAATTAACCTTTAAGCAGCAAATTCAGTATAATATTTAATATTGTAGAAACCATTTAAATAAATAGGTATATTCAAGAACATAAGCATTACAATTATAATGTTATATCTAATACATTATGATT
The DNA here is from genome assembly GCA_034190945.1 of Octodonta nipae. NCBI lineage: Eukaryota > Metazoa > Arthropoda > Insecta > Coleoptera > Chrysomelidae > Octodonta > Octodonta nipae. The sequence continues at coordinate 110,368,971 of CM067221.1, read as the reverse complement.
ATTTATAACAAATTCCTTTATAATTAATTTTTCAATATTTCAACAATGGTAATTATGAACGAAAATTCAAGGACAATTTTTTCATTTACTACGTTGAACTCCTATTTTTTAATCTTTTTAGACCGTGATCCATATACTCTACTTTATGTCTTACGTTAATCTTCGTGTTCTGTTCATATATTTTTCAATTAAATTCTATTATGTATATATGATATATGTATTACTAATATATACTATGGATTAATATAAAGACCTAATTCCTTATAATATGTCAATATTTTGGAAACCATTTACTTTTTATAAACCTACAGTATTACAATAATAATAATATATACCCATAATATAGTTGCTAATACATATCAAACAAATTTCTATTACAAATTTCCTCACTTATAACTAAATTGTCGAGATTTTTACCGCTTTATAACCAGTGAGTAAATACATCTACTCACTGTTTATAACTCATCAGCTATCAAATTATGTGTTGATATTACGCAAAAGTGTCGCCAACAAGTAAATATAACTAGTGAAAATAACTTGAAACAAAAGTTTTCATTCAGCGAAAGCAAAACGTTGTGGCGCTTCAACGCTTTAATGCTATAATTCCCTGAATGCAGCCACAGCCAATGAAAACCACTGCTATCTGTATTACCCGTCGAAACAGATAACTGGTCAACTTTCAGTCGTGTAGTTTTCAACCGATCTGTTATTGCTATTCAAAAAGGCAGTTGAGGTTAGGACTGTTTACGTTATTGTTCGATAAGCGCTAAGCACTTAAGCAGTAGTCAACGTATATCTGTTATCTGTTATTGTCAACGGACAATAACAGTTGTTATTGTTGTCGAGTAAATAATAGTTGTTTAATAGCAGCTATGTTAATAACGCCACATCACTATACAGTACCCTTCTACATAGACAGAGTGAACTGCGAGAAAAAAAAAACATATTTTGAAGTTTTTGAGATAGCGTAAAACACACCACCGGAAGCTGTGAGTACGGAAAAATTCTACCTACATCGTTAAGAGCTTGTAACACTGAAAATCCAACTGATAAATATATTCCCTTGTGAACTCAAACTTGTTGCTATAAATTATTTAGTACGACCAATTAAGCACCAACAAACAATATAAGATTTTCTGTCAGTTCCCTAAGGAATCGCACGGTATACTGAACTAGTATTATTACCAGCGACCCAGCCCCCCTAAGTCGACTCCCACCCCAAATTTGTCCTCTACTACAGATCACAATCCCGCTGTTATCAATAGACAGTATTAGGGCTATGTTATGTGCCTAAGCAGCTACTAAAGCCTCAGTACCTTCTACCAATGTGCTCATACTACAAATTCAAGGAGTCCAATGGCTATTATAGCGTAGATTATTCCCAATACTCCAAAAATATAGCGCCTAATTGCAGCTCCAGCAGAATGTAAGGATGTAAGTCACATGACAGGAAAACATCATTTTCATGAGTATTTGTCAAATAAATTTTCTGATAGATGAATTGTGATGTATTCATCGGTTTCCTAGCCTGTACGATCGCCGGATCTGACTCCTTTGGATTTTTATGTATGAGGGTACCTCAAATTTAGAGAAAGTTACTTATACTAAGAGGCTAACTGTCATTTGCTTGAACACTTAAGGCTTTCTAGCAGAATTAATAAGCCCTGTACGTAACATCATTTACTACAAATTATCTTATGTCACATATAATCTACAAATTCAACTACAGTTGTTGTTGATCAAAAAATATGGAGAGAACACTGTGGAATAAATTACTTATATTCCAGTCAATAGAGATTTTTACGTGACATAAAATTCAACAGCAAACCGCTTACGATAGCACGAAAGTAATCGTTTAAAAGCAGTAACTGACATAATTTGAACAGCAAATTCGTAGAAGTAAATTATATGAGCATTAAAAATTTCCAAAAATGACGATTTTTTTTGTTTTTTTTTTTTGCTTATATTATGAAAAGTGATGATGCGATCATACTGTTGTCCTTGGAAACATTGTAGAGAATCAGAAAACCTTCAAAATGACTGTTCACAAATCTTGATCGCAGCTTTTTCATAGAGATAAGGCGAAAAAAAAAAAAATATAATACTATCACAATTCATCATGTTTTCATCTTATGCCCCCATCTAAAGAAAATCCTGGATCCGCCTATGAACATTGACAGCTATTGTCAGTTCTTCGCTGTCTGCCGCATCTTCGTACTTTTAATGAAATATTTACTTATAACTGGGCAATACTGTTATTTTACATAACAGTTACTATTGTTATTGCTATTTGCATATAATAGGCGAAATTAAAACTCAATAATCTAGCGTCCTATCGTTATTTCATAACGATAACGACTTACAGAATACGGCTGCAGATGACAGCATCATAGGGGACTATGTCGCGCAAATATTATAATAAAACATACTTGAAAGAGGCTTTTCTCAAAAACCGGAAATTCATAACATGTCATAGAAGTCGTGTTCCGTTAATATATTTTGCAATACATTCTATTATGTATATATGATTTATTTAATACTAATAAATACTAAGGATAATATAAAAAAAACTAATAACCATATTTTAATATTATAGAAACAATATAAATATATAATTTCTCAAGATCATACACCATAATATACTTTCTAATACATACAAATCATTACCTACACAAATTTCCTTATTTATAATTAAATTGTCAAGATTTCAACAATGACAACGATGAACGAAAGTTTATTCGAACGACAACCTAACATACATTATTTGCAACCTCAATGCTGTATTTTTTATTAATCTTTTTTTTCTTGGTTGTTCACTCACTACTACTATTCAGGTTACAGCTCTTGTCATTCAGCTTACGTGTTGTTTTACAATAAAAACCACGAACATAAATTATGAGTATGAAAACCAGCGTTATCTGCTATTTGTTTTATCCGTCGAAATACAACAACTGCTATTTTGTCAGTCGTGTAGTTTTTGGCTCGCTAGCTTTACTGCTACAAGAAGGAGTTGAGGTTAGGTGCTATTGCACTCTGGGTTGCTTATGTTGTTTTTCGATAAACGCTAACTTGCAGTAAACGCATATCTGTTATTTTGAGCGGACAATAACAGTTGTTATTGTTGGCGAGTAAATAATAGTTGTTAAAAAGTAGCTATGTACAGGGTGGGCCATGAAATAGTTAATATTTTTAAAAAATATATAAAAAAATTAATAAGACATACTTAAAAAACAATTTATTTCCGAGATAGCTAATAAACAGGAATGCCTTGAATTGAAATAATGAAGTTGGCTTATGAGTGTACACACGGTGCTTAAGGTATCCCCATAAAAAGAAATCGGCTGGCGTCAAATCAGGACTACTGGGTGGCCATGGAGTGTTGTTGTGCCCATTAGAAGTGTAGCAAGTGACTCCATCTTGCTGAAACCATGTGCTCCGATTGTAACCAACATACACAGTATAGTTAACAGTGATCGTACGGCTGCGAAAATCCTCAAAGAAATAGGGTCCAATTATTCCTTTTTCTGAAATTGCTGCCCATACCTTAGGTGAATGCAAGGGTCTTTGATGTTTAGTTTGCACCATTGAAGTGGAAAGGCGTTTGTCGGAAAACAAGATGTTGTCGAAGTTACGAAAGCGTTCCAACATTGTTTCCGCGTACAATTTGCGTAAATTTAAATCATTAGGCTTCAATTCTTGCACTAACTGAATCTTATATGGGTGCAATTTCAAATCTAACTTCATAATACGGCGTATGGTTGTGCGCGATATTCTTAATTCAGCAGAACATTTGCGCGTCGATAAATTAGGTTCACGTCGAATTCAAACCGAAACTCTTTGCACGTTCTCTTCATTTCGTGAAGTCCGTGGACCTCCGGTTTGCTTCACATTTAGTTATTTCTTTACCCATTTCTTAATTAAAACTGCACTTGGACACTGATTTAAGTCATGTAAATCGTATTACACGAAATAAGCGCCTCACAGTCAGAGGCGGCGTAAGGCGTGGGCGGTGTGGCCTACCGCCCACGGCCTCGCGGGGCAAAGGGCCTCGCACCGCCCACGGCCTCCTCGCGGGGTAATAGGTCTCGAATCTTAATTTCAAATGATTTTTGATTTTATAGTCCCTTGCACCATCAGAGGGCCTCGCGAAATCTATTTTGCCCACATTAAGTTTACGTCTTGCGCTGCCTCTGCTCACAGTAACGAGAGATCCACTATTTAAATAAAATTGCTTTACGCAAAAAGCGCGCTGTGGTCCCGCGAACCAATCCATTGCGACTAAGTTTTCGAGAAACGAGCCAGCCAGTAGACGGAGTAGACCCCTTCCCGCGCTCAGCGCCGCTCAGGTTTGCGCGGAAAATCAAATTTAAATGTTAACTAATTCATAGCCCACACTGTAAATAGTGCCACATCACTAATATTTACTACCATTTTAAACCATTTGCCTGGCATTACAACGAGAATCCAAGATAGGGAAATTGAAGTGCATTATGTTGAACTTTCAAAATATTTTCAGCATATCCCGATCAAACAAGCCTAGTAGTTAATACGGTTGGCGATGCAAAATATCTCTTGAATCTTACTTAAATTACAGTTCTTCTACTTATTCATTTTGAGTTCGTACCAACTACATAGTTAACTGTTATTTTGACGAACATTAGTTAACATAAGTATTAAATTTATGAAAAATAAAACAGTTTTTATTCTCGGTGAAAAGTGTTTTTATAAACACTCATTAAGCAGGATCTCTAATTCTTTACAGTTTATCCATTTAGCGCATTACGATCCGTTAATTAATTACTTTTCATAATATAAGCAAAAAATTATACTTTTGAGGGTTATTATTTAAATAATTTACTTTTATAGCATAGAGATACGAATTTGCTGTTAAAATCTTATTAATTATTCTCTATAAACAGTTACTGAAGTGATGATAATCGATTTGCGGTTCAATTTTGCTCTACAGACTGGTGTCTTATTGCTTAATACTATTCTCAGAATCTATAAACTAGCTTAACACTATAAAGCAAAATAAATAAAAAAAGTTTATGTACCTTCCTTACCTGCTGTCGCCATCATCGCCATGGGATGTAGACCGGGGAACATCATCGTTTGGGGTGCCATTGCTTGGAGATCGTTCTCGTAACTTTGTCTCAATTTCGCGCTGATTTGGGCTTCGGCTTTGCTCATATTTTCGATGGATCCTTTCACCGTTATGATTCTCTCCAAATTGAAAGAATTGATGTCGTTGATACTGGATACGGTAATTTTGGTGTCGGTCTCCTGCATGATTCTCTTGATGGTGTTGCCTCCTTTGCCGATTATCCTGCCTATTAGGTTGTTGTGCGCGAGGATTTTCAGGGAAATCTCTCTGGAAAAGGAGAGAAAGTTAATCGATTAGAAAATCTTGGGGAATCGGGGGCGGTCATGAGGAATCGATGATAGTGGTGGTTTACGGTGGGCTTTATAAATGTCGTGATGAACTAGAAAATGAGCTTTTCATCGTATAAAAAATTAATATAAAGTATAAAAATGTACAAGATAAATATTCAATAAAAATTGTTACAAAAATCGATTAAATAAGTAAATGAACGGAATATTTATTATTAGTTAATGGTGTATCAAGAGTAAGGGGCTGTTCAAGTATTACGTAAGCCCTATAAGAGGGCGGGTGGTTTTGCTTTGCTAATTTTTGTTGACATGGGTGGTGGGGTCTAGATGTTTACGTCAGCAGTAGTTATTTACTTTTTTACACATATAATAACCCACACATTGTCAATGCTTGAATTCCCACAAATAATGTATAGGTTTAGATTAGATACTCGCTTAGAGCCGAATATGGGATTTTTTATAGTTCAGTTTTTATTGACCAGGATATAATAATTATTAATTACAGAGTATACATATCTTATTTTATACATACACAGTAATTCCTACAAAGATAATCACTTTATCTGCACGTAGGCTAGCCACTTATTTTAAGGTCCTTAAAAACAACTTTAAAACTATTTTTTTATGATTGTAGTTGTAAGTACAGTTCTATTAACAGTGCTACTATGAATAGAAGATGTATGCGTATTATTATAAATATTACATAGTATATTAGTATCTTGCTTCTAGTTTTTTACATTTCAATTTTATTTTACATAATTGTTTGTATCCATTTTTTAACAGTTTTTTTCCTAGAACCACTATTTTTTAGAATACTCATTTCAGGTGGAAGAGAGTTGAATATGCGAATAGCCGTAATGTAGTATCTTATTGCTAACCGATCTAAGTCTAATGGGAATTTGAATATTTTTATTTCTAGTTATGCTGTTTGAGTTTGTATCTGTTTTAGTTAGTTCTTGATAATGATATAAAATAGATTCTGCAGCAAATCAATGTTTTATATTAAGTGTATTTTCATGAATTACAGATCGGTTTTTATTAACAATTTTTAATAATTCATCTTGTACTCGTTCTAGGTGTTGTAAATTGTTCTTAAGGGCACCCCCAAGATATAATGCCATAGTTCGCAATGCTCTGAAAGAATGCAGAGTAGATTATACGAAGTACCGCAGATTTCATAAATTTTGATAGTTTGTGAAAGATAAAGATTACATATTATTTTGTTTTGTTTATTATATAGTCAATATGATTCTTCCACCTAAGTCCGCAGTCAATTAGTACACTTAAATACTTGCACAACTCAACTCTTTTTATTCTTTATATAAATGTTTATATCATTTGGTATGCTATTGGAGTAGTTTCCGAACGTCATGAACACTGTTTTTTCAATATATAAGGTCAACTTATTGAAAATAAGCCTCTGATTTATCTCCACCAGAAACATATTCATTTTAGCTTCGACTTCAGATCAGTTTTTTCCTGTAGATATAACTGCAGTTTCGTCAGCAAATGATAATATTACATCTGTCGGGAAAGATTTCAGTAGGTCATTTACTTATAGTAAGAATAGTAAAGGACCCAAAATAGTCCCTTGGGGAACTCCAGTTTTAATTTCCCCTAATTCGCTTGTGACATTATTAACTTTTACTCGCTGGAGCCTATTGTCAAGATACCTAACTAGTAGCTCATGAGCTTTACCTTGGATACCATAGTTTATCAAGTAATATCTGTGGTTGATGCTCTCTAGAAGAGTATGCTCTAAGCCTTAGATCATGTGCCTCCTAGATATAGCCTGTCAAGCACAAAATCGTGGCTACGCTAGAAAGAAAGGGCTATAGAGACAGTAACAGGCTATTTCAACTAGTGGGTGGAAGCAGCCAATGAACAACATGCTGAAGGTATTTCATTGGAAGCAGTTCCCAACCGAGTGAAATAGCCTCTTGAGAGAGAGAGGGCTCTCTCTTTAGTCTTACTACGAGATTTGTGCATGACAGGCTATATTTAGAAGGTACATGATCTAAGCTCTAAGCGGGGAACCCTTTTATGTACACATAGAACTTACTTTAGATCATTTTTCTAGGCACAGATTATGAAAATTAGATTTTGAAGTTTCGTCGAATTTCAGGGCGTTTTTGATCACGTGACTTTGATATATATAAAGTTAATTGTCTATTGCCTTTAATACCAAATTAATTGGTATTTAATAAAAAAAATACATAAAATGATAATAAATAATAATTATCTTCAGGGTTTCACCAGCCCGATCCATATTTTTAACAGTCAAACACCCAATTGTGAAAAATTTGGTCAGTTAACTGGTAATTTTTAACTTAGTGAGCTTGAGAACTTTTGTACTAAACACCAAACAATAACATTCAAAATTGTAAAAAATATCAGGTAATAATTGCGAGGCCGTTTTCAGTTAACTTTTGTTGATACCATTTTCGATAAAGCCAAAAATAAATAATTTTATAGCAATCTTTTTTGACAAACCTCGTAAAACAACCGAAGGTGACATGCGTAATTTATATTTTAGGATTCAATTTACGCATATCTTCATATTAAAGGAGTTTTCAAGTTGATTTATTTATTAAGTATTATTACATTCTCATATTTTTGTCATGATTGCTGCAGTTATTTTAGTAGACATCTTTTTACAAAATTATAAATTATTTTATAAAAATTTTGAAGTGTTTTTTACGTGTTGATGTGTTCATGAAAATAAATAAAATATAAATACTAGGAAATATTACTTTCAAGTCAAGATTGGATTTTTGCCAAACCTTAACCAGTCCTATCAGCAACAATGCACTGCCTAATAGGCATAACACAAAAACTATTTGTCATAACTTGAATAAAATATCCTTTCTTGTAACATAGTAAGTAGTTCAGCCTATAATTTAATTCTAGAAACTGTCACGTTAATAAAGGAATAGATTTACATCTGTATAAAGAAAATTGTCAAAGAAAGCATTTTCGAACTCAAGTGTACTTTTGTTATAACGTAAACAAGATCATCAAAAAATAATTTCCTTTATATTTCCACGTTAGTCGTTGGGTGTCACTGACCCAAAAATGATGTTACTACCTACATCGATACTTGAGCTGGTTTATGTTATGTTTCCCCTCTTGCTATTGAAGTGGAAACGCGTAAATTTGGGGTTGTGTACGCCTTTATTTAAGCGATACAGAATATTTTTACTATTGATTTTATTTGTTAGAAAGCTTTTGATTTTAGTAGAAGAATGCTATTGGTAGGAAAACATTCAATTCGAACATAAAATTTAACGCATATAAATAAAATTGACGTGTCTGTCAGATATTTCAATGAAACTGCCTTTATTTAAGTTCATATGTTATTTTCTGAAAGTTCATATGGTTCTTTGCATTTTACTCAAATCCGAAAACGCTGTTATACAATTTTCGTCTGTCTGGGATAATCCTTGAAACGACTGGACCGATTTTGACGGGGTTTTCATAGGCAGCTACTGGATATTTTAAGAACTGCTATACGCTAGTAAAGTATCTTTGATAATAGACATTTGCGCCATCTGGTGTTTTATTTGTGGAACGCTGGTTCTGTCAAGGCCTTAATTTATGTTTGCACTGTTATAGATTGAAATTTAGTTATCCCATAAAATGGAAAGAAAAACATCAAACCGAAAGTGCGGTGTAGTTGATTGTACAAAATATACCAAGGAAAAATAAAAAATTATAATTCTACCGTTTTGTTTGGATTTCTATAGCACTCGGCCTATATTCAAAGATATTTTACTAGCGTATAGGCTTACTTTACTTCCCAGATATAGTTAGATTTTTTGCCCAAAAATATGCAGCTATATTCAACCAATTTTTCATCGTGTAGCCTCCCTGAAGAAGATTGCAGAGACATTTGAAGAGCTAAGGATCTTGAGAAGAAACGAAGAAGAAGAAGAGCTTAAGATCTGTAAGAAATGTATTAATGAAGAGAAAAGCTGAAATGCTGATCAGAGGCACTTAAGGTCTTGATTTCCCTGATTTTTGCCATTTACATCAGAAACAACTGTAGCCCCCGAAATTGTGTTACATTTTTTTATTAATTTAAAAAAGCCTTGACTTGGTTGGGGGATTTAATCTCGGGTGAAAACCTCATATCAAGCTTCAATTTTAATACAATTATGAGGGCTGAGGAACTTTCCCACTGTTCACCGGGGGGGGGATATACGTACCACAAGCATGCACTTAAGACAAGCTAGGGATGATCGATATTAGAAAAACATCGATGTTGACATCGATGTTAACATCGATGTTTTTGGACATCGATGTTTTAGTTAGGTGGCAAAATAAAGAAGCTATTTTATTTATTAACACGACCGCCACCATTGAAAGTAAAAGTCGAGACCTAGGTCGTATCCCTTTTTATTACATATTTATATTATACTTTGTAATCATATAACAGGAATTTGTTTTTAATTTTCTTTAAAAACTGCAAAAGGCAAGAGGTTTATACGTAAACCTATCAGACCAACGGAAAACGTTCCTAAAGTGGTTCGGAAAATTGGCAGAGAAACATAAGCATTACAAAATTTAGGGAAAAACTGTTGGCCATCATTACTAAGAACCAAATCTCAGATTTCCCAACAGAAGCATGAATTTCAGAACGTTGTAGTTGGAAAATGAGGTCACTGTGTTCTATGTCACAAGCATGATTGTGAAGAATTTGGTAGATTGCACACAGAAACAAGACTAATTCAACAATGTGCAAATGTGATACTTACAATCATTATGTGTAACTTATTCTATTGTAAGCAATGGCTGTAATCTATTAACTTCATCCACAGAATAGATTATTCTGTGCTTTAACTTTATTTCTCACACCACACAATCGACTATACCTAATTCCCGCTAGATGGCCTAGACTGCATCGATGTTTATTCTTATAACATCGATGTAATCGATAATTTAACATCGATGTCAAAACATCGATGTTTTCGCGCTAAACATCGATGATTATTCAACATCGATGAATATCGATCATCCCTAAGACAAGCATCCTTAGAGCATTTACTTTCTAGAGATAGCCTGCAGTGCACAAATGTCTTGGTAAGACTAAGGAGAGAGAGAGGGCAATAGAAAGGGCAAGAGGCTATTTCACTCAGTTGAGAGCTGCTTCCAAGGAAATACGTTCAGCTCATTGGCTGCTTCCACCCACTAAGTGAAATAGCCTCTTACTGTCTCTATTGCCCTCTCTTTCTAGCATTGCCACGATTTTATCCTTGACAGGCTATATCTAGATGGTAAATGATCTAAGCAAACATCAGATCATCGGTAGCGACAGGGCTAGGCTTTCGTAATTATTCGGATATGCAATGGCTGTTGAATCTCATAACTCTCATTCTAAAACAAACATATTTTAACTCTTTATACATGGTGTTTTGTAGATGGTTCGCCAAACATGGATGGCGGAAAGGTGGTCTCATGTGCGAAATTATGTAACTTTTTTAGTTTTCACTGTATCTTCACCAAATAAACTTAAATCTAATTTATGATGTTTGTTTGAGTCCGCAAATGGCGAGGTTCTATAAAAAATTCATTAAGTTATTACACTTTATCACATTACAAAAAAATAAAATAAAATAAAATAAAATAAGAGGCACATCGAGAACTTTGAATGCTTACAAAAATTTCTCTACATCATCTTTCCAACGATATATCACACGTATTGGAAATAATTAGTATCATAATAAAATTTGAGATTGTATCTTACAAAGTTAGAACTGCAAAAAATAAAGCATACATTAAGTTGCAATAATTTGTTATAAATTTTGTTTAAACTGGCTTTCACCGCTACGGATGCAATCGCGACACCTTTATTTGAAGAATGCTAAAGTCGTAGTCTCTAGTGGCATCTCATCTAACATTGTTTCAAAAGCAACATTTATTCTTCTCTTAACTGCTTCTTGGTTTCTATTTCTGTCTAATAAACGAGTTGCTTGGCCCGTCCCCGTACAAAAAAATTAAAGGGAGTCAGGACTGAGGACCTTTGAGGCCAACGTATAGGGCTCAGTTGTACAGGAGCTCTCTGACAGCCTATAACGTGCTGGAGGGTCAACTTTTTTTGAATATTATTGGTCTGTCTGCCAATGGCATTTCATCTAATAAGATCGACAATTCGTTCATTAAAAATTCAAGTCATTTATGAGATAGAAATAGAAACCCAGGAGCAGTTAAGAAAAAAAAATATTTGGTTCCACACATTAGATGAAATACCATTGGAAGACACACCAATAATATTAAAAAAAGATGGATTGAGAGAGCTGGCCTCCAAGGTCTCCAGACCTCACTCCCTTTAATTTTTTGTATGGGGACGGGCTAAGCAGCTCCTTTATGACAGAGAAATGAAAACCAAGGAGCAGTTAATAGAAAGAATAAATGTGACAAATTATTGCAACTTGATGTAGGTTTTATTGTTTTGTAGTCCTAATTTGAAAGTGACTATCTCAAATTTTATTATATTAATTACTTTTCAATACGTGTGATATATCTATATTCGAAGTTCTCGATGAGCTTCTTATTTCTTTTGTAATGTTTTTTTTTGGGACCTGGCCATTTGCGGACTCATCATTTTTCCACCAACTATTTGTATAAAACGAATGCAGAAGAGCAAACAAACATAATAGATTAGATTTAAGTTTATTTGGTGAAAACTAAGTTACAAAAGTTTTTAAATAAAAATCTGAGAATTAAGAAAAAAAAAACAAAAACCGTAAGCAATCTAGATGTTGTATGGGCTACATAATATCCGCATATGAGCCCACCTATCCGCCCTTCATGTTTAGCGAACCTTCTACAAAACACCCTGTATATTTTTCTTCTTTTTTCAAGGTCAGGTTTTTAGGTCTGTAGCCTTCAAGGCTGATTGTGGTCTTAATCTTTCGATCTTATTGACCATAAAACGATAGGAAAATTATTTTCTTCGTATTACAGTATGCATTCTTCTTATTATGTTTAGTACATTGAAGATACATAAATCTGTTTGCAAGATATTATGTTTAATTAGTTTATAAGAACGGGGCAGTCTTAGACTTCCGCTTACAATCACTGACACTAACTAACACTACTCTTCGAGCGTCTTTGATCACTTTGAAAGCGTTTATTAATTGTTCGGGATTAAATCAGGAAATCAAGTATTGAACCCTCCAAATACACTATTTGCTCACTAAAACTAATTTTCTTAACCTCCGACACGAGGCTGCCCCGTCATCTTAACCGGAAGTCCTGTTTTAGTCTAGTCATCTTAGTGGTTTCACTTCGGAATTCAAGGTAATCGGCTCTAAATTCGTATAAACCTTTAGTTAACATCGTAAAACTTGTCTCAAAACGTACTTACGATAGCGTGGACGCGACTTGTAGATACAAGGATGAATCAAATATGAACCAGACTTTTCTGTTTCTCGCCCTGTACGTAATTCGAGTGGCGTGACGTCTCGATATATGTTAGGTAGGGATGTTAAGAAGAGAAGAAGTTTGGCGAGGCGTACTCGAAGCGCTGTTAGTAGCATCATGTCAAGCAAGAGTTCGACAATGAAACACTTTCAAGGACCCAAGTGTACGACTGGCACAAAAAGTTTTCAGATGGCCGAGAGACAGTGGAAAATGAGCCTCATGCACGCCGTCCCACGACAAGCATCAATGAGGCAGGCGAATATCTACGCAATTCGTGAGCTGATTGAAGGTGGCCGACATCTTACAGTAAAGGCAATTGCTGAACACGTTGGAATATCATACGGGAGTGCTCAATCAACCATTTCAGATGAGTTGGGTTACCGAAAAGTGTGTGCAAGATGGGTTCCTCGCCTTCTAAGGGAAGATCAGAAAGCAAACCGTCTTGCCGTATGTGAAAGGCTGTTAGCAAGATATCGAGCAGAGGGGGATGAGTTTTTGAGACATATTGTCACCTGTGATGAGACATGGGTGTATCATTATACCCCGGAGTCCAAACGTGCAAGCATGGAGTGGCGAAAACCTGGAGAGGCAGCACCGCGGAAAGCCAAGACCTTTCTGCAGGGAAAATTCTTGCAACAGTTTTTTGGGATTCGAAAGGCGTACTGCTGATTGATTTTCTGCACGAACGCCGTACAATTAATGATGAGTATTACTGCGAACTACTCCAACAAGTAAAACTTGCCTATCGGCAAAAGAGGCGGGATATGTCTATCCGAAGTGTGATTCTGTTGCATGACAACGCTCGGCCACATACAGCTGCATTGACTCAAGGAAAATTGAACAAAATGCATTGGGAAACCCTTGAACACCCGCCTTACAGTCTTGATTTGTCGCCATGTGACTACCACATGTTTGGGCCACTTAAAGAAGAACTGAGAGGCCACCACTTTGAGGACAACGAAGGTGTAGAAACGTTTATGCGCAATTGGTTATCGACACGACCAGTTTCATACTTTGAGAAAGGTATTAAAAAACTTCCGATTCGGTGGGAAAAATGTATACATAAGAGAGGAGACTATGTAGAAAAATAATATGTATTAAAATTTGTATTGATCGTACCAATAAAATTTTTAAAACAAAAGTCCGGTTCATATTTGATTCACCCTCGTAACTAAGGTAAAAGGCCAAAAAATCGATTTTTTGTGTATTTTTTTGCAAATATCTCGTTCCCTGTAATATTTACGCTATTTATATTTATAATAAATATTGTAGGGGATAAAATTCTCTACAACTAATGTTTAAAAAAATTTTTTATACCTCAAACCGTCTTTGAGATAGAGTGCGGTTAGCGTGTAGTCTTTCACTATGTACGGTATCATTCAACTTCAACCTGTAGTCTCGGCCAAAAACACCCGGTATAAGGCCTGTTATTTATTGAAAAATATATAATTATAAATAATTTACATTTTTAATTAAATTTAATATAATAATTATTGTTATTTTTGATTTTTTCAGGTTAGGTTAGGTTATTTTTGATATTCAAGTATTTACTAAAGCATTATGGATCCGACATTGTTGTTCTATTTGATGGATATTCAGAGTATGCTAAAATTATAAAAGCCATGGAGCAGCTAAGGAGAACTGCTGCACTTTCTAAAACATACGAAGTTTGTTTTGACGAAACGATGGTTGTACCTGTTACCCAAGAAAAATCGAATGGATATTATAAAAAAAATTATCGCTATCGTGAGGAGGTGTTGAGCCAAGTTTAAGGATGTTAAAATAAAGATTTATACGAGTTTACAGCCGATTATCTTGAATTCCGAGATTCTTATCCTATTTTGACTAAGATGACAGGACTATTTATATATTAGTGTAGAAAAACAATATTCCGTCAACACTAATTTTAAGTTCTGTGTGGACAAAGTTGAGGATCACAGCTAGATGGAATAATAATTCCTAAGTTACGGGTTACATGAACTTGAGACGGCATTTCGGAATGTGAATGTACTTATCATTATTTATTAATACTTACCCTTTATTCGTGTTGTTGGCTTCCTGTTGCATAACCTCCAAGATTTTTTTGCAAGCGTTAGTGCAGTTTTCCGGATTGCCATATATTGTTATGGCTTTCTCTAAGGAGCCTACGTTGTCTTTTCTGTGAACGTCCACCCTCGCTCTAGTCTGTTGCGTTATCTGCCTTATTGTTGAACCCTGCCTTCCGATGATTGCTCCTACCTGCAGAGATGACATAAAAATCAACAAAGGTCAGGGAAAATAAAAATCAACAAAGGTTAACATTCTATGGTTTCAAATAATGATAAATAATCTATTTTCCAGAGTTTAGAATCCATCAATAATGGAATCTGGGAAACTATGCATTGTAGAGGCTTGTGGCAAAAAAAAACGGCCAGAGAAAGACCTAGTAAACATTTTCAAGTTCCTGAAGTGCCTCCTAGGAGGCGTAACTGTCATATTGAAGCAAAGAAGGTGATGTTTCTGATAATTCCGCTATATTAACCTAACTACTGACAATTTGAGGATTATTTTGATAATAAGTATTTTGTTATTAGCAGACTTACCCTTTAGCGATATTTTTAATTCCACAAAAATTGGTTCAAAAAAATAAAAATTCATGGGACTTCCGTTTAAAATTGTCTTTGGCCTAAATTTTAGGTTAGGAACAAGATATCGAGATACGGTTTTCTCGAGCTTGTTTAGGCATCATTTAGCTACTTTTTAATGAAAGGAAATCATAACAATGCCTTATTTTTTTTGGGAAAATTAACCATTTCTGTCGGAATGATAAAAAAGGCCTATATCGGCGACATGCGAAACTAATAAAACTTCAAATATAACATTTGTAGCTTTACATTAGCTCTTTTCAACTAGCCCAAATTACCTAAAATCCGTTCAGCTGTTTCGAAGATACAGGGTGTTTTTTAAGAAAACATTTGAATAGCCCCCACCACATTATTTTTAGAGATACAGTAAAAATGTCCAAACAAAAATGGTTTTCATTATCCTGGACTTTAAAAATCCGGCATTTTTTTGTTAGGTTAATATAGCGGAATTCACAAAAACAAAACTTTTTAGGTTCAAGTTTACAGTTACGCCCCCTAGCGGGCATTCCAGAAACCTGTTTTGCAGCAAGCCTCTACGATGAAAAGTTTCCCACATACAGTAACCTCGCAGTCTTAGTTGGTCACCCTGTAATGAGATTTAATCTCTAAAAAAAAAACAACAAAACCATCTACCTGAAATAAACAAACGCTAACAAAAACTAGTTCCTAAACGCATGATTGCCTATAAAAATTCCACTTTGTAGACGCGAGATGTAAAGACGACATCTAGGATTTTCGGGAATTTCATGGAACGGCTGCAGATTCATAACCTCTGTGTGTTAGTTTTCCCGAAGATCCTAGATGTCGTCTTTACATCTCGCGTCTACAAATTTACCGGTATGTATCCAGTGGCAGATCCAGACACCCCCCTGAAGCTTTGTGAAAATGGAAAAAATAATAGTAATACACACTAGACTGTGGATTAATAAACAGGGAAGCAATACCTCGTTAAACTGAAGGAGTATAAGTCCAAGTGATAACCCTTGGTAACGCGTCTTATTATCACAATTTTCATTTTGCACCCCTCCCTTAGGTCAATTCTAGATCCGCCGCAGTATGTATCAAATAGATAAATAAGTGTATGAGAGGACATTCTCTTGTGGGAAGTGCAACTGATAAAGGTTCCCTCACCAGAAACAATATACAGTGATGGGCAAATGTGTAGAACCAAGCATATATCTCTGGAATTATTAGAGATATCAAAATGAAATTTGGAAGGTGGATACTGCAGTAGATTGCCTATTTGTTTCCAGATTTTTTTACAATTTTGAACTTCCTATTTTACCGGAAGTAATGTCGATTTTAAAATTTGCAATGAAACACCCTGTGTAGTATTTTATTGCGAATACAAAAATATAGGGATTGATATTGTTTACTTCAATACCTACTGAGATATTAACAGAAAAGTAATTAAGGAAAGGAAAAATCTAATATCCATTAAAGAAATACATAATCATAATTATTAACTAAATCAAAGTGATTTTCAAAATATTGAAACTTAACTAAACTTAATGTATTAGATGTTCAAACTGAGCACCGTTTACTTCTTGACAATAAGCAAGTCGGTTTTTAAATTCTCTAGTAACATTAGCTATTACTTCTGGTGTAATTCTCTGGATGTCTTGAGTTATTCTTGCAGCTAATTCTTGCAAATTATTTGGTCTATCGACATAAACCTTAGACTTTAAGTAACCCCACAGAAAATAGTCTAGTGGATTAAGGTCGGGACTTCGTGCAGGTCATTCATAAGTACCCCTTCTTCCAATCCATCTGTGATGAAATGTCCTATCTAAATGATCTGGAACAATGCGAGCGTAATGGAGTGGTGCTCCATCCTGCTGAAACTAGGTATTATTTGGTAATTGTCCATTTACCCCCAATGCCGGAATAACTTGTGTCTCCAAGAGCTGTAAATACCTATCTCCGTTTAAAATTTCTTGTAGGAAGAAGGGTCCCACGATTTTGTTGTTATAAATGGCGACCCAAACGTTCAGTTTTTGGGGATGTTGTGTATGAGCCTCTTGTACCTAATTAGGATTACTTTGCGACCAGTAGCGACAGGTATGTCGATTAACCGTACCATTTAAACAAAATGTAGCCTCGTCTGAAAACACCACATTTCTGATAAAATTATTATAACGGTTACAAATATACATTATCGTTTCACAAAATTGCAAACGTCTGTCGAAATCGTCTTCGGAGAGTTCTTGATCGAGGCGAATTTTGTATGGATGATATTTTTGTCGCCTTAATATCCTTCCTAGTGAACGACGGCTAATTCCATGCATATTGGCGAGGTCAGTAGTGGATAAGTGAGGATTTTCTTCCAAAGATATAGCAACATTTTGAGCTACACCTTCATTACTTGCACTTTGTAACCGTCCACTTTTTGGTAAAATGCTAACTGTCCCACTGTTCAGTGTTCGTCACTACTGAACGGGATATTTGTGTATTCAGATGAACAATGTTAAAAAGCTCACAAACTTCTTGATGCGTCCTTTTTCTCTCCCCATACCAAATCATCATTAATATTTCTATTCTTTCTCTTTCACTTAATTCTACCTGTTACGATCAAATTAAAACAATACAATCTTTTTACGTTCAAATAAAAAAAGTAATAACTTATTTTGACAACTATTGTCACTTCTGCAATGAATTTCATGGACTACTAAACTTGATTCAGATTTAATTTGCGCCTGATTTAAATAAACGCACGTGTATTCGACTATGGAACAAGCAGTGCTGTTGGCTGTGACGGTATAACCGATTGGCCAAAAGGAATACAAATCCTTACCGAGCGGTTTGTTTATATCGGGTGTAAATGAAATCTGAACCGAGTTTAGCTACCATCGAATTTTTCCTTTCCCTAGTTACTTTTCTGTTAATATCTCGGTAGGTATTGAAGTAAACAATATCAAACCCGATATTTTTGTATTCGCAATAAAATGTTTCATCAGAAACTAAAATACTATACAGGGTGTTTCATTGCAAATTTTAAAATCGACATTACTTCCGGTAAAACAGGAAGTTCAAAATTGTAAAAAAACTTAGAAACAAATAGGCAATCTACTGCAGTATTCACCTTCCAAATTTCATTTTGATATCTCTAATAGTTCCAGAGATATTTACTTGGTTTCACACATTTGCCCATCACTGTATATTATATATATTGTCTTGCGTACAAAATAATGACACCTCGAAGAGAGCATTCAATATCTCTGACAGGGGAAGTTAACCTGAACATTTTATCGTGACATTCTAACCTAGAATTTACGGGATGACAGCAATTAGATGGAACGGTGCCAGATTCGGAAACTCTGTGTCTAGGTTTCCGAAAATCCTAGATGTCGGCTTTATATCTCGCGTCTACAAATATACCGATATGTATCAAATACATAAATAAGTGTTCGGGCGGATATTCTTTCGTGGGAAGCGCAACTGATGAGGGTTCCCTGACCAAAAACAATATATTAGATACATATTCTTTTGCGTACAAAAGAATGACACCTCGAAGAGAGTAAACTTCATCACGTTTCAGAAAACAAAATTATACAATTATACACGTTAGAAAGGCAGGGCCACTACGGGAACTTTCGGGAGAGACTGAGATAGTATTTAAAGGACGACGTACAGCAGAGTGGAGTTTAGTTCTGTAATTACCGAAGACGTCAATGATGACCGTTTTATTCGATTTTTATTAGTATTGTCTAACAAAAGTGGTTAGTGAAGTTTAATTGTGAATTTGTGAGTATATAGAGATATTTTTTTCGGTGAAATCAATAATATAATTGTTTTAAAGTCACGAAGCTCTCAGCAATAAAATAACCACATGACTAGTACAGTAAAATGTTCAGTCGACGATACATACGCTCTATATTCTGAAAACTTTGCTTATTTCTACATATAAAATTCTAATCCACTTCAAAGTGTATGCTTTAATCTCATATGTATTATTAGGAATACAGTTGCAAATCGAACTTACCATATCGCTCTGCACCAGTATCCTCAGCGGGAAATCTGTCTGTCTACTTTGTCCGGGCATTCCACCGAAGGCGGCGCCCGGTCCCCTGGGTCCTCTTCGTGTCCTTTTCTCAGACGCCAACTCCACCTTGAGTGGTTTTCCTTCGACTTCGACGCCATTGAGGAGGTTTACGGCCCTGCAACAAAGACAATGTTACCACAACGAAGCTTGAAAGAATTTGAGAGCTTTCTTACTCTAAAAAATTTAAATAGAAGATAAGGAAATTTAAAAAATTAAATTACTCAATAGACGGTAGATGTCACCGACATCTATTAGGTTCAATACACTGACTGTTGTCTTACTGATGTGTATAACATCCAAGTATTTCACTTTAGAACTTGTCATTCAAGGAAGCGTATCTGACGAGCACTCCTGGTTCGAAACGGCTGTCATACGTTGAATGATATAGTTCTAAATATGTGGATATATATCTGTATATATATTTACTTGTGTTTTTATATAAAACACTCGAACCATCTGTCAAGAGTATGGTATATGTTACAGCATAGTATGCGTTTATATACTTAAATTACTCAATAGACGGTAGATGTCACCGACATCTATTAGGTTCAATACACTGACTGTTGTCTTACTGATGTGTATAACATCCAAGTATTTCACTTTAGAACTTGTCATTCAAGGAAGCGTATCTGACGAGAACTCCTGGTTCGAAACGGCTGTCATACGTTGAATGATATAGTGGATATATATGTCTGTATATATAAAAAATTAAGGCTTAAGAAACAAAATGCTGAGAATCTGTACACGTTCGTCAGATTTAGTAATGTATACATAATTATATTTTTTAAGGAAAACATAAAACCCTTGAGGTAAACAAAGTTTCATTCAAGTATAGAGAGTTTTGCGTGTTACGCATACATATTATCCAAACAAAAATCGAGCATATAAAAAGTAGCTACTGGTGTTTTTTTAGAAGTATAGAACTTTGAAATTGAATAAAACAAGGCGATATTTTTTTTTAAATTGACATGAAATTTACTTTATTTGAAAGAAAAACTTCTGGCATTATAATTTGAATATGACTTCGGGCATATGACCGCCATGGCTGGATCAGACGTAGTCTAACCTGGAGGTCCAATTTTCGATGATTTTTTCCAACATTTGTGGCCGTATATCGGCAATAACGCTGCGAATGTTGTCCTCCAAGTGGTCAATCGTTTCGGGCTTATCGGCGTAGACCAGCGACTTCACGTATCCCCACAGAAAATAGTCAAGCGGCGTTAAATGGCACGATCTTGGAGACCAATTCACGGGTCCGAAACGTGAAACTATGCGGTTACTAAACGTTTCTTTCAATAAATCAAGTGTGGCAGGAGCTGTGTGACATGTTGCCCTGTCGTGTTGAAACCACAGCTCCTGT
This sequence comes from Octodonta nipae, assembly GCA_034190945.1. Classification (NCBI taxonomy): domain Eukaryota; kingdom Metazoa; phylum Arthropoda; class Insecta; order Coleoptera; family Chrysomelidae; genus Octodonta; species Octodonta nipae. Next base: position 110,348,129 of record CM067221.1, on the reverse strand, counting down.
GCATCATGTTTGTTCAATTGATGAACGAAAAAGTTAGTAATTATAGCTCTATAGCGATCACCATTGATTGTAACGTTATGGCCAATATCGTTTTTAAAAAAGTACGGACCAATTATTCCACCAGCCCATAAAGCACACCAAACAGTCAGTTTTTCTGGATGTAACGGTGTCTCAACATGAACTTGAGGATTATAATCACTCCAAATACGGCAGTTTTGTTTATTGACGTATCTATTTAACCAAAAGTGAGCTTCATCGCTAAACAAAATTCGCTTAAGAAAATCAGGATCAACAGCAATTTTGTTTTGGGCTCATTCACTAAATGTACGCCTTGCTAGGTGATCGTGTGGCTTCAATTCTTGCACGAGTTGAATTTTGTCCATAAAGTGGATGGACACATATCCAATTCCTGTGCACGATGGCGGATAGACCGATTCGGGTTTTCCTCTACGCTACGCTCTACAGCAGCAATGGATTCTTTTATACGCACTGTACGACATCTCTGTGGATGCCTATTATCATTTACAGTAAACGTGGTGCGAACACGTTGCATAGTTAATCGAATTAATTGCTCTGATGGACGATTATGTTGACCGTAAAATGGATATAATGTGCGATACGTATTTCGAACAGAACCATGATTTTCAAAATAATTTTGCACAATTAGGAAGCGTTGTTCAGGCGTCAGTCTATTCATGATGAAATGCCAAACCAAACTAAACATAAATCACTTGACAGCTGACAAAATGGCCGCTGGTTAAAAGAGTGTTAAAGTTCTATACCGCTAAAAAAAAACACCCTTTATTACTACCTTATTAAATGTTGTTGACAGAATTTATAGTATCGATCAAGACCTAAAAGGGACAAAAAAAAATTAGTGAAAATCTTTAATAAAATAGAAAGGGCGGCGTTCCTCAGGAATGGAAAGATTCTTATTAAAGCTTCATATACAAAAAAAGAGACAAACGGCTGTGAACAGACTATAGGAGAATAGCAGTAATACCATCCAAAGCCAGATTATTTTCAAGTACGATCAAGAAAAGAAATAGAAACGGAAGGTGTAAGTAAACTTTGGGGAAGAACAAGATGATTTCCGAAAAGAAAGATCATGTTTAGACAATATCACTGCATTAGATTATTAATTGAGAAAAACGGAGAAAAATTAATAGAAACAGTCATGACTTTTATATACCTGGAAAAGGCTTATGATAGGCTAATAAGATGTAAGGTCTGGCAAGCAATGTAAACAGTGAATGTAAGAGCAAAATGGAATAATATAATTAAAAAAACGTATAAAAATAACGAAAGCAGAATAATTAGTTAGAAAAACTAACAAAACACACTTTAATAGCAAACCGAACGAAAAAGTAGAAAATAATGTTTAATTATGAACAATTTCAATTACAGTAGTAGAAAGTCGAACAATTAATCATGATTAAGTACCTCAAAATAAAAATATAATAAAATTTAAGTTATTAACAGAATAATTCGATTCAGAGTAACAAGCATTTCACTATATTTGCATGACTCTCCTCTTATAAATAGTTGTCAATAGAATAATTGTAAAATTTAATATTTCATGCACCCCAAACTTTTTACTCTGAATCGAATTTTTCTGTTACTTAAATTTTATTATATTTTTATTTTGAGGTAATTAATCATGATTGATTGTTCGACTTTCTACTGCTGTAATATAAAGTGTTCTTAATTAAAAATTATTTTCTACTTTTTATTTCGGTTTGCTATTAGAACGTGTTTTTTAGTATTTTAAACTAAAATTATTTTATATTATTATTAGTTTTTAGTCTCATTACGATGTCTAAAGTATATATATAATAAAAAACTTTGATTTTCGAATATTTTTGGTTTGTCACTAATTTCAAGATTAGTTCATGTTTGCGTAACCTTTCTATTTCATTACCGCAAGTTCTACTACTGCCAACTAGATGGCAAACGCAGCGTTAATAGACGAACAAACGGGAAAATTCAACTTCAAAATAGGAAACCACTACACAAAACCCATAGTTACAAATAAAGGCTTAAAACAAGGGTGTACTTCTATCACAGTTGCTCTCCAATATATAAATTGAACAATGTCTGGATACATAGTACCGTCAGTGCTCGGATGTGGGACTTTAAAACAGACAAAAATACAATGCAATGGTATTTGCCCAAGATCATGAAGATATGGAATCTATATTGAGGGAAGTACGAAAGGAATGTGACAAATGGGGTCTGAAGATCAACTTCCAAAAGCTCAGAATATATGCACCTAGGGGGGCTGCAGAAAATTTTGAAATAGATAAAATGATGCAATGTTTTTAAATAGCTAAGAGCAACAATAACTGCTGCTGGCACCTGCGAGAAAGAGATCTCAACGATCCATGGGAAAAATGGCGACAAAAACTTTGCATGGTCTACTATGGACTGAGAACTTAAGACAGAATACGAAGAAATGTTTATTTCATAGCATTGTAGAAAATAAAGTACTCTATAGTGCAGGGATGTGGCCAATAACAATAGCAGTTCGAGATAAGATAAGAACCGTAAGACTATATTTATTTATTTATACAATAGGTCATCTTACAGGTTGTCCCTAAGGCAAACCCTTAATAAAGATGACACACAGTGACAAAAAGGAAATTACAAATAGGTGAACTCGAATTAATTAATTAACAACATAAGTCCCAAACTTACCAATATGTAAAGAGACAAACATAAAACTGTTAAATTATGTTGTGGAATGTTTATATATCAGTGTTTACGCCTGTATTATAAAACTCTTGTAACGATCTAGATAAGTGTTTCTTAAAATTATTAAAATTGGAGGAAAAGCTATCTACGTTTAAATGACAAATTATATTATAAGCAATCATACTTCTTATTAACAGGGAGCGTAGTAGTTGGTAGAATAGTAAGGAACGTAAAAAATCTGTCTGTGTCTTGTTCTAGGAAAACTGCAATTAATTGGTAAATTCCTGAGATACCATTCAGAACATGTTAATATATGCGGATATGTTAAGGTGAAGGACAAATTAAAAACTCAATATATCTGGTAGAGAATGGGAGCAAAACAGTCATAACAGAGACACTGGAAAATCGAGCACTCCAATGGTATGGACATGTTAAAAGAATGCCAGAAAAAAGATTGTCAAAAAACTTATAGAATGGTCACCAAAGGGAAAAAGAGGCCGACCTATGTTGACTTGGGATAAACATATAAAAAACGTTATGGTGAAAATGGGACTGGAAATTGGTGATTGGGAAAATAGAGACCCGTGGAAACAATAAACGGCCAACCCGGTGGAGTAAAAAACCGATGAAAGAAGACGATGAAGCCTATTTTAGCCCATATGTTGTACGTAGTTGTGGACTAAGAAATCTTTGAACATGTAACACATTTAAAGTCAAACATTCCCCAAAATCATGTTTGTCATAAAGCTGGACATTTTTTCTAATCATGATGAACTACCAAACACCATATGATTTAAAAATTTTAATATTGAAATAATTTTTAGCATCAACAGAATTGTCTATGTAATGGCGGATGCGCCAGTTTATACAGCATTGTTTTAAGCGGCCCCTAAACGTACCTTCAAGTTGTTAAATCTTGTTTGTACAAACAATTTAATTGTACAAGTGTGTGTCCTACACAGTTGGTTTTGTTAATATCCGATATAAATATCTGTAAATTTGCACACACTTAATTGAACGTGTGGGTATTTGATTTAAACATTCTAGTCAAACTTGTTCAAAATACAAAATAGTTAGTTTAGAGATTTGTTTTTACTAATAAGATTGTGTGACATGTTTCTTCAACTATGTATGAAGGTGTAGTGCAACTGCCAAATGTCTCTTTGAAATGTTTTTAGAAAGAGATATCAGATTCAAGTGTGTTGCATAGACGTGCACAGTGCACACAAATCTTATGTAGCTATGTATAGAAAAAAAAAGTGCAGCTAGTATAATTACTCAAAGTGACACAAAACGAAATCGATTATGGTCTAAAGATTGATACACGAAAAGAGGGCAGTTTTTAGATGTGAATTTACTAATCGAATTACAAGTTTCTGAAAAGTCACATTTGAAAAATTATTTACGTATGGATGCTAATCAATTTAACACGATTTTGAAATGTCTCGACTCACAAATTAAAAAACAGTCACTGCCCTGCAATTGAAATATTTGTTTTATATTGTCAACAGTGGTGGAACTTTCCAAACAGTTCCGCCACCTGGTTCTGGAAGTTATTACTTCAATTATAAAGGAAGTCATTGTTATTTTAGCAGTAGTTAATGCAAATTATGAATTTGTAATGGTACATGTAGGAACAAATAGAAGAGTATCGGATGGATGTGTTATTGAAAATACTAAATTTTATAGAAAAATACACTCAAATGCACTTATTTTTCCACCAGAAGAGTCATTAACAGGCTGTAATGATAAAACACCGATTGCATATGTATTTGTGGCATTCGCCCTGTCAAGGTACATATTGAAACCATTTTCCAAGAATCATTTAAGTCAAGAAGAACGTATTTTTAACTACCGCCTAAGTCGCACCAAAAGATAAGTGGAAAATGCATTTGGACTTTTAGCAGCCAGAATATTTCATACATCACCTGAAATTGGGGAGAACATTCTATTGGCAGCCTGTATTTTACATAATTTTTTAAACACTCGTCTCCTATCCCTAGACTCTGTTAGTTGTTTGTAAAAACGTATCGTACAAACAAAAAATCAAACGCCGCAGATTTCAAAATTTTGATTTGAATGCTTTGTTTGCGCAAACATTCTGTTGAACACGGTATGCACACACGTATTTGCGCAAACTAAAATATAAAGATGTTGTAGCATGTAGTGATACAATATGTTTGTGCAAACCAATGTATTTTTATAAAATCAATTCATACATGTTGCAGTTAATTTTTCGTACTTAAACTTGATTGTACAAACATAACCTTCAAACATGATGGAATAATGTATGAATAAATAATGTTGACACATAGATATTTTAGAAAACTTGTTGGATGCTATTTGTGTGACGGTATAGGTGACAAACATCATTTGTATGTACAAACAAGTAAGGCAAACTCACTGCTACGTTTAGGGCAGCCTTTGGTGTTTTGTAAAACTGATCTTTAAATACGGTGCTATTCCATGTTTTACCATATATGACGCTTTTGAAGAATTTATTATATGAAAAATGTTACTACATTTCTTGTTTCTTTGGTTTTGCGTACTGAATTTCAATGATTTGTAGCACACTTGGATCAGTCTTTTCCTTCTTTTTCGTGGAATGTTCCCTCCTTCTTGTTTGCACCCAGCAAGTGTGAGGAAAATTTAGCAAAATCACGAAGAAAACAAAATAATGAACACAGAAACAGTATGGCTTGCAATGTTGGTAACATTTAGTATGCGTGTGTTTAGAAATAAAGCATTTTGAATTTAATACAAAGTGTGAATTCAAATGCAAATAGGTATTTTGTATTTGCATTGGCAAATATATGTATTTCAAATAAATCACATCTCTGGCTAAGCCACTACCTCTAGTTAAACATACCCATCATCGGATGGAAAGAACGAATATCATTATCATTACCAAAATCAGTATAAGAATCTTAAACTATATAAAGCTTTAAACTTTAAATACATTTTAACAATAATTTGGTCAAGTGCGAGTTGGACTCTCATACTAAGGGTTCCGTACCACTTTTAAGATCCTAATATTCCAGTTTCAGACAAGCAGGGAATGAGTGCATTTTCTTATATTTGCCCTAATATTTTTTAAAGGAAGCGTTTTAAATTTATAACAAATATACACTTTGATTTTCCACACATAGACTTTTTATTTTATCTGCTTCAGGATTGGCTTGATTTTTATCAGAATACATATGTATTCAATTTTCTAATTTGGCCCCCAAAAATTAACATTAGAGTTTTATTTTACTGATAAACTTTCAGAGAAGTCTTTTATAATCTACTGTCTGAGTTTTGAGGCTCTGTAGATTGGAAGATAAAGGGCAAAATAGGTCAAGTTTTAAATTATAATTTATTAAATCTGTTATTCAAATTATTTAAAAATACAAATAAGATATATTTTTCAAAATTTAAATAGTGTAGTTTCTAAAGTGGGAATCAAGTCGATGTTTAATATTTTTGTTAATATCTTTTAAACAAATGATTTAAAAATATGATATATTTGTGATTCACATAATGAGCCTTTTATCTGATATATTACATGAGGTGTTAAAAAATTGAATTTTCAAACGCATCATGCGTTTGAAAATTGAATCTTTATTTTCCATTTGTATATTGTATAATTTGTCCCTAAAATTACAATGGGGGTTTTCTAATAATTTATTTTCCGTTTAATTCTATTATTTGGGGTCTTATAGTTTGGGGAATAACGGGGGGAATGGGTACTTTTTTTACATATTTTTTTAATATATTTTAAAATATTAATTTAAAAAAAAAATAAAAAAATATATTTGTATTCGTCATAATGAGCCCTGTGATTTGATATATTACATAACCCGTTAGAACCAATTATAATTTTTTATTTTCCATTTAATTCTATAATTTGCCCCCCAAAATGAATATTAGGGGTTTCTCCTTAATTTTCCAGTAAAGTTCAGGTGAGGGGCTCCTTTTTTTCCTAAATTTTCCAGCTTATGGTTTCGGAGATAGGGAGGGGGATGGGTAAGTTTTTTTATATTTTTGTTAATATCTTTTAATTAATTTATTTTAAAAATATGAAAAAAAAATTGTTTACGTCATAATGAACCTTTTCATTTGATATATAACATGATGGGTTAGAAACAATTTTAATTTTATATTTTCCATTTAATTCTATAATTTGCCCCCCAAAATAAATATTAGGGGTTTCTCCTTATTTTTCCAGTAAAGTTCAGGTGCGGGGCTATACCACCATTTTTTTCTCAAAATTTTCCAGCTTATGGTTTCGGAGATAAGGGAGGGAATGGGAATTTTTTAAAATATTTTTGTCAATATCTTTTAATTAATTTATTTTAAAATTATGAGAAAAACATATTTGTTTTCGTCATAATGAGCCCTTTCATTTGATATATAACATGATGGGTTAGAAACAATTTTAATTTTATATTTTCCATTTAATTCTGTAATTTGCCCCCTTAAATTAAAAGTAGAGGTTTCTTCTTACTTTTCCAGTAAACTTCAGGTCAGAAACTATACCTCTATTTTTTTTTCAAAACTTACGTTTTATAGTTTCGGAGATAATGGGGGGGATGGATGGATAAATTTTGGTATATTTTCGTTATTATCTTTTTAATTATTTTTTTTTAAATATGAAAAAAACATATTTGTGTTCCTCAGAATGGGACCTTTCATTTGATGCGTTTGAATTTTTTTTTATTTTTAAATTTTTATTTAATTCTATAATTTGCCACCCAAAATTAATATTAATGGTTTCTCCTTATTTCTCCTGTAAAGTTTGGGCAACGTTCTATATTTCCTATTTTTTTAAAAATTTTAGGCGTCGATTTTTTTAGTTTCCCCCCCAGAAGTACCCCTAAAATCAAAATTTCTTCTTTTACGATATGTACTCTTGATCGGGTCACCAAACTATACATTGATACCAAATTTCAACTTCTTCCGTCCAGTAGTTTAGGAGAAAATTGCTGTAATGTGACAGAGGCAGAAATCCCGAGTGATATTATAAGGGTATCCTTATATTGTATATACGGAACCCTAAAAATGAAAATTTACAAGCACAACGATAATAGAATAGTAAAACAAAAAAATCGAAAGGTACATAAACAACACATAATACTTTATTTCATGTAATGCCTTTCACTGCAAGTTTTCTCGTAAACGTATAATTTTATGACAGACAATCACTTGAGGAGGATTTAGAATGGATTTATTTTTTATTTACGAAGCACTTCATTTGCTGAATCAAAATAACAAAACACCGTTAAACACTATACCTGCCCTATAGTGTAGCTCTATCGCTCACATAAAAAAACTTTATAAAAGCGGCTAAATACCGGCATTTGTTAAGATTTAGAGCTTTCTAAAAGTCCCAGAGTTTTATGTATTCTCGTGCGGCACCATTAAAGCTCCTATCGGGAAATTATGTTCTTGTTATTATACGCCTTTTACGGTTTGTAGTTGGAAAAGCGGGCAAAATTGTATCAATTTCTAGAGTGTATTCCACTTTCGGATTAACGGTAAAGCTATATTGGTTTTATTTAGACGGAAAGTTTGTAAATGTCTTAAAAAATATTAAAAGTTTGTAATATTAGAAAAAAATAGGAAATAGCTCAGACTGAACAGTTTACATCACTTTACATTAGTCGATCTAAACTTAAATGGATCAGCAACTTAAATTGAAGTTTCAGAGGCTATTGTTTTAGGAATCAAAACAAAAAAACTTCAAAATTAGAAGCTATTATTTAAAAAGTTACAGCTATAGTCGCTGTAGCTTAAACTTAGACAACAGAGCAACCAAATAGCTACAAAATTAAACGCTTTCAAATTTTTTATATCTCTATTGTTAAAAAAATATAGTTAATGCCTCTGCAGCTTAAACATAAGCGACACAGGGCATTATTTCCCGGTATCGTTAAGAGCTACAAAATTGTTTTTAGCGTATCCAATTACCAACTAATCACTACAAAATTAAATCGTTTAAGATTTTTGATGACTCTATTGTTTACAAAGTTACCGTTCCAGCCTCTGTGGCCTAAAATTTCGCCTTTGCTTCTCGGAATCGTTAAGAATTGCAAACTTGCTTATAGAGTTACAAATTAGCAACAAAATACTACAAAATTAGACGATTTCAGATTCTTGATCTCTGTTGTTTAAAAAGTTACAGCTGTGGCCACTGTAGCTTAAATTACTTACAGAGGCAATTGGTTCTAGTTATCGTTAAGAGTTACAATTGTTTTTAGAATAGCAAATTTTCAACTATTAGCTACAAAATTGGGCTCTTTCAAGATTTTTTATATGTCTATTGTTCAAAACAATTACAGCTAATGCCTCTGCAGCTTAAATTTAAGCTACAGAGCTATTATTTCCCCCTACCGTTAAGTTCTACAAAATTGTTTTTTGCGTAACAAATTACCAACTAATAGCTACAACATTAAACGCCTTTCGATTTTCCATATATCTATTGTTTAGAAAGTTACAGCTATACCCTCAGTAGCTTAAATTTGCCTTTGCTTTTTGGAATCGTTAAGAACTGCAAACTTGCTTATAGCGTTACAAATTAGCAACAAAATAATTACAAAATTAGACGTTTTCAGATTCTTGATCTCTGTTGTTTAAAAGTTACATCTGTGGCCTCTGTAGCTGAAAATAGTTACAGAGGCCATTGTTTCTAGTTATCGTTAAGAGTTACAAAATTGTTTTTAGGATAGCAAATTTTCAACTATTAGCTACAAAATGGGGCCCTATCAAGATTTTTGATATATTGTTCAAATAAATTACAGCTAATGCCTCTGCAGCTTAAATTTAAGCTACAGAGGCTATTATTTTCCCGTATCGTTAAGAGTTACAACATGATTTTTTGCGTAACAAATTACCAACTAATAGCTACAACATTAGACGCCTTTAGATTTTTTGTATATCTATAGCTTAAATTTAAGCAACAAATCGATTATAAGCATCCTATTTAGGTTAATGAAGGTGGTTTTCGGCCCGTATTTTTTTATTTTATATTTTTACAATTTACTCTACAGTTCTATAAAATCTTAACAATTTTACGTGAAAAATATTATGTTTATCAAAATTAATATTTCCAATAGTTTTCGAGTAAATTGAGCTTGAAAATTATTCTGCTATTTGTTATTAGGCTAGAAATTACAATTTGTCAAATTTGACATTAATGGCAAATTGTGCTTTACTAAATTTGTCATTATGAATTCCTCATTTGTGTTAAGTTATACCATTGAAAACGGGGTCTGATTTAGATCTGGAAACGTATTTGTGGTGTTATTTTCAAAGAACCAAGAAAAAATTAAAACCAGAGATGCCACAACTATCCTTCAGAAAACAACTAAAACATATAATGTTTGTTTATTTGCCTACATCTTATTTATATGTACTTCTCGCAAACGGCACTACGATTTTATCGAAATTCCATTTCGGGGTTTTGGCGTCCACAAATCGGGATAAATCGTATTACCGAGAAAGAAAGAGATTGTGACAATTATGATAGATGATTTGACATTTCACGGCGCTCAATACAATGTGATTTTGTGGCCTACTTGAGAATGAAACTGCTCTTGAAAAATTCTTTCAATACAAATTGAGGGGTAGGATCTTATAAGTTTTATCACTACCTGATATTTTTTTAGCATTAAAGTTTTACCTTTTAAGATTTTAAAGTAAAAAGTTCTGGGTATGCGATTTTTGAATGAGTAAAAAGTTATGTATTCTCATGTTAATTTGAGGTACACAGTGAAGTTGCCTTGAGCAGTTACATATGCATATATAAATTGACTGAGAGAAAAGGCGCTGACGATTATAATTATATATAAAGTATTGTATGCTGTTTTTTTCGACCTTATTTATATTATATAAATTAGTTGAGTGTTTATTTCCCACAATTCAGGAACCTAGGTCTAGAAACCGAAAAAGCAATGTAATAATTACAAAAAAACTAAAAAGTGCAGTCTCATCAGTTTGGTGAGTCACGGAAGCAAGTGCAGTTATACAAAGGCGGTCTGAGAGGTCATATCTATAATATATATGTATCAAATACATAAAGAGGTGTTCGAGAGGACATTCAATTGTGGAAAGCGCAACTGATGAAGGTTCCCTAACCAGAAACAATATATATTGTCTTGCGTACAAAAGAATGACACCTCGAAGAGAGTATTCAATATCTCTGAAAGGTGAAGTTAACCAGAAAATTTCATCGTGACATTCTAGCCTAGGAGTTACGGGTAACAACAATTACATGGCACGGCTCCAGATTCGGAACCTCTATGTGCTAGTTTCCCCGAAAATCCTAGATGTCGGTCTTTACAACTCGCGTCTTCAAATTTAACGATATGTATCAAATACATAAAGAAGTGTTCGAGAGGACATTCAATTGTGGGAAGCGCAACTGATGAAGGTTCCCTAGCCAGAAACAATATATATACGAGGATGAATCAAATATGAACCGGACTCTTCTGTTTCTCGCCCTGTAGGTAATTCGAGTGGCGTGACGTCTCGATATATGTTAGGTAGGGATGTTAAGAAGAGGGGAGTTCGTCGGTTTGGCGAGGCGTAGTCGATGCGCTGTTAGTAGCATCATGCCAGAGCAAGAGGTGCATACGTCTGTTGCGCAACGTGTTGTTATCAAATTTTTGGCGCAGGATGGCGTTAGACCGTCTGAAATTTTACGTCGACTATCTGCACAGTTCGGCAATGAAACACTTTCAAGGACCCAAGTATACGACTGGCACAAAAAGTTTTCAGATGGCCGAGAGACAGCACCGCGGAAAGCCAAGACCCGTCTTTCTGCAGGGAAAATTCTTGCAACAATTTTTTGGGATTCGAAAGGCGTACTGCTGATCGATTTTCTGCACGAACGCCGTACAATTAATGCTGAGTATTACTGCGAACTACTCCAACAAGTGAAACTTGCCTATCGGCAAAAGAGGCGGGATATGTCTATCCGAAGTGTGATTCTGTTGCATGACAACGCTCGGCCACATACAGCTGCATTGACTCAAGGAAAATTGAACAAAATGCATTGGGAAACCCTTGAATACCCGCCTTACAGTCCTGATTTGTCGCCATGTGACTACCACATGTTTGGGCCACTTCAAGAAGAACTGGGAGGCCACCACTTTGAGGACAACGAAGGTGTAGAAACCAGTTTCATTCTTTGAGAAAGGTATTAAAAAACTTCCGATTCGGTGGGAAAAATGTATACATAAGAGAGGAGACTATGTAGAAAAATAATATGTATTAAAATTTGTATTGATCGTACCAATAAAATTTTTAAAACAAAAGTCCGGGTCATATTTGATTCACCCTCGTATTATATATATATTGTTTTGCGTACAAAAAAATTACATTTCGAAGAGAGTATTCAATATCTCTGACAGGTGAAGTTAATCTGAAAATTTCATCGTGACATTCTAGCCTAGGAGTTACGGGTAACAACAATTACATGGCACGGCTCCAGATTCGGAACCTCTATGTGCTAGTTTCCCCGAAAATCCTAGATGTCGGTCTTTACAACTCGCGTCTTCAAATTTAACGATATGTATCAAATACATAAAGAAGTGTTCGAGAGGACATTCAATTGTGGGAAGCGCAACTGATGAAGGTTCCCTAGCCAGAAACAATATATATACGAGGATGAATCAAATATGAACCGGACTCTTCTGTTTCTCGCCCTGTAGGTAATTCGAGTGGCGTGACGTCTCGATATATGTTAGGTAGGGATGTTAAGAAGAGGGGAGTTCGTCGGTTTGGCGAGGCGTAGTCGATGCGCTGTTAGTAGCATCATGCCAGAGCAAGAGGTGCATACGTCTGTTGCGCAACGTGTTGTTATCAAATTTTTGGCGCAGGATGGCGTTAGACCGTCTGAAATTTTACGTCGACTATCTGCACAGTTCGGCAATGAAACACTTTCAAGGATCCAAGTATACGACTGGCACAAAAAGTTTTCAGATGGCCGAGAGACAGCACCGCGGAAAGCCAAGACCCGTCTTTCTGCAGGGAAAATTCTTGCAACAATTTTTTGGGATTCGAAAGGCGTACTGCTGATCGATTTTCTGCACGAACGCCGTACAATTAATGCTGAGTATTACTGCGAACTACTCCAACAAGTGAAACTTGCCTATCGGCAAAAGAGGCGGGATATGTCTATCCGAAGTGTGATTCTGTTGCATGACAACGCTCGGCCACATACAGCTGCATTGACTCAAGGAAAATTGAACAAAATGCATTGGGAAACCCTTGAATACCCGCCTTACAGTCCTGATTTGTCGCCATGTGACTACCACATGTTTGGGCCACTTCAAGAAGAACTGGGAGGCCACCACTTTGAGGACAACGAAGGTGTAGAAACCAGTTTCATTCTTTGAGAAAGGTATTAAAAAACTTCCGATTCGGTGGGAAAAATGTATACATAAGAGAGGAGACTATGTAGAAAAATAATATGTATTAAAATTTGTATTGATCGTACCATTAAAATTTTTAAAACAAAAGTCCGGGTCATATTTGATTCACCCTCGTATTATATATATATTGTTTTGCGTACAAAAAAATTACATTTCGAAGAGAGTATTCAATATCTCTGACAGGTGAAGTTAATCTGAAAATTTCATCGAGACATTCTAGCCTAGGAGTTACGGGTAATAGCAATTACATGGAAGGGCTCCAGATTCGGAACCTCTATGTGCTAGTTTTCCCGAAAATCCTAGATATCGGTCTTTACATCTCGCGTCTTTAAATTTAAGAAAAAGTTGTGGCCGTTAAGAACAGTTACACGATTTGTTTAAAATTTTTGTTGAAATTGGCAAAACGCTTGTCAGCAACAAGTATTAACAACACAAAAGTTGGTAATTTTGCTTTGGTCGAGACCCACCTTAAAGCTAGACGAAAATTTCAGCTTGCTCCCGGGTACCTTCAAAGTCACTGGCAACTGAACCGCTTCGGCTATTCTTACAGAAAATCATAAAAAAGCCCTGATAAAAGATTTTCGGGGTGTCACGGATTAAGAACATTTCCTTGGACCACTCTCTCTCTCTTGACACGCTCGATTGAACATTTCATTACACCGCAGCTGTTCATTTATAAAAATGTGTCGATAATAAAAACCGAACTTCCCTTAACAACCGGCTCGAGAGTGAATGAAAATGAAGAACACTTTCGTGCATTCGACTACGCATAATGAAGACTTCCAATGCTTCACACAAAAGCCGGAGCTTTCAATAAAACGCGTAGCTTTCTCAAACGGGAAAGGATCACTCATTATTAATATTTGATAAGATGGTTACACGTTAGGGTGGGTATTATTTCATTTAACCAATCGCATTACCTGTTTCGAAGCTCTGTCTCTCTCTGTCACCCTCACTCTTTGCGGGCAACTGGTATGCAAATTGTTTTCTCTAGCGTATTACTAGTGATCAATGGCGCTGAATGCGAGAGAGTGAGAGAGAAAGAGCGAGAGCGACATAGTTGGGGATTTTCTCAACCCTAGTTTGCGTCTGTTTGTGGAGCGATATTAAACGCGTATTCGTAGAAGTGCACGTGGCCAATTAACGGGAGAGGGTGATAAGGGGGAGCAGGAGAGGGAAGTTGACAAAGTGAAGAAGCATCAGATGTTGGTTTGAACAATGTTATCATTTATCTGTAAGATTATTTCAGTTTGTTTGTTTGGATACGTTTATGGAGAATTTACTTCATTGATCGATACTATTTGACGCTAGATATACAGGGTGTTTCACGACATACGAGGTCGGGCTATTAAATAACAGGACTACTTATGAAAAAGGGTTTAATTTTTAAAATTATTCTTTGTCCACAACTCCAGGAGTTTCTGTCGAATTCAGCCTCGCAGTGCTGGCAAAGTTTTCCAATGCATGGATTGTCGTTTAGTTTCAATGTTGTATTTGAATATCAAGATTTCATCGCAAGTGAGAAACAGCACAGCTCGATCTGGACGTTGATCATCTCTCTCGGCCTTCTACTGCTATTCGAAAACACGAGCTCGAGATCACCATAGGCCACTCTCCTCAACAATTTGTAGCACTCAGCCAGAGAATTTTTAATTTAACGAGAAGCTGTTGCTCATGTTTCTGTCACACATTGGTCTCGGCACGAGAAAAAAAAAAAGCAATTTCTTTCTAACCTCTGTAGAAAACAAACTACTGCAGCGACTAAAACGTGATTTCATACTGGAATGTCTGGAACAGAAGACACTTCCAGCTATCCAACAATGCATTCGTTACCCTCCCCACCCGCCTAGGAGGCTTTCTGCGCGCAGCCTGGTAAAGTTTGAACGTATATGAGAAATGAATTCAATTTATAACGAATGCCAAAGAGTAGACCATTCTTATGTCCACCTGTACTGACAAGGATAATTAAGGACCATTTTTATCATGATTGGTGAAACAAATACGCTTCATAATCTTACTACCATAGAAACGAAAGTTGTTTTGGCATATTCTTGAAAAACCATATTTCATAACAAAAAACTATGCTTAACTGAATATTACAA
This sequence comes from Octodonta nipae, assembly GCA_034190945.1. NCBI lineage: Eukaryota > Metazoa > Arthropoda > Insecta > Coleoptera > Chrysomelidae > Octodonta > Octodonta nipae. Next base: position 110,332,915 of record CM067221.1, on the reverse strand, counting down.
ATGAACACCATTGATCTAGCAAAAATACATTGTAATAATAAAAATAAAGCAAAACATTATTCACTACATCTACATACAGTAACTACAAAGTGAGCAAATTTGACGATGCTTAAAGTGAGTTTACCTGCCATATTATTACCTAATATTCACATCATCATTTTGTTTCTGGAAAGAGGGTATTTTCCAGAATGTAATGAGTATCATCGAAGTTTCCTTGTACTTCCATCGTCTTGAAAAGGTTGATCTCACAACGTTTCAATAGCTTTGTATCTGCTATCGTCATCAGGTGATTCATTCACATTCACCTGATGACGATAGCAGATACAAAGCTATTGAAACGTTGTGAGATCAACCTTTTCAAGACGATGGAAGTCCAAGGAAACTTCGAGGAACGAGGGACATTATCTACCAGATTCAGAATAACATCGTAATGAGTATGTTATCGTAGTTCCCTTCCCGAAGGTGCTTAATCCAATGGACGTAACTGATTTGAATACATATCAGTCTTTTGTCAATCTTGTCGAAGGTCTTAGAGGAAGTAGTTCAGTTGCCGGTTGGAAAATACGTTGAAGAACATAATTTGACAGCAGAAACCAAATTGGGTTGTAGACATGCGGAAGTGTATTGCCTATATCTCCTTTGATTACGCTAAGGCGATAGGATCAATCATAAGTTACTCTGTGTTGAAGGTTATTGGATTTAGGGGTAACGTTTTTGAAAATCTATCACGCTCATAGCAGCAGTGCCGCCAGCGAGTACGCAAAGTACCTGTAATTTTATACAAATCTGATGTATCTTCAATACCAGACAACATTTCATTTTAAGAAGCATACCTACTAAAAACCACTTTGTTAGTCATTAACTACTGTTTTATTTTTGATTCATGTTTGTTTTGATTCACATTATAAACCTTTACAATATTGTTCTACTTCCTGTAATAAAACAACTATAAGAAGAAGACTTTTCTTTATATCAACGTACTCAGTTATCAATGGAAACAATATCTGAACTATAGTAGTCTCAAAATAATATACTTTCAATAAACGATCCCCTTTACTTACATGACGTTCTCACTAGCATTAAATAACATACCTCCTTGGGGAAAAATTTAAACAAACATTTTTTTCAAACTGGAATAAACTGTTATGTTGACGACATATTCGTTATTTGGGAACACATTCTAGGAAACTACCTTCCCTAGACATTAATAACAAAAAGGAATCTTCATTCAAACAGAGTTTTATAGGAAACCGACTCATATTAACAGATACCTCAATTTTAATTCATTTCATAGTAAACACAGTAAAGAAGGGTGTTATTAAATCATTTCATGACAGAGCGAAGACGAACTGTTCTGAAGACAGAAATTGAATAACGAAAAAACAATTATAAAAAATGTTCTGACTGAAAACAATTGCCCCATAAAATTCATCAGCGAAGAATTAAACAGAATTGAACCCAAAACAAACGGAAGTATGTCGCTATATTAATGGTGAAAATGTAAGAATATCAAAAAAAATGTAACACTAATGGTATCTAATTGACAAACGTATAAACTTTTGGCATTATTAATAGCTGAAAAGTGAAAATTGCCTGCAATCTAAATTCTAAATAAAAAATATTTAATTAAGTATTGGTTTTGGCGAATGCGCTGGTATTGAAAGCTTAATTCTCAGAATGTGCTTGATAGTGACGGACGATTTGGAACTATTGAAATAAATTCCCATGTCGCCTCAAAATTTTAAATAGTTACCGTTTTCTTAATTTTTCAAACAAAACTTTTTTCAGGGTAATAGAGGATAGGACATTTTTTAAAGCAGAGCTTATAGAATTATGTACTACTATTGAATTATTGACAGATTTATATTCCTGAAAGGTTAGCAGTTGAGATATTAGAAATTCAAACTAAAGTATAGATTAAATGAGCCTAGTATGGCACTGTACTAATGATTTGGGACCGATAGGTAATAGATACACTACAACACCTTTATCCAAAATGAGAATTGATAACTTCATGTAGTTTACAAGTTCTTATTATGAAATATTTTGAGAGAAGGTTTCACATTAAGCAACTTTTTCCGATTTATTAACATTTTCTTCGTTTTTGTAAAGGACTAAGTCCGGAAACGAAAAAAATTGCGGAAAACCTTGTAACTCTATTGCCCTCTTTTTCTAGTCTTGTCACCATATTCGTGCATTGCAGGCAAACTTATAAGCTAGATGATCACAAGTGGGGAATTGGGGTACAAACGGCCAGCAAAGTTCAGTGGTCCAAAGAGAAATTTTTTAATTTATATCAATTATATAGAATTTGGTGAAGGTGCCAGCACATAAAGTTTTTAATTTAAATACTTTTGGGTCTTATCTTGAAAAACTATATGGAATTTTTAATGACGTTAAACATGAATAACACCATTTAACACAACGCACCAAATTTTTAAATCAAGGCAGAAAATATTGTTTGAAAATAAGAATTTTATCACTCTGTAAATGATTTCTGAAGCTTATTTGTGGCATCTTCCAGTTTCTGTTGATGATCTTATTGGGATATAACACGACACTTGAGAAAAAAATGTCTTATTCCGACTTGGCTGTCAATGGCATTAAAAGTTGAAGAAAATATAAATTTGAAATTGAAAGCTAGATCATTTTGATAATTTTATATGACATAAGTAAGGCAATTGGTTGTTTTTTAGATATACAGGGAAGCACAAAAAAATTTAAAGATCATATATAATAGTCAAGCGGCTTTCAAGTTGGAAGAACTTGAAAGAATTGGCTTCAGGATTTGTATGTGGCACTCCTAGAGGCAACCTTGTTGTAAGATCCCATTAACATTACTAGCTGTCGCTCAGTGGTCGACCAATTGTGTCAATATCTCTGGCAGGTTAAGTAACCTGAAAATTTTATCGTGACATTCTATCCTAGGACTTTAGGCAGAACGGCAATTACACGGAACGGATCCAGATTCGGAACCTCTGAGTGATAGTTTCCTCGAAAATCCTAGATGTCGGTCTTACATTTCGCTTCTACAAATAAATAACGAAATTAAAGTTTTTTTAGATATAATTCAATGACTTTATTTGTGTTCAAATTCGTAATTCTTAATTTAATATGACAACAATTCAACCGCTAATGGGCTACCCTACATATTTATTTTTTCTAACCTCCCTGTATAACTATAATTGCACTCAATTCTCTAACATTTATTAAAATCCTCATTATAATAATTCCATCTCATTATATATTTCCACCACCCTGTATATGCAACTGCTCAAGGACCACGCATAATATTTTTTAACATTTTTTAAGAACCCGGTAAACCATTCTGTATAAGACATTGCCTATAAGCCACCGTATTTATTCTTTTTGTTTATGAAATTTTTAACCATCTTCTGTAACTATAATTCTATTCCGACCTATATTTCAATCATCATATATATGGAACTCTTCGTACGCTACTCTATAAATCATTTCCTTTTTTAACATTTTTATCATCATCCTGTATATCTATAATTCCTCTCAACCTATATTTCATCTTCCCTATATATACACCTGCTTATGGGTTATGAAATGTTGCATTTCCATTTCCGCCACCCTGTATATGCATCTCTGTATATTTTTTGAATCACTCTACTGAACCTTGTATTCCAAGAACCCGGTAAATTCAACCGCTAATTGGCTTCCCTATATAATTATGTTATTAGTTATAATTGCACTCTACTCTATATTTTAAACACCCTATATGTGCAACTGCTTATGTGCCACTCACGAAAAAAATGATTTCTAACATATCTGGATTCGTCTTGTATAATTATAATATAAACGATTACTTTACCACTAAACAATAAGAACGCTTGCATGCCACTTCCAGAAGTACATGCTCTAAGTATATAACAGCATTGGTCCCTCTATATATAATTACTCAATGTTTTGCGTCTGGCGGCGGCGGCACATTCAGTTCTTTGGTGTTGACATTATGGACGTAAATAATGAATTTTTATTATATTTAATTTAATGAATGAACCAACATTATAAATTAATATTAGCATCTGCAGTGAAGGTCGTCGTAGCTACTAAACAAAACAAAAATGAAAAAAATCGGTTGAGAGACAGAGGAGAAAATGGTACCTAATCGTTTTGTCTTTGCCTATTTATATATAAATAAGGGAAAGGCGATGAAAAATGTTATAGAGTTGTTCCAAATGAGATGACTATTATTGATTTCAAACTTAACCCTAGAATCCTACACTGTCCGGCGCACTCAAAGGGGTGATCAGGTACCCCAAAACTAAAAAGTTCACAAAGTATGTGAATAAAAGCAGTTTTCGATAAACATATTTTCTTATATTAATAAAGATTACCAGATGACAAATCAGCCTTAGGGGCCATTCAAAAAATACGTCACGCTAAATTTTGCCTTTTCGGACCTTCCCCTTTCGTCACGCTGCGTCACACTTTCTGCGACGTCTTTATAAATATTATGTCAAACAAGACAGCCTGAAGATCACTTTCTTCTTTGCCGATCTCCGTGGATTATACGTCAAAGTACTTTAAAAAAATTCTTACAATATTCCGATACTGTGTGTGACCACAAGATAAAAAACGCGAGAGCTCAAATCTTACTTTATAAACCAATGAAATAAATTTAAAAATTAAACCCTATGAGGTGCTCCAGCACCCCAACTAGGATTCTAGACTTAATTGTCGGCAATCGGAACTTTAATGAAGTAGAAACGATAAAATCGCCCTCATTTAACAAAATGAAGGCAGACTTCGTTTTGTGTTTGGTTTTGCTTCTTTGTGTAGTATTGTTAAACTGTCAAATTGTATTTTATGGTCCCAACCCTGTTCACCAATTTTAGATTTCTGGAATTGTCGTTTCTTTGCGTAATGTTTGTGTTCATTTATTCGAATAATTATAAGCCTAGATGTTTGTCAATGTAAAATTTATTAAATTTGCAAGGGATTTTGGTAGGTATATGCTATTATTTGAGTTTTGTTTGTTGATTTTGAAATATTCAAAACCATGTAGCTTATATTTTAGTCAGATTTTAATTCTATTGACAACGAATTCACAATAAGACTTTAAATACGTTTGGAATGTGTAAATATACATACTTTTTTCTCAACTTATTTCTCAACAAAACCATTTAACGAAACTCTTTAAAATATTTGCACATCATTAGGAAACACCTTGTATAAAAAATGTAAGCAATACTTCCATTTTCCTAGCGTTTAGAATTTTGTCGGAAGCCACGTGTTGCCATCGGACCTCCTTACCCGCCAACGAACTCAAAAGCCAAGAACCTCACAAGGCAACGACTAACGAACCGAATAATTGTTGTATACCGGAATTTCAATTTCAACAACTCATCATTTGCTGAACGTGTAGCTTCGCATTACTTAAGCAAATTCTTGGTTTATTCCTATAAAAAAATTGCATTCAAAATTGCTGAAATTGCCGGTTTGAAATAATTTCATATTAGACCGTGTGACTATATAATAAACTAAGTTGAGCTCCAGGTGGATTATTTTAATTTTTTTCTTCTGTTTCCATTAAACCTGTGCTCGCTTTCAAAGTACGAGGATGGTCGCAAAAGTACCTGACCCAACAAAGAAAAAGAAGATAAAAAAAGGTTTTTCAACCTTTCAGCTCTATACACTTTTTATAATAGGAATTGTCTTGCTCCTCAAAATAGCTAATAAATGTCGACATCTTTGACCATAGAGCCATTTTTTCAAGTGTGGGAATAGAAAGTAATCCGAGAGGGTTAAATCTGGCAAAAAGGGTGCATGAGGAAGCAATACAAACTGTAATTCATTAATTTTGGCTATTGCAATAATAGATTTGTGAGCTGGTGCATTATATTGTTGAAACAGTACTTTCTTCTTAGCCAAATGCTTCTGTACAGGAAACGGTCCCTCTTTGGAGCCGGTTCTGTCTTGTCAGTCCATTGTGTTGATTAGTATTTAGATGGACCCAAATTTTTTGCTGTAAAACTTCACCAAACACTCAATTGAAACACCTTTACAACACTGAATTTGCTCGACTCTGAGCAAACGAGGCACCCATCGTGCGCATAGTTTTCTTATGTCTATATTTTCAGATAATATGCGATGTACCGCAGTTTCTGAAATGCCTACTGTCTCCTAGCTCACACACATTCAGTCTACGATCATCCAGTACCGTTTTGTGTATTTTCTTTACTATCTGTGGAGTCGTCACTTCATTTGGTTGACTACTACGGTATTCATTCGTCTTGGCAGCTTGTACGGTCTCGTTTAAACTCTGCTACCTATTTTACTGTTATAAACGAAGGAGCAGACTAGCTCATAGTAGAATCTAGTTCAGCTTTCATATTGCTTGGGCTGATGCCTTTGTATCACCCACTAACTTCTCACATTTCACATGGTTAGATGTTGCGTGAAGATAAAAGTTGTTTCCATGTTCCTTGGTCAACAAAATTTCCATGTTTTATGTGTGAGTGGGACCGAAGGGTAGAGAATCAACATTAGACAAACTTAAAAAGGTGTCGAGAAAATCGTCTTAATAAAACTTCAGTTGACCACTCACTAGAAGATTCATCTACCACCAGTAGAGTAAAAATTGGACTTAATGTAACAATTGGTTAAAGCTTTCCTTAAAGATGGCAATTGTTTTAAATATTTGTGAGGAAAATTCCCTAATTTATCAAAAGCTCAATTGAAAGAAGGGATATTCGTTGGACCTGATGATCGATTCTAAATTCCAAGCAAGGATAAATAAAAAGGAAAATAAGGCTTGGATATTATTAAAGTAGTGACCAAGTTTTTTGGGTAATGTGAAAGCTCCGAACTATAAAATTATCGTAGCTATCATGTTGAACAAAATCAATCGTTACAAGAATTAAGTCCATCTTCTCTGGTGAAGAAAGTAGCAAATGTCTTATGTCGACTTCTTTGATCTGTTTTGGTGGTTCCAATGACAGTACAAATTCACATCGTCAAAATTTTTATTCGAACTCTGAGATGAGCTTGATGGAAACAATTTTGTACGAGGTTCAGGTACTGGAAGTTGTGGACTACGTGAGATAGGTGCAGAGGATTAAGCAAGGTCAGGATATTGAATGGGTTTAAAATTTTTGCGTTCATGTCTCCTCGCAGGACTAACTACTAAAATAACAGTCATTAATACGGACTTTTGGCTCTCGCCAAATTCTTGGTATCGGGAATTGTATGTTCCGTTTCTCACCTCGATACCGACGTAAATTAAATAAGGTTAACAATAAACATAAACATTCCTCGAAGTTTCCTTGTATCTGCTATCGTTATCAGGTGAATGATAGGAAATTCAGAGTATCGGTCGTATTTATATTATACCCTTAGCCGATCATGGTCATTGGGTCTTATCTGGTCCAATCAGCATCGTCGTACCTGGAGGTTGGTTGATGCGTAGCGGCAGAGGCCGAAGAAGAGCTCTCCAAATATTTTTAATTTGGACGCTGGGATGGCTAATTATATTTTCGTTCGAGACTATATATGCTGTCTCTATGAATTTTCTTTTGTACCAATGCTCTTCCTTGTGAATTGCTCTAGCCTGGTCCCAGTTGATATTATGGTGTTCGGTCCATGCGTGATACGCTAGTCCAGACTTCGTTACCTCTGCCCGTTGAGTAGCTGTGCGGTGTTCCTTAATCCTGGTGTCCAGCGGTCGCTTTGTCTCTCCAATGTAAAGATTGCCACATTCACACGATATGCTGTATATACAGTTTTTTGGTATTGCTGGTGCGTCGGCCCTCATTCTTGTTATGATGCTCCTCAAGGTGTCGTTGCTTTTGACCTCACCTGATGACGATAGCAGATACACAGCTATTGAAACGTTGTGAGATCAACCACTTCAAGACCAAGGAAGTCCAAGGAAACTTCGAGGAACGAGTTACATTGTCTGCCAACTTCAGAAAAACATAAACATATTTATACAATAAAGATATTTATTTTTACTAAAAAAGTTGTGTACCTTCTAAACTTCTTTTGCAATTACTACACGCACATGTGGACCCAAACTCTGAACGAGGCATTTAAAATCATCAAAATTTATTTACATTACTAAATGTACCACATATAAAACAAAAAGCATCAGCATCATATTTGCACTTTCTAGACATATGAACCTCTTTGTCTTCTACAAAACAGTTAACTGTTGTTTATCATTCAAGTGACATTTGTAGATGCTGCGTGACAGTTACGCCATCTTTCTTTTTTCGCAGTATTCTTAAAAAGATTAGAATTGAATATATACATTTTAAATGTTTAAACACTATCTAGAAAATAACACCACAAGTCAGGAAATTTATGTATATTTTCAAACGTTTCGGAGTCTAAGTCAGACTCCGCTGTCAATGGCAAAGAAACTGTGAAAAAAGGCACAATTCTAAAATGTAAAATTAAAATGTTTGACAATATCTATTATTTGACTTATGACGTAACTAAGAGAATTTAATTTGATAATGTAGAGGGTAGCACAGAAACTTCTAAAGATCATATATTAATAAAGTTCCTTTAAAATTTGAAAAATTTGAAAGGGGCGACCTTCAGAATTTTGTTGATTCAGTGATTCCATTAAAATCATAAGGCAAACTTAGGAGAAACCTTACGAACTATCCTGAAATTGGGTTGTTCATAAGGACATGACCATTAGCAATTTCTTCCTTAATCATCGGCAACCAGGACCGACTGAAATCCACGGAGGTAGTAGCGATACAATCGTTTTCACTTAACAAAATTAAAGCAGTCTCTTTTAATTTTCGTTTCGTGTTGTGTTCTTCTTTGTGTAATATAACTGAATTTTGAAATAGTATTTTCTGACCAAGGTCCCAAGCATGTTCACAAATTTTGGATTTTTCAAACTGTCGTTTTTTAATGTAATTTTTGTGTTAGTTTATTTAGAGGTCTAGAGGTTTCTCCAATATAGAATTTATTATATTCACAAGGGGTTTTATAAATGCAATTTCTGTATTTTTAGTTGTGTTTTTTTGGTTTTGTTTTTGATATAATTGATTTTAGTGAACTTCTTGTTTCGAATGATGTTTTAATATATCTGTTTCCCACTCTTTTTAGTCTTCCCTGAGAGACCCTGTATGTATGGTATAGTTATTTTAAACATTGGATTGAGTTGGCTGATACTTGGTGGAAGTTGAAATTCATGATGATTTGAGTAATACACTTATTACAAACTTACACTTTATTTAAAAAATTGTGACAATATAGTTATTTTAGTGATGTGATTATCTTGTGAGTCAGTGTTGCTTGGTGAAGTTTGGTGTTGGCTGTTAGCGATCGTTTGGTATTCGTTTTTTTAAAACACTTTATTAATAATTTTTTTGTGTAATTATTGGCAGAAAGTAGATTTTATTAACGTTTTTGACATTCAAATTGTGATTACGATATTTGTCATTGTGAATCCTTTTAATTTTTTAAATTTCTTGTTCATTTTGTGTTAATACCATTGAAAACGGGATCTGATTTAGATCTCGAAACTTTTGGACTTTTGAAATATACAGACTTATAATTTTATGTGGTGTTATTCCCAAAGAACTCAGAAAAAATAAAAACCAGAGTTGCCACAATTATTATTCAGACAATAACTAGAAATCAGCCATGGGACTGCTGTAATCAAAGCTTTTAGGAACTTAGAAGACTTCTACAACAAGCTTGCCCGAACCAAAAACAGCTTGACATTATTGTGCTGATGTCGGGAGATGAGGGTTATTCGGAAAGGATTAAGATTTCGTCAACCTTACATGGGTGGAAGAATCCATAGCATATTGGAACGAGCAAGCTTCGCAGTCGTCAGAGACAGAATTCAATTTCATCATTCCAATAAATTTAAATTAGAAACAGATATAGGGTATGTACAATGTCAAATTGTGATTACGATATTTGTCATTGTGAATCCTTTAAATTTTTTAATTTCTTGTTCATTTTGTTCATTGAAAACAGGTCTGATTTAGACCTCGAAACGTTTGGACTTTCAAGTTCATCTGGGGTTATTCCCAAAGAACTGAGAAAAAAAGGGTGTTTTACCTTTATTTTAGAACATAATGAATAGAAAAGTCATAAAATAGATGTTAGACAAATATATGTTTTTTTTGTAGAGTTATGTTATTTATGCACAGTGTGAGTAAATTTTTACGGATTCATTTATTTATGTAGTCTCTATGATAATTTGCATTTCTTTTCGAAACCCAATCATCCCTGAAATTCACCTGAGGAATTTTTTGTTATTTTTCCCAGTAAAAGCAGCCGCATAGCGTTTTTCAATTAAATGAAGCACACTTAATTTCAACCAGCGTTTACAGTTTTTTTTTAATTGAATACACATTTACCTAATTAATTTTTTTGCATTGAGTGACTCCGTTTACCTGCGTTCGTCGTTTTTAATTTGTTGTACTCGATAAAATAAAAGTAAAACGAAAGCAAAAACGAAATAAAATTGTCTAGACTGAGAGTCATATTTCCTTTCAAAATGTTGGATAACGGCTAATTGGTTTTCAAGGAAAAAGAAATGTGTAACGATTGCCCGATCGGAGTTTTCATTTTGTGCTTGTGTTCAGGAAAAACGTATCAATCTCGTGGAAATTGAAATAATTTACTGGTGGGTACATTAATAATATTTTCTTTGAAGAGATTTCTGGAAAGTTGTCTGCAATCTGTACGTGGAAGGTGATCAAGTTTTCACAGAAAAGTTGGAAATTAATTAGACTAGGAAATGACACTATTTGTTTTGTTCTGTTGTCAAGAAAATTCATGTCAATTGTGCTTTATGAATACCAGGTTTCAAGTTTGTTGATAATTAATATTTATCTCTTTTTAGTTAATTTTGGATTTTTTAAGTGACATGTGATGATTTCTTATTAGAAGGTCTTTTTGTGAAGAATAAATATCTTACTTAAAATCCGAATATTATAAATGCAAAAGTGGGTTTGATGGTTTGTTTGTTACCGTTTCCCGCCTAAACCGCGGGATCGGTTAGGATGAATATTGGTATAGTGATAGATGGGACCATGGGGCAGGTTATAGGCTACTTTTAGTCATGAAAAACTTATAAGGGGAGTCAGGAAAAGCGTCATTTTTGTATAAAACTTTTTTTGCTTTGACCAATTTGCTTCGAACTGTGTACCATGGTATTCTGCTGTATTTTCCGATGCTGAAATCGAATACGAGGCTAAAAAAACTAGTACACCCTTCAATTGTTGTTGTTATATGGGGTGCTGGGATACCCCTAGTGCCAAACTATCTTTTCATGCTTATATATCTAGTACAGGGTTAATTCAATAAATAATAAAAGACTATCTAAACCAAAGGTGCTATCCGGTATTTTCAAGCCGGCCAATTTAGAATGTTTTGGTAAAAAACGTTTTATTTAATATTTTATTGATTTAAGTGTCTATATCAACTTCCGCTGATACCAGCTGAATTGCAGATAAAAACAGATAACTAAGACAAATATAAATATTGAGCTGAGGTAATCCGCAACTAACTTTTAAAATATCAAGTAGCAGACAGTTATTTTTTCCTGGAAAATAAACAGTTTCTAAGAAATCGAGTATTTTTCCTTGGAATGATAAAATATTTTACCCGTCTGTTTATTTCTGCCTTGTCTACGTATAGTAAAAATTATTGCAATGTAAAATAAAAAAAAAGTCTCTCTTTGGAAATAGATAACCTTCACAGTAGAATCTCATAGCCCAAAATCAATGGATTTTTTAAAATTTAGTAGCAAACAGCCTGCAGAATGACTCAAAATGTAAGCGATTAAACCCTAATAATTTATATTTAAGAACCGATTTTTCCACGGTCTAATTTTTATTCTTTGTCTATATTTTCCAAATATATTTTAACTTTTTTATTTGTTTTATTATTTGACCACTTTCTATTAATATAAAAAATTCACTCTATATTGCATCCACACTGTATATGCTTCTGTGTACTGGTCACCCCTATATAACTTATTGGTCTATAATTTCCTGAATCACCCTGTACAACTATAATTCAACTCAACATATTACAACGGTCCTGATCTCTCTTTCTATTTTTCTTTGTTTAAATTATTCGTGTATACCAATGATTTTACTTCGCCCCATATGTCTAGTATTCCATTTATGCAACTGCTTATGGTCTACCCTATATAACAAAATTCACCTTTTTAAACCACATTTTATGATTATAATTTTATTCTACCATTTATTTCAACCACCCAGTATATGCAACTGCTTCTACATTTTTTTAACCCATGCCTATAATGACACCCCGTCCTACGTCCTATACTTCAAATATCCCAACTGCTTATGCTTATATAACAAATTTTTGATACATCCTCAATAACAATAATTTTACCCCACCCTTACTTCAAACACCTTGTATAAAAAACTACTTATGTTCCAAACTATATAACTTTTTTAAACCGCTCTGTATGACTGCAATTATACTCCACCTTATATTTCAACCAACCTGTAGAATTTTTAAAGCCTTTTGTATAGGTGTAATTATTCTCTGTCCTATAACGCAAATATCAACTCTGTATAACTATAGTTTTGCTCCACTGTTATTTCAACCACTTTGTATATGCAACTACTTATCTGCCACCCAATACAATATTTTTATAACCACCCTGTATAACTAATTCAATTCCAACTTATATTTCAACCATCATTGTATGCAATCGCTTATATACCACCTTATATAACATGCACACACACACTCACACACACACACCTTCAATCGTATTCCATACAAATTTTCGTTTTAATAAGCTAATGGAATATTTTCTGCAATTTCACGCGACTGTAACTTAACTTCATATCTAAAATAAACTGACTTAAAAGCATCAAAATGAAAATCATTACAAACCCCCTGTACGACATGTACGATCATGGCATATCTTGACATTTAAATTAGAGATTTATGATAAAAATTTGACATTTACCATGATGTTTACAGTTTCTGTGCATATATTTTTCCGATTTTCAAAAAAATGGTGTTTTACGTTATAGAAAAATGTAAGAAATCAAGCTGAAAGATATCTTTGCATAATAGAATTTATAATATTCAAATTGCGTGGGCACTTTTAGAGAAAACAGTGAAGATTCATTGAAAATCGGTGAAATCTGGTCCCTTATTTTCTTTTTTTTGATTTTCTAGAAATTTTCCGGTTTCAAGAAAAGAGGTGAGATGTTAGTTGAAGATAAATCTGGGTGAAAATATTTGCAAAATAATCCTAAAGAATAGGCGAGGGGGCATTAAAGAAGTTGCTGAAATATTTGGACTGACCTGAAGTTCACTTTTAATTACTTCAACGAAAAATTTGGGAATAAGAAGGCCAAATTCATGGGTTGACTGGTGACAACCCTAGTGTTGCAATCTGACAACCAGATCTATCGTAAAATTTGACATTTTTGAGATTATACGTACTCAGAACGTTTTGACATACGAGCGCTATGTGTTGTTTACAGTAACTTAAAGGATTCATCTCGGCCAAAAAATGGAATTAAATCGTGAACATTTTCGTGCGATTAATTTTTACAACTTCGACGTGGATTAAGTCAGTAAGAGTGCATGGATGAACTTAATTTAATTTTTGGCTATGAAACTCTATCAAGGACCACTGTTTATCGATGGTATGGTGAATTCAATCGAGGTCGGAGTTCACTCCAAAACGAATTTCGTGAATGTCGTCCAAACAGTTGTTGTTCCGGAAACCATTGATGCTGTGCGCGAACTGATATTGCAAGATCGTCATGTGACCTATCGTGAGATTGAGTCAACCTTACACATTAGTGGGACCAGCATACATTCAATATTGCATAAACATTTGAATGTCAAAAAAAATTGTTCGCGTTGGATCCCACACAATGTGTCAATCGTTCAAAAAAAGGCTCGTGTCGATTGGTCGAAAGAAAAGCTCAAAAAATACGATCGCGGTGCTTCAAAACACGTTTAAGACATAGTGACAGGTGATGAATCGTGGATTTACGCGTATGAGCCCGAAAGTAAACAGCAGTCGACTGTATAGGTGTTTCAAGATGAGCCGAATCCAACAAAAGTTGTCCTTGCACGAAGCACTTCCAAGCAAATGATTGCCTGTTTTTTCGGAACAACTGAACATGTCGCAACCGTACCACTAGAAGAACGCAGAACAGTCAATTCTGAGCGGTACACAACCATTTGTTTGGTAGTTGTCTTCCAAGAAATGAGAAAAACCACTCTTCACCACGACAATGCGAGCTCTCATACATGGGCTCAAACAACTGCATTTTTGACCATTCAAAACATCGATTTGATGAGTCATCCGCCGTATAGTCCTGACTTGTCACCAAATGACTTCTTTTTATTCCCGTACGGAAAAAACAAACTGAGAGGTCAACGTTTTTCGACACCTGAAGAAGCGGTTGCTGCGTTCAGAATGCATGTTTTGGAGATACCTCAATCAGAGTGGAAAAAGTGCTTCGACCATTTTTTTACTAATAATACTGTGGATGGTGTAAACTGCACATTTGTGTTGTGAATATTTAAACTTTCAGTCCTACTGGTTGCCGCTCTTTTTTAGGTTTAAAGTTAACTTAAGCGAGTTAAAGAACTCTGAAGACAAAACTTCTCGCAATGAATTGCAGTATATATATATATATATATATATATATATATATATATATGTTCTGAGAGGCTAGAAGTCGAAATCGGAACGTTCGAGTTCGATCTAGACTCTGAAACTCCCATTGCATGATACTTTTGTCTCTTGATAATGCACATGCACATCCATTACAGAATTTTTTTACAATAATACTGGAGTCGAAACTGCACATTTGTGTTGTGAGTATTCAATAAACTTCAGTTCTACGCGGTTCCGCTCTTTTTTACCCGGTTTAACCTTAAAGAACTTGTAGACAAAACTTCATATATATATATATATATATATATATATATATATATATATATATATATATATATATATATATAATGACAGTGTCGTCGGCGAAAGACATTATTGTTGCTGTAGATATTTAAACTTTGTGTTTATGCCACCATAATTAAGTTCTGTATTGAAAGTATATTTACAAGAACTCTTTGCTTTCTGTTTTAAAGAAAGCTATTCTAATTTGAAGATAGCTAAAATGCTGCCAATTTTGCCAACTATTGATTCCAATACCATATTCCAAGCAACTTTCTTTCTACACTATTTCGTGTTGCTTTCAAACCGATTACTTTTCATGTTTCGGTGCATTTCTACGAGCACAAAATAACAATAAAAAAAAACAAGTACGCCCTTTTGCAATTCCTCTTTGATTTATTTTAGTTTGTGCTCGGCATGAAGTAACGGTGGATACGTATGTGTGTGTGTGTCGTCAGGATTAGATGAGATCTCTGTATGCAGAGAGAGAGAGACGGCGTTATCGGCCTCGAGTGAGATGGAATTCCGAGTTATAAATGCACACGTTCTAGACAGAAGATATGCCATCCGGAAGATGTGTCGGCGCCCGTCATATCCGTTCAGTGACTCCGTCGGTGAGTCTTTTTTCCAATTTCCCCACGCGTTTTCCTCCACTTTATCGAGGGATTTTTATGATCGTGTTCCTCTTATGAAATTGTAAGCCTTTTCGAGAGAGCGCGGCTGGTTGGTGCTTCAATGTCGGTGGCGTCGACTTTAATAAACTTTAAATTTAATAATTTTAAATTTAGGAAAAATGTGACGGTTGCCTAAGAAAATCGAGTTTTTATCACATGGTTATGTATCGAGAGGGACGGGGGTGGTCATAGAAGTATCTGATCTAACAAGGAAAACACAATAAATACATTTATAAAACTTATAAATAGACATTGGATTATATGCACTATCAAAATGCCAAAATATGCATGAAAATATGCACTAAAAAAGGATAAAATATGCACAATCAAAAAACATTTACAATTAGTATTTACATTTATTATTAATATCCAATTATAATAAAAAATAGAATAAATATGAATATATTTTTTAACATAATATTCAATAAACTATACGTTATTATTACGTAAATAATAAAGTTATTTATTATAATTCTTGTGATAGTAAACAGTAAAATATTTTTCTAGGTTTTCTGCAGCAAACTTGTGACGGTTGTCACTTAATATTTATTTATAGGCTGAAAATGACCTTTCAACAGTAACTGACGTTATCATTTCTGCAGATACCTCTTCAGGCAGAGTTTGACCGGTGCCGTTGATAAACGCGTCAACTTTCTTCAAAACCGGGGTTTTTGTACAAAACTGCATTTAATTTGCCATGAACCTTTGCGATAGTGAACTCGGAAGGGCGTTACTCCGTTCAATCATTTTTTCTATTATTTCCAAGGACTGGCACAGAGGAAAGTTTTTAGTTTCTAGTTTCTCAATTGAATCGGGTATATTGCTGAAATGTGTTGCAATAATAGCAATATTTTTTTTATTGAATGATCCTCAAATGCCAGCTGGCTGAATCTATTGCAATGGCGTCTGATCTGTCAAATTTTCCAACTACTTCTTTTATACGAGGATGAATCAAATATGAACCGGACTTTTGTTTTAAAAATTTTATTGGTACGATCAATACAAATTTTAATACATATTATTTTTCTACATAGTCTCCTCTCTTATGTATACATTTTTCCCACCGAATCGGAAGTTTTTTAATACCTTTCTCAAAGAATCAAACTGGTCGTGTCGATAACCAATTGCGCACAAACGTTTCTACACCTTCATTGTCCTCAAAGTGGTGGCCTCCCAGTTCTTCTTTAAGTGGCCCAAACATGTGGTAGTCACGTGGCGACAAATCAGGACTGTAAGGCGGGTGTTCAAGGGTTTCCCAATGCATTTTGTTCAATTTTCCTTGAGTCAATGCAGCTGTATGTGACCTAGCGTTGTCATGCAACAGAATCACACTTCGGATACAAATATCCCGCCTCTTTTGCCGATAGGCAAGTTTCACTTCTTGGAGTAGTTCGCAGTAATACTCAGCATTAATTGTACGGCGTTCGTGCAGAAAATCGATCAGCAGTACGCCTTTCGAATCGCAAAAAACTGTTGCAAGAATTTCCCCTGCAGAAAGACGGGTCTCTCGGCCATCTGAAAACTTTTTGTGCCAGTCGTACACTTGAAAGTGTTTCATTGCCGAACTGTGCAGATAGTCGACGCAAAATTTCAGACGGTCTAACGCGCTCCCGCGCCAAAAATTTGATAACAACACGTTGCGCAACAGACGTATGCACCTCTTGCTCTGACATGATGCTACTAACAGCGCATCGACTACGCCTCGCCAAACCGACGAACTCCCCTCTTCTTAACATCCCTACCTAACATATATCGAGACGTCACGCCACTCGAATTACCTATAGGGCGAGAAACAGAAAAGTCCGGTTCATATTTGATTCACCCTTGTAGTTTGTAGTAGATAGTTGACAGGTAGTTTTTTCGAATTGTGGACTCTTCAGGAATTATTTGATTAGTGGAGTACTTCTTAAGGAATTTTCGGCATACTTCGTTATTTAATTGGTAGAAAGGAATATTGCAAGCAACAAATAAATCACATAAATCCTTATTGAATTCTTTTTTTTTAAGTATCCGAATTAGAAGTCGAAATATCGGGCAGTAGTTGTGGGTTTCTGTCTTGCAGGTAAATGGGAAGCAGTACTTACATCGATTCGAGTGTATGAGGCGGACGTGTCGACTAAATAATGCCAAAAACGTGTACGTACTATTGAAATAAGCACTATCAATGAAAAAGTACCAAAATATGCAATAACGCTATAAAAATAGAATTGTATGCATCTGCATATGCAAACATGCAAATGCATATAATCCGATATCTACTCATAAATGTACTTTCTAAATTATTTTCACTTAAACTTGGCATCGAGTTCAGAAAAAATATTTAATTGCTACGGTCAAAAATATTTATGCTTTTTAGTTCAGTTACTTTTATAGGTCGTTTTTTTTTAACTAAGTGTTTTTCTAATATCTGTGATATTTTAAAAGTTAGTTGAAGAATAGTGATCGGAAGCTGAAAGAAAATATTGACAACAATTTTTTTATAAATCATGTCATACATAGTTGTTTTTATTTATATTTGCCGTTAAAATTTATTTGTTTACAACAAATTGTTTATTAAATAAATTAATTAATGTTAATAAAATATGAATATGAAAGGACAATAAAAATAATGATTTTTATAAAAAAAATGATTCATTAATATTAATAATAAATGACAAAAGAATAGTTAATTCTCAAATGCATTTTTAAGCAATATATATTTTTTAAGAAACGGTTCTTTTTTCAAGGATCATAATATTTTTTGATCCTTCGAACCTTGAAAAAAAATTATCATTATCTCATAAACAATGCATTTGTTTATTACAATTTTTTAGATAATAGAAATAAATTTTTTTTTCTGGTGGCGCTTAATGATAAAAAAAGAAATAATTCAGATTTTTGAAAAAAAAACATTGTTGTTATTATTCAGTGCAGTAAATACTGCAGATAGTTGATAAATAAGTGGAAAATTAAAAATTTTCGAACGGGAATCTATTTTTTCAACCCTTTAAAACAACTGTCCGAAGCAAAAAAAATGAGCTTTTTAGTTTAATAATTACTAAGGTTTTTGTTTTATGTTAACTTTCCATTTCAAAAATGTTCTTAATTAACAAATGCATAAAACATGAAAAAATCAATTTTTTTTGTGCGCGGATTATTGTTTACTAACTTATTCCAAAGGTACGTAAATTTTTTCAGTCCTTAATATTCATATTTAATAAGTTTAAATATTTTAACTTTAGGGCTCTGTTAAAATTATTACTATTGGAGACTTTTTTTATAAAATTCCCTTCTCTTTTCAGATTTTTTTCCAATTTTAAAAATCTTTTATCGATTTTTTTCCCACTATATTGTTTATAACTATTGCAACTTTTATCGGCGCCATTTTAACTACAGTAAAAGCTCTGTATTCGCGGGATATTTGAATATAGAAACCGCGAATAATAATTTATATGGAGTTATAGGGGATACGTTCCTAGGTGACAAAATAAAAAAACAATTATATGAAAAAATCCATTTAATTGAACTTTTTGACCCTATTATTATTGATTGTTGATTGAATTACATATTATCTTCAGGTTTAGGTATTGGTTTAAAAAAATTTCTAATGTTTTCTTGCATAGAAGTTTTCAAAAGCTCCTTCAATTAAGACTGATATTCAGCAGTGTCATTAACAATTTGCCTGTTAAAAGTAAGATTTCGTTCCATACATGCATCAATTTTCATAAAGAAATCACAAAGCTCATTTGCCATTCTTAAAGCTTCACTAAAATTTTTTAAATTAAATGTCCGGTTTCCAGTGCTATTCAAGCAACTCCTAAACGTCACTTGATTCTATCTGTTCGAACCCATCTCGTCCTATTCAGCTTGCATTTGACGCAATGTTTTCAGTTAAAGTTTGAATTTGCACAGATTCTTCGTCATTTTCCGCAATCAGAACAGACCACAGTTTTTTCCAGCATGATTTCAGTTCCCTCAATGATTCTTTTATGTTTAGAACGCATTTTGCTATGTCAAATTTCTTCCAGTATGATTTTGAAGATTTGTCTAATGTAACAGAGCTTAAAGGCCTGGATTATTCCTTGGTACATAGGTTGAAGCAAAGTCGTGTTGGGAGGTAAAAATGTCACTTTTGTATTACCGATGTACAGATCAGAGCTGTGAATAAAGAAATTTTTAGTTTTTTAATCCGCGAATAGTGAAAACGCGAATGAAGGGAAGCGCGAATAAGGAACTCTTACTGTATTTCAAAAAGTTTCTAGACGTTAACCCGAATCGAATGACACAAAATTATAATTTTCGGTGAACTCAATCATGATGTCACCAAAATGGCTTTTGTAGACTAGATTATTGCACACTATCTACTTGCAGTTTTGATTTTCGATTACGTCTTTAGTCCATTTGTTTTGTTGGTCTTTTCTTTTAATTGCTGCATTATTGTATATGTTATGAATTGAAAACCTTATTGGTTAGTGAATATGCACTCAAGGCATACAAATTATAAGCAAATCTGTAATATGTAATGTTTTATGTGGTAAGAAATTCATTAAAAGAATGACATTGGTTAATTGTACCTGATATAGAACCATTGACACCATTTATCAAATTATCCGGCCAAAGTTATAGCATCAATACAAAAACACAGCAAACTTGACCTCACATGACCGGAACTCATGCACCACATGCCTATTTATTTGACAGTATGTGTGTGTGCTGTCATCGGAAACGACATTATTGGTGACAACGACGTGGTGCGGTATGCGAAATGACGATTGTAAAACATAATAAATACACACACATACACGTATTATATGGTCTCAAATGGGTGTAAGTGTAATAATAAAATTACAAATATAAACTTACTGCTGTGCTTGTTCTGCAGTATCGTAGGTAACGGCCACCGTCTGCGTGTTGGGTTCCTTCGATGTCAGTTTGTCACAGGAGATGACGCGTCCATGCTGGGTCAGCAGGTATTCGATATCTTCGAATTTTACGTGAGGGCCGAGGTTCGATATTATGATTTTTGACGACTGACTGAAACAAGACAAAGAAAAAAGCTGGATTAGTTGCGTAACAAGAATGCAAGCGCAAATGTTTATGTTCTGGTAATTCGAGTGTTATATTTCTTACTATACATCATACATTATACAATCCCTTGTATAGTCTTTCGAAAATATAAGCGTTTCATTAACATATAAACACAAGTATTGTGTCATTAATAGTAACAACATACATACATTGATCAGCTTTACTATTGACTAGCTAAACTTTCTTGAAAATTGCATCAAATTTGGAAATCCAGCATCTGGGAGCTAGTTTTAAGCCAATAAAAGATTTATCTCGCTTACGTATCTTGTTGGCGCCACATGTTACGCTTTCTCTTCTTCAAGCTCTCCATAAGGAAAAGCTTTTGATGCCCAACTGAAGCGAAAGCTTCTCAACACAAACCCACAACTACCATGTGAAAATAAATGAGTATGGGAATGATCCCCATACCAATACAACTCTAAGTCTTTGTGTAAAAAAGAGGGACCAAGTAGTAGAGCCTCGTCGTTTATATAAAATCCAATAAATTATATTAAATAAACCAATTAATACTTATTTATTTATTCTCTTTACAAACACCAAATATGTAATTACATGAGAAGGGTTAACAGATATGCCAGAATCATAGAGGGTTTGCATCCTGATGCAGCAATAATATGTGCCTAAGCTCACCAAATTTGATGTTAAATAGGTCAGGAACTATGTGATTGGACAGCAAATCAATGCAGACAATGAGTATATATAGTGAAGGGCGAAGGGCTTACGTTGTTGAGGTAGGAGAGATTAGATGAGAGCAGTCTTAAGATAATTTTGGGGACCCTAAACTTAACGCTATTGATCAAGCCCCAATCGGGATATTTTCTGCTGTCTGGAATGTGATACATAAAGATAACAGCATGTGTCTTTCTCCTAGTACTGAAAGAACACAGATGGAAGGATGCTTGTCTGGAATGTGATACATAAAGATAACAGCATGTGTCTTTCTCCTAGTACTGAAAGAACACAGATGGAAGGATGCTTGTCTGGAATGTGATACATAAAGATAACAGCATGTGTCTTTCTCCTAGTACTGAAAGAACACAGATGGAAGGATGCTAACATTGATTTACAAGATACCATGGATGGATGGATATATGCCTTTTGATATAGAGGTAGCGTAGAAAACGTTTTTGAACTTTTTCAATTTCATTGCTGTGTTTGTAACAATTTGGTGACCAAATGTTGGAAGCGTACTCATATGAGGCCTGACCATAGATGTATGTATGTATTTAATGGTTGTTTTTACACTCAAATCTTGGGTATTACTTATGACAAATCTAAGAACTTTGTATGCTTTGTTTACCAGGTAGCTGAAATCGGTATTGAATTTGAAGTTATTTTGAAAGACCACCCCCCGATCGTTAACCTCCGTACACCTCTTAACCTTACAATTTCCAATGTAATAGTCTTCAATAGCTACAGTGACTTTTCTGGTGAAGAAAATAACACAACATTTTGGGGTATTAACAAACATTTTGTTTTCTCTAAACCAATTGAGCGCAAAGTTCAAGTCATTTTGAAGTGCAATAACATCATTTATGCCATTAATAGATTTAAATAATTTAAAATCATCAGCAGATATATCCCATATTGCTTTTCGTTCAAATAAACATTCCAATTCCCTCTTTGCGATATACTAAATTAGAGACCTGACATTCGTCAGAAGTCAGAAATAACATCACAAAAAAGGCCAATGTTAATTGTCATTAAATTTGTGTGCTGACTAGCGTCATATTATAAAGTAAATATATTACATTAAGTGGGTAACTTTCCACACAAAACCGAGACGTGTACCTTGGACTAGAGGGTTCTTTTTTATGTGAAATACCCATATCAATCCAACTAGTCCCATGTTAGGAGTGTTGTCAGTTAGTACCCATGTGTTATTTTGTTGACGAGCATTTAATTCATCTTTTATTGAGTCTTCCCATTTTTCAGATTATACTACCTTTTCATAATTTGTGCCTGATGATTGGTCCTCACTGCACAGGTAGGAGTTTTCTTTTTGTGTCTCAGCTTTTAGCTTTTGGTTACTAGTTCTTACAGTTGTTTGTTTTTCAAATAAAAGATTCTATACCTTCATCGAGGAAGTACTAACTTTCTGATGAAGTCACAGTAACTAATGACTGAGTCGTCGTCACTATTATTTGGAATACTGCATTCATTTGGAGTCAATTCAAAGGCAATCACAGGGAACACAGCATGACTACCGTTTTGAGATCTCCATGAGCTGGTTTTTCCTAAAACTGCTAGATGTCGATATTCACTCATAAAATATTAAAACACTCCGAAATACATAAGCAATACGTGGAGATTTTAATCAGTTTTGGTGAGCGCAACTGATGAAGTATCTAGTTTAGAAACAATATATTGTCTTGAGTTCAATGGTGTAAAATCTCGATAAGATAGTATCCGAATTGCTTTGAGAGGTTTTAGTTAACTTATGAATACTTGCATGTAATTTGGATACTGAAAATCACAAAGAAACGACATTACCGTCCCCGATTTGGCAACTTAGTAGTAGGTAGATTTCTGTGGACTTCATTTCACGGTTATGAAATCACACAGTGCCTTTATGTGTGGTAAAGACCATGACAGCTAGAATATTAAGTTACCCCCAACATTTCTTATAACTAATTCTAACCACTTGATTGCTATCAAACTTAGTAAATTAATTTGATTTCATAATTCTAGTAACATAATAATAGATTGCAAAGTTATTGTTAAAGTTTTTGCATAGAGTAGTGTTAATGATAATAAAAAATGGAACATTCACATCAAATTGGCTATTGTTTATGTGGTGATTCTTAAAAAATGTTTTATTTAAACTAGATGACTCGGTTCAAGTAATACACTTCTGTAAGCGTCTTCTCCCCACAGCATCCCCCACAGGTTCGATAGGTTGTAAATCTGGTGAATGAGGTGGCCAGGGCAATACATTAACGTCTGCGTCCTGAAGAAACTCCATAGTTGGATGACCAATACGTTCGTCTTGTTGAAAAAAGTAGTAGGCATGTCATATTATGTTGCTTTGAATAAAGAGCAAACCCAATATTAAGTCGCTTTTTATGGCGAGGTGATATCCTTCTAATATTGGTAATGTCAGTGAATATAAGTTGGTTCATTTCAATTAAAAACAGCGTGAATTTTATCAAGAATTTCTTCGCACAGTTAAGTTGAAAGAACCAGATGGCTAGTACGAGGTTGAAGGGCTTGCGCGAACTAAGTATTTATACTTGTGAGAACGGACACATAAATGTACAACTAACAAAAATATTTTTTTTGTGATGCCATATCTAGGAAACTCCAAATCCATTTGAACAGAAACTTTTAGGTAAACCTCTGATGACTGCCCAAACTCTCATTTCT
The DNA here is from genome assembly GCA_034190945.1 of Octodonta nipae. Lineage (NCBI taxonomy): Eukaryota > Metazoa > Arthropoda > Insecta > Coleoptera > Chrysomelidae > Octodonta > Octodonta nipae. The sequence continues at coordinate 110,308,882 of CM067221.1, read as the reverse complement.
ATTTCTGTATATACCTATAGCGTCGCAGTTTTTTAATTTTTTGAATCACAACTTCCCCCTGAATAACAGCAAATAGACAACAGCCTAATAAACTGAAAGACTTAAATTTTATGATTCTACAGGAAAGAAATAACTTAATATAATAAAACGCTTTAGCGCTAAGTAGTAACACTTGGTAACCAGTTCTATTGTCACAATTTGTTATCTCTCCCCCCCCCCCCTCCCCTTAAGTCGTTAAGCCGCTGACCATAAGTCATTTGATTTAAGTTTGGAAGAAAATATTAGATAGGTATCTACTTATAATAATTCTGATAACTGTAATTACTTTATGGAGACAGGAGAAATACTAAAATATTACAGGATTGTCATTTCAAAAAACCCAAATGAATGAAAAAACACATAAATACGTATCGATCGGTTCTGAAAACAACCACCAACCTACATAATGAAATGTTTGCTAAGCAGATAAGATACGAAGAAAATGGCTGCGTTATCATTTGTTTAACATTATGTACGAGGTCGCAAACGTTGAGACACGGAACACAAAATAAAAGTACCGTTAGAGAGTTTGATGATTCGTGTTCGAAAGCGCTCGAAACTTGTGACTGAACCTGCTATCTTCCGTAGACATAAAATAGATTAGCTTCGACGTTTAATGGGGTCGAGATAAAATTTTTCGATCGACTTTGTATTGCGCCGTATGCTTATCAATTCGAGTTATCGCAAATAGTGTTTGTTCTCGATATGTATAGACCCTATGTCGGTAAATATTGTTAAAAACATTCTTCAATGGTTCACGATAGGGAGGTTGTACTTTGATTGGACAAACGTTGTTCACAAGAACAAAAACGACAGCATTTTCCAATATATCAAAATTAACGCTGATAAAACTGTTAAGAGCGGATGACTGATGTTAGTACCCAATGTGGTTCAGATGGCGTTGGTGTAAATAAATTTCTTACAACTGAATTTTTATTCGAAGTAATAATAATAACTATAAATTGTGATTTTGACAAAATTGCTTACATACACCTGAGAACAACTAATGCATAAAACTCCTTGTAATCAGAGGACAAAAATAATGTCTTTGGCATCATCGGCCTATAAAAAGACAACAGGATACAAGGTACTCAGGAGCTACAAACACCTAAATCAGTTTCATTGAATCTACAAAGAACAGCTCCAGTCATGAAACTTTTATACATCTGTCAGGGCATATTATTGCTAATAATGTCAATAGGTTTGTGAATAAAGTAATATTATTTAACGAAAATGCTAATAATATCTTCTAACTAAAAAAATATTATAAAAATAATGGCTGGCATTGAGTCGTTATTTTATTAATTGATGAGGAGGGGTCCGTTATTAAATATAAGCGTGAATATCGAAACTACATATAGTGTCAAATATAATAATGGAATAACATTGAATTCTTGAAAACTATATGAGGTATAATCAAGGTAAAGTAAAGTCAGGGAAGCTCTAGGTGGTCAGGGAAAGTCAGTGAAATCGGAAGTCACCTGGAAAATCTGAGAAAATTTGAGATTCTACACTTTACGTCCAATAATTTTCGAATGAATGATATATTCAATTCATGCATTGAAATTATGACATGGTTTTTGGTCAGTAGTAAATTCCATTTTTAAAATGGAGTGAACGACATTATGACATCTTTATATTAAAGAATATATTAAAGAATATATCAGTTTAGCACTCGCCATCTTTCAATAGTGTCGAATGCTTTTTCATAATTGTTATCAGCCATATCTAAATTATTTTACAATTTTCTATTAAGTTGATTGCGTGGAGTTGATCCATCGTGCTGAAGCCTGTTGGAAATCCGGCCTGTTTCACTGGTTTGTTTATAGTTTACTTCTGCTATCTATCTATTATTGAGCACTCTCATAAGTAATTGACACGTTAGTGACTTATGGTCTATAGTTACTAAATTTTACTTTGTTCTAAATAAGGATGACCTCATCTTCTCTCCAGGAGTTTGGACCTTGTTGTGGCAGTAGGCATCTGTTAGAAATTTCTCCAAGTTCTTCCATTTTCGGTCCTGCATGTTTTATCATTTCAGGGATTATGCAATTGATCATAGGCGATTTCAACACCAAAATAGGCGAACACAAAGACGAAAAAAAAGCAATGTGATTTATTACGGTTTTGGAGATAGGGACGAACGAGGAGAATTGCTGCTAAACTTACTGGAAGTGAACAAATGTGAGCCAATAATATTTCCTTCAAAGGTGGCCAAACTTAGAGAAAGCTTGATTTAAAATATAAATATGAAATAGATAATATAAGTCTATAGCACTTGATAATCAATGATAAATAAATAGATCGTCAACCGGTGACAGATTTTTGTTCACCATTTTCTGGTTTCTGCCAAGCGGAAGAATGGAAGTTGATATCCATAGTAGTCCACCAAAAATGCCATAACCTTCAACGATTACTCTTATTTGACCATTTGCAAACCGTATGCCAATTCTTCCGTCATGCAGGAGTGAGAAAATCTTCCCACATTGTTTCGTTTACTTACATGATCATTATATCCGTTTAGTCAACATGGCAGATAAGAGAAAATGTGGGAAAATGGTGGACCAAAATCTGCCACCAGCTGACGGTCTAAAAGTTAACAATTGTAGTGATCAGTGACTATGGATAAGTAAAATGCTGGCTAACAACGAAAAACCATAAACAAAAACATACACGAGAACTGACGCATTAACTCAGAACAAAGAAAAATATGCAAGGAACACATGTGACTATTAACGAGAAAGTGAACTACGTCATGAAAATTATCAAGAAAGTGGCTGATGAACCACTAGCTGAACCAAAGAAAGTTATAATAATTTACATAAAAAAAGACAAAAATTAAAACTAGATAAAGACAACAATCTTGTAGAATGGACACTTAAATTGATGAAGAAAGAACCACCGTAAAGAAATAAGAAAATATACCCCAGGGTTATAGAGGAAACAACTGGGAGCAACACGGGACCAAGGTTTTAAAAAACTCCTGTCTGACAAACAAACAAATGTTCTCGCTTAAAAATAACCAAGAATTGACAGAACAGAAGTCCTTGAAGAAGTGATATATGTGTTTGTCTCTTCACCTCCGGAGATTTCTCTTCCGTTTGGCATCCTCTGACCACTTTAGAGTGCAGTTTTGCCACAAAAATTCTACAGTTTGTAAAAACAGTTGCGGGTGCTTAAATTCCCATCCCACTACGTTATTCCATTGATTTAATTTAATCCGTAAATCACGATAAGATTTTATCCTTGTTCTGCCATTATTGTGACCCAAGCAACTTTTCGAGCAAAATCAGCAATGAAGAAGCACATTCGATACGAATATATGAAAAAAAAATTTTGAACACCTAGTGTCTTCATAAATGAAGATATCCCAGGTACTGCCGTAGATGAAATGTATAATGCATTCAGGAAGGTTAACAAAAACAAAACTGTCGGACCACATAGCATAACCCTTGAAATGAAAGGGCCGAAAGTAATGGAAGAACTTAGAGATATTTCTAACAGATGCCTACTGCCGGAACAAGCTCCAAACTCCTGGAGAGAAGATGAGGTCATCCTTATTCAGAACAAAATGAAATTTAGTAACTATAGACCATAAGTAACTATAATGTTTCAATTACTAATGAGAGAGCTGAATAATAGATAGATAGCAGAAAATTTTGGGACGTAAAGAGTGTAAAATCTCAAAATTTCCATGATTTTCTAGGTGGCTTCCAGATTTCACTGACTTTCCCTGACCACCTAAAGCTTCCCTAACTTTACATCATACAGTTTCCAAGATTCCAATTTTATTCCATTGTTATATTGGACACTATATGTAGTTTCGGTGTTCACGCTTATAGTTAATAACTCTCTCATCAATTAATAAAATAACAACGACTCACTGCCTGCCATTATTTTTACAATATATTTTTAGTTAGAACGTATTGTTTGCATTTTTGTTAAACAATATAACTTTATTCACAAATCTGTTGATATTATTAGCAATAATATGCCCTGACAGATGTGTAAAAGTTTCATGACTGGAGCTGTTCTTTGTAGTTTCAATGAACTGGTTTAGGTGTTTGTAGCTCTTGAGTACCTTGTATCCTGTTCTCTGTTCTGTTCCAAAGACATTATTTTTGTCCTCTGATAGAACTGGATGCGAAATGCTGGTAGCCTAACTTGTTCCAAAAATCATAACAATGACGTTTATATTCATATCTCTAAATGGCGTTTGAATTAAAACTTATCATATTATCAATATTCCGTACCTGATGCTTGTCGTTAAAGTGAATAGTTCAGTTAAAATTGATCTGTTTATTACATCTGCCACATTTACAAGGTCAGGAATTACAGACGTACTGACCTTTTTCTCGATTCAGCTGTGATGAAGATAAGTACATCGAGCCGAATTGCCTCTTTATAGTTTCACCACGTGAGTACTTTCTCATGGAGTTTCGGAAGCCGACTTGGTTAAGATCAGTCGTAAAAAATTTATTTTTCGTATTTTATTTTATTTATTTAGCGTATGGCAATACAATATTGTACTGATCTTATAATATAAAAATACGAAGTTACATTTAAACACTAACAATACACAAGAACAACAATAGTACAGAGTAACAACAGTAACAGTCCGGTGAGGCAAGCAGTTGGTATATACTCATGGATGGGCAACTCCGGGATATCCATTATTTTCTCGTATTCTCGTAGGAGAGCTTCTTTCCGTCGGATATTTGGCGGCATAATATGGCTGAGAGTTGGGAGCAAGTAAGTTGGTGTAGATTTTATGCACCCCGTTATGATGCGCATGCTCCTGCGGAGCTGAACATCAACTTTTGAGACATGCTGGCTGTTCATCCATACTGGAGCACCAGAGCTTTTCCAAAATGTTATTCCTCGTTTGAATTTTTGCAGCCGTGTTCTCTTTTCTAAAAGAGAGGGTTCTGTCCAGTGTAATACCCAGGTATTTTGGGTTCGGATTGTACCTAAGGCGTTCACCATTCCAGAATATCTCAGGCTCTAGATTAGCCTGTTTATTATTTAGGTGAAAAAAGGAACACTCTGTTTTGCTAGGGCTTGGAACTAGTCTCCATTTTTTATAATAAACATCCAAAGTTTCGAGATCTTTTTCTAATATTCTCTTTGCTGCATCAAAAGATTTAACTTTCACCGCTATAGCCAGATCATCGGCGTACGCAAATTTATGTGCAGTCGTAGCAGGAAGATCAGCGGTGTATAAATTAAAAAGGACAGGAGCAATTACGGAGCCCTGAGGAAGGCCATTATTTAGAATTCTCTGTTTGCTGGCTTTGCTGTTCATGATCACTTGGAATTTTCGATCAGAACGCATGTTATTCAAGAGCCTTCCAAGTTTTTTACAGGGAATCACATGCAGAAACTTATAAAGGAACCTCCTCTCCAGACTGTATCATAGGCAGCTGTTAAATCTATGACTACAGCCGTCGTTTTAACACATTCCTGGTATCCTGATTCAATGAATGTTGTCAGCTTATCACTTGGTCCGTGCAGCTTTTACCTGGTCTAAATCCAGCTTGTTCGATTGGAGTGTTCGCAAGTAATTTGTCTTGGGAGTCTTTCCAAGAATTTGTAGCAGGTACCAAGGACGGAGATTGGTCTATAGCTGTACGGCAATTATTTTTGCTCTTTTCAATTCATTAGGCAGTTTACCAGTGTTCAGAATGTCAGTGAACAATTTTGTTAACCACTGTCTAGCATAGGGGCCGCAGTTGATGAGAAACTCATTGTGAACTCCATCAAATCCAGGAGCCTTTCCTACTTTTAGGCTGAGAGTCGCTGCACATATCTCATCGATGTTAAATTCTCCAGAGAACTCGGATAACTCTGGTCTTGACCGTTTTAATGCCTTTAGTTCTCGTTTTATCATTCTGGTATGCTGGCGATCTTGAGGAGCTCTTGACAAGTCAATTATTCGAGTAGCTATGTTGTTTGCTGTGACTGCAGTTTGGTTTCGGGTAGCGGGTCGACTAGCACCAAGCTTCTTGAGTAGATTCCAGGCTTTACGGCTTGAGTGCTTAAAGTCAGTATTTGTGGTGATCTCTATCCATTTTAGTTTTCGAGCCGCGTTAAGAGAATTCAGAAGGTCATCAGCTATCTCTGGGTCACCACTTTCAGCGAAATCCCGATAAAGTTGTTCACTTTCCTCAGACCATCCCGGGATGTACGTACTCCTTACGGAAACCCCTAGGAACGTGCTTCTTAGCAGTAGATATAATTGCACCGACAAATCTATTGTAATTGTCGGCAACAGGGGGGATCCAACCAAGGCACTTGTCTAGGTCTGTTTTGAAAGAGCTCCAGTCAGCCTTCTGAAAGTTCCATCTAGGTCTCGGAAACGATTTAATTATTGGAATCTGTATGCCCATTTCAAGGATAGCTGGGCGATGCTAGATTCCTTTAGAACATATCTCGATATTGAGATAGGCTGAGATTTCGTTAGTTAGAAAGCCAAATCAGGATTTGACTCCGTATTCCAGGTGCGAGATTTGAATGTATTCCTTTCTTTAGCGTCAAATACTGGATGCAAGCTGTTTTGTTATATACTTGTAGTAAAAATGTTGCCTGTTAGCTCAATTAATGCGTCCAAAAATGGAGGTTTATTTCCACTCTATTTTAAAAGTAAAATTAGTTGTGGGAACTTTACCAATACTATAGTCTAAACAGGAGTGTATATGTATATGCTATGTTCCCTATACTTTAGAATACCACAGAAGAGCCAATTACACGAGCTGTTTAGGATCATATTTATAAATATTTTGGTTCGATCGAGTTCCTGTCATCTTTACTTCTCGGTAACAACAGCGCCAATCAAAGATTTCAATTCCGTCAAAACCTTTCAATTAGAGTACTCAAAGTGTTTAGATTGACAGCTATGGTAGTTGAAAAAAAAAATACCCAATTGGAAAACACTCGAAAAGACTTTGTGTCAAAGTACTGTTACGGAAATCAACTATTGTTTCTTTCGACAATAAATATTCCGTTTAGCAAGCAATCTAACTAGCTCGAGTGTTTCCATCAAAGGCAAAGAGAACGCTCGGCTACCGGGTAAATTGAAACAATGTGTGTCGGCATTTCCTTTAGAAAACACGGAACGCAACGCCATTGTTTTTCAATCGATAATGAGCTGGGTGTATGTTTTCCTCCTTTTGAACAATGAACACCAAAGTACGGGTAAGGATAGTTAAATGGAAAGACAAATGGTTTTAGAAACAATTGAAACGTACAAGAAGCTGGCGGATTCCCAAAAAGGGCATAGACTGAATATTTTTACGATCTCTATACTACCACGAAGCGTAAATATAAATATATGTAGGTTGATTTAAATGTTCTGTCATTTATTTTGACTGCTCTACATATTTGTTTATACAAAAGTTGTTGAATAACGATTATTAAAAAAGAAATTGAAACTTTAGTAAAAACTTGATTGATTACTACTGATACTGGGACTGCCTACTATTTGCATTGTTGCACAGTCTCGAGTGCTATTGTTGATTTGATCAGTGCTAAAGAATTCATACAATGAATATGATATGATAGGGGTATTCTGTGCAATAAAAAATGAATGGATTCCTGAACATATTATTAATTTACAGTTTGTAAATCAGTTTCTTTTACGAAACTGGTTTACGAAGTATTATGTAAATAAAAATTTTACCTAATTTAGTTTGGTTGCTGACAAAACCACCTTTATACGCGGGCTGCCTTTTATATTTCGGGATTAGAGAACAAAAACAAATATTAATCATCGAAAATCGCTTTATTATTTTTCAAAATATTCCCCATGAAGATCTATACACTTTCGCATGCGTTTGAACCAATTGTCGAAGCACTTTCTCAAAGCTCAAAAAATACGATCGCGGTGCTTCAAAACACGTTTATGACATAGTGACAGGTGATGAATCGTGGATTTACGCGTATGAGCCCGAAAGTAAACAGCAGTTGACTGTATGGGTGTTTCAAGATGAGCCGAATCTAACAAAAGATGTTCGCGCACGAAGCACTTCCAAGCAAGTTTTTTCGGAAAAACTGGACGTTTTTCGACACCTGAAGAAGCGGTTGCTGCATGTTTTGGAGATACCTCAATCAGAGTGAAAAAAGTGCTTCGACAATTGTTACAAACGCATGCAAAAGTGTATAGATCTTCATGGGGAATATTTTGAAAAACAATAAAGCAATTTTCGATGATTAATATTTGTTTTTGTTCTCTAATCCCGAAATAAAAAGGCATCCCACGTAGTAATTTAGATCGATTGACGATCTTAATGACATGTGGAAAAAGCACAAGATCAATAGGAATCAATGGTGTACTTTGGGCTGGGTGAACTTAGCGACTGAGGAAAGATTTGTAGGTACATATCAAACGTCTGCTTAATGAAAAATCATTAAAAAGTAGAAATAGGAATCTACAAATGGACAACTTCAGAGCGAAAAACTGACAAATCAGTACAATCTTAGATGTAAACACGCTAAATAAATTCAAAAGATTAGAATTTAAAAACAGCGACCTATTTAGCAATTATTTCCGTCTATTATGTTGTTTTTAGTGTTTCATACTAAACAAGACAAGAATTAACAAGGGATTCAATGTCAACAAGTCAATCAGTATTATCAGATGACTGATGACAGAAACGGCAAACGACACAACTCACAAAGACAAACACGCAGGTTTTACCAAAAACAGTAAACAAACAACATTTTCATTTTCTCTTTATGCACTGAAATTGCTACTCATTCACCACAATTTGCCCTTTAATATACTCGCTGACAAAGAAATCGCAACAGCCAGAAGAAGATGTGTAAATTTAATATTGTTTTGGTAAAACATGCTACAGTAAGGAGTATTTTTTTTATCAATTAAGTGTGTAGTCGTTTTTGCAGTTTGTTGTTGTTAAGCTTGGTTTGATACGAGGGCTGCCTTTTATATTTCGGGATTGGACAACCCTAGTGTTGCAATCTGACAACTGACAGCTCTATCGTAATGTTTGACATTTTTGAGATTATACGTACTCAGAACGTTTTGACATACGAGCGCTATGTGTTGTTTACAGTAACTTAAAGGATTCATCTCGGACAAAAAATGTCAGCAAGAGTGCATGAATGAACTTAATTTAATTTCTGGCGATGAAACTCCATCAAGGACCACAGTTTATCGATGGTATGGTGAATTCAATTGAGGTCGTAGTTCACTCCAAGACGAATTTCGTGAAGGTCGTCCAAAAACAGTTGTTGTTCCGGAAACCATTGATGCTGTGCGCGAACTGATATTGCAAGTTCGTCATGTGACCTATCGTGAGATTGAGTCAACCTTACACATTAGTTTGACGAGCATACAGTCAATATTGCATAAACATTTGAATGCAAAAAAAAATTGTTCGCGTTGAATTCCACACAATTTGTCAATCGTTCAAAAAAAGGCTCGTGTCGATTGGTCGAAAGAAAAGCTCAAAAAATACGATCGCGGTGACTCAAAACACGTTTATGACATAGTGACAGGTGATGAATCGTGGATTTGCGCGTATGATGAGCTGAATCCAACAAATGTTGTTCGCACACGAAGCACTTCCAAGCAAATTATCGCCTGTTTTTTCGGAAAAACTAGACATGTCGCAACCGTACCACTAGAACAATGCAGAACAGTCAATTCTGAGTGGTACACAACCATTTGTTTGCCAGGTGTCTTCCAAGCAATGAGGAAAACCTCTTCACCACGACAATGCGAGCTCTCACACATCGGCTCAAACAACTTCATTTTTGACCATGCAACGTCGTCTTGAACCGACAAGTGAAGTTCAAGACGACGTTGCCTCATTGACAATAATTTATTTAAAATGTTTTGGATTATCTAGGTTATTAAGCCCAATAGACGATAATAGTGTCAAGTGTTTTTTGTTTGATATGATGTGTACTACCGTCACCTAAAATATATGCACTCCAACTATTTACACCCTGTATAGACCGATGAAATGAAAAATTGAAGTCTGTTAACAAAACAACAAACAAACTAATACCAATAGTTTAGTCTTTCAAACAATCTTCATTATCATTAAGAATAATTGAAAATTGCATCAACTATCTTCTTAATATTTGACAATCGTGCCAAATTCTTTACGACATTGATTGGTAGCAATTTTCGTGAAGGAATCCGAGATAGGCTCTGAATAATAACAGTCAATTCGAATATTATAAATGATTCATACGGTTAGTCCTATACAGCATCGACCTTTGGCAGCCGAGCTTGCCAATGATTCATTCTCACAATCTCCGAGATTATTTTAATAAAATTGTTCGGAATTATTTTTACTTGTCCCGTTTTAATAATCTAATGATTAATTGAAATTCAATTAACAGAAAAAATGTTAGGCATTTTCGCAACAGATTTGTGGTTTCCATATGTAAATAATTGAATGTCTAAATAACAAATTGACAACGAAGTTATTTGTTTTAGTTATTTATTAAGGATATGACAAGATAATGAGAATACGGATTTACAAAAATATACAGGGTGTTCCATAACTAATGGACTATACAGCAAATGTTGAAACAGGTGATCACCTGTTTATCTTGAACATGCATTAGTAAAATGTTAATCACATATAGAGCGTTCCAGCTGAGATAACATTTTTGGAAATTCTTAGTACATTATTTGTGAATGGTATGAGTTAAACTTCACAATAGTTTTCCAAATGGGTGGGTTGGAAGGAAAAGTTTCATAGAATGACCAGCTAGGTCTCCAGATCTTACTCCAATAGATATTTGCCTATGGGTTTATTAAAATTCAAAATATTAAAACTTCACTCTGTAGACCTAAAAGATATTTTTGAAAGTCTCACATTACCTTGTGTGAAGCCCTAGTTCTTTTACAATTTCGGTTTATGGGCATCTGAATGACGTGAGATGAGCAAAGCTATAAATTATTGAAAAAAATTAATGGGAAATTTACAGATTCATTTAGTGAGTGCCTAAAAGTGGAATTAAAACCTCTTCTTTGGTAACATTTTTATGCTATATGTAGAATGATGTTCTCTCAATGGAGCGAAGAAAAAAATTGTTTCTCCAAACGAAACACCTGAATTTACAAATAGAAGGAGATCAACGGAAATATAGTCCAAAAACTGAATTGATACAACCACTAGACTAGCTTTTTGGCTTCTTCGCCAAACAGATGAGGCCCAGAAAGGTGGAAAGCATTCATATTGCACCAAAAACATCCTTGGGTTAAGGTGAAACCTAAATCCTAGTTTACAAACTTCGGATTTCTTTGAAAGCAAAGAAGATACGAGAAGACCATGAAGAAGATCACCAGAGAAGAGGACCACATCAAGTTCCTACGCTACTCCAGAGACCTAAAGAGTATACCAAATGACTTCAAACTGAAGTCGCCAAGCCCAGGGAAGCAAGTACAGAAGATCCTCGACAAGACCAGCTACGCTGTAGTGAGGTCAGAAAGCAATCCCAACTCCTGAGGACGCGAAAGAAATGTTTCAAGAAATCAGAAGATGCTCATACGAGGAGGGCCACATGCCGATTTTTGCTTCGATCTAAAAGCACTGTGACAATATCAGACTAATCGGCCAAAAGGGGCACACAATAAACTTACCAGGGAGCAGTTGCCGAAACAACCAACAAGAAAACAGTGGTGATCTTTTCATCCAAAATTCTCACAGCAGTTGAAGAAACATTGTTTTTGAAGGGTCTAAACTACGCTGTAGCTCCAAAAAGGATGTCAGATATCATCAGTTCAGTGGAATCAGCAACAGGCAGCAAAGAGACACCGCAATTGGAGGAATCTCGATGGGAAGTCAGAACCGCAATTGAGAAAACACAATACATCAAACAACATGTCAAGGAATCTCAAAGGAGAATTATAGAAACACTTACGAACGACCAAATCATTCTACCAGCTGACAATGAAAATCCTGATGGACAGAACGAATTACAACAGGACAATCGAGGACGTACTATCGAAGGGAAAATACAAGCCATTGCCCACAGATCTAACTTCCAAAACAGAACGGAAAACTGACATTACTCTCAGAGATCTTGCTGAATACATTCCACCAGAGACAGGGAGAAGATTGACGCCACATCACAGCAAACCACTACATCTTTATGGATTACCCAAGATACACAAGGCTGGAGTATCTCTCAGACCGATTACTAGTTTACGCAACTCACCAACAGCAGAACTATCACAATTACTTCTACCAATCATTCGAACTTTGGAGGGCAAAACATTATCGCATGTCAATGATTCAAACCATTTTGTCGAAATCATAGCATCCATGGAACTTGTGCCAGAACGTTAGACGAATCTCTCGATATGGTGAGGAAGAAACTTACTGAAGACGAAACGCTGATGAAGAGGACAGAGCTGCCTTTGAAGAATTACTTCTTGAACCACTGATACCATGAAATTAATGATACAATTCAAAGACACAAAGGTTGTTATCAGTGTCACAGGTTTCTCGATGGTTCACGCAATCAAGATTGACTTTTGTCTTTTACTTACGTCTTTGACTTTTCCTTTTCCTAATCTTTTATGGTATTTCAAAAAATGTAAAAAGACCTTATTGTGCAATACAACAAACATATTGCAAAGAACTGTTAATTCCTTCTCTTGTCGCAAATGTTTTTAAAAACAAGACAAACATGAACCAGACGAGAACATGATCTCTTAAAGGATGGAGGATAGTAGCAGTAATTCAGGAAAAAAAAACGATTCAAAATTAATCGGGAAAAATAATTACTGTTTCCATACATTTGCAGGTACTAACTAAACGTTAACTAAGCTACGCAACATTTTCAAACTGCAAAATCCATTCTTCATTGTAACCGTGTTACAACTTTTTTAATTTATTGTCCGAATACTCTGCATAATTGAAAACTGCTACCAAACGAACCGTGAACATTTTGTTTGAATATAATTATCTGAAGTTAGATTTATATTTCAAAGTTGAGATAACAAATTTTGTCAGCATACAGCGTTTTAATGTGTTTTTTGTCAGGACTGTTCCGTGATTTAGTTCTTCGCCGAAATATTTCTAATTCCTGAGTTTTTTGTTAGGAAACCAATCAGCCATTAGTAGGATGAGTGAAACACTTTACTATATGACAAGTAAAGTTTTAAAATAAAATTAAAGGTGAAATTCTCCAGGTCTTTTTATCGAAAAATACAAAATACCTTTTCAAACTGAGCAGAATATTAAAAGTTTATGGAAACTAGAATGTCGAGGTCCTAGTGTACTTTGTTTTAATACTTAGATTGACGCTTTTTACTGTCTCGATTTAGTTGTTGCTGAATTATTTGAACAATTCCCCCCCCCCCCTTTCAATGTCTATTTGGTTCCTTAGATCTAATGGAAAGATTCTAAACAACTGTCATGATATAATTCGACGTCCTACAGAATTTTGTTTTAGTAAATTGTTTGAATTTTTTACTTAACGGTTCCTTAGATCTAACAGAAAAATTCTAAACAACATTCATGATAAAATTCGACGTCCAACAATATTTTGTTTTAGTACTTTGTTTGAATTTTTTTACTCTCTGGGCTTTATTTGTTGCTAAATGATTTGAACAAATTTCCGTCCACCTTTCAATAATGTCTATATGGTTCCTTAGATCTAATGGAAAGTTTCTAAACAACTGCCATGATAAAATTCGACGTCCTACAGTATTTTGTATTAGTACTTTGTTTTTTTACTCTCTCAACTTTATGTGTTGCTAAATATTTTAAACAAATTTCTGCCCCACCTTTCAATAATGAATCATGAACTGTTATTTAGATCTAACAGAAAGATTCTAAACAACATTTATGATAAAAATCGACGTCTTACATTTTTGTTTTAGCGGGGAATTTTTTTACTCCTCGGCTTTATTTGTTGCTAAATGATTTGGACAAATTTCCGTTCCACCTTTCAAAATGTCTAATGGTTCCTTAATCTAATGTAAACTTTCTAAATAACAGGTGATGCTAAAATTCCTCAAATATTTTGTTTTAGTACTTTGTTAAATTTTTTTACTCTCTCAACTTTATTTGTTGTTAAATATTTTAAACAAATTTCTGCCCCACCTTTCAATAATGAATGATGAATAAATATCGAAAGAATTTAGCGGGGAAACTATAAAATCCAAAAAATGTAAACTTAGCAGGGGGGTTATAACCTCAAATACCCGGTCCAGGGCAAAAATATGATTGCTTTTTCAAATTTAGATGGGCCCCCTACTGCCCCCCCCCCCTTTGGAGCTGCCAATGAGTTTAGGGGCAAACATAAATGTGGAAATAAGTCAAGTTTAACTTTAACTCATAAATGTACTTCCCAAATTATTTTCATTTTAACTTGGCACGGACATCAGAAAAAGTATTTAATTGTTGCAGAAAAAATATTCCTTGCTTTTTAATATATTATCAAAAATAAAAGTTCTTCATTTTTAAGCAAAATCGACATTTGCTGACAAATCTCTTATACATATGTGACATGTAGTGATTGCAGCATACGTTTCAGACCATGCAAATCTTTTTGAATAAAATAATAACTTGTTCTCTAAATACGATGGGCTGCCTTTTATATCTCGGGATTAGAGAACAAATAAATCGCTTTATTGTTTTTCAAAATATTCCCCATGAAGATCGATACACTTTTGCATGCGTTTGAACCAATTGTCGAAGCACTTTTTCCACTCTGATTGAGGTATCTCCAAAACATGCATTCTGAACGCAGCAACCGCTTCTCAAGGTGTCGAAAAACGTTGACCTGTCAGTTTGTTTTTTTCACGGAACGGGAATAAAAAGAAGTCATTTGGTGACAAGTCAGGACTATACGAGGGATGAATTATCAATTCGATGTTTTGAGTGGTCAAAAATGCAGTTGTTTGAGCCGATGTGTGAGACCTCGCATTGTCGTGGTGAAGAGTGATCCGTCTTTGGCGGTTGGTTTTTATCATTTCTTGGAAGACAACTGGCAAACAAATGGTTGTGTACCACTCAGAATTGACCGTTGTGCGTTGTTCTAGTGGTACGGTTGCGACATGTCCAGTTTTTCCGAAAAAAAAAACAGGCGATCATTTGCTTGGAAGTGCGTCGTGCGCGAACAACTTTTGTTGGATTCGGCTCATGTTGAAACACACATACAGTCGACTGTTGTTTACTTTCGGGCTCATACGCGTAAATACACGATTCATCACCTGTCACTTGTCATAAACGTGTTTTGAAGAACCGCGATCGTTTTTCTTTCGACCAATCGACACGAACCTTTTTTTTAAACGATTGACAAATTGTGTGGGATCCAACGCCAACAAATTTTTTTGACATTCAAATATTTATGCAATATTGAATGTATGCTGGTCCCACTAATGTGTAAGGTTGACACAATCTCATGATAGGTCACATGACAATCTTGCAATATCAGTTCGCGCACAGCATCAATGGTTTCCGGAACAACAACTGTTTTTGGACGACCTTCACGAAATTCGTCTTGGAGTGTACTACGACTTCGATTGAATTCACCATACCATCGATAAACAGTGGTCCTTGATGGAGTTTCATCACCAAAAATTAAATTCAGTTCATCCATGCACCCTTGCTGACTTAATCTATGTCGAAAGTTGTAAAAAATAATCGCACGAAAATGTTCACGATTTAATTTCATTTTTTGGCCGAGATGAATCCTTTTAGCTACTGTAAACAACACATAGCGCTGGTATGTCAAAACGTTCTGAGTACGAATAACCTCAAAAATGTCAAACTTTACGATAAAGCTGTTAGTTGTCAGATTGCAACACTAGGGTTGTCCAATCCCAAAATATAAAGGCAGCCCTCGTATTATTTGAATAGAACTTATGAAGACATCCTGTATATAGAGACCAATCGAGAAGTTGATTGATCAAAATAAAAGTCAGTTACTTTTATTTTGATTATATCCGATCTATTTTCAATCTATCTCACCCCAGGTTCCGGGCAGATATTTCACTTTTTTTACCGTTTCCTCCACCAAAGTTTACTATATAACAAAGTTGGTAAAAAAGTTTTTGCAGATTTTCTAAAATTATTGGACCACTTTGGGCTCCCCTCAATTGAATCTAATGCATACGATCCAAATTCCTTGAGCAGGTTTCGAGTAATTTCTGAACACGCATAAAAACAATTAAAAAACATATATACTAAGGAATTGACAATCCTTTTGGAGTCGGTTAAAAAGTTTTGGCTCGTATTTTAACCAATTGACGCCAATCTCTCCCACCACTAACAAATGCAAAAAATTGTGTCTTATAAGAGGGCTGCCTTTTATATTTCGGGATTGGACAACCCTAGTGTTGTAATCTGACAACTGACAGCTCTATCGCAAAGTTTGACATTTTTGAGGTTATACGTATTCAGAACGTTTTGACATACGTGTTGTAACTGTGTGTTGTTTACAGTAACTTAAACATTTTCGTGCGATTATTTTTTACAACTTTCGACGTAGATTAAGTCAGCAAGAGTGCATGGATGAAATGAATTTAATTTTTGGCGATGAAACTCTATCAAGGACCACTGTTTATCGATGGTATGGTGAATTCCATCGAGGTCGTAGTTCACTCCAAGACGAATTTCGTGAAGATCGTCCAAAAATAGTTGTTGTTCCGGAAACCATTGATGCTGTGCGCGAACTGATATTGCAAGATCGTCATGTGACGTATCGTGAGATTGAGTCAACCTTACACATTAGTGGGACCAGCATACATTCAATATTGCATAAACATTTGAATTTCAAAAAAAAATTGTTCGCGTTGAATCCCACACAATTTGTCAATCGTTCAAAAAAAGGTTCGTGTCGATTGGTCGCCTGTTTTTTTTTTCGGGAAAACTGGACATGTCGCAACCGTACCACTAGAACAACGCAGAACAGTCAATTTTGAGTGGTACACAACCATTTGTTTGCCAGTTGTCTTCTAAGAAATGAGGAAAACCAACCGCCGAAGATGGATCACTCTTCACCACGACAATGCGAGCTCTCACACATCGGCTCAAACAACTGCATTTTTGACCACTCAAAACATCGATTTGATGAGTCATCCGCCGTATAGTCCTGACTTGTCACCAAATGACTTCTTTTTATTCCCGTACGTAAAAAACAAACTGAGAGGTCAACGTTTTTCGACACCTGAAGAAGCGGTTGCTGCGTTTAGAATGCATGTTTTGGAGATACCTCAATCAGAGTGGAAAAAGTGCTTCGACAATTGGTTCAAACGCATGCAAAAGTGTATAGATCTTCATGGGGAATATTTTGAAAACAATAAAGCGATTTTCGATGATTAATATTTGTTTTTGTTCTCTAATCCCGAAATATAAAAGGCAACCCTCGTACGAGTGGGAATGTCTTTCCAAACTCTTTGAAACTACTCTATCTTATGTATTTGACATAAAACATCCAAAGATTCTATAGAACGATTACGACATTCAGTCAACTTCGAACACAATCAGTTCTTAGTTGATAAATATTTGCTTTCCACTCATTACCATCAATCTGTGAAGCTTCAACACATTCAGAGTAAGTGTAGCACTCATCATTGTTGAAAGGACTTAGAAATCTCTTAGGTTCCCGTTAATTTCAAATTGCTGGGAAGTTTGCTAACAATTCCGAAGCAGTATTAAGTAATAATCCCAAGAAAATTAATACACTGGATACCAAAACTCATAGAGAACGATTGAAGTCGAGAAGTGCAATGAAGCATATTTTGTATTTGTAGTTGCTGTAGGTGTATTATGAATATAAATTCTGTCTGTCCAATCATTTGGATTTACTCTCTTCACTTCGTATTTGTAACAAAAGAATAAGGGAAACAAAGTGTAGTAGAAACAATTTCGAAAAATTGCCTGGATTAGTTGTTGTTTTTTAAGTCTGTCTAACACAACAATGACTATTAATAGGGATTTTGTAGAAGGAACAAATTGCCATGACAGAAGAACAATAATACTTTATTTAAAATTTAAAGACTCTATCTAGACATGGAGTATCACTGCTTTACAACATAAATTTAAGTGCAGAGTAAGCGATTTGTCCTGAAGCGGTTAGCTAGCTGATTTGATAGCAATTGGCAAAAAAAATTGAAGACATAATATAGCAAATTAAAGACCCAAATCCTTAATATACAACTTTTAATGACAACTAAATTACAGATACAATTATACCATATATACAGGGTCTGTCAGAAAGATTGAAAAGAGTGGGCAACAGATTTAATCTTAAAACAACAATCCAAACAAGAAATACACTGAAATCTCTAGTATCGAAAATAAAATCAACCAACAAAACCCAGAACTCAAAAAACTGAATGAAGACTCTTGTATCGCTTCTACTTCTGTAGAATTTAATCGTTTCTGGTTACCGACAATTAAGGAAGAAATTATTAATGGTAACCTCCTTTTGAACAACCCAGTATCGGGATAGTTCATAAGGTTTTTCCTAGGTTTTCCCTTATGACGTTAATGGGATCACTGAAACAATAGAATTCTTTGGTCGCATTTTTGGCGAATGCGCTATCTTATAACAAAGTCGTACCTAGGAACGCCACTTATAAAATCTAAACACAACTCTTTCAAATTCTTCTAATTTGAAAGCTGTTTAACTATAAGACATGATCTCTAGAATTTTTTGTGATACCTGTATATCTAAAAACAACGAATTTCTAATGTCAAGTTAAATGTCATAATCATTTTCGTTTTGCAATTTACATCAATAAATATAAAGCCATTGACAACGAAGACTTTGAAACGTTTGGTTTTCCTTCAATATACGTCGTTTTATTTCGATTGTGGTGTTATTGCCCAAAAAAACATAAAAGTAAACGCAAAGCTCGTTGCAAAGCTCATTCAATATTAACAGATAATTGAATATTAATAAATAGTTTATTATAATATTTTTCTCAGTTGGTTTTCTTATTTCTTAACATCAAAAGTGTGACCTCAGACTAGAAAAAAAGCTTAAAAATGGATGCGAAAGAATTTTTGACACCTATAGAAGACGTGGTTTGAACCCGAAGTATGTGATAAGGGCAAAATGAATCGAAGATGATGAAAATTTAATCAAGGTTTGGTCAGATAGTGAAAAACCTGTTAAATCTACCAGATGTCTAAGAGGTGCTGCAAAAGAGTGGTATAAACATTGGAGACCTGAGACAAAGAATTGGCCAAGCTTCAAACAAGTAACATCTGATATTTTTCCTCCTAAATGTCATTTATCTGAAGGTTTACTACAATTCCGACTCTGCTATCGCTTACGCTAGAGAGAAACTTACCCAATTGGAAAAAATTAAAAATATTCGATTATAGGTAAAATTGTAGATGTGTTCGTTAGCCAAAATTTGTTTAGCTCAAAAATTCAGTCTACTGGAGAATTATTTGACTTATTGTCGGGATACCCAAAAACTTCTAAAAGTCAAAAGGATCATATAGATTTTGATAAACATTCTAGGAAACAATTCTGATGATAAGTTTTTGCATAAAAGTTTTAAAACAAAATCACAATAACCAAAATGGTATAATCTGTTTTACTTGCAATAGACCGGTTATAAATCGATAACATGCCCTAAAAAGCCAAAAACTAATACTCAGTTTTCAAATCATGATAGGAAAAAATAAAAGCAGACAGTAGTTATAATATAAATTTCATTTCCACACTTAAATCGAGAGGCATGATTGAAGTGGAAATAAAAGTTGTTTCCAGCTATGACTGATACTGGGGCTGATACTCTTATTAATAAATTAAATACCCATAAAAATCAATTTAGCATGTCTTTGAATGGCTTAATTAGTAGTTCTTTATTTACGTGGATCTTCTTTACAATTAAACTAAAATAACGTTAACTACGTTCAATTAATAGCGGCTCCTTCGCCAAAACCATTAAACCCAGCTTTTTGTGATAAAATACCCATTACGTCCTAGAAAAATTTGAGACTAATCTGGAAGTGAAATGTCTTTCAAATAATAAAAAAATAATTATTCAAATTGGTTATTAATTGGCAGAGCTCTGAAGTAACAAACATACAAAAAATTCTACCGAATTAAGAACCTATTCTTATTTTTGAGGTCGGTACACTGTCCCAAGTGCAGCAGAAGGACCTAAGGATTTAAAAAACGCTTTGGATGAAGTCTTGCTAGCATTAGTTACTAATTAACTTGGAGCTTAAAGTAGAAATGGTCATAATTATCTCAGTTATTTAATATTTTAGGGTACTTTGTAAATACTATATGAAAATTCTTTGTACGTACTATGCTATAGGCATTTTTATATACTAGGGATAATTTTCATACATTAAGTACGTTATTTTGGTGCAGATATTTTCTACATTCCGTTTATTTTTCTGGTTCATTACTATGGTTTAAGGGTGTAATTAAGAGACCATAGTCATCATCTAATATGGACCGGTGTTAATATGGAGGATTTAAAGGGTTCCTGTATGGCGAGAACCTATTTTAGTTAAAAAGAAATAGTGTAGTACAAAAATTTTAAAAGTATCTGTAAATTAAAGGATTAAAAATAGTGAATTTTGACGGATGAACTTATCAAAGACTGTATGTCGTTCATTACTAATTAACATATTTTGTACAGATTTTTAAATTCACAGATATTTTGGGTACATGGGCTAATTTCTTTTTAAAAGAAACTCCCATTTGTTCTCAAATGTAGTCTTAATTGAACATGCATGCCAGATATAGAAATCATGAGCATCACCGTAAGTGCCATAAGTATAAAGATTTGAGAATTAAATATGCAAATCAGTTCATTATTAGGGTGCATAATTTTCTAAATATATCTAATCGGGGAAAGTTCAGAAACTTACCCTCACAACCGATTTGTCAGTTAGAAGGTATGTCTCGAAATTTAGATAATTGAAACTGTGTAGTAAATATTTATTTTGGTTTTACAATTATTTTACCTACTTCGCGACAAATGTTCGCGATGAAGAGCTGCCGTTCGCAATTATGAACAAATCAAGGTAGGTCATTGTCTTAATAAAGATATTTGATAAATAAGCATCATCACTAACTGTATTCCATGGTGTGTATGACACAATTCTATCAGTTAGTCCCCAAAACTGTCCCACTTTTTTATTTTCGATTCCTATAACTTATAAATAGTATCCATATGCTATAAGAGGGTGGTCCCAAAAGTACCCGGCCCCAACTAGAGATGGCAATAGTAGTTTGATAAATATTGTATTAGAAAGAACATTATCTATGAATCATTTGTTTCAAGTTTGAAGAAACCAAATTGTTTAGTATCTTTTTGGTAGCCATCAACAGTGAACGTTTACAGTGAATTTGTAAAAATGGAGAAAATTGGTTACCGTTATGTGATACAATACTTTAATTTGATACGCCTCCGTCCAGCCCATATAAAAGCTGAGTCTGCCGCTTCATTTACAATAATAAAATATGGGGTAGCAAAGTTGAAAAGCGGCCGTACATGCTGTCAAGACGACCAATAGAGGCGACGATTCCAGACATGGTGAAGAAAATCCACAAAGCTGAACTGGATGATCGTCGACTGAAAGGTAAGTGTGTGCACGATGGGTGCCGCGTAACAGTCTGCACAATGGGTGCCGCCTTTGCTCACACTTGAGCAAAAACAGTGTCGTGAAGATGTTTGAATTGAATGTTTAGTAAAGTTTCACAGCAACAAAGCAGAGTTTTTGCGACGATTCACTGCAGGTAAGGTCATGGCATCGGTTTTTTGTAATTCACCTTAGAGTAATTTGCATTGACTATCTAGAAAACGCAAAAACTATCAACGGCAAGTATTATGCGAACTTATTGCAACGTTTGAGTGAAGTTATCAAGCAAAAAACGACCGTATTAAGCTAAGAAGGAAGTGTTGTTTCATCAAGACAATGCACCAGCTCATAAATCAGGTATTTCAATGGCCAAAATTAATGAACTAAAGTTTGCTTTGCTACCTCATGCACAGTATTCGCCAGATTTAGCCCCTCGGATTATTTTTGTTCCGGAATTTGAAAAAAATGGCTCAGTGGTCAAAGATTTTCCAACAATGAAGAAGTGATGGCAGCAGCTAATAGCTATTTTGAGGAGCAAGACAGTTCTTATTATAACAAAATATCGAACTGATTGAAATTCGAAGGGAGAAGTGTATAAAGCTGAAAGAAAATTTCCAAAATCTGCGTTGTCTTTGTAGGATCGGTAACTTCTGGGACAGTCCTCGTAGTTTAGAATTGTATTGAAAATAGAACGGAAAACACTGAACAATTGGTATCTCTGAACAGGGTCCCGAAAATTTATTTGGTATTCATTCGGTTGAGACCTAACAGGGCAGCCAGCGAGCGCTCCTTGCGTCGCCTGCTTGATATGATAATCCTAATATTGTGCATCGGAACGGACGTGCGTTCCCCTTACCCCACCTACTTCCGCGGTAGCGTGCCGCCCGACCGGCGTGAAACAAGTTGAATTCATTATGAGCGAGTATAAATAGCTCTCTCTCGCTACTTTTGTATATAATGTATTAAAAAGGCTTTTTTTCTTATTCTCGTTCTTGTTGTTGTCGGTCGGATGGTCGGTCGTCTTGTTCTTTCTTTCTTTCGGCATCTTTAAGGTTCTTTCTTTTTTTTCGTTACAGAAGCATTCAAATTGCAATAATACAAATGCCAGCGAGTACAAACGCTCGCTCGGTTTTTGTACGGGGTGTTTATTCAGGAGATGTCTGGCATGTGGCACATTATATAAATTATTAAGATTAAGCCTTGCATGTCGTTAGACTGTTGTTTCTTTTATTTATTTTTAAGATTAGGTACCTATAGAGTTTTTGGAGCAATCGTTCGACGTGGAAGTGAATCAATCCTTGCTTATTATATAAGGTATCCAAATCTGGTAGTAGTAAATGAAGAGTTTGTTCTAGAACCTGGTAGCACATAATTCCGTACCCTGGAATAGTAACCATTTAATATAGAGAACTGTTTAGGAGAGTAAACTGGGAGTAAGTGCAATAAAAAATAAGTTAAAAAAGTGGATAATTAATAAAGATAATAACATAATCAGATAGGCAATTGACAAAAAAGTCACCATTGTTATTGAAACTTCTTGAAAAATTATGTTTTATTTATTTATTTTTTGTATTATGTTCTTTTTTATTTTATGTATTCTTAGATATTTTCGTTTATGTTAAGTATATATTTTCCATAGAATAGGTTTATATATTATTAGTTTTAGGTATTATGCCAAGACCACGAACAGGTAACTCCGATTACCTCTGTGGAGATTACGTAATAATCTCCTGATATTATTGTGTATATCTGTTGGTTAAATAAATAAAAAAATTTAAAATCAAAATAGGAGATGATGGAATATAATCAGAATCTCCACAGAGGCCACAGTAGAAAGTATTTCGATGATATAAATCTTAAAAAGAATAGAGGGATTCTGCTTTCTGGTGGGACATGGACTGTTCTAAATCGAGAAACTTTAGAAGAGCGGTATTTCGTGAATACTAATGAGAGTTACTTAGAAAATTATACGGCTACATAATTGGCGACAGTCTGGAACTGGAAATTAGGGGTCAATTTAGGCAAGTTTTCTATATCTGTCAATCCAACAATGTCATTAGACACCAATAAGAGATCTACTAACAAAATGAGTAAAATATAGCTGTGGTTGGGTAGATTGTCCACAAAAAATGCTGAGAAATCTGTAGCAAATTACTGCACCCGAAGGTGGACGCTCAGGATGGTAACCCAATCAAGGAACCTTGCATGCCGTTACACTATGTTACACTTCCTTCCAAATTTGGTACAACTAAATGAGTGTCGCAAAGTTTGACTGCCAACTGCTCGTAACTAATGAAATCGAACACTGAAAGTAACCATATCCCGAACCTATTTCTAATAGAATCTGCATATACTTGGAGTAGGGGGAAGGAGTATTGTATGATGCAGGAATTTACTGGAGTGCTATGACGATTTCCTAAAAATCCTTGAAAATGTAAAAAAAAAGAGTACAAAGGTTCCACTATGTTGTGGGACAAGAGCTGCTCCAAATGAATAAACATTAGAGAAACGGCAATTCGTGAATAACGAATAGAGAGGAGAAAATTACATCTCTGCAAAATTTGCGATAACGTTCACAAAAAAACAATAAACTTAAAAGCAGAAGACAATTTCAGAAATTCTATGTATCAAATATTGCATTAGGGACCATTTGAGTAACTACCAATAAACTGAAGGAGACAGCTGCTGACAGAAGCAGCAGCTTGTCTATATATCAGCGGAAAATGGTCAGTAGTACTGGATTTTTTGGGTAGTATATGGTATTGTTGAGAAAGAAAACAAGTCATCAGTTTTATGTGAAATTTCAGGTACTTATACAACTATTTCTTAGTTATTCTTGGTTATGTGATCGGTTGTCACTAATAAATAAATTAATTAATAAGGTTAGACCTCGTCTGTCTTTGGAAAAAAAATAAGCAACACAAATTGAGCATTACTTTTGAAAGAATTCCCAACGAATTAGTGTCACTGTTACGCTACCACTTTAACTATGGATTTAGTATAGTAGCTGCCTGGCTCCATTTCGACCAAGGCCCTAATTTTGCGTCAAAGTCAACCCTAATTTGTCTATATTTATTATTAATTGATAATGATGTAATTATGATTAACAAACTATAATCAGATGAACTTGGCGATAACTAATAGTTTTTGATGAAAAATATATACATGGATATACCCAAAACCGACCGAAAGGAGTTTTGTAATATGGCGTTTTACCACTGGAGCGTATAGCACTATTTTTTTTCTCTCTGTTTGTTTATTTATACATTAGGTATAATATAATAAACCCTGCAGAGATAAACTCAGTTACCTGTTCGCAGGTCTGATAATCTTAACACTAACCTTAATGATAATTTCCTATAAAATCTTATTACTAATATCCTACAAATTTAGGGTTGTTGAAATAATTGTGTGATACTAATATACACTTTAAAGAATTAGAACTTATATCGATTTCTCCCTATATAATTTACTATCCTGCTATTTGAAATTTTAAATATTAGCCAAGATCCATGGTTTTATTTTCTTTTTGACAGTGTTAAGATTTTTTACACTTTTCAAATCATTTGGTAGGCTGTTGAAAACATTAATAGCTTTAACATAACTATTTTTACTGCTTATAGTTTTATTTCTTTTTGGAATGATAATACTTCTATTTCTTGTAGAACTGTTGGATTTTATAAATTCATTTTTAAACGTGTCATAATAGTATTTAAGAGACTCAAAAGCAAAGGTTTGTTTCAGATTTAGTGTTTTTTTTTCGATACAAGTTTCTTTTTTATATATAATTTTCAGGAGTTGATTTTGTAAACGTTGTAATAAAACTTGTTTAGTTGAATAAATCCCCCCAAGCTATGTTACCATAGCAGATAATACTATGGAAAGCTACTTAGCTAACCGTCGCCTGATGTGAACTATGTGTTGACAGTTGTTCTTTTATTCAAGGCCATCAGAGTTAACAAATGATGGTGCTACAGTTAAGACTTGAAGTTCGCTTCGCTCAACAAAGCTGGTCTTATACTTGACGTCAAAAGGGGTTCTTCCTTATTTTTCCAGTAAAGTTCAGGTAAGGGGCTATAAATCCATTTTTTTTTTCAAAATTTTCCAGCTTATGGTGTCGGAGATAGGGGGGGATGAGTAAGTTTTTTTAAATTTTTGTTAATATCTTTTAATTAATTTATTTTAAAAATATGAAAAAAATATATTTGTTTTCGTCATAATGAGCCCTTTCTTTTGATATATAACATGATGGGTTAGAAACAATTTTAATTTTATATTTTCCATTTAATTTTATAAGTTGCCCCCAAAATAAATATTAGGGGTTTCTCCTTATTTTTCCAGTAAAGTTCAGGTGAGGAGCTAAACCTCAATTTTTTTTTCAAAATTTTACAGCTTATGGTTTCGAAGATAAGGGGGGATGGGTAATTTTTTTAATATTTTTGTTAATATCTTTTAATTAATTTATTTTAAAAATATGAAAAAAATATATTTGTTTTCGTCGGAATGAGCCCTTTCATTTGATATATAACATGATGCGTTAGAAACAATTTTAATTTTATATTTTCCATTAAATTCTGTAATTTGCCCCCCAAAATTAAAAGTAGAGATTTCACCTTATTTTTCCAGTAAACTTCAGGCCAGAACCTATACCTCTAATTTTTTTCAAAGCTTTACGTTTTATAGTTTTAAAGATAAGGGGGGGGGAATGGGTAAATTTTGGTATATTTTCGTTAATATCTTTTTAAATATATATTTTTTTTAAATATGAAAAAAATATATTTGTGTTGCTCAGACTGAGACGTTTTATTTGATATATTATATGATGCGTTTGAATTTTAATTTTTTAAATCCGTTTATACATATATACGGAACCCTATTATTATACAATTATTAGGCTCAATTAAGGAATGAGACTGAAGATATTTTGTTAAAAAATACAATAAAATTAATTTAAAAAATTAAGTTGAGTTCCTTTTCGGTACTCTTAGTATAATGACATGGATTAAACCAGTGGTTTCCAACCTGTGAGGCGCGCCTCCCTAGGGGGGCACGAGACTATTGCAAGGGGAGCATGCAGCTGTTTCCAAAATATCACTTTCGAATACAAACCAAAAAAGTCGAATAGGTGTCAAAAAAATGAATCAGCAAAATAGGTATACGTAATACACAATTAGATTGTTAGAAAAATTAAGGGGACACAAGAATTTTTTTTTCTTTAAGAGGGGTGCAGATACAAAGAGTTTGGAAACCACTGGATTAAACAGTAAAAATTCAGTTTCTTTCGAAATGCTGTTCGTTAATTTTTTCAAAAAGGTTTTGGTCTAGAGACCTTTTAAATGTCGAAAATGCGTCAAGAAACTTGTCAAGTCATTTAATTTAATTAAGCAGTCGAAAACAATCAACCCGAACGCAATACCAAATCGGTCTAGTCGTTCTTTAATATGCCTACACGATTCCGTTAATTAATTTTCGTAGTAATTTGCGTGGACGCATATTGAGGTTCTAAGAAATTGCAGTCGTTCAGGGACGTCGTCTCGCATGAAGATGACACTTTCTGTGAGCATCGGCCAACTGAGCCATCAACAACAGTCGCGAGCGGTTGGAACGTTTCCAAGGGGGTAACCTAGTGGAAACGACACAACAACTAGCAAAACTGAGCAAAAGTGACCTCGTCGGTAGGGATTTTATTGAATTTCACTTTCTGCACGTGAAAATTTTTATTTATAACGTTTGGGTGGAGCGGTCCTAGAAAAAATGCTTTGCCATTTTTACATACAAGTGCTATCATAAAGGGCTCCATTATCTGATAAGTCAATTATTATACAAAAGTAAGTTGGATTTCCAAAGTTGTGATATAAATTCATGGTGATCATTTTCTCTTGCATTCGATCTGCGTATTGATACTATGGCGGCGATTCTCCATACTACTTCTAGTAGAGAACCTTCATAAATTGCGCGAAACTGGAGACAGCCTGAACCTATTTGACTAATTTTGTTTTTAAAATGACTGGGAAAGGTTTTTAGAGAGTGAAAACGTGGAAATGTTGTCTGGAAAACTGGAAAATTAGGCAAAAACTGGTTACTGGTTTAACGATTTGGCTATTGTTTTAATATCTGTAATATCCGAGATATCGAGAGAGAAAAAAATTGGGAAACCTGCCGAGAGAGTTGTATGAACACGATTCGAACGAACAATACGTTTCTTTGTCCGTTATAGACCTTGAAAAAAATATAATCTATATGTATAAAAATGAATGTTTACATGTTTGTCCTCAATTACAGCAGTTAATAAAGTAAAATTTAACTCATTTTCGGACATAAAATTCAACAGCAAATCGCTTATACCATCAGGTCAGTAACAGTTTTAGATAATTATTGCTAAGATTTTGACAGCAAACTTGTAGAAGTAAACGATTTAATTATTGAAAACCCGCAAAAAATACGAATTTCTTTTGTTTTTTGCTTATATAATGAAAAATAATGGAGGAATCGTAATATCGTCTACAGGAAAGTTGTAGAGAATAATAGACCCTTCTTAATGAGTGTTTATACATCCTGATTGAATCATTTTTAACAAATGCTGGAATATTAGTCATCGTCAAACCGATATTTTATAATATTATGTTTATACAGGCTCACGATGGATAGTATTGAATAAGTAGTTTTTGAACAAATAAAATTTAAATAATTTAGAGAACTATTTTGCACATCCCACCGTATTAACGAGACTAGTCCGACCGAGATATACTAAAGATATTTTGAAAGTTCATAAATTCCACTTCAATTTGTCTATCTTGGTTTTTTGCCATAATGCTGAGAAGTTGGTTTAAAATAATAGTAAACGTTGCATTAAAGGTACGAATATGCGACAGCCAGCCGGCGGTGTACTGACAATAGCTGTAAAGGCACATGGACGGATTGTATTATTATACGTTTTCTCTCAACGTTTTTATTTAAGTACATAACTATTGCCTGCGCATATTATTGGTCTGTTTTTCCATTGGTTTGTTAAGTTAATGCTTACTGATATTAATTAAATGACTTTTTCCGCTGACTGGATCAGCCACTGTCCTGTCAAAACATCGGAGGGTCCATCTTTAAGTCAAATTTCAAAAACAATATTAATACTATGACAAAAATCCAAGATATACGAAGTGAAGTGCATTTTATAAGCTCTCAAAATATATTTTGCATATCGCTATTGAACTATCGTGGTTAATGCGATATGTCCTGCAAAATATTTCTACAAATCATTTAAATTGCAATTCTGCAAGATCTACTTAACGTACAACATCGATTTTCAGCATTATTTATCTCAATAAGCTATCACTAGAAGGCAGATTAAGGTTCCAGCTGTTATTACAACCAAGTTATGAATTTTTTACAATCACTCATTTTATATCGGTTTTCCGGCTTTTCTTTATGAAACATGCTGCAATCAAAATTTATAAACATTCATTTTGAACATTCTTTGATTCCCAACAATTTGTCCATTGACGGCGTTATGAACAGATCATTACTTTTTACACTATAAGCAAAAAAAAAAAAACGAAAAAACCCCATATTTTTGGGGTTTTAAAGGCTCAAATAAATTACTTCTACGAGTTTGCTGTTAAAATTATGTCAGTTATGACTTAAACTATTATTTACATGGTGGCTTATGCGGTTTGCTGTTGAAATCTATAAATCTCTCTATTGAATAGTGTAAATGCGTTCCGTGATGAAACTTTGGTGCGTTGTACTTTGTAAGCCCATGTAAGGGTATAATATATATGCATACATATTTGCTGGTGCATTAACTAAAATATAACTAAAATATAACTAAAATATAACAGCAATAGAGCCGCAAGAAAACAGCTGTCGGTAAGTCAGCTAAAACATTGCCAAACTACCAACAAGTCGGGCATCCCCAAATACTTAGCCCTAGCTGTGTAAGATGCGAACGAGCTAAATCCTGAATATCAGTACAAACAAGAAATTCATAAAGTGTACGTTGGCTTAGAACCATATCAATCGCAAATTTATTGTAATATCTCAGACAATATTTTGTCTAAAGGCGACATTTCCATAGGAGAGTACAGTTAAGCTACCCCATTTTTTAACACAGAACTCTTGATATTCGATAAAAAATACAAACTTTTGGTATAAACCTCACAAACGGTCTAATGTAGCGTTCGGTTTAAGCTCAGTTTTATTTTTAGGCTAAAAGTTCAGATTACAATACCCTTACAAAAATTAGTTTATTGATAACACAAATCCATAAATTAAGAAAAAAATTGAGGCGAATAAGCTCATCTGCCCTATAACATTTTGAACTGCTGAACATTTTGCTTTTGAAGTCAGAAAGATCTAAAATCAAAAAGAGATGATGATGGTATATGTGGTTTCTCGAAGAGTTCTAAAATCAAGATGGAAACTAAAGTCCCAATAATAGGTTCCTCTTCAGCTTATAGTAGTGAATATGATTGGAATGTTTTAGATGAGTATGATCCTTTGTGTCCTAATAAATATGAAAAAGTTGTGAAGGAAATGAGAGAAGCAAGGGACGGAGAAAGGGATAGAGATAGAAATGATAAAGATGAAAAAAGAAAAAATAGATTTAGTGATCCTGAAGAAAGCATGTCACCTCCTACTATTTTACCAGTTACAACTCAACACCTAGCACAGCCCCCATTGGCTAGTGGTTTTGCTGGTCGCTGGACAGAAGAAGATGAAGAGGAACCAGCAATAAAACCTAGACCATTTGGAGGAGTAGTAATTGCCCCCCCCCTCCTAGTTTACAAGAACCAAGTGAACCAATTTTATTAAATAAGCCTCGACCTTTCAATGCATATGGTGGTTCAGTAGCTGCAAAAATTATGGCTAGATATGGATTCAATGCAGTACAAGGTTTGGGTAGAATGGAACAGGGCATGGCCAGTGCTTTACAAGTTGAAAGACAACTAAGAGAGGGGGAAGATTTATTCATAAATTGTAAAAAACAGTTTAAAAATTTCATGCATCTTGCGTGCTTCTGAACAGCAATAAGTTACGAATATTGTCCAAGAAGGTTTTTGTACTGATTTCCTAGCCAATAAACCCATACAACAAAACTCCAAGCCAGAACACTGAATACCAAGCCCACAAATCACCAGCCCAAACACCAAAAACTCACATAATCAAAGCCTACAAATGTTCGAATTCCCACTAGTTTCGATCCCAGAACCTACAAGCGCCAAACTCACAGAACCCAATCCTGTAACTGAAAAACCCACTTACTTCAAGACTTCATAAGTGAAGCCCACAAAAATGTAGTCTAAAATTAACAAGATCACATGTCTCTCAAGACAACAATAATCAAGTTCCAAAGTTAATGTCCCAAAACCATGTGTTTCAAGCTAACATCCATCACACCCTTGGTTTAAGATCTAAACCTTAAACCCACAGTACCTAACCCTATGAAACAAAAGCCTATTATCCTGAAGTCGACAAATCCTAAAACCGAATAACCCAATCCTATAAACCGCAAATAAGAAATTCACGGGTCAACATGTCCAAAAAAACTTCAAACAAATACTAAATACATAAACAAAAAAAAAACCTTGTCCTACAAAAACACATGTTGCAAACACTTAACTGTTTTATTGTGGATAAAACATCAACCTAAAAATTTGGGGTTAGGTGTTTGGTATTTTGAAATTGTTGGCGTCATTTTTATTTTCATTTTGTGAACATGAGTAGTTTTGATAAATAATTTTTCGTACTGAATAAATATTTAAGAAATTTAATTACTTCAAAACAAGCCCCAAATTAACGCATACACTATTTTTTTTAAACAAGCCAACAAATGTAACACACGAAATTTAAACAGGGGTGTTAATTGTCGAATTCAATTCCTACATAAATAATTTAATTGAATTGAAAAGTCCGTATGAATTCTTTTTCGAAGATTAACAACTCGCGAGGCTCATATTTGTCCATTATACCCATCGGATCGGATGAATGGATTCAGACCGGTTATGCAATATCAGTTACTATACTACGGAATGTTGGGCATACTTATTGTTATGTAAGAAGGGGTTGGCTCACTGCCGAAAAATTTATTTGAATGTAAGTAGGCCCTGGTTGAATTTCATTACAGCAGTGGTGTATTGGTTTTAACTTTAAGATTATTATTGAATTAAAAGAAATCGTATGAGAAAGATGTTAATGCCTACGTCCGAAGTATACAGGCCAGTTTTGCACTATTTTATTAATTTTAAGATTGTTTTCATGTAAATCATGGCTTGGGTCTCATTTCAATATTTAATATCAATGTTTAATTAAGTAAATAAGAGACATCTGTCTCAACGCTATTCAAGAACTATATAATTGTGCTATCTGACACAATCTAACTACAGAAACTTCATTTCTTTCCAATCTACTTCAGAGTTACTTTTTGCGACAAAATGTTTGATTAAATTTTTTACCTGCAGTTGTTGTTAAGCGATGCTCATTGATTATTTCAAATGGGACACACTGTATATAAGTTACTGAAGTTGAAGAAAAAAACACTTAGTATTAGAAGTAAAACCTATGTACGTATCGGAACGCTGGGAGAACCTTTGGTTAGCAATACATTTATTTTGTACACCCAAAACAATTTCAAGAGCCTAGCTGTCTGGTATTGGTTTACTCCATGAGAATGATTTGTTACAGTTTCAGATATATGTGAGGTATTTACTTCTGTAGTATTCACTACAGATTTGAGATGCCTGGTAGAAAAACGTCTGGACAATTTAGATTAGGAGACTGTGACTGAGGTCTACCCCATCCTGTCCATTGGTTTCAATATATTAAAATACTCCCCAAAAAAATATAGCCATGTGTTGGATCGTCATCGTGTATATAGTTTCTTAGCAAATAATGTAAGACTTCGCGTAATGCAGTTAATTCATGTTGCATTAAATGCCTGTAGAAGAGTACTAGTACGACCAGGTTAAAAGACCAGCGAAATTTCTAAAATTCCATGTGGATGTTCTTCAGTTCATATCTGGGTTGTTGTGAATTTATAAATGATTTTTTTTTGAAAATCAGCTCCATCGGTAAAATGAATTTTAGAGTCAGAATTGAGGTTTCCTGCTAGCCTATTAAGGTATAACTGGAAGACATTAATCCCCAATAGGCAAACTCTAACAGGAAGTGCATTCATTCTGAATGTGGTAAGGGTATAGCATTTGATGACTAATATTCATTGGCATTTTTACTAACAGTTTCACTTTCTAAAAGACCTCTGTGAATCTATAAGCCCACTGTTAAGCAACAGGCGCCTGGTATAGCGTACACCTCGCCTCCCTGCTGAATCAACCCGAAGTCCATCCTCTAATGTGCAGACGATGGTCCCGGTCTGTTAGCGCTACGCTGCTACGTATTTTCAGTTCTTTTAAATGCAGCAGAGAAATGAATTTCATTTCGAGAGATGTGGCTGTATAGACGTATCCTAAAGATACCCTGGACCTAACATGTTATCAACTAGAATATCTCGGTCATATTATGAAAAGTAGAGAAAGATGCGAACTATTACAATTTGCGAGAAAAAGTATTTGGTAGAAGATGTCTGGGAAGAACAATTGTTTAGTTTAGTTTAGTTAATGTAAAGGGTGTTCCAATTTGAGGTTAATTTTTAAATTTGCCGCCATTTATATTTTTTGTACTAGAATATTATATGTTATTTGACAGATGACAAGTAGGAATATTCCGGTTATTAAAAATGGAAAGATATACGATTGAGCAAGGCGTGTTTATTATTAAAAAAATTTAAATTTGGTGAAAGTTGTGCAGAAGTTGGAAGAAAATTTCGTACAGAATTGCCCATCAAATGTTAACATTGGAAAAATAGTTCAAAAATTTGTGGAAACTGGTTCAGTAAAAGATGAAAAAAGCAAAACATATCATCGTAGTTCGACGTTCAGAAGAAAATATTGCAGCTGTTACTGGTAGTGTTGTTGAACAACCAAAAACAACAATTCGTCATCCTGCACAGCAATTGAAGATTCCAAAAACCACTTTATTCAGAATTTTGCACAAAGGTCTTCATTTAAAGGCTTACAAGATTCAGATAAAGCAAGAAATAAAGCCAATGGACTATGGTTTGCGTCGTCAATTCGTTAATTGGGCCATACAACAAAAACTTGAAAATGTGAATTTGTTCAACATAATCATCAGCGATGAAGCACATTTTGAATAGGGTAAATTTGTTAACAAGCAAAATTGTCGAATCTGGGGTGAAGCAAATCCACGAGGAATAAGGGAAAGACCGATGCATCCACAAAAAGTAACTGTTTGGTTTTTGGGCTGGTGGAATGATTGGTCCATACTTTTTTGAGGATGACAATGGAAATGCTGTTACTGTGAATGGTGATCAATATCGAACGATGATTATTAACTTTTTTGGATGATGAATTGGAGCATATTGATGTGCAGCATATGTGGTTCCAACAGGACGGTGCAACATGTCATTCAGCAACAGAAACAATAAATCTTTTGAAA
Source organism: Octodonta nipae (assembly GCA_034190945.1). Classification (NCBI taxonomy): domain Eukaryota; kingdom Metazoa; phylum Arthropoda; class Insecta; order Coleoptera; family Chrysomelidae; genus Octodonta; species Octodonta nipae. The sequence continues at coordinate 110,274,779 of CM067221.1, read as the reverse complement.
CAGAAATTTGGTAATCGAATAATTGCTCGAAGAGGAAACATTAATTGGCCTCCGAGATCTTGCGATTTAACAGCTCTAGGTTTTTTGATGACCTAAAGGAGAACATTATTGACTGTTTTCAAGTAATTGAACCACAGTTAAGCCAGAAAGTTATCGAAAGTTTTGGCATAATATTAGAAGCTTGTCGTACAGCAGCAGGTGGTCGGTTACAAGATATTTTTTGAAATAAAAGATTTGATCATTCTCAAATAATTTGTGTATTTTATTAAACATTTAAAAATTAACCTCAAATTAAAATACCCTTTACTTGGCATGGAATGACATTAACGAAACTGGTTGCTAAAATTCGCTGACGGATTGGCTCTCAAAGAAAAACAAAAACATATCAATAAAAAAAATGTTGAATGTTGTGCCAAATAGTCATATTTTCTCAGAGCACGTTGGTGTTGGTCTAAGTGTTAAGCTATCGTCTCTGCGGTTTATAAACTTCTTTCAGAACACCTTGTATTTCGATCGCAAGGACGTGAGAACGGGGTACTTTGCTGCAACTGAAAACACTCATTAACACATAACATTTATAAATCTATATTTATAAACGGCGATACCCAAATAGGTCATTACCGACGGCAACAACATTCTGTCCGAGATTTTTTTCGAAATTCCCACGATGTATTCACACGTCGATTCGGTCGTACGAATTGCCCGGCCGCTAAATCGTAGTGTGCTTGTACGTTCGTACGTGGGCTATGAGTCATTTTTATTAAGTAACTAACGAACGCCACACATCAACACAGACGCCTTCATTAGCCAAGTGCTAGCCCACAATAACAATCTTGGAAAATTATATAACGGATGCTGACTGCTAAGTGCTATACCTACATAAAAGTTGTTATAAAGGTTCTCTCAAAGGTGTTATTGCTTTCTCTATTTCCGTTTCTGGCAAAGCAATTACCTAGTGGGAAGCCGGTTTGTTTATAATTTATAAAAGAAACCCGAAGCCCTTTGGAAAATTTTACCTTTATATACGAGGGTTGCTTAATAGGTGGCTTTTTGAGTTCCAGTACAGTAACGTTAAATGCAACTACTACTATTTATGAACAGTCTAACCATTTAGTTTATGTTCGATTGAGACTACTTCTTGTTCGCAAATCTGAAGAAATGACTAAGCGGAAAGAGATATCGGTAGAATGAAGAGAGTTTATCTTAATAGTTTGATTCATAATCATAAGGTGTATAAGACACAGCTCTAGATCTTTTAACTAACTATCTCTATGACTGATATCACATGAAAAATAGACGGTGCTACATCGAACAAAAAGGTAACTTCCTTTGGAGTACCTCAAGGCAGTGTTCTGGGGCCTATTTTATTCGCTCTTTATATAAATGGCTATTTAAAATACTCATCCCCCAACCTTTTTGTTAAAGAAATTTTCACTGAAAGAACAGACATGTTGAATGAAGATTTACGCTTGCTATACAGCTGGTTAAAGGTAAATAAACGTTGAATATATAGAAAATAATTTGGTGAAGTGCGAGTTGCACTCGCATACTAAGGGTTCGGTACCACCTTCAAGATTCTAATATTCCAGTTTCAGACAATCAGGGAATGAGTACATTTTCTTATATTTGCCCTAATATATTTTAAAGGAAGCGTTTTAAATTTATAAAAAATATACAGTTTCATTTTCCACACATAGACTTTTTATTTTATCTGCTTCAGGATTCGCTTGATTTTTATAAAAATATGTATTTAATTTTGCCCCCAAAAATTAACATTAGAGTTTTATTTTACTAATAAACTTTCAGGGAAGCCTTTTATAATCTACTGTCTGAATTTTGAGGCTCTGTAGATTGGAAGATAAAGGGCAAAATAGGTCAAGTTTTAAATTATAAATTATTAAATCTGTTACTCAAATTATTTAAAAATACAAATAAAATATATTTTTCAAAATTTAAATAGTGTAGTTTCTAAAGTGAGAATTAAGTCGATGTTTAATATTTTTGTTAATATCTTTTAAAGAAATGATTTAAAAATATGATATATTTGTAATTAACATAATGAGCCTTTTATCTGATATATTACATGATGTGTTTGAAAATTGAATCTTTATTTTCCATTTAATTGCATAATTTGTCCCTAAAATTACTATGGGGGTTTTCTAATAATTTTTCTTGTAGATTTCAAGTGAGCCCTAGTACCCTTAATTATTTTCAAAATTTTAGGTAGTATGGTTTCAGAAATAAAGTGAGAAATGAGAATTTTTTATATAGTTATGTTAAAATCTTGTAAACAATTAATTTTAAAAATATGAAAAATATATATTTGTATTCCTCATAATTAACCCTTTCATTTGATGTATTGCATGATGCGTTAAAAAAATATTTTTTTTATTTTTCATTTAATTGTATAATTTGCCCCCCCAAATGAATATTAGGTGTTTCTCCTTATTTTTCCAGTAAAGTTCAGGTAAGGGGCTACAACCTCTATTTTTTTCAAAATTTTACAGCTTATGGTTTCGGAGATAAAGGGGGGATGGGTAAAATTTTTTATATTTTTGTTAATATATTTTAATTAATTTATTTTAAAAATATGGAAAAAATATGTTTGTTTTCGTCATAATGAGCCCTTACATTTGATAAATAACATGATACGTTAGAAACAATTTTAATTTTATATTTTCCATTTAATTCTGTAATTTGCCCCCCAAAATTAAAAGTAGATGTTTCTCTTTATTTTTCGAGTAAACTTCAGGTCAGACCCTATACCTCTAATTTTTTTCAAAACTTACATTTTATAGTTTCGGAGATAAGGGGAGGGGGAATGGGTAAATTTTGGTATATTCTCGTTAATATCTTTTTAACTATTTTTTTAAATATGAAAAAAATATATTTGAGTTCCTTAGAATGGGACCTTTTATTTGATATATTACATGATGGGTTTGAAAAAAATTTAATTTTTAAATTTTCATTCAATTCTATAATTTGCCCCCAAAATTAATATTAATGGTATCTCCTTATTTTTCCTGTAAAGTTCGCGCAACGATATTTCTTATTTTTTCAAAAATTAACTGATCCTGATCGGGTCACCAAACTATACATTACGACAAAATTTCAGCCTCTTCCGTCCAGTAGTTTAGGAGAAAATTACTGTGATGTGACTGAGGCAGAAATCCGGAGTGATATTATAAGGGTATCCGTATATTGTATATATGGAACCTTAAAAAATATATGAAAATAGGAACGAATACAAGTAGGCTTGCATATTTGATATAATGGAAATTCTGTATAAATGATGAACAAAAGTACGCATTGACTTTAAGCTCATTTTTTCTAACGTTGCGTCACATCTTTGTGGAAAACTAGGCCAAAAAATGATCCGAAAGAAATGTCTGTCAGTAGTACTAGGATGTAACAGGTATACCTCAATTGAAACAAAGCTATAGGCTATAGAGAATAAATTGCTTGACGATACAGGAAATTATTGAGATGGATCTTATTTACAAGAAGGTAAACAAAAAGGGGTCTGGATACCTCAGTAATTTGTTGGTTAGACGTTACAATCTCCATTCGAGATCTCCGAGATCCAGGAACGAATTGAATATAGTACTTACGAGCAGAAGTAGTTTGATGAAAACACTTATGAATGACAGTATTCATGCTTTCAATGCCCTACCAGTTCAGGTAACACATTTGACTACAAAAATATCTGATAACATCATTAAGAAAAGACTAAAATGTAACTTGTAGTAATAAATTATATTTAATATTGTAAACTTATCATTGTGATTAATCGCAAAGTCGTCCAACAAATGATTAAATTTATTTTAAGCAAATGAAGAAACAAAATTGGAAAATCGCTGGAGTACACATTTCAAGTTAAAAGAAGAGCATGTTTCTTCTATAAATGACAGACCTATCAAACTGTCCCCGCATATCTTGGGTCTTCCGTATAAGATATTGTGACTTCTGAACGATTTGACCGATTGAGGTCATGCTCACACACTATGTTTGTTATGTTGAGAGGTAGCACAATAGGCAAGTTATTAATAAATTCTACGCTTGCAAACGGAAATTATTACATTTATCTATATGTTGGTTTAGTGCAAAAAAATTTTCTAGGCTCGACAGGTGGTGGTTAGTGAGTCTGTTAGTAATCGTGTAATTTCTGAATGACCTGACCATTAAGACATTATCGGATCGTTGTTATTCCTGGTGAAGTAGAATGTGTGGTAGGTCTGGTAGTAATCGTGAACTTCTGAATGACATTTTTGGATCGTTGATATTCCTGGAGAAAAGGGAGAATTTTTTTTTGGAAAATTACAGTATAGGGTAATTTAAACAAGAGAGCGGAATTTAGACAAACGACAAGAAAACTTGAAATATGATACAAATGGCAAAGAATTAGAAAGATGATTAGAAAAGCTCTACAAAACGACCATGCTGTGAAAAGAATTAATAGAGGAAAATGGAGAAATAAAATATTATGAACTACAATAAGCCCAAAGAGAGATAATAGATTTGGAGGAAATTTTACAATAAGCGCAAAAATTCTATACGAGTCTATACGATATCAAGTCAAGAATAACAAGCAAAGAAATACAATCAACGGAGTTTGAGCACAAATGCTAGAAGTCATTTGGAGCCAGATCTTGTAAATATGGGGGTGTGGAAGCAGTTCTAATAATAAATCGTTCAATTTCACCATAGTCTTGATCGACTTTGATCACTTGGGTCTTCAGCAGAATGCGATGAGTAAAATTTAGTGGGTGTCCCAAAATGCAGAGGCCATTACTTGCCTAATCACGGTTGTGTCTTCAGGCGCTTTGGTCGACTTAAGCACTCTCGCCTCCACACGCGTGACGCTCTACTCAATTAATGCGTGTAGTTGTGCATGCATGTTTCATTCCATTGTTATGTATTGACACACACAAAAAATCCACTGTGACCAATTCGGAATGCAATTTCATGCACAATTTTGAACAAGTTAGTTTTTTCGTCAGGTATATCTTGCAAATTTAGTTTCATAATCAGGGGCGTACCCAGCTTTTAGTTTAGGGAGGGTTAAATCGGAAAATAAATTCTCCTTGAGGGGCAAATTAGACAATTTTTTGGTCGGGGGGGGGGGCAAGTTAGCAAATTTAGAGGAAGGTATGGGGGCAGCTGCTATCTGCACCCCATTCGGTACGCGCATGCTCATAACATTTTCATAATTTTTTTATATTTTTTTTCAGGCCACTTAAAAATTAACTCTTGGGTGATTTGCGTTTTCAAGCCGTTGCTGAATTTGAACGGTATTTTTTCTTATTAAAAAGCAGTGGTTGATTGAAATACCAAAACTGATTTCTATCGATCGTTTAAACAAAATAAATATGGCGTCACTTAACCTACAATATGTCGACATCTGAACCGAATGTCATATATATATATATATATATATATATATATATATATATATATATATATATATATATTTACATTATATTTATGGACAGATATCAAATATCTAGGGTTGTACCTGAAAAAGAATTGCTTTCTTGCGAATGAAAAACTTGTCAACAATTCCTACGTTATAGATAATTGCCAGATCCAGATTTGTGGAGGTGTACGTAAATGTAATTTCCAATAAAACTGCCCTAAAAACAATGAATGTGGACAGAGTAATTTTTGCTGTCTGGCAGTGATTCAGTATTTGGTATTTCTATACATCAACTAAGAGGCGACCGTGGAATTTGAACCAAGGAATGTTTGGATTTTTTCCCAGGAATGTGCCAGAATAGTACAAAAGGTTACAATGTAATGAAAAGGTTTGTTGGTATTTTGGCGAAACAAAACAAAATTAACAATCACACTATACCTGTAGAGAAGTTTGTATATTACAAGATTTCAAACGTTTCGAGAGTCTAGGTCGGACCCCGTTCTCAATGGTAATTGGAAAAAAATGTTAAATCTTGGTTTTTGATTTTATATTATTTAAGATCTCGTGGTTAACAGTATGATGTATCTAAATATATATGTCAAAGATATGGACATGAAAATTTCATGTAATTCTACAAGGTATGCTTTAATGTTAAAATAATGTAAATTGAGAATTCAAGGCGTTTCATTTTGTCGACTCTTCAAATATTTTAGAGTTTTGAAATACTACAACTGTGGTAAGATCGTCCTAAAGTAAAGAACTGCGATGAAGTCAAAGATATCTGGTTGTGGTGTAGCAGATACTGCACCGAATAAATAGTCATTTTAATCATAATTTAGAAGTAAATTATGTTATATGTTCATTTTCAGAACTTAGCCAGTGTACTGAGGAAGTCTAGACATAGAATATGTTTACGATTAGTAACGTTTAATTGAACCTAAAAATAAAATTGACCTAATTAGTGTATTTACTGATATTTCCAACTTCAAATTAACTCCAGCGAAAAATAAATTACCTGAGACAATGAGGAGTTTTACGGTCCTCCCGCATTACACACACAAGTGGATCTTGAACAAAAACCACATACAATGTTGCCATTCAAACTAAATTATGACATAAAATTAATATGTGTTCCATAATTCAGCGCCAAATGGGTCTTATCTAAATATTTCAAAGGACGGATCAACGACGTCACTTGAAATGGTAGGGATTGGCTTGCGGGGGAGGGGGAGGGGGTTAAACGGCAGGTTTTAGGTTTTAATTAAAAACTGCCATTCAATGTTTTTTTTGCTAAAATCTGATGGGTAGTTTACTTAACTGATGTTTAAAAATAGACCTTCATTGGGCAGAAAAGGACCGTTTAGAAGACAGTGTTCCTGGCTGGGGAATGTCAGCGATTTGGCTGGGCTAAGTTAGGAAATAATTTTAATTAACGCATACTTTTTCTATCATGCCGTTCTTAGACCTACAGTTTTGCCAGTATTCAGAAAACTAGTGTCTCCAATTGCTTTGTTAAATAAAAGAATGAATGAATTATCGTCGCCTCGTACACATTTACTGACACTTTTGGTTTCCAGATTCTAGATTAAATAAATTTCATAATATTGTTTTGACAACAACAGTATGGACGTCTAAGATAGGCTTAAGACATGTGACAGATTATTTCTATATCTTATCAATGACATTAAAATTCATAGATACGAGTGCCTGGAAAAACATTTTTTATATACAGCAACTACCAGCAATTACATTTCAACACGTACATTAAATAATTTGATTGCATATCCACAAAAATTATGATGTCGTTTGTCATTAATTGGCCATCCAAAAAACCACCTGTTGACACACCTGTTGTTACTACTAGTTTAAATTCCTCGATATAATTATCCAAACAATTCGCTAGTTTCTGTTAATTTGCTACAAAACATTTCGAAAAATCCACCGAAAAAAAAAACTCAACTTTTCATTCATTAAATTGAACGTTCATTCATTGTGTATATCATTTCCGTTGCTACACGATACGAACTGTTAAATTCCGACAACAAATCACACATACATATCAGTTCACAGAAACCATTATCGCAATGTTTACGCTGAACATATTGGACACAACATTCAATTATGTTCAATAATTTATATAATTTCCGACCACAAAAAGTCGTTCTTAGATAACATGGCATTCCACACATTTCAGTTGTCACAAATCTAGACGGCAATGACCTTACGTCGTCGTCTTCAATGATTGGAAAGATCTTCCAACAGAAACGTACTTCCAAATGACCATCACGACATCCCGATGACAGTCCTGGTGAAGCGAGGAAGCGAGAGAGGACAAAAATCGTGAGAAAATTGCAGCAAGCATTCATTCGCAATAATGCAACATACATGATAATCGTGCAACAAAAAATTGTTGATATCTTACTTGGGATATCGGGACATGAATGCTGGTTCCTTGGGGAGTGATAAACAGCAAAAACCGGCGATTAAATCGTTAAATGCAATAATGTAACACTGCAATAATAAAAAAACACACAAACACACACAAGTTATTATCACGAAAGCATAGAACTGCTATCACGTCATCTGAATCAAACACTCACTCTTAGTTAACATTGGTTAGTCTACTATAACATTCCGCCGATAGCAACATGTCTGTTTTATGGCAAAACGCGCATGCTTGCAAACTAATGCACGGTGTTCCGTCTCTCTCTGTCGTGCGTTCCAGCAGCGGTTTGTTTCATAGCGCTCATTCTTCGGACTTGTACCTACTCATCGGCGGTGTATTTTTCGTGAGGTTCTCTGCGTACCAGTTTGCCGGTATGAATGGTGAATTAGAATGGCGGTGGTTGAGAAGAATGCGGTGGCCCCCGGTCCAGCTTCTTTTGTGGCCCAGTTTTATTATTTTGTACCTGTGGTAGTTGTCGGTATTTTAGCACAGTTCTTTTGGAATTATTGCAAATGTGTGACATTTTTGTCACTGCTCATCGATAGTCAATCATGATGATCAAACACAAAAACTTACTTCATTTTCTATCGCTCACTTGATTATACAGTGATGGGCAAATGTGTGGACCAAGTAAATATCTCTGGAATTATTAGAGATATCAAAATGAAATTTGGAAGGTGGATACTGCAGTAGATTACTTATTTGTTTTCAAATTTTTTTACAATTTTGAACTTCCTGTTTTACCGGAAGTAATGTCGATTTTAAAATTTGCAATGAAACACCCTGTTTAGTATTTTAGTTTCTGATGAAACATTTTACTGCGAATACAAAAATATCGGGTTTGATATTGTTTACTTCAATACCTACCGAGATATTAACAGAAAAGTAACTAAGGAAAGGAAAAATTCAATGGTAGCTAAACTCGGTTCAGATTTCATTTACGCCCGATATAAACAAACCGCTCGGCAAGGATCTGTATTTCTATTGGCCAATCGGTGGCATTATACCGTCACAGCCAACTGCATGTTCCATAGTCGAATACACGTGCGTTTGTTTAAATCAGGTGCAAATTAAATCTGAATCAAGTTTAGTAGTCCATGAAATTCATTGCAGAAGTGACATTAGTTGTCAAAATAAGTTATTATTTTTTTTTATTTGAACGTAAAAAGATTGTATTGTTTTAATTTAAAAAGTTAAAAGAATAGAAATATTAATCATGATTGGGTATGGGGAGAGGAAAAGGACGCATCCAGAAGTTTGTGACCTTTTTAACATTGTTCATCCGAATACACAAATATCCCGTTCAGTAGTGACGAAAACTTTGGGAAGGTACGACACAAGTGGAACAGTGAGCAATTTACCAAAAAGTGGACGGTTGATATTAGGGCGAGAAAAATATCATCCACACAAAATTCGCCTCGTTCAAGTACTCTCCGAAGACGATATCGACAGACGTTTGCAATTTTGTGAAACGATGATGGATATTTGTAACCGTGATAATAATTTTATAAGAAATGTGGTGTTTTCAGACGAGGCTACATTTTGTTTAAATGGTACGGTTAATCGACAACTGTCGTTACTGGTCGCAAAGTAATCATAATTGGGTACAAGAGGCTCATACACAACATCCTCAAAAATTGAACGTTTGGGCCGGCATTTATAACAACAGAATCGTGGGACCCTTCTTCCTACAAGAAACTTTAAACGGAGATAGGTATTTACAGCTCTTGGAGACACAAGTTATTCCGGCATTGGAGGTAAATGGACAATTACCAAATAATATCTGGTTTCAGCAGGATGGAGCACTACCTCATTACGCTCGCATTGTTCGAGATCATTTAGATAGGACATTTCATCGCAGATGGATTGGGAGAAGGGGTACTTATGAATGGCCTGCACGAAGTCCCGACATTAATCCACTAGACTATTTTCTGTGGGGTTACTTTAAAGTCTAAGGTTTATGTTGATAGCCCAAATAGTTTGCAAGAATTAGCTGCAAGAATAACTCAAGACATCCAGAGAATTACACCAAAAGTAATAGCTAATGTTACTAGAGAATTTAAAAACCGACTTGCTTATTGTCAAGAAGTAAACGGTGCTCAGTTTGAACATCTAATACATTAACTTTAGGTAAGTTTTAATGTTTTGAAAATCACTTAGATTTAGTTAATAATTATGATTATGTATTTCTTTAATGGATATTAGATTTTTCCTTTCCTTAATTACTTTTCTGTTGATAGATATCATAGATTCAGATTTAATTTGCGCCTGATTTAAACAAACACACGTTTGGCCAATAGAAATACAAATCCTTACCGAGCCGTTTGTTTATATCGGGCGTAAATGAAATCTGAACCGAGTTTAGCTACCATCGAATTTTTCCTTTCCTTAGTTACTTTTCTGTTAATATCTCGGTAGGTATTGAAGTAAACAATATCAAACCCGATATTTTTGTATTCGCAATAAAATGTTTCATCAGAAACTAAAATACTATACAGGGTGTTTCATTGCAAATTTTAAAATTGACATTACTTCCGGTAAAACAGGAAGTTCAACATTGTAAAAAAATTTGGAAACAAATAGGCAATCTACTGCAGTATCCACCTTCCAAATTTCATTTTGATATCTCTAATAATTCTAGATATTTGCTTGGTTCCACACATTTGCCCATCACTGTATATTGTGTACATGTATGCCTGTATCGATATGTATTGTAGATAACGATGAACTTAATTTGGTAATTCAAAGCAGGTATCATTTGGCACGACTTCAAACATGTTGTTTTTAACAGCGTTTGATTGACTTAATGGTTTAATTAATATTTATAAAACCATTATTGCAAACAGTCGAAGACAAAAACCGACGAATTCCACCCAATCTTGCCCGGGCTATTTTTTTGCCGGCACCGGCGAAGAAAAGACCATCAAAGAATGCGTCCGATGAAACTCTTTGGAATTCGAAGATTCTTCTCGTGGTTCTCGATATCATCGGGTTCGACCAGCGCGATAACCGAACTCACGAAGACGTGTTTTCTTTCTATTAAGGTGACTGAGCCGCGACCGGCGATTCTAGGAAATGGAGTTTAACAGGCAGAGGCCGCTGAAGAACGAACGGAATGTTGGCGGATTATTAATAAATAATGAGAAGCAAAAAGAGGTTATGCAACATGATAACGTGACGATACGAAGGAGTTAAAACGTTGCAAAATTGAAACGCTTTCGTCGTTGAGTTCGGTTTTCTTGGTGCGACGGATATTTTTTCGCATCGGCAAGCGATTATTCGTTAAGAAACCACTTCCTGTATGCCTATTTCTAGGTACGCTGTGCGGTGTAATTATCTTGTAAAACTGGTAATTTATGTTTAACACAGTTTAGTAAACATGGATTTTGTTATGATCACCCACCATCTTTGGGAATGTAAAAGTTATTCGATATTTTTACGCAGCTCCTTTGCAGTTAATAAAATGCAGAGAGTATTTGGGAATTTGTTTTCATTTTATTTTCCTATAATATTATAGTTCATGGTAATTATGAGTGAAATCAAAAATATCGTTCAAATGCTCGCCATGACTTCGGAGGTAAATCTTTACTCAATGGTCTTATCGTTAATGTGCTGAGTTAGCTCTTGAATTGTTATTAAGCTTTCTTCTAAATAACCCCAAACAAAGCTGTCCAACGGTTTTGAAACATTACCACTCCGTCAGATATGCCATTTTCGAAAAAGTACGACCCAATGACACTGCTAGTCATTTTTTTATGCCATGGCTGTTTCGCAAATACTCTAGGATTCTGTTTTGACCAAATGCGGTGATGAAAGTTTGCCTCATCTCAAAAGATGATTTACTTTCTAACTCAACATTCACGTCAGTGTGTTCCAATAACTATTCGGCATTCAGTTTTTTTAATTATTAACATATTAACAAACTTGTATTTTTCATATTCATTCTTGTTTTCACTCTTCAAATTTCAGGAGTGATATCTCAGAATGACGATCTAAAATAATCACGTTGCTCCTCAAAAAAGTTACGGTACAAATATTAGCAGCTTTTTTCTTACTACAGCCCTGTGCCACTTTGTGACGTCTGTTTTCGGAAAAATTTAGGTCTATCTAGCAATCCTTTGTAAATTATCCTTGCGACTATCCCAGCGAAAATCATCATATACATTAAGGATAAAATTTCGCAAATTACCATGTGAATCGCGAGAATAGGTTAGAAGTAATAAAAATTACTAATATTAAGTGCTATACTTACAAATTAAAGGTCTTGTGATAATGTAGATACCCACCTGTAATAAAAGGAATAAAACATTAATAATGTGTTTATTATTGAAATAAAAAATAACAATTGTTCGTGATAACTACCGTCTCCTAAGTTATTGTTTCCACTAGGCGTGCTGTAATTGATAATGCGCATTCACAGAGGCGTCGAATAAATATGGTCCCAATTCCGTACAAGTTTTAACAACAAAAAACGTAGAGCGATAGCTTGAACTATTGAAAACATGAATTTGGTGCGTTTTTAACTCATCCCCGGTAACTTATTTATGTCGCTCTGAGTTAAAAAAAACTAATAATTTTTAAGTTATAAGAGGGCTGCCTTTTATATTTCGGGATTGGACAACCCTAGTGTTGCAATCTGACAACTGACAGCTCTATTGTAAAGTTTGACATTTTTGAGGTTATACGTACTCAGAACGTTTTGACATACGAGCGCTATGTGTTGTTTACAGTAACTTAAAGGATTCATCTCGGCCAAAAAATGGAATTAAATCGTGAACATTTTCGTGCGACTATTTTTTATAACTTTCGACGTAGATTAAGTGAGCAAGAGTGCATGGATGAACTTAATTTAATTTTTGGCGATGAAACTCCATCAAGGACCACTGTTTACCGGTGGTATGGTGAATTCAATCGAGGTCGTAGTTTACTCCAAACGAATTTCGTGAAGGTCGTCCAAAAACAGTTGTTGTTCCGGAAACCATTGATGCTGTGCGCGAAATGATATTGCAAGATCGTCATCTGACCTATCGTGAGATTGAGTCAATCTTACACATTAGTGGGACCAGCATACATTCAATATTGCGTAAACATTTGAATGTCAAAAAAATTTGTTCGCGTTGGATCCCACACAATTTGTCAATCGTTCAAAAAAAGGCTAGTGTCGATTGGTTGAAAGAAAAGCTCAAAAAATACGATAGCGGTGCTTCAAAACACGTTTATGACATAGTGACAGGTAATGAATCGTGAATTTACACGTATGAGCCCGAAAGTAAACAGCAGTCGACTGTATGGGTGTTTCAAGATGAGCCGAATCCAACAAAAGTTGTTAGCGTACGAAGCACTTCCAAGCAAATGATTGCCTGTTTTTTCGGAAAAACTGGACATTTCGCAAAAGTACCACTATAACAATGCAGAACAATCAATTCTGAGTGGTACACAACCATTTATTTGCCAGTTGCCTTCCAAGAAATGAGGAAAACCAACCACCGAAGACTGATCACTCTTAACCACGACAATGCGAGCTCTCACACATCGGCTCAAACAACTGCATTTTTGACCACTCAAAACATCGATTTGATGAGTCATCCGCCGTATAGTCCTGACTTGACGAATTTCCCCAGATCATAATTCCATAATTGATATGTGAGTGAAATAGTGAGAAATATGCAGTTCTTAAGGTATTATAGTCTGTAATATTTTGAAGGTGACGAAGTAGATAGAGTGAACTCGATAATCTACTTCTTAAGTGGTCTATGTGAACATTCCACGATAAGTTGTTATCTAAATAAATATCTAGTGTTTTTACGCTAGCTGTATATATAGATCTTCATGGGGAATATTTTGAAAAACAATAAAGCGATTTTCGATGATTAATATTTGTTTTTGTTCTCTAATCCCGAAATATAAAAGGCAGACCTCGTATTTGAATACCAGTTTTTTAAAATAATTATATAGGCTAGGTTTCGGGAGAGAACTGCGTCTAAATTTATGAAAGAGTTGACTTTTACGTTGGAACCATTATCAAGAGACAAAATCAGAATGAAAATGATAATAACGAAAATCAGGCTTTAGATCGAGCTTGGAGTCTCAATTGCCTACTCCCCAAGTCTCACTAAAAGACTGACTTAAAAGAGTTTCAGAGTTTTGATGGAGCTCGGTTCAGTTATCTAGTGACACCCGAGTTCGATCTATGCTCTGACATTGTTTTAAATCAGTCTTTGAGTGAGTCTTGGGGAATAGGCAGATTGGGACCCCAAATTCAAGCTATAAGCTGATTTTCGTTATTATCATTTCTTTTCTCATTTTGACTCTTGATAATTCTTGATAATGGCTCCAAAGTAGGAGTATAAAAGTCGAGTATTTCATAAATTTAAACGCGGTTTTCACCTGGAACCTAGCCCAGTTTTATGTTTTTATGTTTATAGTATGAATAGGAATGGTAATGGGGTCAAAAGACAATAAGTAAAGAATCAGAAATCTTTTTTAATGAGTCTTCATATATCCTGATCAGATCATTTTTCACTGAGAGAAATCAGAAAAACTTGTAAAAAGTTGATTACTTTCTAGTGAATAAAGCTGGAACATTAATCTCCGTCAAAATGATAGTTTATGATGTTAAGTTTACATGGGCTCAAAATGGATACTGTCGAGTAAATAGTTTTTGAAGAATTGTAACTTAAATAATTTAGACAGATGTTTGGCAACGCAAACTGTATTAACTACGCTAGTCCGATCGGGATATGCTAGTGATATTTTGAACGCTCATATATTGCTTTTAAATTTGACTCACTGGGATTTTCGTTTTAATGCCGGAAAATTGATTTAAAATGGTAGTAAATATTGTATTAAAAGTGCCAATATGCTGTAGCCAGCCTGCGGAGAACTGCCAATAGCTATCAACGCACAAGCTGAAAATTATGACGAATTGTATTACTATTTGTTTTTTCTCCAGTGGTGTATTAAGTTGATTGTTAGGGGTTCACTCTTTACTGCTATTAATTAAAAAGCTTTTTCCACTAGCTGTATACACCACTGTCAAGAAAAGTAAGGGGTGGTTTGTTTAAGCTATATTAATAAGCACATGTTATGGAATTGTAACAAAAATTGAAGATATACAAAGTGCATTTTATATGCTTTCAAAACATATTTTGCATGTCCTCATCGAACCATAGTGGTTAATACGGAATATATATTCTGCAAAATATTTCTATAATTATTTAAATTGAAATTTTGCACCACTTACTTAACAGACAATATAGATCTTCAGCCCATTTCCAGATTTAATTACAACAAATGCAAGAAACTTTTAAATTCAATTTTGAACGGTTTTTCTGGCTTATTTCTGTGGATCAAGGTTTGTGAGCAATCAATCTGAACATTTCCTTATTCAGTACAACTTCTCTACTGAGGACATAATCACTTTTCACCATATAAGCAAAAACCAAATAATATCCACATTTTTTTTAAATTTGGTTAGGATACGTTACGTTCGGTTAGGCTAGGTTAAGTTAGGTTATGTTAAGTTAGGTTAAGTTAAGTGAGGTTAGTTTAAGTTAGATTAGGTTAGGTTAAGTTAGGTTATGTATTATAGACTATTATTTACGCGATGGCTTAAGCAGTTTGCTGTTACTTAAAAATCTCTACTGTCTGGTGTATTTATACAGTTTTATAGGATGTATTTGCTTTTAAAAATGGGACAATTTTTAAATAATTTCCCCATACTGAAAAAATATATGCAAACTTCTTAAAAAAACCAAATGCGGCACGTTTGAAATACCGACACGGATTGGGAAATATGAAGGAATCACGGAAATTTGCCAGCAATTTCGCGATAACAACACACACACACACCACCGGCAGGTGCGATTTCCTTATTTTCGGCCATTTACATACCAATCATACATGCTGGTTTATACGTTTACGAGAACCTTTTCGTATAATTACGACTTAAAAGACCATCTGGTTGTTTCTTTGTTATCCGTCCATCAACTTCATCAAAGTACTTCAATCTCCGTCAAATTATTCTCGTGCTGCACGTCCGTTGGCATCGACACGGCGGCTTTTCGGGGGCCTTTCCGGCGGGCGCGAGTGCCTTCGTTGTCTTCATTTAAAATGGAAATACCTCCAAATGGGACTGTTTTATATACAACATTATGTTTATCACTTTATTCGTAAAGGATTGCGAAAAGTTGATTGTTTTGAAACGCGGCAATTTGCATTTTTATAAGATGTTCGATGCACTAACGACTTTTTCCATTCGCAGACTTTATCAAAGCAATCTACTGGTCTGCAAGCAGTTAATAAAATAATGTAATTTATCATCTATTTATATTTTCGTTTCTTAATATTAATCTCGATTAAACCAGTTAATAATGTTAACCCGTAACTGATGAGGTCTACTAATCATCTCAATAAACTTGTCTTTTAAAGTTACCTAACTTCAATTCGTAATAACAATACAAACTCTAAAAAGTAAAAAATAATTAAATTGGATATTTTAAACGAAAAATAATATATATTCTATAAAACTGTGTCTGAAGTTGGTGCCAAGTCTGAAAAATATATGTTTAAAATAGCGTATCTATAATAACTAATAACAGAAATTGTTACCATGTCATACCTCTTTAAAAGGTCTCTTTTTTGCCAATCTTTTGACACATCATTTTTTAAAACGAGTTTTTTTTACAGAGTAATCCCAATTTAAACTTTCAAATTAAAATAATTATTATTTACATTGTATTTACATTATTAATATTGTATTAGCGTTAGAATTACCTTGTACTTAAATTAGGTGTTCAAAATGTCCGCCACTGGTGGTAAGACAATGGTAAAGTCGCAGCTCGAAATCGTCCCGCACTATTTGAAGCGTTTTTGGTGTAATTCGCTCACCCTCCGCCACTATTCTACGTCTAACTTCAGGAATATCGCGAGGATGAGTTATATATACCAGTTTTTAGATGTTCCTATAAAAAAAGTCAAGGGGCGTTAGGTTGGGTGATCTTGCTGGTCATTCAATAGCACCCCTTCTTCCAATCCATGTATCTGGAAATGTCTCATTAAGCCAACTTTGTACAGGCAAGGCATAATGTAGAGGTGCTCCGTCCTGTTGAATAAATAGGTTTCTTTCGTCTAGCAATAAAGTTCCATCTTGATCTATTTGGTTTTCTAAGGATTCGGTTATAAGCGGATTTATCACATTTTCTAAATACAATTCCCCAATTAAAGGACCAAAAATTTTATTTCTGAGAATTCCGGCCCATACGTTAATTTTCTGAAAAACTTGTTCAAGTATCTACAACTATGGTTATTGACAAATCCAATTTAAAAAAATCCTGCTTCGTCACAAAACAAATATTTTCAATAAAATTAATGTCTGCATTTGCCCTTCTGTCATACTCATCCTCAGCAAGCTGTTGTAAAAGCTGTATTTTGTAGGGAATAATTTATTTAGGCGTTACGTTTTATGCACAGAGCCGATGGAAATAATTGTTAACCTGGAGACTTTTGGTATTGATGTTTGAGGATCTAACCTGCACAGCTTCAGTTAAAATTATACGATTCTGGACAATTTTATTTGACATACTTCCGGTTTCTTGACATATGAACTAAATCCAACACATACTGATGCCCAAATTTTTTATCGGGATGTCTCTGATGAAAAACATGAGCAGTTCTGGGTGCACAGCGTTTTACTTCCCCATAAATAAATATTATTACAATTCTTTCTTATAAAGAATAAACCATTGTCGAAATCTGATGGTCAGTATACAACGAAACCACTACTAATAGTATTAGTAATAAATTCTTTACGTAATTACCGAACAACAAAAGGGGTGCGCGAAAAACTCGATGGGGTGCAAAGAACAACTAATAATTGATTCCGTTGTCTGCAATCAAGCCCACGCCAAACGACGAAATCTCTACATGGCACATGTGGACTACAAAAAGGCCTTTGATTCAGTTCCACATGATTGGCTCATTCAGGTGCTGAAACTCTATAAAGTAAATAATCGTATTGTTAACTTTTTAGAACACGTCATGCCTACTTGGCAATCTAAAATCTTTCTGAATGAAGCCGACTGTTCGATAGAAACCGACTCTATCCCAATCAGAAGGGGTATATTCCAGGGAGTCTCTCTTAGCCCGCTGTGGTTCTGCCTACCCATGAACCCACTCACACAAACTGAACTCGACTAACTTTGGGTTCAGTCTCAAGCACAACATCGTGCATTGAAGATAAACCATTTTTTATACATGGACGACTTAAAGTTGATGACAGCTACGAAACAACAGCTGCACGATATGCTTAAAATAGTAGAAGGGTTTTCTAGTGACATCCATATGCAATTTGGCCTACACAAATGCCGAATTATTAATATAGTTAAAGGCAAAATACAGCAGGGGCCTTACGAAATGGGAGATGGCACCTCAATTGAATCCTTGGAGGAAGGCCATACTTACAAATACCTTGGAATAAAGCAGGCTCAATTAATTGATCACATCACCATGAAAAAGGACCTAAGAACAGAGTTCTATAGAAGGGTAAGACAACTGCTGAAGACCAAACTTAACAGTAAAAATCTGTTCAGTGCTTAGTTACTCTTTCGGTATAGTTAACTGGTGCAAGACCCACATTGAACAATTACAACGGAAAGTTCGAGTACTACTAACAAAAGCTCAAAATCACCATCCAAAGAGCTGTGTCGAACGTACAACATTGCCCCGGTGTGAATGAGGAAGGGGATTGGCAGATATAGGCAAGTTACGTGATCAACAAATTTCTAATTTGCGTAATCATTTCCAGAAACTCGCAAAAATTTCTGATCTACACAGTCATATGTCAGGTTGATGACTCAATATCTCTGCGACTGACAGAACAGCAAGTTCAAGTATACCACCAGACAACTGATCAGAAGCTGCTCAAATGGAAAGAGAAGCTCCTTCATGGAAGACATATAAATGACGTCAACCAAGATTATGTCGACAGTTCAACGTCGAACTACTGGTTGATCTCTGGTCATATGTTTCCTGAAACGGAAGGCTTTATATTAGCAATCCAAGATTAAGTAATTCCAACTAAGAACTATCTAAAGTAGGTACATCGTCAAAGACCCTTCTATCAACAACGACAGATGCAGATATGGTTGCCAAACATCTGAATCTATCCACCATATTACAGGAGGTTGCCAAGCGTTCGCTGCAAATCAATATAAAGAACGACACGATGCTGCACGAGGAACTATTACTGAAACTTGAGCTATCACAGTCGGTAAGAACACCCTACTATATATACAAACCAGAATCTATTTTAGAAAATAACAACTACAAGCTGTACTGGGACCTCACGATACTGACCGACTGTTGCTCACAATAAACCAGATATAGATTTAGTAGATAAAATCTCTAGGAAAACAACCTTAATTGACATAGCAATCCCTAACAACAATAACATAAATATTAAGCAGGCTGAAAAAATAGCCAAATACAGGGATTTGGAATTTCAAATAAAGACATAGTGGGACATGAACAACACACAACACAACAATTGTTATGTCAACAACAGGTGTAGTCCCAAAACTTCTACTAAATAATTTAAAATACCTCGGTCTGGACGAACATCTTTACCAACTAATGCAAAAAGCCGTCCTGTTAGAAACAGCCCGGACGGTCAGAAAATTCATGGGAAGCTGCCACGACTCCAACCACGGGCCTGATAACCTGGCAAGAGCTCCCACAGAGCTAAACCCTTTTGATATCTAGGATATCTGGGGTTAGTGAATTTTCCCCTAGAGGGAGTGTGCTGCCATACACTGTATGGTCAAGTCGAGAATTATTTACAGTCACAAATATCTTTCGCAAAAACTGTAAGGACTTCTTCTCACAATGGAAAAAGCAAATAGATGAAAAAGCAAATAGATGTAGGCAACATTGTTGTAAGTGTTTTCATTGATTTAAAAAGAGCTTTTGAGGCAATAGACCGCAAAAAATTGATAAACGTTTGTAAAGTATATGGAATAGAGGGGACGGTTCGTAAATGCTTAGAAAATTACTTGAGTAATATATATCAAACTACTAAAGTAGATAATAAAATATCACAAAAAATTTAGGTTAAATATGGCGTACCTCAGGGCCTCTACTTCTTATACTCTACATAAACGATATAAATAAATATATTTTAATAGTTTTGCTAATTTGTATGCGGATGATACCGTGGTATCTTTAGCAGGAAGAAACTTTTTGCAAGTAGTGCAAACAATAAATAAAGATCTAGACATTTTAAAAAATTGGTTAAGGTTTAAAAAATTAAAACTAGATCCTAATAAAACAAAATGTATGATTTTCGAAACAAGACATAACTGTAAATCATTTGATGAGGGAAACTTTGAAATAAAGATGGATAGTGAAGTAATAGATCAAGTTAAAGAAATAAAATATCTTGGAATTGTACTAGATCCACAATTAAACATAAATGTTCATGTAGATTATATGTGTAAAAAACTAGGTAAGAAGATTGGATACTTTGGGAGGATAGGATACAAATTGTCCGAATGCTTGAGGCGTATAATTTATAATGCAGTTTACGTATCTCCTTATATACGAGTATAAGGGATATGTTATCTAGATTAAAATTTTTTAATATTATACAAATGGTTGAGGAAGCAAATTTGATATTTATATATAAAATCAAAAACGATTTAATTCCTTAGTTTTTGACAGGTTTTTTGATAAAAAGATAGGACATGATGAGTTATAATTTAAGAACAGGGAACCCGTATTTTATAGGGAGGTTTCACACTAATCTGTTAGAAAAAACATTGTTTGTGGAAAGGTTACGGGTATACAATTCTCTTCTACAAACTATTAAAACATTCCATAATGTAAATATTTTTAGGAATAAATTGAGAAATATGTATTTTAAAGTAATTTAAATGTTTTGCATACACTTGTTAAAAATGTAATGTATAAAAAAGATGTTATATCATAGCTTAAAGCTAAAATAAAGCATTATTTATTTAGTAAATATAAATTAACATGTTTTTTATCTTTTCTTTTCAATATAATTTAAGTTTTTTTGGGTGGCTAGTTTTGCAATGAAACCCTATATATTAAAACGCGTACAATTTATATGATCTGCAAATAATTCGAATATCCAAACTAAGCGGTTTTCGCTGCATCAAGTCGATTTCACGCATGGAGGTAAAAAGCCTGTAATTTCCACTTTAGCCTCAGAAATGGTCGAGAGCAGGGGGCGCTGACTTAAGTGAATTATTTAATGGCGTCCTAAAAATTACAGTAGGCATTACTGCAAATTACGGTGTAAGAGGAAACGAAAGTGAATTTGGCGTCGGCATTGTTTTCGAACGGTTGATTTTAGGTTGGCACTTCGTTAAAATGATATTGGCGAAAGATCACCGTAATTATTTGGGATTCTTTTACGTTTTGTTGGGAGAACGTGTTTTCGGTGAGATAAAAAAATGTACATCCGAATCATACATTTTTTGTTGTTATTCATTTAACGCTTTTAAAAAAATTATAAATACTAAAGGCAGGTGTTTCCATCAGAACTTTTTGTTGATGTAAATATATATGAATAGCGTGAAGTATATATGATTTGTAACTACATACAGGGTGTCCCAACGAAACCGAGCTACCTGGAATATTTCCCATTATTTTGAAAATCGCTAAAACACGTCAAAAGATTTACAATGGGGGACATATTTGGTTATCAACAGTTAATTAAAATGCACCCTCATCACTCCGGCGTTAGCTAATAAATTTTTTCTAAATGGAATCCTACGAAATAACGTTCATCCCTTCTATGAGAAGTTTGCCGATCTCAAAAATTGTTCCAATTTTTTCGAGGTTACTTAGGTTTAGGTTAACATGAAATAAACTGGGTCATTGAATTCTCCTTAACCATATGTCTTAATTAAGAATCACATTTTAGCTTTCGACCTTTCTGGGTCTCGTCAGTTAGACGAAGTAGCCTAAGAGCTGATTTAATATTAATTGATCTAGATGGATCAAGACGTAGTATCCATTTTCCAAGAGTAAATTTTGCTTCAAATTACCAAACCGCACTATCGACCAATCTGTGGTCTAAATTCACAGACTTTCCAACATTTTTATTGATCGTAAATTAAAATTTACCCTTACCGATTTCCGTAAATTTAAACAAAATCGTTACATCGTTTTTAAAATTGATTACCTACGAGGTTTGGCTATTAAATAACGAGACTGCGCGCGCAGAAAGCGTCCTAGGGAACGAAACAAATGCAACATTAGATAGCTAAAGGTGTCTTTTATTAATGTACGAAAAGACTTTTTAGTAGCTGCAGTAGTACTTTTTCCATCGAAGTTAGAAACAAACGGTTTTTTTCTCGTGATAACAATTTCTGAAAAAAAAGAGCTACAATCAATGTGAAAATTCTCGTGATTGTAATCGCCGACAAAAAACGGCCAGAAAAATTTTACACGACGAATTGAACATGAAGAAAGTCTGCGAAGTTGGTACCAAAACATTGATCTCCGGCCAAAAGCTCGTCCGTGAAAATATCTGCTCAGATTTTCTTAACAGGTTAGAAGAAAAGCCTGAATTGATGTGAAACACCATCACTTGCGACGATATCTGGATATTCCAAAAAGCAAGAATGTCTAAATCAAAATTTAAGGTCATGCTAATCGTTTTTTTTTTCAACATCAACTGCATCGTGATGACTGAATGGGTTCCAGAGGATCAAACTGTGAACCAAACGTACTACTTGAACGTTTTGGCAACACTGCGAGATCGAATTCTAAAGAATCGTCCACCAGGAAAAGGCACTTGCCATATTTAGCCGCTAGAGTGCTCGAAGATTTAGAGATTTAGAGCCCTGTGACTTTTTCTTGTTTCCAAACATCAAGTCTGTTTTAAAAGGAACCTGATTCGAGTTGATGGAAGAGGTGAAGCAAAAATCTGCGCAGCTACTAAATGCTGTTACAAAGGAAGACTTTCAGCATTGCTTTGACCAGTCGAAGAAACGGATGGAACTGTTTGTGGCCAGTGGAGAGGAGTACATTGAAAGGGAGCATTCGATTTTAGAATAATTTTTAATATAAAGCTCTTTTTCATTAGGAATTAACAGTCTTGTTATTTAATAGCCAGACCTCGTATGTGTACAAACATTGCTCGTTTAATAATATTAAATACTAACTATTCCGATATATCCGTAATTCCAGGGTGTTCTGAGTTAAATGTCTCAGAGTTTAATTATCCAATTTATTTCTCTAAACTTTGAGCCTATTTAAAAAGGAATTTAACGGTGTGTCGTTTTTGATACTACATCAACATTTAAGGAAATTGCGAATTAAAACTTTATTCCTAGATATTTTTCGAATTTGTGATGTTATTGATGAATAATAATTAAAACAGATAATTCGCTTTTCATTTTAAAGACTTTTTCTTATTACGACAAGGAAAATGAAACTGACAATGTATTTTAATAATAACATCAAAGATCAGAAAAATATTCATAAATCACGTTTTAATTCGCTAAATTATGAATGTTAAAACGAGGTGTCACTTATGATACGGTTCCATTAAAAAAAATTGAGTAGCCAGCGCTGGAGTGATAAGGATACAATTAATTATCGGTTAATATGTAGTTTGACGTGTTTTTGCAATATTTAAAATAATGAGTATTTTGGAAAATATTCCACGTGCTCGTTTTCGTTGGAACACCCTGTATATACATTCAGGTCCTAAAGTAAGGGATGCACGCATTTTCTATATAATTATGAACATAAATGAAAAAACAAGCCACTTTTGATATATAAAATTATGCACTTGCCCCTTCAACCCCTTGGGGTAATAACTGCCCCTATGAAAATTTTCAA
Source organism: Octodonta nipae (assembly GCA_034190945.1). Lineage (NCBI taxonomy): Eukaryota > Metazoa > Arthropoda > Insecta > Coleoptera > Chrysomelidae > Octodonta > Octodonta nipae. The sequence goes on along the minus strand of CM067221.1, from coordinate 110,251,041 downwards.
TAAAAAAGGGTATATAGTTTAAAGTTAATAAACAATATTTACAATCATAGAGGCCACTTTTATTGCTGTTGTTGAGAACTATTTACTTCATAAACTATCTAAATTTATTTACTTTTTTGAAACGAATTTTTTTCTTTTACTCTGCATCACTTAAAGTAAGCACGCCATTTCCTTTACATATACAATGAGGAACCGCCAAATGGAATAAATTCGATAACGAATAAAGGAGAGCATATTGGGAAAAACACGACATGTCGATTTGTATTTATAATTTTTATTATATTTGTGTTTCAAGAAAACCCACATACTTCTGGAGGAAAAGCAGCTCCACTGTTCAACGTTAGCCACACATCATTTTTTCGAGTATTAAAGGAAAGTAAAATGCATCCCTATAAAATGATGCCAACTCAGGAGCTCATGGAAGACGATTTCGATTCGAGCACGTATTTCTGTGAACAAATGATGGAAGATGGTAAGGTTAAATAACAATGTGATCCAATTAGAAGATGTTTTGTTTTCTTATGAGAGCACATTTACAATTCACGATCATATTAGTGATTACTGGAAAGCAAGTAATCTAAAACCTATCCATAAGTCAGGTCCAAAAGATAAAGTTGAGAACTATAGGGCGGTGTGTATTCAGTCAGCTCTACCGAAGCTATTGGATTTTTTGGTAAATAAAATGTTGTGTTACAATTGTAAGAATTTAATGGCTGGCCAGCAACATGGATTTTGTCAAGGGAAATCAACCACTACAAACCTTGTGTTGTATAATAACTTTATATTAAATTCCTTGGAGTCTGGATCGCAAGTAGACTCGGTATATGCTGATTTTACGAAAGCATTTGATAGGGTCAACCATGAGATTCTAATTGCAAAGCTCATGGGTTACGGAATTAGTAACACTTTACTTGACTGGATTGAAAGTTACTTGTCGAATCGGACAATGGTTAATTATGGTGGCAGGGTATCGAAATCAATTAAGGTTACTTCAGGTGTCCCTCAGGGTTCACATCTTGGGCCGTTACTGTTTACTTTGTTTGTGAATGATCTGGCAACTGTATTTAGGTCGAGTAAATTTCTTATGTTTGCTGATTACATAAAAAAATTTTAAGGCAATTAAATGTGTTTCCGATTGTGAATCTTTATAATCTGATCTAGATAATTTGTCTCGTTGGTGTGATATAAATGTCTTAAATTTATATTTGAAGAAATGTTTTAAAATAACTTTTACTAAAGCTTATTCTCAGTTTTATTACACATACAAACTGAAAAATGCTAGTCTTGTTGAAGTTAATCAGTTGAAAGATTTAGGTGTAATGATGGATAAAAAGCTTACATTTAATCTACATATAAACGAAATTACCTCTCAAGCTTATAAAATGTTGGGATTCATTTATAGAAATTCTCAGGAGTTTTCTATTGCTACTTTTAAATTATTGTACTGTTCATTAGTACGTTCTGGTTTTGAATATTGCAGCATGATTTGGTCTCCTTTCTACAGGACCTACAGCAGTCAGTTAGAAAGAGTTCAGAATAAACTTTTGAGGTTCTGTGGTTTTAAAATGGGCTTAGTAGGGGATGATTATAATAGTGTTGATATTAGTGCACAATTGAATATGAGTTCTCTACAAAATCGTAGGTAACAATTTGAATTGCGTTTTTTACACAAATTGTTAAACAGTTATATACTGTGTCCTGAACTATTGGAGTTAATTAAATTCAATACAAGCGTTACTAGAACACGTTGTCCTGATCTGTTCTTTACCGATTTTCATCATACCAATTACGGTAAAAACGAAGTTATAACTAGACTTCTTCGTATGTTTTCCTTTAAAAAGACAAAAACATAGAACGCATAGTATTACTCCTGTACCGTGGTTTAACGATAATCTAAAAAGGTCCCGCGAGCTTGTTCACTTTTTGCTTGAGGTTAGTAAAAAATCACCAACAGCTGCAAATAAGAAATTGTATCACGAATTTAGGATAAAATACAGACGTGAAATAATATTAGCAAAACAAAAAGCGAATTCTAAATATATCGAGAATGCCATAGATAATCCAAAGAAACTCTGGAATGTTATTAACAAATGTAAGAAAATTAACCCAATGGAAAGTACAAATTATAGTTTGATACCTGATGATTTCAAAACATATTTTAAGAATGTTCCTGACCAAATTATTGAACATATAGCCACGGGTACTAGTTATTGCGATTTCCTAAGCAAGAATAAAAATGTTACCAACTTTGAATTCAATGAACTAACTATCGTTGAAGTGAGAGATGCAATTAAAAAAATGAAAAATAAAAATGCATGTGACATACATGGTTTAAATGCTATTATGATAAAAAAAATAGTCAATATAATAAATATTCCATTGTTCAAACTATTTAATATGAGTCTTAATGAGGAAATTTTCCCAGATATTTTAAAAGTTACACGGGTTATACCTATACCTAAAAGGGGGAATAACAAAGCTGTTGATAATCACAGACCCATTGCCATAGTTTAAATAATCGGAAAAATTTTTGAATCTTGTTTGAATAAAAAAATGATGAGACATCTTGAAAACAATTGTTTGCTTCATCAGAAACAATACGGTTTTAGGGCAAATAAATCTACTTCAATCGCAATCGTAGAATTAACAAATAATATTTGTAAAAGTCTAGAAAACGGTGTCTTCAATGGAGCCCTATTATGTGACCTACAAAAGGCCTTTGACTGCGTCTCTTGTCCAATACTCTTACATAAGCTAGAGTATTACGGTTTCGGACCAAGGAGTGTAAATATAATTAAAAACTATTTAGATAAACGTCCTAACATAATAAATTACAACAATAAAATGTCGGAGCCCTATGAAATGTCCTACGGGGTACCCCAAGGTTCTGTCCTTGGCCCTACCCTATTCTTGGTATACATAAACGATATAAAGATAGAGGTACCAGACGTTGAACTATATCTGTTCGCTGATGACACAGCCGTTACCACAGAAATGGATAACTTTGAAGATCTTTCTTTAAAGTTAGATGAAATTCAAACTAAACTTAAAACGTGGTTTGATGCAAATAAATTAAGCCTCAACGAAGCCAAAACCGAAAAATTCTATTTCACATTAAAAAAATTAGATGATACATGTCAACAAAATGTAAAATTTCTTGGTGTAAATCTGGACCAAAAACTTCTGTGGCATTTCCATGTGGAACAAGTTTCGGCTAGTGTTTCCAGAAATATATATATTTTAAGAAACATTGCCCAATTAACGGATACAAGGGTTACCATGATGGCATTTCATGCTTTAATAATGACGCGCCTAACCTATGCAATACTGGCATGGGGACATTCCCCTGCAGCCAACAGGCTCTTCAGCATGCAAAGAAGAGCTCTAAGAATCGTGGCAGGTCTCGGATATAGGGAAGATTGCCGTCAGGCTTTTACGTCGTACAACGTACTCACCCTACCTAGTATTTATATTCTGGAAACAATTATATTAACAGTAAAAAACTTAAACTTTTATACCACGCAAGATTCTCAACATAATTACAAGACAAGAAATCGTGAAAATATCACCCAACCATATAATAGAATCAATCGCTCGCAAAATGCCATAAACTACTACGGTCCAAAATTTTTGAATAAATTACCACGGGAAATTAAAACCTTACCAATAAAGCAACTCAAACAAGCCGTAAAATTTTTCTTAATAAAAGCTAGTTGCTACTCTGTTGCCAATTATTTTGAATTGGATTTTGACAAAAAAATTTTCAAATTGTAAAAATTATTAGTCATATTTTGTTATTATTATTAATTTGTTTTTCGTATATTATAATGTATTTGTTTTTTACAATTTTTTGTTATATATGTGTATGTATGTATGTATATATATGTATATATGTATGTGTATATATTTTATTAATTGACGAATGTAAAACTTTTGTATCTCACATGAATAAACATATCTATCTATCATATCTATCTATCTATCTATCTATCTTCGTACTGCAAATAACTATCACGGGTGTTTAGAATTTTTTGATTCTTCTTGTCTTCTTTGAAAAGTATGGTTAGAAGATTACAATAATAGTTTTATATTAATAATAGCTTTTAAGTAATATTTTGTACCTTGACTATTTCATCATCTGTTCTCATTATTATAATGGTTTTCATTTCTTGTAAAAGGGTTTTTAACCCGTTAATAAATAAATAAATTAATATTAAGCGTCAAAATTGCCGATATTTGTCTAATAAGAATCCTCACTGGATGACAGAGAAACATAAGCAATATCCTGAAAAAAATAATGTTTGAGCAGGAATTGTTGGAAATGATATCATTGATGGCAACTTGAATGGAGATAAATCTTTAGAACTGTTCCAAAATACTGTCGTGCCAACTTTGACAAACGTATATCCTGATCCAGTAAACCCACAAGTTCCTGCCAATATAATATGGTTTCAACAAGATGGAGCACCGCCCCATTACAAAATCAATGATCGGCAGCACCTGAACCAAATTTTTCCAAATCGGTGGATTGGGACACGCGAATCTGAAAACACCTCATATTTCCGAAATAGTTGAAGATATGTCTAGGACATTGTATACGAATTATGTCTAAATTTTGTGGAGAATTCAAAAAATAAATAAAATACAGGGGTTTGCATTTTAAATAAGAAAGTTGGTATTCGCCACTGTCACATGACACACCATAAGTAATTTTTTTTGTTGAAAAAAATGCGCATTTAAAAATATAAATGGACGTGTCCAAGCGTTTTTCTTAACAGGCCCTCCTTTATTCCTTATCGAATTTATTCCATTTGGCTTTTCCACACTGTATACATATTTCAACTATTCTTTCAGAGCAGGTACAACAATCACTATTGTCCCTTATTCTAGGAAAGTAAAATCTAAGAACTTGTAGATAAAAATGTGAAGGCAGTGTAATAAAACCAATACATACCCCAAAAGATCAACCCGGTAAACCGTATCACAACAAACCTTTGCCGAAATTATTTACCTACATTTGGTCTTGACAGGCCCCCCGTATACGAGCAGAAGATACCTACATAATAGATCCGACCCTATTTCCTCTAACAGCAGAGTGGGCGTTGGAAGTGAAACAAACGACAACTGCAACGAAAACGACCGGCACCATGCTGTACCGACAGAGACGGCTTGAAAGCACAATATTCACAGTACTATATATTTATTTTCGGCCGCAAATTATTAACGTTTTAACAACAAAACAAGCTTAGTTATTGAAATAAGTATGAATCAAGGAAATTCCAATTGACCCACGAACTGCAGCCTCGAGATCCCAAACTCGTTACAATAAAGGAACAACATAATATGACTTACTTACGAATATGCGAAAAGTTTATGATAAAATGTAAATATACTTGGTACGTGATTGGTGAGAACATTTACTTTGATCCACACCAGAAGAGACTTACGATATAACGCTAAGGCAAAAAGTCAGTGAGATACGCCCAATCCCTTGAAGTATTTCGTTGGGATTTCCGGATACTACCCATATTCTGATTCATTTGATCAAATCTTACATTGACCAGGGCAACAACCCAGAGGCATCAGCTCAGTGGTTGTCGCTATCAATACCCTCGTCGAATGCTAAACAACCAGGAACTGCAACTACAATTTAGAAGCTTGCTGTCTTGAAAAAGAGTTGTGACTCCGGATATCAATCCTTGATACCTAATTCGGATAATTACTAGAACCTACCAGATTATGGTCAGGACTCTAGGGGAAGTACTAGATGCTTCTATCACATAATATGAACATGAGCCTGGGGATGGGCAGAACTCTGATGCCCAGACGACTTCAGAAATAGTTGAAGGTTCTAATGGCATTGGACCTGATAACGAAATTTGTCTAATAAAGATCCCGGTTCTGCAGTAAATATTTTAGTACTTACATGAGTTCAATGCATACTACGCCCACAGAAATCTCCTTTCAACTTTAGACAGATTGTTGGTGGTAGTGAACCAATACCGACACTTCAACGACATGACCCAAGCTCGGCTGAGACAGGGTAGTTTTCCAAAGAAGTCCAAGCTAAGCGCCAAGAAGTTGAGGACCTATGCAGAATCATCCCAGGACCAGATCTTTCCACTGCTGACAACTAACCGTCCCTACGCAGTTGAAAATTGTGAGTACTACCTCATGGTACAATTGTTCGTTGAAAGCGTGTTTACATGGCACCATGTAAGGAGCCAGCTTTATTTATTCAAATATTGGTATCAGCACGACAGAAAACCAGTCACGCAGTAAGGAATACAATACATATTTTTGACAGATGTTCTCATTTTTTAATTTGGTTAGGTATATACCTTGCCCCACCTGGTTGCCAGATTTAACAGTTTCTAACCTCTTTCTCAGGATATCTTAAAGATAGTCTACGCCAACAAAGCTGATGCAAGCGAAGTACAACATTCGCGATGCTATCAAGACACAATTGGAAACGTGTTATAATGTGTTTGAAAGGCACATAGGCATTTTTCTGCTCTGATACTCAATACATTGTAACATTGAAATAAAAAATTGAAACATCTTTCTATGTTTAGTTACATATGTCCCACACGGTATAACCGCTTATTACGGTATCAAAACCTTCACAGATAGCAGTTTTAGTGAAACCACTCATTAAAACTTGCAGATAGAGCAGTGCAGCACAAGTTTAATATTAACTAACCTCTATAATGAGACGAGGCTGTTTGGAGATCCAACAATGCGGACCGTGTAGGTATTGGTCACAAGGGAAATTCCCGAGCTACTTTATTGTTCTCAAAACAATTATTAGTTTGTCTAATTAAAGAACCAAAACTAACAATTTGTTAGCTGAATTTTGGCAAGTTTGGTGCAATGTACGCGACGAGACATTGTCTCAAATTTGTTCACGTCTCTGAGATGATGTTATTTACACGAATTTCATTTTATTTGATGCTGAATACACCGAGATTGAATAAAAGCAGTTAGAGCAGCAGCAATTTCTTTATTTACTATGATGACAGGTAGGCAACTCTCGACCGTTCAATTCTGAACTGAGGCATGAGTAGAAGACATAATATTTCAATGTTTTTATTATACAATTTGGATTCTCATTTAAATCTCACTATAATTTATTTCCACTAATTTTATATGCACACAACTATATACAATTTATCTTGAACACCTGTTATTTACTAAACGGCAACCGAATACTGAACGAATCTTTTCGTCGGCTTCCGTATTTATATATATTTTTTCTCAGAAGGCTCTAGATCAGAGCTTCTTAAACTATGGGTCGCGACCCCAAATGGGGTCGCGTAGCAAAATTCTGCGGTCGCGAGAGATTTTAATGTCAAATATTTATATATACCATTTTATAACATCACTAGAGTTGGTGGAATACAATGGACTTGCAGCGTCTAGACACGCCTATTTGTTGAAGGTTTTGAGCTTTCGAGTGACTCAAACTAAAACTACAATTTCAAAAAAAGCCCTTGACTGAATTCTGGATCAGAACTAGAACTGAAGTTCCCACAATCGCTGATATGGCGTTAAATGTACTTCTGCCATTCAACACCACATATTTATGTGAAGTTACTTTCTTAGCTTTAACACATATTAAATCCCAATATCGTTCAGCTCTATAAAATGTTGAAGGGTCTTACGTCCAGCAGTTTCAAACATTCCACCAAGATTTGATTTGTTATGCAATAAAAAACAGGCACAGCCATCTCATTAAATTTTTTACTTATATTTTAATTTAATACTTACCACGCAACTACTTGAATATATTCGAGCGAATTAAGACGGTCAGAATCCACTTTTATTTTTGAAACTATAATAAATACAATTTTATAATTTTTTGTGCAATTTTTAATTTTAGATTTTTGTATGTTTCAAAACGAATTCTAAAACTATATATTTTCATATGTATGTTTTAGGTGGTTTCCGGGAATTCATCCGCGTAGTTGATAACTGATCCCTGCCGGGATCGATGGTAAAATGACGACGTTTCGGCAGAGTCACATCTGCCCTCTTCAGGTCGGTTCGCATAATTCTCGTAGCCTTCTGCTTTCGCTTCTAGTTCAGTTCAGTGGGCACGCCTCCCGCCTGCTGATTTGTTATTTCCGGTTGAGTTGTTATTGGACGGGTCCGGGCCGGTACGGTGTTTAATAGAATTTTCCAACAATTCGATAAGTTCTGAATTTCATTGCGTGCGTTAGACTGTGAGGCCTCTTCGCTATTTCAATTGCCTCTCTTGCGAGTCTTGATTTCGGGTGTTCTATATTTGCCAGTACTCTTGTGTTCTCAAAGTCTATTCGGTGTGACATCGTGGTGGCGTGTTCCGCAATGGATGTTGTTTTTTCCTGCTTTCTTACAGCGTTCTGGTGTTCATCACGTCTAGCTTGAATTCTTCTATTAGTTTGCCCCACATAGGTTTTATGACAGTCTGCACATGGACTCTCGTACACTCCCTGTTGTTCTAAAGGGATCCTCGTTTTCGGAGTCCTCAACACCGTGCTTATTTTTCTGTCTGTATTGAAAATAGTATCGATATTATGTCTCCGTAGAATTCTTGCAATACTGTCCGTGGTCCCCTTGACATACGGTAAATAAGCCTTGGTTATTGGTGTCTCATGCTCATAAGTATATGTATATTGTTACCTAATAAATAAATCATCAAAAAATATTAATTTATTTTTCTTTTATATTTGTATGGGGTCGTCAAGAAACTCGCAATCATAAATGGGGTCGTGAATGACAAAAGTTTAAGAAGCCCTGCATGGATTCTCGAACACTCGAGAACTTGCAATAGCGTGTGGCGCAGACCTCGAGGCACCAGACAAATTATCTCTCGGACGAAACTCTCTGATCACAATATCTACTACTGAGCTAAAGACGGTTTAAAAAACTGCCTCTAAATTATTATGTGTTACAATAGATAAGTCATAAAAGAGATTTAAAATCATATATGAAATATTTATTCAGAAAAACAAAATAATTTTGTTTAAATACACGGTGTGGCTGGAAGAGTTTTGAGTAGAAGCTTCTAGGGAAGCAGTTGTAGGAGAAAGATAAAATTTTCCACTAAATGTTTTCGATAATGCTGATTTTAAAAATGCGATTTTCGACTTTTCAAAAATGATGCACTTCTGGTTACACCACAACGTTTTTGTTAACAGAACTGGAAATATTCCTGTTAAAAAAATGTTACTGCCTTGAAATGTGGTACAGCCATTTATAATACTTTACCCCTAAATGTTTCTTCTTTTATACTATTTCATTTTTATACAGGGCATTTTACAGGAACCACTCAATTTAAACTATTTAAAACAATTAAAATTCACTTATAAATGCAACATATATGGGTTTTTCATTTTCATTTTTATCTCTATTGAAAAGTTAGTAGTTTTCTTATACCTAAATATAACCAGTTTTTAGATATTTCTTATTTAACTTAAATTTAGTTTGTAGACGCGAGATGTAAGCCCAACATCTATGACTTTCAAGGAAACTAGCATATAACTTCCGAATATGGAGCCGTTCCGTGTAATTGCTGTTCTCCCGTAACTCCAAAGACAGAATGTTACGATAAAAAATTCAGGTTACTTCACCCTGCCAGAGATATTGAATACTTTCTTCGAGCTGTCAATATTTTTGGGAGTATTAAAACCTAGTGTCACTTATTTCAACATTAATAAAGCGTAGGTCATGACTATCAAAACTTTGACAATTTCTATACAAGTTTGTACTCAATACTAACTACTGGTAAATTTAGAACTTACAAATGACGATTTTTTAAATATTATTATTTATGGAGAGCTAATTAGGAACACGGAAAAAGTATCGATACTTTGTGGTATCGAGTATTTTTTTATTCGATACCGATACTTTTGGACTCGATACTTTGTATTCGATATTTTTACTTATTAAGTATATTTAGGTAGGTATCGTATCGACTAAATCTTAAAAATTTGCTCTTATCTTTCCATCACATCTAAGGAACCATATAAATACTATAACAACTAAATCCGAGAAATTAAAAAAGCATTAAACAAAGTACTAAAACAAAGCACTCTAGGACGTCGAATTTGATCATGGTAGTTGTATAGAACCATTACATTAGATCTACGGAACCATATAAACATTATTGAAATACCGGGCGGGTACTTGTTTAAAAAATTTAGCAACAAATAAACCCGAGAGAGTAAAGAACATCAAACAAAGTACTCTAGGACGTCGAATTTTATCATGACAGTTGTTCAGAATCTTTCCATTAGATCTAAGGGACCACATAAACATTATTAAAATGCGGGGCGACAATTTGTTAAAATAATTTAGCAACAAATAAAGCCGAGAGATTAAAAAAGCATCAAACAAAGTACTAAAACAAAGTACTTCTAGGACGTCGAATTTGATCATGCAGTTATTTAAAACCATTTAATTAGATCTAAGGAACCATATAAACATTATTGAATGGCGGGGCGGGAAGTTGTTTAAATAATTTAGCAACAAATAAAGCAGAGAGATTAAAATTGCATAAAACAAAGTACTCTAGGACATCGAATTTTATCATGGCAGTTGTCAAGAACCATTCCATTAAATCTAAAGAACCACATAGACATTATTGAAGGGCGGGGCAGAAATTTGTTTAAATAATTTAGCAACAAATAAAGCCGAGAGAGTAAGAAACATCAAACAAAGTACTTCAACAAAGTACTCTAGGACGTCGAATTTTATCATGACCGTTGTTTCGAATATTTTCATTAGATCAAAGGAACCATGCAAATATTATTAAAAGAGGGGCAGGAATTTGTTTATGACAAATAAATTTACCAACAAATTAAACTGACAGATTAAAAAAATCAAAGTAGTAAAACAAAGTACTCTAGGACGTCGAATTTGATCATGGCAGTTGTTTCGAACCATTCCATTAGATCTAAGGAACCACATAAACATTATTGAATGGCGGGGCGGCAATTTGTTTAAATAATTTAGCAACAAATAAAGCCGAGAGATTAAAAATGCATCAAACAAACTACTAAAACAAAGTACTCTAGGACATCGAATATGATCATGGCAGTTGTTTAGAACCATTTAATTAGATCTAAGGAACCATATAAACATTATTGAAAGGCGGGGCGGGAATTTGTTTAAATAATTTAGCAACAAATAAAGCCGAGAGATTAAAAATGCATCAAACAAACTACTAAAACAGAGTACTCTAGGACATCGAATATGATCATGGCAGTTGTTTAGAACCATTTAATTAGATCTAAGGAACCATATAAACATTATTGAAAGGCGGGGCGGGAATTTGTTTAAATAATTTAGCAACAAATAAAGCCGAGAGATTAAAAATGCATCAAAGTACTAAAACAAAGTACTCTAGGACATCGAATTTGATCATGGCAGTTGTTTAGAACTTTTCATTAGATCTAAAGGAACCACATAGCATTATTGAACGGCGGGGCGGGAATTTGTTTATATAATTTAGGAACAAATATAGCCGAGAGAGTAAGAAACATCAAACAAAGTACTTAAACAAAGTACTCTAGGGCGTCGAATTTTATCATGACCATTGTTTAGAATCTTTTCATTAGATCTAAGGAACCATTTAAATAGTATTAAAAGGGCGGGGCGGGAATTTGTTTAAATAATTTACCAACAAATTAAGCCGACAGAATAAAAAAGCATTAAACATTGTAGTAAAAGAAGTACTCTAGGACGTCGAATTATTGAGGGGCGGGCGGGAATTTGTTTACATAATAATGAAAATTTTGGCGCATTTTCGATATAAGTCAAAATCATGTAAAAAAGTTAATATTTTTAATTAAAAATATTACAGTAAGTTTGGGACATAAAAAGAACGCTACCACCAAATTTCGTGAAAGAAAAAATTTGTAAAAGATAAAAAATAAAAAACCAAAATCTTGTTTTTTTGAATTTGTCACATAAATTTTGAGGTTATATGAGGAAAATGTAAACATAAAAGTTGTAGATATTTTTATTACCTACAACTTTGCTATTTAACCTTTTTTCTATAGGACTTGTAGTTTTGCCGGAAATTCAGATGAATCGTTTTTTATCCTTAAAACCCCACACTAGGACCTCAGATCGCCCGTAAATTATTTTTCCTTTTATAGTTGTTGTAATTTCTTACTTTCCCATGGGTTTCATCCTGTTATTTTTTTTTTGTTTCAAAAATATCTACCCTGGTCTAAATGTTTAACTTGAGAATTAATGGACCTAATAGGATTAAACTCAAGTCGTAACAAAATAGTGACAAGTATTCCTCTACCTGAAATTTATATCCATTACTAAGAATGGCACAAAGAAAGAGGAACAGAGATAGTGAGATAACTAGAGACGGGAAGCATATTTCGTTCGCTTTTATCGTTCAGTTTCCAATGATTGCCCATCATACAGTATCGTCACGATTTTTTATAGACACTTGATTTGTAAAATAATGCTACAAACGGAAAATAAACTGAATTCGTCAAAACCTCCTTACTGGCATATTTTAAAACTTTTTGGAAGACCAAATAATCCCTGAATTCGGCCCTGCCAACTTCACGTGTACCTACCTAAACGAACTAACAAACATTCAGTAGGGGTACGAAATTCTTGGAAGCACATATAACTGCCAAATTTACAAATCCGGTTGTCAGGGTGCCTGCCTGGCCAGGGCGCCTTGCCTGCCGTATCGTAAACGAGCGCGTATACTTTCTACTTCTTCTTCTTCTTCGCCCCGATGTCGATGATCGGTTTGTTCGCAGTAAACAGAGGCCCTTTCGGTATTTTTCGGGGTTGCTTCACAGTCCACGGCTTTCCTTTTCCTCGGTTCCTAACGAGAGTTCATGAGTACAGTTCAAGGTCAAGCCGCCCCTACGTACTACAAATTCAGCGCCAGGGGCGTACGTCGAACGTTAGAAAATTAACAAAAACGTTTGTTTCACTTAGAAAATAAATTCAGACAGATTTTTAGCAGTTATATATATATATATATATATATATATATATATATATATATATATATATATATATATACATATACATATATATATATATACATATACATATATGCAGGATGTTACTTACGTTATATAGTGATTTTAATTGGTGATTATTGAGCTAATTTATTAAGCCGAAAAGTTCATATGAAAGTATGTTCTAAAGTTGGATTTTCACGTTTATTGATAACTTTTATTAAAGCTATTGAAACGGTTTTGAGATATTACATTAAAATTTACGAGAGCATATTGATAAAACATATTTGCCGTATTTTTTTTATCTAAACAGTGGGGTGGGTACGAAACATCTTTTGTGGTATAATTATCATTTAGAAATAAACAATGAAAAAAATGTAGTCACTAATAATAAAACTACATTTATTACTACATTATAATGTTGACCATGTTCAAATCTTGATTTAAGATGCCCCCACAAATAAAGGTCTACGATATTCAGATTAGGTAATATAGATGTCCATAATTTATAATATTAAATTCACTTATATGTACTATATACATAAATAATTATTCGAGAATTCAATCAGTAGAGGGGAGCGCAACTGATGAAGGTTCTCGACTAAAAACAAAATATATTATCTCTCGAAAAGTTAGTATACAAAAATATGCTCTGCTGGAAAATGGGAGCAACTCAATACATTTTTATATAGCACAATTTTTTAAACAAAAACTACTAGTGGGTATATTTCAGAATTTTTCACTTCTGTTGTCAACTTCTCTTGAAAAAAAAAAATTAAAAGAGGAAATATAAGAGGAGGGTACCAGAAGTACCCGACCCAACAAATCTTTCGGTACACCTCATCATATATTAATATTCTTTTGGGTTTGTTCTATTGTCTGTAAATTTAATTTGAAATTCTGCATTTTGGAATTCGCCAAAGCATAGTAGAGGGGGATCCTAATTTCCCCTCACGGTAGAATAAAAATAGCATGTCATCCAATTGACATGACGTTTAAAATGCTTTTTCCAAGTAAATTACGTTATATACGAGGGTAAATCAAATATAAACGGTAATTTACCTATTTTGCTTAGAATTCAGTTTCGAGCTAATGTTGTTTAGAGTAGGTGTTTGGTTTATGCACACTGGGGAACCAGCCGGGTACGCCCGTAAGCTTGGCTTTTAGAGTTAAATTCGTCTGTTATGCAACAGACTATCATAAAGTTTTAAACCAGTAAAAGCGTTAAAGCGTCCGAAATTCTAATTGATTTGAAGGCACAATTTGGGTATAATCCACTGTCTCAGAATCGTGGGTATATGTGGGTGAGAAAATTTATGGGTGTACGATAATGATAACCAAGATCGACGCACAAGTACAAGCCTTACAGCAGACGATGCCAATAGTGATAGACAGCTTATTGAACGTGAGCGCCGATTAACCGTGAAGCAATTTCCTCACAATTGAGTGTCAGCTATGAAAGTGTTCAATCAATTATCATTGATCAACTAGGTTTTAGAAAAATTTGTGCTCGATGGGTTCCGAGGTTTTTGACTGTAAACTAAAGATCGTTGAAAGATTTCTAAATAGATTTCAGCGAGAAGGGAAGGCCTTTTTGACGCGCATCGTCTAAAGTGGCGAAAAAAGAATAAAATACAAAACTCGCCTCTCATCTGGAAAAGTCCTTGCCACGATTTTTTTTACTCTAAGGAAATATACTCATTGATTTTCTACGTGCCCAACGTACAGTGAATGTGGATTACTACTGCCAGTTGTTACGGTTGGCAAAAGCCGCGTATTTGAAACAACAAACAAGGAATTCTGCAAGAAATGGGCTGAGAAGCCACCCAACCTCGGTATAGCCCTGACTTGCGGCTGAAAGTTGGCAGTTGGCTTGCAACTCGCCCTTAAACATTCTATGAACAGAGAATACTGAAACTCCCAACTCTCGGTGGAAAAAGTGTGTAGATCACGCAGGAGGGTATATTGAAAAATGCTAAATTTTTGTGTATAATGTTATTCAATAAGTGTATGACAAAAATTTTCAACATATACTCCTTTTTGAGCTGTATATATACATTTTCCCAGGGATGATCAATAATTTCGGTACACTTTTTATGACATGAACTGTCCTGCTCCTCAAAATAGCCATTAACTGTCGACATCACTTTTTCATCTTTGGAAACTCTCTGATCATTGAGCTATTTTTAACCGACGTCCAAAAAGGAGGAGGTTATCAATTCGTCGCGTTTTTTTTGTATGAATGTTACCTGATTTCTTGTTCTGTGGTGAACCGTTTTGAATGAATATGGTCTTGTTTAATAGAGTATATATACCGATTGGTGAAACTTTAAATTTGGGAAAAGAATTTAGTATTTATTATATTATTAGTAAAGTGATGAAATCGACCAAAATCCCTAACATATTGGTCGATTTTTCGAAAACTCCTTATAGATGTGTATAGTTTATTGACGTTTGATCTATTAAGGAAGATCCCTAGGTGATCTCATATACTTTTCTACGACGTACAACTTGCAGTTTTGCAGAAACTCGCGGAAAATTCCAATATTCTTATCAAAAATTTCATCGAAGTGACATAACGGACATTCCTCATTTTTAATTACAAATATGAAAATTTTCGATGTACTTCTCAAGCATATAAGTAGTAAAGCATAGTCCTTTCGGCTCCTCAAAACAATGAGTACCAAGCTCGTTTTGTTTGTATACCAGGAAAATACCTTTTTAAATGAAAATCTTTCCATTTTGCGTAGACGGTGCTTTTGGTGTCACATTTCCCGGCCTAATAGAAAATTCAGTGACAACACATGTCAAACCCTCAACTGATATTTGGTGCGTTTATACACAGGGTGTATATTTATGGCAAACAAAATCACAAAGTAAAGTGATAGAAGGAGTTGCATTTATATGATTATTGAAATATAGTACGGAGTAGAATGATAGGAGTATGGTGGTATAAAAATGTTGGACAAAATGTGAAATTAAAATTATATAGGGTGATTATAAAACTGTTATATGCTGTGGACGTAAACAAATCATATACAGGATGGTTAAAATATATGTTGGAGTTGAATTATATTTATACAGTGTGATTAAAAAAATATTTCTTTTATAGCCCATAAGAAGTTGCATAAAGTGTGGAGAGGAATTAATGTTACACAGAGCGATAATATAAAATGTTAAAAATGAACTAATTTAGTCCACAAGGAGTTATATACGAGAGTTGAAACATAGAACGGATTTCACTCCGTAAATATGGATATAATTTACAGAAGGCAGCTAACAAATTTATGCTTGTCCGTGTGCACTCGTATGTACAGGATGGTTGGTACATAGGGTGGAGTGGAATTATCATAGTTATACAGGGTTGGCAAAAAAAGTTGAAATAAAGGTTACATGGCGTGGTCCATAAGGCATACATATATTTTGGGCTTATTATGTTAACGGTTACTAGTACATTTTGTTCGTGTAAACATTTACCTGTCAATTTAAATGAAAATGTATCATTGCGTAATGTTGGAGCTTTCGATGTAACCTTGTCCTGTCTATTAAGGTTATACATACAAAATAAAAAATAAAGAATGAAAACTACCTAAGTTTAAAAAAACTAAAAAGTTGAAAATAAAACATTTTTTAAAAAATATAACCGATTTCCACCTATAACAAAAAAGCTGAAAATAATTATAACAAAATACAACTCTAGCAAATAAATAACACCTTCAATGCTGTTAGGTACCTACCCAGAAAGTAAGAAAATGTAAACATTAAAAGGTTCTCATTCTGTACAAATTAATTACCCACCAATCTAATATATTTTTGGAGTCGGTTCCAAGCAAATCTAAAATCTTGCAATGCATACTTATCTACTACTTCATTAAACTTGATTGTTGCTTGGCATCGACTTCAAAAATATACTAGATTGGTAGTAATTAACTTGTACAGAATGAGCACCTTTTAATGTTTACACTAAATGTTTTACTTTCTGGGTGGGTTCCCTAACAACATCCCTGAACGTGTTATATATTTGCTAGAGTTGCCCTCTTCAGGTTGTTATAATTCTTTTCAGCTTTTTCTAGTTATCGAATAACTAGTTCGGTATATATATATTTATTATAAATGTTTTATTTCAAGTTCCGGAGTAGAAAATAAACCGATAATAAGTTCGCATAATACTCAACGTTGACAGTTTTCCTTTTTTAAAGACAGTCAATGAAAATTATCTAACCGTATCCCAAAAAAGCGACGACATGTTCTTGCCTGTAGACAGAATGGTCTTCGCCTTCTTTGGAGTGTTTTCCCTTTTCAGTCCATTGTTTTGATTGGTCTTTTGTCTTGGGTGTGAAGTGATGGACCCATGTTTCATTGACGTTTATTCTACTCTGTTGCTGTGAAACTTCGCTAAACATTCAATAGAAACATCTTGACGACACTGTTTTTTGCAAACAGTTTTCTCATATTCAAATTTTCAGAATACGGACTTTTAGAAATGCCTACTAGCTCGCGTACTTTCAGTCGACGACCATCCAGTACCGCTTTGTGGATTTTCTTCATCATCTCTAGAGTCCTGTCATTTGGTCGACCACTGCGGTGCTCGTATTGACAGCTTGTATAAATAAATAACAAATAAATAAATGCTTTATTTTAGCTTTAAGCTAGGACATAACATCTTTTTTACATATTACATTTTTAGCAAGTACATACAAAACATTTAAATTAAATTAAAACACATATTTCGCAATTGATTCTAAAAATATTTACATATGGGATGTTTTAATAGTTTGTGGAAGAGAATTGTATCCCCGTAACCCTTCCACAAACAATGTTTTTTCTAACACATAAGTGTGAAACCTCCCTATAAAATACTGGTCCCCTGTTCTTAAATTATAACTTATCATGTCCGATCATTTTATCAAAAAACCTGTCAGAAACTGAGGAATTAAACCGTTTTGGATTTTATATATAAATATCAAATTTGCTTCCTCAACCATTTGTTTAATATTAAGAAATATTAGTCTAGATAACATATCCCTTATACTCGTATACCGATTGAATTTTAACAGTCACGCACAGCTCTATTTTGCAATATTTGCATTTTATTTATTTCCTGATTATTGCAGTACATCAATAAGGAGATACAATAAGTAAACTGCGGATATATTATTGCATTATAAATTATACGCCTCGACCATTCGGATAATTTGTATCCTAGACTCCCAAAGTATCCAATTTTCTTAACTAGTTTTTTACAAATATAATCTACATGAACATTTAGGTTTAATTGTGGATCTACCACAATTCCAAGATATTTTATTTCTTTAACTTGATCTATTACTTCACTATCGATCTTTATTTCAAAGTTTCCCTCATCAAATGATTTACAGTTATGTCTTGTTCCGAAAATTATTATTATTAGGATTAAGTTTTAATTTTTTAAAGCTTAACCAATTTTTTAAAATGTGCAGATGTTTATTTATTGTTTGCACTACTTGTAAAAACTTTCTTCTTGATAAAGATACCACGGTATCATCTGCATACAAATTAACAAAACTATTACAAATATATTTATTTATATCGTTTATGTAGAGCATAAAAAGTAGAGGGCCCAGGACACTTCCCTGTGGTACACCATATTTAACCTCATTTTTTTGTGATATTTTATTATCTACTTTAGTAGTTTGATATCTATTACTCAAGTAATTTTCTAACCATTTAAGAACCGTCCCCTCTATTCCATATACTCTACAAACGTTTATCAATTTTTTGCGGTCTATTGTCCAAAAAGCTCTTTTTAAATCAATGAAAACACTTATAACAATGTTGCCTACATCTATTTGCTTTTTCCACTGACACGCACTTTGACAGGCATGTTTTCTTCGGAATCCAGATTGACCCACATAGAATATTTGATTCTGTTGTAAGTATAGAATCAATTGCTCATGCACCAATACTTCTAGAACTTTTAAAACAACGGGAAGTAGATTTATTGGACGTAGTTCCTCTGGTTGCTTAGGATGAGTAACTTTTGGCACCGGTATGATAACACTACCTTTTAAAGCTGTAGGCACTATACCAGTTTCCAGTGATGTATTTATTATATTTAATAAGGGATACCCAATAACTTCAAATACTTTTTTAGCGTATTTACCGACATCCCGTTCCCGTTTAAACACTGCTATCCAATATTTTATTATAGTTAAAGAAAGAGCAGACTCACAATAAGAAGAGTCTAGTTCAGCTTTTGGTTGGCTGAGGCCTTTCAAATAAAGTATTGTATCACATAACGATGACTAATTTTGTCGATTTTCAAACTTGAAACACATGCTTCATAGTCATTTCTAATATTATCAAACAACTACAGCCATTTTTAGGCCGGACCGGGAACTTCTGGGACCACTCTCGTACGCTGGGTATTTTGAAGCATTTGAAAGCTACAGTTTTTAAGAATTTCCTTTCCTTAAATTAATCAATTGGTCATAATAATTGATGACACTGATATGGTGACACAGCTTCTTGTTGCCAAGATGCTCGAATTCGGCGGGATTTTCAAAACAGTACCAAATCATCAAATTTGTCATCGGAAACGCACCTTAAGAATTCTATCATTTTGAAACCATTCTGCACCAACATACACCGACACCACTGACCCATTAAATTCGATCTCGCTCTGTCAAATTCTAAAGACGTTGGAATCGAATAGAGACGATGCTGACTTAATTGGTGTGTGTGTGCTGTATGTTTCCCGTTTACGAGTGCCGAGCAGTTTCTTTTCTAACTGGGGCCCTTAACAGGCCAGAAACGAATTTAAAGAACGATGAGCACAACCAAAACTAACGCGCAACGAGAGGCAGCTGCTCGAATATATATAGATATAATATGGCATTACGTAGCCAGGTTATCGTTAAGAAGGTGGCATTGTGCTATTTAGGTGGTGGGCTAAAAGGGCAGTAGTGTCGAAAATTAATATATAAGGTCCATTCAAAAACTAAACTTGTCGGCAATATTTAAA
This sequence comes from Octodonta nipae, assembly GCA_034190945.1. Lineage (NCBI taxonomy): Eukaryota > Metazoa > Arthropoda > Insecta > Coleoptera > Chrysomelidae > Octodonta > Octodonta nipae. The sequence goes on along the minus strand of CM067221.1, from coordinate 110,231,049 downwards.
TATATAAGTAGTAGCTTAAATTAAGAGGCGGCCAATCTATTAGGTATATTGTCAATTCGGGGGTTCCACAGGAGCCCAATTTGGGTCCACTAATGATTGTACTCAAACCACTTACTGCAGTAATTAAATTATAGAATTGTAAGCTGTGCGATGCAAATGAGATAATCACAATTGCTGTTTGGTAATGCAATTCAGAATAAAGAACTGGAAACATCAGAAGAGGTTAACAATTTAAGGTATTTTTTATTCTAAACTAAAATTTATTAAATAGATCAATGAATAGTGTAGTATTGTTGGGGTTTGGTTGAAGAATTGAAAACATTCAGTTCCTTTACAGCTATTGATATTTTTTATTAATTTGTTCTAGGTCAAAGCTAGGTATCGAGTCTTTGGTGTGAATTCCCTAGTTTGAAGTTCATAAATGAGCTATTAAAACTGGATAAAAGCTGGAATAAATCTTGAGTCAGTTAATAAAAAGCCTGTGACTTATTAACAGACTTCCAAACAGGAGAGAGGTTATGAATTCGTCTGCAATTTTTTTTATGTATGACGAGCGATTATTCCAAAAAGGCTTGGGCAATTTTGATGATTTAAACTACATTATATTAAGGAACATTACAGAAAGGTCCCATATAATTGTCTATAACATGAGATTTGCAGTTTTCCAGAAAATCAGAAAAAAAAGTAAATAAGGGACTAGATTTCAGTGAATTTCCTAACCTAAGTAGTTGCATTACAGAGTGGATATTTGCGTTATAGGACGGAGAATAATTACAGTTATACAAAAGGCTTTAAAAATTGTCAGAAGCAGTTGAATATACAGGATGGTTGAAAGGTGGAGTAGAATTACAGTGATACAGGGCGGTTTACAAAAGTTATATAGTTTGGAACATAAGTAGTTGCTTATACAAGGTGTTTGAAGTAAGGGTGGGGAAAATTATTGTTATTCAGGGTGTATAAAACATTTGTTATACAGTGATGGGCAAATGTGTGGAACCAAGTAAATATAAATTTAAAATTTGCAATGAAACACCCTGTATAGTATTTTAGTTTCTGATGAAACACTTTATTGCGAATATAAAAACATCGGGTTCGATATTGTTTACTTAAGGAAAGGAAAAATTCGATGGTAGCTAAACTCGGTTCAGATTTCATTTACGCCCGATATAAACAAACTGCTCGGTAAGGATTGTATTTCTATTGGCCAATCCGTGGCATTATACCGTCACAGCCAACAGCACTGCTTGTTCTATAGTCGTATACACGTGCGTTTGCTTAAATCAGGCGCAAATTAAATCTGAATCAAGTTTAGTAGTCCATGAAATTCATTGCAGAAGTGACAGTAGTTGTCAAAATAAGTTATTAGTTTTTTTTTATTTGAATATAAAAAGATTGTATTATTTTAATTTGATCGTAAAATGGCCGAATTAAGTGAAAGAGAAAGAATAGAAATATTAATGATGATTGGGTATGGGGAGAGGAAAAGGACGTATCAAGAAGTTTGTGACCTTTTTAACATTGTTCATCCGAATACACAAATATCCCGTTCAGTAGTGACGAAAACTTTGCGAAGGTACGACACAAGTGGAACAGTTAGCAATTTACCAAAAAGTGGACGATTAAAAAGTGCAAGTAATGAAGCTCAAAACATTGCTATATCTTTGGAAGAAAATCCTCACTGATCCACTACCGACCTCGCTAATATGCATGGAATTAGCTGTCGTTCAGTAGGAAGGATATTAAGGCGAGAAAAATATCATCCATACAAAATTCGCCTCGTATAATTTATAATGCAATAATATATCCCCAGTTTACTTATTGTATCTCCTTACTGATGTACTGCAATAATCAGGAAATAAATAAAATGCAAATATTGCAAAATAGAGCTATGCGTGTACTGTTAAAATGCAATCGGTATACGAGTATAAGGGATATGTTATCTAGACTAAAATTTCTTAATATTAAACAAATGGTTGAAGAAGCAAATTTGATATTTATATATAAAATCAAAACGGTTTAATTCCTCAGTTTCTGACAGGTTTTTTGATAAAGATCGGACATGATAACTTATAATTTAAGAACAGGGGACCAGTATTTTATAGGGAGGTTTCACACTAATGTGTTAGAAAAAACATTGTTTGTGGAAGGGTTACGGGTATATAATTCTCTTCCAGAAATTATTAAAACATCCCATAATGTAAATATTTTTAGGAATAAATTGAGAAATATGTATTTTAATTTAATTTAAATGTTTTGTATACACTTGTTAAAAATGTAATATGTAAAAAAGATGTTATATCATAGCTTAAAGCTAAAATAAAGCATTTATTTATTTATTTATTTATAAGAACTCTCCGAAGACGATTTCGACAGACGTTTGCAATTTTGTGAAACGATGATGGATATTTGTAACCGTGATAATAATTTTATAAGAAATGTGGTGTTTTCAGACGAGGCTACATTTTGTTTAAATGGTACGGTTAATCGACATAACTGCCGCTACTGGTGGCAAAGTAATCCTAATTGGGTACAAGAGGCTCATACACACCATCCCCAAAAATTAAACGTTTGGGCCGCCATTTATAACAACAGAATCGTAGGAGCGTTCTTCCTAAAAGAAACTTCAAACGGAGATAGGTATTTACAGCTTTACCAAATAATATCTGGTTTCAGCAGGATGGAGCACCACCCCATTACGCTCGCATTGTTCGAGATCATTTAGATAGGACATTTCATCAGACATGGATTGGAAGAAGGGGTACTTATGAATGGCCTACACTAAGTCCCGACCTTAATCCACTAGATTATCTTCTGTGGGGTTACTTAAAGTCTAAGGTTTATGTTGATAGACCAAATAATTTGCAAGAATTAGCTGCAAGAATAACTCAAGACATCCAGAGAATTACACCAGAAGTAATAGCTAATGTCAAGAAGTAAACGGTGCTCAGTTTGAACATCTAATACATTAAGTTAGTTAAGTTAAGTTTCAATGTTTTGAAAATCACTTAGATTAAGTTAATAATTATGATTATGTATTTCTTTAATGGATATTAGATTTTTCCTTTCCTTAATTACTTTTCTATCTCGGTAGGTATTGAAGTAAACAATATCAAACCTGATATTTTTGTATTCGCAATAAATTGTTTCATCAGAAACTAAAATACTATACTGGGTGTTTCATTGCAAATTTTAAAATCTACATTACTTTCGGTAAAACAGGAAGTTCAAAATTGTAAAAAATAGGCAATCTACTGCAGTATCCGCCTTCCAAATTTCATTTTGATATCTCTAATAATTCCAGAGATATTTGCTTGGTTCCACACATTTGCCCTTCACTGTATAAGCATAAGCAGTTAAGATATTTGAATTATAGGACATGGAACATGGTATAATTAAAGACATGGGTTCAAAAAATTTAAGAAGCAGTTGCATATACCGGGTGGTTGAAATAAATAGTGAAGTAAAACTATAGTCATAAAATGTGGTTCAACAAGGTAAATTTTGTTATAGGCAAGACCATAAGCAGTTGCATAAATGGAATTCTAGACATATATGGGGTGACGAAAAAATCATTGGTATACAGGACTCAATAGTATGGAGAGGATTTATACTTATACAGGGTGGTTTTAAAGATATCAGGACCGTTATAATATTGTAGTGAGTTGAATTATAGTTGTACAGGCTGATTCACAAAATGATAGACCAATAAGTTATATAGGGGTGACCAATATACATAAGCATATATAGTGTGGATGCATTATGGAGTGAATTAAAGTTACACTTAAAGAAAGTGGTTCAAATAATGAAACAAATAAAAAAGTTAAAATATATTTGGAAAATATAGATAAAGAATACAAATTAGAGAGGGAGAAAGAGAGAGAGATAAGAATACGCCAAAAAATTCAATTGAATTGTACCTTAAATCAGATAAAAAATAAGATATGTCTGAAAAGTGATTGCTTGCACACGGTTTCTACACAGTTTTTATTTTAAGTCAGCTGAAGTCGGTTCTTTTTTAAATATAAATTATTTTACTGTTCATACCACAGTGTACTGAATTGAAATAATTCTAATCAAATTAGATATTCTTGAAACCTAAAGGTGAGGATTGGAGGTTGAAACTATTATTCTCACTGCGGTTTTCATGTATAAAGACACTTCTTTCACTTTGAGTACCTTATGAGACAGTTCTTCACGAGTTATCCCCGTACAAGATCCATCATTCACAGCAGACCAAAAGCCGGGTTGCAGCGGCTTTTCGGGCACACGCCCGACCGGCAATCACCTGCCGGCTGTCGTTCGCCTCATGGAGGAGAGACCCTTGTGCCTCTTCCTTCGCCTCGACAGCACGGGGCACAAAACGAAACGATGAAACCCTACAAAACCAAAAAGTTCTTCTCGCTGGTTTCATTATTATTCGTTTTTCTTTCGATTCATTGCCATGTCCGTCGCTTCAATTAACTGCTTCTCGCTACTTCTTTTTGCTTGTTTGTCTTTTGATGGAACTGCCGATGAATCGCCATCGGAGATGACTGGTAAATTTTCTCCAAGTTCTTTGACATCCGTTATTAATTACATCGTTAGTCAATAACGATCGTTGGTTATTAAAGACGTACATGAAACGGCCATTAGTCAAAGTCCGTCTGAGATTTATTGAGTGATAAAATTACGCCTGAATTAGAACAGGACGCTTCCTAATATCTTAAACCCTGACCCTATACTATTAAAATTCCTTGAGATAGAAGTTTTCTCACATAAGACTCGTTCATAGTTATTATCCTATCATTTCATCAAAAAAAAAACGGAATAGAAATGCAAACGAAGTGGGAGGTGCGTAGAAAAGCTTAACTTGAAATTGTCGTTTTGTCTGTTCATTGGGTTTTCTCTCCTCAAAATTTTTTCCCGCAACAGTTAAGTATTTAAAAATTGTATATGTAGAACAAAGTGTAGTAAGGCAATTTCGTAAAATTGCTCGGATTACTGGCTGTCTGTACATAGATTCTTCCTCACACTTATTCTGAAAGAAAGAGATGTCTACAAAATAATCAACCAGTATTCCTGTATATAATTAATGTATTGTATACTGTGTAAAACTTATCTGTGTTTGGAGACGTTTCAACTCCGAGTCTGGAGTCGTTGTCAATCGTTTAGTGTTGTTTTCGAGGTTTTTTCGAAAAAAAAAATTGTTGTTTGTCAAAAAATTTGATACTGACAATTTGTCGTTTGGCGATAACTTGACGCTGAGGTTACCGTTTTTTTGCTGTTAGCAATAAATTCCTCCAGTCCAAATGAAGGTCGGCTGAAGGTGCCCCGATTTCAGTGTTGTTTATCATCATACCGCTGGCTTCTTTAAGTTTCCTCTTTTTTAAATTTTCCTCTTTCAACAAAATCTTTATTTTATCCCAGTCTATCCTATGGCTGCCGGTGCTCGTTAATACATGATTGGCCAAATTTGATTTGTCCACATGTCTTCTGGAAATGTTATATTGAGGTTCTTTTTTCCTTACTTCTAAAGGTGAAACCGGTGAAACTTCAAGACCTTTAAAAGTAAGGAAAGAAGAACATCAATATAACATTTCCAGAAGACATGTGGACAAATCAAATTTGGCCAATCAAGTATTAACGGGAAAACCCAATGAACAGACAAAATAATTCAAGACCTCCTCAACAATCTTTTCCAAATTAGTTGAAATTGTCGACCAAGATTTCCAATGTGTGTTTCCCGCCATCTTGAAAAAAAGGGGTAAAATTGTTTTTCTTTTGACAATAACTCCGCTATCTAATGAGATACGAAAATTTTAATACTTATTTTGTAGCTTTTTTAATGCTCAACAATTTGTCTTTTGCGTACCATATGCATCGTTATATCGCCCGAAAAATTAAAAAATTTAAGACATGAAATTTGTTTTTTGCCATTAACTTTTTTCTGGTATTAAATATCGAAAAAATCGCCAAGATGAAACTTGTAGAACTTACTTAGACCTACAATTTCGTTTTATAACCTTGGCAAGTCTAAGTTTATTAACGCTCTCGATAAGAATCCGGAGCTACGGTCCTCGGTGGAATTATTCAAACAAGAATAGGTCGACCGGAGGTCTTAACTTGCACGGGAGACCAATTCCTTATTGCCTTATATGGCGGTATTAAGTAGGAAACATCGAACAATATTTGCAGTTCCATCGATTAGCAAAATTAATGTCTGCAAATAAAATGAATCACCTCGTACTACTCCCACAAATGAAAAACGCTTTCCTCTAGCACATGCGTATCTACAGGTGCAAACCTGGCTCGGATTTTTCAAAGATCCTCAGGAATGGCGTTGGTGACAGACTAAATATGGGCTTGAACTGCACAACTGAACCCGCGCCGCCTGAACTTTTAAAATTCATTTCGTGCAAATGTAAAGAAAATTGTGAGGCTTCTTGTGGTGCAGGAAAGCAAATTAGCTGCTCTATTATTTGCCTGCATTGTAGTGGGCAACGAGGATGATGATACAGATGATGATGATGATGATGATGCTTCGAACATATCGGCAGCATTTCGAACGTTCCAGCTGACTCCAGAACTCGAAGAGTGTAACGGAAGACGAAGACCTCCAGCCTAGACCATCGAAGAAACACAAAAATGAAAAAAAGTCTACAGTTCGTTTTCGTGAGTTCACCAAAAATTGTTCATTAAAAAAATTCGTTATGCGTTTTTGTATTTCGTTTTAACGTGTGGGTTTGTATTTTGGTTTATCACAAAAAATATGTAAAACCTTTTATTTGTTCTAAAGTGTGCATACAATCGACTTACGAAATATATGGACGAAATATGTAATTCGCCCACCATGTTTTTGCTGCATAAAACAATATATTATATAACATTAATTCTTTGAACAACCTTACATTTTTTTGGACTTTGCGGCACTCTGGAGACACTAAATCTTTGAATTTGCGATCGATATCTCGATAACGATACATGATCTGCGAAAAACACCATATTAAAATTTCCGTATCTAGTCGGATATACGAGTTTTTGTCAAAAAAACAATTTTACCCCTTTTTTCAACATGGCGGAAAACCCACATTGGAAATCTTGGTCGACAACTTCAACTTAAGTTTTTCTAGCTACCCCTCAGGTCATAAAAAAATTTAGCTTGGAGTACCTATTATACCTGAATTGATTATAGATGATGGAACAAACATTGATTACTTACTTGTATGTTTCCTTCATTGTCATATTAAAGTAAATACTAAAAGTAACTTATTATTAATAATATTAAGATCGGAAAAACTTTTTTCTATAGGATTTATGTATGAAACACGATTCGACTATACTTTTTTTGTTCGTTATTAACCTGGAAGAGTTGAAAACTTTGGTAAGTTGTTCTTTGTAAGCCCGCGATGACATGCGCACATATTTCCCGGCGCATTCACCAGAATGGAAAATGGTATTATCAAACGAGAGTTAAAAGAATTTACCAAATAAAAAAATATTGAATTAGTACAAATGTAATGTAATTCTAAAATGTTAAATTTAAGATTATGTAAAACTGAGAAATAATAATTAATTGTACAGATGAACAGGGATTTCTTCAATTTATATTTAATATGAACATTTGGATTTTTTATATAGGACTAGACTGTCCGTTCTTTTAGCTTCGACTGCAATGTGTCTAATATCACTTTGAATTTAAGAGACAGTAACAATAAATCAATATACCAATATAAAGTGTTCTTCAAACTAGACGGTGTTTTGGGAAACTAAAGATGTTAGAGATTTGTGTAGTTGGTATTAGGAGTTATCAAGAATGTTATTTTCGACTAAAACATTTCAATTGTTGACCACTACTTTTTTACTGAAAGTTTTTTATAATTTTGACATTTAATATGGGATTGTTATTTTTTAGAGTGAACAAAAGTTTGTAATTTTCAAACAAAATAAGATTTAGAATTTTGATTTTTTTCAGCTGTAGTTGAGAACTAAGGCTCATAGTGCACTAAAGAATCAAAAAAGAATTATTTGATTTTATCCAAAAATACCATGTTTCTATATAAGAAAAATGTTACGTTATTTTGTATTTTTAATTAAATACCAAATACAATACGAAGCTATTAATACATATTCATATTCAGATTTAATTAGTTTATTTTGCGTTTATGGAGAAATTATTGCTTGAACATGCACAATATTTAATGGACTGTATCTTTCCGAAAACTACTACTAGACCAATCATTGGAGATGAAAACAAAAAATTAAATAGAGTTAAATGTGAGCTACTCATCAATTAAAAAAATATTATGGAAACATCCATAAAACTTGTATCGCATAAATTTTGTTAAATAATTTTATTAAAATGTCACTTTTTAAAAAATTATATGGTCAAACCAATCCATGTTTTCAAGAGAAGGCAAATTTAATAGGCATCATGAACACATTTGGACAAATAAAGACTCTTATGCACCAAGAGAATGTGGAATTAAGAAACCTTGTTTCAATGTGTTTTGTTTATTGAATCTACTAGTTACTTATGATGAACGTCACAGCATTATAAGAGCCAAATAAGGAACGTTATGTTCTCTGTTGTAGCATTTTTTATACAACTGAACAAGAAAATTAAAAAGTTCGCAATGACATATTGGTTTCTTTATTTTTGATAATTTTGATGACATTGGTGGTAAGAGCTTTGCTTACTTTTGCTGACAAGGGGCATGGGTGGTGGTAAATAATCTATATATAAATACCCAACCGATTTTCTTAATTTTTGTTTTGTTTAGTAGCTACTGACGACCTTCAGTGCAGAATGCTAATATTAATTTATAATATTGGTTCATTCATTAAATAAAATATAATAAAAATTCATTATTTACGTCCACGTCAACGCCAAACAACTGACAGTGGCGCCGCCGCCAGACGGCAAAACTCAAAACATTGAGTAATTATATATGGATCGTTAGATGCTGTTATATTTTTAGAGTATGTTTAGTGGTAAAATAGTCAATGTAGTAGATCTGTATTGATTTTTTGGACACGTTGCAGTAACTTTCATAGTAAATATTCTGTTTTTAATGTGGATTTAATTATTCGATTAATATATTATTATCAAAAACTTCCCAAAGGTCTTGTGTAAAGAATTGTCAGGCAGTGGACAATAGAGAATGCATTAAATCTTTAAGTTCTCCTATGGTTGTTGGTCCTCTCTTTTTTTAATATTCCTGAACTTAATTGAAACCGCAAAATGACGAACACTTTTAGGTTGCAAAGAGCAATCTTCCAATTATTATATCGAATATTTTGCCAGGCGCGGTTCCAGACAAAAATTTGGCCGTCAATCATTTCTTAAAAATATTTCGAATACCGATATTTGATTACATTTTTATTTTCTTTATATTTCAATTTATATTTCAATAGTGAACAATTTTGGTCATTACATCTACTTGTCCGATTTCTCCACAACTCTGTTTCTTATAAAAATATACTATTTACAATTTCATGCAATAGGGTCAAATTTCGACCACTGGGCGACCACTAGTAATGTAAAATTATGAATTAGGTAATTTAATTTTTAATTTTCTTGTTCAGTTGTGTTCAGTTTTATTACCATTGAAAAAGGGGTCAGATTTAGGCCCTGAAACGTTTGAAACTTTCGAGCAATTGTAGTATTACTTCTAAAAAATCCGAAAAATACAAAGATGGTGGGTGCTATTTGAAAAAGTGAAATTATTCCTGTTTGAACTTGGATCTTTTCCTCGGCGCCCTGGATAATTTTAATTAAATTTTCAAATCTCTTTGAAACTGCGAGCGTACCACCTTGTTTGAAGGACCTACTAATGAACATCTCTGTTCTGAGTTTAGTCGTGTATTTACCACAAAACAATTAAAACGGATAATGAGCAACCACCTTGTAGCCCTTCATCAACAGGTGATACATTCTTCCGACTGTTTAACGACTCATATTTTAAAGATGAACTAATAATCAGTGACCGTAATAACAGTACACGAGCATCGAAAACTCACCGATCACGCTCATGTTGCTTTGATGAATGATCATTATAAAAAAAAATTATAAAAAACAACGAACACACGATGTGCGAGATACGAGTGCAAGTTGTAAAGTACAGTGATCTCGTGCGTACTTTTTTTTGCAAAAAAAAACACTACGAAAGCCCTGTATAATTGGCGAAGACGTGGACGTGAAGAACGGACCTTTTTGGTTTTATTGAGGATTCATTATTTTATGTTGTGCGAGTCGAGGGCTCGTGCCCGAGAAGCAGGTGCACGAGGAAGAAGTCTGTCTGGGTGGCGCAAAGCAGGATGATTATTTTGAAGAAATCTTCCAACGTTTTCTGCACGTCGAATTTGATAATCATCTTTGCAACGAACAGTTTGGTAACAGTCCAGGTCATTTACAGTAAAAAAAACTTTTTTGGTTATAAAATTAGTAGTAGAACAGAACCAACCAACCAAGTTCTATGAAAACAATTTGTGCGAGTTGGACTCCCATACAAAGGGTTCTGTAGCACTTAAAGATTGTAATATTCCAGTTTCAGACAAGCAGGGAATGAGTGCATTTTCTTATATTTGGCCTACTATCTTTTAAATGAAGCATTTTGAATTTATAAAAAATATACACTTTTATTTTCCTCATATAGACTTTTTATTTTATCTGCTACATGATTCGCTTGATTTTTATAAAAATATGTATTTAATTTTCTAATTTGGCCCCAAAATTAAGATTAGAGTTTTATTTTACTAATATTCTTTCAGAGAAGCCTTTTAGAATCTACTGTCTGAACTTTAGGCTCTATGATTGGAAGATAATGGGGAAAATAAGTCAAGTTTTAAATAATAAATTATTAAATCTTTTAGAAAAATTATTTAAAAATAGAAATAAAATATATTTTTCAATATTTTAGATAGTGTAGTTTCTAAAGTGAGAATTAAGTCGATGTTTAATATTTTTGTTAACATGCTTGAAACAAATGTTTTAAAAATATTATATATTTATAATTAACATAATGAGCCTTTATATATATATTTTATTGGTACGATCAATACAAATTTTAATACATATTATTTTTTTACATAGTCTCCTCTCTTATGTATACATTTTTCCCACCGAATCGGAAGTTTTTTAATAACTCTCTCAAAGAATGAAACTGGTCGTGTCGATAACCAATTGCGCACAAACGTTCCTACACCTTCTTTGTCCTCAAAGTGGTGGCCTCCCAGTTCTTCTTTAAGTTGCCCAAACATGTGGTAGTCACATGGCGACAAATCAGGACTGTAAGGCGGGTTTTGAAGGGTTTCCCAATGCATTTTGTTCAATTTTCCTTGAGTCAATGCAGCTGTATGTGGCCGAGCGTTGTCATGCAACAGAATCACACTTCGGATAGACATATCTCGCCTCTTTTGCCGATAGGCAAGTTTCTCTTGTTGGAGTAGTTCGCAGTAATACTCAGCATTAATTGTACGGCGTTCGTGCAGAAAATCGATCAGCAGTACGCCTTTCGAATCCCAAAAAATTGTTGCAAGAATTTTCCCTGCAGAAAGACGGGTCTTGGCTTTCCGCGGTGCTGTCTCTCGGCCATCTGAAAACTTTTTGTGCCAGTCGTATACTTGGGTCCTTGAAAGTGTTTCATTGCCGAACTGTGCAGATAGTCGACGTAAAATTTCAGACGGTCTAACGCCATCCTGCGCCAAAAATTTGATAACAACACGTTGCGCACCAGACGTATGCACCTCTTGCTCTGGCATGATGCTACTAACAGCGCATCGACTACGCCTCGCCAAACCGACGAACTCCCCTCTTCTTAACATCCCTACCTAACATATATCGAGACGTCACGCCACTCGAATTACCTACAGGGCGAGAAACAGAAAAGTCCGGTTCATATTTGATTCACCCTCGTATATTACATGATCCGTTTGAAAATTTAATTTTTATTTTCCATTTAATTCTATAATTTGTCCTCAAAATTAATATTGGGGTTTTCTACTAATTTTTCTTCTAAATTGCAAGTGAGCACCAGTACTCCTAATTATTTTCAAAATTTTAGGTAGTATGGTTTTGGAAATAAAGTGTGAAATAAGAATTTTTTATATTTGTTTGTTAATATCTTGTAAACAATTCATTTTAAAAATATGAAAAATATTTATTTGTATTCCTCATAATGAGCCCTTTCATTTGATGTATTGCATGAAGCGTTAAAAAATATATTTTTTTATTTTCCGTTTAATTCTATAATTTGGCCCCCAAAATTAATATTAAGAATTTTTTCGTATTTTTTATGGAAACAAAAAAATTATGTCTTATAGTAGGGGAATGGGAAATTAATAGTAGAGGTTTCTCCTTATTTTTCCGGTAAAATTCAGGTAAGGCTCTCTAATTTTTTTCAAAATTTTATCCCTAATAGTTTCGGAGATAAGATAGGGGGAATTGGTAAAAATTTGTATATTTTTGTTAATATCTGTAAAGTAATTTATTTTAAAAATATGAAAAAATACACTTGTTTTCGCTATAATTAGCCCTTTCATTTGATATGCTACATTATGTGTTAGAAATAATTTTAAGTTAATTCTGTAATTTCCCCACCCCCTAAAATTAATAGTAGAGGTATCTAATTATTTTTCCGGTAAAATTTAGGTGACGCCCTATATCTATATATTTTTTTAAATTTAAATGTTATTGTTTCGGAGAAAAGGGGGTCGATTTTTTAATTCCCTCCTCCCCCAGAAGTATCCCTAATATCAAAATTTCTTCACTTATGATATGTTCTCCTGATCGGGTCACCAAACTATACATTGATACCAAATTTCAACCTTCTCCGTCCAGTAGTTTAGGAGAAAATGATATTACGCGGTATGCGTATACTATATATACGAAACCCTAAAAACAATCAGAAAATTTTAATCATTTATCTACTCATTACTAGCATCTTTGTTTTACTAGAACAATATTAAATTTATACATCTTCTTCTGGGTGTTGAGATTTCTTTGTCAGTGAGTATAATTATGGTTTAACGACAAATTATTAGCAAGTATTGTTTGTAGATCGCTAAACTGTTACTACAAAAACAGTAACAAACAATATTTTTTTAAATAATATAAAAATGACAGTGTCGTATATTTCAAAGAACAGTTGTCAAATTTTCTCGGAAAATCTTTTATCTTCATGTTAGCAGACCTGACGTAAGCTCTCTATCTATGGCTAGACATAGATTGTATCAGAAAAGTCATGAACAAAAAAAATAAAAAATTGTTTTTCATTTTTTTGTGGAGTTTCTGTATTTATTTTGTACAGTGAAAATCGGACTTTAGAAGTTAATATTTAAATGCGAAATTTAATTCTCTACAAAAACCCTTCATAAATCAAAATGCATAGTTTCTGAGGTATTTTCAAAATAACTGAAACGACGATAAAATGTCCTGTCATTAAAAGCTAATTCTGAATTTAGTAGTATATTGTACTTTTTTAATATTTAAGTACCAAAAAAAAAACTATTCAATCATAAAATTCATGACCGAATTTGTTGTATATTACGCCTTTTATTTCATGTTAGCTTATAAGGATTGAAATCAATGTCCCCTATTGAAATATTGACATAACTACTGTTTGCTATTGCCACTAATTATTATTTTATTTCTTATAGAAATACTTGGTCAATATTATTATCGAAACTACATTCATCCCGATAAGAAAATGTATGTTTGTCACCAAAACAAAATCCAAAATCATATATCAAGTCGTTATCGCATTCTCTTTTCAGTTTAACCAATTAGGCAGACATCACAAAATGATTTCATTCACAAATATTTTGTTTATTCCGTAATTTCAAATTATCTCACGATGTTAACAAACAAATTAAGACGAGTGTTTGTCACTGAACTTGATTATTAATAAAATTGCTCACCCTGTGTGGTCAGAATTATTTAGAAAACAAGTTTAATAGATGAATGCGAATATTTATTTGGAACAATCATAAAGGGTAAATTAAGTTATCAACAATTACAAATGAAAAAATGGATATAAATGTTGAGTTATAGATAGAACAAGAAACTCAATTGTCTTCTAAATGTTATTTGTAGCATATTCTTGATTATTTTATGTATTCTTGGGAATAACACCACATTTGAGATAAAATGCCGTATATTGAAAGAAACAAACAAACAAAACGTTTCAAAAGTCGATTCTGAATTCGTTGTCATTGGCTTTGAATCTACTGAATGTAATCAAACTTTCATTTTGCAATTTATATTCAATACATATTTATATGTATTGAATATAACTTTATAAAGTCACTGACAACGAAGTCCGAATCGACTTTGAAACGTTTGGTTTGTTTCTTTCTTTCGATATAAAAATTTTGAAACAGCTGGTTTATTTTTTGACATATCGGCTGCATTTGACAACCTCAATATAATTTTTTTATTTGACAAATTGTACGCTCTAGGATTTCGCGATACTGTACTAAATTGGTTTAAGTCTTATATGAACAAGAGAAAAATATGTGTTAAATTAAGTGGTGTTATCTCAGAAAAATATAGTCTGGATGTAGGGGTGCCCCAAGAATCTGTACTGGGGCCCATACTGTTTTTAATCTATGTAAAAAATTGTAATGTTTGCAGATGACATGTCGATGATTGTCTCAGCACCTACCAATGAGGGCTTACAACATAAAGTGAAAAATGTATTTCAGAAATTTCAAAACTGGTGTAAAACCAATTCTTTAATTATGAATATTGATAAAACTGTCATTATTAAGTTCTCAACGAAAAATCATATAAATCGTGAATTTGTTTTAGGGCAACACCTCTCTATAATATCTCAAGACTACACTAAGTTTCTGGGCATTTATGTTAACAAAACTTTAAACTGGACTGAACAATATTTGCTCAGAAGTTATTTTGCTCTTGCTCGGATAAAAAATTTAGTGAACCAAAAAACTCTCATTGATCTCTATTACTCTCTTGTATACTGCCATATAAGTTTAAATATCACTTTATGGGGTAGAGACACACAATTAAGTAGAGTATTCGTATCCCAAAAAAATGCCTCAGACTTATTTTCAGTCTAACTTCAAGGGAAAAAGTTGAAAAAAAGGATACATGGCGTAGTCCATAAGGCATAAATATATTTTGGGCTTATTAAGTCAACGCGTACTAGTACATTTTGTTCGTAAACATTTACCTGTCAATTTAAATGAGAAAGTATCATTGTGTAATGTTGAGGCTTTCGATGTTACCTGGTTCTGTCTATTAAGATTATACATACAAAATAAAAAATAAAGAATGAAAACTACCTGAGTTCAAAAAAACTAAAAAGTGAAAATAAAACATTTTTAAAAAATATATAACCGACTTCTACCTATAATTAAAAAGCTAAAAATAATTATAACAAAATACAACTCTAGCCAATAAATAACACATTCAATGTTGTTAGGTACCTACCCAGGAAGTAAAAAATGTAAACATTAAAAGGTGCTCATTCTGTACAAATTAATTACCTACCAATCTAGTATATTTTTGAAGTCGGTGCCAAGCAACAATCAAGTTTGATGAATTAGTAGATAAGTACGCAATGAAGGATTTTAGATTTGCTCGGTTATATATATTTTTTAAAATGTTTTATTTATATTACACTCTATTATGACGCTGCCGAGTATATATATTTACAGGTCTATTTTATATATAAAGTAAAATCAAGATAAATTTGAAACAAATATGTCCACCCACACATATAGCACAAGAACAGGTACCCTGTTAAAAACTGTAGCCCACAGGACTCGTAAATATGAAAACTCACCGTCATATATGGGTGTAAAACTATTTAATAGGCTCCTTGAACATTTTAAAGCAGAACCTTATCGGGTGTTCAAAGCAAAACTAAAAAAACTGTTGCTGCAAAATGCATACTATAATATAGGAGAGTTCCTTAGCGATGCAAATCTGATTTAGTATAATCTGTGATAATCCACTGGTGTTTAATAGTCTGTGTTGTCTTATGTTATTTTTAATATATATGTTTTATTATGTTTTTATGTGAGTTTGTGAACTAAGTTACTTTTACTTTTATGTTTTTTTGGGCAATAACACCACAATAGAAATAAAACGACGTATATTGCAGGAATACCAAACGTTTCAAAGTCCTGCAATATACGTCGTTTTATTTCTATTGTGGTGTTATTGCCCAAAAAAACATAAAAGTAATCAAAAATATGCCGCAAACAACATTTAGAAGACAATAAGTTACTTTTAGTCTTTGACATGTACATCCATTTTTAAATGGCAACGTATAAATAAAGAATTTATTTATATACAGCTTTTTATCTCGATTGTGGTGTTATTCACAAGAAAACAAACATAATTAAGAAAATCAACGTTGTTAGGCACAAATTGTATAAAACTTTTTTATCTTCACTTACTATTACTAATTCTCAATTAACATTAATATTGAGATAGAATTTAGATAGATTTTACCAACAGTTCCATTATCTTTGATAAGTAACTAACTAGCTGAAGCTGACCCGTCCCCTTAGTACGTCCCTTGTTTGTGATACATAGCAATATTTATAATCATTTTGTTATCGCCGAAAATTTTTGACATTCTCAGTTTATTTATATTTTTGACATGTTTGGCGTTTTTGACAATTTTAACGATTTAGATCTTTTGATTTTTATTTAGTTTTTGACATTTTCGATGTATTTGAAATTTGCAACAATTTTTCACGATTTCCATGATTTTCGTTATTCTTGACATATCGGAAAAATTTATTAGATAGGTAGGTAATTAATTTGCACAGAATGAGCACATTTTTTTTACTTTGTGTGTAGGTACAACAGTGTTATGTACTCTCTTCGAGGTGTCTTTCTTTTGTACGCAAGACAATAAATATAATATATATTGTTTCTGGTTAGGGAACCTTCATCAGTTGCGCTTCCCACAACTGAATGTCCTCTCGAACACTTCTTTATGTATTTGATACATATCATTAAATTTGAAGACGCGAGATGTAAAGACCGACATCTCCAAATTTAACGATATGTATCAAATACATAAAGAAGTGTTCGGGAGGACATTTAATTGTGCGAAGCGTAACTGATGAAGGTTCCCTAACCAGAAACAATATATATATTATATATATTGTCTTGCGTACAAAAGAATGACACCTCGAAGAGAGTATTCAATATCTGTGACAGGTGAAGTTAACCTGAAAATTTCATCGTGACCTTCTAACCTAGGAGTTACGGGTAACAGCAATTACGTGGAATGGAACCTCTATGTGCTAGTTTCCCCGAAAATCCTAGATGTCGCCCCCTTAATTGTTTTTAACTTTTTAGTTCTACGTGGAAGTTGTTAATATTATTTTCGAAAATGTCCAATTTCCAACTTTTTAGTCATTTATTGAAATATGTTGTTTTTAAATGTTTCCTTGTCAGCTTTTTTATTTTCTATGCATAATCTAAACAGACCCGTACCAGGGAACACGAAAGCCCCACCCAACATTACAGAATGACACATTTTATTGCTTAAATAGTTTAATTCTAGAAGAAAACAGTTACGACGAAAACTCAAAAGATGCAGCAGACCATATGAAAAGTGGGTCCAATGTACTTAATGCAAGTTTTGTACTCGTATTGCATGTAGTGCAAGAAATATTTGTTTTATTGCTGCCCAAACTTAGCTTCAGAGGATGAAAGCTATAGCAGGGCTAAGGATAAGTGGACACACTATACTTAAATTTTGATTGTTTGATATATCAAACGGTTTACTGCCTTATCAGGTCTTTTGGACTACAGAATTATCGACCCCATCTTGTACTGTTTGGGATAAAATTGGTAGATTTCTCAAAAATTTATCCCAGCCACCACGGAGTTTGGAGGTTCTGCAGGAAGCTTGGGATAGTATTCTTCAAAAAGAAATAGACAACTTTATTGAATAAATGCCAAGACGTGTTTTTTTGTGTCAACTGGACCCGCGTCTTATTGTTAGAGTCCTTTATTCTTCTGCTTCAAACAATTTGGTATAACCAGGGGCGTAATTCACCGATCTCATTTGGGGCAAGAAGAATAGAATATTATGTAGATAACATTTTTTACGCTTTCCTTTCATTCTAAATACATACCTGGGGAAAATGGGGGAAAGAAGTTTAACTGCTAATTATCTCAGAAAATATAATTTTAATGTTATTTATCGTCACACTTCCTCTCCCTAGCATTTACGCCTCTATGTATAAAAGCTTTTTCTACCGTAAAGACAGTGCTACCATGAATTTTCAAATTCAATACCTGCTTGTTGCATCTTGTTCCAAATATGACTTGAACCAATTTTTAACAATTCTTTACTACATAAGTTACAGAAATATAACTTTATAAGCATGAGTGAGTTACCATTTTCGGCAAATACAGATTTATTTCCAAAGAGGCAGGGCCTCTCTAATTTAGCAGTTAACTTGAAATAAAACTGACTTGGCCATATCATGCAGAGTAAATTTGATAGGACCACTTTTTAGGCATATTATGGACCTCAGGAACCACAAAAACATCACAACTGGGGTTATAAGGCGTTGGCCCATACTGTTTTAAGTGTTTCTTCTTATGAATATGACATATTTTGTGGAAAACAGAACAATGTTGTCCTCTGACCTAAGGATTAGCCTTAATGTGGTAGTATTACTAAGTGAAATTGTACCTACGCATTTGCAATACAAACTATTTTTCGATAATTGGATCACGCACCAAGATCCTTAATTAAATTCGCTCGTGGAAGGCAAGCACTGTTTGGCATATAATTAAAATCTAAACAAGCTTTCTTCTTGGTAAAAGGCATTATTTTGCATTTAGACACATTCAAATGTAGATTATTCTGCAAGTATCAATCACTAGAAACATTAAGATTCTCTTGTAGAAAATAGCAATCATCAATACATGGAATCTCCACAAAATTTTTAGCCTACTTGTTAAGTCATCACTGAAAAGAATAAACAGCAGATATTCGAGATTTGACCCCTGATGTAGCAATGTATTGGTTTGATTTAAATCCATTATAAAAAAACAGACTGGATTCTGTTATCAAATTGATAATTTAGCCAATTTACCAAGTAGAATATCGTGATCCAATTTATCAAAGGCCTTTGCAAAGTCGGTAGCCGGTATAAATAACATCCAGCTGACTTTTATTATCCAGACAGTCCGCCAGGTACTGAGTTATAATAATGTTGGTAACAGTAGATCTTTCCTTCAGAAATCCACGCTGCAAATCAGAAATTTGATGATATATATATGGATAAATGTGCTCATACAAAATCATCTCAAAAACCTTAGAACAGTTCGATAATATAGATATTGGCCTATAGTTCTGGATAGCAGATTTGTCTCCGGATTTAAATACCGGACATATTTTAGCTGATTTCCAAGTAGAGAGAAACGTCAAGAATCTTAATGATAGGTTGTATACAATGCTGAACATCCAGAATTTCAGCCCAGTCGTTAATAAGATGTAAACTTATTTTTCAGCTTCTTCATAGATTGAAACACAGCTCAGAAATAGTTGGTAGTTCCAAATTTACGTGTGTGAGGATTGGGCCAACAAAGCCAACACAGTTAATATTTAGACTTCACTGCCCAAACATTCTGAAAGCAATTAGCAAAAGCATTAACAATTTCCTGCGGATCCGTAAAAATCTCATCATTAAATGTGATGCTGCCAGGAATTCTGGATATGCCCTTTTTATCACGTATATACGCTCAGAATTCTTTTGAGTCAACTCGTATCAACTTTCAATATATTTCTTATATGCTGTGGTAATTTGTCTTTTTACCATTGCCCTTAAATGTTTGATTTCTTCGAAATGAGTAACGTGATAAGACTTCTTAAATTTCTTATGCAACCTAGCTTTTCTTTTGATATTTTTTTTATGTCAGAGGTAAACCAGTTGGGAAATATACGTTTGTGTGAAAGATATTATATAAAGTGGTATAAAAAGCCTCTGAGCAAGCATCTACGTTAGTAAAAGATCTTATGAAAGACCAATCTACACAAGAAAGAGTTATATAGTGAAGCAAAGTCTGCTTTTCTGAAGTTATATGAATGAGGTCATGGATTAGACCGAAAGTTAAAAGACAAGAAAAGAAAGGGTTCTGAAACAATGGTCAAAAAAGTTGTATGTGTAGATGTATCTGTATCATGGTATGACAACAAAGTAATAAATCTGTGGACATATGTTGGAAGTTTTCCAAAACATAAAAGATATTCAAGCAAACAAAGAAAACACTGTAATAGAAGACCCAAAGGCTGTACCTATTTACGGTAAATATATGGTTCATTTTGCATACTGTTCCTTATTTGGGACGAACCAGATTGTTTTCTCTTTTGGCAAAAAATATTGTATTTTTTTAATAATTTGGTTGGTTATATTACAAATTCTTTTATATTTTATGAATTTATACAAATTTTGAAGATTTTTTTAGTGAACTGATTTTTTTTTACTTTTAGATAAACTTTCGGCAGACGGACGGCCGAAACATGAGTTACACAAATCAGACAAATGTATAGGGCCCCTCGTTTCCAGGGCTCAAAAGGGAAATATTTTTCAAATGTATGTGATTTTTTTGATTATTCTAGAGGGCCCGATAAAAAAATTGTCTAGGGCCCCAAAATAGAGTCGTCCCTGGAATGCCCAAACTCCGGTTTAACAACCAAAGAAACAATTTTGTCTATATTAATACTAAACTTGTTTTAGATGGCTATTGACATTTTTTTGAAAATTAAAAGCAAAGTTTTCAATTTTTCGGTTTTAACTTGCAAAAACTATAAAATTCTGTATGTTAATATTTTTTGAGAAACAAGAAACATTGATACTTTTTCAGCTCTACTATAAAAACAAAATTATCATCTTATATTGGGAAACAACCACCTGCTACTACGAACAGTTTATATCGGAAACAAAAAAGTAGGTTCATACCTTTAATTTTTTTACTCAACTCAAAAAAATTCCCAAAAAGTGTATCAAATCGCTTTACACAATTTGAAAGCAACTCCTACTGTTTGTTCGGTTGGCATTTTGGTAATTCCGGAAAATGCTTCATCCAAAATCACGGCGTGACTCACCCGGTCCAAATTAAACTCAAAATTCCAAACACAGATTGGACGATATCGATTTGAATAGCAATGGTTGAACACAGGGACGCTTCAAACTGAGCTACACGCATGTCTGAAGCCGCCGAGTGGAAACAAAAGCTCATTTTGAATACATTTTGAGCAACAGTAAACAATCTTCTTAAAACTTGAATGAAATACATCGAAATATTTTAACCAATGATCGCCTCGTCTAGTAGGCTACGTTGTGTTGTGTGTAGCCGGCATCTTGTGGCGTTTTTGACGTATGGATATTTCGTGATTCCGTGTTTGGATGTTGTTCGGCTTTTTTTTCGTAACGTTACTTAAAAATGAAACAAATAGGAAATTAATTTACCTTGGTTCCGGTTCTTCGGCCTCGTAGACTTGGTCTTGGTCGTCTTCACGCTGTTCTTGAAATTTTTCCATGACGATAGATTTGTTTTGAATGGTTTTTGTCCCTTTAAATTTCGTGAGAGAATAGTAAACCGCAAACACAACACTAGTACAAAATCACACTCTTGCACCTTCAATTTTCAACTTAAAATTAATCAGTCTTGACCGAATGTACCCTTTTGAACCGAATCGAAGTGAAAAACAATGGAAAAAATAACGAACCCAAAAAAATCGTACACAATAGTCACAACATACCCAAATTCGGAACGGTGTTTTGACGTGAACCGAAAAAAAATTATTACTGTATCGAAAAATGTCTGTAAATGTAAAAAATTCGAAATTGCCGAAAGTGTCACTTTTGGAAGCGAAACCAAATTATTTTTTTTCTGAAAAATGACGAAAAATAACACATTACTCTACATACGAGCTAAATGCGTACTAATCTAAAAATGCCGAGGCTCGAGATGTTCGAACGCCGAATGCGCAAGATTAACCACGCCCACTCCCCAAACGTTGAACTCCCGACTATCGGCCGTCTCTGTTTCTCTTTGCTTTGTTCTCTCCTCACCCTCCCTGAAACTCGATAACGAAATAAAATTTCCCACCCCTCTCGGGCCCAGCTTACGTAACATTCAGGTACCAAACATTGTTTTAGGGTGCGAATTTCCCTTTCAGTTTCGAAGACCGTTTCGTATAAATTCTTTTAAATCATTTTCGGATCTAAGCCCTAGCAAATATCTTCAGCTTTTACCATCGACAGGGTGTTCTGTTTAATAGACACCAGCTGCAAGATAATGTTCCAATACATTGTTGAAATTATATCGCTTAGCTAAAACGTTTCTTAAAGTAAATGACATTGTCAAGTACAGAAAATGTGACGAATTTGTTACAGTTTGCATAATATACAAAAATAACTAGTTTTTGTACTAGTTAAATAGCTAATTATACGTAAAAAATATAAACCAACTTATCAAAGCATGCTTTATTTCTGAAAAATATTTAAATCAAATTACTACTTAACCTAAGTCATTTTTAAAACGGCCTAAAAAGTAAAATACACTTTCTTCTAGCTCGTTACAAGTTTAGAACTCCATAGAAGTTACTTAACTCCATCTAGAGTTCCCTGGAAATTTGTAATCGAAAATTTTTAGTACCTAGACAACTTGCAGCTTTTCCAATAAGATTTTGGTTGTGCCATTGTCCCTTATTCGGTTTTTCATTTTCGCATTCTGTTCTTCAGTTGTTTTGGTAATGTTGTATCACGGATTTTTCCTATTAAATGTAATTGCTGCGTATCCTTTTGATATTTATTGAGATGTTGGCTCCATTTAAATGCTATTTCTGGTCTAAACTATCCCAAGGCTTTGGACAAGCTCTCTCTACTACCTCTTTATAGAATTCCGAGCTTCAACATATTTTGTACTGTTTTTATTGAATTGAAGTTAGGCAATGTAAGTATTTTATTTTTGTTTTGGTACTTTTTATGTCTTCATTTCATATCTTGAGACCCACATTCTTTTAATTTTAAATTTGTTCCATTTTCATAAAGTTTCTGTTACATATATATTTATTTTACATATCTAGATCTATTGGTAAATTTTATTTAATATCGTCCTCTTATAATAAACAGAGTTTGAATACTTCATCAATTGCTATGTTTTTGCTCTGCCAAGTCTTTTTCTATCTGCTGAGTAATTTGATTTTAGTTAAGACTACAAAGTGGTTTTTGGTTTTATCCAGTTACCAAACATTGTTTTGGGGTGAGAATATGCCTTTCAGTTTCGAAGACCGTTTCGTATAAATTCTTTTAAATCATTTTTGGATATAAGCCCTAGCACATATCTTCAGCTTATATCATCGGCAGGGTGCTGTGTTTAATAGACACCAACTGCAAGACAATGTTTAAATACATTGTTGAAATTATATTTCTCAGTAAAAGAAACATTTCTAATAAGTAAATGATTTTTAAGATATAGAAAAGTACTGAAACTGTCAGGAATTGCAGCTTCTCTCGTTTTTATTCATTACCTATATTTTAGCGTATTAACGTAATTTTATTTAACACAATTTTTTTTTGGTATTTATTGAAATATTTTTATAACATTTATTCTATCTGCTGACTTCCTCTTCCTCTATAGTGAACATTATTCTATCCCAGGATGGTTGGTGAACTGACTCTCTATTTCTTCTTTAGGATAGTTTGATGCTTCAGCATAACTTGACCTGTTTGCCGCCAAACTGCGTTGAGGTTGGAATATGTAAGCATTTTATTTTGTTTTAATAGCTTTTCTTGTATCATCACTTCATGTTCTAATTTTTTTCTATTTCCTAAAGCTTTTGTTGCAACATATTTATGTATTTTTATACAGGTGAGTTTTTTTTGATGATCAGTATGGGGATCTTTGAAACTAGCGGAGATATATCAATGGTTAAATTGGGAAAGATTTGCAGTTTTACTGGCCCAATTTAATGACATTTTCGGATTTTTGTAAAAAGTCATGGCTTACTAGATATTTTTAAAAAACGAAATTCTGTCGATTTAGTAAAATCCCCCTACCTCCTTTGTTTTTGATTTTATAAAGAAAGTGTACATATCAAAATTGAAGGGAATTGTATCCCGAATATGATTGTTATGACCTCGTTTGCGTGACAGCTCTTGAGATATGACACAAACTTATCTTTTTTTCAATGGAAACCATAGTTGACTAACACCTCAAAAATCGGACATTTTTAGAGCTTTTCAACGATATAATACTCGATATAGTTATTCATAAAAATAACGGAGTTATGGATGCTTTTCTCTCTTATTTTCACTTTTAACGTAGGTAGCCATGAAAAAGGTGGTTTTCACTTTGACGTTTCCTCATTTGAGAGTAATTCCATTAGTAGTGCTGAACTGACAGTCGATATTGACAAGTTTTCGTAATAAAATGGAATATTCTAACGAAGAAAAAATGAATATGGTGGAATGTTATATCATATGCCATAAAAATTCAGTTCGTGCAGCTGAGGAATACTTTCATAGATATTTTAATCGTCGTCAACCTGCTTTATGTACATTTAAGAGGCTTTACGATAGTTTACGCAGATATGGATCTTTTACTAAACCACCAAAGGAACGTAATCAAATTAACGAAGCAGCACAAATAAATGTTTTGGCAATGGTAAATCAAAATCCACCTACATCAACTCGTGAGATTGCGGCAGAAGCTAGCACATCTCAACGAATTGTTGTTAAGGTACTGAAAGCGCACAAGTTCCACCTGTACAAACTTTCAGTTTCTCAAACTTTGCATGCTGGTGACGAACATCGATGTATTTTGTTTTGTACATGGTTTAGAGACATGTGCCTTGACAATCCACAGTTTCCATTAAAGGTGTTATGGTCAGATGAAACTAGATTTACTAAATGCGGTATGTTCAATCGACACAATGAGCATATCTGGGCTAAAGAAAACCCTTTTCATGTAGAACAAAGACGACCCTAAATAAAATTTAGCTTTAATGTTTGGTGTGGTATCATAGGGTCTACTATTCTGGGGCCTTTTATCTATGACGAATCACTTACTAGGAAGCGCTACTTGCATTTCTTGCAATACACTTTTCAAGACATGTTGCATAATTTGAATTTGAGAACTGGTTTAGAAATTGAGTGGTTCCAACATGATGGAGCACCTGCTCATAACTCGTTATTAGTAAGACAACACTTAGATAATATCTATCCAAACTGTTGGATAGGAAGAAATGGCCCATGCGAATGGCCACCCCGGTCTCCCGATTTGGCAATTATAGACTTCTATTTATGGGGTGCGCTAAAAAACAAAGTATACAAAAGAAAGTATGAGACAGTAGGTGACCTAAGGGAGGCGGTATTACAAGCAATTGAAGAAATTGATAGGCGGTCTGTTTGGAAAGCGGTAATGTCAATCTTAAAAAGATGCAATTTTTGTCTAAATAACGATGGTGGACTTTTCGAACGTACAGATTTAGTTTTTTCGTTATATCTGATATACCTAATAAAAAAATCGTTCAATGTTTTTTGGAACAGTTATTAATAAATCAATCTATTTCATGGCTAACTACGTTAAAAGTGAAAATAAGAGAGAAAAGCATCCATAACTCCGTTATTTTTAATGAATAACTATATCGAGTATTATATCGTTGAAAAGCTCTAAAAACGTCCGATTTTTTGAGGTCATAGCCAACTATGGCTTCCATTCAAAAAAAGATATGTGTGTGTCATATCTCAAAAACGAGAGTTGTCACGCAAACGAGGACATGACAATCATATTCGGGATACAATTCCCTTCAATTTTGATATTTACACTTTTTTTATAAAATCAAAAACAAAGGAGCTAGACGGATTTGACTAAATCGACAGAATTTTTTTTAAATATCTAGTAAGCCATGACTTTTTACAAAAATCCGAAAGGGTCATTAAATTGGGCCACTAAAACTGCTACTCTTTCCCAATTTAACCATTGCTATATCTCCGCTAGTTTCCGAAATCCCCATACTGATCATAAAAAAAAATTCACCCTGTATATATCTATATCGAGCAGCCTCTGTTCTTCATCATTTGCTATGTTTTGCCCTGCCTAGTCTTTTTACTATATTGCTGGTAATACCATTGTATTTATGTTTATGAAGTGGTATTATTTAGGTACCAAACATTGTTTTAGGCTGACAATTTTCCTGTCAGTTGCCATCGACAGGGAGTTCTGTTTAATAGACACCAGCTGCAAGAAAATGTACAATTGTTAAAACTATATATTTTAGTTAAGGAAACGTTTCTTATAAGTAGAAGATGTAGTCAAGTACAGAAAATGTCAGAGATTGTATAATTTGCAAAAATAAGTACGTTTAGTACTGATTTACATCTAAAAAAATAGCAAGTGACTTATCAAAGAATAGTTTTTCCTGAAAAATATTTAAATAAAACTATTTAACCTAACTCGTTTTTCAAAAGGGACTAAAAATAATTTCTTCTAACTCCTTACAGGTTTAGAACCGAATAGAAAATACTGAACCACACCTAGATGGGCCTGGAAATTTGTGATTGTGAAAATTTAATAACTGCAGAACTTACAGCTTTTCCAATATGATTTTGCTTGTGCTAAGCGCCCTTATTCGGTATCTAGATTTCCTTCAACTATTTCATTTTCAAATTTTTACTTCACTTATCTTGATAATACTATATCACGGATTTTTCCTATTATATATAATCACCGCGTATCTTTTTGTTGTTTATTGAGATGTTTCATTAATTTAAATGCTATTTCTTGTCTAATCCCAAGACTTTGGGGAATCTCTCTCTACTACCTTTTTATAGAACTTTCCAGCTTCAACATATTTAGAATTCAAAATTGCCTTGATTTTTATTTTTCATATCTTGAGACCCACACTCTCTTAATTTGAAATTTGTTACATTTTCTTATAGTTTTTGTTGAAAGCTTCTTTGCGTTGTTTTATATACAGGGTGAGTTTTTTTTGATGATCAGTATGGGGATCTCGGAAACTAGCGGAGATAGAGCAATGGTTAAATTGGGAAAGATTTGCAGTTTTACTGGCCCAATTTAATGACACTTTCAGATTTTTGTAAAAAGTCATGGCTTACTAGATATTTTGAAAAAACGAAATTCTGTCGATTTAGTCAAATCGCTCTAGCTCCTTTGTTTTTGATTTTATAAAAAAAGTGTAAACATCAAAATTGAAGGGAATTTTACCCCGAATATGATTGTCATGTCCTCGTTTACGTGACAGCTCTCGTTTTCGAGATATGACACAAACTTATCTTTTTTTGAATGGAAACCATAGTTGGCTATGATCTCCAAAAATCGGAACATTTTTAGAGCTTTTTAACAATATAATACTCGATATAGTTATTCATAAAAATAACGTAAACTATCGTAAAGCCTCTTAAATGTGCATAGAGCAGGTTGACGACGATTAAAATATCTATGAAAGTATTCCTCACCTGCACGAACTGAATTTTTATGGCATATGATATAACATTCCCCCATATTCCATTCAAAAAAAGATAAGTTTTGTGTCATATCTCGAAAACGAAAGCTGTCACGCAAACGAGGACATGACAATCATATTCGGGATACAAATTCCTTCAATTCTGATATTTACACTTTTTTATAAAATCAAAAACAAAGGAGCTAGAGGGATCTGACTAAATCGACAGAATTTGGTTTTTTCAAAATATCTAGTAAGTCATGACTTTTTACAAAAATCCGAAAATGTCATTAATTTCGGCCAGTAAAACTGCAAATCATTCCCAATTTAACCATTGCTCTATCTCCGCTAGTTTCCGAGAGCCCTATCTGATCATAAAAAAACTTACCCTGTATATAGATCTAACAGTCTCTGTTGATAAATATATTTGAGTGCCGTCTTATTATAAATAGAGTTTGAATACTTCATTAATTGCTCTATTTTTGCTCTGCATAGCGTTTTTCTACCTTCTTAATAGTACGATTTTACTTATGACTACGAAGTCTATTCAAGTACCAAAAATTGCTTTAGGATGCAAATGGTCTTTCAGTTTCGAAAAACCTTTCATACAAATTCTGTTAAATGGTTTTTGGATTTGATCCGACAGGAAACCTGACCGTCAACGGCAGGCAAGTTCCATGTAAGAAGGTTGACTTTCACGAGGTATGTCCAACAGACTCGTAAAAAGTCCTGGCAGCCCTTGCCAGACTTTCCCCCCTAATAGGAAGAGGAAGCAAGCTGGGACTCTTAAACAAGCTGACTCTTATCAAGACAGTCATCGTGCCAATGCTGATGTATGCTTCAATAGTATGGGGACACACTAGCAAGAGCAACAGGCAGGAAAATCTATGCCTATGCCTCGCAGTCGAAGCACCCTGGTCCGTCCGTAACTAGGTGATTTTCAACGATTTGCGACACCAACCAGTGCTTGCAGAAATGAAGAGGAGGGCCAGAGAGGCCTACGCCAAACTGAAACAGCACCTAAACCTTCACCTACGCCAACAATCGACTCTGACCCCAGATTTATTGACAGATACAAACGGTCTAAGAACCAGCTCTGCCTAAGCGAAGGAGAAGATGACGAGAAGCCCAAAAATAGAAGATAGGTGAGTATAATATTCTATTTTTCAGGAGACAACAAGGGCACCCGGGGGTAAACCAACCGCACCAAGTGAAGAGAAGACCAGAAGAACACACACCCACCAAAAATCTAATGAGAACGTGCAAGGCCACAGAAGGTTAAAATACGCTATATATCATAGCAAAGAATGAGCCACGAACCACAAATAAGACAATTGCTGTACTACCTATAAGGTAAAGCAACGGAAACAAACCAAAGCCAAGCTATCCCAACAAGAAGACAGCGATTATGGAGAAGGAAAACTGCGTTAGCGTGAGGACGTGAGTTAACTCTCAGGGGGTGGATGGCAAGGGGGCTGGAAGTGTCCTCAGTAATTTTCTGAAGGGCAAATCTAGTTCCTGGGCGCAATGGCTGTGTGTGTGGATCTCAGCGCTAATAAATATCTTCAGCCATTACCAGTGAAAGGGCACTCCGTTTAACAGATGCCAGCTGCAGGTAAATGTTCAAATACATTGTTGAAATTATAGCTCTCAGTTAAAGAATTATTTCATATAACTACAGAAAATTTTAACAAATTAGTCACAGTTTGTATAATATAGAACAATAACTATTTTTGTACCAGTTTAGTAAATCATCACATCTAAAAAATACCAAATGACATCAAAGTATACTTAATGCCTGAAAATATTTAAATCAAACATTTAATCTAATTCGTTGTTAAGAGGGACGAAAAAGTAAATAAATTTAAAATAATTTGGTCAAGTGCGAGTTGGACTCGCATACTTAGGGTTCCGTACCACCTTCAAGATTCGAATATTACAGTTTCAGACAAGCAGGGAATGAGTGCATTTTCTTATACTTACCCTTATATCTTTTAAAGGAAGCGTTTTAAATTTATAAAAAATATACACTTTGATATTCCAAACATAGACTTTTTATTTTATCTGCTTCAGGATTCGCTTGATTTTTATCAGAATACATATGTATTTAATTTTCTAATTTGGCCCCCAAAAATTAACATTAGAGTTTTATTTTACTAATAAACTTTCAGAGAAGTCTTTTATAATCTACTTTCTGAGTTTTGAGGCTCCGTAGATTGGAAGATAAAGGGCAAAATAGGTCAAGTTTTAAATTATAAATTATTAAATCTGTTATTCAAATTATTAAAAAATACAAATAAAATATATTTTCCAAAATTTAAATAGTGTAGTTTCCAAAGTGGGAATTAAGTCTATGGTTAATAATTTTGTTAATATCTTTTTAACAAATGATTTAAAAATATGATATATTTGTAATTCACATAATGAGCCTTTTATCTGATATATTACATGATGCTTTTCAAAATTGAATCTTTATTTTCCATTTAATTGTATAATTTGTCCCTAAAATTACTATGGGGGGTTTTCTAATAATTTATTTTCCGTTTAATTCTATTATTTGGGGGCCAAATAATAGAATTAGGGATTTTTTCATATTTATCCAATAAACAAAAAAAATTAGGTCTTATAGTTTGGGGAATAACGGGGGAATGGGTAATTTTTTAAAAATATTTTTTAATATATTTTAAAATATTAATTTTAAAAAAATTATTTGTATTTGTCATAATGAGCCCTGTGATTTGATATATTACATGACCCATTAGAAACAACTATAATTTTTTCTTTTCCATTTAATTCTATAATTTGCCCCCCAAAATGAATATTAGGGGTTTCTCCTTATTTTTCCAGTAAAGTGCAGGTGAGGGGCTATACTTCCATTTTTTTCAAAATTTTTAAGCTTATGGTTTCGGAGATAAGGGGGGGGATGGGTAAATTTTTTTTATATTTTTGTTAATATCTTTTAATTTATTTATTTTAAAAATATGAAATAAATATATTTGTTTTCTTCATCATACGTCCTTTCATTTGATATATAACATGTTGGGTTAGAAACAATTTTAATTTTATATTTTCCATTTAATTCTATAATTTGTCCCCCAAAATGAACATTAGGGTGTTTTCCTTATTTTTCCAGTAAAGTTCAGGTGAGGGGCTATACCTCCATTTTTTTCAAAATTTTCCAGCTTATGGTTTCGGAGATAGGGGGGGATGGGTAAAATTTTTTATATTTTTGTTAATATCTTTTAATTAATTTATTTTAAGAAGATAAAAAAATATATTTGTTTTCGTCGTAATGAGCCCTTTCATTTGATATATAACATGATGGGTTAGAAACAATTTTAATTTAATATTTTCCATTTAATTCTGTAATTTGCACCCCAAATTTAAAGTAGAGGTTTCTTCTTATTTTTCCAGCAAACTTCAGGTCAGAACCTATACCTCTAATTTTTTTCAAAATTTTACGTTTTATAGTTTCGGAGATAAGGGGGGGGGAATGGGTAAATTTTGGTATATTTTCGTTAATATCTTTTTAAATATATTTTTTTAAATATGGAAAAAATATATTTGTGTTCCTCAGAATGAGACCTTTTATTTGATATATTACATGATGTGTTTGAATTTTTTTTTATTTTTAAATTTTTATTTAATTCTATAATTTGCCCCCCAAAATTAATATTAATGGTTAGTCCTTATTTTTCCTGTAAAGTTCGGGCAACGTTCTATATTTTCTATTTTTTCAAAATTTTAGGCTCAGTAGTTTCGGAGATTAGGGGGGGGAGCGGTTGATTGTTTTTAGTTTTTCCCCCCAGAAGTACCCCAAAAATCAAAATTTTTTTCTTTTACGATATGTACTCCTGATCGGGTCACCAAACTATACATTGATACCAAATTTCAACCTCTTCCGTTCAGTAGTTTAGGAGAAAATTGCTGTGATGTGACAGAGGCAGAAATCCGGAGTGATATTATAAGGGTATCCGTTTATTGTATATACGAAACCCTAAAAATACTCTTTTTCACTCTATAATAATTTTTATGCCACAAATAAGCGATTATGGACAGTTGATTATGAGTTTTTGTAAAAACAGGAAAGCAAAGTGAAATAGCCTGTTACGGTCTCTCTTGCCCTCTCTTTTTAGACATGTCTTTACATCTCGCGTCTTCAAATGTCCGTATATTTGTAAATTGCAGATTGGGCACCTCCAGATGTATGTATTTTATGATTTGTATGTAAGTAAAGTTGCAGAGGACCAGGAGCGCCAAAACCTTAGATCATTTACCATCTAGATATAGCCTGTCAAGCATAAAATCGTGGCAACGCTAGAAAGAGAGGGCAATAGAGACAGTAAGAGGCTATTTCACTTAGTGGGTGGATGGTCGGTGGACGTAGCCAATGTATGGAGTGTTGAGTAAAAGGAGGACACACTCTGTGTATCAAAAAGTGTCCACAAAAGGGTATCAATTTGGGGGCGCCACTGGGACGACGGGGTAATTTGTTCGTAGAATAACATTTAAAAGACAATTGAAAATTCTAACCTATACATTTTACAAATTACAACAGCAGATTATAATATGTTTTTTTTATAATGAAAAGTAAGTATTTCTAAAAATAAATGCTGTAAAGTTTTTATTTACTTGTTATAAATGTAGTATTATTGACATGATTAAATTGAAAATTATTTTCAGTTAATTATATTCCCACAAAATATTCTCTCCATATGATCTGTGAAATCAACCAACCAAAAATGTGTGGGTAAATAAGAAAAGATGGTTTTGTAACATGCCTGAGAGCTAACATTAAAACCAAAAACTGACGCTCAAGATTGGTTAATTATTAATAGGAAAGAAGAGTTTATGCAGTTAGAACAGAACCTATCAAGAATTTTTTTTTGAAAATGATTGGTAAATTTTGTATTTAATATTAATAAATGTATTCAGTCAATGAAATACATTGTACATAGATAAAAATGACTTGCAAGCAAAATTTTATTTGTACATTTTTTTAGGAGTCAAGATAAATATCCTACACAAATTAAACTCTGAAGAACCCATTATTATATAATTACTAAACTGATTATGGCATTGTCCATCGAGAACTTCAACAAACTTCTGAAGATATTTTTCCAGGGCCATTCGCCAGGCGTACCTTTGGAAATATTTAAAATAGACCTACAGCAGAAAGATGCCAAAAATAGTCATTTAATTGTAGTTAATGGAGACAAGAAAAAATATATGGAAAACCAGTGTGTGAAAATGATAGAATCATTGAAAAAGAAACTATTCTAGCATAAAATGCAAGTGAAATTTGTTCCATAATGATAACAGAAGAGATAACTTAATTATAGCAGTTTATTCAGTGATTGTGATTGTTAATTAATTAAGAAAGGTGAACAAGGAACTAGAAACACCAACTTTTCAAAATAAATATGTAATATGAACACAAGAATGTAAAAATAAATAATTTTTATTTACATCTAATTCACCAACATCTATTTGTTAATAAGTATAAAAATATTACAAATATACAAATTTTTCCCAATGTTTAACTGTTTCAAAAAGTTTTATAAGAAAATAACAATTATAAAATCACTCCATTTTATAAAAAGTCAAAATTGGGGCACACGTTTATTAATTTATATCACAATTAACACACTATAAACTCATCACTTGCAGAGATTACAAAAAACGGAGACAACCATTTACAAAGAGAAGTTCACATAACAGATTTACTACGTTTTATTTACGATTTTTACTAATAATTTTACATCATTCTCACTTTTTCAGCCGCTTCACTTCTAAATGTAGGATTTGCGTATTTCAATCCGTTGACAATTAACTTCATAACATACCCTGTGGTCACACTTGCGCCATTCTGGTCATTTCTTGAACTTCTTATTTGAAACCGTCCGCTGGACACTTTTTCAGTTTTATTCCCATATAAGTTTGTCCTCCTTTCACTCTACACTCCATAAGCCAATGAACAACATGCTTTATTGGAAGCAGCTCCCAACAGAGTGAAATAGCCTCTGCCCTCTCTCTCCTTAGTCTTACCACGACATTTGTGCACTGCAGGCTATCTCTAGAAAGTAAATGCTCTAAGGCCAAAACTGCTCTTTAGAAAACTATGAAAATGCACCTTAGAGCTGAATATGTTCCATGTGGCTCTTAGTTGACAACGTCAGCAGAAATGTCACTGAAATTTAATCAGTAAACAGTTTTTCAGATGTAGTTCTCGCAAAACCAAACCGTTTGTATTTGGGGCAAAATCTGAAAGATCATGATGGAATCAGAATCACTTTTGAAATTGGTCATACCTGAGGAATTCAAATCCGCTGAATTGGTTAAAGACAACATCGCAACATTATCTAAAGAAGTGTCCTCAAATGGAATTGCTGCATCCTATGATAGATTACCTATAGTGACAGAAAGAAATAGCACATACCGGTCGTTCTTTGTACGTTCGGGGGAACAGTTATGCACTGCGGATAACAGACGGCAGTCTTGGTACTCTGAGGCTTTGTATCGTGTGAATTGTCCTGTTGTTAAGAAACCATTCAAGAAATTTATTACGAGAAGCAGGTATCTAGTCAGATTTGGGTCTAATGCTTCTGTTACACATGTCCGTCGTCCAACTTTGATTCGTACCCTTCTTCAAAAGTTATTTTTTATGAATGTATATACTCATTCTATTTCATCAATTACCGAAACATTTTGCGAGGATGAATGATATTGACCAATTTGTACCGTTCTATCCACCAAATGTCTGCAACTTCTAAAGCGCAAACTGATGCAAGAGAATGATGAACTTCAGTAACTGCTAGCAAGGTCATAGCCATATTATTTTTTTTTTGATTTGTGATGAATTGATTAGAGCTGCAAAAATTATATTTTTGTCAATGTATTTCCAGGATATATAAAAATAGAAAATTTATTTTTATGAAAAAGGGGGTAAATTGGTTAAAACTGAACTATGAAATCCAAAATTCCGATTATTTTCAGACTCCCGACTGACTTGTCTGATAGGCCAAAAGGATTAATAATGCAATAAAAAATAATGAAATAAAAATCTGCAAATGCCGAAAGAAAGAAAACATATCAAATAGTAACTGGAGGTGATTAAGTGATATGACACTTAACAACCGTTAAATGATGTATGTGGGAATGTCCTTTAATTTTTTTTCATTGGTTGATTTAACTGTAACGTTGGTGTGACATGTACGAACATCTGTAACAGGAGCCTAATAGTGTAGTTAGATAGATATGAATTTTGATACTGAAAATGCTGAATGTCGACATTCATTTAGCGATAAAATATTAAATTCAGTTATATGTACTATATACATAAATAATTATTCGAGAATTCAGTCAGTTGAAGGAAGCGCAACTGATGAAGGTTTTCGACTAGACACAGTATGCTGCCTTGCGTTCAATGGATTGAAAAATCTCGAGAAGTTAGTATCGTAATTTCTTTGACAGGTTTTATTAGTAGTAGTATGAGCCAGTTTAAATTAGTGACGCTAAATGATCTGTGATGTAGTCAATCAAATCGGCAATAAATTTTAGATGATTCTTATGATTCCCATGCCTAATTAGGCGAAAATTGACTTAAACATGTCCGCCATTTTGGAGTACGAATTCCCAAAAGCTGATATCGTAATTAGTGACCCCAAAATCCCCATATAGTAAGCCACCGGAAACAATTAGAGAAAACATTGCTTGGTTACCAACTGGAACAACTGGATGAAACATTGAGATATTATATCTGAAATAACTAAAAGAACGTGGCGAAGGTATAGGGAACAGCTAGAAAAAGTAGTAAGAAGCTACCAAGAGCAGTTAGACAAGTCGGGCATTCTTAGATACTTGGTGCTACCTGTGTGAAGACACGAAGGGGCCAAATCAAAATCGTTGCGTCAATTAAGCGTGCCATGTCACGACACACTCGAAATATCTGCAATATAATTAACGCATGCTTTTAAATCAGCTAGAAGTACACTATGGTCACGTCACGTCACTCATGTAGCTCACGACAAGTTATACATGACACCGTGAGTTCGTTTCTGCAAATTTACATTTTCGGCAAGCGTGTCATAGAGAAGCTTGTGTCGCCTCTTTCGGGATTTTTTGGTGTTTATTTGTGAGACCGAGATATTGGTAAACAAGTTACTTGATTTAATTTTACTAAAGGGTTAAATACTTTTTTATTAATGATTTCCATTATAATATTTACAAATATTCCTTAAAACTTTCTCGAGTTCTAAAGGCATCGTTAGCGTAATTTCTTCGTAGCCCTTTGTAGATTCTGGAGAGCCGCCTCTGGTGAACATAATGTAGGAATATCGGGTTCTAAAGGGTCATCCGAAAGTACATGTTAAAACGATCTGGATGCTCGTTGAACTTTTTAACGAATCTCTTGTATTCTCCCATTTCTTGCTTGCGGATGTTTATTTGGTGAACCCATATTTTTTCTTGTCCTTGAAATAATATAAACGCAGCTACGTTATCTAAATCATCTTCGAATTGTGAGGAACTACAATCTTCACGTTCCATCATGACACACAACGTAAAGTAATACGAGGGCTGCCTTTTATATTTCGGGATTACAGAACAAAAACAAATATTAATCATCGAATATCGCTTTATTGTTTTTCAAAATATTCCCCATGAAGATCTATACACTTTTGCATGCTTTTGAACCAATTGTCGAAGCACTTTTTCCACTCTGTTTGAGGTATCTCCAAAACATGCATTCTGAACGCAGCAACCGCTTCTTCTGGTGTCGAAAAACGTTGACCTCTCAGTTTGTTTTTTACGTACGGGAATAAAAAGAAGTTATTTGGTGACAAGTCAGGACTATACGGCGGATGACTCATCAAATCGATGTTTTGAGTTGGCAAAAATGCAGTTGTTTGAGCCGATGTGTGAGAGCTCGCATTGTCGTGGTTAAGAGTGATCCATCTTCGGCGGTTGGTTTTCCTCATTTCTTGGAAGGCAACTGGCAAATAAATGGTTGTGTACCACTCAGAATTGACTGTTCTGCGTTGTTCTAGTGGTACTGTTGCGACATGTCCAGTTTTTCCGAAAAAACAGGCGATCATTTGCTTGAAAGTGCTTCGTGCAAGAACAACTTTTGTTGGATTCGGCTCATCTTGAAACACCCATACAGTCGACTACTGTTTACTTTCGGGCTCATACGCGTAAATCCACGATTCATCACCTGTCAGTATGTCATAAACGTGTTTTGAAGCACCGCAATCGTATTTTTTGAGCTTTTCTTTCGACCAATCAACACGAGCCTTTTTTTGAACGATTGACAAATTGTGTGGGATCCAACGCGAACTAATTTTTTTGACATTCAAATGTTTATGCAATATTGAATGTATGCTGGTCCCACTAATGTGTAAGGTTGACTCAATCTCACGATAGGTTGTGACGATCTTGCAATATCAGTTCGCGCACAGCATCAATGGTTTCCGGAACAACAACTGTTTTTGGACGACCTTCACGAAATTCCTTTTGGAGTGAACTACGACCTCGATTGAATTCACCATACCATCGATAAACAGTGGTCCTTGATGGAGTTTCATCGTCAAAAATTAAATTAAGATCATCCATGCACTCTTGCTGACTTAATCCACGTCGAAAGTTGTAAAAAATAATCTCACGAAAATGTTCACGATTTAATTCCATTTTTTTGCCGAGATGAATCCTTTAACTTACTGTAAACAACACATAGCGCTCCTATGTCAAAACGTTCTGAGTACGTATAACCTCAATAATGTCAAACTTTACTATAGGGTTGTCCAATCCCGAAATATAAAAGGCAGCTCTCGTATAAATGTTTTGTTTTCTGAATGATACTTGTGGCATATTTTTCAATGTCTAAGTTCTTCTTGGGAAATAACACCACAGTTTAAAGAAAATTGCTGTATATTCCAAACGTTTCGGGGTCTAGAACAGACCCCGTTGTCAATGGTTAAGAAACGTTTGGAATATACAGCAATTTTCTTTAAACTGTGGTGTTATTTCCCAAGAAGCACTTATACAGTGACTATAGTGTGTTTCTAAGGTGTGAGAGCATGTGAGATTTCGCCGATGTGATAACATATGATCTCACCACGTGACGTAACCATAATGTGTTTCAACCATTACCGGAACAAGCAGAAACAATCTGCCGCGTACAGCTAGTCCCAAAAAGCTTTCATTAGTAGTGTAGTTGGATTCGAACCCAGGAAGCCGTAACAATACGAATAGTAAACTATATTTCATGTTTCAGATACCAAGGTCAATGGAATGCCCTGGGATTTGCTTGTCACGGAACCTACTGCTACCCACATGGTGTCATCTACGACGGCTTCTTCAACAACAACGGAGAATTCCACGGCAGCGGTACGCTCATCTATCCGAGCGGTGTAAAAGTTCGTGGAATTTGGGAAAACGGACG
Source organism: Octodonta nipae (assembly GCA_034190945.1). Classification (NCBI taxonomy): domain Eukaryota; kingdom Metazoa; phylum Arthropoda; class Insecta; order Coleoptera; family Chrysomelidae; genus Octodonta; species Octodonta nipae. Next base: position 110,193,150 of record CM067221.1, on the reverse strand, counting down.
AATGCTCCAAGATGATCCAACGATATTTACTAGTGGCGGTGTCTTAATGGCGGATACGTATTGTCAAATGCCTGACAGAAGATTTTATAGTGAATTAGAGAATGGTCTGAATGCACCTGGATATGAGCTCGAAACGCCAATAATGAACCAGAAATATTTACCTCATGGGACTTATGACGTCGGGGACGCTGTATATGAAGACAAAACCGATAGAATAATGGAGACGAACAAAGAGCCAATCATGACTCCTAAAAATTTTGGTCGTGGTGCCCACGCTGAAAGGTAAAAGTTAACAATGATAATGCCGGCGTTTAAATACATAATTTATTGCTAATTTATTAAAGCAGTGGTTCCCAACGTATGCACCGCGGTGACACTGGCCTCGCGTGATTTCTATTTTTAACCGATTTCAAAAAAGGAGGTTCTCATTTCGGTTGTATTTTTTTAGACCTAGTTACCTCAGTACTCCGGTAACTAAGAACCGATAACGAAAAAAATTTTTCATTTGATAGAGTAGACTTCGAGATTGGTCCCATATTTTTTTCAATTGTTTTCAATGACATGGAATGATTCGTTTCGCAGAACATCGGTAAAATCTTCCTACTTTATCATAAGATATGGTGAATGCGATAGTACTAAAGATGAAATTAATTGAAAATAGATTGGAGTTTCATCAAAATATATATTAATTAACCGCTTTCAAGCGTCTTCCATTTGGTTGCATATAGAGGGTTATTCTCATATTATGACATATGACATTATGAATACCATACTCATTTTAGATAGAGGATCATGATAATATACTTACTCTCTTCGAGGTGCCATTCGTTTGTACGCAAGACAATAATATATATTGTTTCTGGTTAGGGAACCTTCATCAGTTGCGCTTCCCACAATTCAATATCCTCTAGAACACTGCTTTATCTATTTGATACATATCGTTAAATTTGAAGACGCGAGTTGTAAAGACCGACATCTAGGATTTTCGAGAGAATTAGCACACAGAGGTTCCGAATCTGGAGCCGTTCCATGTAATTGTTGTTACCCGTAACTCCTAGGTTAGAATGTCACGATGAAATTTTCGGGTTAACTTCAGCCGTCAAAGATATTGAATACTCTATTCGAGGTATCATTCATTTGTACAAAAAAGAGTATTCAATATCTCTGACAAGTGAAGTTAACCTGAAAATTTCATAGTGACGTTCTAACCTAGGAGTTACGGGTAACAGCAATTACATGGAGCGGCTCCAGATTCGGAACCTCTATGTGCTAGTTTTGCCGAAAATCCTAGATGTCGGTCTTTACATCTCGCGTCTTCATAATTATGCTTAAGATTTCTGGACACACTGGCTTGGCTGATATTAACACTTCGGGCAATTTGGTTGTGCCCTATGTAAAGGATTTTCTATTACAGAAGCTATAACAGCTAACTCTATTTCTTCGTTTTCCGTCAAAGGTTTTTGTTTTGTAGGTTTTCTATACTCAACGCTCACAGTTTGCTTGAAATGGTCCCACTGCCTTATAAATGCTAATTTATTTGGATGAATTCTGTTAGGAAATTTCCGAGCGTAGATTCTAGCAGCTAATAAACAATTTTCCAGGCATTTGCCAAGGAATCATGTCGATTCGTTCTTCTTTGCTATAAACTTTCATTCTTAGTAATTAATATTTACAGTAATCACCGATTATTACAACAAAATGATGCATAAAGAAGAGTTGCCAGAAAATATTAAATGAAAAGTATCAAATTCTCATATCGCTATGTTAAATATTAAATAAGTTAAAATTCGTCTGTATTCTGTGAATGTGCGTTTTTTATGGGAACGTGAATAGTTAGGTATAGGGAAATGGTATACTGTCGCATAGAGAATAAAATTCTACTACTGTTGGAGACATAAAATACAGAGTGTTTCATTAAATTTAAAGAAGTAATTGTCATTTGGAATTTTGGTTAATTAATTGGTTGTTATTTCATACCTTGTATACAATATTGTAGACCCCAGTCGGAATTTGGTTGGAAAGAAGAAAGAAGTATGCTGAGACACTAACCCTTTAAATGATCACTACATTGTGATAAAATAGTGAATATTAGAGAAACTATTGGGTTTAGATATAGTAAACTTTTATGAAACACCTTATCATTTTAATAGCAGATAACGAAAATGTAATATATATATATACAGGGCATTTAATTTAAAAAATAAAACTTTGTTTCTTTTCACATTTCTGGGACACCCTGCATAAAACGAAGATAATTTTAAAATGTTCGTCTGAAGGATATATATCAACCTTAAGAAAAAGATCGTCGAAAATGAGTACCATAGTCATAATACGCTCTTACAGTTACATTTACAAGATGGTTGGAATGTAGGATAGAGTGCAACTACAGTTAAACAGGGTGGTTTAGCAAATGTTACAGTGGATGGCTATTGGCAGATGAATACACAAATACAGAGTGGTTGACATATATGCTGGAGTAGAGTTATAGTTTTTCCGCTCGATTTAAAAATGATAGAACCAAAATACAATATTTAGTAGCCCATAAGCGGTTGGGTATATCGGATGGTTGTAATGTAGAGTGGAGAAGAATTGTAGGTTGCAATATAAAGTGTTTAATTATAGTTATACAGGGTGGTACATTTTTTTTAAACGTAAAGCATATACAGAGTGATTGAAATATATTATGAAATTTAATTATTAAAAAGGTACAAAGGATGTCTCAATAAATGTTAGAGAATTGAAATTAAACTGCATGAATTTCGTCTTGGGAAAAATTAGTTCACATATTAAATGTCCGATTATTTGTAGATATGTACCCACATTTTTCACGAAACCTTGAATTTACGAGTGAAGTTCTGTAACCTAGATATTAACATTTTATTTTGCGTAGTCTGAAACCGAAAATAAAATTGTCATATGTTTTTAATTGTATTCGAGGTTCGTCAAAAAAATATCAATTTTGTTTAATAGTAACGTACGTTTATTTACTCAATATGGAAAATTTTTGTAAAACAAAGTTAATAAGAATTGACAAATATACCCAATAAATTACCGACTTCAAGACGTAATAACGATAACAACATAAAAAAGTAAAAAATAATTCAATTGGATGTTTTAAACGAAAAATATTATATGTTCTATAAAACTATGTTTTGTAGTTGGTGCCAAGCCTGAAAAAATATTTTTTAATAATTAAAAACAGAAATTGTAAAGCTGTTTCCATTTTATGTAAAATATATGCACTTCTCAAGCTTGGCACCAACTTCACATACAGATTTATAGAACAGATAATATTTCTCGTTTAAAATATCCAATTAAATTAATTTTTACAGTTTAGTGTCATTTTTGTTATTAAGCCTTAAAATGAGTAAATTTTTTAAAACAATTATTTATGAACTCTAAATTAAAATAGCCTTGTAATATCGCCTTCCTAGGCGTCGAACCGCGCATGACCGGATTAAGCATTTGCTATCGAGAGGCCCTTGGTTTGTTATAGGTTCTTAATTTTAAAGGTGTTAAAAAAATAACTGTTACAAATTAAGTCTATCAGTTTATTGTGGGCTTATAAAATAATTTGGTCAAGTGCGAGTTGGACTTGCATACTAAGGGTTCCGTACCACCTTCAAGATTCGCTTGATTTTTATAAGAATACATATGTATTTAGTTTTGTAATTTGGCTCCCAAAAATTAACATAAGAGTTTTATTTTACTAATAAACTTTCAGGGAAGCCTTTTATAATCTACTGTCTGAATTTTGAGGCTCTATAGATTGGAAGATAACAGGCAAAATAGGTCAAGTTTTAAATTATAAATTATTAAATCTATTATTCAAATTATTTAAAAATACAAATAAAATATATTTTTCAAAATTTAAATAGTGTAGTTTCTAAACTGGGAATTAAGTCGATGTTTAATATTTTTGCTAATATCTTTTAAACAAATGATTTAAAAATATGATATTTTTGTAATTAACATAATGAGCCTTTTATTTGATATATTACATGAAAATGGAATTTTTATTTTCCATTTAATTGTATAATTTGTCCCTAAAATAAATTACTATGGAGGTTTTCTAATAATTTTTCTTATACATTTCAACTGAGCCCCAGTACCCCTAATTATTTTTCAAAACTTTAGGTAGTATGGTTTCGGAAACAAAGCGAGAAATGAGAATTTTTTTATATCTTTATGTTAATATCTTGTAAACAATTAATTTTAAAAATAAGAAAAATGTATATTTTTATTCATCATAATGAGCCCCTTCATTTGATATATTGCATGATGCATTGAAAAAAGATTTTTTATTTTCCGCTTAATTCTATAATTTGTCCCCAATATTAATATTAAAGATTTCTCCGTATTTTTTCTGTAAATAAAAAAAATTAGGTCTTATAGTTTGGGGAATAAAGGGGTAATGGGTAACTTTTTTAATATTTTTTTTATTATATTTTAAAATATTTACTTTAAAATTTTTTTAAAAAAATATATATTTGTATTGGTCATAATGAGCCCTGTGATTTGATATATTATATGATCCGTTAGAAACAAGTTTAATTTTTTATTTTCCATTTAATTCTATAATTTGCCCCCCAAAATGAATATTAGGGGTTTCTCCTTATTTTTCCAGTAAAGTTCAGGAGGGGCGCTATTTCTCTATTTTTTTTCAAAATTTTACAGCTTATGGTTTTGGAGATAAGGGGGGGGGAATGGGTACATTTTTTTATATTTTTGTTAATATTTTTTAATTAATTTAATTTAAAAATATGAAAACAATATATTTGTTTTCGTCATAGTAACTTTGATATATAACACGATGCGTTAGAAACAAGTTTAATTTTATATTTTCCATTTAATTCTGTAATTTGCGCCCCAAATTTAAAAGTAGAGGTTCCTCCTTATTTTTCCAGTAAACCTCAGGTCAGACTCTATACCTCTAATTTTTTTCAAAACTACGTTTTATAGTTTCTGAGATAAAGGGGTAAATGGGTAAATTTTGGTATGTTTTCGTTAATATCTTTTAAATATATTTTTTTAAATATGAAAAAAATATATTTGTGTTCCTTAGAATGAGAGCTTCATGTGATGTATTACAGATGCGTTTTAAAAAAAATTAATTTTTAAATTTTTATTTAATTCTATAATTTGCCCCCCAAAATTAATATTAATGGTTTCTCTTTGTTTTTCCTGTAAAGTTCGGACAACGTTGTATATTTCCTATTTTTTTCAAAATTTTAGGCTCAGTAGTTTCGGTGAACAGGGGGGGGGACGGTCGATTTTTTAGTTCCCCCCCCCAGAAGTACCCCAAAAAATCAAAATTTCTTCTTTTGCGATATGTTCTCCTGATCGCGTCACCAAACTATACATTGATGCCAAATTTCAACCTCTTCCGTCCAGTAGTTTAGGAGAAAATTGCTGAGATGTGACAGAGGCGGAGTGATATTATAAGAGTATCCGTATATTGTATATACGGAACCATAAAAATAGTATTAATATCAATTTCTCTAAGGAAATCCTATCCTATATTCTTCATAGAGAGGTAACTCAGACCTTTAATGCGCTTAAAGTTGAATAAAAAAATTAAAAATAGTTGAAAAAAACGAGAACAATAAAAATAAATATAAAAACAGTAAAAAAATTAAAAAAATAACGTAAGGAACTGGGTTTTAGAAGATCCCTCGACCATTTTTCTTTCGAGCCCTAAATAAGATAGCAGGATAACTCAACAGCCAAACACATTTATTTTCAGTAGCTGTATCATAAAAAAATATGAACAGGGTAAACGTATTCGAGGAACACATTATTGGCCACCACCCTGTATAGAGAAAACTAAACATTTCTTAACCTAAGAACCTATTTCACATTTATGGATAACGAATCTCCAGTAGAACGCTGGCGATTTTTTTCTGAAACATCATGTATATTAATATACATTTCCATTCCTCTTACAGATTACGAGCTTTTAGCAGAAACATAAACAAAGAGGAGCAATTAAAATTTGGAAAAGATAAGCTCCATTGTGGTTTTCTTGACCACAACGGGACACGCTGTCGGGAAATTCCGCTACCAGAGAAAAGACAGTGGATATTAAAAAATTGCCGAAAAGCTGTTGACGAGCCAACGGGCTATCGGCCCGACTTTTACAAAACCTGGATGGCTGGTAGGAAGAAAGAGTTGTTCGAATTTAATGAGCAGGAAAACGTCGTCAGGGAGAGCATATATTCTGTGGAGATACCAGAAATCGAAGAAAAGCAGTCTCCGGTTTTACCGAGTTTCATACGAAAACCTAACTTAGAAAAATGGAAAGACGATGACGCTATCGGAAAGAAAACAAGCTATATCGGCTAGAAAATCAAATAAGTAGACTGTATTGACTTAAGCATTAATTTTCATTCAAATAGAAATTCTTAAGAATTGTTTCCGTAAGCATTTTTAATTGAAAAATCAGTATGACATTTATAGTCCGGGAGCCAGTGACATTTAGAGCGCCTTGAACGTCAGCTGGCCCATGGTGGGTGGGTTGGGGCATTGCACGAGTTGAATTTTGTAAGCACGCAAACCAAGATCTTTCCGCAAAATCTTCCATAAAGTGGATGGACACATATCCAATTCCTGTGTACGACGACGGATAGACTGATTCGGGTTTTCATCTACGCTACGCTCTACAGCAGCAATGGATTCTTCTGTAAGTACTGTACCACATCTCTGTGGATGCGTATTGCCATTTAGAGTAAACGTGGTTCGAAAACGTTGCATAGTTAATCGAATTAATTGCTCTGATGGACGATTATGTTGACCGTAAAATGGACGTAGTGCGCGATACGTATTTCGAACAGAACCATGATTTTCAAAATAAATTTGCACAATTAGGAAGCGTTGTTCAGGCGTCAGTGTATTCATGATGAAATGCCAAACCAAGCTAAACATAAATCACTTGACAGCTGACCCGATGGCCGCCGGTTAAAAGAGTGTTGCCAACTTAAAGTTTTATACCTCTAAAAAAACACCCTTTACAAAGTATTGTTTCATCAAAACAATGCACCAGGTCACAAATCTGTTACTGCAATGGCCAAAATTAATGATTTAAAGTTTGAATTGCTACCTCATGCACCTGGGAGGTTCCAGGATTGTTATTTGGGGGGGCTTGATCTCGTTGGGGGGGGGCTTGACGTCACTTAAGGTTGATTTTAACACAATAAACACTACATAAGCATACCCCTCAGATGATTTTGGGGGGCTTCAGCCCCCTTAGCCCATCCCCTGGATCCGCTAGTGTCATGCACCCTATTCACCAGATTTAGCCACCTCGGATTATTCTCTGTTCCCGAACTTCAAAAAAAGGCTCAGTGGTCAAAGATTTTCCAAAGATGAAGAAGTATGTCGACAGTCAATGGCTATTTTGAGGAGCAAGACAATTCTTATTATCAAAAGGATATCGAACTTCGCTGGGAAAAGTGTATACAGCTGAAAGAAGATTATGTTGAAAAATAAATGTATTTTTTCCAAAAATTCTGTGTTTTCTTTGTTGGTAATTTCGAAAAGATTGTTGAGGAGGTCTTGAATTATTTTGTCTGTTCATTGGGTTTTCTCTCCTCCAAATTTGTTCCTGTAACAGATAAGTATTACACAATATACAATACATTACTTATATACAGGAATACTGGTTGATCACTTTATACACATCTCTTTCTCTCAGAATAACTGTGAGGAAGAATCTCTGTACAGACAGCCAGTAATCCGGGCAATTTTACGAAATTGCCTTACTATACTTTGTTCTACATATACAATTTTTAAATACTTATCTGTTACAGGAACAAATTTGGAGGAGAGAAAACCCAATGAACAGACAAAATTTTCTTTGTTGGGTTGGATATCTCTGACATCATCCGCGTACTGTTGGTGTTACAAAATCAATCAACGTTTTTGGTAGAATTGTGTTAAAAAAATTAAGCTTTTATTTCTTTATGTAAAAACATAAAAGTTTAAGCTTTTATTTATGTAAAAAATATAGCCTAACAATGTTCAAAAAAGGGTGACCCCGTATCATAAGTTAAAGGGGGGTAGTTAAGTTTTTGAACAAAAGTTGAAAACTAACCTACAAAATTCAACTTACCAAGCTTTAACATCGAAAATAATTCACATATATATATATATATATATATATATATATATATATATATATATATATACTTCATTAATATAAAGTAAAATTTAAATCTTTAAATGATTTTTCAGTAATTGAAAACGATATTGATATAATTTCAATGTGTTGTGATTAAAAAAAACAACTTAATATCCTTCAGACGCATATTCATTATTATTTCCACGTATTTATGTACTAAGCAAGTGTCGTTTTCAATTCTCACAATGAGAAACAAGACATTTCGTCTATTGAGTTATTAAAGTATATGAAGGCATACTATGCTATAACATATATCATACTCTTGACAGATGGTTCGAGTGTTTTATATAAAAACACATAAGTAAATATATATACAGATGTATATCCACATATTTAGAACTATATCATTCAACGTATGACAGCCGTTTCGAACCAGGAGTTCTCGTCAGATACGCTTCCTTGAATGACAAGTTCTAAAGTGAAATACTTGGATGTTATACACATCAGTAAGACAACAGTCAGTGTATTGAACCTAATAGATGTCGGTGACATCTACCGTCAATTAAGTAATTTAAGTATATGAACGCATACTATGCTATAACATATATGTTATATACTATGCTATAACATATTTCACTTTAGAACTTGTCATTCAAGGAAGCGTATCTGACGAGAACTCCTGGTTCGAAACGGCTGTCATACGTTGAATGATATAGTTCTAAATATGTGGATATACATCTGTATATATAAGACATTTCGTTCTTAAATTCGTATATATCTACAATACTCACGATTCGGCAATCCTTAGCAGTATACTGTTTAAGAGGGATTGTTCAAGATAAATACGAGGGTGACTCCCCTTCATTTTTATGCCTCTACCAACGACTTCGTCTTTGAAAGCAAAATCGTTTACCAAATTTGTTTACTTCCTGGTAAGACGAACGATAAAGCGTCTTTTGATGAATGTACAGCACATATAATTAGCCAATAATGTTTGTTTTCAGTAAAAACAATACAAAAAAGCGAATGAAATAGTTTGATAGTTCTCTAACTAAGATGTTTTTAATTGCGTTAACCACGAGCAGTATCAGAAGTACTTATGCAAAATTTTTTAACCGATTTCAAAAACTAAAATTTTCTAATACTCTTCCACAATATTCGTATGTATTGGCTTCTATTGTATGTCTAGTTTTCTCAGTGTGTATATGTTTGTCTTCCTAATTTTCAGAAATTAGAGATGAATTGATAATAATTCTTTTTTTATTGTTAAGTATCTTTCAAGAAGGAACAGTGCAAGTTTCATCAAAATCTGTTCAGTCATTTTTTATGATATGGAGTACTAAGTGTGTACCAATTACTGAAAAATATGAAAAATATCATTTAACATTTCACTTCTACACAGAATTTGTTATGATTGGTTTAGCAGTTTATTACTCTCAAGGTGTCATTATTTTGTACGCAAGACAATATATATTGTTTCTGGTTAGGGAACCTTCATCAGTTGCGCTTCCCACAATTAAATGTCCTGTCAAACACTTCTGTATGTATTTGATACATATCGTTAAATTTGAAGACGCGAGATGTAAAGACCGACATCTAGGATTTTCGGGGATACTAGCACATAGAGGTTCCAAATCTGGAGCCGTTCCATGTAATTGCTGTTACCCGTTGACTGTTTGGTGTGAATGTGTATAATCACTAGTTGAGCGCGTCGTCATCACCGGTGGCAAATATAAAATTAAAAGTAGCTAGTTGCTTCATACTTTTGTTTCTAATATTTATTAAATTTTTTAATTTGTCACAAAATTAAGATTAGGATTATTCCTTTATTATACCAATAAACTTTTAATGAAGTCCTATATAAACTTTTGTCTTAATTTTTTTTTAAATGGGAGAATGGGTCAAATTGTAAATAATAAATTATTAAATCATTTAAACAAATTATTTTAAAAATATAAATGAAAAATATTTGTTTTTTTGATAATTATTGTTTTCATTTGATACATAACGTTACGGGTGCACTTTATAAAACAAAATTTTGGCTTTACAAAATGTGTGTTATAATTTCTGTTTACGTCACTTAATGAGTTGAATTTTGTATATTTTTTAATAAATTTTAACAAATTATTTTAAAAATATGAAAAAAATATACTTGAATTTCTTATTCTTTCACTTGAAATAAATTTTTTCATTTAATTCTGTAATTTGTAATATAGGCCCTTGTTTTTCAACTAAGGGCCTATATTTCTTTCAAAATCGTTTAGTTTCTAAGATGAAGGGGGGGAGTAGTCGATAATTTATACTTTTAAACAAAACAAATGATTTTAAAAATATGAAAAATATATATTTGTATTTCTCGTCATAAGCCCTTTCGTTCAATATATTACACGATGAGTTTTAAAAAAATAATTTATTATCTTCCATTTATTTCTATAATTTGCACCTAAAATTAATATTAGGGATTTCTACTTATTTATCCCATAAAATTCAAGTGAGGCCTAATAATCCTAATTTTCTTCAGAATTTTAGGTCCTATGGTTTCGGAAATAAAGGGAAAATGAGTATCTTTTAAAAATATTTCTATTAATAGCTTCGGAAGAATTTATTTTTAAAATATCAAAAAATATACTTGTATTCCTCATTTGATATATTTCATGATGCGCTTAACACAGTTTAATTTTTTATTTTACGTTTAATTCTAGTTTTAGTTCTCATAGTTTCTTAGATAAGAGGGGGAATGTGTACTTTTTTATATTTTTGTTAATCTTTTAAATAATTGATTTTAAAAATTTGAATAAAATATATTTGTATTCACCAAAGTGAATATTTAATTTGATATATTACATGATGCCTTAGAAATAATTTTAATTTTATATTTTACATTTAATTCTGTAATTTACACTCAAAAATTAATATTAGGAATTTTCTTCATTTTACTGTAAAGTTTCGGTGGGGCCCTATATCTCTAATTTGTTTCAAAATTTTATGTCTTTTAGTTTTAGAGTAAGGGGGGTGGAACGGGTAATTTTTAAAATATTTTTGTTAATATCTTTTAAATAATTTATTTTAAAAATATGTTTGTATTCATCATGATGAGCCCCTTGATCTGTATTTGGTCCCCCAAAATTAATATTAGGGGTTTCTCCTTATTTTTACGGTAAAATTCAGGTGAGGCCTTATATCTCTAATTTTTTTTTCAAAATTATATCTTATTTCCAAAATTATAGTTTCTTCATTTACGATATGTACCCCTGATCGGGTCACCAAACTATAACTGATACCAAATTTCAACCTTTTCCGTCTGATAGTTTCGGAGAAAATTACTGAAATGTGCAGACCAACCTTTATTTTACCAATTTTTGGTTATTGTTGGATGCAACATTTCCATGCCGTGTATATATTTTTAAATACGCTGTATAAAGAAAATTATATAGGTTTAACGTTTCTAATGGTATACTATTTATATTTATCAATTATAGTAAAAATATAGAAAAAACCTCGAACAGTGATTCAATAATTTACAAATTAAAGAATCCTTTAAATTTCTGGCTCGGTCTTAAAAAAACAAATGTGTTTCTATTTAATGAACTGCCGCAATCCTTCAATAGTATGACCTACAATTATGAGTTTGGACCGGTTCTTTCAATTGCAAACCCTCTATTGAAAAATCGGAATACATCATCTTTGCGAATGATGTAAGAAGGGGCTACCGATTTCCGTTTATCCCTTCTTTATGTATTAATACATAAGCTATTACATCAACGTAAGGTAGGTATGCTCGCTACTCTTTATGTATAGAATTCTATTATGACTTGCCTGTTGGTTGTATTTGTAATTGATTAAAACGTCTGTGTTTTTGCGCACTTTAAAAGGCTATTATAGTAGAAAATGTAACAATAATTGCTTTACACTCTATGATTATTTATCACATTAGAAGAAAGTTCTACAAATTGAAAACTATAGACACCATTGTTAGTTTGAGCTGAGGAATAGAAGAATATAAAGCTGAAAGGGTAATTAAAAAACTGGAATAAAGCGGTGAGAGGTGATGACATACCATTTGAAGCACCTGAGGTACTAAGATCGTGTGCTAGCTCTAGAATCACGAACGTTGTAAACAAAATCTAAGGTACAGGAATATTTAAACACACTTGAAGTCCCCTTACCCAAGAAAACAAAAACCAGTCAATGCAAAGATTATAGAACTGTAAGCTTAATATGCCCTTTGACTAAAGTAATACCAATTTTCTTTAATTTGTGGTATTATTTCCCAAGAAGCACTTAGACATTGAAAAATATGCCACAAGTATCATTCAGAAAACAACCAAGGATATTGTTGAAAAGAACTGAAACTACAATTGAAGGAAATATTAGAGACGATTAGATTGAATTTAGGAAAGAAAGTGAAACCCAAAATGCATTAGGGTGTGTCAGAGACACTGATGGAGAAGAACAAGAAAATGTAGTGATAATGTGGAAAATGAAGAAACCTATAGAAATATTAGTGATGGGATCATTCGAATGAAATATAATCGATCATTCGATTGAACAATAATGGAAGATTTAACTCGAAACAATATCCGAGTGACTACAATGAGCGACGAAGACGAGCAAGACTTCATTCGAGTTATAATCCGAATGATTTCCTTGCGAATCAAGAAGTGCTTTTCTGCCATTCGTTCTCAGTTCTCGCTCTTATGCAGTCGCTTGTTTACGTTTTTCATTGGCCAGAAAAAATATTTAAGTACTCTATTTTCAGGGTACAGTGCAATTATTGCAATGCGAAGTAATTTGATGAATTGGCTGTTAATGTAGATTAAGGAATATGATATTGTTTTTTTAATTATTGATAACAGTTCCTTCAAATAATTTTGAAAATAAATGAATATTTAGGAAAAATTTAATTTATCTAAATTAAATGTTCAGATACAGGGCAGCCGCTGACACGTAGCAAAGATTAAGGTTTCAGAATAAAACAAGGGAGAATCGTTAGAGTCATAAACTCGAGAAAAATCGCTTACATGTTGCTTGTTAGCACTCTCAATTTCGTTGCACAATTTTTTTGACATTGTAATTTTTGTCCATTAGGCATCTCCTCTAAATTTCTCGGCTAAATCTGCTGTGTTCTTTTTTTCTGTTTTAGTTGTTTTAGGAGTTTTCCTTCCTGAATTACACCCATTGTTTGAGTAATCCAATGATTTCTTGATGTATTTTTTCTGTGTCCTTCGCGACATATATTGATTGTAATTTCGACACGTTTTTTTCAGTTTCGGTATAATCGTTAATAATATTATCTTTTTTACTATTTATGTTATTGTTTATTTCGTATTTCATATGAATAATTTGCTGTTTAATCACTTTGTGTCTAATTTTTTATGAGGTTTGATATTTTTTTCAATTTATCTTGATTTCTGCTACTGTTCACTGATAATTTGATCCGCAATCTGCTAGTTATACCATTTTCGTTCCTATTAAAAACTGTGACATCATAGGAGCATATTAAAGCAAATTCGCTCCTCTAGAAGATATACAGGGTGAGTTTTTTTTGATGATCAGTATGGGGATCTCGGAAACTATGGTTAAATTGGGAAAGATTTGCAGTTTTACTGGTCCAATTTTATGACACTTTCTGATTTTTGTAAAAAGTCATGGCTTACTAGATATTTTGAAAAAACGAAATTCTGTCGATTTAGTCAAATCCCTCTAGCTCCTTTGTTTTTGATTTTATAAAAAACGTGTAAAAATCAAAATTGAAGGGAATTGTATTCCGAATATGATTGTCATGTCCTCCTTTGCGTGACAGCTCTCGTTTTCGAGATAGGACACAAATTTATCTTTTTTTGAATGGAAACCATAGTTGGCCGTGACCTCAAGAAATCGGACATTTTTAGAGCTTTTCAACGATATAGTTATTCGTAAAAATAACGGAGTTATGGATGCTTTTCTCTCTTATTTTCACTTTTAACGCAGGTAGCCATGAAAAAGATTGTTTTCAATTTGACGTTTCCTCATTTGAGAGTAATTCCATTAGTAGTGCTGAACTGACAGTCGATATTGACAAATTTCCATGATAAAATGGAATTTTCTAATGAAGAAAAACTGAATATGGTGGAATGTTATATCGTATGCCATAAAAATTCAGTTCGTGCAGCTGAGGAATACTTTCATAGATATGTTAATCGTCGTCAACCTTCTCTATGTACATTTAAGAGGCTTTACGATAGTTTACGCAGATATGGATCTTTTACTAAACCACCAAAGGAACGTAATCAAATTAACGAAGCAGCACAAATAAATGTTTTGGCAATGTTAACTCAAAATCCATCTACATCAACTCATGAGATTGCGGCAGAAGCTGGCACATCTCAGCGAACTGTAGTCTAGGTACTGAAAGCGCACAAGTTCCACCCGTACAAACTTTCAGTTTCTCAAACTTTGCATGCTGGTGACGAACATCGACTTATTTTATTTTATACATGGTTTAGAGACATGTTCCTTGACAATCCACAGTTTCCATTAAAGGTGTTATGGTCAGATGAAACTAGATTTACTAACTGCGGTATGTTCAATAGACACAATGAGCATATCTGGGCTAAAGAAATCCCTTTCCATGTAGAACAAAGACGACCCCAGATAAAATTTGGTTTTAATGTTTGGTGTGGTATCATCGGGTCTACTATTCTGGAGCCTTTTATCTATGACGAATCACTTACTGGGGAGCGCTACTTACATTTCTTGCAATACACTTTTCAAGACATGTGCCATAATTTGAATTTGAGAACTCGTTTAGAAATTGAGTGGTTCCAACATGATGGAGCACCTGCTCATAACTCGTTATTAGTATATAACACTTAGATAATATCTATCCAAAACTCTTGGATAGGAAGAAATGGCCCATGCGAATATCCACCCCGGTCTCCCGATTTGGCAGTTATAGACTTCTATTTATGGGGTGCGCTAAAAAACAAAATATACAAAAGAAAGTATGAGACAGTTGGTGACCTAAGGGAGGCGGTATTACAAGCAATTGAAGAAATTGATAGGCGGTCTGTGAGGAAAGCGGCCAAAATAACAATGGTGGACTTTTCAAACATACATTGTAACCATTATTATGTTCTTTAATTTCTTAAGTTTTTAGTAAGTACCTACTTATTTAGTTTTCGTTATATCTAATATACCTAATAAAAAAATCGTTCAATGTTTTTTGGAATAGTTATTAATAAATCAATCTATTTAATGGCTAACTACGTTAAAAGTGAAAATAAGAGAGAAAAGCATCCATAACTCCGTTATTTTTATGAATAACTATATCGATTATTATATCGTTGAAAAGCTCTAAAAATGTCCGATTTTTTTAGGTCATAGCCAACTATGGTTTCTATTCAAAAAAAGATAAGTGTGTGTCATATCTCGAAAACGAGAGCTATCACGCAAGCGAGGACATGACAATCATATTCGGGATACAATTCCCTTCAATTTTGATATTTACACTTTTTTTATAAAATCAAAAACAAAGGAGTTAGAGGGATTTGACAGAATTTAGTTTTTTTCAAAATATCTAGTAAGCCATGACTTTTTACAAAATCTGAATGTGTCATTAAATCGGGCCAGTAAAACTGCAAATCTTTCCCAATTTAACCATTGCTCTATCTCCGCTAGTTTCCGAGATCTCCATACTGATCATCAAAAAAAAAACTCACCCGAATAAAACGCCAGGAGACCATTCTGAACAAAATTAGTTATTATTTTATTTGATCTTTAAGGATACTGTAATTGTATTGTCACGGAAAGTTATAACTGCGGCCGAGGGAGGACCCTGTATGTAAAAACCAGATGACAAGAAAAAGTAATTGACAGGTCTGGAAAACACTTATTTATTTTAGGTCAAGTCATGGATCAATCTCGAAAACTCTTGATAGTCTAGAAAACTGAAGAATGTCAAATAGTATATAAAGAAGTGTTCTGCTATAGAGACAGAAGAGTTAGTTTAGTTAAGTAGATTGTAATTTAAATTTCAAAGTTTCATCGTTGAATAAAGTTATCATTAACTTAACGACCATTGTGTAATTCGAAACCCACAATAATTTGTAACAATTTGGTGTCCGAAGTGGGATAATAAACTGTTGTTTATGTGTAAGACCATAATAATTTAAAGATATCTAATTGAGAAAAAAAGAGCGGCTGTCATTTGAGACTGAACGATGGAAACGAAAACTTCTTGCCGCCTGTCGTTATCTTACTGTCTCTGTTTCTCTTTCTTTGCGTCATTCTTAGTAATGAATATAAATTTCAGGTGAGTTAAAATAATTATCACTATTTTGTTACGACTCAAATATTAATCGTAATATGTAATTTAATTTTGAATTTAAATATTTATATCTGCAAAGAAACAAAAGAATTGTAAGTTAATTTGAATCAAGGCCGTAGCCGGGAATTTTTTCGGGCTGGGATTTCGGGGGAGGGGATAATTTTTTTTGATTGGTGATGGGCTGATTAGGACAGGCAAATTAATATTTTTCTTCATCTATTTGATGATTAATTGATTAAAACTGAATCAAAAAAAATTCAAAATTTCGGTGTGGGTGTGTGTGTGTGGGGGGGGGGGCGGTTGAACCCCCAGAACCCCGTCTGGCTACGGGCTTAATTTGATTTGTTAAATACCTAATTTTTTACCTACATTTGACACCAGTTCTTTTAAATCAGTTACAATTATATATCACTCAGTGTATAATCCAACAAATGTTTAATGATCAAAGACTTGCTTCTTTTTCATTTAAATATAAAGCTACCTTTGGATTTTTTTCCCTTTATGTCATTGTATTCATTATTTTTCTATCAACTTCTATTCCTTCTGCAGCACTAAGACCGATAACTGATCTATCCTTTTTTAAATGTTACAATTAGCTACTGCCCTACTCCAAATCACATTAATTTTTGAAATAATGTCCTCCAAAAAATCTTTACACATTACACTAATGCAACCCACAACCCACTAATACAAATATAAGGTACTTCACGTTATCCGAAATGGAATAATATGGCTAAACGAACTATTTTATACAGGGTATAAATGAATAACTACGAAAGATTTCATGCTGTGCTTCATCGAGTTTTTTTATAAAGAATGTTCCTATGAACATATGTCCGCGAAAGCTTCGTTACCGATGTAAAGGGAATTGAAATCATCTGAATACCAAGTTTTTGAGATATTTAGCTTAATTTTGGAGCATTAATGCCTCTATGCTTTTTTTCAGTACGCCCCTAGCTATTGAAAATTGTGTATGAATCTCTTATCAATTTGCAATCTTTTTTATTTCTTGAGTTTTTTTCGAATCTGCCACTGTTTTTGTGCAAAAAAATGATCAATTTCATGTGTACCGTAAATAAAAACAATCCTTTTGTGATGCAATATGCTATTTCTATTTCAAAACCATAAAAAAAACCAGTTTACCTAACTTTGAAAACGAAGAGACCAAATTAAGTGCTCAAATGGCTATCTTCAGCCATTACACAGGAATCGCACATAGATCTTCGTATTCGATTGAAAATCTCAGGGGAATCTTGAATAACTCTACAAGAAAGAATAACGCGGTTTAAGTCTTCTATGTCATGAACAGGATTTCCAGTATAAACCAACTTTTTAAAATATAAATATATTTTCACCATGCAGAGTCAACCGCAGAAGTCCAAGAAGGATATCTTTCGCACTTATTCATTTACACCCGGTATATATTTTTTCAAAATTGATTCGGTCAGTCGTGATATTCCGTGTAGAACAAGGTGAATAACCCTATATAAGGTTCAAAAGTGCAGAGATGAGTCACTTGGAGCCCTCTACAGTTGTTTCGTAAATGTAGGCGAACTTTTCGTAATGACATAGCATTGCGATATTGTTTTGGATTGTTTATTAGAACTAAAAGCAAATTTTGTGTAAGTACTGTATATTAATTGGATGTTACATTTTCTATAAAAAAGAAAACTGACTTGTATTTCAAGACCAAGGTAGCATGGTGTCGGTGGGACCATGTCAAAGTACATGTAATGTCAAGTTAAACATTAGATTCTTATACAGGGTGAATTTTTTTTGAAGATCAGTATGGTGATCTCGGAGATAGAGCAATGGTTAAATTGCGAAAGATTTGCAGTTTTACAGGCCCAATTTAATGACACTTTCGGATTTTTCTAAAAAGTCATGGCTTACGAGACATTTTGAAAAAAACGAAATTCTGTCGATTTAGTTAAATCCCTCTATCTCCTTTGTTTTTGAATTTATAAAAAAAATGTAAATATCCAAATTGAAGGGAATTGTATCCCGAATATGATTGTCATGTCCTCGTTTGCGTGACAGCTCTCGTTTTCGAGATATGACACAAATTTATCTTTTTTTGAATGGAAACCATAGTTGGCTATGACTTTCAAAAAATCGGACATTTTTAGAGATTTTCAAAGATATCATACTCGATACTCATAAAAATAACGGAGGTATGAATGCTTTTCTCTCTTATTTTCACTTTTAACGTAGCCATGAAATAGATTGATTTATTAATATCTATTCCAAAAACATTGAACGATTTTTTTATTAGGTACATCAAATATAACGAAAAACCTAAATAAGTAGGTACTTACTAAAAACTTAAGAAATTAAAGTACATAATAATGGTTACTATTTATGTACGAAAAGTCCACCACTTTTATTTAGACAAAAATTGCATCTTTTTAAGATTGACATTACCGATTTCCTCACAAACCGCCTATCAATTTCTTCAATTGCTTGTAATAATGCCTCCCTTAGGTCACCAACTGTCTCAAACTTTCTTTTGTATACTTTGTTTTTTAGCGCACCCCAAATCGGGAGACAGCGGTGGCCATTCGCTTGGGCCATTTCTTCCTATCCAAAAGTTTGAATAGATATTATCTAAGTGTTGTTTTACTAATAACGAGTTCTCAAATTCAAATTATGCAACATGTCTTGAAAAGTGTATTGCAAGAAATGCAAGTAGCGTTCTCCAGTAAGTGATTTGTCATAGATAAAAGGCCCCAGAATAGTAGACTCTATGATACCACACCAAACATTAAAACCAAATTTTATCTGGGGTCGTCTTTGTTCTACATGGAAAGGGTTTTCTTTAGCCCAACAGAAATGCTCATTGTGTCTATTGAACATACCGCAGTTAGTAAATCCAGTTTAATCTGACCATAACAACTTTAATGGAAACTGTGGATTGTCAAGGCACATGTCTCTAAACTATGTACAAAACGAAATACGTCGATTTTCGTCACCAGCATGCAAAGTTTGAGAAACTGAAATTTTGTACGGGGGGAACTTGTGCGCTTTCAGTACCTTAACTACAGTTCGTTGAGATGTGCCAGCGTCTGCCACAATCTCACGAGTTGATATAGATGGATTTTGATTTACCATTGCCAAAACATTTATTTGTGCTGCTTCGTTAATTTGATTACGTTCCTTTGGTGGTTTAGTAAAAGATCCATATCTGCGTAAACTATCGTAAAGGCTCTTAAATGTACATAGAGCAGGTTGACGACGATTAAAATATCTATGAAAGTATTCCTCAGCTGCACGAACTGAATTTTTGTGGCATATGATATAACATTCCACCATATTCAGTTTTTCTTCTTTAGAATATTCCATTTTATCACGAAAACTTGTCAATATCGACTAGTTTCCGAGATCCCTATACTGATCATCAAAAAAAACTCACCCTGTAGAGTGAATTTACGCTACATTTATAGAAAGTAGCCCAAATAATAAAATATATGGAAAATATAGAAAAAGAATACAAATTAGAGAGAAGGAGAAAGAGGGAGAGAGATAAAAATACGCTAAAATAATCAATAGAATTTTACCTCAAATCAGATACAAAAAAGAACGGATTTTACTTTAAGTCAGTTGAAGTCGATTTCTTTATAAATATAAATTATACTAGATCTGTTTAATTATGTTCAATAAAATGTGGAAGCTCGGCTAGATGCCAACAATAATACAATTGAAAATAGACGCTAACAATTCTTTGCCAGACACCTAAAAACTCATCCGTAGCTACAAAACACCCCCCTATCTGGTGTCACAACCAAAAACGACGACCAACCCCCTTCGTCTACAATCACAGACGGATTCTTTTTCCTGTTTTTTCGGCAATAAACGATTAGCGTACAACACGAAATCCGCACACGTCACGTCGGGTGACCATCGCAACTTGCGGAATAGCCTGGATGAAATGCAGTGCACTTGCATGCCCTAATTGCACTTGATTCGAACTTCCATTGGCAAACGGTGGCTGTCGTGTCGGCCAATCAAATTTTCCATTGAAAATGCATGCAACGCAATCACACCGGTGCATGACGTGCACATAGTACGGCGGCGTACAATGCGTGTATGTACGAAGACTGCAAGTACACGATGTGCGTAAATTGCATTCGCTGTATGCAGTTTTGCATTAAAGTGCACATCGAGGTGTAATCACACGAGCCGTAAAGGGGTTTGCAATGCTGACCGGTGAATGGTTCGCGATTATGTACATCCGAATGTCATTGGTCAATGTTATGTAAACGCTGTATATGTACGAAGACATAAGCATTGCTGTAGGATACGTTATAAAAATTGGACAGAAATTTTACTAAAACCTAAAAAGGTATAAAGACTGAAGGCAGAAGTAGCACAAATCATAAAAATACCTTGAAACACATTCAAATTATGTATGAAGTTTGCAATTCCCATAATAGATCAGTTAATATATTAATCCAACTGCACCATCACTTTTATGTGTTTTTGAAGCAAAAGCTACCTAATGATTCTCATGTTCTCGTTTGCGTGACAGCTCTCGTTTTCGAGATTTGACAAAAACTTATCTTTTTTTGAATGGAAACCATAGTTGGCTATGACCTCAAAAAACGGACATTTTTAGAGCTTTTCAACTATTTAATACTCGATATAGTTATTCATAAAAATAACGGAGTTATCTAAGTGTTGTCTTACTAATAACGAGTTATGAGCAGGTGCTTCATCATGTTGGAACTACTCAATTTCTAAACGAGTTCTCAAATTCAAATTATGCAACATGTCTTGAAAAGTGAATTGCAAGAAATGCAAGTAGCGCTTCCCAGTAAGTGATTCGTCATAGATAAAAAGCCCCAGAATAGTAGACCCTATGATACCACATCAAACATTAAAACCAAATTTTATCTGGGGTCGTCTTTGTTCTACATGGAAAGGAAAGGGCACATGTCTCTAAACCATGTACAAAACAAAATACGTCGATGTTCCTCACCAGCATGCAAAGTTTGAGAAACTGAAAGTTTGTACGAATGGAACTTGTGCGCTTTCAGTACCTTAACTACAGTTCGTAAAGATGTGCCAGCTTCTGCAGCAATCTCACGAGTTGATGTAGGTGGATTTTGATTTACCATTGCCAAAACATTTATTTGTGCTGCTTCGTTAATTTGATTACGTTCCTTTGGTGGTTTAGTAGTAGTAAGATCCATATCTGCGAAAACTATCGTATAGCCTCTTAAATGTACATAGAGAAGGTTGACGACGATTAAAATATCTATGAAAGTATTCCTCAGCTGCACGAACTGAATTTTTATGGCATATGATATAATATTACACCATATTCAGTTTTTCTTCGTTAGAATATGCCATTTTATCACGAAAACTTGTCAATATCGACTGTCAGTTCAGCACTACTACTGGAATTACTCTCAAATCAGGAAACGTCAAAGTGAAAACAATCTTTTGCATGGCTACCTACGTTAAAAGTGAAAATAAGAGAGAAAAGCATCCATAACTCCGTTATTTTTATGAATAACTATATCGAGTATTATATCGTTTAAAAGCTCTAAAAATGTCCGCTTTTTTGAGGTCACAGCCAACTATGGTTTCTATTAAAAAATATATAAGTTTGTGTCATATCTCGAAAACGAGAGCTGTCACGCAAACGAGGACATTACGGTCATATTCGGGATACAATTCCCTTCAATTTTCAAATTTACACTTTTTTTATAAAATCAAAAACAAAGTAGCGAGAGGGATTTGACTAAACGAAATATATCTAGTAAGCCATGACTTTTTACAAAAATCCGAAAGTATCATTAAATTGGGCTAGTAAAACTGCAAATCTTTCCCAATTTAACCATTGCTCTATCTCCGCTAGTTTCCAAGATCCCCATACTGATCATCAAAAACAACTCACCCTGTATATTGAAACCAATCGTTAAGTGCTTCTTTGTATTGGTGACCTATTATAATTTATTTGTCTATCATTTTGATTTGAACCACCCTGTACAACTATAACTCAACTACACAAGTTATTGCAACGGCCCTGATGTCTTTAAAACCACCCTGTATAAATATAAAGCATCTCCACACTATTGACTGTTTCTATTTTTCTATTGTTTAAATTATACCTGTATACCTATAATTTTACTTCGCCCCATAAGTATTTTATTTATGCATCATGGTCTACCCTATATAACAAAATTTTTCAAATTTTTGAACCACATTTTATAACTGTAATTTTAATCTACCATTTATTTCAACCACCTAGTATATATAAGTGCTTCTAACCTTTTTTGAACCCTTACTACATATGCTTATTTAAGAATTGTTTAACATTTTTGATCCACTCTGTACAACTCTAATTTTACTCCACTCATATTTCAATCACCTTGTATATGCAACTACTTATGTGCCACCCAATACAATATATTTTTAACCATGTATAACTATAATTGAATTCCATCTTATATTTCAACCATCCGATAGATGTTTATGTACCACCCAACATCACATACACGCCAGCACACAAGCACGCACACAAACCTATTACCCATGTATGCCATGTTTTTGAGAATTAACAGTCGACGAATCGAAGGATTCAGCATGGTGTAGCCTCGGGCTCTGTGCTGGGTCCTTCTTTATTCCCCATATACCTAAATGTCTTGCTAAATTTTAACAATCTATTGATTCTACTGATAATCCTGTTTGTTGTTGATACCACCACGCTGCGCTATCAACTTTCAGACCCAATATTGCAGTGGACTCAAATCAAACAGCGTGAAATAGAGAATTGGTTTTTAGCCAATAGGCTTAGTCTCAACAAAAATAAGACCCAGAATATTAACTTTACATTGCAATCTTCACCATCGACCCTTGAAAGTCATGCGTCAGTGAAGTTCTTAGGGGTTTCTCTTGATCCTTGGTTGACCTGGGAAGTCCATGTTAATTTTCTTAGCTCCAAATTATATAAAATAACTTTCCTTATAAGGAGTCTGGCACAAAATGTATCTAGGGGCACATAACTAACACCGTATCATGGATTGATTCCGCCGTTGTGTTGGAATTATTGCAGGAATAAAGTGTTGTAGAGATGGCTTTGTGACGCTAAAACTACTTATCCTACCTTGCACTCTTATCATACGGTGTCTTGTCTGTATGAGGCAGAACCAAAACACAAAGATATTAACTCCTATTCAATAAGGAAACGAGGTGTCTTAGTTCTCAGCTACCACCGATTGCAACTAAAGAGAATGGGAACTGACTATTATGGCATTAAATTTTTTAATGCACATTCAAACACGAGGACGAGGAGGGCGAAATATTTTTACACCGTCAGTTGGCAAGAGATTTTGGTCTACCAATTTATCGCTTCTGCCTCGAAAGTGAAAGGAGTTCAAAAGTCTGTTATTGTTGAATACAATGATGCAAAGTTTGCGACAGGACATCGTTCTCAATTTTCCAAAAAAGATGTTTTGCTCAATTTTCTCGTCCGTGCCATGTTGAATAAATGATTGAGGCAAGCGCATCAAAATAACGATAGGCATAGTGTCGCATGTGTCCAAAGAGTTTAGATAAGAAGGTGATTCTGTTACGAAACCTAACAATATCTCCATAGAAAATACATAAAAAAAATTGGATTAGTGCTGAAACACTCCAGGAAAGGAGAATTGTGTAGAGAAAGATGCCAACAGGACAAAAATGGCAATCTCAAAAAAATTTACAAGGAAATTGAAGAACACAGTATCAACCAATATGTAAGCTGTTTTCCAAAAATTAAACCGGCTATCGAGAAACCTCAAACCTAGAGCGCTAACAATAGAGAATATAGATCGAAAGTCACTATGGACAATTGAAACGCAAAGCAAATAACAACTTGGAAGGCATAGCATAGTCGGCTAATTTTCTTTCTGAAATTGCATTTGTATTCTCTTGTAACTATGTTGTAGGTTGCCTAGGCCGGTGTCTGTTTTTCGGTGGGGACCATTGTAAAATTACTTTACAAAGTCGTCATTCCCCTATTCATTTCATGTGACCATACCAAATCAGTTGCTGCTGCTCTGTCTTCTACTAACGTCTTCCTAATTTCATGTGTCTTATTATAGTGACATACAGAAAATCAATCACTTCAGTTTGAATGGTAGTTGGGAACCAAACAGTGAAAATACTTTTTTTGGGTCCCGTCAATATGGACCTTACATTAAGCACCAGGCGACTACCTTTAGTGTGTGGAAATTCTCTTACGAATATTCCCACAAGTTTAACAAAATTTAACGAAAATGAATATAACAGAAGTTTGGAGATCTGCGAGATTATGATTGTACGAATAGTAATTAATCCGAATTTAATACTCAACATTTGTTTTCCGATGTCTTTTAGTTTTGTCTAAATCATACTCTTAACTGTCACAATTGTCGCTATGTTCTGATGAAAATATATATCTATTACATAATGTTCACACTCATCATCCTGACAGATACGCTTGAAAATAGTAATAAATACAATGCTTGAGTGTTGACGTTTCAACAAGATGGTGCACCTACTCATTACGTGAACGTACAAGACTGATAAGATGACTGAAACCAGCAAGCCCGTTGGCAGCGTAGTGAGGTTCAAGGTTCAATTTTAACAAATTAATAATGTTTTTCATAAGATTAAATTTTATATTTATACAATATTATACCGGGTGTCAATTAAGTCCCGGGATGGCTGAATATTTGCTAAAGTACTTAATTGCTGGAAAAGGTTAAGGTCATTTCTTTAGTAACTTTGACCAAGGAATCAGATGGTGGCCTTGGATTTGACCTTGGACCTCATTATTTGAGTTCTATTTGACCTCTAGGGGTTACCTCAATCTCAAACCTCAATACATCACCGGACTTAAAATTTCCCCCTCTTTCCTATTCCGCAATAAAAAATCGGGGTTTTTATTTAAAAAAATGAGATTGACCTCAAAATAACCTCAAAAATATATTTAGGCACCTACTGATTTTAAAATTATTGTATCTTTAACAATAGTTAATAATCAAACATAGGTATCATGTTGTTTTGAAATCGCCTTGAAATTTAAAATCAAAAATTATTAAATATACAGTGCATCCATTCTACTATAAAAAAATTTTGATGACATCATTACTACATACGCTTTATTCTATATATTTCACTGTCATATAAAAACACATAAAACTAAAATCAAAAAAATAACTGTTTTTTCCTGAAAATTGTTTATTTCAAAACTAATTTATGCCAAACTTTATATACATAAAGTGTAATAAATTTATTAATACTAGCTGTCGCCCAGTGGTCGAAATTCGACCAATTGTGTCAATATCTCTGGCAGAACGGATCCAGATTCGGAACCTCTGTGTGATAGTTTCCTTGAAAATCCTACATGTCGGTCTTACATCTCGCCTGCATAAATAAGTAACGAAATTCAAGTTTTTTTTCAGATATAATTCATAGGACTTCATTTGTGTTCAAATTCGTAATTCTTAATTTAATATGACAACAATTCAACCGGTAATGGGCTATCCTACATATTTATTTTTTCTAACCTCCCTGTATAGCTATAATTGCACTCAATTCTCTAACATTTAATAAAATCCTCATTATAATAATTCCATCTCATTATATATTTCCACCACCCTGTATATGCAACTGCTCATGGACCACGCATAATATTTTTTAACATTTTTGAACCACCCGGCAAACCATTCTGTATATGCCACTTCCTATTAGCCACCGTATTTACTCTTTTTGTTAATGAAATTTTTAACTATCCTCTGTAACTATAATTCTATTCCGACCTATATTTCAATCATCAAAATCATCATATATATGGAACTCTTCGTGGGCTACCCTATAAATCATTTCCTTTTCTAACATTTTTTATCATCATCCTGTATATCTGTAATTCCTCTCACCCTATATTTCATCTTCCCTATATATACAACTGCTTACGGGTTACGAAATGTTGCATTTCCATTTCCGCCACCCTTTATATGCATCTCTCTATAATATTTTTTCCACCACCCTGTATAATTGTAATTCTACTGCACCTTCTATTCCAAGAACCCTGTAAATTCAACCGCTAATGGGCTCTCCTATATAATTATTTTATTAGTTATAATTGCACTCTACTCTATATTTTAAACACCCTATATATGCAACGGCTTATGTGCCACCCACGAAAAAAATGATTTCTAACATATCTGGAATCGCCCTGTATAATTATAATATATAACGATTACTTTACCCACTAAACAATAACAACGCGTGCATGCCACTTCCAGAAGTACATGCTCTAAGTATATTCACAGCATTGGTCTGTCTATATATAATTACTCAATGTTTTGAGTCTGGCGGCGACGGCACATTCAGTTGTTTGGCATTGACATTATTGACGTAAATAATGAATTTTTATTATATTTTATTTAATGAATGAACCAATATTATAAATTAAGATTAATATTCTGCACTGAAGGTCGTCAGTAGCTACTAAACAAAACAAAAATGAAGAAAATCGATTGAGAAATAGAGGAGAAAATGGTACCTAATCTTTTTGTCTTTGCCTATTTATATATAGATAAATACCTAATGACGAAGTAAGAAATTCTGTTGATTATGTTAATACTTGCTTGGATTTTCCCATTAAACTTGTAAAATTGGAATAACATTGGCGATGATGCCTTTAGTACAAATTAGGGTGTAATCAAACTATTATGTTTAAATTATTGTCTTGACGAATTTTTAACGCAATATGATATTTTCCTAAAAAAGCATCGGAAAATATAAGAACTTTGTCAGCATTTTTCTTTTTACATATCACACAAGAAACTCATTTCATTTTGATTGGTTAATGTTTTTATATTATTTTAAACAAAAATGTGTTCATAATAACAAAATATATTAATGTGTATGCACTGCAATATTTTGTGATTACATGTTTGGTATAGAAGGTACCCTTAGCGAATCTGTTTCTATTCCCGGTAACTTTATTTTTTTGTTTGCCAGCTATTAAACCTCAGAAAAAGTGTCTGCCTTTTTGTGAGTATTATGAAATATATAAAACAAAGCATCTATAAAAATTTCAGCCTAAATCAAACACTTTTTTTTTAATTTATAAAATTCAACTTTGAGATAGAATGGTTAGATATTAACCCCCCAAAAGTGTCTATTTGTAATTTAATTCTAAGCCAGCTAAACTGTCGAATAATTATTGTTGGCCTCTGATTCAAACACTTTTTTGGCAAACATTTTTTTACATCTTTCTTGTATGTACAGTGCCTCCTGTCCCCAGGCAGGTTAGGCAAACATATGACAACCTACTCATCAATCCTAACTACACCACTATGTAAAATATTTGCTTGAATAAAACACTTCATGAAAAATGGGTCACTGGCTCTTAATCTATAATAAACCATCTCCGGCAGTAACCTAAATTTCTACAATCTGATCCTGTGATTACTTTTATCATCCAAAAAGATCTCACAAGTGCCTAACTGACACACTCATAAAAAATTCTAATAAAATTTCCGGACATACTGTACCTAACTCTATTCTAATCTAAGCTATCAAGAAGAAAGAACGAACAAGTCTCAGTGAAGATCTTGCTTTGTTGTGACCACTTTACCACTTTAAAGTAGGACAATTCCTAGGGACGATCCCGGTTTTGTTCGAAACATTAGAAACGCACCGGGTGGAGGAAATGATATCCAACATACTATGCATTAATAAACCTGTTGTATGACAATAAAAATATTTCATTGTTAGAATTCGACAACAAAAAATATTACAATGCTGGTTTAATTCTAACAAAAAAAGTGACTTGTCAATCTGGTCCTGTTTCTCATGAACCGCTCAAATTATATGTGAACGAAAAATACGGAGTTAGAACTTTTGCGGCTTCGGAATAAGCAGTTGGGATATTTATTTTCGAACGGTTTTAGGATAATTCTATTGTATTAAAGCGGATGTGGTCTGTTGGGCATTAGTTTCAATATTTTATGCTGTAAATAGAAAAAGAATTGAGGAATTCGTAATGTTTGCAAGTTATATTTACTTTTTATTAAATTACTAATAGTTTGTTCACTTTATTCATTTAGATAAGTGTTTCCCAACATTTTTGAAGAGAAAGCTTCTTAACGGAGGTCCACACTTATACATGAGAAAATAACTAAGTATCTGTATATAAATAGGCAAGACAAAACTTTTAGGTACCATTTTCTCTTCTATCTGTCAACCCATTTTCTTTATTTTTGTTTTGTTTAGTAGCTACAGACGACCTTCAGTGCAGAATGCTAAAATTAATTTATAATATTGGTTCAATAATTAAATAATAAAAGAATCATTATTTACATCCGTACTGTCAATGCCAAACAGTGCCGCCAGATTGCTTAGAGAGAAAATCATGTGATAGGTTGACTCTAATGTGAATGACAAACTAAACTAGATATAAACTAAAAGTATTGGCACTTCGCTAAAGTTATCCTACATAGTCATGCTATTGAAATTTTACCAACGAAAAATTATAATGCATAATAATCGCCGTTCATTGGGCGCCCGCAAGTTTGCAGTTTGCAAGATTCATTGCATTGTAAATATGGTCAACTAAAATCTGAATTATGTTGCACCTCATCAATTTATTTCTGATAAGATCTTCTTTATTTTAACCTTATAGTTTTAATGTAGAGTCCTTTTATCTTTGTCGGATAAATTTCATATAATTTAACTAAGATTGCAATACATTTTGAAATTATGCACAAATTCACGATAAATAGGTAGATCTGACAACCCTGAATGCTTGGCCATCTGCGGGAAATTTTATTTAAATTTTGACATTTCATTACTTTTGTAGCGATTGTGTTGAATGTTTCCAATTCAGTCAGAAAAGATTTCAAAGAATTTTCAAGGTTTCAATTTCAATTCACCGAAAAAATAGGTGTATTTAACTACTATTAATTAACAGTACCTATGTGATTCGTATTTCTTTATATTTTCCACATAAAACAGAAATCGTCATGGGTTACTACGTTGGTAAGTAAATTTTTTTATATTGAAATTCATACTGAAAATTAATGTTTTCTGAGAATGTGGGTACCTTATAGTTATTTAAATTTACATTACATGTTCCCATTGCTGCAAAATTCTGACCGTTAAAACATTTTAAAGATTTGTTTGAATATAAAAAATGTACCTACACATTTATTAGGTTAAGTTAGGTACATTTATTCTAGAGTAAAATATATTTTTTGGGCATATTTTACCTTTGAAATCTTACATTGTTGGCTTTAAAGTTTACAACCTAAATGTTCAAAAGATTTAAAATTCAAATGCTCTACACGACAACAGAAACCACTGCGTAAATATACTTATATGCTAGGTTGGTTTTAAAATGATAAACAAGGCAGTGGTAAAGCCAACGAAAATAGGACCTTCATTCGTTGGTAAAGCTCTTCCAGACCGTATTATGACCATCTTTTACTATTTTTGGAGTTGCCTATAGATCAATAGGACAATATTTGACGTTGTAAATTATAGATCAGTATTGATTTTTCGGACAAATAGTTCTAACTTTCGTAGAAAATAATATTTGAAATTTTTTGTTGGTTGTGATTATAATTCATAATCATAATCATTAATATAATATAATTTTCACAATAATCCGAAGGTTTGTGCAACAAATCATCAATCAGCAGACAATGGAAATGACATTAAATATTGGAGTTTTCATTGGGTTGTTTGTCACCTCTATTTTTAACATCGTATGTGAAAATGACGGAAACTTTTATGTTACAAAGAAAAATCCGCCGATAATGAGATCGAACATGTTACATAGACGTATTTATGTAAAAATAATCGCCTCAACTCTATATGTTATAGAGACAAAATAACGTCAATAATGTTCAACTTATAATTTTCATGAATTAGGGTCGAATTTCGACCACTGGGCGTGTGCTAGTAGTAGTCAAATTAAATATTGAAATACCTATAGACTTAGTTTATAAAAAATCAATATATTGTAGTGAATGAATAAATATTACAACCATTTAATATACCATACCACCACAAAATGCACCTTTCCTTCTAATAAACATTCTAATTCTATGTTTGCGATATATTAAATTAGAGACTTGACGTACGTCAGAAGTCAGAACACCATAAAAGGGGCAACTGTTAACCACAGCTGAGAAGCACAGAAAAAGAGAAATAGAGACAGGGTGATAATGAGAGACGGGAAGTTTATTTCGTATGAAACTTTCGCTGCCATCGTTCAAACTCAAATTATTGCTGCTCTTTGCCTTTTAACCCACTTTTCTTCTTCTTCTTCTTCTTTCGGTTTTTACCTTCCTGGGTTTGCCGTGTTTTGTTTCCATAAGTCTCTATGTTCCCAATCTCCCATTTCTAGTTTATATATTTTTCCCAAGTCAAAATAGGTCGATATCGTTTTCTTTTACGCTTTGGCGACCATTCTATAATTTTTTATGGCCATCTACTTTCTGGCTTTCTTTTGACATTCCCATACCATTGGAGGGCCAGTGTCTTTGTTATAGACTGATTTATTCCTAGTCTAGTTCTACGGTTCTGATCTTATCTCGAACTGCTGTTGTTATTGGCCATATCTCCGCGCCGTAGAGTACAATATTTTTCACAATGCTATGGAACAAACATTACTTTATATCCTGGCTTAAATTTTCAGTCCATAGCAAGCCATTTAGAGTTTTTGTCGTCATTTTCCCGATACCTATCTGCGTTGAGAGCTCTTTCTCGTAAGTGCCAGCAGAAGTTATTGTTATTCCCAGGTATATTACACGATTCTATCTGTTGGCCATCTGTTTCTAAGTTTTCTGCACCCCCCTATGCACATATATTCTGTTTTTCGGAAGTTGATCCTCAGACCCCATTTCTGAAATTCCTCTCGTAGTCTCCTCAACATACATTCCATATTTTCTGGATGTTGGGCAAATTCGACTTGATAATCGGCGTATAATAAGGAAAGTAATGTATGATTCTATATTTTAAATCCAATATCCAAGCACTGACGGTACCAGGTTTCCAGACATTGTTCAATCGAAGAGCAACGTTGATAAAGTACACGCTTGTTTTAAGCCTTTGTTTATTACGATGGGTTTTGTGTAGTGCTTTCCTATTTTTTTATTCTGCTTTCGTTGTCCTTATACGTTTTTTTAATTATATTAATCAATTTTTTTCTCTTATATTCACACTTCGCATTGCTTTCATCTGGGTATATTATCATATACCTTTTTCAGGTCTACAAAGGTCAACTGTGTTTCTGTTGATTTATCTTTGTTTAATCTATTACTTGTCTCTGCAGTGAATATTGTCTAAACATGATCTTTCTCTTCGGAAACCACTTTGTTCTTCGCCAAGGCTTACACTCTCGATTTCTATTTTTTCGTGATCGTACGGAATTTGGGAGAGATGTGTGTTTATAAATGAAAGAGAGGCACTGATTAAGACAACAATGTTTATCTCGGCCCATTCACCAAATGTACTGTGTAAGTTGTAAGCTCGTAAACCTAAGTCTTTATGCAAAATTCAACATAAGGCTGATGGATGTAAGATGACTACGACGATGAATTGACCCAGTGATGCCAAGAGATGGTATGTCAGGAACTCAGGCCCTCATGGATTTAGATTGACTCCTCAGCATGCCCTTAACAACAGTGTATTGTTTTTGTTCAACACAAACTGTTACAGATGAAAAGTTAATTTGAAAACCATAATAATTATCGGACAAGAATAACTGAAAAAATTAAGTTTGAGTTGGGAGACAAAACACGTTGCTTACTTTAATGCTTTACGCATACGGCATGGACTTGTCTACAGAAAAAAATTATTTGCGCAAAGTGATATACTTGCTGACTATCCCCCCCCCAGTCCGGTTTGAAAATTGTTCCAGTATTGCTACGGTAGAACTCAATAATGAAAGATCAAAATTCTATTTTCTTATGTTTAACCGACTTCAAAAAGAAGGAGGTTTTCAATTCGTCTGTATCTATGTTTTTTTTTATGTTTGTTCACCGATTACTCGGCAACGGCTCGAGGAATTTCGACCATTTTACTGGATCCTGTTTGGGGGGATAGCGAAGTGGTCCCATATTTTTTTTATTCAAATAGCTTTTACCGTTTCTTAGAAAATGGGGAAAAACTATTTTTACCTATTCTCATATACTCTATGCCATGGTGGAGGAGCCGGTATTATCATAAAATTTGAAAAATTTTATTCGGAACGTGGGACAAATTGAAAAGAGATTGGATTAGTTTCGTGATATCTCAAAGTGGGCAGCAATTTTTTTCAAATAACATAGCTTGTATCGTTTCTTATAGAATGGGGAAAAACTTTTTACCTATTTTCTTATATTCTATGTCTTGGTGGAATCGCCGGTATTATAAGATTAGATGAAGTTACTGGTATTAACTATTCGGAACTTGGGGTAAATTGTAAATAAGGTGAATTAATCAAAATCAAAATAAGTGTCAGTTTTTTTAAGAGAAAAAAGTTATTCTTCACAAACAGATTTTTTACTTGGTCTAAAATATAAACAGTAATCATTCCATGTCAATTTTTATTAACTGTAGACATGGTTTGTCTTCAAAGAGGGCTTTTAGTTACAAATTAAAGTATCTTCATTTCTGTTAAGATATAAAATTGTTATCAAATAGAAATAATCTAATACTATAATACGAACAAGGTTTGTTTATATATATATATATATATATATATATGGGTTCTGGAAAAAAGGCTCTAACGATTTCGATGAAATTTTCTTATTTAGAAGTTTCAATGGATAGAAATCGATTGGTTAGGGTCTCATATTTGGGAAAATCGTTTTGCAGAGAAATTAAATAATTAAAAAAGTTATTGAAAGTTTGTGACAATCAAGATAGCTGATTTTTAATTTAAAGGTGTTCAATACAGGGTGATTTGGTAACCTACGTAAGAGTGAGATTCGTCTTGTAAAAATTCTTTCAATACAGGGTGATTTGAGAGTAAAACTGTAATGATTTTTTCAATACAAAATGTATTTGTATGTTCGGAACAAGTAACTATTTAATGCCTACCTCATATTTTCCTAGCATTATATTTTTACACCCGGAGATTTCAAGTTTTCAATGTGATAAAATTGCAGAGGCGGGCGATTTTTGGATGAGTAAAATCTTATGAATTTGCATATTAATTTCACGCATATAAATATAAATTTGTGGTGTAAAAATAAAATTATATAGGGTAGTTATTAAAATGTTAGGTGATCCATAAGATTTGCTATGCAAGATGGTTAAAATATAGCGTCGAATGTAATTATATCATACACGATGGTTAGTAAAAAGCAAGAAAAAATAATTATATAAGGTAGCTCATAGCAGTTTGAAATTAATGATAGCTAACATACAGGGCGAAGTACAAATATTGTTATGAAGGATGGTTAAAAAAATATTAATAGAATGTTACAGCTGTAGGATAAATCATTTACAATTACAGCCATTGCATTACTGAAAATTGTAAAATAAATACATTTAAAAAAAAAACAAAAACCGACTTCAAAAGAAAATTAACTAAAAAGCATGAAATAATATTTTGCTACAATTAAATACTTTTTATGATATTGGTGCCAATTTGAACAGCGAAGTTGCGAAGTACAACTAATCAATGTACCTCACAAAATATTTTCACTTTCGCTTGGCACCGACTTCATAAAAAGTATTTAATTGTAGCAAAATATTATTTCATGCTTTTTAGTTAATTCTCTTTTGAAGTCGGTTTTTGTTTTTTTTAAATGTATTTATTGCTCTTAACATTATTGTGTCTCTTTTCATCCTTTTAGATGGGTTCTCATTATTGCAACTTTTTAAATTATCAACAGGCCTTAATTTCCAGCACATTTGTTATATTTCAGGAACTGATACTGTAATAATCTTGGAATTTTCTTTTTTTTTATTACTTATATAATTTTATTTCTTCTCATTTAATGATATTTCGGTTTTGTCACATGACATTTCATTTTTTTTTTAATTATTACAAGTAAAGATCACTTAACTCTTAAGAAATGTCTGGAGTTTTAAACATGACTAACGTTTTTATTCTTCTATGCCAGTCCGGTATTCAGGCAGAAAAGGTATCGCTATATTTAGGGTTGCATCTTTAAATTTAAATTGTTCAGGTAAACAACAAATATAATAGTTACCTGAAAGGGGACATTAATTTGTTTTCAACAATATATCCTAGCAGTCGGGGTTTACTTATGTATAAAGCAGATTGTAGTGTACAAAAGTTTTTTGTTCAGGTAATTGAGGGTATATAAACGCACTTAGATATAAGGTTAGGGATTTAGATAATATTTTAGTGGCATAATTAAGGTGACCGTCTGTTTCTTTCTTAGAAGACACCTTCTTAAAAATGGTTTTAATAATAAAATATAAAATAATATCATAATGAATTATATAATGATTTATTCATGGGCGTACCCAGGTTTGAGGTAGAAGCTTATCAACATATTTTGGCTTTTTATACCTAGCCTCATTACTGCATTTTTGTTAAAAACTCAAGAACAACAACGCCTTCCTTAAAGCACGTTAATTTATTTTTGTGAAAATTTGCTAATATTATTTTTAAGGCACTACTTACTTTCTTAGTAATAAGTTTTCCAGAATTTTGATAAATTTTTTGTTTTAAGTATGTACCCGGGTCTGACTGTGAAATAGTACCCGGGTAGTAAACATTTCTTTTACACGGGTATACCCGAATCCGAGTAGAAAACCCTTCTTCGAGGTGTCATTCTTTTGTACGCAAGACCATATATACATAATATATAGTGTTTCTGGTTAGGGTACCTTCATCAGTTGCGCTTCCCACAATTGAATGTCCACACTTCTTTATGTATTTGATACATTTCTTCAATTTTGAAGATGCGAGAAGTAAAGACCGACATCTAGGATTTTCGGGGAAACTGGCACATAGAGGTTCCGAATTTTTAATTGCTGTTACCCATAATTCCTAGGGTAGAATCTCACGATGAAATTTTCATGTTAACTTCACCTGTCAGAGGTATTGAATACTCTCTTCGAGGTGTCATTCTAACCTAGGAATTACGGGTAACAGCAATTACATGGAACGGCTCCAGATTCGGAACCTCTATGTGCTAGTTTCCCCGAAAATCCTAGATGTCGGTCTTTACATCTCGCGTCTTCAAAATTGAAGAAATGTATCAAATACACAAGGAAGTGTTCTAGAGGACATTCAGTTGTGGGAAGCGCAACTGATGAAGGTTCCATAACCAGAAACAATACATAATATATATATTGTCTTGCGTACAGAAGAATGACACCTCGAAGAGAGTATTCAGTACCTCTGACAGGTGAAGTTAACCTGAAAATTTCATCTTGACATTCTAACCTAGGAATTACGGGTAACAGAAAACCTTACTTGGTAATTATTTTGCTTCTCTAATCAAATTTGCTATGAATAATTGCGTATTATATCTTGTTTTTGTGCATTCTGACACACATTTGTACTTTGCCCTTCGTTGGTGATATGTAGGTATTTAAGTAAACATGTATGAATCAAAGTTCTAATTTAGTAAATCGTAATAATTTGCCTAAAAATGTAATATCTAAAACCTTGTATTATCAAATTATTTGGCAAAATATTGTTATTTTACCTATTTCTGTTCGTCCCAAATTAAGGGTTAAAATGCTATTTTGAAACTGCATTGCTCGAAATAAACAAAACACTTAACAATAGCCAAACCGAGCAGTTGGACCTCCTGTTTATGCAGTCTACACGCTACAATTAGATTCAATAATTTGGCCAAAACAAAAATTAAACATATGACAGATGTTTAAGGGCATATGGCCCGCTGCGATCGACGTTTCGCCGTCGACGAAAAAGTATAGAATAAGGGAATCCCAGTAGCTATAATTAGCGAGACGATTTCCAGGAAAAACTTCCTAAACACAGGGTCTCTCCGCGGAACACAATTATTTATTCTATTTCGAGCAACTGAAACGTCTAAAATGTTTCCGGATGGGCCGCACGAATGTCGTGAATTCGTATAATGCATAATGGTTTATAAATTTTGGGCGCAGGATCTGCCGGTGCATGTCGCTCGAATTGAAATATGTTACAATTTCGTGGTGAAGGTCATCATTATGCGTTTAGTTAAGTACCTTTTAATTCTGGTGCAGCAACAAGGCAATGTGCAAGGGATTGCAAGTATTTACACGGTGAACCTTGATCCAAGTTTTGCATATATACAGAGGCAACAAAATGCCTGTTTTTCCGGAGATTCATACTGTTATGAAAGCTGCAGATTAAAAAAAGGCTGTGCCAAAAAGCTCCAGAGTTTTTTTTCTTGCTCTCCGCTAAAGATATCGTAGAGCACATCATTCTCAGAGGTCCATCATCAAATCTGAAGTTTTCCCGCTTAAATAACACAGAAATTGATTTTTTTACCTTATTTAGGTATGAAGATCGAACACAAAAAAAATTTCTATCACTCACTTGAATACTTATAAATGTGACTATAGTTTCGAAACAGACTTAGTGTCATTATCAAACGACGAAACATAAATACAAGTACAAGACAAAGGTAAACTAATTGAATTGAATTAATTGAACGTTAAGTAGAAACTACGATATTAACAAATCGAACAAAATACTTCTATTACAATTTAATGGTCATTTCGGATGGTATTCTTGAAAAAGATTAAGCCTAATTGAATTTCAACCTATTCTAACATTGAAATTTTATGGTACAGGCGTTGACAATGCAAATTTTTGTATCATCTAGTTTTTGGAAAAGAATATCCTGCATTAAGTATATTATTTGAAAATGTAGGATCTGTTTTTTGATATTTAAATGAGCGGAAATATTCACTATAACGGGGTATAAAATTATTTGTTGTCATTCCTACATAAAAACTATTACAGTCTGGCAGATTAGCTTATAAACTGTATTATTTACTGTAATAAGTTATCTTTATGTTTGGCGTTAAAAATAATGTTTGAAAGTTTATTCTCAGATTTGAAAATGACTTTAATGTTATCAATATAATATATAATATATTTCAATAATTTTGCTATTCTATCACTAACCTTTCCAAAGTATGTTAAGGAGACATATTCAGATATGTCTTATTAACGTTTTTAGGAAAAGTTAGTGATAGAATCGCAAAATTATTGAAATTTCATAACATTAAAGTATTCAAATCTCAGAATAAAGTTTCAAACATTATTTTTAACGCCAAGGATAAAAATAATTTATGTAGTAAATCTGGAGATTATAAGCTAATCTGTCCACACTGTAATAATTTTTATGTAGTAATGACTACAAGAAATTTGATCACCCGTTATAGTGAATATTTCCGCTAATTTAAATATTGTAATGTTTTAATTTTCACACACGGGTTCTGTTCAGTACTTGGATTTATTTAAAAACACAGTCCAACTCACTCTAATTTATTTCCACTACTTTAACACAATTTATATTCACAGAAACTATTTACATTTTATCATAACTATACAATACGACCGTCGAAAACTGAATGAATCCTATCGCCAGCTGTCCATATTTATATATTTCTCTCGGAATTGGCTGGATAGGCAAGGCGAACCAGTCGGGCAATATCAGCTTGAAACTCTTGTATGGATTCAATCAATTTCTGATGGCAATTGTCAGTTGGGAGTGATAAACGTGCTCCAAATGGATTTGTCCATACCTCAGTTCTAAGTGTTTGACCAGTTGTTCGTAGTCTTCTTGCTCAGAGGCGTTCAAGGTTTGCAAAATATCGGTAGCATCCCCTCTTAAAACGAGTGTTAGTGCTATTGACTTCTCCTCTGCCGACCATCGGTTTAACTTTGCTGCAGCCTCAACTTGGCGCCTGTAATTAGCCCATGACGATTTTCCATCAAATTGGGGAGGTTTCATTTTGTGTCTTGCCCGTCGGGGCCAGTTTTTGAATCCACTAGTTCTGAACTGTTTCTGCTTTGAGTTTTTGATTGAGTTTCTCCCTTTTGTATTGTGACTACCTGTTCTTTTATTTTGCCGATCGCACCCTTTTTTGACTAACTCTTTGACTATTGTTTGCTTAAGTATCGGGATCGTTACCTTAATTTATTAGACCATCTCGTAGCCGTTGTACTAATTCACTTTTCTTTCCACTTCTTTCATGTGTTCTGGAAGCTTTATGGGAATTTCCAGTAACGGCAGCGGTCCGCCTGTTGAGAGCCAAAACATTTCGGATTCCCAAAAGTATTCTCGTAACAATATCAAAAAACAGATTCCACATTTTCAAACCATATACTTAATGCAGGACATTCTTTCCAAAACTAGAAGATACAAAAATTTTGTATTGTCAAAGCCTGTACCATAAAATTTCAAAATTAGAACAGGTAGAAATTCAACGAGGTTTAAAATTTTCCAAGAATATCATCCTAAATGACCAATTAAATTGCAATAGAAGTATTTTGTTCTATTTGTTAATACAGTAGTTGCTAAATTAGTTTACCTTTGTCTTGAATCTTCTCAGTCTTTCATTAACTTGTCGAAACTAGACTCACGTTTATACGTATCTATTCAAGTCAGTGATAGAAAACAATGTAAATTTTTTTGTGTTTGGTCATCATAATTGACTACCACAAAGTAACGGCTACCACCATGAAATTTTTTATTTATGTATTCTTGCAGCCCAGGAAGTTTTTTTTTCTCTATATAATCCATGGCTATACCTTCTTATAATACACTAAATTTGGAACAAAAAATCTCATTGAGCAGAATTTTCGTTTCCATTATTTTATTTTTTTACAAAGCTTTGAAATCAAAATTTTCTATTTTTTGCCTTTTCAGCTATAAATAATAAATTATTGAAGTTAGACGAAAAAGTTAAATGACAATTTTAGAGTTTGTCTGACATACTACAAAAAGTTTTAAATATATTTTTTGTATCGTCAATACAAGTTACAGGCTTGTACATTCATTATTTTTATATTATTAACTTTTTGTTAAAAAGGTATTGATCTTTACACAAACAAACCAATAAGGAATCATAGAAAAATTTAATTTTTGTACAAATTGTATTGATAAAATTTTGTATAGTGTCACCCATCAAAAACTTATTTAAGCTTATGATGCTTTATTGGCTTTTGTGCAAACATCGGTATTTTACTTACTAATTAATCTTTAACACTACTACTACTCAAGACAACAACATTACAGTTACAACTATGCCATATATACAGGGTCTGTCAGAAAGATTGAAAAGAGTGGGCAACAGATTTAATGTTAAAACAACATTCCAAACAAGAAATACACTTAAATCTTTAATATCGAAAACAAAACCAACAAACAAACCCAGAACTCAAAAAACTGCATATATAAGATTCCTTGCGAATGCAACAAATTTTATATTGGAGAAACATCGAGACCATTAAACGTACGAATAAATGAACAAAAGAATTACATAAAGAAACGACAATTTGAAAAATCAAAAATTTGTAAACATGCTTGGGACCTAGGCCAAAAAATACAATTTGACAATTCAACTATACTTCACAAAGAACAACATAACACAAAACGAAAGATAAAAGAGTCTGCCTTAATTCTTTTGAATGAAGACGATTGTATCGCTTCTACTTCTGTAGAATTTAATCGTATCTGGTTACCGACAATTAAGGAAGAAATTATTAATGGTAACCTCCTTTTGAACAACCCAATATCGGGATAGTTCATAAGGTTTTTTCTAGGTTTTCCCTTATGACGTTAATGGGATCACTGAAACAATAGAATTCTTTGATCGCATTTTTGGCGAATGCGCTATCTTATAACAAAGTCGTACCTAGGAACGCCACTTATAAATTCTAAAGACAACTCTTTCAAATTCTTCTAATTTGAAAGCTGGTTAACTATAATTCATGATCTTTAGAATTTTTTGTGCTACCTGTATATCTAAAAACAACAAATTTTCTAATGTCAATTTTAAATGTCATAAATCAAATTTTCATTTTGCAATCCACATCAATAAATATAAAGCAATTGACAACGAAGTCAGAATAGACTTTGAAACGTTTGGTATTCCTGCAATATACGTAGTTTTATTTCTATTGTGGTATTATTCCCCAAAAAAAACATAAAAGTAATCAAGAATATGCCACAAACAACGTTTAGAAGATAATTAATTATTGTTAAGAACTGCTTCTGGAAAAAACTTAGATTAAATTCCAGATCTGTGTAAAAACTCTTTGAAAACAATTGAGTATCAGTAAAAGTACTTTCGAGAAGTTCTATTTCACCTCCACTTTCAAAAGTATTCATAAAACAAATACTTGGCTCGTGGAAGATGATCTGCAATCTGTATTGTATACTTAGGCCTTAGGAAACAACAAATTAACAAAGTACCAGAGAATCAATTTAGAAAAGACTGAATAATTCGCAACTACATAGCACAGAAAATGCAATATAAGACTGCTCTAGAAGGTTTAGTTGCTCTCGTCTGTTAAATCTCTTTTTTTCCTTTTTTTTCGGTCCAATTCCAGCTTCTTCCAGACCATAATTCCCATTTCATCCAGATCCTTCACCAATTTCTCCAGCCGTTTTTTCATAGGTCTTCCTCTTCTTTTTACTCCCTCATTTCCCAAGGGTATTCTTTTGTCGGTTATTCTTGCTATGTTTCATAACAATCTAGCTATGTTTGCCCTCATCTTCTGAATAAAACTTGTTTTTTGCGTAGTTCTTCAATTTCTCTATTCGTTTGTATCCTATACTCGTCCTGGAACTTAACTCCTCCAAAGATTAGGCGTTATGGTATGGGGTGCTATTGCACATGGAAGTAGGTCACTTTTACTCTTTGTTCGAGGCAACATGATAGCGCAACGTTATCTTGAGGAAGTAGAGAAGCCGTATGCCCTCCCTTAATCGGCTAATGGATCCCATATTTCAACAAGATAATGCTCGGCCTCACGGTGCTCGAGTTAGTATACAATTTTTCGAAGAGAGCCCTATTAATGTGTCGTCATGGTTGCCCAGATTTTTCGACCATAGAATTTGTCAAACATATTATTAACAAACTTAATAAATAAAAAAAATAAACTCCTTGGTGCTTCTATTTAAATTTTAAAGATTTACTCCTTACTATAGTATCTATTTTGTACCAAAACAGTATTAAATTTAAAGGTCTCCTTCTGGCCGTTGCGGTTCTTCTGACATTGTGTATATCAAGCCATTAGGTACTTTCCGAAGAATCACTCCTTGTACTAGGTTAAACAAAACTCATGGGGGAGTGACTAATCGGTAATATTGCTATTTCCTGTAATTTTGGTAATCATCTCTATCAGATTTCCAAGTTTTTTGTCTTTCTTAGCAGTTCCAATACCTCCTACAGCTTATTCATTTTAATGATA
This sequence comes from Octodonta nipae, assembly GCA_034190945.1. NCBI lineage: Eukaryota > Metazoa > Arthropoda > Insecta > Coleoptera > Chrysomelidae > Octodonta > Octodonta nipae. The sequence continues at coordinate 110,151,324 of CM067221.1, read as the reverse complement.
AATATATATATTTTTCAAAAATCATTAAGAATATTTTTATTTAAATAAATTGGTTTGATTATTTCACAGCGTTTCTTGATTCTAACAAAAACGTCATAGATGTAGCATGGAAGAACTCACATAAAAGCTACAAAACTTGCAAAAAGCAATATCAAAAACTGCAACTGCAATGTCCAAATAACAGAAAATGCAGACTAATTGATGTCCAATGTTTAACTTTTAAACCTTAACGTTTAACGTTTAGACCTTAACGCTTAACCCTTAACATTAAACGTTTGTTTTTGGAATGATGTTTAATGTTTAATGATTACTGTTTGATGTTAAATATTTAAGTAATACTTTAAAAACAACAATTAACGGACAAATTTTTACGGAGTCAAATAATTTGTTTTTAAAGAATTCTTTAGGAGAGATCTGGAATATTTCATAACGCTATCCTTTTTGGCTAACTGGCCTGTCTGCAAACTTCTAGATCTCTATTTAACAATTCTCTTTTGTAATTTAAAAAGGAATTTCGTCAAGATTTAAAATTGATTTTCATAAACATAAGTCTAGGACGTTAATTAAGTTCCAGTAATAATTTTGAAGCCAATCATAACGAACTGACGTTAATTTACTTGTCGTTTCGATTAGAGTTTAAAAATCATGATAGAAATTCCTCTCTTACACTGAAATCTCTTGAAGCCAGAAACTGTTGCTGGTAACACGCCCACGCACGGGATCATAGCGTCCGTTTCCAAGGCTTCCCGCGATAACTCCGAACGGGGGTCTCGTAAAAAGGAATTTCAAACGGCGACTTAAGTTTTTCATCCCATCCAAACGTAGACCGAGAGAGTTCATTTGACTCACTTCAATATCCCTAAAAGTTCTTAACTTATTTAGATTCTCGATTCATCTCGTCGGACAGGCAGTCCATTTCCATTTCGCCCCGTATGTGAATTATAGCGGGAACGTGAGACAACATACCATGGACGGAGTTGGTAGCTGGATGGGGCGGGAGTTTCGACAAGCGAGGGTGGTTTGAGGCGATCGATAGTACACGACCTCACCCTCAACGGCCCGTCTCCAAGGACGTCGAAATTTTAGAGAATTTTCAACCCACGAAGTGTCGTTGATCGTCGACGCGGCTCGAAATTCAACTGTTTTCATTGTAAGTTTTTCACCCGGTGGTAGGAAACATTCGGTGTTCTCGAAAAAGAATGATAAGAAACTCAGACATTTTTTTTTCAAACAAGCTTGTGAGTAGTTGAGAAAAGAACTAAAATCTTAAAAATAAAAGGAGATATGTAATTTTTATGATTTCGTACATTTAATATATGGAAACTCTAACTCTAAAATTACTCCTGATCTGTCACATCACAGCAAATTTTCTCCGAAACTACTGGACGGAAAGCCTTGAAATTTGGTATCAGTATAGTTTGGTGATCCGAACACATGTTGTAAATGAAGAAATTTTCATTTCAGGGGTAATTTTGGGGAGAAAATGTTCAAAATTCGATCATTTCATCCCCTTCATCTGCAAAATTATTGAGGCTAAAATGTTGAAAAAATGGGGCATACAGAATGTTTCTAAAATAGGGTTCAGCTTTGTTTAGAACTCATTAAAATAAGCCAAAAAGTCCCTACTAACATGTGCCCTAAATGTTATATGCCCTTAAAAGGGCTCAAACAAAACTTTTTTAGGATACCTTTTTGCATACCATAAAGCTGAGCTGACGTTACTGACTGACATTGAGTCATGATATGATGTCTAGTTGTGTGGGCATTAGGCTCTAAGATAAAACATTTTTTAAAAAAATATAACCGACTTCCACCTATAACTAAAAAGCTAAGAATAATTATAACAAAATACAACTCTAGCAAATAAATAACACATTCAATGTTGTAAGGTACCTACCCAGGAAGTAAAAAATGTAAACATTAAATTCTGTACAAATTAATTAGCTATCACTCTAGTATATTTTTGAAGTCGGTGCCAAGCAACAATCAAGTTTGATGAATTAGTAGTTTCATAAGTACGCAATGAAGGATTTTTTTTAGATTTGCTTGATCGCACGAGTAATAATCGATTATTAATCTTCAAAAATATACTAGATTGGTTGGTAATTAATTTGTACAGAATCTAGAGCACAAAAAATCTTATATTTTCTTCACTAAAATAATAAAAAATACAGTTTACATTTTTTACTTCCTACACTAGTTTGAATCCAATTCAGGACAAACATGTAGGTAGGTTTTCCTAGCTGGTTTCCACAACATTGATTGAGTTATTTATTTGCTATATATCCAGACTTATAAAAATGTAATTTGTCATAAAAAGATAATTATTTTTAGCTTTTTAAAATTTCGGGGGGTTTGAACCCCAGACCCCCCCCCCCCGGCGCTTATAGGTGTTTTGAAGTCGTATCCATTTCGGACTTATCCTGATTGTTGATAGGCGACTGTTTGTGGTGTATTTTTTAATGTTCGATTTGGTTGTACTTCAAAAATACAAGTACTTTTTAGTTTTTTTTCAAAATAATTCCAAACGTGGGAACACCTTCAGGTGCTTCAGTTAAGACAATTTAAAATAATAATATTCGTCTATTCACAGTCGCAGTTATTTAAGGTTATGTTCTACTCAGTATAACTATACAGTTCTATAACGTAATTGTAAATTTAAAACGCAATTAATAGACAGAAGTATTTTAAAATTATCCAGGTAAGAGGCATATTTTCTAAGATTTAAAAAGCCTCAACATTACACAATGTTTAACAATGAAATATATCTGAAAAGGTGGATCGATACATTTTTATTTAAATTGATTAATTTTACTTAAAAGAATCAGGTAAATGTTTACTATAATATTCATGAACTTGTAAAATGTAAGTGCTTCTTGGGAAATAACACCACAGTAAAGAAAATTGCGTATATTCCAAAAGTTTAAAAAGACTTAATAAGCCCAAAATATATTAGCACAGAAATATTATAATCATAAAGCTTATGGAAGAATTTGAAAGGGTGATCAGAATTTTATGTGGCTCCATGTAAGCTTATTTCAACTTTTTAAGGGAAAACCTAGAAAAAAACGTGACAACAAGGAGATGAGCATCTTTCTTCTTTAATTATCGGCAACCAGGAACGACCGAATACGGAGGTAACTACAATATTTAACAAAATTAAAGATCTTTTAGTTTTCTTTTGGTATTGGGTTCTTCTTTGTGTATATAACTGAATTTTGAAACATTTTATGACCAAGGTCCGTCCTTTTGGATTTTTAAAATTGTCGTTTTTTTTATGTAATTTTTGTCCGTTTATTCGAACATTCAGAGGTCAGAGGTTTCTCTTTATATAGTACATACGATTTTATAAATGCTTTTTTTGTATTTTGAGTTGTGTTATTTGGTTTGGTTATTGATATAATTGATTTTAGCGTATTTCTTGTTTTAAATGATGTTTTCGCACTATTTTTAGTCTTTCTGATAGACCCTGTAAGGTATAGTTACATAATGTGATTTGGGAGTTGTTGCTTGGTGAGTTTGGTGTTGGTTGTTAGGGTTTGTTTGGTATTCTGTATTTATTAATAAATTTATTTGGGTAATGATTGGCAGAAAGTACATTTTTTATAAACTTTTTTCTTCATTGTAAATTAGAACTTGTTTTTTGCTCTGTCATAGGATTTAATGATACCTCTTTTTAACGAACTTGAGTAGAGTTATTGAGATTCCTGTTATATGAGTTGGTTTTCTGTAAACCTGTTTTATGTCGATTTGTTTTGGTTATTGAGGATTTACGCATTACTAAACGACATAAACAAGACAGAACCAACTATTCAGTTTTTAGTTATAGGTGGAAGTCGGTTATATTATATATTTTTAATGTATTACTTCAACTTTTTAGTTTTTTTTTTTGAATTCAGGTAGTTTTCTTCTTTATTTTTATTTATATATAACCTTAATAGGACCATAACATCGAAAGCCCCAACATACACAATATAATTTTTATTTAATTTGACAGGTAAATTTACAAGTACGCGTTTAATAAGCCCAAAATATCTTTATTCCTTATGGAACACTGAACTACCTTTTTTTGACCACTATAGATACAATTATTACCAACTCATTATTAACATTTTATGTCTTCTGTATTAGGACGGAGTCCATCCCATATTTACGCCCTCCTATATTTCAACGATAGTATATAACTCCTTGAACATTAATTATTTCATTTTTAACATTTTATATTATCGCCCTGCGAACATTAATTCCTGTTCACACTTTATACAACTTCTTATAGGCTATAAAAGAAATAATTTTTTAATCACGCTATATAAATATAATTCAACTCCAGCATATATTTCAACCATTCTGTATATGATTTGCTTATGTCCACATCATATAACAGTTTTTTAATCACCCTATATAATTTTAGTTTCACATTTTGTCCAACATTTTTATACCACCATACTCCTAACATTCTACTCCGTACTATATTTCAATCATCATATAAATGCAACTCCTTCTATCACTTTACTTTGTGATTTTGTTTGCTATAACTAAACACCCTGTGTATAAACGCACCAAATAGCAGTTAAAAGAATGACATGTGTTGTCACTGAATTTTTTATTAGGCTGGGAGAATGTGACAACCAAAAGCACCGTCTTCCCAAAAATGGAAAATTTTGTCATTTAAATAAGTATTTGCCCGGTATACAAACAAAACGAGCTTCATACTCATTGATTTAAGGAGTCGAAAATACTATGCTTTACTACCTATATGCTTGAGATGTAAATAGAAAATTCGCAATTAAAACTTCCAGTGCCTAAAATTCCCGCACTGTTACGTTGGAATTAAAATATTTATAAGGGAATATCCGTTGTCATTTCGATGAAATTTTTGATAAGAGTTTTGGAATTTTCGGCGATTTTCTGCAAAACTGCAAGTTGCACGTCGCAGAAAAGTATATGAGATCACCAGGGATCTTCTTTAATAGATTAAACGTTAAAAAACTATACACATTTATCGAAAAATCGACTAAAATATTAGGGATATTGGTCGATTTCCATGCACGCATGTGTTCATTCACAAATTTTATCACTTTGCCAATAGGATTCTTTTCCAAAATTTGAAGTTTCACCAATCCGTATATATACTCTATTAAACAAGACCATACTCATTCAAAACGGTTCACCAAAGGAGAAGAAATCAGTTAACATACATAAAAAAAGTAAAAAAAATACGCGACGTATTGATAACCTCCTCCTTTTTGGAAGTCGGTTAAAAAGTACTCGATACTATGAAGTATCGATATTTTTGTTTCGATTCTTTTACGAGAACGATACTACTTTTTCGATACTACTCATCTATCTATACTATTATAAAATTGTAAGTTTGTCTGTTTGTTTGTTTGTTTGTTTGTTTGTTTGTTCGGGCATCACGTAAGAACTACTGAACTCATTTTGATGAATCTTTTTTTGTTGCAAAGTCTATAGTTTGACTTAAAATCTGGTATACATTTTATCTCCCTAAATTGACAGAAACCATAGATATAACGAAGAAACTTCGGCCATGTTGGGTAACACAATTACTCTGTTGGTTCCACCGCACCCACTGAATATTAGATACTTGCATCAGATTAGCTTTTATTCAAAATTAGGAATATACCAATGTAACATGTTTCGATTTTAAAAAATCAACTGATATATCAAGCGATATTTTACAGGGTGGTCTATATATAAGAAACATAGAGCGGAGGAGAATTACATGGATTTAAAAAATTTAAAAAAACGTATATTAGATGTCGCTTTAGCAGCTGCATATACACAATGTGTTTGAAATAAGGGGGAGTGGTATTAGTTATACGGGGCGTTGAAAACACTTCAACGCAAATGTTTATACGGTGCGGATAAAAAAATCTGTTATTTAAGCAGTTAGAATCTTTGAATTTTGTTTTTGTTTTGTTATTATTAGTGGAATTATAGTCTATAGTGTCGTTAAAAAAATGTTTTATATCCACAAGTAGTTGCATATAATAGGATGGTTGAAATATGTAGGGGAGTATAATTGCACCTATACAGGTGTGTTTAAAAAATATTTTAGAGAATTTTGATGATCTACAAGCTGTTCCATTTGCCGGATGGTTGAAATATAGGGTGGAGTAGCATTCTAAGGATACAGGGTGGGACAAAAATGTTGTATTGGGTGCCAAATACGTAGTTGCATATACAAGGTTTTTGAAATATAGTCTGCAGTAGAATTATAATTATACAGGGTGGGTAAAAAATGGTAGAAAAATTTTGTTACATAGCAGTTGCTTGTATGGAGTGCCTGATTTATAGCTACACAGTGTGATTCAAACAATGTTAGAAAAAGATGCAATTGAAAGGTGATTTTATTGAAGTGTAGAGAGAAATTATACTTTATGCTGTGAAATAGCGTGGCTCAGAATCAGTTGCACATATAGGAAATATAGGGTGGAGAAGTGTTATAGTTAAGTATTTAAAAATGTTATATCGGTTGACCAATAAGCAGCAGCGTATACAGGGTAGTTGTACATACAAAATTGCTATATAAGGTGCCCCATAAGCAGTTGCAGTTTTGATGAATTGATGGATTTATTGTTATACAGGGTGGTACAAAAAATGTTATACTGGGTGGCCGTGGGCATGAGCTGTTGCATATATGCAATATCTGACACATGGATCGAAGTACAATTATAGTTATACAGTGTGATTAAAACAATGTTAAAAAAGTTGCATATATAAGGGTGATTGTAATATAAGGTGGAGACAAAGTATTCTTTGAAGAGTGGTTAAAAAATGGTAACATAGCGTGGTCCATACGTAGTTGCATAGATAAGATAGTTAGTGGACCAGGGTTATAGTTAAGTGTTTAAAAAATGTTATATGCACATACAGGGTCTTTGAAATATTTTGTAGAGTAAAATTAAGATTTTACAGGATAGCGAAAAAATGAGTTGTAATGTTTGACTAATGGGCAGCAGTATATACACGATGGTTTTAATATAATATAATAATAGTTAAACAAGGCTTTCCAAAAAAAAGTTGAATAAAATTGTTATATAAACTGGTCAATAGCAAGTGAAAGAGAGTTACAGTTATATAAGGTGATTCAAAATAATGTCGAATAAAATTGTTATATAGATTGGTCTGTAAGCACTTGCCGTTTGGGTGAAATATATTCGAGATTGGTGGATTTCTAGTTAAGTAGAATGGTTAAAAAAAAGTTATATAGGATAGCCCATATGTTTCATAAGTTATTTCTTTTTGCAAAGACTTGAACATGCCACACGCGGGTGAAACCGCAGGTATCGGCTAGTGAATATATAAATCTTTTATATATGCTCATGCGAGTGCGGCACTTATGCCTGTGGTATGTACAAACCTCCTTGAGAGGTAAAAGATAATATTTCTAATAATAAAATAAATTTATTTGGTATAAATTTTCGTCTTTATTCTAAAATATTAAAAGGTATGAAGTACCAAGTAAACTAAACCGAAAAGAAATAACTGAAATCGTGCTTATTAAATCTTGACTTCTATTATTTTTTGCTGAAAGATATGCAACCCAATAAACACTAATTTGTACTAGCTGTCACATAGTGAGTAGTAGTACTAGTTAGGCATATATTTGCAAATCTGTTCTGTTCACTGATTTTGTCAAATTGTACTTTTCTGGCCATTTGAAAACAGTAAAATAAGACAAGTATATTAAATTAGCAGATTTTAAAAGTTTCTTGAGAAAATAAATCTTTTTAATTTTTGGGCTATGCAACCTAATAAACATTAATTTGTACTATTAGTTATATAACAGTGGAATGACGAATTACAACATTTGCTGAATTTCTAAACATTTATTATATGTAATTTCATTTATTTCTGGCTTATAAATAACTTATTCGTTTTTTTGCTGTCATGACAATCCTACTATAAAATTAACTAAGGTAAAGTATCTAAATCTGTTTAGCACATTTCTTGTTTTGGAACAGAATAATTAAAAATGTCATGATTAACATGTATTGTAATCAATTATTTAACTTTAAAATTTCTATTCAACAAGTTATCACTAGATTAGATCAAAATTTTTTTACAAATTATAGAAGTCCCATTATTCAAGTAATGAACATGACGGAGCAAAAACTAGGGTTTCACGCGATTGAACATATTTCTTTTGAGATGTACTCGAAAATGGTGTTTGTTTTAATAAAATTGGTTTTCGAGTTTGAGTTTTTGAAAATGAGATTAGTCGAAACGAAAAGTTTTACAGTTAGGCTACCAATTTTCAGTTAGACTCCCAATTTTTGTAAATAAGGAAATTGAAATTTTATCTAAATTTGCTCATACTACTTACTAATTTGCCAACGCGCGTTATTAGTGAAAATCACAAAATTTGAAACAACCAAATTACTGACAACAATAAAATCCCATTAATTTCATTAAAGAAAACTTTTGATAGGTTCTAAAATGGTCCATTTATCTGTAAAAATTTCTTTCCAGATTGACTGCATACAAACTACGAGGGCTGCCTTTTATATTTCGGGATTAGAGAACAAAAACAAATATTAACCATCGAAAATCGCTTTATTGTTTTTCAAAATATTCCCCATGAAGATCTATACACTTTTGCATGCGTTTGAACCACTTTTCCCACTCTGATTGAGTTATCTCCAAAACATGCATTCTGAACGCAGCAACCGCTTCTTCAGCTGTCGAAAAACGTTAACCTCTCAGTTTGTTTTTTACGTACGGGAATAAAAAGAAGTCATTTGGTGCAGTTGTTTGAGCCGATGTGTGAGAGCTGGCATTGTCGTGGGGAAGAGTGATCCGTCTTCGGCGGTTGGTTTTCCTCATTTCTTGGAAGACAACTGGCAAACAAATGGTTGTGTACCACTCAGAATTGACTGTTCTGCGTTGTTTTAGTAGTACGGTTGCGACATGTCCAGTTTTCCCGAAAAAACAGGCGATCATTTGTTTGGAAGTGCTTCGTGCGCGAACAACTTTTGTTGGATTCGGCTCAACTTGAAACACCCATACAGTCGACTGCTGTTTACTTTCGGGCTCATACGCGTAAATCCACGATTCATCACCTGTCATTATGTCATAAACGTGTTTTGAAGCACCGCGATCGTATTTTTTGAGCTTTTCTTTCGACCAATCGACACGAGCATTTTTTGAACGATTGACAAATTGTGTGGGATCCAACGCGAACAATTTTTTTTGACATTCAAATTTTTATGCAATATTGAATGTATGCTGGTCCCACTAATGTGTAAGGTTGACTCAATCTCACGATAGGTCACATGACGATTTTGCAATATCAGTTCGCGCACAGCATCAATGGTTTCCGGAACAACAACTGTTTTTGGACGACCTTCACGAAATTCGTCTTGGAGTGAACTACGACCTCGATTGAATTTACCATACCATCGGTAAACAGTGGTCCTTGATGGAGTTTCATCGCCAAAAATTAAATTAAGTTCATCCATGTAATCTTGCTGACTTAATCCACGTCGAAAGTTGTAAAAAATAATCGCACGAAAATGTTCACGATTTAATTCCATTTTTTGGCCGAGATGAATCCTTTAAGTTACTGTAAACAACACATAGCGCTCGTATGTCAAAACGTTCTGAGTACGTATAACCTCAAAAAGTCAAACTTTACGATACAGCTGTCAGTTGTCAGTTTGCAACACTAGGGCTGTCCAATCCCGAAATATAAAAGGCAGCCCTCATATTATAGTTTCTGAAGTTCTGAATGGGACTCTGTTGGATGTTTTCAACAAGACTTAAGATGAGTAAGGGTGGTTTCTAATAATATAAATTTGAATCATGAACTAAATGAAGATGACCTACATCGAAGTTTTGACTTTTCTGGAAAGCAGAGGTAAATACGGAAACTTTATGGTATGAGACCTATGGGTTTTTGTTGTACTGAACACAATTTGGACAGTCTTGCAATTGTTGTATAGTGAAATTGTAACAAGAATTCAAGTCGTAGAAAATAGCACGGAAAAGTGTTTCAGCAGGATGGCGAATTAGTTCACTATTCCCGACTGGTTCGAGGTTATTTGTCCCATGTTTCTCCAATTAAGCAGAGGTACGTCAAGTGGCCAATTCGTTCACTAGATTTGATCCCACTTAATTATTTCTTGCACTCAGAAATATATGAACGACGAACAATTTTCGACTGCCAAAATGGTCAACCGGAAACTTTCAGAAACCTGCGGTAATTTTCTAATTTTTCTGACTAGGTATTATTATAACATTTCAAATATATTTTGATGCATATTGTATCTATCGTCCAAAGAATCCTAGTTTTGATATGCCATTTCATTAAAGAGTGTTATTTGAGGTTGTGGTGCTATCTGAAATGTTGGCGTTTCTAAAAATAATTAATTGAAAAAGTTGAAAACTAACTGCAGATCTTATACTTTAATTTTATTTTGATATCTTCAAAGTTTCAAAAAATAAGTGAGAGAGTTACTATACGTATAGAAGCCCGTGAACAGAGAAATGGTATGTTGTAGGTAAAACAAGTAAAGAAACAACTTTTAACTATAACATTAAATTATTATTACATATTATTCAGAGACAACAAACATATCTATAAATGTAACCATAGTCATTAAATATTCTTAAATCTATAAAATTTACCTTAAACAAACATTTAAAAATACTCAAAATAAATATGTCAACATTTTAATATATCACATTGTATACAGTCGTAGAAAAGAATAAGAGAAGCCTGAGGAGGATGAAAATTATCACTGCTTTGGTAACTTGATGGATCCAATAAAGTCTGTAAGGGAATTAATCAGTTTAATACTATTAAAAATAATAGTTTACATTTATTTTTGGACAAACTCAATGTGTTTACTTCATATAGTTACTGTATTTCTCACCTGTTATTTTTGACTTTAGCTTCTTCAATAGTATCTACTGGATCCTTGAGGGTGTAGAGCCTAATTCCCTGACAATATGATTGAAAAAAACTCGTCCCACTCCAACAGTCTTAAATCGGAGAAGAATATATCCTTGTCTTTGTCTGACATGGCGTCACACAGATTTTGGACATTTTTGGATTTGAAATTGAATTATTTTGTCTATTCATGGGTTTTCTCTCCTCCAAATTTTTTCCTGTAACAGATAAGTATTTAAAATTGTATATGTAGAACAAAGTGTAGTAAGGCAATTTCGTAAAATTGCCCGGAGGTTGTCTGTACAGAGATTCTTCCTCACAGTTTTTCTGAGAGAAAGAGATATTTCAACCAGTATTCCTGTATATAAGTAATGTATTGTATATTGTGTAATACTTATCATAAGTATTACACAATATACAATACATTACTTATATACAGGAATAATATTTTAAAATAAAATGTGAGGAAGAATCTCTGTTAAAATTTTACGAAATTTTTCTGTTCAGGAATTTGGAGGAGAGAAAACCCATGAATAGTTCAAGACCTCCTCAAAATCTTTTCGAAATTACTTGAAATTGAATGTCTGAGTTGAAAAATATGTGATGACTGAAGCAAACTTGTGGATTTTGTTGTATATTTTTACCATTCTGTAATATAAAATAAAATGTGTGTTAAAGTTTTTTCTGTTCAAATGTTCAAAATATTTTCTGTTATCTTCAATGCCTGCAATCTGACAAATTTGGATGCATCAATAATTTGGAGGAGGATCTGAGTAAGCAGATTTGTAAGATCACAATTAAGCTCTGCTGAAAGCTTAAATTTAAAGTTTTATTTAACATACCGGGTAGATATATAATAAGTGTTATAATATGTTAGTATATACGAATATAAAAAATCATAGGTGGCAAATTTTTACATTTTGCCATTTTTAACACCAGGAAGAAAAATGTTTGGGAGCGTTAATACTTTTGATTTGATCTCCTATTTCTACTTAATTCACTAGTTGGAGAGATAGAGCGGGATTTTGCTCGTCATCCTGAAAATGAACAGAATGTATCGTATTAAGTTCAATTCCTGAACTACATCACGTTTCTAGACAGGCGCCAGTGGAAGTGATAACCGAGGATACTTACAGGGTGTGAAAGTGGTAATTTTTTTGGGTCATGCTCATAATCGAGTAAACGTTCCAAACTTGGCTCCATACCAGATTGTGACATATTTAAACAAATTCCCGAGAGGCGTCTGGCTACGTTACCATTAAGGTGGCGGACAGGGGTAAACTTGTCAAAAATAGAAGTGAACTTCGTCATTAAGTAAAAAGAACGCCATTTGCACCATTTTTTGCTTACACCAAAGAAATCATAATCCAAAAGGACTTACAGCTAAATGATATAAATAGATTTTCCATGACATCATTAATGTGGTCTTTATCACGTCATACACAATTTTTTTAAATGCGAAGCATCATTAGTTATTAAGGATTCGGAAAGAGCGGAAAATTTCATGTTCGAATATGACTTTGAACTTGATCTTCCGGGTGATTCCAAGATCAATGTTTTTTCGAAAAATCAACCAATTATAGTTAGGTGGACGGGGGTTTTCGACTTTGCTGATTTCGAATCCGAAATCAGTTTTTCAAAATTCACAATCCAAGATGGCGGACCAATTTTTTAAAAAAAGTTAACCAATTGATGCACAACCAATTAATGGTAATCGATGTTTTTAATCCTGATCCGAAAGATGACTGATTCAAAGAGGGTATTCCAAATTAAAAACAAATTTGACGTTGTACTTGGCGACTACTTGTTTTGAAAATTTTCAAAAACTGATTATGAAATCGTAATCATCGACGTCAAAAACCCCCGTATACCAAATTGGGAGTAGGTTGCTTGATTGCCAATTTTCAAAATCTGATTACGAATCTGAAATCAGATTTTCGCAATCCAAGAGGACCGACCAGTTTTTCAAACAAAAACTGATTTCAGATTCGAAATTTTTTTTTAAAACAAACTTTGATTTTGGAATGACCTTGAAGGTACAGTTCAAGGTCATGGTCAAAGTCATATTTGAACCTGAAATTTTCCGCTCTTTCCAAACCAGTAATGAAAAATCTGGCTTCGGATTTAAAAAAAACTTGTGTATGACGTCATACAGACCACATTAATGATGTCATGAAAAATCTATTTATGTCATTTAGCTGTACGTCCTTTTGGATTATGATTTCTTTTGTGTAAGCAGAAAAATGGTGCAAATGGCATTCTTTTTATTTAATGACGAAGTTCACCCATATTTTTGACAAGTTTAACCCTGTCCGCCAACTTGATGGTAACGCTCTAGGCAGACGCCTCTCGGGAATTTGCTTAAACGCATTACAATCTTGTATGCAGCCAATTTTGGAACGTTTACTCGATGATAAGCATGACCATATCGGTTATCACTTCCAAACGGCTCTATCTCTTAGACTACTGTCCTCGGATTTGACCTTGACCTTCACTTCCAAGTCCAGATGAAGGCTTAGTCATGTTTGTTAATGGAAATACATATTTTTGATAACGGAAATTGAATTCTTAAACATTACTCACAAATAATTTTACTTACTTAGGTGATTTACCCATAAAAACTAACGCAGCGTCCACCAGAAACGCTGGAAGAATGTGCAGGAAGAATCTGGTGATGTAATAGAATATGGCAAACTTTTGTAACGTAAGTGTGTAATACCATATAGCCTTATTTGTTGGGGTACTGTAGTATCTATATGATTCTGACATAAAGTGTTCCCAGTTGATTGGCTAGAAAATAAGATTAAAATAAAAATTATTAATTTTATTATAATTATTCATGTTAAATAGTACTGTAAATAATGTAGGATATATATAGTGTTATGATGAAGTTATCCAAAAATTTATAAACTGGACAATTTTGTTTTTTAACACGCTTTTATTAGGTTGACCTGTATGTATGTATCTATGTAACGAAAACTTTCAACGTACTTTTCACCAACTTAAAGAAGACTGATTAACTTGAAAATTGGCACACGTGTCAAGGGCCAATGACAATACAATTCTTTCACTTGAATTTTTCCGTTTGTTGTCTTTTTATCACTGTTCTTGCCTAAATGCAAAACTGGTCTATTAACGCTGCGTTTGCCATCTAGTTGGCAGTAGTAGAACTTGCGGTAATGAAATGGAAATGTTATGCAAATATGAAGTAAACTTGAATTTAATGAAAAACCAAAAATATTTTTAATCAATATTCTCAATTAAAAATATTATGGTATGTTGTGAAACTAAAAACTATAGTTTCGAAATATAGAGAGCAGGCTATTCACAACATGAGTAAGGAAATACTTTGTTCTCTCTAAATTTAATTCTCTCAAAAATTAGTCAAGTACATTGTCCTGTGCAGAAAAATGTTGTTTACTTACGTTCACACTCCCACTTTCATAATTATAAACAGGAATTTCGTCGGATTTCTCGTTGTTTTTGAAGTTAGTTCCGACTTCCCAAGCGGAAGCTATGAGCGAGTTTACGCACATATCTACGGGTACAATATTAGCGTTGGCCTTTTTATCACAATGTAGGGTCCTTATAAGTCCAACTGCGGCACCAGTTACAATTCCTGTTGGACCATACTGGTTGTTTATCCAGGCTTTAACCGGTTCTTTGTAAGTGGAGACAACTGCAAGTTCAAAACATGTAATTAATTATAATTCTTTACTAGAATTAACATTGTGAAATCTGAAAGTTTAGGAGCCATTAACAAATTATGGCACACGAATGTCACACTTATGAAATAAATAAAGGAATGTCCTACGTCAGAAGCTGCTTATATTCATTGCCTTGACCATGACCTTGAGGATGACTTTGAGCATTTCGTGAAGGTCAAAGCCATGTTGAAATGAAATCCGTATTAGTTTATGTTATTCTAGTTTATTTTATGTATCAAGACTAATGACTTTGATCTGAAGGTCATATCGAGATTACAGTTATTCTCTACGGAAGTTAGTATTTTCAATTGTAAAAAAATTCCAAAGATATTTGATTGGCTTTTCTTGAAGAATGTATATAGCATAACACATAAAAACTGTTGTTAACAAATTTTTATCCTTAGTTAATTATACGGAGTGTTTAGAGTTTCAAAAATCGCAATTTTAGCAGTTTTTGTAACTTTTCAGCAACTGAATGAGACGTTCTAGGGTCGAAAGTAGTTTGTTTTATACGTAATTTCAATAGCTACTAAATATAGCCGATTGGATAATTAGTTATTGAGTTATTTGGAAAAAACTGTACATAATAAGCAACTTTCAATCGTCCATGGTTATTGTATAAGATAGCAACGTTGAAATTTTGAAACTCGGCAGAATCTTTCATTTCTACGAGGTAAATAACTAGGAAGAATCTCAAATTTACAGCTCAGAAGGTTTTCGCGCAAATCTGATTTTTTTCCAGGTCTTCTGATTTTACATGAAGTTTACAATGCTCCCATTTTGAGCTAAATTAATATTTTAACCATCTCAAAGGAACATATTAATTATTAGTTCTTTGAGTACAATCCTTCATAAATTAATTTTCTTTTAGTTTTGTTTTATTGTATTTTGGTATTCGGAATTAATTAAAATGTATTGGTGGGAGAAGCACCTTCCCCTCATTTTACTACTGCGTTCGAATTTACATTATTTCCCTAATACAAATGCCGTGCCAACTGTCAAACTGTTTGCTGATCGCCCAGGGACCGAGAAACGGTGGCATATCATAATTTGTTCATCGAAATGTTACAGCTAAATGTTCTATTTGTTCTATTTTTCCATATAACTTTTTTTCTAATCATTTTACAAAAAAAATATATCAGACCATTTTTATAGATGGCGTTTTAAGGAACAATTTTCATTATAAACTTTTTTTTAGTGATTAGTTAACTAACACTATAGTTCATAACTATATATTAATATTAACGATTTGCCATATTTATATTTTTGACTTTGATTTTCTATTTTCTGACCATTATTTCCTTTCTAAAGTTTTTTCCTTTTAAAATTGTCGAATAAATTAATTGTGATACTGCGATCGACCTTGTTTATAACTCTGTGAGTTAAAGTTAGGAAAACAATTACGAGGTTAAATCATATATCAACGGAGATTTTTTCATACATTTACTGAATAACATTATACAGAAATTATTGATTTAGCATTTTTCAATATACCCTCCTGCATAATCTACACACTTTTTCCACCGAGAGTTGGGAGTTTCAGTATTCTCTGTTCATAGAATGTTTGAGGGCCTTTCTTTCTTGCTGAAATCTATTTAGAAACCTTTCAATGGTCTTTAGTTTACAGTCAACAACCTTGGAACACACTAATTTTTCAGAAATTAAGTTGATCAATGATAAGTGATTGAACACTTCCATAGCTGACACCCAATTCTGAGGAAATTTTCCACGGTTAATCGGCGCTCACGTTCAATGAGCTGTCAAACACTTTTGGCATTGTCAGCTGTAAGGCTTGTCCTTGTACGTCGATTATGGTTATCATTCTCGTACACCCTTAAATTATCTCACCCACATATACACACGATTCTGAGGCAGTGTACTATCCCCAAACTGTGCCTTCAAATCAGTTAGAATTTTAGAAATTCTAACTTTAACGCTTTTACTAGTTACAAACTTTGTGATAATCTGTTGCCCAACAGACGAATGTTACACTAGCTTAGTCATAGGTGACTCTGTACTGACCACACATCATACAATAGGTATTAAGGACAAAGTCACGCATGGGCCCATGTCCATAAACCAAACATCTAGTTCAAACAACATAATGTAGCTCGAAACTGTATTCTAAGCAGAACAGCAAAATTACCGTTTATATTTGATATACCCTTGTATATAACGCAATTTGCTTGGCAAAAGCATTTTGAACGTCATTTCAATTCGATGCCATGGTATTTTTATTCTACCGTGAGGGGAAATCAGGATCCCCTCTACTAATATTTATGCGTTGCCGAATACCAAAAGCAGATTTTAAATTAAATTTACAGACAATAGAACAAAGCCAAAAGAATATTAATATATGATGAGTTGTACCGAAAGATTTGATAATTAACATGTTCCATTCAGATTTATCAAAAAGTAATTTGATGCAGAATGGGAGCGTTGTAAACATCACCAAAAATAAAGAGCTCTCGATAAAAAATTACATTTGCGAAAAAACCTTCAAACTCATGAAGTTGTTATTTTCGATAGACAAATGAAACTTTTTGCCAAATTTGATCGTTCTAATTTTTTTTTTTTTGATAAGAGTTACGAGTGATTAACATTTTTCGCGAATAATTCATTTATTAAGTAACCAATCCTATCGATCAACATCTCATTTAGTACGTTCTAAAAAGGCGCATACAACAAACACACATACCTTTGATACTTTAAATGCTTACTATGTTGCTGAGAAGTCTCAAAACCTGCCAAAATTAGGGTTTTTGCTATTTTAAACACCTAGTATAATTAACTAAGAAGTAAAAATGTGTTAACAAAACTTATTTTGTGTTACGCGTTGTACCTTCTTCAAGAAAAACCATTCAAACACCTGTGGAATTTTTTTGTAAAAATGGTATTAAAATAATGCTATGTTCCCTACACTATTATTATTTTACAGTAATTCCTATTTTTAAAGGTCATATAAAGGACAAGACCTTTATATGACCTTTAAGGTCATGGCTAAGGTCATATTAGGGCGTGGTTTTCTCGATCTTTTTAAATCCGCGCCAAAAGGGTTTCAATTAGGATTTCATTATGCAGTGAACTACCTAAGATTCATACTTCCCACCCCTAAAATCTTAAAACTAAAATTGTTTATGATGGCCACTTTATAGATGTGAGGTCCCCCCTTGTCGCACAAATTGTTTTCCCCTCCTTTTCCCCACGTATGACGTAATTTATAGGTGAATGAATTCTTGCTGGGCAAAATGAAATCAGTCCATATAGAAACATACCAATTTATTAATTGCATTTAACACAATTTCGAAAGCTTAAAATGTAACAACTACATGTTTGAGAAAATAGATAACAACTTAATTGAAGAAATTTTTTACTGTCGTTGCTATGATCTAAACAATCTCGAATAACTAAATAGGTTAAAATTGTAACAATGAGTTTGAAATGCTTACCAATCGCAGGTCTGAATATTCCACAGGGCAAATTGTTTCCAAGATCACCAACTACGTCTTCCGCTAGTTGCTTTGTAAAGGTGTATGTATTTGGAAATGATTTTACCAAGCTAAAAGTAAAACAAAAATGTTTATAACTTGATATTCTTCTCCTGTAAAAAAATGACTGTCTCGCCCTATGTTATTGCTGATTGAAACTTAACTCTAATCGTCTACCCCTTTTGCTGGCAGTGAAATCTGCTTCAGAGTCGGTTAGTTTTTATCTTACCCCTTCACAATGCTTTGGCTTCGTAACTGCTATTGGGGATTCCCTTGTCATCGGTAATTATTTATGATGATAGATAATCGAAGACAGCTTGGAATGGGATTGTCATCATACTGAGCTCTTTTGGTGCTACCTCTGACAATACAACATACGATCCGCTGTTAGTATTGCTGGAGAACTCCAAGGATAGTACATAACTATCCTTGGGAGAACTCGATAAAACCGAAATAACAAATACAGGTTTGGGAGAATACGAAGGACTAGTGAGGGTCATGCTATTTCGAGTTGAGAGACGAATTACAAATTTAGCGGTTGAACGTCAGACAGCAGGCAAAGTGTCATGGAATTGGGCGCCATATCCATGGGAAGCAGATCAGCTCTACTTCTTACTAACTCCAATCTGACGACTCGGCGGTATATTTATAAAGTGCAGCAACCATGTTTACGTCGCCACCTACAAACTATATCAAATGCAATTTTGTAACGGATTAATGGTAGACCTCATACAGCTGAAGCACAAGCTTGCCTGTAAGAATTTCTTATAGAGACTCCGTGACGGCAGTAGAGATCACCTGACTGGTCCCCCATCAAACTAGTATTAGATATGGTAGATCGAAACCTTACTCTATTGCGACTTTTCGCAGCAAATTTGGATGACTTCTGGCATGCCATAAGAAGGAATTTCATGAGTATTCCTCAATATAACAATGTCATATAGACGGACAAACCTTGGATTTACTCATGTTGAGCGAAAAATGTCTTACGTGGACGTATTTTCTTTTTCAAAATAATTATTACGTGCAAACTTCTGGTCCCCCATGGGTCCGCCGCTATCACCAGTAGTGGCAAATATCATTATGGAAGCCTTTGAAGCAATGGCTCTGGAGTCTTCAAGCCACAAACCCAAAATTTGGTTGAGATATGTTGATGACACTTTTGTGGCCACATGGACAAGAGGCTCTCCAATTGTTCTTTAACCACATTAATACCCAACATTCAAACATCAAATTCACTATGGAAATTGAGTCCAATGGATCCCTGCCCTTCCTAAACTTGTTGGTTTCACGGTTGCCAAATGGTCGCCTGGGCCACTCTACATACAGAAAACCAACACATACCGACAGATATCTGTACGCCCGGTTCCATCATCACCCATCTCAGAAATGGTCAGTCGTGAACTCCCTGGTGCATCGAGCTATATCTAGGCTTGGGTCGTTCGTGAATGAGTCGTTCAAAACGAACGACTCTTCTACATGTGCCACGAATGAGCGGCACAGTTTAGTCAAGTAGCTCGTTCAGTTCGCCATTAATAGAATCATTCAGCTCGAGCGAGTCGAGAGTCGTAGGATGTGCTAAACGTTCAACGTTCAATCACGAACTAGAGACTCGTTGACTCGTTCATTGTTCAAACTTTCGACTGACAGAGTCACCTCGGTTCGGAGCAGTGGAGAGAAAAGAGCCTTCAGCCGTCTGGTTCATGAGATGAAAGGTATTTTAAAATTTGGTCGTAAGGTTTTATTTTCAACGAATCCATAAATGGGTATTTTACATTTTTTTATGGCAGGCACTAAGGCACAGGGTTGTTATTGTTATGCAGTGTTTTTGTTGTATAAATTTCTATTTGGGCATAATAATTTTATTTGTTTTGAGAGTTTAGAATGTTTAAATTTAATGTTTAGAGTTTTTTTCTTATTTATAATACAAAAATTAAAATTTTGTATCTACGGAAATTAATGATCTTTAAATTATGACTCAGCAAAACTTTAATATCAACTTGACCAGTAGAGACATTATATAAATCCGCCTAAGGGTAAACGGCTGTGTTTTCGGAGATCGTTCAAATGAACGACTCATTGTGAACGACTCGTTTTGGTGAGCTGAACGAAATGTGCCGGCTCACTAAAAAGAGTCATAAAACACAACGCTAGCTATATCCATTTCCGAACCCAAAAGTTTGAGAAAGCAATTAGCTTGGGTTGAGGGTAGCCTACTAAACGACGGCTACAGCAAACGAGAGATTCGCAATTCCATTTCTCGTCACCAAAATCCCCTTCCTAAGAAAGATTTGTCACCTAATAAATCAGTAGCATATTTGCCATATATCAGTAGGGTCACGGATAGGATTGGGAAGTTTCTCCATAAGCACGAGATGAACACAGTCTACAAACCACTATCCATGATCTCACAAATGTTACCCTTTCAAAAGGATAAACAAAATCCTCATTTATCTAAAGTTGTTTATTCCATTCCATGCTCGTGTGGGGCAGTATACATCGGTAAAACAGGTCGATCTATAAACACTCGTCTAGGTGAGCACAAATGTTGATTGAAAACGGGCCTGCTTTCCAACTCTGCTATAGCTGAACATCATCACGAAACGGGCCACCAAATCCTCTTCGACAGCTTCTCTGTCGTGGCAAAATCTCCGTATTATTTCACCAGAAAATTCCTTGTGGCCGTTGAAATCGCCAAAAATCCCAAGAATTTCAACCGAGACAAAGGTTTGGAACTTTCGCCCATCTGGCAACCCTGCATCAACATTTCCACAATATAAATCACTTACATAAAATTCCAGGAACGTATGCAAAATTTCATCACAATCATAAAATAATCCCATTACGTGCCTCCTCCCTTCTTTTACCTGAAACTGAAAATTTCGGGAAGCCAATTATAGAATACCAATGCATTTGCAGAAACCTTAAAACATCTACCCCTGTAAAACTTAGAGGTTGTACTTCTGGATTGCACAAATGTCATGTAACACCAAAGAGAGGGAGGGTAAGAGCTGTTTCATTTAGAGCTGGATTTTCCAATGAAACACGATACATCTGTTCATTGTGCTTTCACAAGTGAAATGAGTCTGCCCTAAATTTGTGCATTGCAGGCTATCTCCAAGTACATTTGAAACTTAGAGCATGAAGGTACAAGTTAAAAACTTAGTCATTTACCATCTAGAGAAAATCGTGACAACGCTAGATGAAATGAATAGCTGAGTTGGAAGCCGTAAATAGGACAATAAGTACGACATTTGTTTTGTTTTTTGTCTCACAATATAGGCTCGTTCTTGACCGCAAAAGCCCCCCATTGCATATAAGTAACGGTTTTGAGCGTATGTAATAGGTTAATTAATTCGATTTCATTTTAGTGGAAAACAATGACGCGCTTGGATATTTGTTGATGCCGTCGCAAATCCGAAACTACTTCATCTAGTTCAAAAAGTGGAAGAATTTTACAAAATTATAATCGTGAAAAGCAAAACTGTTATATTGATTACGAATAATTGACTATTAAGTGAAGAATTCAAAAGTAACAAAAAAACATATCTATAAACAAAAAAAAATGTTTCATGAAAGAAATGTTTTCACAACGATAATAACATTTTTATTAAATATGTGGGCAAATAAAATGAATGTTGAATATGAACATTATTTTATTAAACTTAACATAAGTACATTTATCTGTCTTCAACGTTCTGCATTTGAAAAACATTTCCACAGAGATCTCTTTCCGAATTATATAATACTAATTTAGTTGTCGCCAATTTAAAAATTGCAATCAAAGCCCACTGACCCATATCTACAGATGGGTCGTTGTGATGGTGTGAGCGAAAATAATGACATAATTTTCGCCGCGCTCACAACGACCGCAGTTGTGGAACGGCTGAAGGACTATTTTGAGCGTTGTGATCAAGTGGAACGCACCCATGTATTATTCTTATAGTTTTTATTAATTTGCTCTCATACTTACTTCGTAATAACTACTAAAATCTACTAAACATTTCTTCTCTACCAAAAGTGTGATTTTCTAATATGGTCTCCGGGAAGCCAATTAAAATTTTTTAGAATTTGTGCTGGCATTGAATAAGAAGTGAAGTTTTGAAAGTGTGTTCTGAGAAAAAGATGAAATGAATAGAGTTGCAGTGAACATTTGTTTTGTTTTTTGTCCCCTGAAAAAGCTCCTTAATTGGGCTAAACGTCGGAAAACTTTGTTTATTGCCGGATTTATAAATAAATTAATTCGAAAAAATGACGCGCTCCAAATCCGGAAAAAGAAGAATCAGCAATGTTATATAGAATAAACTAGTGCATAACTAACAATGAAAGGGATACTATTTATTAAATATGGTAGACTTTTTCTTATTAGAGATACAATTGTTGATAATATCCAAAACTTTGTTCAAATTTTTCTGGTAATCAGAAGGGTAGACTTTTTCTTCAATTGTTTTCAAATTGCAATTAGAGTATGCCGTGGAAACATGAATAATGGATTTTAGGTTGGGCATTTTGTGTGCGAGCTGGAAGATTTCTTCAGTGGCTCTAACATTAATTGCTACAGCGTGTTTCAATTTTTCATCAAAACGTACAGTGGCTGCCACGTGAAAAACAATACTAACCTGCAACAGAAAATTTTCTATCAGAACCTGGTTTTAAATTTTGAAATTCGTGACTTACATTATCTGTTAGAGTGTTAATATCTTTTTGTGACATCCCCAAATTCGGCAAAGAACAATCACCAGCAATACCAACGATTTTCTGTTTGAAATTTGGATACTCTTTTTTTAGTCTGTCAAAAATGACCTCCTCAAAAATGTCATCAACTCTAGATTCTACGTTTTTTCCTTTCTTGTTTCGAACCATTATGTAGATTTTGGATATTCCTCGACAAGATCGTAGTAATTTTTCCAACAATATTTGCCCTAGAAATCCTGTGCCACCTGTTATAAATATCGCAGCGCCCTTGTAGAATTTTTGAATTGGAGTGAGGTTGACAGTTTCTTCCTTAATCATGTTGCTTTTGTAGTTGAGATCTACCGCTGTTAGGGTTTCTGGGAAAGAAGGACAGATTAATTTTTTGATAATTTTCCAAATTTAGATTTATAAGTTCTGCAAGGCTGCTCTACCAGTGAAATATTTGAAATCAATGTAATATTGTTAAGGCCTGCAAGATGACCATACCCAGGAAGAGGAAAAAAAACCAGCGCACAGACCACATAAGTTTTGTCGCTAGCCATCCTGAGGATACCCTACTCACTGAGTCAAAAGTCACATGAATTCAGCGGAAAATAAAAAAAATCAGAATAAATATAAATAAAATCAAGAAATTTTTCTGCTTCAGTTGTTTATTTAAACATTATAGTAGACAAAGTACTGTTTCTGAAATATTTAGAGTGAGGAGAATATATACAGTGATGGGCAAATGTGTGGAATCAAGTAAATATCTCTGGAATTATTAGAGATATCAGAATGAAATTTGGAAGGTGGATACTGCAGTAGATTGCCTATTTGTTTCCAAATTTTTTTACATTTTGAACTTCCTGTTTTACCGGAAGTAATGGCGATTTTAAAATTTGCAATGAAACACCCTGTATAGTATTTTAGTTTCTGATGAAACATTTTATTGTGAATACAAAAATATCGGGTTTGATATTGTTTACTTCAATACCTACCGAGATATTAACAGAAAAGTAACTAAGGACAGGAAAAATTTGATGGTAGCTAAACTCGGTTCAGATTTCATTTACGACCGATATAAACAAACTGCTCGGTAAGGATTTGTATTTCTATTGGCCAATCGGTGGCATTATACCGTCACAGCCAACAGCACTGCTTGTTTCATAGTCGAATACACGTGCGTTTGTTTAAATCAGGCGCAAATTAAATCTGAATCAAGTTTAGTAGTCCAAGAAATTCAGAAGTGACAGTAGTTGTCAAAATAAGTTATTAGTTTTTTTTTTATTTGAACGTAAAAAGATTGTATTGTTTTAATTTGATCGTAAAATGGCCGAATTAAGTGAAAGAGAAAGAATAGAAAAATTAATAATGATTGGGTATGGGGAGACGAAAAGGACACATCAAGAAGTTTGTAACCTTTTTACATTGTTCATCCGAATACACAAATATCCCGTTCAGTAGTGACGAAAACTTTGCGAAGGTACGACACAAGTGGAACAGTTAGCAATTTACCAAAAAGTGGACGGTTAAAAAGTGCAAATAATGAAAGTGTAGCTCAAAATGTTGCTATATCTTTGGAAGAAAATCCTCACTTATCCACTACCAACCTCGCCAATATGCATGGAATTAGGCGAGGAAAATATCATCCATACAAAATTCGCCTCGTTCAAGAATTCTCCGAAGAAGATTTCGACAGATGTTTGCAATTTTGTGAAACGATGATGGATATTTGTAACCGTGATAATAATTTTATAAGAAATGTGGTGTTTTCAGAAGAGGCTACATTTTGTTTAAATGGTACGGTTAATCGACATAACTGCCGCTACTGGTCGAAAAGTAATCCTAATTGGGTACAAGAGGCTCATACACAACATCCCCAAAAATTGAACGTTTGGGACGGCATTTATAACAACAGAATCGTGGGACCCTTCTTCCTACAAGAAACTTTAAACGGAGGTAGGTATTTACAGCTCTTGGAGACACAAGTTATTCCGGCATTGGAGGTAAATGGACAATTACCAAATAATATCTGGTTTCAGCAGGATGAAGCACCACCCCATCACGCTCGCATTGTTCGAGATCATTTAGATAGGACATTTCATCGCAGATGGATTGGGAGAAGGGGTACTTATGAATGGCCTGCACGAAGTCTTGACATTAATCCACTAGACTATTTTCTGTGCGGTTACTTAAAGTCTAAGGTTTATGTTGATAGACCAAATAATTTGCAAAAATTAGCTGCAAGAATCACTCAAGACATCCAGAGAATTACACCAGAAGTAATAGCTAATGTTACTAGAGAATTTAAACACCGATTTGCTTATTGTCAAGAAGTAAACGGTGCTCAGTTTGAACATCTAATACATTAAGTTTAGTTAAGTTTCAATGTTTTGAAAATCACTTAGATTTAGTTAATAATTATGATTATGTATTTCTTTAATGGATATTAGATTTTTCCTTTCATTAATTACTTTTCTGTTAATATCTCGGTAGGTATTGAAGTAAACAATATCAAACCCGATATTTTTGTATTCGCAATAAAATGTGTCATCAGAAACTAAAATACTATACAGGGTGTTTCATTGCAAATTTTTAAATCGACATTACTTCCGGTAAAATATGAAGTTCAAAATTGTAAAAAAAATTGGAAACAAATAGGCAATTTACTGCAGTATCCACCTTCCAAATTTCATTTTGATATCTCTAATAATTTCAGAGATATTTGCTTGGTTCCATACATTTGCCCATCACTGTATAATATTTAAATGAATTGAGGCATGCTTCGTTAGTTTCTGGAAAATAAATTTAGGAGGAAGACAACAGGGAAGGGGGAAAACTTTTTAGGAAAGACAATTACTGATTTACCGCAATAAAACGGTAAAATCGTACAAAATAAAAAATATCTTAAATTCCAAAAAATCAGATACGAGAAAAATAAAATGCCAAAATACCTAAAATGAGAAAATTATAAAATATCTCAACTGTAAAGGACGTCAAAAATACCAAAATAACTGAAATGCAGTGAACAAAACACCTGACATGTTAATAACGTCAAAAATAAATATGATAGTATAAGTTTGTCTAGAATATATAAAAAGGTGTAAAATTTCAAAAATGCCAATATATGAAAAACACCTAAAATGTCAAAAATGTCAATTTCAGGAATGGTCAAATATGAAAGTATTTAAAATCACAGAACTCCTTCAAAAGTGTAAATAATTTTGTCAAGTGTGAGTTGGACTCGCGTTCTGAGGGTTCCGTACCACCTTTAAGATTCGATACAATGTAGGTGAATCAAAGTATATTTCTAATATTCCAATTTCCGACAAGCAGGGAATGAGTGTATTTTCTTATATTTACCTTAAGATCTTTTAAACTAAGCGTTTTAAATTTATAAAAAATATACACTTTTATTTGTAACACAGAGACTCTTTATTTTATCTGCGACATGATTGGCTTGATTAAAGAAATATGAATTTAATTTTCTAATTTGGCTCCCAAAACTGACATTAAGGTTTTATTTTACTAAAAAACTTTCAGTGAAGCCCTATATAATCTATTGTCTTAATTTTAGGCTCAGTTGATTGAAATGTAAAAGGGAAAATGGGTCAAGTTTTAAATAATAAATTATTAAATCATTGAATTATTTTAAAAATACATATAAAATTTTAGATTGTGTAGTTTCTGAGAAAAAGGAATAAGCAGATGTTTTATATTTTTGTTAATATCTTTTAAACAAATGATTTGAAAAATATGAAAAAAAGTTATTTGTACTCCTTATAATGATCCCTTTTATTTATATATTACATGAAAAAAAAATTGCCCCCAAAATTATTATTGGGGTTTTCTATTAATTTTTCTTAAAGTTGAAGTGAGATATTGTTCCCCTAATTATTTTGAAAATTTTATGTAGTATGGTTTCGGAAATAAAGAGGGAAATGAGAATTTGTTATATTTTTGTTAATATCTGGTCATTTGATGTAAGGCATGATGCTTTTACAAAATGGTTATGTTTTAATTATTTTCAGTTTAATTCTATAATTTATTCCCCAAAATTAATATCTTTTCATTTTTCCTGTAAATCTCAAGTAAGGCCACATAAGCCTTTTTTCAAAATTATAGGTCTTATATGTAGTTTCGAAAATTAAGGGGGAATGAGTATTTTTATATATTTTTGTTAATATTTTTTTAAACAATTAATTTAAAACATGATAACTTTTATGTTTTTTTGGGGAATAACACCACAATAGAAATAAAACTACGTATATTGCAGGAATACCAAACGTTTCAAAGTCTATTCTGACTTCGTTGTCAATGGCTTTATATTTATTGATATGATTGCAAAATTTTCATTTTGCAATTGTGGTGTTATTCCCCAAGAAAAACATAAAAGTTATCAAGAATATGCCACAAACAACGTTTAGAAGATAATTTAAAACATATTAAAAAAATGCATTTTTATTCTCTATTATAAGCCCTTACATTTGATGTATTGCATGACGCGTTTAAAAAATATTTAATATTTTAGTTTCCGTTTAATTCTGTAATTTGCCTCAAAAAATTCATATTAGGGATTTCTCCATATTTTTCCTGTGAAGTTCAAGTGATGCCATATACATCCAATTGCAAAATTTTAGGTCTTATAGTTTTGAAAATAAAGGGGGAGAATTGTTAATTTTTTAAAACTTTTGTTAATATCTGATAAACAATTTATTTTAAGAATATGAAAAAAATATTTTTGTATTCATCATAATGAGCCCTTTACATGATGAGTCAGAAACAATTTTAATTTTATATTTTTGTTCAATTATGTAATTTGGAGAAATCCGGGGTGATACTATATTATAGGGGCCGTATATTGTATATACGAAACCTTAAAAATATAAAACAACATATAAAACGCATGAAATTCTAAAATTGTCTCAAACTTCAAAAAATAAAAAAAAACATTTTTAAACACACAAGAAATGTCAAAAATATGGAAGATCTTTAAAATAATAGT
This sequence comes from Octodonta nipae, assembly GCA_034190945.1. Taxonomy (NCBI): domain Eukaryota; kingdom Metazoa; phylum Arthropoda; class Insecta; order Coleoptera; family Chrysomelidae; genus Octodonta; species Octodonta nipae. Next base: position 110,123,532 of record CM067221.1, on the reverse strand, counting down.
CAAAATTATGGAAATATTGAAAATGTCTGACAACAATTTAAAAGACAAAATATCATTTGTTAAAACTACTGTCTGGGTAAGGAGATAAAAATATTTAAGAAAATCATCGAAAACCAATATACAGAGTTTTTCAAACGAGATGGTACGTTACAGTGAAGGTAAAATAAAGTTATACCGGAACTTTACTCTAATTTAAAAAAATTAACAATTCTATTTATTCTAAATGGAATGGTTTATTCTTTTGGATAAATTTCTACAAATCTGAAAAATTTAAGGTACGTTCGTGAGTTTATGAAAATTATAGAAATACAATACAAAAATAAAAAGTCGTAACTTGAAATACAATTATTAAAAAAAACATAAAATTTGAAATACATAAACAATTTGTTAATTTTTTCACAAAATGTGTGCCAAAATTTATATTGTGAAATAGTTTTGATAACAATAACGCGCCAATAGTATAATTTTTGATAAAATCCTTCCAATTTGTTAAAAGACCGTTCAAAGTATAAAATTTTTATTTATTAATTAGTAAAAATAACTCACCAGTATTAATCATCATTTTCGATTTTATATTCTCCTGTGATCGATCTTAAGTTACGCACACTTACACAATGAAAGTAGAAAAGTTCATGAACACATTCTAATATGACCGGTTTCAAAATTCTAATGAAGTGTCCAATGTAAGGGTATCGCTGCCATCAAGTTGAAGCAGATTACGAGACTAAGTAATCTTTCCTCAACAAATCGGTATAAATAGGGGAGAACTACTTTTAGGTCAACGTCATGTCACAGATACCCCTCTTAAAATATATAGGATGTATATTCATATTTCTACCGACATAGTACGATTTCGGAACATTTTATGTTTACCAATTATTAAGAGAAACAATAATCTATATACAGTGTGAAACAGTCAAAATGGAATAAATTCGATAATGAAATGCGTTGGGAAAAGAGCTTGGACACGTCGATTTGTATTTTTGTGGCCAATACTAACTTACTTATTTTAAATACAAGCCCCTGCATATTATTTATTTTTTGCATTCTCCAGAAAATTCTGAACATAATTATTGTACAATGTCCTACACCTATCTTCAACTGTTTCGGAAATATTAACTGTTTTCAGATTTATTAAAAAAATTAACATTAAATAAAGAAAATTATTTTATTTCACAAATTCGCTACATTAAACTAAACACCTAATAAGTAATACTGATTATTTCTTAATAATATAATAAATACAAAAAACCATTAACGTCAATGTAGGAAATGTTTAAAATGCTCGCCGCGAACGCCTTGGCAACATGCTAATCTGGTATAGAAATGTCTTCTAACGTTACACAACATCTCAGGCGTGACTGATCTAATGGCAAGCGTGATTCGTCTTTTTCCGTCATCTAAGTTGAGGGGTTTAGTTTTGTATGCAGCACTTTTGACATATACCCACAACAAGTAATCCAATGGCGTCAAATCAGGAGATCGTGCTGGCCATTCTATCGATCCGCGCCTTCCAATCCACTGAATTGAAAAAATTTGGTTCAGGTACTGCCGGGTATTGATTTCGTAATGGGGCGGTGCTCCATCTTGCCGAAACCGTATTGTATTAGCAGAAACTTGTGGGTTTACTGGATCAGGATATAAGTTTGTCAATGTTGGCACCACATAATTTTGGAGCAGTTCTAAATATTTACATACATTCAGGTTATGAAAAAGGGACTTACGATATCTCCAACAATTCCTGCCCAAACATTAACTTTTTCAGGATATTGCGTATGTTTCTCTGTCATCCAGTGAAGATTCTGCCGGACATTGATTTCGTAATGGGGCGGTGCTCCATCTTGCTGACATCATATGGTATTGGCATGAACTTGTGGGTTTACTGGATCAGGATATAAGTTTCTCAAAGTTGGCACGACATAATTTTGGAGCAGTTCTAAATATTTAACTCCAATCAACATGCTATTAATGAAAAAGGGACCTAGGATATGATTTCGAACAATTTCTGCCCAAACATTAACTTTTTCAGGATATTGCGTATGTTTCTCTGTCATCCAGTGAGGATCCTCATTATATCAATAGCGTCAATTTTGACGATTAACATGTCTGAATAAACACTCTAATTTCGTTCTGTCATACTCACTTTAAGACCAATGAAAATTTTTAGACTCAAATCAAACATATGATTTAATATATTTGTTAGTATTTTAAAATGAATTTAAAATTGTTTGTAATGAAAATCATACTGAAAATTATAAGTATATGTGTAAATGTACTTAAAGGCAGAAATTATAACTATTTTTGGAAACGTAAACTACCAATCAATTATTCTTTTCTGACAATGTGTGAATTTTTTAGTTAAAGTTATTTTACATTACATTTTCCCTTTCCTGCAAAGTCCTTACTAACTAAGGTTACTAACTTTTATTTACAAGAAACATGTCATTAGCATTTTAAAGATGTGTTTAAAATATAAAGAAATTCCATGCACATATCGATTTATTAGGTAAAGTTAAATAGATTTATTCTGGAGAAAAATATAAATTTATTCGACATTTTTCATTTGAAATCTTACATAGCTGGCGTTAAAATGAAAATTTGATTTTGTAATTTACATCAATAAATATAAAGCCATTGACAACGAAGTCAGAATAGACTTTGAAACGTTTGGTTCCTTCAATATACGTCGTTTTATTTCGATTGTGGTGTTATTGCCCAAAAAAAAAACATAAAATAATCAATAATATGCCACAAACAACGTTTAGAAGACAATTCGAAACCAGCTATGTTATTGTAGTGACTAAAGTGCTTATAGATTTAGAAAGTGTATTTAAAAAGCTTGCCCGAACCAAGAATAGCCTGGCATTCTTGTGCAGATATCGGGAGATGGGGATTATTCCTAAAGGTTTAAGATTTCGTCAACCTTCAGAGAATATTGGAGCGAGCAAGTTTCGCAGTCATTAGAGACAGGATAAATTTTCATCGTTATAATAAATTTAAGTTAGAACGTGATATTGGGTATGTACATAGCTTCCTTTCTTGTCGAATATCGGAGAATGAGTTTAATAGAATTAAAAGATAAAATCAAATTTTCATTTTGTAATTTACATCAATAAATATAAAGCCATTGATAACGAAGTCAGAATAGACTTTGAAACGTTTGGTTCTTTCAATATACGTCGTTTTATTTCGATTGTGGTGTTATTGCCCAAAAAACATAAAAGTATATGGAAAATAGTTATGGTTGTGATTTGTGTACATTTTTTTGTGATCATTACTAATTCAATAATGTAATATTATTTTCACAATAAGCCGATGGTGTTCTCTAACAAATCACCAATTAGCGGACAATAGAAAAGTCATTAAAGATTTGAATGTTCATTAGGTTGTTTGTCGTCTCGATTTATGAAATCGGTTGAAATATAAATGACGGAAACTTTTAGGTTACAAAGAAAAATCCTCCGATAATTACATCGAACATGTTGCATAGACATTACTAAATTTGTTATCTATAGAAAATATGAGGAAAAAAACCTACAAAAATAATTTCATCAATTATTTCTATAAATTTAATCCAAATTATGTAATTGTGATAGCAAAGGACTGCCCTACTTTTTAACCGACTTCAAAAAGAAGGATGTTCTCAATTCGTCTGTATCTATTTTTTTATGTTTGTTCACCGATTACTCCCAAACGGCTCAAAGGAATTTCGATCGTTTATACTGGATTCTGTTCCGGGAGATCGCGAAGTGTTCCCATATTTTTTTCAGTAACATAGCTTGTACCGTTTCTTAGAAAATGGGGAATAACTTTTTTACCAACATTTTTATACAGTAAGCTTTGGTGGAGGCGCTGGTATTAAAAGTAAGAATATTTTTCTATTCGCAGCATGGGATAAATTGAAAAGAAATCAGATTAGTTCCGGGATATCCCAAAGTGGTCCCATATTTTAAAAATCCGGATAAACTTTTTACAGACTTTTTTCTACAGTAAACTTTGGTGGAGTCGCCGGATTAAAATTATGGAAATATTTTCTGTCCGGAATATTCCGGGGGATCTCGAAGTGGTCCCATATTTTTATGCAATAACATAGCTTGTACTGTTTTAAAAAAAAATCAAGAATAACTTTTTTAACGACTTTCTTATACTGTAAGCGTTGGTGGAGTTTCTGGTATTAAAAATATGAAAATGTTTTTGTTCAGAACTTGGGGTAAATTGTAAATAAATTGAATTAATCAAAATAAAAATGTCAGTTAATCAACGTCAAAGTAAAGATTTTCGATGAGTCTGTATATACAGTGTGTATTCAAAAATCAAACGATTTCCTTTTATTAATAATTTTAAGAGAAAAAGTTATTCTTCATACTCAGATTTGTATGGTCTAAAACGTACACTGTAATCATTTCATGTAACTTTTTTAACTGGAGACGAGTTTTGTCATCAAATAGAAATAATAAGAATTAAAAACTGCTACTTATGCCATTGCACTAACAATTATATAATAATTTATGTAACTTTTCCAACTATATACTAGGTACTCTCTTCGAGGTGTCATTCTTTTGTACGTAAGACAATATATATAATACATATTGTTTCTGGTCAGGCAACCTTCATCAGTTGCGCTTCCCACAACTGAATGTCCTCTCGAACACTTCTTTATGTATTTGATACATATCGTTAAATTTGAAGACGCGAGAAGTAAAGACTGACATCTAGGATTTTCGGGGAAACTAGCACATAGAGGTTCCGAATCTGGAGCCGTTCTATGTAATTGCTGGTACCAGAATTCCTAGGTTAGAATGTTACCATGAAATTTTCAGGTTAACTTTACCTGTCAAAGATATTGAATACTCTCTTCAAGGTGTCATTCTTTTGTACCTCGATGAGAGTGCTCAGTGTCTCTGACAGGTGAAGTTGGCCTGAAGGTTTCATCGTGACATTCTAACCTGGGAATTACGGGTGGCAGCAATTGTATGGAAGGGCTCCAGAATCGGAGCCTCTATGTGCTAATTTCTCCAAAAATGCTGGATGTCGGTCTTTACATCTCGCGTCTTCAAATTTAACGATATGCATCAAATACATTAAGAAGTGTTCGAGAGGACATTCAATTGTGGGAAGCGCAACTGATGAAGGTTCCCTGACCAGAAACAATACATATTGTATATATTGTCTTGCGTGCAATGGAATGACACCTCGAAGAGAGTGTTCAGTGTCTCTGACAGGTGAAGTTGGCCTGAAGGTTTCATCGTGACATTCTAACCTGGGAATTACGGGTGGCAGCAATTGTATGGAAGGGCTCCAGAATCGGAGCCTCTATGTGCTAATTTCTCCAAAAATGCTGGATGTCGGTCTTTACATCTCGCGTCTTCAAATTTAACGATATGTATCAAATACATTAAGAAGTGTTCGAGAGGACATTCAATTGTGGGAAGCGCAACTGATGAAGGTTCCCTGACCAGAAACAATACATATTGTATATATTGTCTTGCGTGCAATGGAATGACACCTCGAAGAGAGTGTTCAGTGTCTCTGACAGGTGAAGTTGGCCTGAAGGTTTCATCGTGACATTCTAACCTGGGAATTACGGGTGGCAGCAATTGTATGGAAGGGCTCCAGAATCGGAGCCTCTATGTGCTAATTTCTCCAAAAATGCTGGATGTCGGTCTTTACAGCTCGCGTCTTCAAATTTAACGATATGTATCAAATACATTAAGAAGTGTTCGAGAGGACATTCAATTGTGGGAAGCGCAACTGATGAAGGTTCCCTGACCAGAAACAATACATATTGTATATATTGTCTTGCGTGCAATGGAATGACACCTCGAAGAGAGTGTTCAGTGTCTCTGACAGGTGAAGTTGGCCTGAAGGTTTCATCGTGACATTCTAACCTGGGAATTACGGGTGGCAGCAATTGTATGGAAGGGCTCCAGAATCGGAGCCTCTATGTGCTAATTTCTCCAAAAATGCTGGATGTCGGTCTTTACATCTCGCGTGTTCATATGTACTAGGTTTCAAAAATATATCAATTTTGTTTAAAACTGCTGTCCTTTATTTTTTTTTAAATATCTCAAATTGTCAACAAACAAAATTTGTTAGAATTGAAAATTACATACAATTGTACTTTATTATTAAAAATTGTGATAAATTGAAAGTTGATTGGAAATAAACCGAAATAAATGTCAGTTAATCAACTTCACGGATTTGACGGAACAAAAGAGAAAGGTGTATGAGAATGAGAAGAAGAAGTTGAGTAAGGAGAGTGAAGGAGGTTAGTTGGAACAAGTTAGTGGATGAGGTCGAGAGGGATATGTGGGGACAGGGGTACAAGTTCGCCACTAAAGCGATAAAAGGCTTCTGCACACCCTATGAAATTCATGAGGAAGATAGGAGAAGGATAATTGACGACTTGTTCCCGGATACGAGGGGTGAAAGAAATGGGTTTGAGATTGAGATAAGAGAGAGAGGGAATGACTTCCGGGAGAAAGAAATTAGGGATGCCATAGGGCGAATCAAAAATGGGAAAGCCCCAGGCTTGGATGGTGTGAGGACTGAGGCTGTAAAGTTAGTGGCGGAGCAGGATGTCCAGGTCTTGTTAGAGGTGTACAACATCCTCTTAAAAGATCAAAGGTTTCCCGAGGAGTGGAAAAGGGGGAAAACCATCTTAATACCCAAAGGAGAGCAGGTTGAGGTGGGAGAGACTAAATATTACCCTGCTAGATACGACTGTTAAATTGTACGAGCACCTGATTCCAGACCGACTATGCCAAGGGCTTCGGGAAAAGGGTGGAATGTCCGATAGGCAGTTCAAGTTTACTCCCGGAAGGTCGACAATGGATGCTCTGAAATATATTATGACTTTTATGGAAATGCTGTGGAACCTTTGGTATGTCACAAATGTAATAACACAGTTTTGCACCCTAACACTAAGTTGTTGAAACTGCGTTCAATGCCTAAAATAAAGATTTGTTGTTAGGGTGTAAAACTGTGTTTTTACATATCTTATGAGTTTAGTTGCAGACAGAAAGTATAAATGGCTGGCCCTGATAAATGTTGAAATTAAAAACGCCTTCTTTAATACGGCGGGGTGGCAAATAATCGTAAATAGATTAGAAGAACTAATGATTAACGACTATGTCATTAATATAATCAAGAACTATTTCACAGATCGAAAAATTAAATATGGGAATGGTTCCACTAAAGTTCTCACGCAGGGGTACCGCCGGGGTCGGTCCTTGGACCAATTTTATGGAACATATATGACCCTGTGGTGCGCCTAGAACTGCCCGTAGGATGCAAAACGATAGCCTACGCGTATGACCTCTCGATAGTGGTCAGGGCGAATCGAAAAGAACATATTGTGAGGAAAGGAAACCTGGCTATTGAAAGGGTGATGGGTTGGATGAGCGATAACCTTTTGGAAGTTGCCCAAAATAAGACGGTGGCGGTCATTATGAAAGGGCCGCTGCCCAGGGGAGTGATTAGCTTTAAATGCGGTCTCCGAGTGGTACTGCCAGAGAAGGTGGTGAAGTACCTGGGGTATTCCTGGACGACAAGCTTATTTTTAATCACCATGTGAGGTATTTGACAGCAAGGGCGAGTAAAATGGCGGTGGCGATGTCTAGGCTGCTCCCGAATGTAAATGGGCAGGGAATGACAGTTTAGACCTATCGTAGACTCATGGAGAAAGTGGTTAGACCGATACTCCTTAGAGCATATAAAACAGTGATGGAAGGTATATATTTGGTGACGGGTGAAATTCCCATTGAGCTGCTCGTGGACGAGAGAGTGAGGTTGTGCAACGAGCACGAGGAGGGGCGAGTGAGAGAGAGAGAGAAAGAACACTAGAAATGTGGCAGAATAGGTGGCAGGCGGATGAAGAGACACCTCAGTGGACGAAATGTTTGATAGGAGATATTAGGGAGTTGGTCCAGTGCCCCTTTAGAACTCTCTCGTACGAGTTAACGCAATTCTTAACGGAGCATGGGTGTTTCAGAGCGTACTTGTGCCGAATGAGGCGAGCGGATGACGATGTTTGTATTTATTGCGGAGGGGTGGACACCACGAAACATACCGTTTTTGTGTGTGAAAGGTGGAGCGTCGAGATGGAGAGGCCAGGGGGTGGTAACTCAGATAGGTAATGTTGGTCCCGCTGTCGGTGAACTGTAATGGTGTTTGATCGTAGCCCTCTTAACAAATTCTTCAAGTACTATTTTTTAAAGTTAGCCCAAGTGACAGGTGACCGACACAATGTGATCTTTTTTATCGGCCATTATCTTTATTGTATGATTAGGCTTGAATTTGAATAAATGTTTTTGTCGGCCATTGCTTATGAGATTTATGTTTGTGAAAGCTAAAGCCATCAGCCATCAATCGCTCTCTATTTTTTCTAATTTGTGCTGGTATTTTGTATACAATTCCGTTCTTGGTGTATTTATACATAGTTAAAGTGAGTGAACAGGCATGTAGCAGTACCAGGACATTTGAGGATGATCATTTGTATTACATTAAGATGCAACCTGCAGTGGAGTCAGAGAAACAAGCACATAAGAGTAAGTCTTTTAGTGATTGTTGAATAAATCAACATTTTGATGTATTTGGTACTTTTTCCTCATATACTGACTTGTATTTCATTTATGGTTTCATTTAAGGTTATGAGAGAACTGCAGGAGACAGTTTTATAGACTCTGTTGAAGAAAAACAAGCTACATATTATGTGAATGAACAGGCATGTAGCAGTACCAGGACATTTGAGGATGATCATTTGTATTGCACTTAGATGCAACCTGCAGTAGAGTCACAGAGTCAAGTACACAAGAGTAAGTATTTTTTAGTGGTTCATGAATAAATCATAACATTTTGATGTATTTGACAGCATACCAAAAAAGAGTGGTGGTAAGAACATCTTCAAATCCAAGTAGCCAGAACCTTAGAAAACAACTGTTGAAGTGAAAGAGAATAGCCAGAAGAGCTAGCAAAATGAACACCAAACATCATTTACAGCTACTGCATCAGAAGCAATGTGACTTAAGGTATTTGAAAAATGTTAATAGTACAACCATAAATTTCTTTTTGAGTCAAATGAGGAATCATAAGTTAAAACCGAAGGGAAGATGTGTTTTATTAGATTATAAAATATTTGCATTATCACTATATAAACAATGTGCCAAAAGCTATAGATTTATTTCAAAAGTTTTTAGTTTACCATCTCCTAAGAATCTCAGTAATCTTGTTAATATTGTTCCCTTCAAATGTGGCTATAATGAACATATCTTTAAAAATTTAAATAAAATTGTTGAAAAATTAACAGAAAAAGAGAAATATTGTATATTAATGTTTGATAAGTTGTGGCCTTACTTATAATTTTTCAAAAGGTCATATGGTTGGAATTGTAGATTTTGGTAGTGGTGATTGATGCATGCACTTTGCAAATACTCAATACTCCAACCATTTGTGCATTTTTTTAACTGAATCATTTGATGTATTTCTTTCAACCAACACATCACTCACTGTATATACCTATAATATTTATATTTGTACAGTTTTTGTTATGAATTATTTTAATGTATAAATAAATAGTGTCATTTTTAACTGTATTTGTTAATTTATCTTTTGTAAATAAATAAATATAATTTCAATATTAGTTTCATTTATTTTGATGGTACATTGTCTTCTAAATGTTATATTTATTATATTCTTGATTATTTTTGTGTTCTTGGGAAATAACACCACAATCGAAACAAAAATTTGTATATTCAAGGAAAATTTGGTTTTTCCTTGAATATACAGATTTTTGTTTCGATTATGGTGTTATTTCTCAAGAATACAAAAATAATTCGATGGTAGAGCCCCCTATTGGTGACATTTAGAACCAGAAACTGCAGATTCCTTCTTTTAGTATGGTGATGATCTGTCAAATTCAACAAACGTCAAATTTAGTACTTGAAGAATTTGTTAAGATGCTTTTGATGCTAAACCTAACCTGTCATGGGACAAAATGTGAACACATTTTATAACATTGAGTTGCCCATCTATCTTTATTGTATGATCTGTGGGAGAGGCTTAGGCTCGATCTAGGAGTCGATGTGACGACCGAAAACGTTATAGGGACCATGTTACGCGACCGCGAGAGTTGGAGGCAAATACGCTACTTCGTGCGGAACGTCATACACTGCAAAGGAACAGAAGAGTGAGAATTCTTAACCATGCGTGAAGTCTTAGAAGGGTAGTGGATATACGCCGGAGTGCCTGAAGTTATATCTCGCGATAGTTCCAGGTACCTAGAGGGCGATGGGGGTGTTTTAGTGATTCAATCTCTACAAGCCAGTACGGAACTGGAAAACACGTGCGGCTGTTGTTCGGTTAGCGAATTTTACCTCCCCTGAAAAAAAATTAATCAACTTCAAGATGGAGGTTCTCAGTTGGTTTCTATATTCAGTGTGCCTTCATAAGTTGGATTCTAACGGAAAATGTTCCCAGGAATATTATTTAGAGAAAAAGTTATTCTTCATGCATGGTCAGCTTAACTAAAAAGCATGAAATAATTTTGTGCTACAACAATTAAATACTTTTTCTGAAGTCGGTGCCAATTTGAACAGTGAAGTACAACTTATATTTCCCACAATATTTTCACTTTATCTTGGCACCGACTTCATAAAAAGTATTTAGTTCAGTTATTGTTTTTGAAGTCGGTTTTTGTTTTTGTATTTATCTAATTTTGCCTCAACTTTATTTCTTTTATAGTTATACTCTTTGACAAAGGAATCAATCTTTTAAACAAATGATTTAAAAATATGATATATTTACAATTCACATAATGCACCATTTATTTAATATATTATATGATGAGTTTGAAAATTGAATTTTTATTTTCCATGTAATTCTACAATTTGTCCCCAAAAATAATATTGAGGTTTTCTACTAATTTTTCTTAAAAATTTCAAGTGAGCCCCAGTACCCCTAATGATTTTCAATATTTTTGGTAGTATGGTTTCGGAAATAAAGCGGGAAATGAGAATTTTTTATATCTTTTTGTTAATATATTTAATTCTATAATTTGGCCCCCAAAATATATATTACATGATGCGTTAGAAATAATTTTAATTTTATGTTTTCCATTTAATGCTGTAATTTGGCCCCTAAAATTAATATTAGGGGTTTCTCCTTATTTAATTTATAGGAGAGTATTGTAAATACCTTTCAAATGAGTGAAGTCATTATTTATTGTTACGTCATCTGTTACCACTAGTAGAGAAGTTTGCAACCGTTTATTTTCATCCTCCAAATTTCATTAGTGTAAGTATAACCGTTCAAAATATACGAAAGAAAAACGGACTTTTGACTGGTATTGTATATAGGCTTTCTAGGAGTTCCTGATTTTCACTTATAATGGAGGAAATGAAGCCCTGCAAAGTCGATTATTTCTGCAGTTAGAAAGTTTTTACATAAAAATACGTATTATCATAAGTGCATTTCGAAGGCATGAGTAATAAAATAAATTTAACAGGCTAAATAATGACAGAAATGAGTCCAATTTTGTCATTCCCATGTTTTTGGGGTTGTTGAACATGAATATAACATCGGTAACGGTCTCCGACGTACCTGGTGCCCAGGAGGGCTGCTCTGAAGATCGCACTATCGATGAAATGTCATTATTTTAATCCAAACTTAATATCCCCCGAAAAATAGAGATATTGATGTAATTATTTTTTTGAATTAAGGAAAAATTAATACAATTCCTTATTCTAGAGGTGAACATTAAGAGTGAAAGAGAACACATTTCAATAACCAATATTGTGTTTCATTTGTTTTTGGTATATGACAAAGAAAAACACATATATTGTTATACATTTAAATTGTGGGTACTTAATATAATGTAAAGAAACATATATCAGAATGCCATCATCCTCTAAACTGGTGTTAATATGTGATGCCATGGAGTGGAAATTTTAAAAATCGTCGGCAAATAGTGTAAAAGGTTTTCGATAAAAAATCTAACAACCACTGTAGGGAAATTTGTGAAAATTTCAGTTCAGTTGCTTAGGTACTACCTCACAATCTTCATTGCTTCTGCTTGCTCCTCTTTATACAGTCTTTTGTTTTTCATTTTCATATGAAAGATACAGTGAAGACCTAAAGTAATGAATAAATTAATTTCCTACGTAATTACGTGTTAATAAAAAATTGTGAAACAGGTTAATTTGTATATAGGAAACTACACTTTCTGGATAAAATTACTCATCTGCCCCATCAACTCCCTATAGTTAATAACCACCCCTAAATTTTAAATGAAAAGCGGTAACGTGTCATATCGCCTTTAAAAGAGTTTTCAATTGACTATTCACCAATGTAGAACAGTTTTGAACGTAAATCTCCACAAAAAATAACCGTCCCGTTAATTCGTTTTTTTTTTGTAGGTATGTATGTTACCTGATTTCTTCTCCTGTGGTGAAGTTGTAAACCGTTTTGAATGAATATGGTCTTGTTTAATAGAGTATATATCCGGATTGGTTAAACTTCAAGTTTGGGAAAAGAATTCTATTGGTAAAGTGCATGGAAATCGATGTGTATTGTTTTTTAACATTTAATCTATTAAGGAAGATCCCTAGGTGATCTCATATACTTTGCAGCGACGTGCAACTTGCAGTTTTGCAGAAAATCGCCGAAAATTTCATTATTCGTATCAAAAATTTCATCGAAGTGACTTAACGGACATTTCCTTATAAATATTTTAATTTCAACGTAATAGTGCGGGAAATGTAGGCACTGGAAGTTTTAATTGCGAATTTGAAATTTTTTTATGTACATCTCAAGCGTATAGGTAGTAAAGTATAGTATTTTCGGCTCCTCAAATAAATGAGTACCAAGCTCGTTTTGTTTGTATACTAGGCAAATACCTAATTAAATGAAAATTTTTCCATTTTGCGAAGACGGTGCTTTTGGTTGTCACATTCTCCCGGCTTAATAGAAAATTCAGTGACAACACATGTCAAACTCTAAACTGCTATTTGGTGCGTTTATACACAGGATGTTTATTAGGTATAGCAAACAAAATCACAAAGTAAAGTGATAGAAAGAGTTGCATTTATATGATGATTGAAATATAGGACGGAGTAGAATGATAGTGGTCCATAGGCAGCCGTATATACAGGATGGTTGAAATACAGGGTGGAGTGGACGTTTTGTGGTATAAAAATGTTGGAAAAAATGTGAAATTAATATTATAGGGGGTGATTAAAAAACTGTTATATGATGTGGACGTAAACAAATCATATACAGGATGGTTGAAATATATGCTGGAGTTGAATTATATTTATACATATTAAAAAAATATTTATTTTATAGCCCATAAGAAGTTGCTGAAAATGGTGAGGAGTGGATTTAATGTTACACAGGGCGATAATATAAAATAGCCCACAAGGAGTTATATACGGTGGTTGAAATATAGAACGGATTTGACTCCGTAAATATGGGATTTACAGAATCCGTCCTATAATTTACAGAAGGCAGCTAACAAATTTTATGCAATTTATGTCCGTGGTCAGTCGTATGTACAGGATGGTTGGTACATAGGGTGGAGTGGAATTATCTATAGTTATACAGGGTTGTCAAAAAAAGTTGAGAAAAGGTTACATGGCGTGGTCCATTAGGCACAAATATATAATTTGGGCTTATTAAGTCAACTCGTACTAGTACATTTTGTTCGTAAACATTTACCTGTCAATTTATATGAAAATGTATCATTGCTTAATGTTGGGGCTTTCGATGTTACCTGGTCCTGTCTATTAAGGTTATACATACAAAATAAAAATTAAAGATTGATAACTACCTGAGTTCAAAAAAAACTAAAAAGTTGAAAATAATTATAACAAAATACAACTCTAGCAAATAAACAACATTCAATGTTGTTTGGTACCTACCCAGAAAGTAACTAATGTAAACATTAAAAGGTGCTCATTCTGTACAAATTAATTACCTACCAATCTAGTATATTTTTGAAGTCGGTACCAAGCAACAACTAAGTTTGATAAAGCAGTAGATAAGTACGCAATGCAGGATTTTAGATTTGGCACCGACTTCAAAAATATACTAGATTGGCAGGTAATGAATTTGTACAAAATTTAATGTTTACATTTTGTACTTTCTGGGTAGGTATCTTACAACATTGAATGTGTTTTTTATTTGCTATAGTTGTATTTCGTTATAATTATTTTCAGCTTTTTAGTTATGGGTGGAAATCGGTTATATATATATATATATATATATATATATATATATATATATATATATATATATATATATATATTTAAATGTTTTATATACAAACAAGTAGCCCTCGAGTCAAATACAAGTCACTATTTACTAGACTATTATTTATCTTTTTGACAAAAATTTAATTAACATTGTTATTATGGTATACAAAATACAGTCATATACCCAATTATAAAAGGTCAAATTCAGCAATTTTTCAAACTGAACATGCTAATACTTCTTGCGCAAATTAGAATATAAAAAAAGTATGATATGTGGTCTTATATAAAAGAATTATATAAATCAAATCTTCTAGATTGAAGGTCAATAGGAACTTGGCTATGAAAATATATGTATGGTAATAATTAAGTTTTCCGAATCATGTTCTCAGACGTCACGAGAGGCATTAAACTATAGGCGTTTATCTAATTTTTATTGTGAGTATACGTAGAAATGTTATAAATAACAAGGACGTTTAAAAAAAACTATTGCGTTAATTTGCTTTAATGGCGTACTTTTGAGAATATCAGTAGAATCTTTAAACCATTTTTTATTGTATAAACCAACTCAAGAGTCGTCAATAATTATATAAATAAAGAAGTCATTAATTGGTTACGTTTTAAAAAGAATGAAAGTTGGATAAAATAGTTTCTCTTAGCCGCATACAGATTTATATCTATAGTGTTCAGACAATTTGTGGTCTGAATTTTGATTTTGAAGTATGACAATATATTGTGGCTGTGAATATTTGATAATAACGAAACTAATTATAATATTTAAAACGAAAACTTCCGGAAAGTATTGTATATACAGGGTGAGTTTTTTGTGATGATCAGTATGGGGATCTCGGAAACTAGCGGAGATAGAGCAATGGTTAAATTGGGAAAGATCCTTTGTTTTTGATTTTATAAAAAAAGTGTAAATATCGAAATTGAAGGGAATTGTATCCTGAATATGATTGTCATCTCCTCGGTTGCGTGACAGCTCTCGTTTTCGAAAAACCTTATCTTTTTTGAATGGAAACCATAATTGGCTATGGTCTCAAAAAATCGGACTTATTTAGAGCTTTTCAACGATATAATACTCGATATAGTTATTCATAAAAATAACAGAGTTATGGATGCTTTTCTATCTTATTTTCACTTTTAACGTAGGTAGCCATGAAAAAGATTGTTTTAACTTTGACGTTTTTTCATTTAAGAGTAATTCCATTAGTAGAGCTGAACTGACAGTCGATATTCTAAGGAATTGATGGATATGGTGGAATGTTGTATCATATGCCATAAAAATTCAACCTGCTCTATGTACATTTAAGAGGCTTTGCGATAATTTATGCAGATATGGATCTTTTACTAAACCACCAAAGGAACGTACTCAAATTAAAAAGAAGCAGCACAAATAAATGTTTTGGCAATAGTAAATCGAAATCCATCTACATCAACTCGTGAGATTGCGGCAGAAGCTGGCACATCTCAACGAACTGTAGTTAAGGTACTGAAAGTGCACAAGTTTCACCCGTACAAACTTTCAGTTTCTCTAACTTTGCATGCTGGTGACGAACATCGACGTATTTTGTTTTGTACATGGTTTAGAGACATGTGCCTTGACAATCCACAGTTTCCATTAAAGGTGTTATGGTCAGACGAAACTAGATTTACTAAGTGCGGTATTTTCAATAGACACAATGAGCATATCTGGGCTAAAGAAAACCCTTTCCATGTAGAACAAAGACGATCCCAGATAAAATTTAGTTTTAATGTTTGGTGTGGTATCAAAGGGTCTACTATTCTGGGGCCTTTTATCTATCACGAATCACTTACTGGGGAGCGCTACTTGCATTTCTTGCAATACACTTTTCAAGACATGTTGCATAATTTAAATTTGAGAGCTCGTTTAGAAATTGAGTGGTTCCAACAGAATGGAACACCTGCTCATAACTTGTTATTAGTAAGACAACACTTAGATAATATCTATCCAAACTCTTGGATAGGAAGAAATGGCTCACGCGAATGGCCACTCCGGTCTCCCGATTTGGCAGTTATACACTTCTATTTATGGGGTGCGCTAAAAAACAAAGTATACAAAAGGAAGTATGAGACAGTTGGTGACCTAAGGGAGGCGGTATTCCAAGCAATTGAGGAAATTGATAGGCGGGCTGCGAGGAAAGCGATAATGCCAATCTTAAAAAGATGCGATTTTTGTCTAAATAAGAATGGTGGACTTTTCGAACATAAATTGTAACCATTATTATGTACTTTAATTCCTTAAGTTTTTAGTAAGTACCTACTTATTTAGTTTTTTCGTTATATCTGATATACCTAATAAAAAAATCATTCTATGTTTTTTGAAATAGTTATTAATAAATCAATCTATTTCATGGTTATCTACATTAAAAGTGAAAATAAGAGAGAAAAGCATCCATAACTCCGTTATTTTTATGAATAACTATATCGAGTATTATATCGTTGAAAAGCTCTAAAAATGTCCGATTTTTTGAGGTCATAACCAACTATGGTTTCCATTCAAAAAAAGATAAGTTTGTATCATATCTCGAAAACGAGAGCTGTCACGCAAACGAGGACATGACAATCATATTCGGGATACAATTCCCTTCAATATTGATATTTACACTTTTTTAAAAAAATCAAAAACAAAGGAGCTAGAGGGATTTGACTAAATCGACAGAATTTCGTTTTTTCAAAATCTCTAGTAAGCCATGACTTTTTACAAAAATCCGAATGTGTCATTAAATTGGGCCAGTAAAACTGCAAATTTTTCCCAATTTAATCATTGCTCTATCTCCGCTAGTTTCCGAGATCCCCATACTTATCATAAAAAAACTCACCTTGTATAGTACAATCAATAGTTGTCAAATAAAATTACACCATACATTTAAAAAATAAGTAAACACCTGCTCATAGTCAAGCTATTACAAACAAATGACATTTGAATTTTTAGTACTCTACAAACTCTTGTCATAGTCATCTTCCCGTTTTATTTACGCTGAGAAATTGGAAGTTAAATCTTGCATTTGATATACAAAATATAAAAAAACTACCAGACTTTTATTGAAAGTATTTACAATTTTCTCCAGAATAATTTAAAAGCAGTGAAGTACGTCTTGATTTGGATCAATGTCTAGGTCACTGAAGACATTATCCCTAGCACATTGCAGTATTCCCAACAAAATAATTAAGTGTTCCTAGCACAATTTCTGTTATCACCTAATCAACCAGCAATTCAAAATGTACTGATCCCATTCTTCCGTATTTGTTGGTGTATTTGATATTCTTGGCCCATGCTCTACATTCTACGTTGATAAGGATACCAGCTGTAAAAAATATTTAGTTTAACTACAACTTTTCTGAGGATTTTAAATCTGTATTAAGTGTTAATTTTCCAGACAATTTCCAATTTCCAAATTACTAAGTATACCCTTTTACGCGATTTCCTGCAGAACTGATCAAATGTGGCTCTAACAAACTACACAAAATGCTTCCACTCATATAGCCCAGTGTGGGATATTATGAGTAATAAGTAATAGTAAGATAAGGAAAGGCAGAGTGGATGACAGTTAGATTACCCCCATTCTTAAAAAGGGATCAAAATCAGGATGTAACAATTATCGTGGCTTTATAGTCGAATACTAACAGGAGTAATTTGTATGGCAGTAGCAAAAAAAGTCACTTGGTATTTCTCGGTATAACCAAAGCCTAAGACAATAGCCATTTAACCAAAGTATTTCAAACATTAGCTGATTAACTTAATAGTAATAAATACAAAGTAGTTTATTAGGCAGATTTCTAACAGAGATATTTAAGGTTACAAAGGATTAAGACAGTGGTATTTATGTCATCAGTATTATTTAACAAATTTCTTGATTCTGCCCTAAGAAAATCAGATTGTTGTAGCTCAAGACTACTATGAAATAAACTACAGGATAAGGAAATTTCAAGATAAATACACAAGATGACGACACACCGTCAATTGGCAATAAACTGAGTACATATACATAAGTGGAGACAATCAAGACTTTAGACTGTATTTGATACTATTAGAAACTGGACAGTTTTTACATACCCAGGGGCCAGGATACGACTCATCAACAAAGGACAATCTGAAGATATAATTCAGACAAGGATTATAACGCCGGGAAAATGACGAGTATATCATGCTATGGACACATATGACATTTTCTGAGGAACTGCAGAATTAGGGTATTTCAAGACCCGCCATCCAGGGATAACGAATTCAATGCTACCTATCAACTGGCCTTTAGGACAAACAGTAACCAGAGGGGTTTTCTGCTGATTTGTGTTAAATTTAATAATAAAGAAAGTCACCAATTCTACACTGGAACTGCCAATTGCTGAAGACATTAAAACGAGAAATATCACAGGCGAGTCAATGTTAATTCATAATGAAGAGGTATTACAATTTCAATTAGGTATGGCTTTAATGCGGGTTTTAGTAAAACCGTCACCAAGGGTTCCCAGGGATAATTACGAAGATACAAGAACTATATAGTGAGATGGAAATAAGCCTAGGGGAGACATGGGTCGGGATAAGGTAGATATTTTGAGCACATGACAGATGATTTCAGAGATTTAACTTATAGTAGAAGACCGACAGAGATTTGGCCTTAGAAACTTG
This sequence comes from Octodonta nipae, assembly GCA_034190945.1. NCBI lineage: Eukaryota > Metazoa > Arthropoda > Insecta > Coleoptera > Chrysomelidae > Octodonta > Octodonta nipae. Next base: position 110,104,632 of record CM067221.1, on the reverse strand, counting down.
ACTGTGGCCATATTGAGTCCTATAGAGGAATCACATCAACAAAAAGTGTTTGTGTCTCATGTTTCTTTCGAAATCCACGGTAAAAATTGAGTACTTTTATTTAAAAATAATCACTTCCGGTCGATTATTGCCTGTACAGACCGAAGTCGTAATATGGGCCATTAGATGGACCATTTGAGACCCTATAGCTTTTGTCCATTCCATTATTTCGATAGGAATTGAATCGAAATAATGGAAAGAGAGAGATATTTTCTAGTCTCATACTTTTTGTAGCTAATATCCGACCAAAATATGGGTCAAATCGAAAAATGACATCATTTCCCTCCCAAGTCGCATTTGAGTCATTTGATGACCAACTTGAAACTCTACAACAGTTCTCTGAAACTTTTTACGAAATATCTAGAGGAATTAGGGATGTAACGAATATTCGCATTCGCATTAGCGAATATTCGAGTGTTTTTTAATATTCCCATTCGCATTTGTATTCGCGGTTATTCATGCGAATTTTTTCCGAATATGTGTGACAATGAAAAGCGTAAATATTATGATGTTACTCATTAGGAACATTGCACACTGTATAACTTACTTTCAAAAGTATTAACTTGTACTTGCAATGAGAAATAACAGTTGTCTGATGACATAAATGTCAACTACATATATACATTTCTTCTGGAATCCTCACAGGTATATGTAATTAGGCAACAGTTTAATTGCTAAATAAAATTAAGCAAGTTATGTCAGTTTCATAACATGATATAGGGTTTTATGGCAAAATGAATTTCGAGATTTGGAAGTTTCAGGGAAAACTAGCTCACAGAGACTCAAAATCAGGAGTCATACTGCATATAAAGCCGTTCCCTTATGATTTCTAGGGCAAAGAATTCTTAGGAAAGCCTGTCAATGAAATTATTATATAATCTTCTGGAGATTCAATCAGTTGAGGGGAGCGCAACTGATAAAGGTTCTCCACAATTGATGGTGTCAGAGTGCCAACTTCATTTTTTTAATCAGTTTTAAAAACAAAATTGCAGACATATCTAAACTTTGACAAATTTTAAAATATGCTGGTAATTTCTTGGGTCACACTTTTAGTTTTGAAAATAAGTGTAAAGCTTGAATATTTGTAGATACAACAGGAGGTCACGTTCAAGAATCTGTCAAAAAATAATTATTCTATTACACTATAAAGGTGCGTATATTTTAAATCTCCGCATAACAAATTTTGCTTTGTTGGGTAGCGCTAAATCCACAGACATCATTATATAGTTAGTGAACTTGCCCCTTTGTCTAAAAAAAAACGGTTTATCGTGTTTCACGTTTCTTTTTTTTTGGTTGGTAGGAAATTATACAACCTATCGTGTTTATCCAACCCGCTCTGTGCGGTTCGGCCCGTGAGTTGTCTCAAAGTGACAGGCTCACGCTGAAACTGGGGGCGAAAACAAACCACTAAGCGATCGGACAATATAAAATCGCTACAAAAGCCCTAATTTAATTTCCAGTAAGGACACATTGAATGCTTTGTATGTGTTTACATGGAACACAGCCTATAAAACCCCATTAGTTAGATAAATTGAAACAAAAGCACCATAACAATTGTGATAGGTGAAATTTCTTAACAAAATTGTAAGTTATGCTTTTTTATTATATCGCCTAGCAACAAATTATGGCAGAACTCGGCATGTATCATTCTCTAATTTAAAGTATTGATGCAAATTTTATCGTCATGAGCTAGTACCATTTTAGCAGCTGTCAATTCAAATTAGTAGCGATAGCCAACGAAGCGAAATTTGTGATTAGGCCTAGTTAATTTTGTAAAATAAGGGAAATTAGCTGTCAGGATGTTAAAACATACCTCGTCATAAGTCAGTTATTTTTTGACCAATTCTCATGCATTCAATCTCATTTTACTCAGAAATATACAAGCTTGCAGAATCTTACTTTTAAACCTATACAAAGGTTAGACTCGTTCGTCACTTTGTTTTTGAAACTAAGATAAGTTTGAACATGACAATAAAATTCCTTTTTTTTGGGAAATCCATATAATTTTAGTTTTTATTTGACTCCATAAATTTAATTATATAATTTTTATGATTAATTATAATATCTTCTTATAACTTCTCTCATAAATAAAAAAAAAAAAAAATTTGGTTCACTCCAATATGATGACAGCTTAACTGTTGAAAGAACGTTGAGTGTAAGGGTTTGGTGTTAGTATACAAAATTTTGTGCTTATACATCTTTGAGACAACAAAGATTCCACAGCTCACAATTTATATATTAAAAATAGAAGAGTGGCTTTCTATAATGATTAGGAAGCTCAATTTAGGTTATATTTTTTGATTTAACCAAAATAAGTAAATTTTGATCTGATATTCGTATTCGCATTCGTATTCGCGAATATTGGAAGAGAATATTCGCATTCGCATTCGTATTCGCGAATATCGAAAATCGGACATTCGTTACATCCCTAATAGGAATCTAATTGAGATATTACTTTGTCGCAAGATAAATGCTCTACCCTAACTAAAACCGATCAAACAAGAATCTGCAACATAGTAGTGGGTAGGAAAGTATACAGCAATAGAGATGAAATTTAAAGAAGAATGTGTGAATGTGAATACAATATGTATAACCAAAAGGAGGATAGAGACTAAAAAAGATTGACCACTAGCAGAATAAAGAAAACTCATATGGTGTGGATTCGTCAGATAGTACGAAAACCGATTGATATCTAAAGAAATGAAGTAGAGTCCAGTTGGCAAGAAACAATGTTCGAGTCAAGTTATGTTCTATGAATTATTATTATAAATGAAATTTCTTACGTGTTGGTCTTTCAAATCTAACAGCCACCAAAGGACTTATATAGCCTTCAGCATTTGTGTAAGGATAGTAGAAACCTGGAAAACCATGAGCACCTTTAGGGAAGTAAGTAATCGGTCCGATGTGCTCCTTATCCGCTGAGTTTTCACCGTTACATGTAATCCAAATATTCTTACGCTAAAAAATAATAAAAAAACTAGTCTGAAATATTTTTCTATTAGATCTAATAATGCATCCTTACTTCAAGGGTGTTATTGATGCTCATTATGTGTTTCTTCAATTCCCTCGGCATGTCCAGTGGCAAATCATACGGATTATCGTAATACTGCGGTATCCAACCGTAAATTCTGTTCAGCTTTATAAAAACACAAGGTGAATTTTTATGGTAGTTGAAATATTGCTCTTTGTTACATTCACCCCAGTCTCTGGGATCAACCATACAAACTTCATTCAGTCTAGGGTCCGGGTAATCGTTGTATGAGCAAGTTTTCATTTGTCTTCCACTTTTAGGGATTTTGCTCGGCTTGTAGTATACTAAAAAATATACTAAAAAATAACTTGAATCAATTGTATGATACGAGGAGCTTATTGATGTAAGAAATAAATAATAAGATCAAATAAAGAAAAAACGCAAAAGTTGGGAATTCAAAATTATATAACGGATGTTATTTTTAGAGGTATAGAACTTTGAAATGGAATAAAACAAGGATATATTTTTTAAATTGACATGAAATTTACTTTATTCGAAAGATAATCTTCTGGCATTATAATTTAAATATGACTTCTGGCATATGACCGCCACGGCTGGCTCGGACGTAGTCTAATCTGGAGGTCCAATTTTCGATGACTTTTTCCAACATTTGTGGCCGTATATCGGACTTCACATATCCTCACAGAAAATAGTCAAGCGGCGTTAAATCGCACGATCTTGGAGGCCAATTCAAGGGGCCTAAACATGAAACTATGCGGTTACCAAACGTTTCTTCCAATAAATCAATTGTGACATGTTGACCCGTGATGTTGAAATGAAAGGTCGTGTGCATCATGATTGTTCAATTGATGAACGAAAAAGTTAGTAATTATGGCGCTATAGCGATCACCATTGACTGTAACGTTTTGGCCAGCATCATTTTTAAAGAAGTACGGACCAATTATTTTATCAGCCCATAAAGAACACCAAACAGTTAGTTTTTCTGGATGTAACGGTGTCTCAACATAAACTTGAGGATAATCATCACTCCAAATTCGGCAGTTTTGTTTATTGACGTATCCATTCAACCAAAATTCGCTTATGAAAATCGGGATCAACGGCAATCTTGTTTTGGGCCTATTCACCGAATGTACGCCTTGCTAGGAGATCGCGTGGCTTCAATTCTTGCACGAGTTGAATTTTGTAAGCACGCCAACCAAGATCTTTTCGCAAAATCTTCCATAAGGTGGATGGACACATATCCAATTCCTGTGCACGATGGCGGATATACTGATTCGGGTTTTCGTCTACGCTACGCTCTACAGCAGCAATGGATTCATCTGTACGCACTGCACGACATCTGTGGATGTAAACGTGGTGCGAAAACGTTGCATAGTTAATCGAATTAATTGCTCTGATGGACGATTATGTTGACGGTAAAATGGACGTAGTGCGCGATACGTATTTCGAACAGAACGATGATTTTCAAAATAAATTTTCACAATTTGGAAGCGTTGTTCACACGTTAGTCTATTCATAATGAAATGCCAAACAGAACTAAATATAAATCACTTGACAGCTTACAAGATGGCCGCCGGTTAAAAGAGTGTTGCCAACTTAAAGTTCTATATCTCTAAAAAAAAACACCCACTAGTATTTCATGGTTTAGCCTCTCTTAAACACGTTTTTCACATTTTTGTTCATGCGGTTCTGTTCATAGCTTTTTGGGACCAGGTTAGGCCGGTTATTTTCCCATTTTAAGTTAGGTCTTTCTTGGTCCCTTTTCACTCCTGGGATTTGTCTTGTCCACCTATTTATTGTTATTTCTTATTCCGATGATACATCGCTCTATAGACCTTTGTGTGATTGAAGTTTTTATATAATTTCTGATTGTAGAACCCAGATTTCACAACTGTCTGCCTGTACCGATACAAAACATCCTAAATAGAAATTGTAGGTGCTCATTTTTTCGTAGTCGACGTCATATCTTTACATATTTATGTTCTACTTGACGACGCAATGTTGCAACATTGACAATTATTTACTTAAAATGTATTTTGGAGTTTTTGGCCTATGACCATGGTGGTTTAAGGGTTTTTTGTTTGATTTAGTGTCTGCTAACTCCACCTAAATATATACACTCAAACTATTTACACACTGTATATTTGTCATAAAAAAACTTGACGTGCATTTTTTTTATTTACATTGTTATTAAGTATCATGACTAGAATCAAAATTAGATAGACAGACGTTTTTGACAACAAAAGCTCGAATTTTATAGATAATTTTTATAATTTCATTATCTCCTAATCAAATTTTATTAATAAAATAGTAATTGCATGTTCTGATTATTGATCGATAATAATTATTTAAGTAATTGCGTTTACATAAATAATGAATAAAAAAATTACATCCGCAGGTATGGGTTTTATTCGGTGAATCAAGAGTTTTTTTTATAGTGGTTAACGGCATTTCACGACCTAGAAGGTCGAAAAACAGTGATTTTCGCATAATTACATCCTGAATTAGTAAAAGCGAATACAAAACACCATGACTGTTAGAAATACGTTGTTACGAATGAGAAAAGAGGTCTTATGCAAATAAAACGTGGGAGGCCGAGTTTGTTATCGGTATGTAGGCAAAAGTGAATATTACAAAAGGTGGTTTGTGTTAAATACTGTCATGCTTGAAACGTACTGTAATTGTCTTCTGTTAGTTACAGTACGGAACAATATATCAATGAGTTTCTAAAATGGTTCGTGTTTTTGATTAAAATCGTATTTATTTTTCAACAAAATGTTTCGGCCGTTTCATAATAAAAACAAACTCGACAAATTCATTTTAGCTTCCAAGGATCGGTGAGAATGTCTTCCTAAATAAATTTTAACGAATAATAAAGAATACTGTTTGCTTTACTGCATTACTTCATTACTTCTAACAGTCGAATCAATAGTGGTGCAAAATAACTGTTCGTATGCGGTCCAAATTTTAAACCCAGATGGCACCCGTTGGTACAATTAGTTCCTCAGCTGGTGACAGATTTTAGTCTACAATTTTCTCGCTGTTGCCTGGAACGGGGTGAAAAGTTTATTATGGTTTAACATGATGAGGTGTAATTAGCAATAGAACCCCGTGGCTAACACAGGAAAAACTCGTTTTCCATTTTCCGAAAAAAAGATGTTTTGGCTCGATTAAGCCCCAGCAATGTTGACTAAATGCATTCTATGATGTAACCAGGCATCAAAATAGGATAGGCACAAGTAAGGCATCATTAATTAATGTTTTAACTTTCGATAACAGGAAGATTTTTAATAGACGTACATTTGGTAGTATCGCAAATGTTCAATTAACTGGTTATGTAATGCGATTCCTCTCTTCGTTACCATTTTTTGCTTAGTGTACAGCCAAAATTCGTTGCTTTACTAATATATGATTACAACTGTCTAACTACTACTACTACTAATATATGATTACAACTGTCTAACTAACTAACTAACTGTCTAACCGATATAAACAACTACTTGCTTAGTAGTTTTGATATAAAACTCTGTTTGGATTACTGATTCAATAAACCCACACTCAGGTTCGACCATTGCTTGAATTCAAGCCAAGTTGCTTAAATTGATGGTCCAGTCTGCATTCCATACTTATTTTGACAGTGTGGCATGGGGCTCCAACCTGCTGGCACATGCATCTCAAAGAATTCATAGCTGCTGGGTTTTAATTTAGGTTCCAACACGATCTTGGTTCCTTCTAGCGGTGTTTTGGTCCTTCCACCATTTCTTGTTATGCAGCTTCAGACCATTATGCTTAATGTATGTTTTATAGATGTAGTGGTGCATCCTGGTATCTTTACCTTTGCTTTCACTCGAAACAATCATTTTTAGTCAATCACTGCAAATCACTTTCACGCAGTTTTCTGAGAACAATACTTATCTCATTCAAGAGGAAGCTTTATTAAGGATATTGTTACTTTCAAGCCCTCTTTTCGTCTTTCGCCTTGATTTTAGTAGGTTTCTTACTTTGAACTTAATAGCTCCCTGATCAAACTTTTCGTCATTTGTTCGCATGTGAATCATTCTTGGTAATAACTCCTCTTTTCTTTCCGTATGGTAACCAATCAGCACATTTCCACTAGATTGAACACGTGCCAGTACAGCGATTCCCTTTATTCACAAATATCGATGAGATAAATACTTTTGGAATATTTTAAAACGAAAAAAAAACAGAGTAGTTGGCTATCAAAAAGAGATCGGTTTATTCAAGGACAAACCCCAAGTTCAGTTGGAGATGGCGGTATTAGATATATATTATATATAATAATAAAAATGTTATTGCTAAAACTGTGTAAGGACTCTTCATCTTCAATTAGAATACTGGAAAGATCTGTTGCTAAGTTCCAGTCTTGAAGGCGATCCACGTGCAAGACGACGTCCAAAAAGGATATAGGTCTGGAAGATCATCGACTAAAGAAAGAGAGGCTTAATACTAGTCCTAGGCGAAAAATATATTACCTGAAATTTTGGGATACTGAGTCTGGTAACAATGGAACAAAAAACATTCTAATGCCAATTTCTCAGCAACCTTTAGATCAATCTAGACTTAAAGACTAATGAATTTTTTTACGAATATCATCCATGCATCGAAGCAGTATGGACCTGATATGTGTATTAAATGCCCTAGGTATAGATATTCCTCCACTACTTCCAGGATTACATTTTGTAATATATTTCTACTAGGGGGGAGGGGGAGGGGTTCGCTCTACATTATTTTTGTGTTTTAGATGTTTCTGTTCAGACATACTTCAGTACTAACAGCTTTGAGTTCAGTTATTTGTTCTCGAAGTTGGGGCTATGAGATATACGTCAACACGCTGCTCCAATGTGGGTTGTAAGGAGCAGCAGATCTCTTTTTTATGAGTGAAGGCTGCTGACTGGACAATACTGTCTGCGGACGGAGCTCTTGTTCTGATTCGACTCCGTTCTTGTTGGTCACATAGTTGTTGTAATTGATGTTGCTATGGTTGTTCTTGTTCTTCTTGGGCTGTACCTTCTAGACACCAGGAGCCCGACTCCTCAACACCTCTCCACCGTTGTCCCGCATGCTGCTATTTACTTTTTCATAGTTATATCATTAAAACATACTCCACATGACGCTGGATGTCGTTAATATTTAAAGGTTCATTACGCTGACACATATATGTACATCAAAAGGCACCTCGACTATACGGCGTATGCATTATGAAATACTAAATATATTGCGACAATTTTGTGGTGTACCATTACTTCAGTAGAATTAGTATTGTCAGATACTTTTTTTCTAAAATTCTATTAAATATTTTAATTGAATATTATATTGTGCTGAATAATTTTGTAAATTTTGGATTTGTATAAAAAAGCTCTTTCTATATTGTGAATTGTTTTTCAAAATAAAAGCCCAACTATTTTACATAGTGTATCAACTGTTACAACTTCCACCGATTGGCACAAATGGGTTCAGTTCAGTTTTTGGATTTATTTTTAAACACAGTCCAACTATAATTTATTTCCACTACTTTAACACAATTTATATTCACAGAACTATTTACAATTTATCTTCACTTTACGGCAGTCGAATACTGAATGAATCCTATCACCAGCTGTCCGTATTTATATATTTCTCTCAGAATTCTCTAGTAGGTCAACGAGCTGTCGGGAAATTTCTTTCATGTGTTCTCGTAGATTCGAGGAAATTCAATGAATGACTGTTAGAGCCAGCCGCCGGCCTCGGGTCGACAGACCAACATTTCAAGTTCCACGAATTATCTGATGAATGCCGATTGCACCAGATGTTGAAGAATTCCCGTCACAATACTATTTTCTATATATTAGCATTATCCTTTTCTGTATGTGCCACTTGATAAATATGGTCCTTGATCAAGATAGTTGAAAACTGTTTGACATCCTGTAGATATGAAATTAACGGACTAAGCCCACCATCTAAGATGTTCGCCAGGTGTAAACCTGTTGGAGCAATTGTGATTAGTAACCAGTTTTTTGTCGTATAGGTACCCTGGCATGGTCATCTTAGGGAATTTTAAGAGAGTATATAAAAGATATATTATAGTGATCTTAGAAGAAAATCAGTTAATCTTTACAATATTCACGTTTGAGTCTGAGGCACAACCTAAACAATAATAACATGTTTGAAATTAAATTAAATTTTTACCACAAGGGTGAATGAATTTTAAAGGAGCACTGTAGGAGATCTAGCTAGAGCAAAATACACTAGGCAGATCGGTAGGTTGGTATTCTGCTGACTAAGCATTGAGCATAGGAAGATCCAACCTTTATTCTAGATTGTAGATGTTAAACTAACGGGAAACAGCTAAAGAAGGTTTATGTACAATTGTTCTTGCTAATGTTGAAATGGTTATTAAATAGAGATATTTAGAGAACTCTATTAGTTCAATACAAAAATGTCTAAAAATTACCTCCAACTCTTTCATTATATACTCTAATTTAATATTATTTTGGTAAAACATAGATGCTATATTAAGGAGTAAATGATTAAAAACGTCTTTTGGCATTTTTCAAATTTACCAAAAAAAACTGTTTTATAAGATCCAAAATAGATGTTTAGTGATATTAAAATGTTTGTGAAATAAATATACCTGAAACCATAGAGGCAAAATACCTTTGTTAAAACTTAATTTGCACTTATGGAATATATATTTTTGATGACTTCATGTTTATTAATTTTATGTTCTTATCTAGTTCTTACTGTCTAGAAAGTTTAAAATGTTGTTGTGCCACAACATATAGTTCGTTTTGTTCGATCCCTTAAACCAAATTAAGGCGCTTTGCTCATTTCCAGGTGGGGTCGGTCTAAATCCAAGACCAGGATTTGTTCCAATTATGGATCGTTCTAGTTGGTATTTTGGCATTCGCGGGTCTAGGGTTTGAAAAAATGTGAACATACATATTGCCACTAACGATGACAGAATGATGAAAAATACTAAATAGAAGAGTCCAACTTTTCCTGAAAAAAAAAAACATTATTATAGATGTTTATTTTATTTTTACATTTATTATAGATGTTTATTTATTGTGTAGCATTGCATTTGAGAGTCGTATAAACGGAAAATCATAACGATAGTATTTCATAACTGAAGTGATTGTCGGTTGAACTACTCTAGTAGGTGTGGATTTCCAGTTTCGGTTTCACCAAGAAGTCAACTTTCAAATTTAAAATGGAACGCCCTATATATCTTGACATTTTGATATTTTTGGATTCCCGACAGTTCTTAATACAACTGTTAAAATTATCACTACTTAACAATTTTCTAAATGGCAATCATCCTTATTAAATCCTAAATAGCTGGTGACTAAAAACATACCAACAAGCAATTTTGACCAATTCATTAAGTCGTTTTGCCTTTTCAATTTAAATTCATCATCATAAATAAAAAATAAATCATTTTTTGAAATTGAAAAACTATTCAAACACTTTTAATAAAATAAATTTCTTGACAGATGTGACGTCATTACATTTGAAACCGGTTCAAAAATAAATTAAATAAATCTATTGATATACTGGGTGTTTCTAAAGTAGGGTTCCAAACTTCTGCTGTGTATAGAAAATAAGCCAAAAAGTCCCGATTAACATGCGCCCTAAAACGCACCCTTAGGAAGTTATATGGCCTTAAAAGGGTTCAAACAAAATTGTTTTTTTTCAATCACCACTTTTACTAATCACACGCTGCAAACCTCAATTAACAGTTTATCAATAACTAATTTAAATTTTTAAGCGTTGTGGCAACGTCAATATTTTATTTACAGTGGTAAACAGATTTTTGTAATTTTTGATCTAATAATTTAATAAAGGGCAGAGTTAGTTTACTCGAAAACTAATGGAAATGTCGATTTGGACAAACATAATATTTTTTACGTAAAAGTGAAGACTTTATAAATCTGTAGAGAACATTGTAAAAAAACTGAAAAAATACGGACCTAAAACCCCTTTCATCAACCTAAACACGACGCTTATGATTTGTATGTCAAAAAACGGAGTAGCACATGTTATTTAACGTACAAAGTTATGTAAGACCCATGAATTTTTTTCTATTTATTTTCGAACATTTTGTCAATAACAGAAAAAAAGTTTTATTTGAGCCCTTTTAAGGGTATAAATATATCCTAGGGTGTGTTTTAGGACATATATTAAACGGGAGTTTTTGGCTTATTTTATTGAGTTCTATGCGCAGCTGAAACACCCTGTATATTATACTAATTGGACCACAATAAAAGTGAAGTGTGCCCTGGTAAAAGATGCGCAATACATTGTACATGGCAAACAAAAGCATTTATTTCTGTTTTGGAGGACTAAAATCTATAGAAGCCATTATGATACTACCTACCATTTCGAGATATTACGAATTACTGAACGCAAGAGAATATATTGTTTCTAGTCGTTACACACATACGACTAACTTAGAGATGTCATATTCATTTCGCGAGAAACTATTCAATTCAGTTATATGTACTAAATAAATAATTAATTGAGATTTTCTTAGTTCAGGGAAGCGCAACTGATGAAGGGTCTCGATCAGACACAATATATTGTCATGTGTTCAATGGATTATGAAATATCGAAAAGGTAGTGTCATTAAACTGGCCCTATTTAATGACATATTCGGATTTTTGTAAAAAGTTATGGCTTACCAGATATTTTGAAAAAACGAAATTCTGTCATGTCCTCGTTTGCGTGACAGCTCTCGTTTTCGAGATATGACACAAACTTATCTTTTTTTAATGGAAATCATAGTTGGCTATGACTTCAAAAAATCGGACATTTTTAGATCTTTTCAACGATATAATACTCGATATAATTATTTATAAAAATAACGGAGTTATGGATGCTTTTCTCTCTTATTTTCACTTTTAACGTAGGTAGCCATAAAAAAGATTGTTTTCACTTTGACGTTTCCTCATTTGAATGTAATTCCATTAGTGATGCTGAACTGACAGTCTATATTGACAAGTTTTCGTGATAAAATGGAATATTTTAACGAAGAAACACTGAATATGGTGGAATGTTATATCATATGGCATAAAAATTCAGTTCGTGCAGCTGAGGAATACTTTCATAGATATTTTAATCGTCGTCAACCTGCTCTATGTACATTTAAAAGGCTTTACGATCGTTTACGCAGATACGGACCTTTTACTAAACCACCAAAGGAACGTAATCAAATTAATGAAGCAGCAGTAATAAATGTTTTGGCAGAAGCTGGCACATCTCAACGAACTGTAGGTAAGGTACTGAATGCGCACAAGTTCCACCCGTACACACTTTTAGTTTCTCAAACTTTGCATGCTGGTGACGAACATCGACGTATTTTGTTTTGTACATGGTTTAGAGACATGTGCCTTGACAATCCACAGTTTCCATTAAAGGTGTTATAGTCAGATGAAACTAGATTTACTAACTGTGGTATGTTCAATAGACACAATAAGCATATCTGGGGTAAAGAAAACCCTTTCCATGTAGAACAAAGACGACCCCAGATAAAATTTGGTTTTAATGTTTGGTGTGCTATCATAGGGTCTACTATTCTGGGGCCTTTTATCTATGACGAATGACTACGGTACTTACATTTCTTGCAATACACTTTTCAAGACATGTTGCATAATTTGAATTTAAGAACTCGTTTAGAAATTTCTCCAGCACCTGCTCATAACTCGTTATTAGTAAGACAACACTTAGATAATACCTATCCAAACTCTTGAATATTAAGAAATGGCCCATGCGAATAGTCACCCCGGTCTCCCGATTTGGCAGTTATAGACTTCTATTTATGGGGTGTGCTAAAAAACAAAGTATACAAAAGAAAGTATGAGACAGTTGGTGACCTAAGGGAGGCGGTATTACAAGCAATTGAAGAAATTGATACGCGGTCTGTGAGGAAAGCGGCAATGTCAATCTTAAAAAGATGCAATTTTTGTCTAAATAACAATGGTGGACTTTTCGAACATAAATTGTAACCATTATTATGTACTTTAATTTCTTAAATTTTTAGTAAGTCCCTAATTATTTAGTTTTTTCGTTATATCTGATATACCTAATAAAATAATCGTTCAATGTTTTTTGGAATAGTTATTAATAAATCAATCTATTTCATGACTACCTACGTTAAAAGTGAAAATAAGAGAGAAAAGCATCCATAACTTCGTTGTTTTTATGAATAACTATATCGAGTATTATATCGTTGAAAAGCTCTAAAAATGTTCGATTTTTTGAGGTCATAGGCAACTATGGTTTCCTTTCAAAAAAGATAAGTTTGTGTCATATATCGAAAACGAGAGCTGTCACGCAAACAAGGACATGACAGTCATATTCGGGATACAATTCCCTTCACTTTTGATATTTACACTTTTTTATAACATCAAAAACAAAGGAGCTAGAGGGATTTGACTAAACCGACAGAATTTCGTTTTTTCAAAATATCTAGTAAGCCATGACTTTTTACAAAAATCCGAAAGTGTCATTAAATTGGGACAATAAAACTTCAAATCTTTCCCAATTTAACCATTGCTCTATCTCCTCTAGTTTCCGAGATCCCCATACTGATCATCAAAAAAAACTCACCCTGTATATCAAAATTATTGAAATTTTTAAAGTGTTAATATGTGAAACGACTGGAACGGATGATATAATGTTTTTGCTAGAGGTTGAATCCTTGAATTTAGTTGTGGCACTGTGGATTCTTTTGAATAAGATTAAATTTTAAGGTATCTTTCAATATTTGCCCTTAGAAAAAGTATTTGGGATTAGGGGGTGAATGAAAGATGAAATACATATTTAATGTGACAAATTTACAAATTCTATTAAAAAATGGCTTCGATTGAAGTTGTAAAATTTACTTAAAAAAGTTTTGAACGTTATAATATAATATAATTCTCCATGCAGTGAGCTCTCAAAATTACTTTTAACAATTATTTCCCCACTTACTGGTAAGTCTAATTCTCATCTTAAAAACAGCCCACATTTCTTAGAAAAATTATCACATGTACAATATAAAAATACTTTCACACTAGCAAGTTTTGACATTGTGAATCTATACAATAATGTTCCAGTCATCAAAACACTTCCCATAGTAAAAGAACGATTAGAACAAGATTCTTTACTAAATCAACGTACTCAATTGTCCATTAATACAATAATGAAACTACTAACATTTTGTACAAAGACAACATATTTTCAACTTAATGATGACTTCTACCAACAAGATTTTGGCATGGCAATGGGTTCCTGTTTGTCTCCCGCTTTAAGCAACATTTTTATGGAAAAATTTGAAGAACAAACAATTTTCTCAAAACAGATTAAACCTTTGGTTTGGGGGCGTTCTGTTGATGACATATTCGTTATTTGGGAAGATTATCTTGAGGATTTACATGCATTACTTAACGACATAAACAACACAGAACCAACTATTCAGTTTACACTCGAGCGTGAACAGAATAACAAATTACCATTCTTAGACATTTTAATAACCAAAACACAATCGACATTTGAAACAGAAGTTTACAGAAAACCAACTCATACTAACAGGTATCTCAACTTTAAGTCTAATCATCCAAGTTCAGTAAAAAGAGGTATCATTAAATCTCTATATGACAGAGCAAAAACCAGCTGTTCTAATATCAATAAATTCAATGAAGAAAAAAACGTTTATAAAAAATATACTTTCTGCCAAATAAATTTATTAATAACGAGTTAAACAAAATGGAATACCAAACAATCCCTAACAACCAACATCAAACTTCACCAAGCAACACTGACTCTTAAGATAATAACTTTAATACAATATACTATACCATACATACAGGGTCATTCAGAAAGACTAAAAAGAGTGGGAAACAGATATAATATCATCATCATTTAAAACAAGAAATACACTAAAATCAATTATATCAAAAACAAAACCAAATAACACAACTCAAAATACAAAAAATTGCATTTATAAAATCCCGTGTGTATGTAATAAATTCTATATTGGAGAAACCTCTAGACCTCTGAATGTTCGAATAAACGAACACAAAAATTACATAAAAAAAACGACAATTTGAAAAATCCAAAATTTGTGAACATGTTTGGGACCTTGGTTTAAAATACAGTTTCAAAATTCAGTTATATTACACAAAGAAGAACACAACACCAAAAGAAAACTAAAAGAGTCTGCTTTAATTTTGTTAAATGAAAACGATTATATCGCTACTACCTCCGTAGAATTCAGTCGTTCCTGGTTGCCGATGATTAAGGAAGAAATTGCTAATGGTCATGTTCTTGTGAACAACCCAATATCGGGATAGTTCATAAGGTTTTTCCTAGGTTTTCCCTTATGATTTTAATGGGATCACTGAATCAACAAAGTTCTTTGGTCGCATTTTTGGCGAATGCACTATCTTATAAGAAAGTCGCACCTAGGAGCGCCACATAAAGTTCTGAAGATCTCCCTTTCAAATTCTTCCAATTTGAAAGGAACTTTATGATTATATGATCTTTAGAAATTTCTGTGCTACCCTGTATATTACAAATAAAATTCTCTTAGTTACGTCAAAAATAAAATAATAAACATTGTCAAGTATTTAAATTTACATCTTGGAATTGTACCTTTTTAATCCATAGTTTCTTAGCCATTGACAACGGGGTCTGATCTAGACCCCGAAACGTTTGGAATATACAGCAATTTCCTTTAAAGTGTGGTGTTATTTCTCAATAAACACTTTCATATTGGTATCTCCAGTGGATATAGAAGTAATTGGGAGGGGTTACTTTCCTTGGAGCTCCACCGTAAAAGCTTATCTTTCCAAGAAAACCGTAATGCTAATAGCACTTCTGCGTCCGATTTTGAAAAAAAACTAAAGTAAATAAAAAAAGTTTAATATCACCTAAATCACAAAACTTTATACATTCTGGAGAATTTGATTTCTAAAGTTTAGATCTTTTTTAAACGACTTCAAAAAGAACGAGGTCCTCAATTCGCTGATTATATTTCTTTAATGTATGTTCACTATGTTCAGTTATTACTCCAATCCGGCTCAAGGAATTTGGATCGTTTAAACTGAACTCGGTTAAGGGGCATCGCGCTGTGGCTCAATATTATTTTCAAAAACATAGTTTTTAACAGACTATTTTATACATATAAATTAATGTAAAAAATTTATATTAGTGAATGAGAAACAGTAATGTTATTTTTTTTTAACGGATTACCGCCGAATACCCGCGAAAAAAATTTACAAGTGCGTCGTCTGCCTTTCTCTTACTCATCTTATACATCGAGATGAGAGTGAGATGAAGATACTCTCTCAAAAGTGCATGCGCGAAGGAAGCATGTTGTTATAATGTAAAAAAAATAGAACCTAACAAAATTTAAGTTATTTTGTTTAATATAGTTGAAATTTTGATAAAAAATAAAAATTATAGCATTTCATTTTTTAAGATATATTACTTAATTCAAAAAAATATGAATTTCGGCGATTCCCAATTTAAAAAAATTCATAACAATTAATGGGTTGGGGATACGATATTGGTGTGAGGACTTTTTTCATTTGAAATATTGTAAAGAATATAAAAAAAATAATTACAAAAAATGCATTTTTTCTAGGCTATATAGTTTTTCGTTGTTTAAACAATACCGTCAAAAAGTCTTCTGATAGTACATCATCTCTTCTCCTTATTAAAGCCGCTCCTGGTAACATAAACACAGATAACAAGAGTGTACTGGCTGGTGTTATGTCTTCTGTTGATCCAGCAAGCCTAAATATCTGCATAAATTCTACGAGGAGAGTAGGTGACGGGGTGGCCGTTCTCTGTAATGACGATCAATCGCTACAAAAGTTAAGGGGCAGTTTATTAAACTTGGACCTGATGTCGAAATATACTATCAGTGAATCTGTGAAGCTAAACCCTCGCTTAATTATAAGAAATGTCAATTTAGATTCTCTCAACACACCTGTCGATATAATATCTAACATAATGTCATTAAATAACTTAAATGATTTTCAAACCACAGACAAAAGTGAAACGTTTCAATTACACAAATATCGTTATAGAAGTGACACCTGCATTGCGAAAAGTCATATTGCAGAAAAGGTTTCTATTCATTAGATGGAAGAAATCTTTTGTTTCTGATCACATACATGTAGTTCGATGTTTTAAGTGCTGTTAATTTGGACATAAAGCAAAAAATTGTAGGTCAGAACTTATATGTCCAAAATGTACAAGGAATCATGAATTGAAAGAATGCACATCTAGTGCTCCTCTTTGTATAAATTGTGTAAACTATAATAAATTTACCAAAAAATCCATGCCTACAGATCATTGTTCTAATCATAATGAATGTCCTGTGTACTTAAGTTATATTGAGAACCTTAAAGATAGAATAATTTATGAATAGTGCATATAACAAAAAATTAAAAATTTGCAATACAAATGTACGTTCATTGATGGCTAACTTCTGTGATTTTTCGCATGAGTTTCAAGATAAATTTGATATCATATGTGTGACTGAAACATGGCTAAATGAAAACATTACTGACAGTGCAGTTTCTGTAAATGGATATAATTTTTTTCGAAAAGATAGGCAAACTAGAGGAGGTGGTGTGGGTTGTTACGTTAAAACGTCCTTGTGTTGCTAGGCTTTCAAGCTGATGATAAAAACAGTAGTTTCTTTCGAATATCTCTTTTTAAAATTTAAGTTTAAACGTTTAAGTGTTGCATTGGTAATTATTTATCGGCCTCCCAACTCAAATCTTGCCGAACTGTTACAATTTATGAATGCTTGTTGAATTCGACTTCTCGGTTGTAACAGGTGATATAAACGTAAATATGAATATCTCAAATCCGCTACTTGATACTTTTAATACTTATGGATATGTTAATCATGTACATGAGCCAACCCGAATAACGTCAGAATACTCTTTTGGATCCTATATTTATCAGTGGCCAAATTTGCCAGGCTAGTGGTACTATTATGAGTCATATTAGTGATCATAACATAGTGCCGTACGTTGTTCTGAATATAGAACAAAATAAACCAATACAGAAATTTATCAAAATCCGAAATTTTAAGGACTTAAATACTAATAACATGATGCAAGACTTACTGTCTATATCATGGGATGATATATTTTTTATAATTAACATTAATGATAAAGTCAAATTTTTAACTGATCATTTAAATACCACATTCAATAAACATATTCCTATTAAGACAATTAGAGTCAGCAAAAACCACCAGCACCGTGGTTAACGAACAATTTAAAGTTAATAATAAAAGAACGAGATAAAGCGTTACGGAAATTTAAATTAAATAAAAGCGAAGCCAATTGGAAGTATTATAAAGAATATAGGAATTTTGTTTTAGCATCAATACGTAGGGAGAAAGCTGCTTATTTGCTTACTTTGCAAAGAAATGGAGACGAGAAAAACCTATGGAAAGGTTTTCGTGCCGCGAATATTAAATCTTGCGGTAGCAACAGAGAAACATATTTACGTCAGATGAAGTCCAATGAATCAAAAAATCTTGGTCTGATAATTGATAACTCACTGAGATTCAAAAGTCACATGAAATCATTGTTGCAAAAATGTTACATAGAAATGCGTATACTTTACATTAATAGACATATTATGAACTTCAAAATGCGGAAAAAATTATGCGAGTCTTTGATACTTTCTCAGGCTATTGTAATATTGTTTATTATCCATGTTTGGACGCCATCTCGCAAAGACAATTGCAGTTGGTGCAAAACACATGTTGCAGATATATTTGTTGTCGAAGAAAATATGATAGTATATCTCCTTATATACAGCAGATCAGATGGTTAAAAATAAATAAACTGTGCCAATTAAATTTTCATGTTCTTTTATATCGCCTATTAAAGTATAAAACTCCAGCATATATTTTCGAGAAAATTATTCTTAGAAGAGGTACCCATGATCGAGACATTCGTCACAATACACTCACATTGCCACACCATTCTTCTGCTATGTTTGAACGTTCATTTACACATAATATTGTTAGAATCTACAATACATATTTCTCGTTCTTTTCGATGTTAACTGCCAGTGTCAGGCAATTTCGCCATGTTTCGAAAAACTTTTTACTTGTCAATAATTAAATTGTTTCTTCTTATATGTGTATATATATATTGGAAGTTGTTCTTTTATAATCCGGAAAGGTAAAGAGTTAAAGAGTAGCTTGTAGCTAATCTTCGCCTTTCTGGATCAAATGTTGTAAACATTTGTATGAAATAAAGACATTATTATTATTATATCAAGTGTCATCTGACACTTTTATATTCAAGAAGACCTCCCGAACATTTAAAAAAATATATATGAATTAAAACAAATTTGCAAACGAATGCGCCACGATGCCTTGCACTATATCTCATATTACCAAAAATTGTATAATTAATTATTTTAATGATAAACCGGTTTATTATAGCATTTCATGGAGGAGAGATTATTAAATAAAAGTAATTGGAAAATGTCCAAAAAAATTCAAGATTTTCAAATCGTCTACAATACGGTGGGTCCGCTTAAGTTGGAGTAACATGTAAAACTTTCTTAATACATATAAATATTTAGAAAATCTATTCTAGGCAACAGTAAATAAGATTGGTGAAACTAATGAATGTTGCTTAAAAATAAAAAATATCGAAAAAATTAGGACGATTTAAAAAAACGGCATGCAATTAAGCTATTATGTTACTAAAAATTCTAAAATAAATACATTTTTAAATAACAAAAAATGATTTCCAAAAAAAACTTAACTACAAAGCAAAACATTTTATACTGCGACAATTAAATACTTTTTTCTGAAATCAGTGACAAGTTGAAACGAAAATATTTTGGATAGTAAATTTCTGAGTTGTTCAACTTTACTTCATAAAAAAAATAATTATTGCAGATTTCTTTTGCTTTTTAGTTATGTTCCGTTTATGAAATATTTTTTAATGCATTTGTTCTTCAAATCCTTGTCCTACACCCCTTAGCATCTAAGCCCTTCACATAATTATTCTTTAGCTGAGTTCAAATAGCTTACCCCAACTGGAACCTGTCCTACCAAACACCTTCTTCGTTTTGGAATCATAAATAAAAAGTTTCAGTTTTTCTCCAGTAGTCAAATCCTTTTGCCCATATTCTCGAAAGTACTGATAAGTTGGTTCTGAAAAAACCTCTTCGGGCTTAGAACTCTTCGATCTTTTCGACACTTTTGCACTTTTTTCGGAGTGGCTCATTTCCGCGCTATTCGAAAGAACCAAAATGCCAATTTTAGTGCGGTGCTATTATATATCATTTTGGGAAAGAATAGAAACTAGAAAGGTCAGTTTGTATCGTACAATATGCTGAATACACTGGATATTCGGATGTTCCGGAAACGAACAATTTTATAATTGAATTAAACTTAAATAGACAGCAGTTCTCAAAATGAGGTATGAGTATTTTGTTTAACCAACTGATGCCGACAAAACCTGATTTTGTTTGGGTTAAAAACAAAGGCGATTATTACACTCACGAGATTGCTTCATAATGTAATTTTGAGTGTTTTGTATGTTGAATGTACATCTGGATACCCTTATAACGAGTAGAGTAACATCTTTTTATATTTCAAATGATGATAAAATAGTCAAATCAAATAAAAACTGTTTATTTATTATGAAAGTACACAAAAAGGGAAATCATTTCTTAAAAATAATATCCTCTATGTTATGAGTGGGTTCTCATAAACTAAGTTTAAAAAAAGATTTTTATTTTTAACCGACTTCCAAAAAGGAGGAGTTATCAAATCGTCGCGTATTTTTTTTGTATGTATGTTACCTGATTTTTTCTCTTGTGGTGAACCGTTTTGAATGAATATGGTCTTGTTTAATAGAGTATATATACCGATTGGTGAAACTTCAAATTTGGGAAAAGAATTCTATTGGTAAAGTCATGAAATTTGTGAATGAACACATGGAAATCGACCAATATCATTAACATATTGGTCGATTTTTCGAAAACTCCTTTTGGATGTGTATAGTTTTTTAATGTTTAATCTATTAAGGAAGATCCCTAGGTGATCTCATATAATTTTCTGCAACGTGAAACTTGCAGTTGTGCAGAAAATCGCGGAAAATTACAATATTCTTATTAAAAATTTCATCGAAGTCACATAACGGACATTTCCTCATAAATATTTTAATTCCAACGTAATAATGCGGGAATTGTAGGCACTGGAAGTTTTAATTGCAAATTTGAAAATTTTCTATGTACATCTCAAGCATATAGGTAGTAAAGCATAGTATTTTCGGGTTCTCAAATCAATGAGTACCAAGCTCGTTTCGTTTGTATACCAGACAAATACCTATTTAAATGAAAATTTTTCCATTTTGCGAAGACGGTGCTTTTGGTTGTCACATTCTCCCGGCCTAATAGAAAATTCAGTGACAACACATGTCAAACTCTAAACTGCTATTTGTTTCGTATATACACAGGGTGTTTAGTTATAGCAAACAAAATCACAAAGGAAAGTGATAGAAGGAGTTGCATTTATATAAAGAATGAAATACAGGACGGACTAGAATGATAGTGGTCCATAGGCAGCCGTATATACAAGATGGTTGGAATATAGAGTGGATGTTTGGTGGTATAAAAATGTTGGAAAAAATGAGAATTTGTAATTATTTAGGGTGATTACAAAACTGTTATATGATGTGGACGTAAACAAAACATATAGAGGATGGTTGAAATATATGCTGGATTTGAATTATATTTATACAGTGTGATTAAAAAAATATTTATTTCATAGCTCCTAAGAAGTTGCATAAAGTGTGGAGAGGATTTAATGTTACATAAGGCGATAATATAAAATGTTAAAAATGAAATAATTTATGGGGTAGCCCACAAGGAGTTATATACGATGGTTGAAATATAGGACGGATTTGACGTAATTATGGGATGGATTCTACTCCGTCCTATAATTTACATAAGGCAGCTAACAAATTTATGGTTGTCCATAGGCAGTCGTATGTACAGGATGGTTGGTGGATAGGGTTGAGTGAAATTATCTATTGTTATACAGGGTTGGCAAAAAAAGGTTACATGGCGTGGTCCATAAGGCACAAATATATTTTGGGGTTATTATGTCAACGCGTACTAGTACATTTTGTTCGTAAATATTTACCTGTCAATTTAAATGAAAATGTATCATTGTGTAATGTTGGGGCTTTCGATGTTACCTGGTCCTATCTATTAAGGTTATACATACAAAATAAAAAATAAAGAATGAAAAGTACTTGAGTTCAATAAAACTAAAAAACTGAAAATAATTATAACAAATTCCAACTCTAGCAAATAAATAACACATTCAATGTTGTTAGGTACCTATCTAGAAAGTAAAAAATGTAAACATTAAAAGAAGCTTATTCTTTTCAAATTAATTACCTGCCAATCTAGTATATTTTTAAGTCACAACTAAGTT
The DNA here is from genome assembly GCA_034190945.1 of Octodonta nipae. Lineage (NCBI taxonomy): Eukaryota > Metazoa > Arthropoda > Insecta > Coleoptera > Chrysomelidae > Octodonta > Octodonta nipae. The sequence goes on along the minus strand of CM067221.1, from coordinate 110,082,115 downwards.
TGATGAAGTAGTAGATAAGTACGCAATGCAGGATTTTAGATTTGCTTGGCACCGACAACATTTTTTGAACCACCCTGTATAACTTTAATTCTATTCCACCTTATATTCAACCATCCTATATATGCAACTGCTTATTAACCACCCAATATCAGAGTTACTTGTAAGATCTTTTGAACTCACATGTATAACAATAATTTTACTTCGCTCTATATTTCAACAGCGCACATTGTTTGCTGCTTGAATTTCGATGCACGCACACACACACACACACACACACACACACACACACATCTACCACGTATACCCTGTACGATATACTTTCATGGCATATCTTGATAGTTGTCTAGATATTTATAATGAAAATCTGACGTTTATTGATTTTTACAATTTCTTGCACATATTTTTCTGATTTTCAGAAAAACGGCCTAATTTACATTATAGAAAATTATACGGAATTAAGCTGGAACATCTCTTTGTAGAATACAATGTAGAATATCCAAATTCTTTGAGCCGTTTTAGAGAAAACAGTGTAGATTCATTGAAATTCACTCTTCATTACTGTTTTTTTCTGATTTTCTGAAAAACGGTAAATCTCACATTACAGAAAATTATCTGCAATATTCCTTAATGCAATACCGTTTAAATTATCAAAATTGACTTAGTCGTTTTTGAATAATCACTGAGCATACATAAAAAAAAGGAGTCGACGAATTGATAAATTCCTCCTTTTTGGAAGTCGGTTAAAAATGAAAAATCCATTGTCAGTTTCATTTTCCTTGTAATAGCAAAGTCTTTAAAATTATAAGGGAATTAATCTATATTAATTCTTATTCGTCAAAAATATCAGAGATCCGGATAATATCTAGGAGTCCCAAATTGTTTAAATGTTGATGGAATATCAAAAACGACACACCGTTGAATTCTTTTTTAACCTGCTTCCAAAAAGGAGGAGGTTATTAATTCGTCTGCAACTTTTTGTTATGTATGACGAGCGATTATGCAAAAACGGCTTGGGCAATTTTGATGATTTAAACTACATTATATTAAGGAACATTACAGAAAGGTCCCATATAATTGTCTATTACATGAGATTTACGATTTACGATTTTCCAAAAAATCAGAAAAAAACGTAAATAACGCACTAGATTCCAGTCAATTTCAATGAGTCTTCACTGTTTTCTCTAAAAGCGCTCAAGAAATTTGAGTATTATAATTTGTATTCTACAAAAGATATGTTCCAGCTTGATTCCGTACATTTTTCTATAACGTAAAATATACTATTTTTCTGAAAATCGGAAAAATATATGCAAACAAACTGTAAACATCATGGTAAATGTCAAATTTTCATCATAAATATGTAGTTTAAATGTCAAGGTATGCCATGGAAGTATATCGTACAGGGTGTTTGTAATGGTTTTCATTTTGATTCATTTAAAGTAAGTTTCTTTTAAAGACGAACTTAAGTTGGGGGCTTATAGTCGCGTGAAGTGGCAGAAAATATTCCGTTAGTTTATGAAAACGAGAATTTGTTATGTAGGCGAACTCTTCTATATGGTATACGGTTGTAGGTGTGTGCGTGCGTGCATGTGATATTTGGTAGTACATAAGCAGTTGTATATATAGGATGGTTGAAATATAAGTTGAAATTGAATTAGTTATACATGGAGGTTCTCAAAATATTGTGTTGGGAGGCACATAAGTAGTAGCGTATACAAGGTGGTTGAAATAAGAGTGGAGCAAATCTATAGTTATACAGATATATATTTGCATTATAGGACGGAGAATAATTACAGTTATACAAAAGGCTTTAAAAATTGTCAGAAGCAGTTGAGTATACAGGACAGTTGAAATATCAGGTGGGAACATAAATAGTTGCTTAGACAATGTGTTTGAAGTAAGGGTGGGGTAAAATTATTGTTATTGAGGGTGTATCAAAAATTTGTTATATAAGCATAAGCAGTTAGGGTATTTGAATTTTAGTACTTAAGACGGGGTATAATTATGGACATGGGTTAAAAAAAATTAGAAGCAGTTGCATATACCGGGTGAATAACATAAATGGGAGTAAATTTATAGTCATTAAATGTGGTTCAAAAAGATGAATTTTGTTATATAGGGTAGACCATGAGCAGTTGCATAAATGGAATACTAAACATTTGGGGTGAAGCAAAATCATTGCTATACAGGAATAATTTAAACAATAGAAAAATAGCAAGCGTCAATAGTGTGGAGAGGATTTATACTTATGCAGGACCGTTGTAATATTGTCTTGAGTTGACTTATAGTTCTACAATGTAATTCAGAAAATGATAGACCAATAAGTTAAATAGGGGTGACCACTACAGAGAAGCATATCAGTGTGGACGCAAGATAGAATGAATTAGAGTTATATTTCTAGAAAGCGGTTCAAATAATAAAACAAATAAAAAAGTAAAAATATATTTGAAAAATAAACAAAGAATACTAATTAGAGAGGGGAAAAGAAAGAAGGAGAACAAGAGAGAGACATTAGAATACCCTAAAATTTTCAATTGAATTCTATCTTAAAGCAGATCAAAAAGAAGATGTCTGAAAATTGTAATTGATTGCGCACGGTTTCTAAACTGTTTTTATTTTCACTCAGCTAAGTCGGTTCTTTTTTAAATATGAATTATTAAACAGGCTTTATAACGATGTGTCACTTATAGCAGGGTTCCATTAAGAAAAATTGAGGAGCTGGCTCTGGAGTGATGAGGGTGCAATTTAATTAACGGTCAGTTTGGCGAAATATGTCCCTTACTTTTAATGTGTTTTTGCCATTTCAAAATAATGAGTATTTTGGTCTGTCGTTTTCGTTGGGCCTTCTGTAAGTGTCTTATATCTGATAAATACTTTCGATTTGTTACAATTGTTATTTAAATTATGTAAAAATCATGAGTTTACAGATAAATATATGTGCGCTTCCGATAATATATAATTCAATCTGATACCAAACGTGGAATACCTTAACACTGATAAACATTGTCTTGCCTAGTAAATTTTGAGAAGCATTGGTTTACTTTTGTACCTGTCCTGTGGCACACATTATGATTCAATTCAATCCGTTAATCCTGATAAAGCTAGGTGCATCTGGCTGAACTTGGATTTCATTTAACGCGAGAATTCGTAGGTTGCAAACTTTCAACGGTTGCTTGATTATGAAATTACCTCTAATTTATAAAAGGGCATTTGAATTAGCACTTGGTTATTATTTTTGTTATAAATTCGGATAAATGAAACAATATGTATATTAATATTTAGTTAAGTTATCGAGTATAAGCAACTTAATATTTACCCAAAATATTTTGTTATTTTACAGGAATTAAAAGTACTGTTCTTCCTTGACCTCTATACAGGGTGAGAGTTTGAAAAAGTAGGACTTACTCCCTCACTTGCAAGCACCCAAACTTTCTCATACGCTTTAAGCATGTTTTTGCTTCTCGATAATTTTTTCGTTGCTTTTACTGTTTCCGGGTCTAGTTTTACAGTTTTGCATGGTGGTGTTAGTTGTAAAGAACAATCGTGATAATAATTTATAGCTTAACTGAGCGTGTGGAAATGATCGTTATTATTGGTTTCTTAATTGTTTTGTAAGTACAGTTCGAGTGTAAGTTTTTGACGAGAGACATCCCGAAAAAACCGTAAGCCACGTGTTCATTCATCACTTTGTAGATAAATTTTCAGATATTGTATCTGTTGAGAACAAAAAATGGAATGAACCAAAATTACTTGACGCAGCAGCACAAGTTGGAATTCTAGTCCAATTTACTATCAATCCAAACTCGACTCCTCGGGCAGCTATATAGACTAAGAGCCGGACGGGAAAAATTTACTACTCATTTTCGGCACCATGAGTGTCTATGACTTAAACACTACAGCCTAAAAGAAAACGTTTGAACACTATGCCGTCAATTCTCCGTGGCACATGGGTTGCCTGCGGAAAGTCTGACTTGCTATTTTCGAACCGGTAAATTATAATTGAGGGCATTTCGAACTAAGCTAGATATTGATAAAGTTACACACAAAAACATCAATTTCATCATGAATAGACTGACGCCTGAACAACGCTTCCAAATTGTGCAATTTTATTTTCAAAGTCATGGTTCTGTTCGAAGTACGTATCGCGCACTACGTCCATTTTACGGTCAACATAATCGTCCAGCAGAGCAATTAATTCGATTAACTATGCAACGTTTTCGCACCACGTTTACTCTAAATGATAATACGCATCCACAGAGATGTCGCACAGTGCGTACAGAAGAATCCATTGCTGCTGTAGAGCGTAGCGTAGAGGAAAACCCGAATCAGTCTATCCGGCATCGTGCACAAGAATTGGATATGTGTCCATCCACTTTATGGAAGATTTTAGGGAAAGATCTTGGTTTGCGTGCTTACAAAATTCAACTCGTGCAAGAATTGAAGCCACACGATCACCTAGCAAGGCGTACATTCGGTGAATGGGCCCAAAACAAGATTGCCGTTGATCCCGATTTTCATAAGCGAATTTTGTTTAGCGATTTGGCCCACTTTTGGTTGAATGGATACGTCAATAAACAAAACTGCAGTATTTGGAGTGATAATCCTCAAGTTGAGTTTGAGACACCGTTACATCCAGAAAAACTGACTGTTTGGTGTGCTTTATAGGCTGGTGGAATAATTGGTCCGTACTTCTTTAAAAACGATGCTGGCCAGAACGTTACAGTCAATGGTGATCGCTATAGAGCCATGATTACTAACTTTTTCGTTCAACAATTGAACAATCATGATGCACACGAGCTGTGATTTTAACAAGACGGGGCAACATGTCACACAGCTCGTGCCACAATTGATTTATTGAAAGAAACGTTTGGTAACGTTTGGTGCTATTTAACGCCGCTTGACTATTTTCTGTAGGGATACGTGAAGTCGCTAGTCGCCAATAAGCCCGAAACGATTGACCTTTGGAGGACAACATTCGCCGCATTATTGCGGCCACAAATGTTGGAAAAAGTCATCGGTTTTGTTAGCTCTACACCACTTGGAGGAGAGGTAACTCTGCACCTTTGTGTGATTACGAGATGGGAGTTCTGTGTTTGTTTTTACGTAATTTTAATATCTTGAAAATTAGTGTATATATTTTACTCCCAAACTAAATAAAAACAAGGTTTGCAAAGTTCAATTATGTCATTGGAAATAGAAGTATATTTATCAAAGTTTACCCAATACTTTCTATTTCGGAGATAATGAATTCTCTGTACAACAATAGCGACCCAAATTTTCACCATTCCATATTATTCAATATTTCAATTCTTGCAAAATGAAGAATCATGTAGTCCTTCCCTTAAATAAATATATGAACTTCTAAAACTTGCTCTGCAGGGTAAAGTTTTGGATGGAAGAGGTCCGGGAAGTAGAAGAATATCTTGGTTGGGAAATACATGTAACTGTTATGGAAAGGTAACAACGGAACATTAAAATGGCTTTTTTAATTGCAAAAGAAAAAATAAACAAAGAGGCGAGGATTGTTGCAAGATATCGCCAGCGATGGATCAACGTTGGTTCCACCACATTAGGTTGTGACGAACTTCTGACTTTTTTTTGTGGGTTTGATTTGTTTTTGATCTCAGTTCGTATTTGGTCGAATTAAAACTGCTGTATAATGTATAACAAATTCTATTATTTACGTAACAATGATTCGTTAGAATTTCTAATTAATTATAAACAGTATTTCTTGTTTCAAACCCACAAAAAATAAAATGCTGCATTTTCATTTAAAATAAATTATTTTGTGTTTGTATTTGAATTTGGCACCGCTTTCGAATTTTCTTGAAAGCCTTACTGAAACTGAATATATATATATATATATATATATATATATATATATATATATATATGTAATGGAATTAGAATAGCCATAAATAAAAATGGAATGCAATCTATAAAACAGATTCAAAAAGTAGACTGTATATTAGAAGTATATTGGTCATGAGAATGTTGGTTGTCTAACGATCAGTTACGTATATAGGGAAAACACTAATAAAGTAATTATAATTGAAAATTTATGTTAATAGTTGAAAAGAATCAACTGATATTCAAGTGTTATAATATAAAAGGATTAGCAAAACCATTTAAACTATAAAAAGCCAGCACAACTTTTGAATTTCAATCTCGGTAAACATGCCAGCAAAAATGAGCAATAAATTGTAAATAAAGCTCTCTGCAGATTGGAAAATGGAATATATATATATATATATATATATATATATATATATATATATGGTTGATGAATTATTCCGGTGTACATCCGTTCGTCTGTATTCGTTTGAAAAATCACTTGACGTTTCGCCAAAATCATATTTGGCTTTCTCAAAAGATACTAAGTAACTTAGTAGTACTTAGTATCTTTTGAGAAAGCCAAATATGATTTTGGCGAAACGTCAAGTGATTTTTCAAACGAATACAGACGAACGGATGTACACCGGAATAATTCATCAACCACATATTTCCATCCGTGAAACAGTATACACAAACATATATATATATATATATATATATATATATATATATATATATATGTGTGTGTGTGTGTGTGTAATATGTATTGTAATTAATATGATTTTAATAATAATTAAACTGTAAATACTCACAATTATTTATAACAGGTAATTGAAAAACTTTCGTCATACATTTTGTAACGAGTATGCACAATTTGTGATATAAATCCATAGGAATCATTGTAAATTGCCAGGAAAACATAAAAATCCGTGCTAGAGATCTAAAACAATATTAATTAGTAAAAGCACATGCAGTTACAGCAGTACAAACTTAATTGGGAAGCAAAGCATCATATAGATAGATTTCAGGAATATTAAAATGTCCATATCTTTTAAAATTATGAACAAAAATAAAAGCAAATTCTCCATGAACATTAGAGATAATAAGGAAAAGATTATTGTAACTTAAATTACAATCAATAAAGAATTTGAGGTAAAGTTGCGTAAATCATAACAAGAATTTGAAAGGTAAATGACTTTGAAAAATTTATGTCAATTTGTAAACAAACAAAGCATTTAAATGAAATTTTACAAGAATTAAAAAAGTCTTAAAATAAAACAAGCTATCAGAAAAGTATCATATAATAAGGGAAAAAGAAAATGTTTGTTTCTTATGGAAAAACACATGGGCTAAATAAAATGAGTGACCGTAAAAATAACGCAACAAAACAATTGAAAAGAATCCATTTGAGGGACCGGGGAAGACGAAACGCAATTTTTCAATCATTTGTTTTAAGCTTATTATAAAAGCTTACGTTTGGGTAGGCAGATGTCTCTTTTAGTTCCTCAATTTGAAGAAAATAAGTCAAAGTGCATGTATATGTTTTCTTTGCAATGGCCTCGTTGTTATAAGTAGAGGCTAAGTTAGGTAAAAAGTGCGGTTATGTGAACTGTCAGAATGTTTACATTGAAATCGAAAAATGGCAGTGGATAAAGGTACACAAGCACCGAACAATTAATGCGGAGTGTATATGTGACCAACAAAAAGGACAATTATGATGAAATTTTAAATAATAAATGGAGTATTTCAACAAAGATGGAAAATATTGAATTATGGTAAATAAATATGGAATGGAAACCGATAATAAAATACAATAAAAGCTTAAATGGACAAGGAACAAATATGGAATTAATGAACTTGAACTAAGACAAGGATTTAAGGTTAGTGAAACAAAAGTTGGTTGTAAATGAAGAGACAAATGATTATTTTTATGTTTCTTTGGGGAATAACACCACAATAGAAATAAAACTACGAATATTGCAGGAATACCAAACGTTTCAAAGTCTATTCTGACTTCGTTGATATAGTAAATCTTTATAACAATGTTCCTGTTTCCAAAACACTTCCAATATTAAAACAACTACTAGAACGAGACTTTTCATTAAATCAACGAACTCAGTTATCAATTGATACAATAATGGAACTACTAACATATTGTACCAAAACTACATATTTTCAATTAAACGATGACTTTTACCAACAGGATTTTGGCATGGCCATGGGTTCTTGTCTCTCACCAGCATTGAGTAACATATTTATGGAAAACTTTGAACAACAAGTAATTTTATCAAAAGAAAATAAACCTTTAGTTTGGTGGCGTTACGTTGACGACATTTTCGTAATTTGGGAACACAATCTTGAAGAACTAGATAAATTATTAAATGATGTAAATAACAAAGAGCCAACTATCAAATTTACCCTTGAAATTGAAGAAAATAACAAACTATCTTTTTTAGACATATTAATAACAAAAACAGAATCTTCATTCGAAACAGAAGTTTATAGAAAACCAACTCATACAAACAGATACCTAAATTTCAATTCAAATCATCCGAATACAGTAAAGAAAGGTATCATTAAGTCATTATATGATAGAGCAAAGACCAACTGTTCTGATGATAATAAATTCAACAAAGAAAAAATAATTATAAAGAATGTTCTCACTGGAAACAATTACCCCACAAAATTTATCAACAAAGAATTAAACAGACTTGAACAGAAAACAAACCTTCCGAATCAACCCAGAACTTCTCTTAACACTACTACTACTCAAGACAACAACATTACAGTTACAACTATGCCATATATACAGGGTCTGTCAGAAAGATTGAAAAGAGTGGGCAACAGATTTAATGTTAAAACAACATTCCAAACAAGAAATACACTTAAATCTTTAATATAGAAAACAAAACCAACAAACAAAACCCAGAACTCAAAAAACTGCATATATAAGATTCCTTACGAAAGCAATAAATTTTATATTGGAGAAACATCGAGACCATTAAACGTACGAATAAAATATACGTAGTTTTATTTCTATTGTGGTGTTATTCCCCAAAGAAACATAAAAATAATCAAGAATATGCCACAAACAACGTTTAGAAGACAAAATGATTTGTGTTTATACTAGTTATTTAATTTTAGGAGAAATAAATTTTAATTTTAAAATCTAATAATATGAAAAGAGAAATTTCTCAAACCATTTAGTAGTTAGCAAGTATTCGTTTGTTTATTAAAAAATTGTTGTTTAAATATGTTGATAATTTATCTTGTTGCTTAATAAAGATTGTTGTTGAAAATTGAGAGTCAAAAGTTGTGTAAAGTTATTTAAATGAGCGAAATATAGCATTTGCATACATACAAATTCATCTAAATTCTTTTTAATGAACCTAAAAGTTTCAAATCATCAAAATAAAAAGAAAAAGAAGGAAAAAGATTTTTAATATAAGAAAGTTTAATAAAATGGTATCAAATAAATGTAATAATGAAGGAAGCAGGGCAGTTTCAAAGAAAATAAAAATGTAAGTATCAATTACCCTGAGAAAATAACATAAATAATAAATTGATCAAATAAAGTTTTATATAAAAATGATGATAAAAATAAAATAAATCAATAATAAATTGGTAAACCTACAAAGTGTGGCTAAAAGATTAAATTATAACAAATTGGCACCCAATGTAAAGCAAAGATAAAAAAAATTATTCAATAAAATTAAATAAATATAATTATTATAACGATAAATTAAAACAAAATAATATGTATATATATATATATATATATATATATATATATATATATATATATATATACTTCAATTTTGCATTAGCTCGTACTGTCTTTTCCCCGTCTATCTGATACTATTTGATCTTAAGTGTTGTCCCGATAAAATAAATATTCTTTAAAATTTTCATCTTACCAAAGTTCATTTTAAGGTTTAATACCGGTAACGCAGTCTTAATAAAGGTATGCTTAAGATCGGAGTATAAATACGGTCATTAACATGTGATTAGGATTAGTGATCTCCCTAAAGATTGGTTTTGGTGATTAATTTAGTCTCCTCTTGCAAATACTTGTACACCGAAAGTTGATTTGATAAACCGAAAACACTATATACATCAAACAAATATTTCAACCAATACTTTTATAGGCTGCTCTTTGACTTTTGTACTAACCCTGTGGAAATACTAAGAAACGATGCCTATTAAATAATTATTATCTAAACATATATATAATTGCCGTTGCTAATTACTATGGGTCAATTTTCTGTCAAGTTCTATGTTAAACCTATAATTATTACATTTCCCAGGTGCAACTTGTACATTTATCCAAAAATCAGGGATAGATAATTACCACTTAGATACAAGTGATTATTTGGTAAATTTTTAATGATCTGGCTTGCTCAAATAAGACGAATCGAACCTAATTCTCATATTAATCTTTAACCGTACAGACAACCAAAAGCCTTGTAAAACATGGTAAGTTATATATCCGAATAGATTCTTGAATATCTACATTTATGTAGGAATCCAAAGAAACACAGAAAATTATTTAAATTTTTGAGTAATATAAATTTACTGCAACACTAGTATTTTTGCCTGGTTATTTCTTGATGCTGTATCGCTCTACTTTATTACTCTCATATATCCTCAATTATTGCATCATTTGCCTCTTTGGCCTCTTTTCAGTTGTTTTCGTCTTTCTTTTTGTCTATCAGTTTTTTCTTAACAATTTCTTTTAGTTCTCTTTGACATCTTTTTATGCTTTTACGTTTAGTGCTATACACTTGTTTTCATTTTTTTTTCGTTTTACCATCTGTTCCCACTTTGCTGTACTGCCATTTTCTTTCAACCCCATTCTACCATTTCCTCATATTTATTCTACTATTCTCCGTTATCTTTTCCTTTCTTCTTCTTTCCTGTTCTCTTTTTATTTTTTATTTCTATTTATCTTCTCTCCTTTGTTTTCCTTTTTCTCCTATTCTTTCTGATGGTCAGCGTTTTCAATTTACTCACTTTTCTGATCCTTCTGCCGTCCCTTTCTAAGCCTGTTCTATGCACTTATATTCTTATAACAATCACTACTTCTCCCTACTATCTTTTTGATCACTTTTTATTTCGTATTTCCGATTTCCCTTTTTTTGTTCTCCCTGTTCTTTGATCTTGTGTTCTTTCTTCTTTCTTTTTTTTATCTGACTTTACTTCTTTGTTCTTTACATTTTCTGTCCTGCTTCTCTTGGTTTTATGCCTACATGTATATTTATGATATTATCTTGTGTTTGTCTGCTCAGAATCTCTTTCAACTTTTTCTTTTCTATTCTTTCTTTTTCTTGCGTTTTCACTCTTTCTGCCTCTTGAGTCTTCTTGATCTTCTCTCTCTTTTCATCCTCTCTAATAATTTTCCTTGGTCCATCTAAGTTTATTATTCTACTCCTTTATTTTGTTTTTTTTTTATTTTAACTTGTTGTTTTTCTGTTTTTGTCCCATCCTCTTCTCATTCGCCGCATTCATTTGTTTTCTCACATCTAGCCTTGTGTTATTTTCTGACTTTAATATTTGTTGTCTTACACTTAAATCACAAGACCTCTTCTTTTGTAGGTAGACCTCCTGGAGGCTTTTAAAATTGACAAATTGTATTTAACTATGGCTGGATTTTACCCTATCTCAAAGAGCCATTACAAAACACTGTACTATATAAGTCGTACTTTTAACTATAGCATTAGCTTCGCAGAATTGATGCTAATGGTTGCCTATATTGTTAGTAGACTTTCTGATATGAAGGAAGTTTCTGAGAACCTTTTCTTCTTAGTAACTCAGCTCGCTTTCATTTGCAAGTTAACGAATTTTCTACTACAAGGGAAAAAATTGTTGAAAGTAGAGAAGCAACTGAAACAGAAAAGATTCGCCGAACTCAGTTTATATGAGAAAAATCTCGTCATGGATTTGGTCACTTTTGGAAGATATTTAGCGAAAATATTTCGAGTTCTATGTTTTTTAGTAGTTGTCTTCTACGGGTTATACCCATTTTTTGATAAAAACTCTGACGGCAGTCAAAAACTTCCTATATCGATATATTTGCCCTTCAATCCCCAAGATTATTATTACAAAACATATTGTATGTGTATGGGAAGTCTCATGGTTGGCGCTTGGACGAATTCCAATATTGATATTTTAACTATAATGTTGATCACCTTGGGTACTGGTCAGCTGGAAGTCGTAAAATACAGATTCGAAAACTTAGTTACATCAGGACATCGCGAACTAGAAGAAATCATAATGGAGAGGTTGAAAGTAAATATTCAACATTTAGATGATATTTACAGGTAAGAATAAAATTTTTTTATGCCTTACATGAGTAACAGATCGCTGGTTTTATTTCTTCTGCTTGTGGTAGTACTTATATATCCTTTAATAACTACTAGTTGTCGAAATTCGACCCTATTTTCTCAAACTGTGAACATTACTGAGGTTCGTTTATCAAAAATATATGTCTATCAGAAATAAAGTGGAGGAGAAACCGGACAAGAATTTGTCATGAAATCGGCCCCCCATTGGTTAATGTCCTATTGAAAAAATGTGTGACCCCCCAGGTTTTGGTGGGACTGCACTTTGTAACCTAAAAGTTTTCGCCAATATCATATATATATATATATATATATATATATATATATATATATATATATATATATATATATATATATATATATATATATATATATATATATATATATATATATATATATATATGTATATATATGGTTGATGATTTATTCCGGTGTACATCCGTTCGTCTGTATTCGTTTGAAAAAGAAAGCCAAATATAATTTTGGCGAAACGTCAAGTGATTTTTCAAACGAATACAGACGAACGGATGTACACCAGAATAAATCATCAACCACATATTTCCATCCGTGAAACAGTATACACAAACATATATATATATATATATATATATATATATATATATATATATATATATATATATATATATATATACAACCTTATACAAACTACAATCTTCAATATTTTTCTGTTCTCCACTGATTGTGAAAATAATGTTGTAATAAAATAATTAAATTTACAACAAGAATATGCAGAATAATCCGAAAAATCAATACTAATCTACTACATTCACTATTTTACTACTGGGAAAAATAAACAACGCTTGATGCTGAACTATCAAAGATGGTCTTCAAATGATTTAACAACAGGTAGCGCTTCTTCCATATATAATTACTCAATAGTTTGACCGTTTTCGAAGGAAAAATATCTTCAAGAATAATATATTACCTAACTTATCACAACAAATCAGTAAATGCCTTGAATTTCTTTATATTTTAAATACGAATCGTTAAAATGTCAATGACATGTTTATTTTAGGGAAAAGTCTTGTAATAAAAAAACTAACTGATTCCCTACACAAAATGAAGTGAAAGATTTGGTTTTTTAATATATTCAAATATGTAGTTATAATTTTTAACATAAAAAAATAAATCCCTTTAAAACTATTAACATTATATTAAATATTAAATTAATATTAAATGTAATATTTAAACATTACTTAATACCTACAATTTTCAAAAATATTTTTTGATTTGAGACTGAAAAATTTTAATAGTCTTAAAATAAGAAATAAACCGAAATAAGAACCTTGATTTTGGCATTTCACAGTTAAGAATTTCAGCTCGTAAGCAGAAAATGAAATCAAGCAACTCCAAAGTTAGTATGAAGGTGTTATACCTACTATTACATTCCAAATAACTACAAAACATTAATAAACCATCAACCAAAATCTTAAGATTCAATATAATTTCATTAACTTAAATGAAATACGTAGTTAGCAATGACTATTTCTGTTTTGTATGGAAAATATAAGAAATATAAGCACCTGCTATTAATTAATGATAAATATGCTCACATTTGTTAAAAACTTTGAATGAAGCTGAAATCTTGAACTTTACACATTGAACTTACAACTTAACATCGTGCTGTAATAATTTTACACCAAACAATATTATGAAATGTCATAATTCAAATCAAGGCGCCACATCAAAGATAGTCATGAGTTCAGTGCTGCCAGATCTATCTATTTGTCTTGAATATTACAATCAGTGCATTAATTCACACTTTTTTCATCTTATTCAAATTAAATGAAATTTATATGGTAAAAATTAAAAGTATCTTTAAATTGAAACTATAACATTAAAATTATTAAAATATTATTAGAAATAAATTCATCAGTTGCAACATAATTCAAGTTGACAAACCATATTTACAAAGCATCGAAAGTTGCAAACTTGCGGGAGCCCAATGAATGGTAATTTTTATGTAATATAAATTTTCCTGGGTTCTATTTCAATAGCATGACGATGTAGAATAAGTTTAGGAAAGGGTCAATATTTGTTACTTTTAGTTTAATTTAATTCGTCTTTCACATTCACATCTGGCTACAATGTTACTGTTATCTGTTTGGAACTGACAGTATGGACATAAATAATTTTTTTATTATTATATTTTATTTAATGAATATTATAAATAAATTTTAGCATTTTGCCCTGTAGGTCGTCAATAGCTACTAAACAAAGCAAAAATTAAGCAAATGGGTTGACAGACGGAGGAGAAAATGGTACCTAACTCTTTTGTCTTTGCCTATTTATATATAGATTTTGTGATTTTCAGTTGGAGATTCTACCAGTGTTTCGGTGCAATGTTTGATATTTGATGACAAATATAGCGCTCAGATTGTCGAATATGCTCCACATCAACCTAAACGTAAACGATAATATCTTTTGCAATAGCTTGTAATAATTTCCTATTTTGAATACTTACGCGCCTATAATCTACGCCACGAAACTAGCTCGTGTTATCAAGCTAAGGCAGTTTTTCTTCTGAAACATCGCTGAGATAACTATGGATTTGTAGCTTTTATTTACGTTCGTTGCTTAACCATGAAGCCCCCAGCTACTATATTTTCGCCCTTGTTGTAACGGTTGCTCTTCTTGTCTTTTTCTGGTGACTAAAATGCCAATCTCACCTGCCCACCGGGCTACCATATTTCCACAAACGGTATAACCTTAGATCGAGAATAAAGAAAATTTCATCACCACTTTAGACGAGAGTAACATGAAGCTAGTTCCTCAATATGTCATTATGAACATTTACAATATTTTCTTGTCATCATGGAAAGCAACCTTTAAACAACGGCCGTCAGTCTCGAACAGGTGTTGTGCCATCAAAGGGTGATAAGAATCCGCAGGCTTGTCATGATGAAATAACCAAAGAATTCGAAAGTTGGAAAACGCGAACTCTTTTTGCAGCAAGTAACCTTGACAATGCAATAGAGGATATATGGTATCCATGGTTTAAAGAAACACTAAAAATCAATCACTCAAATAACTTTCTAAGGACTAAATGTTAATGTCTAGCAATGGATAATCGACAACTTACTAAATCTCATGTCGGAATGTTTGCATTTTAATAACTAGCATAATAAATCATCAAGAGAGAAACAAGGGAAGCGCTAGATAGATGGGCGCAAGAACACCAACTGCATGCCTGTGTTAATTTATAGGAAACAATAGAAAAATAAAAGAAATAAGTGGAGCCAACAGAACATCTGCTTTACCTTCCATAAACGGCAGTCAAGGAAGACCGATAGAGATACCGATAAACTGACTGAAACTTGGAGGATCAACGCGGAGACATTCTTTTGTTTGGAACCACTGAATTGATAATCCCCCGAATAACTAGGGGAATATATGCAGAAGTGTTAAAGTAAGCCGACATTAAACAACTCGCAAATCTTTTCAATGTGATATGTTAATCCCAACCAAGTCCAAGTGACTTGCTGGTGTTATCCCAAAGGAAACAAATACTAAAAATTGTGACTACAGATTCATAAGCTTAAAGCTTTCCTTCAATGATATATAAACTCGTTATTACCAAAGGACCTATTTCCATTAAATTTCTTCTACAAAATTGCTAAGATTAAAGGCAGAACAAATGCTTGGTGGAAAGATTGCGGGGAACAGGCATTATTGAGAAAGGTTTCAGACATGTATACTCAAGTTCGTAAAGGTCTGACACAAGGATGTTGCCTATACTGAACACTCTTCAGAATTTACATAAACACAGCTCTGAAACAATGGTTTAAAAAATATACAGTGAAATGGGATAAGAAAGTGGGAAAATTAAAATCTTATTATTTGCCGACAACCAAGTGGCCCTAGCAAAAGATGTTGAAGATATGACATATAAGGTTCGAAAACTCGTGGAAGAATATAATAAGTGGGGTCTGGAACTAAATAAAGACAATACTGAATATATGACAATAGTAGGCGCAGAAGAAGATTTAAACATAGATGGATAAATTAGAAGGCATGCCAAATATAGATACCTGGGACTTACATTGACGGAATGAAATGATGAAAAAGACATTACAAAAAATAGGTAGAGGGAGAGCCATCATAAGAGACTTTAACTCAATATTATGTAGTAGGGACGTGTAGTATTTTATTTTAACATTTACGTTAAAAAAATACTAGTATTGGAAGATGAACAGCGAGTTATTAATGCCAATGGCATCCCGATAAATAATATCCGATATGCACATGACACCGCAATCAACTAACAACCTTGAAGACCTTCAGTTATCACTAAATATATTCAATAAATCCTGTGAACAGTTGGGGCACCATCATAACTGCCAAAACCAAAATAATGGTGATCAATAGGCAATGCTAACTAACATTATTATCAAGGAAGAAGACATTGAATGTGTTGCAAAATATATGCCCCTTGGTGCAACCTTGAAAGGAATAAGGAAGAGGGATGATCAAATAAAAGGAAGAATCAGCTACTCAGAAAAAACCTTTTTCAATCTTCACAGCAATATGCGTCTACATATTCGAAAACTTGTGGATCAATGATACTTATTACTATAATGATATTTGGTGTTAAATGACTCAAATTGACATGTCTAGGCCATATACTGAGAGGACCTCGCTACTGCATATCAAATTAAATTCTACAAGAAAAAATCGAAGCCAGACTGCGACCAGACCAAAAATAGCACTCTTGGCTACATAAGAAAAAGTGTATGGTATACTGGATGCCACAACTATATTCAGAAGAAGATGGCTGGTATTTCTCTAGATCAGTGTAACTGAACTTAAAACGTACTTCATACCAATAAATATTTTTTATTTAGCTGATCTTTGAAAAAAATGTATTGTTTGAAAAAAATAAGTACAAAATACATTATTATTTTTTATCGTGAGTCAACGTTAGTTCCCAGGCCAGAAAGCTTGATCTGTCTTTTGGTTTATCTCCTTCTTCGCAGTTACTATGGAAGAATAGGTTCTTTGGTCGTTCGTACTTGCCAGTGAACTAGTAAAATAGTTGTTGCAGATGAGAGTATGCGCAGTATGTTAAGCATTACCATGAGTACTGGTTGGCGACAATTAAAGTCGACTGCAAGGCGTAGATCCAGGTTCTTCTGCCTGATTCATTATTATTGTATTAAAGAAAAACATGTTGGTTTTCAGTTTCAACTTGCTTGGTATTCATATTAGGAAGTGACCTCTAGCACAAATTGCCTCAAAACAGGTGCTACTCGTGAAATTTGGGCTGTGAAGACGTGTGCCGCACTGGAAAGCCCTCGTTACGTTATCTTAGCCTTTCAAACGGATCGCCACAGCAACATCAAAGAAGATCCCACGGAATTTGATAATATTCACATTTCCAATATTCGTCTAAATTTAAACAGCGAATTTTGGCCTATAGAGAGATTTGATTTAGATTTTTCAAAGAGTGAGTACGGTGAGGCGTACAAAAGGTATACGGACTTTTATCCCAACTTTGGCGGCGGCAAACACCCTCTACTGGATTATGTTGCATTCAAGACGCACACCCTATTCGTCATCGATTGCTCCCGACGTGAGGACACCATGAAATCCTCGACTGTAGATATTCGCCTGGATATTGAAAGCCAGACGGGATTTCCCGATAAGACCCGAGCCTTCTGCATAATTATCCACGATTGCCACTCAGCGAAATTGTCCGAAGCTTATATTAGATCACTCAGCTGTTTAGAAAATCAGTTTCGTTATAGCTTTTCAACGGTTCACCATGGAAATTGCAATTGTCGACATTCAAGGTTTCGAAATCGAGGGAAGATTTGTTCCCAAGGAATTGGTTATCAAGACACGTAAACGCACAGGAGTGTTTTTGTTTAAACCACCTAAACCGTTTAACTATCTATCAGCAGCAGACAAAAGGCAAGTACGATATTTGGAACAACGGCTACATGGACTCCACTACTCTGATGGCCACTATGATTGGAATACTATGAACGACATTTTGAGAATTTTCCTAACCAAATGCACGCACATATATGTACGAGGCCATCAGAAATATGACTTTTTATTTAACAAGTTATTTGAAGAGCTGAAAATCAACAATTTGAGAAAACTGCTTAACGAAGATGGGGAATCACACTATCACCTAATCAATCTGGAGAACTTCAATGGCGCTGTTGAACTGAAATCTTCTGACTCTCCATGCATTTTTCACTGCCGCTGCAATGATCCAGTACGATGTGCAAAAGAAAATGTTGATGTAGTTTATTATTGGCTTCTGAATAATGTTTTGCATAAATAAAACATTGTATATAACTATGTGTTTTAATTATTCATTCTTTTCCTTATACATTTCAAAATTAATTTATGTAATAATATTGTAATTGTAGAGAGTGTTAAATAAGAATTAGCACTTTGTGGAGCTCCTCTTGTAGGTTGACATCACGTATAGTCATTGAGCTGTTCGATAGTAAAGATTTTTCATCTTGGCAAGAAGCTGCTGAAATCCAGTCAGTGTCACCTACAGTGTCATCAGAAAATATCAGCTTCAGTTTGAAATTTTTTGTTGTGTTTGACAGGCGAGCAAAATATACAGGCAACCGTCCATCGTTTAATCTATCTCGAGCCATCAATGTATAGTTGGAGCGGTTCAAACAGTTCCCTGAAGGGCATACAGCCATGTCCTTGGTTCCATAAGGTATATTAACATACAAGGACATTTTTCAAAATTAATGTGAATATTATCGATCTGCATTCAACAGTAGTTGGTGAGACACTATGTTCATCTTTCACCTCTTTCGTTACTTTATTCTAAAAATTATTAGCAGACTACTAGAAACCATAACATCAAATTCTTGATTCATCATTAAAAAATTTTCTCAAAATTATTACGCTGGGCCTTGAATCATCCGACAAAATCAGAGACTCGAAGGAGTTGCCGTTCTTGCGCAGGTAGGCGCTCGCTTACGAAAACTATAGACTCGAAGGAGTGGACGTTCTCGCGCATGCAGGCGTTCAATGCCTTGAATCATCCGACAAAATCAGAGTCTCGAAGGAGTTGCCGTTCTTGCGCAGGTAGGCGGTCGCTTACGATAACTATAGACTCGAAGGAGTGGACGTTCTCGTGCATGCAGGCTTAAGCAAAAGATTTTAAATTTTTTTACAGACAACAAAATACCAAGATTTTAAATTTTTTTACAGACAACAAAATATCATATCCCCCCATCCAGCCCCCAAGTATCTAACCGAATAACGCCCAAAAACCCGCGCCCGCGCAACGGGCATGTACTATACCTTTTCAAATAAACATTTCTCGATTAACCGCATTAGCGCAACTCGTTGGACACCTGACTTTGTAATCAGGAAAGCCGCGTTCGATACCCTGCCAAGTATTTAGCTTTTTTTCTTTGTAACCACCACAACCAACAACAGATGGCGTGCCCCTGCAACCCACGCAACCCACAATACAATTGCTTTCATTTATTAACAACAGATGGCGCGCAGCTCTGCGACACACCCAAATGTCTTTCGCGCACCCCTACGACCGCCCCCAATGTCTTCTTCTTCCCAATGTCTTCTTCTTCTTATCCAAACAACAACTACCAACAGCTCGGCAGCAGCTCCCGGCGAGAACTCGATGACTGGTTACCTTTATTCCCACTTCCGGTCCAGAAACCGCTTTGTTTAACTACTCATTGTTAACTCTATTTTGAAAGACGATGCTGATGCTCAATTAATTGAATTCGTGTTTCCGTGGATTGGTCTACCGTTGTTGGTCTGGTTTCCTGTTGCTTGGATTTAATTCTCGTTGTTTAACCCTACTGATAACCTGAGGTCGATAATTCAAGCAGCCCACTTACCAATTCCGAGTGTCAATTAATTATTGGTAAATCTATTAGTAGAGGTATGGTTGTCTCGATTGTTATATTTATCATTTCCATAAGTACAATATAAACAAAGTTTATTTATTTACAGATACATAACTGATGTTGAAGAGATATTCTCCTACGGTATCCTTGTTCAATTTGCTTGCAGTGTTGTGGTGATATGTATGACGGGTTTCCTTATGCTAATTGTAAGGGTAAAAATGTATAAAATTCTGTAATAACTAATTTGTTTTAGACGCCAGTCACTAATGTACAATTCCAACTTTACGTGGTATACTTCTCTTGCATGATGTGCCAAATAATATTATATTGTTGGTACGGCCACATTATTATGGAGAGTGTAAGTGGATTTTTACTGTTAGTTGTAAAATTTGATAATTTAAGATAATTGCGCATAGAAGTAATGAATGAAATCTCCAAAAATATACACAAGCTAAATGCATTTTTTTTGGGTGTCACTATATACAAATGTGTAAAAGGTAACAAATGAACACTACCATTGAATTGAAGCCACAAAAACCTGAAATTTGGTGCATAAAAAAGTATGTAGCCGTTGTAGAATAAAACTGCTTTTAGGCTTTTGATATTGTTTGCATTATTGACTTTTTGACGTTTATGACATTTTTGATATTTTTGACATTTGACATTTTTGACATTTTTGACATTTTTAATATTTTTGACATTTTTCACATTTTTGGCATTTTTTACATTTTCTCATTTTTGACATTTTTGACATTTTAGACATTTTTGACATTTTAGACATTTTTGAAATTTTTGACGTTTTTGACATTTTTGACATTTTTCACATTTTTGGCATTGTTGAAATTTTGACATTTATGAAATTTTTGACATTTTTAACATTTTTGACATTTTTGACGTTTTTGACATTTTTGACTATTTAATTTAATTTCGAAAAGATTGTTGAGGAGGTCTTGAATTATTTTGTCTATTCATTGGGTTTTCTCTCCTCCAAATTTTTTTCCTGTAACAGATAAGTATTTAAAAATTGTATATGTAGAACAAAGTGTAGTAAGGCAATTTCGTAAAATTGCCCGGATTACTGGCTGTCTGTACAGAGATTCTTCCTCACAGTTTTTCTGAGAGAAAGAGATGTCTATAAAATGATCAACCAGTATTCCTGTATATAAGTAATGTACTGTATATTGTGTAATACTTATCTGTGTATAGAGACGTTTCAACTCCGAGTCTGGAGTCGTTGTCAATCGTTTAGTGTTGTTTTCGAGGTTTTTTCTAAAAAATTTTCGCTTTGATTTTGAATTTGTTGTTTGTCAAAAAATTTGACACTGACAATTTGTCGTTTGGCGATCACTTGACTCTGAGGTTACCGTTTTTTTGTTCTGTTAGCAGTAAATTCTTCCAGTCCAAATGAAGGTTGGCTGAAGGTGCTCCGATTTCAGTGTTGTTTATCATCATACAGCTGGCTTCTTTAAGTTTTCTCTAAAAAAAAGTTCTAAAAATTGTGTGTACAGTGTTTTGTGTGACTGTGGCCATTCTTATACCGGTGAAACTTCAAGACCTTTAGAAGTAAGGAAAAAAGAACATCAATATAACATTTCCAGAAGACATGTGGACAAATCAAATTTGGCCAATCATGTATTAACGAGCATCGGCAGCCATAGGATAGACTGGGATAAAACAATGATTTTGTTGAAAGAAGAAAATTTAAAAAAGAGAAAACTTAAAGAAGCCAGCTGTATGATGATAAACAACACTGAAATCGGAGCACATTCAGCCGACCTTCATTTGGACTGGAAGAATTTACTGCTAACAGAACAAAAAAACGGTAACCTCATAGTCAAGTGATCGCCAAACGACAAATTGTCAGTGTCAAATTTTTTGACAAACAACAAATTCAAAATCAAAGCGAAATTTTTTTAAAAAAACCTCGAAAACAGCACTAAACGATTGACAACGACTCCAGACTCGGAATTGAAACGTCTCCATACACAGATAAGTATTACACAATATACAATACATTACTTATATACAGGAATCTCTTTCTCTCAGAAAAACTGTGAGAATCTCTGTACAGACAGCCAGTAATCCGGGCAATTTTACGAAATTGCCTTACTACACTTTGTTCTACATATACAATTTTTAAATACTTATCTGTTACAGGAAAAAAATTTGGAGGAGAGAAAACCCAATGAATAGACAAAATACTATTTAATTTGACAATTTTGACTTTTTTGAAATATTTGACATCTTTGACATTTTGACATTTTTGTCATTTTTGACATTTTTGACATTTTTAATCTTTTTGACATTTTTTACATTTTTGACATTGTTGACATTTTTAACATTTATGACATTTTTGACATTTTTGTTATTTTTCACATTTTTGACGTTTTTGACATTTTTGACATTAAATACTCTCTTCGAGGTGTCATTCCTTTGTACGCAAGACAATATAGATTATATATAAATATATATAATTGCGTACAAAGGAATGACACCTCGAAGAGAGTATTCAATATCTCTGACAGGTGAAGTAACCTGAAAATTTTATCGTGACATTCTGTCCTAGGAGTGGAGAGAGAACAGCAATTACACGGAACGGCTCTAGATTCGGAACCTCTGTGTACTGATTCTCTTGAAAATCCTAGATGTCGGTCTTACATCTCGCGTCTTCAAATTTAACGAAATGCATCAAATGCATAAAGAAGTGTTCGAGAGGACATTCAATTGTGGGAAGCGCAACTGATGAAGGTTCCCTAACCAGAAACAATATAGATTATATTTATATATAATCTATATTGTCTTGCGTACAAAGGAATGACACCTCGAAGAGAGTATTCAATATCTCTGACAGGTGAAGTAACCTGAAAATTTTATCGTGACATTCTGTCCTAGGAGTGGAGAGAGAACAGCAATTACACGGAACGGCTCTAGATTCGGAACCTCTGTGTACTGATTCTCTTGAAAATCCTAGATGTCGGTCTTACATCTCGCGTCTTCAAATTTTTGACATTGTTGAAATTTTAACATTTATGACGTTTTTTGACATTTTTGACCATTTTGTCTTTTTTGACATTTTTAACATTATTCTCTTCGAGGTGTCATTCCTTTGTACGCAAGACAATATATATTATAAATAAATATAACATATATTGTTTCTGGTCGGGAACCTTCATCAGTTGCGCTTCCCACAATTGAATGTCTTACATCTCGCGTCTTCAAATTTTTAACATTGTTGACATTTTTTACATTTTTGACATTTTGACATTTTTGACTTTTTTGACATTTTTGACATTTTGACATTTTTGATATTTTTGGAATTTTTGACATTTGTCACATTTTAGACATTTTCGACTTTTGATTTTTTGACATTTTCTACATTTTTGACATTTTTGAAATTGTTGACATTTTTGATATTTTTGACATTTTGACATTTTTTACATTTTTGACAATTTTGACAGTTTTGACAGTTTTGATATTTTTGACATTTTTGGAATTTTTGACATTTTTGAAAATTTTGACATTTTTCACATTTTAGACTTTCTTGACATTTTCTACATTTATGACAATTTTGACATTTTTGACATTCTTGGAATTTTTGACATTTTTTAAATTTTTGAAAATTTTGACATTTTTAATATTTTTGATTTTTTTGATATTATTGACACTTTGAAATTTTTAACATTTTTTAAATTTTCGATATTTTTGACATTATTTGTATCACTAAAATGTATGTATAGAGTGATGGACTAACTGATGCCTGCTACCGTTGCTGTTGGTATGAATGTTCTCCAAGAATTCGCAAGACTTTGATTATCATCCGAGAACGGACCAAAAGACGGATTGTTATGAGAGCTGGAAATTTTTTTGCTCTTAATCTTCAAACCCTAATGGTGGTATGTACTGAAATTTTCAACATTTGGTAATATAAGTAATTCATTTATTTCAGATCTTACGCTCGTCTTATTCGTATTTTGCCATGTTACGACAAGTTTACATGAAAAACGAAAGCAACTAAGTTGGAGTTAATGCATTTATTACAGTTTATATTTTGTTCACAAACATTGGGACAGCACAAATAAATAAAACTACACCTATTGTAAGCAAATCTTTAATTTAAAAGCACTGATTAATAAAGACAAGTAGAAAAGATTTTTTACTCTAAAATCATTTTGGCATTTTCGGTTTTTTTTACCGATAATATTTTGGGAATAACAACACAACTCAGACTAAGAACTTTATATTTAACAATATCAAACGTTTTAAGGCTTAAGTCCGATGATCTAAATGGAATGATAAAATCTAAGTTTGAAGTTGAATGTTTGACAGATTTACAATAACTTAGGTAATTAAAATTTATAGATATTATAAATAGAGGTTAGCACAATACATGTTTAGTATAGCAGGATTTGCAATTTTTAATATAATAACCATTGACATTTCAAATGTACTTGAAAACTTTTTACTAGTTTTATTTAATTTTGCTATAAAATATCTACAATAATTTATTCATTTTTAAATGTACCTTCGTAATTGTAGCAGCTAACAATAAAACATGAATACTTCGTTTATACTATGGAAAAGTAGAATGGTAGAGTCAAATATACTCAAATAGTGCATAATTGGCTTCTTATTGAACTGAAATGAAGGAAACACCATTATGTTATACCATGTGTCCCAGATAAACGCAACTACATGGGGATTTCGGCAAGAGATACAGGGTAACTTAAAAAAGAAAAAAGTGGCCCTATTCTAAACCAAATAAGGTGGGGTATCGAAATTAAAAATATCCAGGAGTTTTCAAAATAGTGAGAAAATACAAAATTTGTGTTTTCGGAAAAAAACAATATATTCGCCATCTTGTAAACAAATTTGACAAAATTTGGTGGTTATGTGTTAGCGACTACGGGCAATGGATTGTTGTTTGCAATGTCTTAGTTGTTTACTAAAGTAAACAACTAAGACATTGCAAATTTGTAATTGAACATAGAACAAGAAAAAATTAAAACCGGTGCCAAATCCTTGATTCAAACCATATTAAATTAAATGTTCCAAAATTCCACCATTATTATTAATGCACGTCCTGCATCGATGAATTAAAGATACAAACGCATCTAATACTATTTGTCTAGGTATTTCTTCAATGGCTTGAACAACAGCTGCTTCAAATTGCTCTACCCTATTATAAATAATACAATAAACTAAATTCTTTAAGTATCCCCAAAATCAATGGACTTAAGGTCCGAAGAGCGAGCATGCCTGCTTCTTGCATAATGTGGAGGTGCTCCATCTTGCTGGAACCACATGTTTGTTGAATGTTTGACAGATTTACAATAACTTAGGAAATTAAAATTTATAGCTTTTATAAATAGAGGTTAGCACAAAAATCATATACAATCGGATATGACCTTGAATATTTCTAAAATTTGACCGCTGATGGTCAGCGAATGCCAAGTAAAGGCCTTATAGATCTTCAGCCTCGAAAATTTCCTACAACACAAAGGCGATATCAGCGGTGCGTTGCGTCAATGTGGCACTGCAAACAGCTTCAACAAAATTGGAATGTGGAAGGGCATCAGGTCGTTTTCTCTGATGAATCTCGATTCTGCTTAGGTAGCCATGATGGCCGAAGAAGGATTAGACGACGTCGAGGACAAGACGTCAACCTCAAGTTGATTTTGAGTAATATGTACACCGAAAAGTAGGCGTTATGGTATGAGGTGCTATTGCACATGGAAGTAGGTCACTTTTACTCTTTGTTCGAGGTAACATGACAGCGCAATATCAAATTAGCTCTTTGGCTACTCCGCCAAACTGATGAGACTCTGAAAGGTCGAAAGCTGGCCGTAACGTATTGGGTAACAACACAACGCAAGGTTATGGTGAAACCTTAGGATTGGATCCATTTTCGTTACGCCTAGATCAAAAGTCAAAAGCAGAACCATGGGTAACGGATCCACAAACATCAAATTCGATGGTGGTAACCAATCCTTTATAGAAAAGCAAAAGACAAGAGATCAAAACGCACGAAACGTGTTCATGACTAGAAAACCAGTCAAGTTCGTTTTCGGATTGGCTTGTTTCGACTTCAGTTTGTCATGTTCAGTCAGGGAAAGTACCCTGAGACAAGTTGGAATTTTCTTTTCTGAGAAGTGAATCTACAGAACATTTTGGAAACGAAACACTTGACTGGTTTTCTAGTCATGAACACGTTTCGTGCGTTTTGATCTCTTGTCTTTTGCTTTTCCATAAAGGATCGGTTACCACCATCGAATTTGATGTTTGTGGATCCGTTATCCATGGTTCTGCTTTTGACTTTTGATCTAGGCGTCACCAAAATGGGTCCAATCCTAAGGTTTCACCATAACCTTGCGTTGTGTTGTTACCCAATACGTTACGGCCAGCTTTCGACCTTCCAGGGGCTCATCAGTTTGGCGAAGTAGCCAAAGAGCTAATTTGATATTAATTTATCTTGTTGGTTCAAGAAGTAGTTCTCAAAGCAAAGAGCGAAATTTGCTCAAATTGTCAAAGTGCAAAGACGAATTTGTCCGCACAGATATCTGCCGAGTTCTACACAAAATGGAGGAACACATCTAGTCGAATTTTGACTTTCTGATGTTTTGTTCTTTTCCAAAATGTTCCATGACAGAGCAACATTATCTTCAGGAAGTAGTCGAGCCGTATATGCTTCCTTACCTTAATCAGCTATTGCACCGCATATTTCAACAAGATAATGCTCGGCGTTTTATAGCTAGAGTTATTTTAAACACTATTGAAGGGACCCATGTGAATCTGTTGCCATGACCGCCCAGACCCCTGATCTATCGCTAGTTTTTAAGGTAGTATTTTTCAAGAAGAAATTTACAACCTAATTAAATCAATGCCAAGACGTATTGGGGAGTGTATATATAACCGCCTTGAACAAACACATTATTAACAAATTTAATAAAAAAAATTTAAACCTCTAGTTTTTTTTATTCAAATTTTCATCATTTACTCCTTACTATAGCATTTATTGTTGTTTTCTGAATGATATTTGTGGCATATTTATCAATGTCTAAGTACTTCTTGGGAAATAACACCACAGTTTAAAGAAAATTGCTGTATATTCCAAACGTTTCGGGGTCGGTTGTCAATGGTTAAGAAACTATGGATAAAAAAGGCACAAATCTAAGATGTAAATTAAAATATTTGCAATGTGTATTATTTGATTTCTGACGTAACTAAGAGAATTTTATTTGTAATAAACAGGGTAGCACAGAAATTACTAAAGATCATATAATCATCAAGTTAATTTTAAATTGGAAGAATTTGAAAGGGAGAATTTTATATGGCGCTTCTAGGTGTGACTTCGTTATAAGATAGAGCATTCGCCAAAAATGCGACCAAACAACTTTGGTTTTTCAGTGATCCCATTAAAATCATAAGGGAAAACCTAGGAAAAACCTTATGAACTATCCCGATATTGGGTTGTTCATAAGGACATGACCATTAGCAATTTCTTCCTTAATCATCGGCAACCAGGAACGACTGAATTCTACGGAGGTAGTAGCGATACAATCGTTTCCATTTAACAAAATTAAAGCAGACTCTTTTAGTTTTCTTTTGGTGCTGTGTTCTTCTTTGTGTAATATAACTGAATTTTGAAACTGTATTTTATGACCAAGGTCCCAGCATGCACAAATTTTGGATTTTTCAAATTTTCGTTTTTTTATGTAATTTTTGTGTTCGTTCGTTTATTTGAATATTCAGAGGTCTAAAGGTTTCTCCAATATAGAATTTATTACATTCACAAGGGATTTTATAAATGTATTTTGTATTTTTTTATTTTGAGTTGTGTTATTTGGTTTGGTTTTTGATATAATTGATTTTAGTGTATTTCTTGTTTTAAATGATGTTTTGATATTATATACTCTTTTTAGTCTTTCTGATAGACCCTATATGCATGGTATAGTTATTGTATTAATGTGATTATCTTGGGAGTCAGAATTGCTTGGTGAAGTTTGATGTTGGTTGTTAGGGATTGTTTTGTATTCGATTTGTTTAACTCGTTATTAATAAGTTTATTGATGTTAGAACAGTTGGTTTTTGCTCTGTCATATAGAGATTTAATGCTACCTCTTTTTACTGAATTTGGATGAAAATGTCGCTTAAAGCGAGAGACAGACAGGAACCCATTGCCATGCCAAAATCTTGTTGGTAGAAGTCATCATTAAGTTGAAGATATGTTGTCTGTATACAAAATGGTAGTAGTTCCATTATTGTATTAATGGACAATTGAGTACGTTGATTTAGTGAAGAATCTTGTTCCAATCGTTCTTTTACTATGGGAAGTGTTTTGGTGACAAGACCATTATTGTATAGACTCACAATGTCAAAACTTGCTAGTGTGAAGATATTTTTGTATTGTATATGTGATAATTTTTCAAAGAAATGTACGCTGTTTTTAAGATGAGAATTAGATTTACCAGTAAGTAGTGAAATAATTTTTCAAATGAATTTGGGAGCTCACTGCATGGAGAATTTATTGAGCTGACAATTGGTCTTAACGGAATGTTGGGTTTATGAATTTTTGGTAACCTGTACAAATGGGGCGGTTTAGAAGAGTGCGGAGTAAGATGTTTACGTTCTTGTTCTGTAAATTCATGTTTGTGATTGTAAAGTAAGCGGTATATTTTGTTTTCTATAGAAGTTGTTGGATCTTTGTTTAATTTTGTATATTGCTTTGGTTTATTATGTTTTGAATTTTAGAATCGTAGTCAATTTTATTTAAAATAACCGTAGCATTGCCTTTATCTGCAAGTAAAATCTTAATAGTGCTGTCATTTTTTAAAATTTTAATTGAATGTAATTCATTTTTAGAAAGGTTATTTTTGATATGCATAGGTTTTTCTAGTTCAATTTTTGCTCTTATTCGATACTCTCGAGCTTCACTATTGTTTAATTTGTTTGCAGTTTGTTCTATAGCACTGATGATAACAAATGTTGGAATAGTTTTTGGGGACATTACAAAATTAAGGCCCTTTTGTAGAATTGAGGTTTCAGAAGCATTTAACTGTTTGTCTGAAAAATTAATCACAGATTTTGATCAAAATGTTGGTTTTTCACGTAATATTTCGGCATATTTTTATCTGAAAGAAGTTGATTAAATTTACGTAAATGTGTTTGTTTTTGAGACTTGAATTCACTGTTGTAACTTATAAGAGTACTATTTTTAATTCTGTTAAGTTCATTCTCTGGTATTCGATAAGCAAGAAAGTTAAATTAAAATATTTTAATTTACATCTTAGAATTGTGCCTTTTTTATCCATAGTTTCTTAACCATTGACAACGGGATCTGACCTAGACCACGAAACGTTTGGAATATACAGCAATTTTCTTTAAACTGTGGTGATATTTCCCAAGAAGTACTTAGACATTATAGCATTTATGTTGTACCAAAACAATATTAAATTTAAAAATATCCTTCTGGGTATTGCGACTTCATTGGCAGTAAGTATAACACTCCATTTGTATGGACCACACTGCATATTATTCCGTATTCACTGACAGTATACTGATATGTAAACACTTGTCAAATATTAACATCTATTTTCATAAATCTCCTCTTTAAATTACACACAATATTTACAATATTTCAAAACACTAAATAATTGATTTAAAAATTAATACTAAAGTAAAAATGTCAAAAAATTAATATGTCAGATTGTATACTGTTGTGCAAAGGTCCAAAGAAGCATAAGGAAGGCTAAAATTACAACTGCTTTAGTGACTTGGTGGGCCCAGTAAAGCCTAAAAGAAGATAATATGCATTAATTAATACAATACTAATACTGAAAAAAAATCTGTAGACGCCCTTACATATTTATTAATATCAAATATATAAATTATTGTTCCAGAGACAAGAAATACATATATATATGTTTTAGGTGGTTTCCGGGAATTCATCCGCGTAGTTGATAACTGTAAAATGTAAATGTGGGGCAAACTAATAGAAGAATTCAAGCTAGAAGTGATGAACACCAGAATGCTGTAAGAAAGCAGGAAAAAACAACATCCATTGCGGAACACGCCACCACGATGTCACACCGAATAGACTTTGAGAACACCAGAGTACTGGCAAATATAGAACACCCGAAATCAAGACTCGTAAGAGAGGCAATTGAAATAGCGAAGAGGCCTCACAGTCTAAACGCACGCAATGAAATTCAGAACTTATCGAATTGTTGGAAAATTCTATTAAACCCCGTACCGGCCCGGACCGGTCCTATAACAACTCAACCTCAAATAACAAATCAACAGGCGGGAGCGTGCCCACTGAGCGCCAAGGGCCAATCACACGCAGCCGTTCACGGTGCCAACCAATAGGCGCCGAGCCGCGACTATATAACAGCGCGAGCGCTTCTGAAAATCTTAGTATTCGAGTAACTAGAAGCGAAAGCAGAAAGCTACGAGAATTATGCGAACCGACCTGAAGAGGGCAGATGTGACTCTGCTGAAACGTCGTCATTTAACCATCGATCCCGGCAGAAATCACTTATCAACTAAGCGGATGAATTCCAGGAAACCACCTAAAACATTTAGTGCTCACTACAACTTAAAAACAAATATATATATATATATATATATATATATATATATATATATATATATATATATATATATATATTGTAATGGATTTAAAACCGACATGAAATAATAATACAAAAGTGTAGTAATCTGAATAAGTAAATGATTGGGGAAATGTAAATATCATTCATATATATCTAATAACACAAAGGAAATTGCAGGAATCAAAGTTAAAGTTAACCTAAAAATATAAACTATGTAAAAAGAATGTTTCAAAAGCAAATTGTTGAGAGGATAAAAGGTGGCATATAAAGCTAGATAATCTATCATGCAGAGTGTAGTAGAATTTGGATACTTACATAAGAAAATCTAGGCAGGAAGTCACATTTAGGCCAAACATCAAAGAGGTTAAATTCACTTAGGAAAATCACAGTAGAGTTTGTAAAACAAGTTTAGATCACATATTAGGCCATGAGAACACTGAATAATAACACATTTTGGATCAAATTTAAGTTTTAAAAACATAAATTGTTAAATAAACAGAGAATTGAAATGTCAGGATTATAAAGACTGTTAAAAATTTGAATGAATGATGGAACATTAAAGAGATTTATACCGTTAGAAAGAGCTTAGAGCATAGTTTGTGAAAATTCAATAGTTCAAAAGATAGTAAGTCTTAATTTCAGTAAAAACCAATTTTTTTTTAAAGTACCTGTTAAATGACTGGTGGCCAGCAATTTACGAGTGTCAAATCAAAATTTTTGAAAACATGAATTAAGTGATTTAGATAAAATTTATAAGAGAAAATGGTGTTGAAATTCAAATTAAAATTTGTTTAGATTTTTGCATATGATTTAGAACAAAAATATTTGGAAATTAATAAAATAAATTAAAGCGGAAATGGAAATAGCAGGTGGCAAGATTTATTACATAAATAGGAAATCTGACATTGAAAGGTCCTCTTTGTTTTCTGATCGTCGACCAGAGCAGTTGAAAATTTCGTTCCTGTAAAATTGCGTTTCCATGACAACCAGATAAATGTTCTGTGATATCATTGGAATAAGTGTTCCATGTCAATTTCTGACAAGAAATCAAGTTTGAAGTTTATTTTTTTTAAATTTTTGAATCATCATTCTGAAATTGAGAATTTAAATATTCCATAAAAGGAATTATTTGAAATCTATTGGAGGAAGAGATAAAATCAAATTTTGTTAAAAATATAAATATTGGTGCAGCAGTAAACAAATCAATTAGGAAGCAGAATTTAGTTTATAAACCAAAACAAATCAGGAAGCAGTATACTAAAAAACCAAAATTAAGGAGAAGGGGAATTCAAGCCAGACAACTGTGAGTTTTTGAAACATTATTTAATAAACAGATTATTGAAATCTAAAATCAATCAGTGATAGAAATAAAGGTTTTTCTTTAAATTTAGTATAATCAATATTTGTGTTTAGAGGATTGAATTTTTGTAATAAATTGATAGAAATTTAAGAGTATTTAGGTAACAAGGAAATTTATTTTGTTGTAAAGACAATATTATATATCAGAATTATATTGTGGAAAATCATTATTAATAAAATTGTGATTTGATTGAAAATTTGAAAATCATTTATTAGTTATTTAGAAATCTTAAAAAAAAATAAAGTGCAAATATAATTTAGAAATTTTAAAAGTGTTAGTGCCACTGAGAAGAAAGAGAGACTTATAAGATAAGTATAAAATTCATTTATTTATATAAGATCTACAATTTTGAACCCAAGCAAAAAAGACCCTGAGGTAATCATACATTAAAAATTCATACAGTGTAATTTTATACACTTCGTATTAAATTTTTTGGTCGGCTTTTCAAATATAATATATATATATATATAAACTAAGCTAGGTTCCGGGTGAGAACCGCGTCTGAATATTTAATCTGGCAAGAGGAGGTCCAAGCTGTGGGAAGGCGAGTGCTGTCATTAAACAAAGCAGACACGCCCACCAACACCCAACCAATCACAACACAGCCTCATCACGTGACATCCCCTTCTAACCCAGCGCTAACTATAAATAAAAGAAGTAGAGCAGACTCAAATTCAGTTCAGTTACCTAGTGACTCTTGGGGAGTAGGCAGATTGAGGCCCCGAGTTCGATCTAGACTCTGAAACTCTTTTTCACTTTTGTCTCTTTATAATGGCTCCAAAGCAGTCGAAACGTCGAGTATTCAATAAATTCAGATGCGGTTCTCACCAGGAACCTAGCTTAGTTCATAATAATGACCGCGGAAGCCTCTCAAAACATATATATATATATATATATATATGTATATATATTAGTTACGTTTATTTCTGACCTGTTCCACCTGATTTTAGCTTCTTCCATAGTATCAACAGGATCTTTTAGGATGTAGAGCCTGATACCCCTGAAATACGATTGGAAAAACTCGTCCCAGTCTAGCTGCCTTAAATCCGAAAAGAATATTTCCTTGTCTTTGTCTGACATGGCGTCACAAAGCTTTTGGACATTTTGTGATTTGAAGTTGAATGTTTGAGTTGAAAAGTATAACAGGGCTGAATTAAATTTGTGGATTTTTTTGTATAATTTTACCATTCTGCAATATAAAATAAATATTATTTATAGAAATTTAAAAAAACATCATTTGAATTTCTATTATAGGGAACTGGTGGCACTAATTTTTGTGTAATGTCATCTTCTGACAGATGTTGATAATATTAGATTTTTGCCCTTGCGTTTTACTGAAATATCAAATGGCAACTTGCAAAAATGTTGAAAATATAAGTGTTGATAGTTCTAACAAACTGTATTTATAAAAAAAAATAATGGGAATGACAGATGTTTTCCTTGCTGTGTTTTAGACTTATCATAATTAGTGACCTTAGTGTGATTTTATTGAAAATGGATCACCATCCTCACAATTATTTAAATATATATTTTTTTGAAAATGGTGTCAGACCTGGATTTCGGACTAATACAAGACCTTGTTCTTATATTAATATAAACACACTGATGTAATTTTCACTTAAATTTATTTACTATTAACAATTATTTCACAACAGCCATAATTTAAAAAAACCCAATTACAATATTTTGTACTTTCTTAATAGTGATAATTCCCTCCTACCTGCTTCAATAATCCTCTAAATAGCTCTGTAATTACATCCCCATAGTTCTTTGCAATAGTTTTAGGCATTTAACTGTTAGTCTTAGGTTGTATTCTGAAGAAGTCAGTAACCTGGTGAAACATGTGTCAATAGTAAATAAATTTAAGTGAAAATTACATCAGTGTGTTTATTTTAATATAATATTAAAATGAATTTTCATCAAGTAAAGACTGAAACTATCATCCTTCTATTGATGATAGTAAAGGAACATGTATAAACAAGATGTTTACAAAATAGGGTTATAAAAAAGTCCCTATTAATAGGCACTTTTAGGATGTTATATATTTATAGCCCTTAAAAACGCTCAAATGAAACTTTTTTCAATATTTTAAGCTCAGTAGTTTCGGAGATCAGAGGGGGGGAACGGTCGATTTTTTTAGTTTTTCTCCCCAGAAGGACCCCTAAAATCAAAATTTTTTCTTTTACGATATGTACTCCTGATGGGGTCATCAAACTATACATTGATACCAAATTTCAACCTCTTCCGTCCAGTAGTTTAGGAGAAAATTGCTGTGATGTGACACAGGCAGAAATCCAGAGTGATATTATAAGGGTATCCCTATATTGTATATACGGAACCCTAAAAAGTCAGCAATGGCTATCCTGACATTTGCATGGGTTCAGAAAAAAGTCGACCTAGAGAAGATTCTTGAAAAACTTCTTCGACAACAAAGAAATAATCATGAAATTCGGGTATGTTCTACATTAATTATAAAAGACGACAGTGTCATATAAGTTGGGCAGTTTGTTAGTCAGAAGCTGGTAGACAATGTAACTCGTTCCTCGAAGTTTCCTTGGACTTCCATCGTCTTGAAGTAGTTGATCCCACAATGAATTTAAAAAATTGAACGTTCCCCCGTTATCTCCGAAGCAAGTCAGCCTAAAATTTTGTAATAAATAGAGAATATAGAACGTTACTTAAAGATTACATTAAAAATAAGAAAACATCACTACCCTCGAAGTTTCCTTTGACTTCCATCGTCTCGAAGAGGTTGATCTCACAACGTTTCAATAGCTTTGTATCTACTATCGTCATCAGGTGAATGATAGGAAATTCAGATAATCCGTCATATTTATAACATCAAAGGTCATGCGTCGCGGGTCATGGTCATTGGGTCTTATCCGGTCCAATCAGCGTCGTCGTACCTGGCGGTTGGTTGTCGGTGATGCCTAGCGGCAGAAGCCGAAGAAGAGCTCGCAAATGTTTTAAATTACCTTTTCATTCCATTCAAAAATACTGTGACAACATCAGACGAATCGCCCAAAAGGTGCACACTGAGTAACTTAACAAATATACCAGGAAGCACTTGCCGAAGGATACGACCAACAGGAAAACAGTGGTGAACTTGTCATCCAGAGTTCTTACAGCAGTTGAGGAAACATTGCTTTCTAAGGGGCTAAACTACGCTGTAGTTCCAAAAAGATATCAGTACTAGATATCATCAGTTTAGTGGAGTCAGCAATAGGCAGCAAAGAGCATGGAAAGCAGAGTCTTATCATTGCATTGATGATGTTTGTCAAGGAAACGACAGCCTTCCTGGTTCACCAGAAACGGTTCACCGTTTGACTATCCTGTTGGATATACAATCATGTCCAAGTGCTTTTCGTTGCTTGAGTCATCTGGTCCAGGACCTCTTCTGGGGTCGTGGTCCTGATCGGTGGGATGTCCTCTTGGTTCCTAATCCTTCTGGCTTTCCTCTCGACTCGGAGTTCGTGGTCGTCGTCGTCATCGTCGTGTTGGTTTATTCTACACTCTTTCTCAAGGCTGTCAGCGAATGCTTCTGCCTTTTCAAGGTCTGAGTAGACTATATCCTGCTGGACATGAAGTAGAGGTACTGGACGCCTGTCCGTTCTCAGGATTTTTTGCAGATTCCAGATGCCTGGTTTCTGCGGGTCCAGTTAGTGGTTCAGTAACTGCCCGATTCAATGCGTTGGCTTAACACTTGTCGTCCGGTTGCCTTGTTCTTTGTGCTCGTCTTCTCGCTCTGTTTTTCTCTCGGATTAGCTCCCTGATGTCATCTGGAAGGTTGGCGTACTTCTTGTCTGTGTTTTCGGATGCTACTAGTGCTGGCTTCCAGAGTTGCATCGATTCCATCCTCTAGGAGTTGAATCGCCGCTTCGACCTACACCTCTTAGCAGTCGTCCAATATACAGTTAGGGAACTCGTAAATCTTTGAAATTAAAAAAAAACTTGGGTGTCATGTGCACTTTTAGGTTATTCTGAAGGTAGTCGCGTTATAGATCATTATAAAGCTCATAAATCCTAGATTTTGATAAAGTTAATAAATAACAGATATTTAGGAGGTAGTTTGAACCCGTTATGATATTTTGTAAATTGCAGCACAACATATCATTGGCGACCAAAATTATGTTAGCCATTTTCATAATTTGAAAATAACAAAATTTCAAGAAATATATATAGAGGGGGTTGCATGAACTTTTGGATGTTCTGAAAGTAATCGTGCAATATATTATTAGGAAGCTCATAGAAACTGATAATTAGGGTTCAGTATATACAATATACGGATACCCTTATAATATCACTCCGGATTTCTGCCTCTGGCACATCACAGCAATTTACTACTAAACGGAAGAGGTTGAAATTTGGTATCAATGTATAGTTTGGTGACCCGATCAGGAATACATATCGTAAAAGAAAAAAAATTGATTTTGGGGGAAAAATTTAAAAAATCGACCGTTTCCCCCCTGATCTCCGAAACTACTGAGCCTTAAATTTTGAAAAAATAGGAAATATAGAACGTTGCCCGAACTTTACAAGAAAAATAAGGAGAAATCATTAATATTAATATAGAATTAAATAAAAATTTAAAAATAAAAAAAATTTCAAACCCATCATGTAATATATCAAATGAAAGGTCTCATTCTGAGGAACACAAATATATTTTTTTCATTTTAAAGAATGTATTTAAAAAGATATTAACGAAAATATACCAAAATTTAACAATTCCCCCCCCATATCTCGTAAATTATAAAACGTAAATTTTTGAAAAAAAATTAGAGGTATAGATTCTCACCTGAAGTTTACTGGAAAAATAAGGAGAAACCTCTACTTTTAATTTTAGGGGGCAACTTATAGAATTAAATGGAAAATATAAAATTAAAAATATTTCTAACCTATCATGTTATACATCAAATGAAAGGACTCATTATGACGAAAACAAGTATATTTTTTTCATATTTTAAAATAAATTAATTAAACGATATTAACAAAAATATATAAAAAAATTATCCATCCCCCCCTATCTCCGAGACCATAAGCCAGAAAATTTTGAAAAAACAATGGAGGTATAGCTCCTCACCTGAACTTTACTGGAAAAATAAGGAAAAACCTTTAATATTCATTTTGGGGGCAAATTATAGAATTAAATGGAAAATATAAAATTAAAATTGTTTTTAACCCAACATGTTGTATATCAAATGAAAGGGCTCATGATGAGGAAAACAAATATATTTTTTTCATATTTATAAAATAAATTAATTAAAAGATATTAATAAAAATATCAAAAATTTTACCTATCCCCCCCTTATCTCCGAAACCATAAGCTGAAAAATTTTGAAAAAATGGAAGTATAGCCCCTCACCTGAACTTTATTGGTAAAATAAGGGGAAACTCCTAATATTCATTTTGGGGGGCAAATTATAGAATTAAATGGAAAATAAAAAAAATTAATTGTTTCTAACGGGTCATGTAATATATCAAATCACAGGGCTCATTATGACGAATGCAAATATATTTTTTTTTAACTTTTTTTAAATGAATATTTTAAAATATATTAAAAAAATATTTTAAAAATTACCCATTCTCCCCGTTATTCCCCAAACTATAAGACATCCATTCTTTTATTTATAGGAAAAATATGAAAAAAATCCCTAATTCTATTATTTGCCCCCCCAATAATAGAATTAAACGGAAAATAAATTATTAGAAAACCCCCATAGTAATTTTAGGGACACATTATACAATTAAATGGAAAATAAAGATTCAATTTTCAAAAGCATCATGTAATATATCAGATAAAAGGCTCATTATGTGAATTACAAATATATCATATTTTTAAATCATTTGTTTAAAAGATATTAACAAAAATATTATACATCGACTTAATTCCCACTTTAGAAACATTACTATTTAAATTTTGAAAAATATATTTTATTTATATTTTTAAATAATTTGAATAACAGATTTAATAATTAATAATTTAAACTTTGACCTATTTTGCCCTTTTTCTTCCAATCTACAGAGCCTAAAAACTCAGACAGTAGATTACATCTCTGAAAGTTTATTAGTAAAACAAAACTCTAATGTTACTTTTTGGGGGCCAAATTAGAAAATTAAATCCTAAAGCAGATAAAATAAAAAGTCTATGTGTGGAAAATGAAAGTGTATATTTTTTATAAATTTAAAACGCTTCCTTCAAAAGATATAAGAAAATGCACTCATTCCCTGCTTGTCTGAAACTGGTATGTTAGAATCTTAAAGGTGGTACGGAAACCTCAGTATGCGAGTCCAACTCGCACTTGACAAAATTATTTTTAAAATATCAAAACACAAAATTTGATAAAAAATTATAATTGTGGGGGTCGATTTCGCCTTTTAAACAAATTTAGGAGTTGGCGTAGAATATACCAGTAGAAAGTTCTTAGATAATTGTAGGAGTTTTTAAATCTACAATTAAAACAGTTATTTTTTTTGACTGTTCGAGCCTGTATTCACTCGCTGGGAGGTTGGCCTACAGTGCGTTAATTAAAAGCTTTTTCGATTGTTTTTTTCTGAGATTCTATGTAAAGCTAGCACCCCCAATAGTTTCTACATTTTTTCCATACTACATAAAAACATTCTTATAAATCCTTTTAAGTAAAAATAAGAGCTCCTAAATGATTCATAATTCCTTCATATTTTAATCTGAGTTTATATAAAGTGACAGTGTTAACTTTACTGACCTATACTGATAATGGTGTGGTAATATGTAAATAAATAACCGAATGTGTTGTTTTCTTGCACATAATTTTACTCACTTAGGTGATTTTCCGGTACAAACTAAGGCAACGTCCACTAAAATCGCTGGGAGAATATGAACTAGGAACATTGTTATATAGTAGAGTATAGTAGACTTTTGTAACGTACATGTGTAGTACCATACGGCCTTGTTTGTTGGGATTTTAAAGCCATACGTTGAAGTTTGCGTGACATAGTGGCCCCAGCTGATTGACTAAAAAGTAAATTTAAAATATGTTGTTAATTTCATCTTAATTTATTTAAAATACATTTAATTAAGTCAGGTTGTTGTGCCTGTTCTAGAAACACAACAAATACTGTAGCAGAGAGGGAGAGAGAGAGTGGGTGTCCATAAACTGTATATCAATAATAGGAGATTAAAAGCGTGTAGATGGAACGATCCTACCATCTTTAACATCAAGAAAAGAGAAATAATAGTGTGGGCTCAGTTGAGGCATTGACTGATAGATCGTGTAACCACTCTATAGCTCCTGGTTAGAGCTTGTTCAGATTGCCCAAGCCTCCAAGAAAACGCGTGTACGGAGGTAATCGTTCAGAATGTGATCCATAGTTTGCTTTTGGACACCGCAACTGCAAGCCGGTCTTTGCGTTATTTTCCATTTATGCATCATCTCACTACACTTTCTGTAGGCAATCCGGAAGCGGTTTGGAGGACACCATAGGAAAATCGAACCTGTCAAAGGATTTTCGAAGACTATAGCTGTTACTGAACTGATGTTGACTGCTACTTGCTGTGTCTCAATCTGTGACTTCTTACTGAGATTAGTTTTCAGTGACTCCCGTTTCTGTCCAATTATATAGGGCGCCTAGATTTGAGTTTTTGGGCACATTTAATAAGATATTTTTCAATAGAAATAGTGGAATGTGAACTACTAGAATTTTCATTCCATTCACTCCACAGGACCATGTGTGGTTTCAAGAGTGACTATTCGAACTAACATGTTCATGTGATTTTCGATAAAATCATCTGCTTCTTCAGCTTCGCTTTGATTTAGCCACTCTGAACCCTTATCGTACTTTGGGCCCTGGTGCACCAGTTGCATTGTGGACAGCACACCGGTGCTCTGCAATTTTTGTGGTTGATGAAAAGTAGATACCGTACGTACTGCAGCAGCTGTTTTCTAAATTATCGCGTACACTTGGGCAGCGGCGAATCAAGGAATGAGTAAATTATTTTCCGTCATGTTCTGAAGGGTCCAGATAGCACTTCTTCGTCGTAGTCGTGAATTTTGCCGTGTGCTTTATAATAATGAAGATAATTCAGGTAAGATTGGGGGAGATTTGGCTGCTCCACCCTCCACCCAAACGCCTCATGTCTTTTATGGACGCTCTCTGTAGTGCAACATGCTGAATCTAAATCTATGATACAAACAAATAAAGAGTAGCAGTACGCAAAGACCCTTAGGTACAGTCTTTACAGAATACCAACTGAGTCTACTCTAGG
Organism: Octodonta nipae; assembly: GCA_034190945.1. Taxonomy (NCBI): domain Eukaryota; kingdom Metazoa; phylum Arthropoda; class Insecta; order Coleoptera; family Chrysomelidae; genus Octodonta; species Octodonta nipae. Next base: position 110,041,847 of record CM067221.1, on the reverse strand, counting down.
ACCAATATCGAACGCGCAAGAATTCGGTTTGACAGGAATCATGTTTTTTTACCTGCAATTTTATATCTATAGTATCTTTTGTTTGAAATTTTATTCGTCAAAATGCCATTTAAATAAAAACATCAAAAACCGGAAGTGGCTATTTTAACATATATCGTGCATAAAAATAACACTCTTAACTCCACTGATTAAATAAATAAAAAAAGAAGAAATTCGAAAAATCATCTCGTCAAGAACATAAAATTTACAAAAATGCAAGTCTCACAATACTATCGCAAAAAAAGTGAGATCTCATGTTCAACCAAAGTTATCAGCTCTTTTAGTTAGTATCTATCAAAGTAGCTATAAATTGTTTCCTAGTGGTTTACCTGTTAACACTTATTTACACTATAGTGACCATAGCAATACTGGACATGTTTATTTCTATCTATATCTGTATACTATTATAAAATTGTAGTCGTTTGTTTGTTTGTTTGCTCGTTTGGCCATCACGTAAGAACTACTGCACTGATTTGGCTCATTATTTTTGTTGCAAAGCCTATAATTAGACTTAAAATCAGATAGATATTATATCTCGGTACATTGACGGAAACGGTAGATACAGCAAAAAAATTCTACGATGTTGGATAACACGCAATTACTTGCATTAGCTGAGCTTCTATTCAAAATTCGGAATATGCCAATGTAATATGTTTCGATTTAAAAAAATTAACTGATATATCAAGGGTAATTTTACAGGGTGTTTCAGATACACGATAGTTGAAACAAAGAGCGGAGTAGAATATTTCGGTTTAAAAAATCATTAAAAAATTATATTGGGTGGTCTATAAGCAGCTGCATATATAAAATATGGTTGAAATAATGGTGAAGTAGAATTATAGTTATACAGTGTAGATAAAAAATTTTAGCTGCATGGCTGAAATATAAGATGGAGTAGAAGTATAGCTATAAAGGGTTGTTGTAAACATATTATATTCGTTATTGGAATGTCTTCGATGACACATTACATATAATATCCAAAAAAAATGTATGAATTAGATGTTGCGGTTTTAGTTCAATGCTGGTTCAATGCAAGTATATAATTGACGAAGGACATTTAGCGGAACAATCAATAAACACGTGCCGTCACGTAAATTAATTCACCAAATAAAGTTAATCACTAACCTTTTACGTCGAAGCTCTGCAAAGGGTGTTTTCTTGGTTCTTCTTTCTTCAGAGGCTAGTCCCGCAACAGCAGGAACAGTTTTTGGGGCTTCGTCAGGACAACACGTTACACAAAAAATAGCGACGTAATGTTCATTGATTGAGCAAACAAAAATGCGGGTTTAACAACAAATGATGCGCTTTTGTAAACACAAAAGAAACTAAATGAAAGCGGTTTAGCGGTTGTTACGATCGGAACTAATAACTCGCGGAATCGTAACACAATAACAACAAAAAGCGGCCGTCTCTTAAGACGGAATCAAAAGCGTCCGAATAGTTCGGAGTACAATACACGAATCACGAATACACTAAACAAATTGCGGGAACGCACCAGTTACTTTTATGTTTTTTGGGCAATAACACCACAATCGACGTATATTGAAGGAAATAATATATATATATATATATATATATATATATATATATATATATATATATAATATAAAGCCATTGGCAACGAAGTCAGAATAGTCTTTGAAACGTTTGGTTTTCCTTCAATATACGTCGTTTTATTTCGATTGTGGTGTTACTGCCCAAAAAACATAAAAGTAATCAAGAATATGCCACAAACAACATTTAGAAGACAATGTTATATTGGGTCGTTAATAAGCAGTTGCGTATTCCAGGTCGTTGAAAAAGAGTGGACTAGAATTATAGTCTAACAGGGAATATAAAAAAAATTATACTGGGGGATCTATTAGTAGTAGTATGTAGAATAATGCTGGAATAAAGGTAGAGTGGAATTATAGTTATACAGAGTGGATAAAAATGTTTTATAGGGTAGCCAATAAGCACTTGAATTATAGGCCGGAGTATACTTATTATAGTTATCAAATGGATTGAAAAATTGTTGGAATTAGTTATTAATACAGGACGGTTGAAATATAAGGTGGGGTAGAATTATTATAAGTATACGGGGTGGTACAAAATGTTATATTAAGTGGCCCATATGTAGTTGCATATACAAGGTAGTTGAAATATAGAGTGGAGTAGAACTAAATTTACATACGGTGGATAACAAAATCGTATATTGTTTGACTCGTAACTAGTTAAATGTACAATGTGGTTGAAATAAAGTGGAGTAGAATTATATTATATTGGGAGTCAAAAATACTAGAAAAAAGTTGTTATATAGGAGAGAACCTGCATATATGGAATACTTGAAATATACAGCGAAGTTGTACAGTGTGATTTAAACAATGATAGAAAAAGCTGCATATAAAGGTTGGTTTAAATATAGGGTGGCGAGAAATTATACCTTACAGTGTGCTTATTCCATAAACAGTTGAACAGATATGATAGTTGAAATATAGGGTGCAACAAAGTTATAGTTAAGTGTTTGAAAAAATATTACATTGTGTGGCCAATAAACAGTTGCATATACAGGATGGGTGAATAACCAGGCTAGTTAAAAAAAGTCACAGACATATAAGATATATTTGGTCACTAGTAAACAGCAGTAAATACAGGATGGTTGTAATATAGGTTGAAGTAGAGTTATAGAAGTTCATTCAAAATAATATTGAATAAAATTGTTATATAGGGTGGCCCATAAGCAGTAGTAGTGTTTGTGAAATATATTAGGGATTGGTGAATTTTTAGTTATACAGGATAATACAATTATCTTGGTGGCTGAAATAGAGGGTGGAGCAGAATTGTAGTTAAATAGATTGGATAAAAAATATTGTATTTTGTTATACAGGATAGAACATGAGCCGTTGCGTAATATGAAATATTTGAAACATGAGGCGAGGTAAAATTATTATTATACAGTGTAATAAAAACAGAGTTGAAAAACATTGCATATAACCGGTGGTTGAACTATAAGGTGAAGAGAAATTGAAAAAATGGTTATGCAGCTCAGCCCATAAGCATTAGCATAGATAAGATGGTTGAAATATTTTGTAGAGTAAAATTATTACTATACAGGATGGTTCAAAAACTGATAGACAAATAACTTATAATAATAATAATATAGATACAGGATGGTTTACATATAGATGGAAGTAGAGTTATAATTACACAAGACGATTGAAAAAAATAGTTGAATAGAATTGTCATATAGGGTGGCCAATAAGCAGTTGCATCTTGGGAAAAATATGTTGGGGATTGGTGGATTTATAGTTATTCCCGACTGGTACAAAAATGTTTAAAAAATTCACTATGAAATACCTGATGAGGCAAAGCAAAATTATAGTAATACAATACAATTATTAACATAATGGTTTCCGGGAATTCATCCGCGTAGTTGATAACTGATCCCTGCCGGAATCGATGTGTTAAAATGACGACGGTTCGGCAGAGTCACATCTGCCCTCTTCAGGTCTGTTCGCATAATTCTCGTAGCCTTCTGTTCTCTTCTAGTTACTCGAATACTGACTAGAAGCGAAAGCAGAAGGCTATTATTATGCGAACCGACCTGAAGAGGGCAGATGTGACTCTGCCGAAACGTCGTAATTTTACCTTCGATCCCGGCGGGGATCAGTTACCAACTACGCGGATGAGTTCCCGGAAACCATCTAATACATTTAGTGCCCGCGAAAACTTAAAAACATATATATATATATATATATATATATATATATATATATATATATATATATATATAGTGAGCTCCGATATGTGCGCGCCGCTATTTGTGCTATCTCCCGAGACCCCTGGGTACAGCAAGAACACCATACGACGAGCCCTGAATCAACAAGAACTACCAAGGCACGAAGGAACCCAACAAACCCCCCAAAAGCAGCGACCACCCTTCCGTACATACAAGGAGTGACAGATCGGATCGGAAGAATCCTTAAGAAAAACAACATCAAAACTTCCTACAAACCTCATAAGACGATAAAAAGCATTCTAGGCAATCCCAAAGATCAACGTCCACTAGAGAGTCACGGAGTCTACAAGATACCTTGCGGCGGATTCGAGCAAGCATATGTAGGTCAAACAAACCATAGGATCGAAGCCCGAATCGAAGAGCACAAACTCAGCATGCGAAACAAGACCACAACCTCGGCCCTGTTCCAACATCAACAGCAAACAGGACATAGAATTAACTTTGAGGGCTCTAAACATCTGGTAACAGAAAACAACTTCAAAAGAAGAACAATTAGGGAAGCTATAGAAATTGAAAAGGAAGGAGAAATCAATAACGGTAACGAAGCTTTACACCTGCATCAAGCCTGGAAGAACATCTTACGGGAAAAGAAAAACAAATTAAAAGAGAGCGGAACAGTACCACAACGTTGCATTCCGTCACTCGTAGCTAACTATCAGGACGCCCATCCTTCTAACGAACATCTGCGGCCGCCATCGGTACAAACAGAACCACGTCATCGGTACAATTTGCGACAACGCAATGGTGTCACCCAATTAAAACAAACGGCACCGCCCCCTCAACACAATCGGAGGCAGGGCAAAGAAATAGGAGGGGACTCGGGAGATAGCATAAATAACGGCGCGCACATATCGGAGCTCACTTCCACTTCAGACGCCACGGAGAGCAGACCAAGCGGAGAACGACCTAGCCGACGATCTCGGATAAGAAGTAGTCTGGGAAGGTCTGAACCTGCAGCCACCCTTCGTGTTGGAAGAAGAGGAAAAGTCTCATGTAAATGCCAAGTGAGATTTTGGCGAAACGTCAGGCGACCGTTCCTTTACAGGGACAAAACTTTCAACGGACGAACACCGGGACCATCAAGAGAGCTACACATAGTTCCTTCCGTGCCAACTTGTTTTCAAATATATATATATATATATATATATATATATATATATATATATATATATAAAGGGTGGTTAAAATGTAGGGTAAAAAATATATATTTTACATGGTAGCTCAAAAACTATCAGAAGTAAATGTCATATAGAGTAGACTATAAGCAGTTTCACAGCTGAAATGTAGGGTGGGGGTAGAGATATAGTTAGGTGTTTAAAAAATATATATACTGAGTGACAATTAAAGAGCGGCATATGCAGGATGGTTTCACTATAAGGTGAAGTAGTTACAGTCATATAAGTTGGTTCAAAAAATTGCTACAGAGGGTGGCCCATAAGCACTTGCAATATGGGATTGGTGGATTTATATTCATGTATGGTGGTTCAAGAAAGTTAGAAAAAATTGTTGTATACGATAGTCCATATGTTTCATAAAGTATTTTTTGCAAAGAATTTTACATTTCATACATGGGTGAAACCGCAAGTACGGCAACATAATATCTAACTTGCTTGTTATATAAATATTGGATAAATTATATCTGCTAGCGCTATGTTCAATTATGGGTGTTTTGGTAGATTATTCTTATATCATTAGGCTGCTCTGCGATTGTCACATCATTATTTTATTTATTTTAAAAATCAACATGTCAAATATTGATATGGTCACTATAAACGTTGGTAGGTAAATTATTAGCAAACAATTTATGAAATAATTCTGGAGAAGTTGCTTCAATAGATACTAACTGATTACTTGGTATATGAGATCACACACGGTGGAAGGATTGCGTTGCGAGACTCGTGCAATTTTGAATATTATATATTTTTTCGTCTAGGGTAATACTTCTTGTACGTTAAATATAGATTTTCTTAAAGTCGGCTCCCAGTCCCCATCAGTTTTTCCCATATAGTCCACACTACAGTAACCTTTTTTTTTGTGGGGTCTATTTCAAGCACAAAGATTAAAAAGTTGGCTAGGATAGTTGAAAAATTTTGAAAACAAAGGAAAGTAATACTTTTATAGCCCTAGTACTTTTTCCTGTCTATCCTTGAATCTGATATATCTAAGGCATAATCTGAAATAAATTTACATTATAGCTGAATATAATAAAAGAAGACTGTAGTTCGTTTATTCTAACCTAAGTATGAAACTTACCTTAACACTACCACTTTCATAATTATAAACGGGCATTGCGTCGTACTCCGTCTTGTTCTTGAAGTTAGTTCCAACTTCCCAACCAGAAGCTATGAGAGAGTTTACACACATGTCAATGGGTACAAGATCAGCCTTAGCATTTTTATCACATTGTATGGCCCTTATAATTCCCATTGCAACACCGGTTGTTAATCCTGTTGGACCGTATATGTTGTTTATCCATCCTTTAACAGGTTCTTTGTAAGTGGAGACAACTGGAAATTCAAAATATATCTATACATATAACATGGTTGTAACGGGCCGATATCTGTATATTATAGATATTGAAAATAAACTATATGGGTGAGCTGGTCTTTATTAGAGCAAGAGATGCCAAAAAGAACAGTTTTTAGAACTTTTATGAGTGGAAATGTATGTCTGTTTTGCAGGGCCGTAGCTGATTAGGACTGCAGAATTAATAATTTTGTTGAAAATTGTGTAAATATAAAATTTATTCTTATGAAAAAGATGATTAATTGGTTAAAAATTAATCGGTGGGAGGGGCAGGGGAACCCCTCCGCTGGCGGACTTGTCTGTTTGTACTCATATTACGCAAACACTATTGCAGGGAATAGAATGTAGTTTTCACAGATGTATTGCTAACTTAAATTTTAGACTCCATTTTGCAACAGGAAAATATCCGATTGCTTTAAATTTAATATCGTGTAACGTGCAAAAAATTATAGCCTCTTGACTAGTCTTATGATTTGGTTGATGGAGATTATGTACCTCTAGTACGGTGGAGTTGCTGTGGAGTTGTTTTTTGTAGGCTGAACCTTGGTGTTCTGGTGCTTCCTTGAGTACCTGGTCCGTTGTCAGTTCGACTTTTCGCTAAGCCGGCAATATCCAGGACAATACTTTTTGTTAGCACAGTACAATGTCCGTTAAGTTTGATGCCATCCATAAAATACTTTTCTTCTTAAAAATCTGTTAGATTAATTCATATCCTCTAATTCGTAATTTATCTGAAGTCGCTCCTGTGCTGTAAAGAATTACGCATGTTTGGTTCATTTGAGTAGGGAGATTTTCTGATTCGAAGAACGCAAACTCGGAAAGACAGTAACCTTTCGTCTCGAAGAGAGTGAAGCCGTGCCTCGCCGTGTGCGATTTCTGTAGGCTACCAAAATGGCGTTCCCTTAAGTTAGTTGTTCGATTTTTCCGCGTCAGGAAATGATGGCTGATTGGTGGTATTATTTGGTGAAAAATACCATTATAAAGAGGCATTGATGGTTGAGATTTCTTTGGATAAGATTAGCCCTTCGTTGTGAATGTAAGCAGTGCAATTTTAGCTAAATAAATTCGTTACTTGCAAATTCTATTTTAGGGTCCTAGGGAGGATTTTCTCCAAGGAAGATTTTTCTGTTTGGTATGGAACCGATTTAACCGTCTAGATGAAATTCAACTGATGTCCAGTCGGTGATGAATTAGTTGCAGATATTGGGTTTTGAGTTTCCAAAATCAAGAACACAGTACAGATAATCATGTCAATATCATAAGAGATAGTAAATTTCAGAAACGTTTAAAAAGGTAAGGTTTTAATTTGTCGACAGATTATAACATTATCCTGTTTAATCAAATCATTTTGATTAGGTGATTATTGTAGAGTACATTTTTTGTAGATTTCAGGTAGAAATTGTTTTTGTGATGAAAATTGCAGATTTTATTCTTTAGCTACATTTATTAGAATGTCCTAATTTTTTTAGAAACAAACCTCTTATCTCGATTTGTTGTATTATATATTTTCTATTTGATTTTTTTTATTAAACTCTCTGTATTTACATTTTGCATATTTTTTTTACCTAACTTATCGATTGTGAAAGAATTTTTGGAAGCAGCATTGAAAGTATTGAATACACACATTTTTTACCATTTAGGGGTCTCATAACTGGAGATTATTAGCAGTTTATCATAAGGAACATAACAATATCACTATAGCCGGTATGAATTACATCATAACCGCATACTATTTTTTGGTTATTAAGGTATGTTCACTTAAAGGTTTTCAAGCAAATGGCGCCCTGAATAAATTTTACGATCTTTTACCCACGACCTTATGTTCCCCGATCAATAGCAGCCGCCTAGTAGATGTGAGCAAAACAAAGTAGGTTTTATGTTGATTTTTGAGATTTCCAAATTTAGGATACCAGGTTTGGGTCACAATCGAAACTATTCAGCCTAAATTTTTCAATGAAATACCGAATATAGGACATTTACATATATAGGAAAAATAAGCAGAAACCCCTAGGGGGCAAATTATAAAAGTAAATGAAAAATATAAATTTAAATGTTTTCAAACGTATTTTGTGATTTATCAAATAAGAGCAAATTATCATGAATACAAATATATGTACTCTCTTCGAGGTGTCATTCCTTTGTACGCAAGACAATATATATTATATATAACATATATTGTTTCTCGTCAGGGAAACTTCATCAGTTGCGTTTCTCACAATTGAATGTCCTCTCGAACACTTCCTTAAGTATTTGAAACATTTCGTTAAATTTGAAGACGCGAGATGTAAGACCGACATCTAGGATTTTCGAGAAAATTTGCACACAGAGGTTCCGAATCTGAAGCCGTTCCGTGTAATTGCTGTTCTTCCTTAACTCCTATGACAGAATGTCACGATAAAAATTTTCAGGTTACTTCTCTGACAGGTGAAGTAACCTGAAAATTGTTATTTACGAGAGAAAAAGTTATTTTTTTTGTGGAAGTGTCAAATATTTGTCATTGCTAATCCTCTTAATTTTTTAATTTCTTATTCAATTTGTGTTAATACCATTGAAAACGTGGTCTGATTTAGACCTTGAAACGTTTGAATTTTTGAAATATACAGACTTTCAAGTTTATATGGTGTTACTCCCAAAGAACTCAGAAAAAATAAACACATTATTTACAAACTTAATAAAGAAAAATTAAACTTCTTGGTACTTTTTAACCGACCAAAAAAAGGAGGTTACCAATTCCTCGCGTATTTTTTTTTGTATGTATGTTACCTGATTTCTTCTCCTGTGGTGAACTGTTTGTATGATCATGGTCTTGTTTAATAGAGTATATATCCGGATTGGTGAAACTTCAAATTTGGGAAAAGAATTCTATTGGTAAGGTGATGAAATTTGTGAATGAACACATGCGTGTAAGGAAAACGACCAATATCCCTAACATGTTGGTCGATTTTTTGAAAACTCCTTATGGATGTGTATAGTTTTTTAACGTTTAATCTATTAAGGAAGTGCCCTAGGTGATCTTGTACACTTTGCTGCAACGTGCAACTTGCAGTTTTGCAAAAAATTTCAAAATTCTTATAAATAAAATTTCATCGAAATGACATAACGGACATTTCCTAATAAATATTTTAATTCCAACGTAATACGCTAGTAAAGTATCTTTGCCAATAGACATTTGCGCCATCTCGTGTTTTATTTGTGGAACGCTGGTTCTGTCAATTTAAGTATGCTGTGTTATAAATTAAAATTTAGTTATCCCATAAAATGGAAAGAAAAACATCAAACCGTGTAGTTGATTGTGAAAATACATCAAGAAAAAACCCAAAATTATAATTATACCACTTTCATGGAATTCCATATCAATTAGAGATGTAGGAAAAATGAATCGCAGCAGTTCGACATCATAGGTAAATAAATTTGATTTCCACGTTGTTAGTGATTATTGTATGTATACAATTAATTATAATTCTTGTTCTATTAACAAAACTGAGATTTTTTAATTACAGCAGTGGGACAATTCATCTCAACCAGAAACAAATTCAATGATTTGCAGTTGTCAAATTGCTTGGGAAAAAAAAGTAAACAATGCACATAACAAAAGTTACAATCCAACTATATTTCCGACAATAGGTATATAAAAAAGCAAAATCTTCATGTTGGTTTGTGGGCTGAAAGATTTCGAGTACCTACGACAAGAAAAAATTGGAGTCGATGAAGCTCCAATTGAGATTAACAATAGTAATTAAATATATATAAGAAAAAAAAAACAAATTAACTTTATTCATTATATATAATTTATTGGTAGATTTCACTGACGATGAAGTTTTAATGGACCAAGATAAAAATTTTGAAGTTGGAACAAGGATAATAAAGCAACAACAGATTCAAATATACAAGTTAATTCACAAAAAAATGAATATTGATTATATATTATTTATAGCTTTCGTAACTAATAATAAAGAAGCGCTCATAAAAAATAAAAATAATGAGAATAAAAAGTGTTATTTATTTAAGAGTATACATATTGATATATTACAGGAAAGATAGTTGAATTGTAAACTTTGTTATGTATCTACATTGTTTGAAAATGAACACAGCAAATCCTTGAATATGTTCCTGATTGCCATGGCTTTTCATCCCTCATGTAACTAAAAAGTTATTTTTTTCTTTATTCATAAAAGAAAGAATTATTAATTAAAAAATTAAAAATTATGTTAACCTTAAATATCAATTTATTCTGGAAAGAAAAGTATTTACATGATTAACTTTTCTGATTAAAAGACATTGAATCTTATTTTTGTTAACAGAACAACAATTGTGATTAATTTTATGTACTTAGTAATGAAAAAATTGGGAATTTAATTTATTGGCCCTTAATGACGAACTGCTGTAATCCTTTTTTCCTTCCTCGCCGATTGCTATAGAAATCCAGGAAAACGGTAGAATTGTAATTTTTGATTTTTTAATGATGTATTTTTAAAATCAACGACACTGCACTTTCGGTTTGATGTTTTTCTTTCCGTTTTATATGATAACTAAATTTTAATCTATAACACAGCAAACATAAATTACGGCCTTGACAGAACCAGCGATCCACAAATAAAACACGAGATGTCGCAAATGCCTATTGTCAAAGATACTTTACTAGGGTATAGGTGCGGGAATTTTAGGCACTGGAAGTTTTAATCGCTAATTTGAAAATTTTCTATGTACATCTCAAGCATATAGGTAGTAAAGCATAGTATTTTCGCCTCCTTAAATCAATAAGTAGCAAGCTCGTTTTGTTTGTATACCAGGCAAATACTTATTTAAATGAAAATTTTTCCATTTTGCGAAGACGGTGCTTTTGGTTGTCACATTCTCCCGGCCTAATAAAAAATTCAGTGACAACACATGTCAAACTCTAAACTGCTATTTGGTTCGTTTATACACAGGCTGTTTAGTTATAGCAAACAAAAAAAAGTAAATTGATAGAAGGAGTTGCATTTATATGATGATATGATGATTGAAATATAGGTAAGGCCGTTTAGCCGTATATACAGGATGGTTGGAATATAGGGTAGAGTGGACGTGTGATGGTATAAAAGTGTTGGAATATATGTGAAACTAAAATTATATAGCGTGTTATATGATATGGATTTAAACAAATCATATACAGGATGGTTGAAATATATGCTGAAGTTGAATTATATTTATACAGTGTTATTAAAAAATTTATTTATTTTATAGCCCATAAGAAGTTGCATCAAGTGTGGAGAGGAATTAATGTTACACAGGACGATAATATAAAATGTTAAAAATGAAATAATTTATGGTGTAGCCAACAAGGAGTTGTATACTATGGTTGAAATACAGGATGGATTTGACTCCGTAAATATGGGATGGATTCTCTTCGTCCTATAATTTACAGGCGGCAGCTAACAAATTTATGCTTGTCAGTGGGCAGTCGTATGTACAGGATGGTTTGTCCATAAGGCATAAATATATTTTGGGCTTAAGTCAACGCGTACTAGTACATTTTGTTCGTAAACATTTACCTGTCAATTTACACGAAAATGTATCATTGCGTAAAGTTGAGGCTTTTGATGTTACTTAGTGCTGTCTATTAAGGTTATACATACAAAATAAAAAATAAAGAATGGAAACTACCTGAGTTCAAAAAAACTAAAACGTTGAAAATAAAACATTAAAAAAATATAACGGACTTCCACCTATAACACATAATTATAACAAAATACAACTCTAGCAAATAAATAACACATTCAATGTTGTTAGGTACCTACCCAGGAAGTAAAAAATGTCAACATTAAAAGGTGCTCAGTCTGTACAAATTAATTATCTACCAATCTAGTATATTTTTGAAGTCACAACTAAGTTTGATGAAATAGTAGATAAGTACGCAATGAAGGATTTTAGATTTGCTTGGCACCGACTTCAAAAATATACTAGATTGGTAGGTAATTAATTTGTACAGAATGTTTTACATTTTTTACTTCCTGTGTAGGTACCTGACAACACTGAATGTGTTATTGATTTGCTAGAGTTGTATTTTGTTATAATTATTTTTAGCCTTTTAGTTATAGGTGGAAGTCGGTTATATTTTTATTTTAAATGTTTTATTATCAAATTTTAATCATTTACTCCTTACTATAGCATCTATGTTTTACCAAAACAATAGTATACAAGAGTAGTAGCAATAATGACATCTACTGTTTTTAGGCAGTCAGTGAAAATAGAGCTTATTAGCAATTCAACTGATAGCTTTTGCATTAAAAACGATAGAGGTAATAGCTAATATAGAGTACCTACGTGAGGCCTTGAGAAAAACGTAACGCGTGGTGAAAGAGAGAGAAAGAAAACCTAGTGGAAGTGTCTATCGCTGCCTAAGCGTCGGAAAGACTTGTTTCTAAAGCTGGTCAACATCTGCGTCAACAAACAATCACATTACTTTTTTGAGTATCTCCAAAAAATATTTGGATTCTTTTGGGGTTTGCCTAAATTAAAACTACATTTATTAAGTAAAATAGGTTGCTCTTTAGCTACCTAAAACATTGATGTTTTCCTACTTGGATATTTTTCTTTCGATATTTAACGTAGACCTATATTTTTAAACGATGTTAACATTGATGTCAACATCGATGTTTTTCTAAAATCGATCATCCCTAATTGGAAAGTAACTATATAGTTTATAGACCATGAGCCTCTGGTGAGAGAAATCTGTACTATAGCATTAAACTTTATGTAACTACTACAGGGTACGTATTTACGAGTAGTTTGTATAATTGAAAAAAATATATTATGCTGTATTTGCCGTTTTTAGAACTGAATCAATTTTGAATAACTTAGCACCAAAGGCGTTACTGGAACATACTTACCAATCGAAGGTCTGAATATGCCACAAGGCAAATTTTTTCCAAGATCAAAAACAACGTTTTCAGCGATTTGCTTGGTAAATGTGTACGTATTTGGGAATCCTTGAATCAATCTGGAAAGAACAAAGAATGTGTAAAATTTTAATTTTAATAAACGTAACATAATATCCAAAATATGATATATTCTCTTCATCATACGTGTCTTGATATATCATATCTTACGTACACACTTTGTATTATACACACATCCATTAAAAATTTAATTGATAATCTAAAAATTCTACATTTAGAACATAGTTGCAGTAAAATCAGTTTAAGAGAATCACTAAAAATAAACAGATAGTTAGACTACAATGTACATCTATTTCTTGCGAAAGTATGACAGTCGCGTAATATTTCGCTACGATAATGGTGAATCTGACCTGTATTACAGGTGTTAAAAATGTTCACAATTCTTTTCTTAGCATCGTTCCAGACGAACATAGAAATTTTGAATTGCACTTTCATTTTAGGTAGAAAATCTCTACTAATGTTTTCAATTGGTTCTCTTAAATCTTACTAATCACGAGGTTGGTTGAGATAAACTATTCTCTACCCATGAGTCACATTTGCAAATGTTTCAAAAATAGCAAATCTCAGGTGACCACATACAAGAAAATCGAGTGTCTTTAGATGGCGGGATTTAGGTGGCCATTTAATTGACCCTCTTCTTCCAAACCACAGATTGAGATAGCAGTTATTTAAGCAATGCCTAATTGTAGGTAGGTGTGTTGCAGACATGAAATAGATTTTTGGCTAAAGATACATTTCCATTTAGATCGATCTAAGTCTCTAATTAGTAAGCTATAATAGGTTCGATAGATCTATTTCACATGTCAACATGCATTTTGCCATTTAAATTAAGGACAGATAATAGCAACTGCTAATATACGAACTCAAACATCTAATTTTTCTCATATCCCCATGAAATAGTTTGTTTTTTTTTGGTAAATTAAAAAAAGCAAAAACACTACAATATTAATTGATAAAAAAACGTACTGTAGCATCTATGTTTTACCAAAACTAGGTATTGCGATTTCTTTGTCAGTGACTATATAAAGTACAATGTTCAATAAATTAAAAACTAACTTTAATAGATCGCGAATATGAATCGGATTTGTTTGACGGCCCCATGAGTCAATCCAGGATATATCGTCTAAAACTGGTGTGTATGAACTCATAAATATTAAGCAGTCAGTGGAAATATTTCACTTTTTTACATTATTTTTATTTTACTACGGAATCAGAAACAACGACGATGAGAAGAATGAGGAAGAAGGTGAAACAGAAATAGAAATCAGTGAAGATGATAATGCAGAGGAAGATGAAGATGAATTTCAAATTGATGGTAATAAAAACTAATTTATGTAGCTAGTGTTAAGTTAAGATTCTGTATTTCCAAAGTTAAGCAACTGTTATGTAAAATTGTGTGTTATTTATCGTTGTTGGTCAAAAGTTTCATTTAAAAGAACGAATTGAAAAGATTTAGAGAATATTCCACCTAAAACGATTGAAAGTGTAGCTCAAAATTTCTATGTTCGTCTAAGACAATGCGATGGAGTAAATTTATCTAAGAGAGATAAATCCTTGGCATGTATAAGTTTTAAGGACCCCCTCTTTGGCAAGGCGGTTACATAATGGACAGACAAATGTATTACATATTAAAAATTTACCTACTTTGGCGTGATAGTTTCCAACAATTTGTGGGGTAATATTTCGCTAAGTACTATCATCTTCTTGTAATCTATCACAGAGGGGTAAATCCTCTCGTCAATTGTTTTCAAGTTACAGTTAGAGTATGCCGTGGAGACAAACATGATGGAAATTAGTTTGGGTATTTTTTGAGCCAGTAG
Source organism: Octodonta nipae (assembly GCA_034190945.1). NCBI lineage: Eukaryota > Metazoa > Arthropoda > Insecta > Coleoptera > Chrysomelidae > Octodonta > Octodonta nipae. The sequence continues at coordinate 110,026,746 of CM067221.1, read as the reverse complement.
AAACATTTCTTCCGTGCCTCTAACATTAGTTGTTATAGCAAGTTTCAATTTTTCATCAAATCGTACAGTCGCTGCTAAGTGGAACACGATGTTAACCTAAAAAACAAAATTTTCCAGAAATTGGATCTCAGTTTTGAAATTAATGACTTACCTTATTTATCAGAGTGTCAATGTCTTTTGGTGACATCCCCAAATTCGGCAAGGAACAATCACCAGCAATACCAACTACCTTGTGTTTAAATTCTGGATACTCATTTTTCAATCTGTCAAAAAGGACATCATCAAAAATTTCATTGACTCTAGATTCCACATTTTTTCCTTTCTTATTTCGGACCAATATGTAGATTGTGCATATTCTTCGGCAAGATCTTAGCAATTTCTCCAACAGTACTTGTCCTAAGAATCCAGTGCCGCCGGTCATGAATATCACAGAGTCCTTGTAGAATTCTTGAATCGGAGACAGGTTAAGATTTTCTTCCATCATTATGTTGCTACTGTTGTTGAGATTGACTCTCTGTAACAAAAGTGGAAAACTTCAAACATATTTAGTGTATCACGGATATATAAACATAAAGTTTTGTACCTTAACAACAAACATTTACGTGATTTTCCACACATAGACTTTTCATTTTATCTGCTTCAGGATTTGCTTGAAATTTATCAGAATACATATGTATTTAATTTTCTAATTTGGCGCCAAAAAAATTAACAATAGAATTTTATTTTATTAATAAACTTTCAGAGAAGTCTTTTATAATCTACTGTCTGAGTTTTGAGGCTCTGTAGATTGGAAGATAAAGGGCAAAATAGGTCAAGTTTTAAATTATAAATTATTAAATCTGTTACTCAAATTATTAAAAAATACAAATAAAATATATTTTTCAAAATTTAAATAGTGTAGTTTCTAAATTAAATTTAAACAAATGTTTAAATATATTAAATGTTTAAATATATTATGTATTTGTAATTCACATAATGAGCCTTAATTCTGAAATATTACATGATGCGTTTGAAAATATAATCTTTATTTTCCATTTAATTGTATAATTTGTCACTAAAATTACTATGGGGGTTTTCTAATAATTTATTTTCCCTTTTGGCCCCCAAATAATAGAATTAAGGTTTTTTCATATTTTTCCTATAAACAAAAAAATTGAGGTCTTATAGTTTGGGGAATAACGGGGAGAATGGGTGATATTTTTAAAATATTTTTTTAATATATTTTAAAATAGTCATTTTAAAAAAATTAAAAAAATATATTTGTATTCGTCATAATGAGCAATGTGATTTGATATATTACATGACCCGTTAGAAACAATTATAATTTTTTATATTCCATTTAATTCTATAATTTGCCCCCCAAAATTAATGTTAGGGGTCTTCTTATTTTTCCAGTAAAGTTCAGGTGAAGGGCTATACTTCCATTTTTTTCAAAATTGTTCAGCTTATGGTTTCGGAGATAAGGGGGGGATGGGTAAATTTTTGATATTTCTGTTAATATCTTTTAATTAATTTATTTAAAAAATATGAAAAAAATATATTTGTTTTCTTCATCATGAGCCCTTTCATTTGATATATAACATGATGGGTTAGAAACAATTTTAATTTTATATTTTCCATTTAATTCTATAATTTGCCACCCAAAATGCATATTAAGGGTTTTTTCTTATTTTTCCAGTAAAGTTCAGGTGAGGGGCTATACCTCCATTGTTTTTTCAAAATTTTCCAGTTATGGTTTTGCAGATGGGGGGGGGGATGGATAAAATTTTTTATATTTTCGTTAATATCTTTTAATTAATTTATTTTAAAAATATGAAAAAAATATATTTGTTTTCGTCATAAAGAACCCTCTCATTTGATATATAACATGATGAGTTAGAAACAATTTTAATTTTATATTTTCCATTTGATTCTATAATTTGCCGCCCAAAATAAATATTAGGGGTTTCTCCTTATTTTTCCAGTAACGTTCAGGTGAGGGGCTATACCTCCATTTTTTTCAAAATTTTCCAGTTTATGGTTTCGGAGAAAAGGGGGGGGGAATGGGTAAATTTTTTTATATTTTTGTTAATATCTTTTATTTAATTTATTTTAAAAATATGAAAAAAAATATTTGTTTCCTTTCATTTGATATATGACATGCCCCCCAAAATTAAATGTAGAGGTTTCTCCTTATTTTTCCAGTAAACTTTAGGCCAGAATCTATACCTCTAATTTTTTTCAAAACTTTATGTTTTATAGTTTCGGAGATAAGGGTGGAATGTGTAAATTTTGGTATATTTTCCTTAATATCTTTTTAATTATATATTTATTAAATATGAAAAAATATATCTGTGTTCCTCAGAAAATAAGACCTTTCATTTGATATATTACATGATGCGTTTGAATTTTTTTTAATTTTAAAATTTTATTTAATTCTATAATTTGCCTCCCAAAATTAATATTAATGGTTTCTCCTGTAAAGTTCGATCAACGTTCTGTATTTCCTATTTTTTTCAAAATTTTAGGCTCAGTAGTTTCGGATATCAGGGGGGGAACGGTCGATTTTTTTAGTTTTCCCCCCCAGAACTACCCCTAAATTAAAAAAATCTTCATTTACGATATGTACTCCTGATCGGGTCACCAAACTATACATTGATACCAGTAGTTTAGGAGAAAATTGCTGTGATGTGACAGAGGCAGAAATCCTGAGTGATATTATAAGGATATCCGTATATTGTATATACGGAACCCTAAAAAGGCAAACACCTAGAATTTTCCAAAGAGTTCGCAGATCACTGAAGCGTCGAGCTAGATTATGCATCGAAATGCAAGGTGGTTACTTCGAGCAGTTCTTGTAATTAAACTTTTTGTTACAAATTTTAATCCCATTATTTTTTATTTCACATTTAGCTATTGTCTGAATCAGCAATTAGTTCCTTAATTAGCAAGCTGTAACTCTCAACTTAAATAGTCCTAGTTTATGTTCTAAACTATTTATTAAATGTTCTGATCCTTCAAAACTGCACTTTATTTAAATAGTTTGAAGAAGCTAGATGTAATGACCGACATGTACTCATACAAAAGAAAGACACCTCGAAGAGAATATTCAATATCTCTGACAGGTGAAGTTAACTTGAAAATTTCTCGCTACATTCTAACCTAGGAATTACGGGTAACAGCAATTACATCGACCGGCTCTAGATTCGGAACCTCTATGTGCTAGTTTCCCCGAAAATCCTAGATGTCGGTCTTTACACTCGCGTCTTCAAATTTAACGAAATGCATCAAATACTTAAAGAAGTGTTCGAGAGGACATTCAATTGTGGGAAGCGCAACTGATGTAGGTTCCCTAAGCAGAAACAATATATATTATATATATTGTCTGGCGTACAAAAGAATGACACCTCGAAGAGAATATTCAATACCCCTGACAGGTTAAGTTATGCTGAAAATTTCATTGTGACATTCTAACCTAGGAATTACGGGTAACAGCAATTACATGGAACGACTCCAGATTCGGAACCTCTATGTGCTAGTTTCGCCAAAAATCCAAGATGTCGGTCTTTTCACTTGCATCTTCAAATTTAACGAAATGTATCAAATACTTAAAGAAGTGTTCGAGAGGACATTCAATTGTGGGAAGCGCAACTGATGAAGGTTCTCTAACTAGAAACAATATATATTATATATATTGTCTTGCGTACAAATGAATGACACCTCGAAGAGAGTACTTAATATCTTGACAGGTGAAGTTAACCTGAAAATTTCATCGTGACATTCTAACCTAGGAATTACGGGTAACAGCAATTACATGGATCGTCTCCAGATTCGGAATCTCTATGTGCTAGTTTCCCCAAAAATCCGAGATGTCGGTCTTTACACTCGCGTCTTCAAATTTAACAAAAGAATGAATGATGAATGAATGATTCAAAAGTTTTAGAAAAAGCTGTATACAAGCAGTTAGTTAACTACTTCACAATACACATACAATACATTTCCTAACTATCAATCAGGGATTCGTAGAGGCTATAGCACAACTACAGCTTTATTAAATCTAACAGATAACATCATACGTAATCTAGATAACCACAATAGCACTATACTGGCTACTATCGACGTCTCGAAAGCATTTGATATGGTAAACCATAGTATTCTAATAAGCAAGTTAAAGTATTATGGATTAGCCGATGTCCCTTTGAGTTTCTTCAGATCATACCTTGCAGATAGGAAGCAAACATTCAAAACGTCTCAAGGTGTTTCTAGTATAGGGTGTGTACCATCCGGAGTACCACAAGGATCGGTTCTGGGTCCGTTACTGTACCTTGTATATACTTTTGATTTACATACAAGCTTGGAACATTGTATGGTACAAACATATGCGGACGATATACAACTATATTACTCATTTGATGTAGCTCATCTGAAAGAAGTTTCATATAAAGTAAATGTGGACTTACTTAATACTCACAACTACTTCAGAATGCATGGTCTGGAAATTAATCCTAATAAGAGCGCAACTATCCTATTTGCTCAGAATAATTTATACGACAAAGCAGCCCGGAACATCGAACTAAAAATAAAGAATTCCATCATCCCTCTAGTAGATAATATAAAAATCTTGGGTGTTACAATATATTCAAAATTATGATTCACAGAACACTTAAAAAACATAATAAAATCTACATTTATCAGACTAAAGCAACTTTATAGAAGTCGGCATATACTGAATTTTAAAAGCCGGAAAAAGCTGGCTGAAAATTTAGTGTTATCCTTAACAAATTATTCTTTAGTTCTTTACTACCCTTGTCTTGACCAGAGATCAAAAACTAAATTACAGAAAATACAGAACAATTGTTGTAGATTTGTCTTTGGTCTGCGTAGATATAGTCACGTAACTAACAAAATAAAAGAACTAGATTGGCTCAAATTTAATAACCAATTCAGCTACCATCTACTCACTTTAGTGCATGAAATTGCTACCATACCTAAAAGGAAAACTTATTCCGAGAGGAAATGGTAGTGCAAAAAACTCTTAAGACATCACCATCGACTAACAATGCCTCGCCACAGAACAGCCTTGTATCAAAGAAGCTTCACGTACAATGCAATAAATCATTTTAACAAAATCAGTAAAGTCAACAAAGAAAAAAGCAATACTGTGTTCAAAAAGATCATCAAAAGACAGCTGCTGGACTAGTCTATATTAATGTAATAATATGTGTGTGTATAAGTGTGTATATGTAATTATTTGTGTATATGTATGTATATATATGTATAAGTATGTCTACGTGTGCACATGACTATATACATTTTTTGTATATACGTTATCAGTGCTTAATAAATCATTCATTTTAATATCAAATTTTGACAAATAGTTTATTATATTCTATGTTGTAGGTATCTGTTTTTTTTCTTGCTTTAGTATCATTAATTACTTTGTTTTGTTTTATTTCTTCCCTTGGTTTTTTGTTTTTTTTTTATTACATATATTTTTTAATATTTGATGTGATTTGTTACTTAAGCATTTGCATATAGTTGCATTAGGGTTAAGTGAAAGAGTAGCCTTCTGGCTAAACTTCGCCACAATGTAATGTATCTCAATAAAGACATTATTTATTTATTTATTTATACCTCGAAGAGAGTATTATTTAAATAGTGTTACTGAATTTTCAAACTCAATTTACTCTAAAAATGTTGAAAATATCGGTTGGAACAAAGATCAACTTTTTACGTAAAATTGTTAAGATTTTGTCGAGGGTCGAGAGGGTTTCAGTTATGCCATATCACTAAAAATTGTAAAATTATTTTTTTATGAAAAAACTCATTGATTATAAAATTTAGCGGAGGTGAGACTATTAAATGAAAGTTATTGGAATGAAAACAACAGTTGGAATCATATGCAAAACTTTCTTAATACATATAAATATTCAGAAAACAATTTTACTTTAATGTTTCTTATTGTGAATATTAATGTTAATTGAATACTCTCTTCGAGGTGTCATTCCTTTGTACGCAAGACAATATATATTATATATAAATATAATATATATTGTTTCTGGTCGGGAACCTTCATCAGTTGCGCTTCCCACAATTGAATGTCCTCTCGAACACTTCTTTATGCATTATATTATATTTATATATAATATATATTGTCTTGCGTACAAAGGAATGACACCTCGAAGGGAGTATTCAATATCTCTGACAGGTAAAGTAACCTGAAAATTTTATCATGGCATTCTATCGTAGGAGTTAAGCGAGAACAGCAATTGCACGGAACGGCTCCAGATTCGGAACCTCTGTGTACTGATTCTCTTGAAAATCCTAGATGTCGGTCTTACATCTCGCGTCTTCAAATTTAACGAAATGCATTAAATGCATAAAGAAGTGTTCGAGAGGACATTCAATTGTGGGAAGCGCAACTGATGAAGGTTCCCGACCAGAAACAATATATATTATATTTATTTATCATATATATTGTCTTGCGTACAAAGGAATGACACCTCGAAGAGATTGTTCAATATCTCTGACAGGTAAAGTAACCTGAAAATTTTATCATGATATTCTGTCGTAGGAGTTAAGGGAGAACAGCAATTACACGGAACGGCTCCAGATTCGGAACCTCTGTGTACTGATTCTCTTGAAAATCCTAGATGTCGGTCTTACATCTCGTGTCTTCAAAATTAATGTTAATACCTCACATTTGGCAATATCGAAATATTACTTTTATTTGTAAACTCTATCTAATTACGACATTACATCACTAAATATTGTAAAATAAATATTTTTAAAAAACAAAAATCTGCTTGAGAAAAAACTAAAGTCACTTAATTAATAAGCAAAAAAATATTTTTTTTGCAACTATTAAATACTTTTTTTGAAGTTTGTGCCAAGTTAATGTGAAAATAATTTGCTGTTCAACCTGACTTCAGAAAAGTATTTAATTGTCGCAGAAAAAAAAATATTGTTTGCTTTTTAATTAAGTTACTTTTGTTTTATGTTTTGAAATAGGTTTTTATTTTTTTAAATGCATTTATTTATTCCTTAGTTACAAGTAGAATAAATTGTTATTATTATACTTTTTACTATTATCGTGTTTGATAATAATGTTAGTAATTACAAGGAACTCTGACTGTAATTCTGTTTTTGCTAAAAATAATAATTGAAAAAAAACTTCAAACTGCTAAATATTTTAATTCCAAATTTTAAAATGTCTTTTTGAAATATGTATATTCTATAAATATGGAATTGATTATCCCCAAAAATCCACTATATATGAATATATTGCCCTGCCACCCATTTATTAAAGATGTAATAAAATTATATACTTACAAGTGTATTCGTTTGCGAAAGTTGAAGATTTGTAAGTCTCAATAAATTCAAGTCTACTAGATGTTATTGTTTCAAAGAATGAATTGCAAGTAAACGTATTCGTCTCTATGGGAAAAATACTGAATATTTATATCTAACACTGAACTGTACAATGTGAAACAGTGACAAAGAACAAATTTATCATTTCATTTGTTGCAAGAGTATTTATTAAAAACTAGCTATCCTGGCAGCCGTTGTTCTGCTAGTACCTACTGGTAGGTTAGGTAACGGTTTTGATTTCGTTTCTTGGCGTTTTTCTCACAAGGGTTCGACCTATCTGGATTTTCCCGGGAGCTTCGTAATGTTCTTTAATCCCTGTTATTGAACTTGATTGATTTTGTTATAATTATTTTTAGCTTTTTAGTTATAGGTTTTAAGTCGGTTATATATTTTTTAAAATTTTTTATAACACTCTTTTCGAGGTGTTATTCTTTTGTACGCAAGAAAATACATATAATATATATTGTTTCTGATTAGGGAACCTTCATCAGTTGTGCTTCCCACAACTGAATGTCCTCTCGAACACTTCTTTATGTATTTGATGTTGGTGTTTACATCTCGCGTCTTCAATTTTAACGAAATGTATCAAATACATAAAGAATTGGAACTGTTTTTGCAACAACCTGGAAAGTCTCTCTCTCTCTCTATGGATATTTGGGGATACGCTTTAATCTTAATTAATCTTTAAAACTCTATGATTAAAATACCCCAACTAGAAACTTACATTTTTTTCTTTTAGCCGTGTAGGCACAGACAAAACAGTTCGGTACCATTTTCTCCTCTATCCTTCAATCAATTTTCTTTATTTTTGTTTTGTTTTCTACCTATTAACGACCGTCAGTGCTCAATGATAAAATTTATTTATAATATTGGTTAGTTTTAACCCTTCGCTAAAGTTATCTTAAATAGTCATGCTTTTGAAATAGAACCCACGACAAAATAAATGACATAATAATCGGTTTATTGGACACATTCATTTCATTACATTGTATATATGGTTGGGGAACTAAAATCAGAATTATATAGAACCTGACCAATTTATGTCCCCCCTGATAATATTTTATTAAATTTAACCTTATAACTTAATTTAGATTATTTTTATTTTTGCTGGATAAGTTTCATATTATTTGACTAAAATTTCAAAAAGGGTGAAATTATGTTTAGCTAGTGATTGGCGATAAATAGGTAGATGTAACAACCCTGATATTAATGTACATCTGGCGAATTTAATTTAAATGTTGACATTTCGTTTAGTCGGAAAAGTTGTCAATGTACATACAAGATTTCAATTTTAAATAAATGTCAAATTAGCTGTATTTAAGTAATATTGGTTTGTATTTCTTTATAATTTCGATACAAAACAGAAATCTTCATGGGTTACTAGGTAAATGCGTTTACCTCACACTAATGAAAATATACTGAATCTTAAGATATATTGTAGTTCAAGGTTTATCAATAACTACTTACGTATTGTAATTATTTGTAATAAATATACAGGGTGAGTTTTTTTTATGATCAGTATGGGGATCTCGGAAACTAGGGAAGATAGAGCAATGGTTAAATTGGGAAAGATTTGCAGTTTTACTGGTCCAATTTAATGACACTTTCGGATTTTTGTAAAAAGTCATGGCTTACTAGATATTTTGAAAAAAAGAAATTCTGTCGATTTTGTCAAATCCCTCTAGCTCCTTTGTTTTTGATTTTATAAAAAAAGTATAAATATCAAAATTGAAGGGAATTGTATCCCGAATATGATGTCCTCGTTTGCGTGACAGCTCTCGTTTTCGAGATATGACACAAAATTATCTTTTTTTGAATGGAAACCATAGTTGGCTATGACCTCAAAAAATCGGACATTTTTAGAGCTTTTTAACGATATAATACTCAAAATAGTTATTCATAAAAATAAAGGAGTTATGGATGCTTTTCTCTCTTATTTTCACTTTTAACGTAGTTAGCCATGAAAAAGATTGTTTTCACTTTGACGTTTCGTCATTTAAGAGTAATTCCATTAGTAGTGCTGAACTCGATATTGACAAGTTTTCGTGATAAAATGGAATATTCTAACGAAGAAAAACTGATTATGGTGGAATGTTATATCACATGCCATGAAAATTCAGTTCGTGCAGCTGAGGAATACTTTCATAGATATTTTAATCATCGTCAACTTGCTCTATGTACATTTAAGAGGCTTTCCGATAGTTTACGCAGATATGGATCTTTTACAAAACCACCAAAGGAACGTAATCAAATTAACAAAGCAGCACAAATAAATGTTTTGGCAATGATAAATCAAAATCCATCTACATCAACTCGTGAGATTGCGGCAGAAGCTGACACATCTCAACGAACTGTAGTTAAGGTACTGAAAGCGCACAAGTTCCACCCGTACAAACTTTCAGTTTCTCAAACTTTGCATGCTGGTGACGAAAGTCGACGTATTTTGTTTTGTACATGGTTTAGAGACATGTGCCTTGACAATCCACAGTTTTCATTAAAGGTGTTATGGGCAGATGAAACTAGATTTACTAACTGCGGTATGTTCAATAGACACAATGACCATATCAGGGCTAAAGAAAACCCTTTCCATGTAGAACAAAGACGACGCCAGATAAAATTTGGTTTTAATGTTTGGTGTGGTATCATAGGGTCTACTATTCTGGGGCCTTTTATCTATTAACGAATCACTTACTGGGGAACGCTACTTGCATTTCTTGCAATACACTTTTCAAGACATGTTGCATAATTTGAATTTGAGAACTCGTTTAGAAATTGAGTGGTTCCAACATGATGGAGCAACTGCTCATAACTCGTTATTAGTAAGACAACACTTAGATAATATCTATCCAAACTCTTGGATAGGAAGAAATGGCTCACGCGAATGGCCACCCCGGTCTCCCGATTAGGCAGTTACAGATTTCTATTTATGGGGTGCGCAAAAAACAAAGCATACAAAGGAAAGTATGAGACAGTTGGTGACCTAAGAGAGGCGGTATTACAAGCAATTGAAGAAATTGATAGGTGGTCTGTGAGGAAAGCGGTAATGTCAAACTTAAAAAGATGCATTTTTTGTCTAAATAACAATGGTGGACTTTTCGAACATAAATTGTAACCATTATTATGAACTTTAATTTCTTAAGTTGTTAGTAAGTTATTTAGTTTTTTCGTTATATCTGATATACCTAATAAAAAAATCGTTCAATGTTTTTTGGAATAGTTATTAATAAATCAGTCTATTTCATGGCTAACTACGTTAAAAGTGAAAATAAGAGAGAAAAGCATCATAACTCCGTTATTTTTATGAATAACTAGATCGAGTATTATATCGTTAAAAAGCTGTAAAAATGTCCGATTTTTTTGAGGTCATAGCCAACTATGGTTTCCATTCAAAAAAAGATAAGTTTGTGTTATATCTCGAAAACGAGAGCTGTCACGCAAGCGAGTACATCACAATCATATTCGGGATACAATTCTCTTCAATTTTGATATTTACGCTTTTTTATAAAATCAAAAACAAAGGAGTTAGAGGGATTTGACTAAATCGACAGAATTTTGATTTTTCAAAATATCTAGTAAGCCATGACTTTTTACAAAAATCCGAAAGTGTCATTAAATTGGGCCAGGAAAACTGCAAATCTTCCCCAATTTAACCATTGCTCTATCTTCCCTAGTTTCCTAGATCCCCATACTGATCATAAAAAAACTCACCCTGTATACCTAATGGTACTCCACAATCATATTTACTTTTGAAATAGTTTCTTGCATTTTCTTCTTACAAGTTGAAATGTAAAATGTCTTAATACAAATTCTAATTTTGTTCTATTATACTCAGTTACATACACTTTAAGACTACTGGAAATGATTTATTCACAAATCAAAATATTACTTTTTTAAATGAATTTGAAATTTTTTATATTTAAAATCTTATACTGAAAATTAATTAAGTGTAAATGTATTCATAAGTTGATTGTTATTCTACTTACATATAATTTAATATATATATATATATATATATATATATATATATATATATATATATATATATTCTCAGAACTGTATTCGATTTTAGAAACAAAGTTGCGGTCCACTTCCGGTAAAACCGAAAGTCGTAGACAGTTGAAAATATTTTATCTGAAACCACCTCCTCGAAAGACTATTTAGTTTGAAAAACGAAAAATTTCTAAAGTTTAGCCTTTACAACTAAAATCTATTGTATAATTCATCAAATTATGTAGCAATTATACCCTAAAATTGATTGGTAGAAAGGAAGAATAGATCTTAAACTTTGTTTTAGATTATCATAAAAAATATTATTTTAATTCTACTGTTAATAAATCTTAAAGATTGTTAAAATCAAGAAAGAATATACCGTAAATTTCTCTGTATGATTATCAAAGTCATCATTTGTTTAATTATTTTAAGAATTTAAAGAGATTTAGATTAGGCAAGTATTTTAAATATTTCATTTTGGGGTCAGAACAGTGTCCTTGAAATTTCTAATTTTTGTTTTATTTTATTTTCAATTGAAGTTTTAGTAGAACTACGTTGTTTAGGCTTAATTTTGAGCATAATGGAAGACCAATAGCAACCAGAAAACAAGTTTTATAGCATTTTTGAGAATCACTCTACTAATTTTCATAGATATTAATATTTGTAAATTTGTGTTCTGATTATAATTAATATAATATTCTTTTCACAATAGTCTGAATGTGTTGTGTAATAAATCATCAATCAGAAGACAGCAGAAAAGATATTGAAGAATAGAATTTTCATTGGGTTGATTGTCATCTCTATTTCTGAGATATTCTGATTAGATTTTTAGGTTACGAAGAAAAAACCGCCGATAATTACATCGAATATGTTGCATAGACACTTACGATTACGTTGGTAATGTATAGGACATATTTATATAAAAATCAACCTCCAATAATATACACAAATAAAAATAATTACGTCAATTATATCTGAAAATTTAATAAAGTAATGAGGATAGCAAAGGCCTCGCCTATTTCTCCATTTTTGCCTCAACTTTATTTCTTATAGAGATATACTCTTTGACAAAATAATCTCTATAATATTCAAAGTTAATAAAACATTTTTAAAAAACAATTTGGTCAAGTGCGAGTTGGACTCGCATACTAAGGGTTCCGTACCACCTTCAAGATTCTAATATTCCAGTTTCAGACAAGCAGGGAATGAGTGCATTTTCTTATATTTACCACATAGATTTTTTATTTTATCTGCTTCAGGATTCGCTTGATTTTAATAAGAATACATATGTATTTAATTTCCTTATTTGCCCCCCAAAAATTAACATTAGAGTTTTATTTTACTAATAAACTTTCAGGGAAGCCTTTTATAATCTACTGTCTGAATTTTGAGGCTTTGTAGATTGGAAGAAAAAGGGCAAAATAGGTCAAAGTTTAAATTATAAATTATTAAATCTGTTATTCAAATTATTTAAAAATACAAATAAAATATATTTTTCAAAATTTAAATAGTGTATTTTCTAAAGTAGGAATTAAGTTGATGTTTAAAATTTTTGTTAAAATCTTTTAAACAAATGATTTAAAAATATCATATATTTGTAATTCACATAATGAGCCATTCATCTGATGCGTTGCATCAGGCAAGGTCCTATATTTCCTATTTTTTTCAAAATTCTAGGCTCAGTAGTTTAGGAGATCAGAGGGGGGGACGGTCGATTTTTTTAGTTTTTTCCCCCAGAAGTACCCCTAAAATCAAAATTTCTTCTTTTATGATATGTACTCCTGATCGGGTCACCAAACATTGGTGCCAAATTTCAACCTCTTCTGTCCAGTAGTTTAGGAGAAAATTGCTGTGATGTGACAGAGGCAAAAATCCGGAGTGATATTGTAAGGGTATCCGAATATTGTATACGGAACCCTAAAAATATAACCGACTTCCACCTATAACTAAAAAGCTAAAAATAATTATAAAAATATACAACTCTAACAAATAAATAACACATTCAATGTTGTTAGGTACCTACCCAGGAAGTAAAAAATGTAAACATTAAAAGGTGCTCATTCTGTACAAATTGATTACCTACCAATCTAGAATATTTTTTAAGTCGGTGCCATGCAAATCTAAAATCCTTCATTGCGTACTTATCTACTACTTCATCAAACTTGATTGTTGCTTGGCACCGACTTCAAAAATATACTAGATTGGTAGGTAATTAATTTGTACAGAATAAGCACTTTTTAACGTTTACTTTTTTTACTTTTACGGACTTTTACACGTTGACTTAATAAGCCCAAAATATATTTATGCCTTATGGACCAGGCCATGTAACCTTTTTTCAACTTTTTTGACAACTATGTGTAACTATAGATAGAGTAAAATCCATCCCATATTTATGGAGTCAAATCCGTGCTATATTTCAACCATAGTATATAACTCCTTGTGGCTATCCCATAAATTATTTAATTTTTAACATTATTATTATTTAATTTATAACATTATATTATCGCCCTGTGTATCATTAATTCCTCTCCACACTTTATGCAACTTCTTATGGGCTATAAAATAAATATTTTTTAAATCACACTGTATAAAAATAATTCAGTTCCATCCTCTATATGATTTGTTTACGTTCACATCATATAACAGTTTTTTAATCAACCTTTATAATTTTAATTTCACATTTTTTCCAACATTTTTATACCACCCAACGTCGACTCGACCCTATATTCCAACCATAATGTATATACGGCTTCCATAGACCATTATCATTCTACTCCGTCCTATATTTCGATCATCATATAAATGCAACTCCTTCTATCACTTTACTTTCTGATTTTGTTTGCTGTAACTAAACACCCTGTGTATAAACGCACCAAATAACAATTTAGAGTTTGACATGTGTTGTTACTGAATTTTTATTAGGCCGGGAGAATATGACAACCAAAAGCCATTGATTTAAGGAGCCGAAAGTACTATGCCATACTACCTATATGCTTGAGATGTACATAGAAAATTTTCAAATTAGCAATTAAAACTTCCAGTGCCTAAAATTCCCGCACTATTACGTTGGAATTAAAAGATTTTTGAGGAAATGTCCGTTATGTCATTTGAAATTTTTGATAAGAATTTTTGGAATTTTCGGCGATTTTCTGCATAACTGCAAGTTGCACATCGCAGTAAAGTATATGAGATCACCTAGGGATCTTCCTTAATAGATTATAGGTTAAAAAACTATACACATCCATAAGGAGTTATCGAAAAATCGACTAAAATATTAGGGATATTGGTCGATTTGTTCATTCACAAATTTCATCACTTTAGCAGTAGAATTCTTTTCCAAAATTTGAAGTTTCACCAATTCGGATATATACTCTCTATTAAACAAGACCATATTCATTGAAAACGGTTCAGCACAGGACAAGAAATCAGGTAACATATATATATATAAAAAAAATACTCGACAAATTGATAAGCTCCTCCGTTTTGGAAGTCGGTTAAAAGTTTAATGAATTATGGTCGAATTTCGACCACTGGGCTCCGCTAGTAATCTAAAACTGACTTTTTCTTGGGATTAGTTTAAATACGTAAAATATCTGAAATAATGGATTTATTACATTTATATGTTTCACGTTGTATTTGACATTATTATTGAACTTGTTGTTGTGCATTTCCTATTGTGTCGTGGAAATTTTGGCATGGGAAATTTAATAAAATTATGCATATTTTGTGAATAATTACTTTTTTCATGCATTGTTTCTTGAATTGAAAAACAAGATGTACATCGTTACTTTGAATAGTATAATTATTAGCAATATTGAATTAATTTCATTTGGTTAGCGATTGTTTGCAAATCCTAACAACTAAATTTATAAATATCAATAAAATATGACAGAAAGACAGGTATTTTTTAACCGACTTCCAAAAAGAAGCGTTTTTTGTTTTTTTTTTGTATGTATGTTACCTGATTTATTCTCCTGTGGTGAACCGTTTTGAATGAATATGGTCTTGTACTTCAAATTTTGGAAAAGAATTCTATTGGTAAAGTGATAAAATTTGTGAATGAACACATATGTGCATGGAAATCGAAAACTCCTTATGGATGTGTATAGTTTTTTAACGTTTAATCTATTAAGGAAGATCCCGAGGTGATCTCATATACTTTTCTGCGACGTGCAAGTTGCAGTTAGGCAGAAAATCGCCGAAAATTCCAAAATTTTTATCAAAAGCTTCATCGAAACGAAATAACGGACATTTCCTCATAAATATTTTAATTCCAATGTAATAGTGCGGTAATTTTATGCACTGGAAGTTTTATTGCGAATTTGAAAATTTTCTATGTACATCTCAAGGATATAGGTAGTAGTAGGTAGTAGTAGGTAGTTTTGTTTGTATACCAGGCAAATACCTATTTAAATAAAAAAATTTCCATTTTGCGAAGATGGTGCTTTTGGTTGTCACATTCTCCCGGCCTAATAGAAAATTCAGTGACAACACATGTCAAATTCTAAACTGCTATTTGCTGCGTTTACACACAGAATCACAAAGTAAAGTGATAGAAGGAGTTGCATTTATATGATGATATGATGATTTGAATATTGGTAAGGCCGTTTAGCCGTATT
The DNA here is from genome assembly GCA_034190945.1 of Octodonta nipae. Classification (NCBI taxonomy): domain Eukaryota; kingdom Metazoa; phylum Arthropoda; class Insecta; order Coleoptera; family Chrysomelidae; genus Octodonta; species Octodonta nipae. The sequence continues at coordinate 110,010,787 of CM067221.1, read as the reverse complement.
TACATGATGGTTGGAATATAGGGTGGAGTGTACGTTTGGTGGTATAAAAATGTTGGAAAATATGTGAAACTAAAATTATATAGGGTGATTAAAAAAACTGTTATATGATATGGACGTAAACACCTAATTACTTGGAAAGAATACATTTGGATAGCCTACTTTTTTTAGAAACTTTTTTATCTTTGTTATTTTTTCACAAAACTTAGAGCTAGATGAAATTATAACATATAAAACATTTTTAAAAATAATTTGGTCAAGTGCGAGTTGGACTCGCATACTTAGGGTTCCGTACCACCTTCAAGATTCTAATATTCCAGTTACCCTTATATCTTTAAAAGGAAGCGTTTTAAATTTATAAAAAATATACACTTTGATTTTCCACACATAGAAATTTTATTTTATTTGCTTCAGGATTCGCTTGATTTTTATCAGAATACATATGTATTTAATTTTCTAATTTCGCCCCCAAAAATTAACATTAGAGTTTTATTTTATTAATAAACTTTCAGAGAAGTCTTTTATAATCTACTGTCTGAGTTTTGAGGCTGTGTAGATTGGAAGATAAAGGGCAAAATAGGTCAAGTTTTAAATTATAAATTATTAAATCTGTTATTCAAATTATTAAAAAATATAAATAAAACATATTTTTCAAAATTTAAATAGTGTAATTTCTAAAGTGGGAATTATGTCGATGTTGAATAATATCTTTTGAACAAATGATTTAAAAATATATATTTGTAATTCACATAATGAGCCTTATATCTGATATATTACATGATGCGTTTGAATATTGAATCTTTATTTTCCATTTAATTGTATAATTTGTCCCAAAAATTACAATGGGGGTTTTATAATAATTTATTTTCCGTTTAATTCTATTATTTGGAGGCCAAATAATAGAATTAGGGTTTTTTCATATTTTTCCTATAAACAAAAAAAATGAGCTATTATAGTTTGGGGAATAACGGGGAGAATGAGTAACTGTTTTAAATATTTTTTTTAATATATTTTAAATTATACATTATAAAAAAATTAAAAAAATATATTTGTATTCGTCATAATGAGTCCTGTGATTTGATATATTACATGATCCGTTAGAAAGAAGTTTAATTTTATATTTTCCATTTAATTCTATAATTTGCCTCCCAAACTGAATATTAGGGTTTTTCCCTTATTTTTCCAGTAAAGTTCAGGTGAGGGGCTATACCTATATTGTTTTTTAAATTTTCCAGCCTATTGTTTCGGAGATAGGGGGAATGGGTAAAATTTTAAATATTTTTATTAATATCTTTTAATTAATTTATTTTAAAAATATGAAAAAAATGTATTTGTTTTCATCATAATGAGCCCTTTCATTTGATATATAACATGATGGGTTAGAAACAATTTTAATTTTATATGTTCCATTTAATTCTATAATTTGCCCCCCAAAATAAATATTAGGGATTTCTCATTATTTTTCCATTAAAGTTCAGGTGAGTGGCTATACTATACCTCCATTTTTTTTTCAAAATTTTTCAGCTTATGGTTTCGGAGATAAGGGGGGGGATTGGTAATTTTTTAAATATTTTTGTTAATATCTTTTAATTAATTTATTTTAAAAATATGAAAACAATATATTTGTTTTCGTCGTAATGAGCTCTTTCATTTGATATATAACATGATGGGTTAGAAACAATTTTAATTTTATATTTTCCATTTAATTCTGTAATTTGCCCCCCAAAATTAAAAGTAGAGGTTTCTCCTTATTTTTCCAGTAAACTTTTAGTCAGAACCTATACCTCTAATTTTTTTCAAAACTTTACGTTTTATAGTTTCGGAGATAAGGGGGGGGGAATGGGTAAATTTTGGTATATTTTCGTTAATATATTTTTAAATATTTTTTTGTAAATATGAAAAAAATATATTTGTGTTCCTCAGAATGAGACCGTTTATTTGATATATTACATGATGCGTTTGAAAATTTTTTTATTTTTAAATTTTTATTTAATTTTATAATTTGCATGCCAAAATTAATATTAATGGTTTCTCCTTATTTTTCCTGTAAAGTTCGGGCAACGTTCTATATTTCCTATGTTTTTCAAAAATTTAGGCTCAGTAGTTTCGGAGATACAATGATACCAAATTTCAACCTCTTCCGTCCAGTAGTTTAGGAGAAAATTGCTGTGATGTGAAAGAGGCAGAAATCCTGAGTGATATAAGGGTATCCGTATATTGTATTTACGGAACCCTAAAAATATAACCGACTTCCACCTATAACAAAAAAGCTAAAAAAATACAACTCTAGCAAATAAATAACATATTCAATGTTGTTAGGTACCTATCCAGGAAGTAAAAAATGTAAACCTTAAAAGGTGCTCATTCTGTACAAACTAATCTTCAACTTCAAAAATATACTTGATTGGTAGGTAATTAATTTGTACAGAATGAACACCCTTTAAGGTTTACATTTTTTACTTCCTGGATAGGTACCTAACAACATTGAATGTGTTATTTATTTGCTAGAGTTGTATTTTGTTATAATTATTTTTAGCTTTTTAGTTATAGGTGGAAGTCGGTTATATATATATATATATATATATATATATATATATATATATATATTTATATTTTTAATGTTTTATATGTTATAATTTCAAATAGCTTTAAGTTTTGTGAAAAAATACCAGAGATAAAAAAGTTTCTAAAAACAGAGGGCTATCCAAATTTATTGTTTCCAAGTCATTAGGTAAGTTTTTTAGTTTTTTAGTTGAGAAGAATAATAGGGGATGGTCTATTTCAAACCCTTCCACACATTTTAAGACAGTAAAAAATATGCAAATCATATGTTTTCATAGTGTTAAAACTCCTATAAATTTTCATTATTCCACCACTTTTCGTTTGTAAGATAAAAAAATAATAATATAATGATTGACTTTTGCCCAAACGTTTATACAATTATTATTTTTAACAAATGGTCGTCCCTTAAATTGTTTCGCATTTGTTTTGAAACACTTTGTAAATTATAATTTGTAATTTTAAAATCACTTACCGAAACTATATTTCTTGTTATAGGTAATAAATAGTCACGTTATTTACAATATTGTATTATCATTGCATATAACATATTTCAAAAGATTAATAATTGATTTAAAAATTAATACTAAACTAAATATCGAAAAAAAAAAATATCATATTGTATACTGTTGTGGAAAAGAACCAAAGAAGTCTAAGGAAGACGAAAACTACAGCTGCTTTAGTGACTTGGTGGGCCCAGTAAAGTCTGAAAGAAGATAAATAATAAATAGGCTTATAGTAATACTAGCCGTTACCCACGGTTTATGAAACATATGGATTATCCTAAATAAAAAAATTCCTAACTTGTTTAAACCACCCTACTTAACTATAAATCCACCAATCCCGAATATAATTCACCCAAACTGCAAGTACTTATGGACGACCCTATATTACAATTTTATTCGACATTTTTTAATCACCTTGAATAACTGTAACCCTACTTCACCATATATTGCAACCATCCTGTATGCTGCTGTTTATTTGTCACCCAGTATAACTTTTTGAACACCCGACTATAACTCTTCGGTACCCTATATTTCAGCTATATTTCAGCTATGCAACTGCTTATGGTCTACGGTATAACAATTATTTCTGATATTGTGAACTGCCTCTTAACCCGCCAGCACCCGCGCCTCTAGAAATTGCACGGGCACTCGCGCGTAGAGAGCATTTTGCTCACGTTTATGAATGCCATTAAATGCAGGTTTTACCAGTTAATATTTTTATTTTATTTTTTTATTAAATAAAATACACTTTATTTATTCTAGAAAATATATATTTAAAACTTTTTCAAAATAAATCTTTTTTATTTTAATTAACAATCATACTAACTAATTTGCCAGTCTTCTAAGACAGTCTTAACGGAAAAATTAAACAAATAAAAATCTTTTCAGACAAAAACTTAAATATGTGGGAATAATTAATCTTCATCATATATGAGAGCTATACACCTATCACATAATGTATGACTATGCTCGGTACATACATTTTTGTTACTGTAAATGCAGCACTTTTTCGTCTTGCGGTTTTTGCGTCTTGGGCAAACTGCGCAGATTCCATTGGGTTTTTCTTCTCCTGGTAACTCAGATTCTGACACAAAACGTTTAATCACTTGCTGTAGAGGATATGCAATGTTTTGCCAGGTACTTCTTCTTTGGGTATGTGTCTGTATTAGTTGAAGAGCTAGTTGTTTTAAGTAATTTCTTCGATCCATCTATAAAAAAACCGCCTCTTAAAGTACAATTTCTCTTTACAACACCCTAAATTTCAACAACCTTTTATATGCAATAACTTATTTGGCACCCTTGTATCCTTAGAATCCTACCCCACCCTATGCTTCAACCATCGGGTAAATCAAACAGTTTGTAGATCATTACAATACTTATTTTTTAAACCCACCTCTATGAGCTGTAATTATACTCCGCGACAGATTTCACCCATCCTATATATGCAACTGCTTGTGGATATAAAACAAGTTTTTAATCACAACATAATTCCACTCCATTTATATTTCAAACACTGGATATAAACAGCTCCTTCTAACTAACAGCGTATTATGAACATAATTGAAAGATCCTAACTGCTTAAATAACACATTTATTCTAAGATTTTTTCACTCTCTTTGTATATGGAACTATTTATGGCCCAATCAATATAACTTTTTAGACCACCCCGTATAACTAATACCACTCTCCCTTATTTCAACCACATTGTATATATGCAGTTATTTGTAGGATTTTTTTTAGATTTTTTAAAACCATTTAATTCTACTCCGCTCTAAGTTTCCTATAATACAGAACACCCTGTAAAATTATGTTCGTTATAGCAGTTCATTTATGTTAAATCGAAGCATGTTGCATTGGCACCTTCTGAATTTTGAATAAAAGTTAAGCTGATGCCTGTATCTATTATTTTGTTCGTGCGGTGGAACCAATTGAGTAATTGTATTAGCCAAAATGGTGGAAGTTTTTTCGCTATCTCCACCGTTTCTGTCAATTTAGAGAGATAAAATGTCTACCAGATTTTAAGTCAAACTATAGGCTTTGCAACAAAAAACGATTCAGTAAAATCAGTTCAGTAGTTCTTACGTGATGCCCGAACAAACAAACAAACAAACAAACAGACAAACTTACAATTTTATAATAGTATAAATTAATGTTGAAAAATCATCATTGAACTAGATTAATTAAGTATATTTCTCACCTGTTCCATTTGATTTTAGCTTCTTCCAGAGTATCAATAGGTTCTTTGAGGATGTAGAGCTTGATTCCCGGGAAATAAGACTGGAAAAACTCGTCCCAGTCTAGCTGCCTCAAATCAGAAAAGAATATGTCCTTGTCTTTGTCTGACATGACGTCACAAAGGTTTTGGACGTTTTGTGATTTGAAGTTGAATGTTCGAGTTGAAAAGTACGCCAGGATTGAATTGAATTTGTCGATTTTTTTGTATAATTTTATCATTCTGTAATGTAAAATAAATATTAGTTATAGAGATTTAAAAAATATCATTGGAATTTATATTATAGGCAGGGCCGGATTGGTGTGGGCCCTGGGCACAAAACTGGTGGGGGCCTACCTAATTGTTTCAAAACATATCATATAAATGGATTTTTACATAATTATATAGAATATGTCAGAATAAATAAGGTCAAGAAAAATTTCTATACCATTTTTAAAAACAAAAATTTTTAGTGAAATAAAATAATAGAGTTGCTCACATATTTAAAAAATATAAAATTTAATTTATATAAACTCTTGAGACTACGAAAACGTACTAACAAATTTTCGAAATCAATATTCATACAATTCATAGGTTTTTAATCTATCTCTATTATGGAGGCCCTTCTATTGTGGCGGGCCCAGGACTGTGACCTTCCCCTAAATCCAGCTTTGATTATAGTATGCCGGCGGCAGTAATTTTTATATATCATTGTCTACCAGACTGATAATATTAGCCAATTGAATAAAATGCCTTTGAATTTTAAACCCAATAACAAATGGCTTGACAAAAATATTGAAACAAATAGTGCCATAAACAATATGATTCCCTCTGTCAATAGTTCCTATAAATTGTATTCATTTCAAAAAAGTGCCAAATGCTTTCTCTGTTGTGTTTTAGAGTTATTGAGTTTTTTTTTATATCAGCAGTTCATAGATCCAATGATTTACCGCAAATTGAATTCATTTTCCAATTACAAAACAATCTTATGAATAAGAAGAAAATTAAAAAGTTAATTGGTGATTTTAGTAAATATTTATTGTATTTATTTATGCTCACTAGTTCTTAAATATTTTTTTGGAAAATCGTTTCAGGCCAGAATTTCTGGCTATTAACAGATCTTCTATTGATTATTATAGTAAACGAAGATCTACGAACAATATATTTATTAAATGAGAATCTACTTCTACTAAACCAATTTACAAAATTTGCAGAAATCGAAATAAGGATAGTCTGAATCTGGTAGATAATGTCCCTCGTTCCTCGAAGTTTTCTTGGACTTCCATGGTCTTGAAAAGGTTGATCTCACAACGTTTCAATAGCTTTGTATATGCTATCGTCATCAGGTGAATGATGGGAAATTCAGTTTATCCGTGGTATTTATACCTTTAATCGGTCATGCGTCGCCGGTCATGGTCATTGGGTTTCATCCGGTCCAATCAGCGTCGTCGTATCTGGCGGTTGGCTGTCGGTGATGCGTAGCGACAGTGACCCAAGAAGGGGTTTCCAAATGTTTTTAATTTGGACGCTGGGCTCGCTAGTTATATTCTCGTTAGAGATTATATATGCTGCCTCCATAAATTTTCTTTTATATCAATGCTCCTCCTTGTGAATTACCCTGGCTTGGTCCCAGTTGATGTTTTGGTGGTCGGTCCACGCGTGGTTAGCTAGTCCAGACTTCGTTAGCTCCGCCCTTTGAGTAGCTGTGCGGTGTTCCTTAACCCTGGTGTCTCTCCATTGTAAATATTGCCACAATCACAAGGTATACTGTATATACAGTTATTTGGTATTGCTGGAGCGTCCGGCCTCGTTCTTGTAATCATGTCCTTAGAGTTTTGCTGCTTTTGAAGATCATCCTGATTCCACATCTGTGTGCAATTCGTCTAAGTTTCTCCGACAATCCTTTAGTATACGGTAATAATAGAGTTGCTATCGTGGTTTCCTTTTCCTGCCTAGGTGGTTTGTCTAGTTCTTCAGACGCCTTGTTAATGATGGTTTCCGGGTATCCATTCGCCAAAAGGTCTTCTCTAAGTTTCACTTGTCTTCTTTGAGAACTTCTGGCGTCGTACAGATATTTTTGGCTCTACGGATTAGAGATTTGATGATGCCAGTTTTCGTTGTTGATGGGTGGTTAGAATTATAATGTACATACAGTCCTGTATGGGTAGCATTCCCGTAGACTGTTGTTTGGATTCCGGTCCTAGTCCTTTGACACTTTACATCTAGGAATGGTACGCACTCACCTTCTTCCATCTCCCTGGTGAATTTAATGGATGGTTGGCATTGCTTTAGATGCTCCAGGAATGCCTGTAGTTGTGTCTCTCCGTGTTGCCAAATAATGAAGGTGTCATCGACATACCTCAGCCATAGCTTGGGTTGCTTCTCGTATCTCTTCAGTGCATGTTCTTCGAACGACTCCATGTAGATGTTGGCGATGGTTGGCGATAACGGGGAGCCCATAGGCAATCCATCTTCTTGCATTACGAACCTGTTCTTCTCTTGAAAGTAGCAGTTCTTGAGGCAAGATTGCAGTAAGTCCATGATTGAATCTATTGGCAGCTCCGTCCTCTCCATCAGGGTTTCATCTTCACTAAGTTTCTTTCTCAGTATGTCGAGAGATATGTCTAATGGTACGTTCGTGAAGAGATTTTCAACGTCGAAACTTAGAGAGAGAGAGAGAGCTAACCACGCGTGGACCGACTATCACAACATCAACTGGGACCAGGCCAGGGTAATTCACAAGGAGGAGCATTGGTATAAAAGAAAATTTATAGAGACAGCATATATAATCTCTAATGAGAATATAATTAGTGAGCCCAGCGTCCAAATTAAAAACGCTTCACTGACAGCCAACCGCCAGATACGACGACGCTGATTGGACCGGATAAGACCCAATGACCATGACCGGCGACGCATGACCGATTAAAGGTATAAATACCACGGATAAACTGAATTTCCCATCATTCACCTGATGACGATAGCAGATACAAAGCTATTGAAACGTTGTGAGATCAACCTTTTCAAGACGATGGAAGTCCAAGGAAATTTCGAGGATCGAAATAAGGGCTTTCTTATTTTTGAAAAACCCTGTAATCCACCAAAATTTATGGCAATTGTTCTATGTCCAGTAATGTACAAATCATGATTTCTCTGATAACCGGAACTAAAATATATCAGGGGAAATCTGATATCAAAGAGGCATTTTCGATGTTTAACACCCTATATCTCGAAAACTAGTCATAGAATCTGTTTGAGCCCATGGACTGTCAGAATATCAACTTCTACAACATACATAAAATTTGACGGAAATCCATAAATCCATATTATGTTAGAAATATAAATGTGTCAGCTTAAAATTAAAATTTGCAATAAGATTTTAAGTAAGGATCTAGTTTCTCAGGTACCACGCCTTAGCAATTTTTCGAGTAAACTCGTTCAGCTGAAACAGTTCTGATTGTCAACTGATAACCTCCTCCTTTTTGGAAGTCGGTTAAAAAATTATAGATCATTATTTATTTATTTGGAATTTCGGCTAAAGGTTTCATTATCTAAGGAACCAATCAACAAATTTGAGCATATAATAGCTCATTTTGTATGTTTTTCATTTGTCTACAACATTGCCCTGAGTAGCAAATATGATTTCATGGGTACATTTTGGGTAAAAGGTAGAAAACTAAATTGCTACCGATTTTTCGCGATTTTTTTGTTAAAAACATAAACGCATCGATAAAAAATGTTCAATTTTATGTTAATTAGTCATGTTTTATCATGAGAACACGCTGATATTGGTTTTGTTGTACTATTAATAGTATTAATAGTAGTTTTTTTTTTTTCGTAAATGACATGGGCCAGTTGGTAATGTACAAAATTTTAAAATAGTATTATTTTAAAAAAGAAGATTTTTGGAGGTTGTTTACACCCCGTAGGATCTTTTAAAAGTAGTTGCCCAATTTACCGTTAAAGAGCTTGTACATATTGGAATGCGGTTATAATTTAGAATCTTAAAATTCAGAAATTTGAAACACTGCACAATTTGGGGGTCATGTGCACTCCCACTACCACTGGAAAGCTCATAAATCCTAGATATTTACATGGTAGTTTGCACCCCTTAAGATGTTTTGTAAATATTAGTACAATATATCATTGGAGACCTTGTAAATCTTAGAACATGTTGGCAATTTCAAAATTTGAAAATAATAAATTTGTAAAAAGCATATATTTAAGGGGTTGTTTGAACCTTAGGATACCTTGAAAGTAATCTTCCAATATATCAATAAAAATATCGTACATTACAGATTACTCTGATATATTTTTTTAATTTTAACCCCGAACTTTTTTTAAATTTTATAATTAACAACTGCTAAAATTATCTACAATTTACGAGCTTTCCAATGGTGTATTGCTCGTCAACCCCTAAATTTGTCTGAAAGGCCCCCAAACTATAATATTTGTTAAAATTTTGTTTCGAGACTCATCGATAGTTTTTGAATTTTTTCCATACAATAAAAAATCTCATAAACACTTTTAGATAAAAATCAAGAACCCCAAAATAGTAATTTTACTCACTTAGGTGATTTTCCCGTACAAACTAAGGCAGCGTCCACTAAAATCGCTGGGAGAAGATGAAGGAAGAACACGGTTGTGTAGTAGAATATAGTCATCTTTTGTAACGTACATGTGTAGTACCATATGGCCTTGTTTGTTGGGTTTTCATAGCCGTACTTTGCAGTCTGTGTGACATAGCCTCCCCAGGTGATTGGCTAAGGAGTAAATTTAATATTCCTTGTTAATTTGGTCATCAAATTCTTTACTTTAATTAAGTCAGGCTCTATCAGCATAGTCTACCAACACAGCAAATAGTGTAGTAGTTAGGAGGTGTCCATAAATGACGTGAGACGATTGCAAAGATTTTTGACCCCTCTTCCATTGGCTACATGTCTTGAAATTTAGCTACACCCCCTTGCCACGCTCCCTAATATTTTAAAATGCCTATTTTTGGTGTAAATATTAAGAACACATAAGGTATTTAAAATTACTTAAAACGTACTCTAGAAACACAATGTACAGTGCATCCCATTTTGGTTGAGATTGCCAGGTTACTCGGTTGTTATTGAAGATAGAGTCTTGCGGTTTTCACATACCTGATCTACTTTTTTGTGAAACTCAGGATGGCCATATCAGATTTTGCAGTGTTTCCATTTATAAGATATAGGGCGATTTTGATAATTTATACTTTTTGGACCCCTTCTATATCTACGAAGTTATTAGAAATACTCTTGCGCTAAGAACTACGTCTAATAGAAAATTTTGCATAGAATCCAGTGGAGTACTCCATTTTTTTTTCCGAGTATGGTTTTGAAGATACTACACAACATTATATATTTTTAAATGGAACACCCTGTATTTTATTATTTCATTGAATTCGTTATTTTTTCTGAGTTGAGTTTTTTGCTAGTAGGCCATGTATTTTACATTTAAGAGGAGAATCAAACAAATAATTCCATTTGAGATTTTTTATAGGAGTTTATCAGCAAAGAAAAATAATAAATAATTCAATAACATGAAACATAGGTACATAAAAGCAACTAATAAATAGTTATACATCGTTCATTATGTATAACAAACAGAACAAGTATTACAAATCAAATATCTATCTTAAAATTAATTTTGGACATTATTTATTACCTTATTGATTTAACTGTTCAAATTTTTGTCCATTTTCCCTAACACATAATTGGCAAACCTTTCCATCTCGCATGAATCCATTTAAAATTATTATTGAATTCCGCCTTTCGGAACAATATTTTATCTAGTGAGCGCTGGAGAGAAAAACGCAAATCTGATCAAGCTGTCATTGTTAGTAACTATTGTGTTTGATCGTGTTTAAGTTTACAAGATCATTATATAAATAGATATTCGTGAGTTTGATAATTGATAATGGCTGGAAGAGAATTCGTTTTTCAAAATAACGAAAAATACGATATGATACAATGTTTAAATCAATGTTATGAGAATGTTGAAGAAGCTTTAGAACTATATTTCCACAGGTATAAAGTACGAGTATTTTACCATAAGATATTTCATGAAATCGCGTTTTTAAAACTTTCAGATATCCAGAGAGGCATCAACCTAGTCGAGCAACTATATTTAGACTAGAGAATAATTTACTAAGGATTGGTGCATATTCTAAACCTCGATCAAAGGTGTATAACAAAGAAAATCGAGAAATGAATGAAATAAATGTGTTAGCTAGCGTTCATGCCTATCCCCAGAGTTCTTGTGCGAAATTAGAAAATTACACTGGAGTTTCTCAATCACGGGTCCAAAGAATTTTTAAAACATATAAATTTAATAAACCTTACAAAGTCAATATTGCCCAGCACTTATATCCTGGTGATGCAGCAAGACGGTTAAATTGGTTTTTAGACCAAACCCGAACGGACAATGATTTTGTAAGGAAAGTTATTTGGTCAGACGAATCTCATATAAGCAGTGCCGGTATATTTAACAGGCAGAATACAAGATACTGGTATGATGAGAACCCGCACTTAATTTTTGAGCGACAACAGCAGGGTCGATTTGGTTTTAATGTAGCCTTTTTCATACTGGGGACAAAAATAAAGTACCGCTTTTTTGAAGGAATCCTTACCGCCAATAGGTACTTGACAATTCTAGAAGACTTATTACCCGAAATATTGGAAGATGTTCCCCTCGCCTTTCGCAATTCTATACACTTTCAACAAGATGGCGCCCCTGCCCACAATTCTAGATTAATTGGGCGCTTTTTTGAAAATAATTTTCAAGGATGTTGGATAGGAACACATGGACCAAATATTTGGCCTCCAAGATCACCCGATTTATCTATATTGGACTTTTTTTGAAGAACTTCGTGCCGCAACGGAGACAGCTTTTCGAGATTTACAAAGGCGACCTGTTATAATTTTAAATGCACTCAGGCGTATTGAAAAGGTTTGCCAATTATGTGTTAGGGAAAATGGACGACAATTTGAACAGTTAAATCAATAAGGTAATAAATAATGTCCAAAATTAATTTTAAGATAGATATTTGATTTGTAATACTTGTTCTGTTTGTTATACATGATGAACGATGTATAACTATTTATTAGTTGCTTTTAGGTACCTAAATTTCGTGTTTCATATTACTGAATTATTGTTAACATTATTTTTCTTTGCTGATAAACTCCTATAAAAAATCTCAAATGGAATTATTTGTTTGATTCTCCTTTTCTAATAATACCATGTGTATTGTGTTATATATTATTTTAAAGGGAAAAAAATAACGAATATAATGTTGTGTAGTATCTTCAAAACCATACTCGGAAAAAAAATGAGTACTCCACTGGATGCAAAATTTTCTATTAGACGTAGTTCTTAGCGCAAGAGTATTTCTAATAACTTCGTAGATATAGAAAGGGTCCAAAAAGTATAAATTATCAAAATTACCCTGTATCTTATAAATGGAAACACTTATGCAAAATCTGATATGGCCATCCTGAGTTTCACAAAAAAGTAGAACAGGTATGTGAAAACCGCAAGACTCTATCTTCAATAATAACCGAATAACCTGGCAATCTCAACCAAAATGGGATGCACTGTACAATGAAATAGTTAAGTGGAAACTACTAAAATTCCTAAAAGGATATTAATTTTAGTTCACGGGTTCATGTGTGATCTCAAGTGTGACTAGTGGAACCAATATGACCATGTGATTTTCAGTAAATTCATCTGCCCATTCAGCCTCGCTGCTGTGATTTACCACACTTAACACTTGTCACTTGCGCACAGAAGATCGACGTGTGGTTCATTGTGCATAGTACGCCGCAAATTGGGGCAAGGCCACCGAAATTGATATATAGAATGTAAATGAATAAGTGCGAAAGATTTCAAGATTTCCAGTCATTTTATGAGAAAAAGTTCCTAAGAGCATATATCCGCAAACGCTGCGTTACAGATGTACAAGGTGTTGAAATCTTTAGATTTTTTTCTCTTTGGCTACTAAAATTTCGAGATATTTTGTTCAAATTTGGAGCATTAATGCCTCTCTTCATAACAAGAACACAGAAACGGTCACAAAAATTTACATGGTGGTACTATTCTGGGATCACGTGTTCTTTATGCCCCTACAACTTTTTTTCAGTACGCCCCTGGCAATCGACCAAAATTGTACATGAATCTCTTTTGAATTTGCAATCTTTTTTATTCCTTCCGTTTTTTTGTATCTGCCTCTGTTTTTGTGTAAAACAAACAACCCTTCTATTATTTATTTTTCTAGTAGACGGCTGTCATATTAGTTCTTCTTATTGACAGCTCTATCTTCATAGTTGCGTGACTGCTCGCGAATTTTTACATAAGCAGATGCATCGAAGGATAGTTGAAATTAAGTTGCAATTGATTTAGTTATACAGAGTGGTTAAAAAAATATTGTATTGGATGGCACATAAGTAGTTGCGTATACAAGGTGGTTGAAATAAGAGATATTTGAATTATAGGACGGGGTATATTATAGACAAGGGTTAAAAAAATTGCAGTTGCACATGCCGAGTTGTTGATATAAATGGGAGAGTAAAATTATAGTCATAAAATGTGGTTCAAAAATGTGAATTGTGTTAGATAGGGTAGACCATGAGCAATTGCATACATGGAATACTAGACGTATGGGGCGAAGTAAAATCATAGGTATACAGGAATAAATTTAACAATAGAAAAATATAAAGAGTCAATAGTGTGGAGAGAATTTATACTTATACAGGATGGTTTTAAAGATATTAACTCCGTTACAATATTGTGTGGAGTTAAATTATAGTTATACTGGGAGGTTCAGAAAATGAGGTGTGGATACAGTGGCGACGCAAGATTTATACTTAATGTGGACAAGGTACATTTCGCGAGGACCTCTGATGGTGCAAGAAGAAGGGAATATAAAATAAAAAAACGCTTGAAATTAATGAGTGAGGCCCTTCGCACTGCGAGACCATGGGCGGTGGCCCACACCCTCCACGCCTTACTCCGCCTCTGTGTGGATGCAATATTAAGTGCCTTAGAATTACACTTACAGAAAGTGGTCCAAAAAATAAATCAAATAAAAAAGGTTAAAAAATATTTGGAAAATATAGAAAAACAATACAAATTAGAGATGGAGAAAGAGAGCGAGAGAGATAAGAATACACTAAAATATTCAACAGAAATGTACCACTGGGTCTAGGATCTGAGGCAAATCCTATCTTAGTCCACACCTGCACCCTTAAACTATGTTGATCCCTGTAGGTTGAGCAGGTCCGCTAGCAGACTGGTGCTATCGTCTGCACATTAGAGTTAGTAATATGTGTATCCAAAAGCAAGATTTCTGTTTTTGTTCGCTTCTTCCTATCTTTCCTTTTTTTGATGATTCCATAAAAAAAGTGAAAATATATGATTTCGTTGTACATTACAAATGCAAGCGAGATTCCATGTGCAAACTGTCACAAAACTTATGTTTAGCAAACTAACAGAATAATTCAAGCCAGACGTTGATGAACTCCAGAACGATATAAGAGAGCAAGAAAAAAACAAAATCCATTATCGAACACGCCACCACCACGTCGCACCGAATTGGACTACTACATTAAAAATACTCGTTCTGAAGTTTAAACAAATGGATGCTGCTCCTTTAAAGTCACAATTCAGTATATTTTTCCAATTTTCTTTTAGGTCAAACCATTTTTTTAAGGCGGCACACTTCACTTGGTGTAGCGTATTCATGTATTTGCTATATTTGTCCAAAAACGGCGCGTGTGGAGAGGTCATTCGCTATTTTTGCTTTATTTGAACAAATAAGTCAAAGACCGCTAAGAGCAAATACTGTCCACTTGTCGGTTTTCCATACACATCAAGAGAGTCAAATAAACCGAATATTTGCTTTAATCGTCCACACTTGGTTCCCATAGTTGCACGCGGCGCTTCGATCGTGATCAGCGAGTGTTGTTTTTAATTACAAATGGTGTTTAACGCATACATGACTGTCGCGTTCTCTGGTATTCAAACATATTTGGCATGTTTGAGTGGTTTGCGATATGTGTGGATGGCTTGTTTGGAATATTTGCGAACACATCAAATATTTGAACGAATAGAGCGATACAGAACACCAATACGCTAACGCCAAGTGAAAATGTGTGTAAAATATATTATACCACAGAAAGGTGGATGCTTTGTGTATTATACTAACACTGCACTAAAGCAACCAAAAACACAATGAAATATCCAAATACAACATTAATGACAACAAAAAAATATTCAGTATGCTTTGTAATAACAATGACAAGAGAGCAAGTGGGTCCAGAGCCCCTGCAGTTTATTAGAGCAAGTAACGTCTTTCTTGACCAAGCCGTAGCATTGCGATAGGATAGGCGTTAAACTACCTTTTTCTTACACCGTGATATGAAACTAATAGCGTTATTTCAGACTTCTGACATATTTCAAGTCCTTAGTTTAATATATCGCAGAGAAAATTGGAGATTTTATTAGAAAAGCAAATTTTGTGAATGATTTCGATATTAATTTGATGTTATATTAGTTTATTTCCTATATATTATTGATATTATATAAAAGATGAAACTCATAATGTATTTTACCTGGTCTCCTGTTTTTTACACAGTGAACTGAATTCTATGGGTATTTCAAGATAAAAGTAGTGTGTGGTGTCGGTGTCGAAACAAATGAAGCTTTCGGTTCAAAAATTTTTATAAAGTCGTTTTATAATGTAAAGTTTAGCTTTTATAACTGAAATATATTGTAGAATTCATCAGTTTATGCTGCAATTATACCCCAATATAGATTGCAGAAAGGAATAATACATTTAACTAATGTTAAACTTTCTTTTATTCTAAGACTATTAGAAAAATTGTTATTTTAATTCTACTGTAAATAAATTTTAAATATTGTTAAAATCAAGAAACAAAAACAAATGTTTCTGTATGACTATCAAAGTCCTAGTCATTTGTTCAATTATTTTAAGAATTTAAAGAGATTTATTAGGCAGGTATTTTAAATATTTCATTTTGGTGTCAGTACCGCGCCTTGAAATTTCTAAATTTCGTTCTCCTTTCTTTTCTATTGAAGTTGTAGTAGAACTACGTTACCGGCTTAATTTTGAGCATAACAAAAGGCCAATAGCACCTAGAACACAATTTTTAAAGCATTTTTGATTTAAAAAACTGTTGATTTGTTAAAATCAAAGTTATCTAAGAATCACACATATATGCTGCTACTTATGATGTTGAGGATGAGGTAATAAAATATTGAAAAACATTTTTTAAATGTAAACAATTTATTATTCCTGCTTAAGTGATAATATACTAATATTATATCTACAAATGTAACCGCAGTAATGAATTATTAAATCTTACTTTCTTAAATTTTCTTACATCTATCTTAACACAGAAACAATTTTTAAAAATATTGTACTCACACTGTATATAATGCATAATTTAAATAACTAAATAAATAATTTAGAAATTAATAATAAATATGTAAAAATTTAATGAATTAGATTGTATACAGTTGTGCATAAAAACCAAAAAAGCGT
The DNA here is from genome assembly GCA_034190945.1 of Octodonta nipae. NCBI lineage: Eukaryota > Metazoa > Arthropoda > Insecta > Coleoptera > Chrysomelidae > Octodonta > Octodonta nipae. Next base: position 109,993,932 of record CM067221.1, on the reverse strand, counting down.
GAGGAATACGAAAACTACTACCGCCTTAGTGGCTTGATGGGCCCAGTAAAATCTGAAAAATAATAAATTGGTTTATATTATTACCAACATTAAAAAAAGCACAGTTGAGTTTATTTTCGACAAAATAAAACTATTCACTTCATCCCGTTATTGTATTTCTTACCTGTTCCATCTGATTTTTGCTTCTTCAAGCGTATCAATAGGATCTTTGAGGATGTAAAGTCTAACTCCCTTATAATAGGACTGGAAAAACTCGTCCCAGTTCAGCTGTCTTAAATCAGAAAAGAAGATTTCCTTGTCTTTGTCTGACATGGCGTCACAAAGCTTTTGGACGTTTTGTGATTTGAAGTTAAACGTTTGAGTCGTAAAATAAGTGATGACTGATGTAAATTTGTGAATTTTTTTGTATACTTTTACCATTCTGTAATAAAAAATAAAATACGCGTTAAACATTTGTTGTTTTTTTAATTTTTAAAAATCATAAATTTCTTAGATAATTTCTTTGGTCAAAATGAACCTGAAGTGAGTGAATACATTAAAAGCTGCCATTTCGTGAATAATAAGACAGAATTGAAAACAACAAACATCTGGAGTTTTTATTTTTCTTGGTGGTTCTCTTTCAATTTGATGATGGATCCAAGGAAAGGGTGAGCCGAAAGCCCCACAAGTTTGTAAGTTTGAAACTTAGATCGACTATTTTTAAGGTACTAGCTTAGAAAATACTATATGTTCAAAATCATCGGGAAATACCCCCCTCTATTCGGGCAAAGTCTGTACTATTCCCCCCACTCTACTTGAAGCACCAAATCGCCTTCGGAAGACTTTTTTGGATACGCGCCTGACACACTGTGTTTCACATTGTGACCACCAAAAGTTCCGTAGTGTGAGACGTCAAGCTTTTCATCTAGTACATAGATTTGATAAAATGTTATAAACATAGTTGTTCAATTAAGGACATTGCCAGATGAATTAAAGGATCTCTATTTAATGTGGTTCAGTGTTGCTATGTATGTCTTAAAAAAAATAAAGAATGTCTTGCCAGAGTGCCTGTACTTTCTAGGAGTACTAGAAAAGGCGCTAAATTCCTTTCTTCGTCTTTTTTTTCTTCTTTTCTTATTCGTCTTTATATAAGATACAACTTCCAGAAAATCACTCTCTGCCCTCCCTTAATCTTAGTAACTCGGATCTTCTCATTTGCATATATATTTTTTCAGGTAAAAATTTTCCTATTCACATTCATTGATCTTAAAACACTTACATTGAAGGTACTAGTAGGCTCTTTCTATGATATTACGAGGATTCTACGCATTACCCATATTTAGCGCCCTCGGTCTATTTTTGGACATATGTCTCCCACATTTTCTGCATTTTGTCACAGTTTTTCCGTCTGGCAGGATAGGATTGAAGTTGTCGATATTGCACAGTTATCACTTGTTTGTTTTATAATATGTAGTGATAAATTTCAAAAAAAATTGTATATCTGTAGATGGAACAATATCTATCTAGCTTTTTGAAAATACATTAAAGCTAGGATTAGCACGAAAATACATTTTGATTGGAGTTCTCATTGTAAGTATGTGTTTGCTAGAGCTATAATTGTTTCTCAAAAAGCTTGTTTTCTAAGGTGTAAATTGTCACCAAATACGACATGAGCTTTAAGGTCGGTGTTTGAACTAAAACCAGTAAATCTTAAATTCAGGAGCTTAGTGGTGAAACCACAAATATACAAATAAAACCAATGTCTCCCTCTACTCTCTACTCTCCCTCCCACACTTATTTCTTAAATCCGCCCTCCTTAATGTCACCAAAGAGAGTTTGGAACCATAAAAACGTAAACAACCAAATAAGTAAAGAGTAGGTACTTCATCATTTAAGTAATTTCATGTTTGTTGGTTCTTTATGTATAATGTTACTTACTTAGGTGATTTTCCCATACAAACTATGACAATGTCCACTAGAAACGCTGGAAGAATATGAAGGAAGAACATGGTTGTGTAGTACAAAATAGCGAACTTTTGTAACGTAAAGGTGTAGTACCATACCGCTTTGTTTGTTGGGGCACTATAGCCATACCTTAGCGATTTTGACATAAAATGTTCCCAGGTGATTGGCTAGAAAGTAAAATTAAAATACATTGTTAATTTATATTAGAAACAATGTAATTAAATATGAAACAAATAAATTTAAAATACACTGCAAACTTGCCTCTGAGTTTTTATTTAGTTCGTCAGTAGCAGTACAAAGCAAAATCGAGATTACCCATTCGAGAGTGCTGAAGAACTTTGATAGAATTCTTGTTGAATAAGCACGGTTCAGGAAGTCTTTAGATAAACTTAATTGGCATATAAATTTCATTCTAGTATGGAGAACTCCGGTAACAAATAGAGGGCGAAAGATCCAAAGATGTTGAAAACTCAACAGGCCATCGTAAAAAGTGGCCTAAAGGATCAATCTGTCGAAAATACAATACTCATCGAATGGGTTACATATAGTTAACACATACATAGATGACATGAGATCTCTCCAGGCGCGACAACCAGACTACAGAATTACAAAAACAGAGTGGTTTAATTTGGATTACTTTTAGAAAACTGCGAAAAAGTGTTTTCAAAGTTCATATACCTATGTACTTGAGGAAAAAGGTCCATAACCTGTGTTTTTATCCGTTTACAAATATGGTGCACAAACTCTAACACTCTCTAACACGTACCAGGAACACCTTAAAAAAATCCAAGATGTCCAACGAGCAATAGGACACTCTATGTTGGGAATAAACCGCAGAGACAAAATCTGTAATAACATTATTAGAAAAAGAACTTGGGTACTAAATGCGGTCCAATATATATGATAAGCCTGCATCCTATAATGCGGAGTTAAATAAGCTTAAGAAGAATGAATTAATAGATCTTTTAATTTATAAAAAGTTACCAGCGACTGAAGAAACCGCAGTAATTGATCTCCTACAAGATATATATAAAAGACTAGATAATAACGAAAAAGTAGTCGCTCTACTTTTCGACTTAACAAGGGCCTTTGATACCATTGACCCTGAATATGTTGTAAAAAAAATTGAGAGGTTGGGCATTAAGGGACCATTAAATAAATGGCTTAAATATTTTTTAAATAATAGAAAATTTAAAATTAAAATTGACTATGCTTTTTCGCAAACTATATACTGTGACATGGGGGCCTCTCAAGGAAGTGTCCTAAGTTTTTTGTTATTTATAAATGACCTACCGGAATACATTTCATGTGGCAATGTTATCACGTGTGCTGATGATACGACCATAGTTATCTCCGCAAAAGATGAGAAACTCTTAGAGGAGAAAATTGATTTAACAATGATTGAATTTTGAAATTGGTCAAAAGAACAACCTTATTATAAATCTGTCAAAGACTGTGGCAATGGAATTTAAGACAAAAATATGCAATCCGATAAACTTAAATATTTTATTCAATAATCAGAATTTGTCGGTTAGTCATAGCTCAAAGGTTTTTGGAATCACAATAGATTCTAACCTTGAATGGAATTTGCACATTAATGATGTTTGCTCAAAACTAAATTAATGTTTTTTTTATGATAAAATCCTTAAAAAACTCATTAAACGATTCTAATCTTATAACTGTCTATTACGCTAATGCGTATCCAGCGATGTCCTATATTATAGCGGTGTGGGGAAGTGCGCATGACTTATACAGAGTGCTGGTAATGCAAAAAAGAATAATGAGATTAATTTTTAATTTACCATATAACGCTACATTTAGAGAAATCTTCAAAAAAGAAGGAATATTAACAGTTACAAACATATACATTTACAAACTTTTACTGTATATTTATCAGAATCAAGATAAACTTATTTCGCACGACTATTTTCACAGTTATCCGACGCGCAACAGAGAAAATTTTTGTATAGAAAAATACAATCATCAATTTATTAAGAAAACTAGTCACTATCTAGGTTGCACACTGTTTAACTCACTACCAGAAAATATAAAAAAAGATTAAAACTCTAGCACTATATAAAAAACAAATAAGAACTTTACTGCTAAATGAAACTTTTTATACCATAATAGAATTTGAAATATATGTACTAGGAAAAGGGTGAATGTTTTTATTAGTAGCAAATGTTTGACTCAATATAGGTATGTGTTTAATTGTTTGCTGTAAATAGATCTTAATTGTGCTATACTTTTTTAAGGATTTGTGTGTTTTTAAAATGATATATTGGTATTAATAATGAATAGTTGTAATTCTTATTTTTACTTCTTGTAAGATTGGATTATACACCCAATTATTGACATATCTTATCTACTTTTGTAGCAAAAAAGATGAATAAATTGTCTATAGTCTAATATCTATAGTCTAATAGATAACTCATCTTAAGTGGATTTGGGCTAGACATATAACTCTTATGCGCGGTAACAGAGAGACTAAGCAAATCGTGGAATGTCATCCTAGATCAGAAGCTCTTAGAAATAGAAGAAGATCTCCCCCACACTAAATGGCCAGATAAGATAAAAGTAATCAAAATCAACTGGATACAAGTGGCCCAAGACAGAATGGAATGGATGCGGTATATTCTGCACTGGACCCATTAGGCTCAATAATGATGATTATGAATATTTTAAAAGTATCTGTTGGTATGTGATTTTCATTCAGACTATCTTGACTTAAGTGACCCTCTTTCTTATAGCACCACATAATGAACTCAGATATTTAGCATTTATTTAGCACTAAGTCTGTCACAATTGTCAATATTTAATAAATAAGTGAATATTAACGCAGTGTTTTTCTTCCAATATAATTATAAAGATTTGTATGAGCATAATTGTGAAACTTACCTGAACACTACCACTTTCATAATTATAAACAGGAATTTCATTGGATTTCTTCTTGTTTTTGAAGTTGGTTCCCACTTCCCAAGCAGAAGCTATGAGAGAGTTTACACACATATCAACAGGTACGATATTAGCATTTTCATTTTTGTCGCAATGAACGGTTCTTAAAAGTCCTACTGCTGCCCCGGCTACAATTCCTGTTGGCCCGTACATGTTGTTTATCCATGCTTTGACGGGTTCCTTGTAAGTGGATACAACTGCAAGTTCATAGAATATAATTAGTTGTAACTCAATAGAAAAAAATAATGTATTTGCATAACATATAAGTAAATGGATGTACGCAGTAGATTTTACGAGTATTACATTCATAGTACTGTTTTGGCACTGTGTTTCATTGCTCTTTAAAAAGTTAATTGTTTGTTATGTTGCATTATCGTGTAACTATTGCAAATGTGTGTATAGTGTACCTTGTATCTGTGTACATACGAATATGATAAGACTCTCACATGCTAATCAGCCATGTGATAAATGGAGACAATACCAAATCCTATATCAAGAAATCGAGCTGAATGATCTGTAGAAATCGATTAGAGTTGATAGTCTTTATTAAGTAGATGAATATGGACTCCTTAGTCTCAAATTAAGCACGAAAATATCTGAATGATTCAACGGATAAGGCCGAATTAATAAGCTAAGTGATTGCATCGACTTCCTTGGAGTCGCAGTGTAAATTTTTGAAAACTACTGGTACATCCCAAACGATTATTTGAAATAAATTGAAGTGTTTCACTTAAAAGTAGCACAAGTTACAAACAGAAAAAGGTATGTGTGTGACAATTTGAAGACAACACATGTCGTGAAAAAAAAACAAGAAGAGAAAATAGAAATTGAAGAAAAAGTTACAGAGTTCTTAGTTAAATGAAGAGTCATACCAAAATGTAAACGTAACTCGATTCCTCTATAAGTGCGAACTAATAATTCTAAATATGTTGAGTACTGAAAACCTTCTTTTACAGAAGTAAAGATAAATGTGATGATAAAACTGTGAAAGTTTTACATCTATCCGGCCAGACTAGAACTGTGGTCGTACAGGGTGGTTAAAAAGTGTTTAAATAATGATATACCTATAGGGTAGCGCTTTATAAAAAATTAAAATTATATAGGGTGATTAAAAAACTGTCCACATATATGATGTGGACATAAGCAAATCATATACAGGAGTAGTTGAACTATATGCTGCAGTTGAATTGTATTTATACAGTGTGATTAAAACAAGAAGTATTTGTGGGGGTCCTTATAGCCCATAAGAAGTTGCATAAAGTGTGGAGAGGAATTAATGTTACACAGGACGATAATATAAAATGTAAAAAATGAACTAATTTATGGGCTAGCCCACAAGGAGTTATATACTATGGTTGAAATATAGGACGGATTTGGCTCCGTAAATATGGGATGGATTCTCTTCCGTCCTATAGAAGGCGGCTAACAAATTTATGTTTGTCCGTGGGTAGTCGTATGTACAGGATGGTTGGTACATAGGTTGGAGTGGAATTATGCATAGTTATACAGGGTTGTCAAAAAAAATTGAAAAAAGGTTACATGGCGTAGTCCATAAGGCATAAATATATTTTGGGCTTATTAAGTCAACGCGTACTAGTACATTTTGTTCATAAAGATTTACCTGTCAATTTAAATGGGAAAGTATCATTGTGTAATGTTGAGGCTTTCGATGTTACCTGGTTCTGTCTATTAAGGTTATACATACAAAATAATAAATAAAGAATAAAAACTACCTGAATTCAAAAATACTAAAAAGTTGAAAATAAAACATTTTAAAAAAATATATAACCGACTTCTACCTATAACTAAAAAGCTAAAAATAATTATAACAAAATACAACTCTAGCAAATAAATAACACATTCAATGTTGTTTGGTATCTATCCAGGAAGTAAAAAATGTAAAAATTAAAAGGTGTTCATTCTATACAAATTAATTACCTACCAATCTAGTATATTTTTAAAGTCGGTGCCAAGCAACAATCAAGTTTGATGAATTAGTAGATAAGTAAGCAATAAAGGATTTTAGATTTGCTTGGCACCGACTTCAGAAATATACTAGATTGGTAGGTAATTACTTTAGAATTAGCACCTTTTAGGTAGGTACCTAACAATATTGAATGTGTTATTTATTTGCTAGAGTTGTATTTTGTTATAATCATTTTTAGCTTTTTAGTTATAGGTAGAAGTCGGTTATATATTTTTAAAAAATGTTTTATACAGGGTCTGGTTTAGATGTTGAAACGTTTATAGTATTTAAAATATACAGACTTTCCAGCAATTGTGGTGTTATTGCAATATAAATTATAGTTTTAAAAAACTAAAAAACACACTCTAATAGTATACCGAACTAAAAAGTAGACATTAGTTTTTAATTATGAAGTGTTTGTGGTACAGCAACAAAAAGTCTAACAATCAAATATGATTAATTAATTCAGAATAAGATTAAAATTGAAATTAAATTAGTAACAAAATAATTCCGTTCATAGTAAAAAACCGTGTGATGCAATTTAACATATTAAACCTATTTATGTAAACAGATACGAATCAAATAATTGTAACATGCACTCCATTTAATTTCTATTTTAATCTTATTCCGAATTAATTAATAATAATTGATTGTTGCTGAAACACACACTCTTCATAATTAAACATTATTTTCTACTTTTTAGTTCAGTATACTATTAAAGCGTGTTTTTTAGTTTTTTAAAATTATAACACTCATACAAAGTTCATTTATTTCAGGAACTTGCTGAAGATAATTTGAGCCGGAGAGTAGAATTTTGCGAAATAATGGTGGACAGATGCAATACCAACCTGCACATTTTGTTTAAATGGTTCAGTAAATAGGCAAAATTTTCGATATTCGGCATCAGAAAATCCACATTGGATTATGGAAAGTCATACACAGTTTTCCAAGAAAGTTAACATATGGGCCGGAATTATGGGTACCTCAATTGTGGGTCCTTTTTTTATTGAGGGAACACTTAACTCGGAAAAGTATTTAGACCTATTAGAAAATGACATAATACCCTGTTTAACAGAATTTTACATTAATGGTGAAAACTTCAATATACTGGCAGATTGGGTATGGTTTCAACAGGATGAAGTGCCCCCGCACTATTCGTGAACAGTGTGAGATTATCTTGACAATATTTTCCCAAATAGATGGATCGGAAGGAGAGGTGATATCGAATGGCCAACTAGGTCTCCAGATCTAACCCCGTTAGATTTTTATCTTTGGGGTTACGTGAAATCGAAACTCTACTTCTATAAACCGGAAAATATCGAGGAATTAAAGAATAGAATTAGTGCCGAAATACACCGAATCCTGCCACAAACGCTAAATGAAGTGTTACGAGAACTTGAAAGTTAATGGTCAACAATTTAAACATTTGATATCTTGATGTTCTATTTTTCGTCAATTTTGAAATAAATGTAGTGTTAATTTTCGGTATAGGACATTGTACATGAAAAACACTTAAAATTTAATGCAGAGTTCAAAAATAAAATAAAAAGCAAATGTTTCCATTTGAAAAAATTAAGTTGATGGTCCCAATTTATTTCTGGTCCACCCTGTATAAATGAGTTTATCATTACAAAAACCGCAGTCCAGAAAAAACAGACGTGTCCGAGCGTTTTTCCAAAAAACCAACAACTGAATTATAAATGAATTAGTTCCAACCCACGCGTCTTCACTGTATATTCATACATACATACAGGTCAACCTAATAAAAGCGTGTTAAAATTCAGAAAAATACAAATGAAGAAAATTAACTAACCCGTTATTGATTACAATATTTAAACTAACATTAAATTCTACTTACTTTGGTGTGATCCAGTCTAAAATTTTATCTGGCAAATTCTCAGTAAGCACAATCATTTTCTTATAATCTATTGGAGAGGGGTAAACTTTCTCTTCAATTGTTTTCAAATTGCAATTAGAATACGCCGTGGAAACATGAACGATGGATTTTAGGTTGGGCATTTTGTGAGCAAGCTGGAAGATTTCTTCAGTGGCTCTTATATTAATTGCTACAGCTGATTTCAATTTTTCGTCAAATCGTACAGTCGCTGCTAAGTGGAAAACGATGTTGACCTGTAACAAAAACGCTTTCCATCGCACTGGAACTTAATTTTTAAGTTAATGACTTACATTATCTATCAGAGTGTTAATATCCTTTTGTGACATCCCCAAAATTCGGCAAAGAACAATCACCAGCAATACCAACCACCTTGTGTTTGTATTTTGGATACTCTTTTTTCAGTGTATCAAAAATCACCTCATCGAAAATTTCATCGACTCTAGACTCGACGTTTTTGCCTTTCTTATTTCGAACCAGTATGTAGATGGTGGATAGTCCTGGACAAGATCGTAGTAATTTCTCCAACATTACTTGTCCTAAGAATCCAGTGCTGCCTGTCATGAATATCACGGAGTCCTTGTAGAATTCTTGAATCGGTGTGAGGTTAAGATTTTCTTCTTCCATCTTGTTTATTTTACAACTTTTACTTCTTATAACTTATAATAGAGAGCATTTAGAATTTGGTGACCCAGAGTGCCAAAAACAAAAACATATAAAGTTTAGGACATACAAGTATTCTTCTTAAAATGAAAATCTGAGCTAAACAACACAAACTATTAAAAATTAATATTTTTGTGCAACAACTAAGTACTTAATTGTTGTTCCGTTTACTTGATTTTGTCTTCTAAATGTTATTTGTGGCATGTTCATGATTATTTTTATGTTTTCTTAGGAATAACACCACAATAAAAATAAAAAGCTGTATATTGAAAGAAAATACCAAACGTTTCAAATTCGATTCTGAGTTCGTTGTCAATGGCTTTAAAATATGTATTGAAAATGTAAATTGCAAAATTGATATATCAAACTTTGAATTTCAAATAAGTTCGCTCAAATAACAATTTCCTTTTCGATATAATAATGGAATATTTTGTGCCATTTCACACGACTGCAAGCTCCGTAAAATTAAAACTGTTACAAACACCCTGTACGATACATTTTCATGTATATCTTGACAATTATGCTAGATATTTATGATGAAAATTTGACCTTTACATTGATGTTTACGTTTTTTGCACATATTTTTCCTTTTGTTATAAAAACGGTATGTTTCACGTTATAGAAAATTATATGGAATCAAGCTGGAACATCTCTTTGTAGTAAACAATTTAAAATAATCAATTTGAGTGGCTGGTTTTAGAGAAAACCGTGTGAACTCATTGAAATTCAGTGAAGTGTAGTCCCTTAATTACTTTTTTTCTGATTTTACGGAAAACCGTATGTCTCACGTTATAGAAAATTATACCTTTCTGTAATATTCCTTAATACAATGCCGTTTAAATCATCTAATTTGCCCAAGCCGTTTTTGAATAATCACTGAGCGTACATAAAAAAACGTGACCATGAATTGATAACCTCTTTTTTTGGCAATCGATTAAAAATTGAAAAAAACTTCAAATTGCAAAATATTTAAATTTCAAATTTTGCATTGCCTTTTTGAAATATATATATATATATATATATATATATATATATATATATATATATATATATATATACTATTATAAAATTGTAAGTTTGTCTGTTTGTTTGTTTGTTTGTTTGTTCGGACATCACATAAGAACTACTTAACTGATTTTGCTGAATCTTTTTTTGTTGCGAAGCCTATAGTTTGACTTAAAATCTGGTAGATATTTTATCTCTCTAAATTGATAGAAATGGTAGATATAGCGAAAAAAGTTCTACCATGTTGGGTAATTCAATTACTCAACTGGTTCCAACGCACGCACAAAATATTAGATACTGGCATCAGCTTAGCTTTTATTGAAAATTCGGAATGTGCACATGTAACATCTTTCGATTTAACAAAAATCAAGCGTAATTTTACAGGGTGTTCTGTATATAGGAAACCTAGAGCGGAGTAGAATTACATGGATTTCAAAAATCTAAAAAAACTTATATTTGGTGTGGTGGAAATAAGGGGGAGTGGAATAAGTTATACGGGGTGGTTCAAATAAGCTATACTGGGTGGTCCATAAATCAAGTGGTTGAAAAGGGGTAGAATATTTATAAAGTGAATAAAATTTTTTTAAAAAATGTCTTAAGCAGTTAGTTCATAAGATAACAAAATGGGTTAAAGAAATGTTAGAAGCAGGGTGTTTGAAATATAAGATGGAGTGGAATTATAGTTTATGTTGTGGTTAAAAACTTGTTGTATATCCACAAGTAGTTACATATATAGGGTGGTTGAAATATGTAGCGGAGTATAATTACAGCTATACAGGTGGGTTTAAAAATATTTTAACTGAATGGTATTATCTACAAGCTGTTCCATTTACCGCATGGTTGAAATATAGGGTGGGGTGGGGTTCTAAGGATACAGGGTCGTACAAAAATGTTATATTTGGTGGCAAATAAGTAGTTGCATATAAAAGGTTTTTGAAATATAGGGTGGCTTACAGTTAGAATTATACAGGGTGGGTAAAAAATGCTAGAAAAATTTTGTTATATAGCACTTGCATATATAGAGTACCTGAAGTATGATGGGCAGTAAATTTATAGTTATACAGTGTCATTCAAACGAGGCTAGAAAAAGTTGTAAATGAAGGGTGGTTTAAATGAATCGCGGAAAGAAATTATACTTTAATATATCTTGAAAAAATATAAGGAAAAAATGTGAAATAGCTTAGGTTATATGCAAAGATAGGATAGTTGAAACATAGGGTGAAGAAGTGTTATGATAATTATTTAAAAAATGTTATATTGCATTAAAGCAGTAGCGTATACAGGGTAGTTGTAATACATACAAGGTGATAACGTGTTGAGCAAAATTGTTATTTTCGGTGCCCCATAAGCAGTTGCGGTTTTGGTGAAATATATTTGACATTGATGGATTTATAGTTATACAGGGTGGTAAAGAAATGTTATCCTGGGTGGCCGATAAGTAGTTGCAAATACAAGGTGATTGGAATAACGGGTGGAGTAGATTTATAGTCAAACAGGTTGAATATATTTTTTTGTAAAATACAACATTAGCTGTTGCATATCTGCAATACATGAATCATGGATCGAAGTAAAATTATACTTCATACAGTGTGATTAGAAGTTTTTAAAATTTTTATATTTGGTTGCCCCTAAGCAGATGCACATACAGGGTGGTTGAAATATTTTCTAGAGTAAAATTATGGTTATACAGTGTGGTTCAAAAATAAGTTGTAATGTTTGACAAATTGGCAGTGGTGTATATAGGATGGTTTTAATGTAAATGGAAGAAGAGTTAGTTATATAAAGCGTTTAACAAAATGTTGAATAAAATTGTTTTATAGGGTGGCCAATTAGCAGTTGCAGTTTGGGTGAGGGTTTAAATAAAAGTTTGCTGTTAGGGTGCAAAACCGTGTTTTTATAGTTGTGACTCTCGAAGGGTTCCACATCATTTCCATTAGGATGGATCAAAAAAGTTAAAAAACAATGTTTAATAGGGTAGACCATATACAGTTGCATTCTACTATATGGAATATCTGAAATATGGGGAGAAGCAAGATTGTAGTTTTAGAGTGTGTAACACAATACTAGAAAAAGCTCATATAAAGGTTGATTAATATATAGAGTAAAGAGAAATTTTACTTTAAAAGGTGGTTAAAAAAATATCAGAAATCATTGTTATACACGGTACACCATAAGCAGTTCCATATGTCAGATTTGTATATGGTAGAGAAAAGTGATAGCCAGGTGTTAAAAAATTATATTGCTTGATAAATAAACAGCAGCATATACAGGATGGTTGCAATATAGGGTGTAGTAGAGTTACAGTTATACAAGGTGATTCAAAAAATGTCGAATAAAATAGTTATATAGGGTGGTCCATAAGTAGTTGCAGCTTAGAAGCACTTGTTTATACAGGTTGTTATGTTGTAGTTAAAAATTTGTTGTATATTCACAAGTAGTTACATGTATAGGAAGGTTGAAATATGTAGTATAATTACAGCTATACAGGTGGGTTCAAAAATATTTTAAAGTAATGGTAAGATTCCATAAGCTGTTCCATTTACAGGATAGTTGAAATATAGGTTGGGGTAGGATTGTAAGGATACAGAGTCGTACAAAAATGTTACATTTAGTGGCAAATAAGTAGTTGCATATAAAAGGTTGTTGAAATATAGGGTGGGTTACAGTTAGATCTGTACAGGGTGGATAAAAAATGCTTGAAAAAATTTGTTATATAGCACTTGCATATATAGAGTACCTGAAATATGGTGTGCAGTGAAGTTATAGTTATACAGTGTCATTCAAACAAGGTGAGAAAAAGTTGTGAAGTGTGGAGAGAAATTATACTTTAATATATCTTAAAAAAAATATAAGGATAAAATGTGAAAAGCGTAGTTCATAATAAGTTGCAAATATATGATAGTTGAAACATAGGGTGAAGAAGTATTATGATAATTATTTAAAAAATGTTATATTGGTTGACCAACAAGCAGAAGCGTATACAGGGTAGTTGTAATACATACAAGATGATTCAAAAACTGTTGAAACAAAATTGTTATTTTCGGTGCCCCAAAAACAGTTGCGGTTTTGGAGAAATATATTTGGCATTGATGGATTATACAGGGTGGTAGAAAAAATGTTATACTGGGTGGCCGATAAGTACTTGCAAATACAAGGTGGTTGAAATAGCGGGTGGAGTAGATTTATAGTCAGGTTGGATATTTTTTTTGTAGGATAGAAGATAAGCTGTTGCATAAATGAAATATCTGAAATATGGATCGAAGTAAAATTATAGTTGATACAGTGTGATTAGAAGTATTTAAAAATTTTATATTTGGTTGCTCTTAAGCAGATGCACATACAGGGTGGTTGAAATATTTTGTAGAGTAAAATTATGGTTATACAGGGTGGTTCAAAAATAAGTTATAATGATTGACAAATTGCCGGCGGTGAATATAGGATGATTTTAATGTAGATGGAAGTAGAGTTAGTTATACAAAGCGGTTAATTTTTTTTTAATAAAATTGTTTTATAGGGTTCCCAATAAGCAGTTGCAGTTTGGGTGAGGGTTTAAATAAAAGTTTGGTATTAGGATGCAAAACTGGGAGTTTATATTTGTGACTCACGAATCGTTCCACATCATTTCTGTTAGGATGGATCAAAAAAGTTAAAAAAAATGTTATATAGGGTAGACCATAAACAGTTGCATTCTACTATATAGAATATCTGAAATATGGGGAGAAGAAAGACTATAGTTTTAGAGTGTGTTTAACACAATGTGAGAAAAAGCTGCATATAAAGGTTAATTAAATTATAGAGTAAAGAGAAATTTTAATTCAAACCGTCATTCAAAAAATATCAGGAATAATTGTATACAGCCTAGACCATTAGCAGTTGCATAGCTGAAATATAGACTAGAGAAGGGTTATAGTCAGGTGTTCAAAAAGTTATATTGGGTGACAAATAAACAGCAGCATATACAGGATGGTTGCAATATAGGGCGAAGTAGAGTTACAATTATTCAAGGTGATTCAAAAAAATGTCGAATAAAATTGTTATATTGGGTGGCCCATAATTACTTACTTGTTTGGGTGAAATATATTCGGGATTGGTGGATTTATGGTTAAGTAGATTGGTTCAAACAAGTTAAAAAACCGCAGGTAACGGCTAGTATTTTATAAGGATAGTGGTGATTTTCCCTGAAAAAATCGATTATATCTGAACATATAGTTCAGGCACGAATTTATTAAAGATGTATATTATAAAATAAAATGATATACTTACAAGTGTATTATATCGCGTTTTAAATCTCAGTTAATAAATTGTAATCTACTGGGTGCTATTGTTTCAAAGATTGAACCGAAAGTAATCGTATTCGTGTCTATGAAAAATTATTAAACATTAACTAGTGACCTACGTACGATCATCACGATGAACTTTACAGAGTGAAACAGTGAAAAAGAACAAATTTATTTCAGTTCTTATAAAAGTATTTTGTAAAAACTTGCTGTCCTGACGGATGCTGTTCTTCCAGTAGATATTGACAACTGAGGTGACTATTTTGATTTCGTTCCTTCGGATCTTCCCCCAATTACTCAACCTTCAGTCTTCACAAGGGTAGCCTATTTATTTAGTTGTTCCCGGGAGCTTAACAATCTTTATTAATCTGTTTATTGAAGTACTGTTGTATCTATATTTACAGGGTGTCTCACATATGAAGGAATAACAGTGCTATCTAAGAAACGGTAAGTTGATCTTATAATATAAAAATACGAAATTACACTTAAACACTAACAATACACAAAAAGAAGAATAAAAGCGTACAGAGTAAGAAAAAATAAATAAAAATTAAAAATTAAAAACACAGAAACAGAGCATTTGTAAATGACAAGTCCACACATAGTAATCACAAACTAACAGATAGGTTCTTTATCCATTCAGTCGCTGCAGGAGCGAGAGTATGTATATATATATATATATATATATTAAGTTTTCGCGGGCACTAAATGTATTAGATGGTTTCCGGGAATTCATCCGCGTAGTTGATAACTGATCGCTGCCGGGATCGATGGTAAAATGACGACGTTTCGGCAGAGTCACATCTGCCCTCTTCAGGTCGGTTCGCATAATTCTCGTAGCCTTCTGCTTTCGCTTCTAGTTACTCGAAGAGAGCGTTCTGTCCAGTGTAATACCCAGGTATTTTGGGTTCGGAATGTACCTAAGGCGTTCACCATTCCAGAATATGTCAGGCTCTTGATTAGCCTGTTTATTATTTAGGTGAAAAAGGAACAATCTGTTTTGCTGGGATTTGGAACTAGTCTCCATTTTTTATAATAAACATCCAAAGTTTCCAGATCTTTTTCTAACATTCTCTTTGCTGCATCAAAAGATTTAACTTTCACTTTTCATCAGCGGTGTATAAATTTAAAAGACAGGAGCAATTACGGAGCCCTGAGGAAGGCCATTATTTAAAATTCTCTGTTTGCTGGCTTTGCCGTTCATGATCACTTGGAATTTTCGATCAGAAAGCATGTTATTCAAACGGTAAGAGATACAAACACGATTGAATGGAGAAAAAGTTGCGGATTTTAGAGCCCATTCGACTAATTAAAGCAAAAATTCACTTTCTCTTACTGTTCTCAAGTTATACGAGGTAAACAAAAAATATCATTTTTGGTTTTATAGAATATCGAAAAATTGTTATGGGAAAAATTTTCACTGCTACGTTTCGTTTCTTCTCACCCATCATCAACTACTTTTTTCAAATACCACCCTGCATTTTTTTTTTGTTAGAATATCGATAAAGCATTAAAAGACCAATACATTTGTATATCACATGTTAAGTTTTATACAACTTTTTGGGAGAAAAAATAAACATGGAAAAATATAAAATATTAAATAAAGTCTGATTTTGTGTTTTTGAAAATTAACTAAAAATGGGTGAAATCAGGAAAATCAAAGTTTCTCGTTGAGCACTTCTAAAATGTACATTAGAGTTAAAACATATACTTATGAATGTTGTAGATCTAGCGAATAACAACGTCAAAGTTATAATATATTTGAAGACGCGAGATGTAAATACCGACATTTAGGATTTTCGGGGAAACTAGCACATAGAGGTTCCGAATCTGGAGCCGTTCCCGTTCCATGTAATTGCTGTTACCTATAATTCCTAGGTTAGAATTTCACGATGAAATTTTCAGGTTAACTTCACCTGTCAGAGATATTGAATATTCTCTTCGAGGTGTCATTCTTTTGTACGTAGCACAATAAATATAATATATATTATTTTTGGTTAGGAAACCTTAAATTTGAAGACGCGAAGAAGTTAACCTGAAAATTTCATCGTGAGATTCTAACCTAGGAGATACGGGTAACTGTAAATACATGGAACTGCCCCAGATTCGGAACCTCTATGTACTAGTTTCCCCGAAAATCCTAGATATCGGTCTTCATATCTCGCGTCTTCAAATTTAACGAAATGTATCAAATACATAAAGAAGTGTTCGAGTGGACATTCAAATGGGGGAAGCGCAACTGATGAACGTTCCCTAACCAGAAACAATATATATTATATATATTGTCTTGCGTACATTAGAATGACACCTCGAAGAGAGTATTCAATATCTCTGACAGGTGAAGTTAACCTGAAAATTGCATCGTTACAATATAACCTAGGAATTACGGGTAACAGCAATTACATGAAACGGCTCCAGATTCGGAACCTCTATGTGCTAGTTTCCCCGAAAATCCTAGCTGTCGGTCTTTACATCTCGCGTATTCAAATTTAACGAAATTTATCAATTACTTAAAGTGTTCGAGAGGACAGTCAATTGTGGGAAGCGAGCGCAACTGATGAAGGTTCCCTAATCAGAAACAATATATATTATATATATTGTCTTGCGTACAAAAGAATGACACCTCGAAGAGAGTATTGTAATATATTGTTTTGTTGTGCAAATTGCAAAAAAAACATTGACCATTGAAACCAAGTGACCGCTTTTGTGTTGCGAATTTATTGTAAATTTTGACTTGAATTTTTTTTTTATTAAAAAAATTCTTTTTTCGGCGCAATTTTGTAGGACTATGCGATAGTAAATTATTGATCCAGAATATACAAATCATAGATGAGCTATTCACAAAACGCACCCACCAGACCCTTCTACGCTGCAAAATCAATTATGCAATATTATACTTATTTTTGTTGTAAATTGAATTGTTTATGTTTATATAACAAGTAAAGAGCTATTATTTAAAAAATATTAAGCCCTTATTGCCAAAACAATATTAAATTTAAACATCTCCTTCCTTGTGGTGTGCTTCCTTTGTGAGTGAATATGTATTTTTATATAATTTATTTAAACTATTTTAATAAAATTATGCAAAAATCCACCGATTGGAAAATTAAATAAAATTTTTTGTAAATATCAAAAGCATCAAATAGCAGATCAAATGAAAAAGCTCGCTGTGAGAAATTTGTTATTTTGTGAGACATAGTTTAAAAACATTAAGGAAAATCTAAAAATATGAATCCAACTCGTACCTGACCAAATTATTTTTAACAACCACCACTAGTGGGATTCATTTCAATTATTTATAGCCCAGGTCATTTACGAAAATACCTGACAAAATTAATAGTAGAACAAAACCGACATCAACTGGTTCTAATGATAAAACATGACTAATTGACATAAATTCAACATTTTTAATCGATGCGTTTTTGTTTTATAACAAATAAACGGCGAAAAATCGGTAACAATTTAGTTTTTATCTTTTACACAAAATCCTCCTATAAACCCGTTTTTGCTACTATGGACAATGTTAAAGAGAAATGAAAAACCTTCAAAATGAGCTACTATAAGCTCCACTTCATTAATTGGTGTCTAATATAATGGAATCTTTACCCAAAATTCCAAACAAAAATATTAGCTCATATATTTTTTTATGTTATTGCTAAAACATTCTTATTAACTGAAGCGATAGATCTCATGCCCAATTCATGTTCTGAAAATAAATACTATAGCCCCGGTAGTTTTCACAAAATTTCTTATTAAAGGTCATATTATCACACTGCATGACCCTGTCATTTTGAATAAACCACTGTTGGAAAGTAGAAGAGTTGATCTCGAGACTCCTCATCTCACTTTTTCAAAATTTAATGTATAATAATTATAGTTTAAAAAAACTATAAAACTATAAAAAAAATTAAATTATGAACAGTTTATATTACAGCAGTAGAAAGTAAAAAGCGTGGGGTGCTTAAAATGTTAAATTTTACAATTATTCTATTGGCAACTATTTATAAGAGGAGAGTTATGCAAATGTAGTGAAATGCACCCCACGCTTTTTACTTTCTACTGCTGTAATATAAGCTGTTCATAATTAAAAATTATTTTCTTTAAGTTGGTGAAAATTACCTTGAAAGTTTCCATTACATAGATAGATAGATACATACGTACAGACCTACCTAATAAAAGCGTATTAAATACATATAAGTGTTGAAAACATTTGGCCATTCCTTATCAATTTTTCCGACGAGTCCAATCGAAAAATTGCTAAAGGGTGGTACTTGTGTAACTATATAATTATAATAAATAATCTTAATTTAAACACATATTTATATTTCTTGGATAATATGGATTTATGTAATAAATTTAGGAAAATTGAATACCTAAACTCCATTTAACCACAAATGATAATGACAGAGCCATCATAATATGCAAAATGCGAAGGCTATTGCAAACGATTTATCCATTCGTAAACGTTTCCATAAAAGATATATATCTAAAAAAATTTGGCCTTTGATGAATTATTACTTATTAACGAAAAACTTCTTAACAGGAAGCTGAATTGAACAACATAACAATTGCGTTGTTAACTAATTGAAGAATACCATTTTTTTCTATTGTTAACTTTATGAATTTGTATCAGCGTTTCATTTTTAATATACGGGGGTTTTCGACGTCGATGATAACGAATATGAAATCAGTTTTTGAATATTTTCAAAACAAGTAGTGGCCAAGTTCAACGTCAAATTTGTTTTTAATTTGGAATACCCACTTTGAATCAGTCATCTTTCGGATCAGGATTAACAAGATCGGTTACCGTTAATTGGTTGTGCATCAATTGGCTGACTTTTTTCTCAAAAAATTGGTCCGCCATCTTGGATTGTTAATTTTGAAAAACTGATTTCAGATTCGAAATCAGAGATTTCGACAACCCCCGTACATCTAATTTATCTATAATTGGTTCATTTTTCATAAAAAGTTTGATATTGGAATCACCCGGAAGATCAAGTTTAAGGTCATGGTCAAAGTCAGATTCGGACATGAAATTTTCCGCTCTTTCCAAATCCTTAATAAAAAATGTGGCTTTGCAGACCACATTAATGACATCATGAAAAATCTATTTATGTCATTTAGCTGTACGTCCATTTGGATTATGATTTCTTTTCTGAAAGCAAAAAAATATTGCAAATGGCGTTCTTTTTACTTAATGACGAAGTTCACGTCTATTTTTGACAGGTTTACCCCTGTCCGCGATAACGCTCTAGGCAGACGCCTCTCGGGAATTTGATAAATATATGACACTCTTGTATGCAGCCAATTTTGGAACATATACTCGATGATAAGCATGACCAAAAAATTACCATTTTTGCACCACGTAACTACCCTGGTTATCACTTCTACTGGCGCCTGCCTAGAAACGTGATGTAGTTCAGGAATTGAACTTAATACAATACATTCTGTCCATTTTCAGGATGACGAGCAAAATCCCGCTCTATCTCTCCTACTATTAATGTACATGTATCAAGAAAAGCGGTTGACAAACAGAAGAAAATGTTACTGAACTCTTTTGCATTTGCGTATTTATATATAGATTTTAATAAAAGACACATACATGTAAAAGTCATTAACCCCGTATTAAGAGACAGGATTTTGCAGGAGTGGTGCCATGTAATGTAAAATAAAACATCTATAAGGTAAAATATAGGGACATAAAACAGTATTCGACTGGTAGATAAATAACCTAACAATAATTGCAAAACAATTGGTAGATTACTAACTTAGAAATAATTGAAATACAGTTTTCAATTTTTCATACATTTAAACATGCATTAATAATTATCAGTCTAGAAAATTTCAAATACATTTATAAATGTTTAATAATAAATTAATATTAAATATAATATTTTTAAACATTCGTTTTTCCAAAATGCTTTGCGGTTATTCAGATGTTTTACAATTACGATTTCATTTTCTAAGAAAAAAATGTAAGGAACCATCTCTTAAGTAAGTATAAGTACATACATATTAGTACACCTTAAATTGCAATATATGTTAAGATTCAGTTTAATTTGATTAATTTAAATTAAACACCCAAAGTTAGCAACGATTAGTATAACAAAAACGAAATGCAATGTAACTGTGGTTAACTTATATTAAATAATGCTTTTATTTGTGAGAATTTTTGAAGTGTATTGAAATTGAAATTTTGAAAAGAATACACAGATAATTATCAGATTGAATTGAAAAAATACCTTTAGCTAACGGCTAACAATATTTTGAAATGCCAAATTTAAATCAAATTGGCTACAGCGAGAATGGCCGTGAGCATTAGAATTATTGCCATGATGTCAGATCTAACTATTTATCTTAAATCCCACTATTTGTATTTATTTTATGGGTTTTGTAATCTTAGTTAAATTGTATGAAACTATTAGTCTTTAACATAGAAAATATATAAATTAAAAGTATAATGTTAAAATAATTAAATATTATCGGAAACACATTGATCAGTTGCCACACAATACAAAATCCTATTTTTAGTTGATAAGCCTAATTTAGAAAGAAATGAAAGTTTCAAACTTACTAGTACCCAATAAGTGGTCATTATCATATAATATAAATTTTTGTGGGTGAAATCTCAATAGCATGATAATGTAGAATAACTTTAAGAACCGATCAAAAGTTGTTAGTTTTTCGTTTAATCGTTAGGACAAAAGTTATACTCATATCAGGTTTAAAGTAACTAATATATAGATAATTAATAAAATAAACATTAGTGATAAAATGTACAAACTTAATGTATATATTATTACTATGGTTTTCTCAGTTTTTAACTACAATTTCTGATTTTAATTATGTTGACTATTCAACTTTTGAGTGACAGATATAAGAAAGTTAGTTTCTAAGATTTTCATGAAATCTGTACTAAAATTGTATGCAATATTACTGAAGGCTGTACAGTTGCTACAAATAAAATATAAAATTCACTATATAAATATTTAATTAAACTCAATTTGCATCCATATGTCTGATCACGAGTACATTATTTTCAACTGATTTTGAAAAGATTAACACTTTTATTTAATATTATATCTTTTAGCATGTTATTGTCTTAAAACACATACACATATATGAATTTATGTAATTACCAAATCAATTACTTGTAATCGACCATCACTTAGTTCACATCTCTAACTCATTAATTACATTTAGCACATTCTAGACAAACTTTTAACTGTTTATTGTTTTCGTTGATCTAATAGTCTTTCGACGAGGTTCGATACAAGGCTTTGGGAAACTAATAAAGTTAAATTTTCCAAAAGTGATTTAGTGTACATATCGCTCCAACATATTAATTCTTTTTTCTCCATTCTTTATTGATGAAATGTTACACATGTTAATTCGTCGTTATACTAAAGAAGTATAAACCTGGTATAAACTGCCTGAAAAATTGACGGACTTTGTCGCATGGGCATATATATTTTTTTCAATTATGTAAAAGGTCTATTTAATAACAGGTATATAAAATTAATAGCGTTCTTTCTGACTTCTGACATATAACAAGTCTGTAATTTAATTGTGCAGGTTTTCGATATTAATTGAATGTTATATTAGTATATATATTTTACCTGGTCTCTGTTTTTTACACAGTGAACTGATTTGTATGGGTATTTCAAGATAAAGGTAGTGTGTGATGTCGGTGTCGAAACACTTGCTCATCTATTTTAATATGTGTAAATATGAAGTCCCCATTAGATGCTTTCGCTTAAAAAAAAATCGATAGAGTTGTCTTATAATGTAAAGTTTAGCTTTTATAATCAAAATCTATTGTACCAATAATTCATCAATTTATGCTGCAATTATAACCCAATATTGATTGGCAGAAAGGAATAATAGATTTAACTAATGTTAAACTTTCTTTTATTCTAAGACTATTAGAAAAATTGTTATTTTAATTCTCCTGCAAATAAATTTTAAATATTGTTTAAATCAAGAAAGAAAATTTCTTAAATGTTTCTGTATGATTATCAAAGTCCTAGAATTTATCATTTATTCAATTATTTTAAGAATTCAAAGAGATTTATTAGGCAAGTAGTTTGAATATTTCATTTTGGGGTCAGTACCGCGCCGTGAAATTTTTTATTTTCTTTCTAGTTTCTTTTCTATTGAACTTGTAGTAGAACTACGTTACAGGCTTAATTTTGAGCATAAAAATAGACCAATAGGACCCAAAACACAATTTTTAAAGCATTTTTGATTTTAAAAAATGTTGATTTGTAAAAATCACAGTTATCTAATAATCACACATATATGCTGCTGATGATGATGTTGAGGATGAGGTAATAAAATAATGAGAAACATTTTTTAAATGTAAACAATTTATTATTCCTGCTTAAGTGATTATATACTAATATTATATCTACAAATGTAACCACAGTCATGAATTATTAAATCTTACTTTATAATTTTTTCTTAAATCTATCTTAACACAGAAACAATTTTTCAAAATATTGTACTCACACTGTATATAATACATAATTTAAATAACTAAATAAATAATTTAGAAATTAATAATAAATATGTCAAAAATTTAGTAAAGTAAATTGTATACAGTCGTGCAAAAGAACCAAAGAATCCTGAGGAGGACGAAAACTACTACTGCCTTAGTGGCTTGATGGGCCCAGTAAAGTCTGAAAAATAATAAATTGGTTTATATCATTACCAACATTTAAAAAAGCACAGTTGAGTTTTCGCCAAATAAAAGTATTTACCTGTTCCATCTGATTTTGGCCTCTTCAATAGTATCAATAGGATCTTTGAGGGTGTAAAGCCTAATTCCCTGACAATAGGACTGGAAAAACTCGTCCCAGTTCAGCTGTCTTAAATCAGAAAAGAAGATTTCCTTGTCTTTGTCTGACATGGCGTCACAAAGCTTTTGGACGTTTTGTGATTTGAAGTTAAACGATTGAGTCGAAAAATAAGAGATGACTGATGTAAATTTGTGGATTTTGTTGTATACTTTTACCATTCTGTAATACAAAATAAAATACGCATTAAACATTTGTTTTTTTTTTAATTTAAAAAAAACATATATTTTTAGATAATTTCTGTTAAATGGTCTTTGGTCAAAATGAACCTGGTTCAAATTACAAGTGAGTGAATACATTAAAAGCTGCCATTTCGTGAATAATAAGACAGAATTGAAAACAACAAACATCTGGAGTTTTTAATGTTTTTGGTGGTTCTCTTTCAATTTGATGATGGATCCAAGGGAGGGGCGAGCCAAAAGCCCCAACAAGTTAATAAGTAAGAAACTTAGATCGACTATTTTTAAGGTACTAGCTTAGAAAATACTATATGTTTAAAATCATCGGGAAATACCCCTCTCTATTCGGGCAAAGTCTGTACAATATCCCCCCTCCCCTACTTGAAGCACCAAATCCACTTCGGAAAACTTTCTTTGGATACGCACTCTGTTTCTTATTGTGGCCACCAAAAATTCCGTATTGTGAGAACGTCAAGCGTTTCATCTAGTAGAAACATTTGATAAAATGTTATAAACATAGTTGTTCAATTAAGGATATTGCCAGATGAATTAAAGGATCTCTATTTCATGTGGTTCAGTGTTGCTATGTATGCCTTAAAAAATAGAGAATGTCCTGCTAGAGTGCCTGTACATTCTAATGGTACTAGAAAAGACGCTAAATTCCTTTATACGTCTTTTTTCTTCTTTTCTTATTCGTCTTTATATAAAATACAACTTCCAGAAAATCACTCTCTGTCTTCTCTGCCCTCCATTAATCTTAGTAATTCCGATCTTCTCATTTGCATATATATTTTGTCTCTCTCATTTTCTGCCTTTTGTCGCAGTTGTCTGGCAGGATAGGATTGAAGTTGTCGATATTGCACAGTTATCACTTGTTTGTTTTATAATATGTAGTGATAAAAGTTAGGATTAGCACAAAAATACATTATGATTGGAGTTCTCATTGTAAGTATGTGTTTGCTAGAGCTATAGTGGTTTCTCAAAAAGCTTGTTTTCTAAGGTGTAAATTAAGAATCTTGTTACCAAATACAACATTAGCTTTAAGGTCGGTGTTTAAACCAAAACCAGTAAAACTTAAGTTCAAGAGCTTAGTGGTGTTTATGTGCTGAAACTACAAATAAAACCAATGTCTCCCTCTACTCGTTACATTTTGTCCGAGAGCGCCCCCCTCCCACACTTATTTCTTAAATCCGGCCTCCTTAATGTCACCAAAAAGAGTTTGGAACCATAAAACCGTAAACAACCAAATAAGTAAAGAGTAGGTACTTCAAAATTTAAGTAATTTCATGTTTGTTGTTTCTTTATATTTAACGTTACTTACTTAGGTGATTTTCCCATACAAACTATGACAATGTCCACTAGAAACGCTGGAAGAATATGAAGGAAGAACATGGTTATGTAGTACAAAATGGCGAACTTTTGTAACGTAAGTGTGTAGTACCATACAGCTTTGTTTGTTGGGGTACTATAGCCATACCTTTGCGATTCTGACATAAAATGTTCCCAGGTGATTGGCTAGAAAGTCAAATTAAAATGTATTGTTAATTATATTAGTAACAATGTAATTAAATGGGAAACAAATAAATATAAATACATTTGCAAACAAGGCTCTAAATTTTTACTTATTTCATCAGTGGCAGTAAAACAAAAAAGTGGAGATTATCATTGAATCAAGAGTCGAGATTGCGAAGAAGTACGATGGAATTCTTGTTGATTAAACACTGTCCAGGAAGTCTTTAGATAAACCTAATGGGCATATAAAAATCAAACTAGTACAGACAAAACAAAATCTATATGGAAAATTTTGAACACAGGTGAGAGGAATATACATTCTATGATCTGCTCTAACAGATCGATAGCGAAAGAATAAACAATTTGCGTCTTTCACGGGACTTATTTTCATAACAAATTAGATCGCCAAAGTTGCTGAAATGCGCTACAAACTCAAGAGGCATCGCAGGAAGTGGACTTAGGATTAATGTGTCGAAAATAAAATAGATGTCGAATGGACTACAGATAGATGACACGTATATAGATGACAAGATATCTCTCTAGGCGCGACAACCAGACTACAGAAATACAATGACAGACTGTTTGTTTTAACTTGGGTTACTTTTAGAAAACTGCGAAGGAGTGTTTTCAAAGTTCATATACCTAATCACTTGAGGAAAAAGGGTTTAGAACCTTTGTTTTATCCGTTTTCACATCTGGTGCAGAAAATATAAGACTTACCAGGAACACCGTAAAACATCCAAGATATCCAACGATAGGACGGTCTATGTTGGGAATAAACCGCAGAGACAAAATCTGTAATAACATTATCAGAAAAAGAACTGCGGTCCAAGAGATAACTCATTTTAAGTGGACTGGGGTTGGACATGTAACTTCTATGCGCGGTAAAAGAGTGACTAAGCAAATCGTAGAATGGCGTCCTAGATCAGAAGCTCTTAGAAATAGAAGAAGATCTCCCCCACACTAAATGGCTAGATAAGATAAAAGTAATCAAAATCAACTGGATACAAGTGGCCCAAGACAGAATGGAATGGATGCGGTATATTCTGCACTGGACACATTGGGCTCAATAATGATGATGATGAATATTTTAAAAGTATCTGTTGGTATGTGATTTTCGTTCAGACCATCTTGACTTAAATCACTTTCTTATAGCACCACATAATGAACTCAGATATTTAGCATTTATTTAGCACTAAATCTGTCACAATTGTCAATATTTAATAATTTAGTGAATATTACTGCAGTGTTTTCCTTCCAATATAATTATAAAGATTTGTTTGAGCATAATTGTGAAACTTACCTGAACACTACCACTTTCATAATTATAAACAGGAATTTCATTGGATTTCTTCTTGTTTTTGAAGTTGGTTCCCACTTCCCAAGCAGAAGCTATAAGAGAGTTTACGCACATATCAACGGGTACGATATTAGCGTTGGCATTTTTGTCGCAATGTAGGGTTCTTATAAGTCCTACTGCTGCCCCGGTTACAATCCCTGTTGGACCGTACATGTTGTTTATCCATGCTTTGACGGGTTCCTTGTAAGTGGATACAACTGCAAGTTCAGAGAATATAATTAGTTGTATCTCAATAGAAAAAAATAATAATAGTTTTGGAACTATGTTTGATTGGTCTTTAAAAAGTTAATTGTTTGTTACGTTGCATTAACGTGTAATTTCAAACAACTATTGCAAATGTGTGTATAGTGTACCTTGTATTTGTGTACATACGCTAATCAGCCAAGTGATAAATGGAGACAATACCAAATCCTATATCAAGAAATCGACCTAAATGATCTGCAGAAAAATAAAGTTGATAGCAAGTGTTGTCTTTATTAAGTAGGTGAATATGGACTCCTTAGTCATTAAGCACGAAAATATCTGAATAATTCAGAGTATAACCCCGAATTGATAGGCATCGACTTCCTTGTAGTTGCAATGTAAATTTTTGAAAATATTCATCTATTTTCAGATGTGTAAGTTTGGGCCTCCATTAAGAAGATGATTCAGATTCACATTTGTAGCCAGTAGGTGGCGCTGCAATCGAGTACTAGGAGTTTTATTATTTTTTTGCATATCACATCAATGACAAAACGAAACGATTGATATGTTCAACTTAACAAAATATTTCAATTAGGATAAATTTATCGAACATTTCAACATAGTGGTTAGAATAACTTATTACATGGAGTAGGATATTTTTTAAATATCGGCCGGCGTCGAATTGTGGTTGTACAAGATGGTTAAAAAATGTTTAAATAATGATATACCTATAGGGTGCTTTAGTTTAAAAAAATATTAGCGTCGTCCACATATATAATAGTGATTGAAATATAGGGCGAAGTAGAAAGATATTATCGGCAGTGGTTAAACCATTTTAGAAACAAGAAGTGTTGTCCATAGGTAGACATATATATATAGGGTAGTTGAAATATAAGGCGGAGTAGGATTATAGTTATACATGGTAGTTAAAACAGTGTTTTTTGCGTATTACAGCAATAAAAGAAGAAAAGATTGATATGTTAAACTTAAAACTCTGTCAATTAGTATAAGTTTATCGAACATTTCAACATAGTGATTAGAAAAACTTATTATATGGGGTAGGATATTTTTTAAATATCGTGCAGCGTCGAATTGTGGTTGTACAGGGTGGTTAAAAAATGTTTAAATAATGATATACCTATAGGGTAGCCCTTTATTTAAAAAAATATTAGCGTCGTCCACATATATAATGATGATTGAAATATAGGGTGGAGTAGAATGATGCTTATCAGGAATGGTTAAACGATTTTAGAAACAAAAGGTATTTATAGGAGGTCCATAGGTAGGTGCATTTACAGGCTGGTTGCATTATAAGACGGAGTAGAATTAAAGTTATACAGGGTAGTTAAAACAGTGTTAGCAATTCCATTTCTCCGCTTTATGCCGCCTGTGTTATTTAATAAGTACAAGCTTACCAACAAAAATTCATATTATGACAAAATTTTACTTTTTTCCACTAATTGAGAAATAAATATTTCATTAAAAATCATTACCTAGCTTTCATGCTTCGATAATTGAATAATTTCAAATACACATTTATTAATAGCTTTATATAAATTTACATTACTATAATTGCCAGTCATTACCGTTCCATGTAAGACGTGAAAATTATATATGTGACCAATTTA
The DNA here is from genome assembly GCA_034190945.1 of Octodonta nipae. Taxonomy (NCBI): domain Eukaryota; kingdom Metazoa; phylum Arthropoda; class Insecta; order Coleoptera; family Chrysomelidae; genus Octodonta; species Octodonta nipae. The sequence goes on along the minus strand of CM067221.1, from coordinate 109,965,508 downwards.
TACCAGGAAAATTGATGACATTTTTATGGTAATTGCCATTTTTCCGACTAAATGAATTTCGAATAATTAAGTAATCAACACTAAAAGCAATACTCAGAAGTGACACTTACCAATCGCAGGTCTAAAAATGCCACAAGGCAAGTTTTTTCCGAGATCACCAACTACGTCTTCAGCGATTTGCTTTGTATAAGCGTAGGTATTTGGGAATGGTTTCAACAATCTGAAAGAAAAATATATTTTAAAATTTAAATATTAAAATGTAGCCGTAGTACGAACACTAATTAACTAATTTTATAAATTGTTACATACTAAACAACAAACAATTGGTTAAATTTATTTCATTTCTGTTAATTTGACATATGTTTTCTCAAGTGTGACTTCATCAGAAATTGGAACCAAGTGTTTTTTGTTTCTTAGGTAATCTAAAAAATGAATTTTCATCAAATAAAGACTGAAACAATCATTAATTTATAAACAGTGCCGTCTTATTTTGGCTACCAACATCGTAAAATACAGAAATATTTACAAAATTATACAAAACGTGGGAAATCATTAATTGCATTTATAAAATTTCTTGCGAATGTAACAGATTTTACCTTTTTTGGAGAAACTTCTAGAGATAAAAATGTTCGGATATTGGGATAGTTCATAAGGTTTTCGAAGCCTATCACTTATGACTTTAAGGGGATCTCTATATCATCCGAATTTCTTTGATCCCATTTTTGGCGATTGCACTATCTTATAATAGTAGGAGCGTCTCATGAAATTCTGAAGATAACTTTTTCATAGGGCTTCACACGATACGAGAGTAGGCGAGAGTCTCACAAATCTCGGCTCGGTCTCGCCTGGTTACCAGTTCTCTCGTTTCGTCTCGCTTAATTTTATATAATAATCATAAATATTATATAAACTAAATAATAAATAATAATAAATATATTTTTTAACTATATGTATAACGCTTGTATACAAAAATATTTTAACAAGTAGGGACATAAATGTGTTTTTTAAATTACCCGATGACCAAAAATTTAAACGCTTGCATCACATCAACTTTGATTGATGTACGTGTTTTTGTCGATTTTTGATCACGCAGTTTAACATACATTTTATCTCTACAGAATAATTAAAAAAAAATTGCATTTAAATTTGTAATAAGAGATTAATACAATAATTATTCACATCATAACTACAAGAAATTCAAGAAAAAACAAAATTCTTCAGATGTACAGATAGCAACAAAATTTTCAAAACATCAGTATTTAGAGGCAATAAAAGTTGTTCATTAAGTATTGAGTTTATAATGTTCACTGTATGTCTGCTGTAAATAAGAGGATCTTTCAGGTAGAAAATTTCGAGTAAAAGAAACCCTGTTAATAGTATTTATGTTTATTACTCTGTAGTTTCATCTAGACACATATACTCAACCGAGAGTAAGGTAACCCATCCTCGTTTAAAAAAATCATTCAAACTTAAAATATAAAAATCGGGGAGGATAAATATTTATGACAGAGATACGTTACTACAAGAAGCGTTAACAAGTTAAAGTAAAATTGTGAAAAATCTTACTTGGTTATTGATTATTTTTTCTTTTTTAAATTTACAATTAAATATTCCACATATGGTCACCAGATTTTATACATTGTAAAATATATTGTTTGCTATGTACATCACTTCTGATTTTTTGAATAAAAATTAAAAAAAAAATAACGGGACCAAATACGAGACTCTTGGGTTGCACTGTATGTAGTCTCGGTATCGTGTGAAGCCCTACTTGAATTCTTTTAATTAGATAGAAGTTTTGTTATTTCACATGAACTTTAGAATTTTATCAAATTATCAGTAAACTCTCTTAGCTACATCAGTTGTATTGTCAAATTGTGAATTGCTAAATTTGTCATTGCAAACCTTTTAATTTTTACAGAGTCTGTTTTAGATGCTGAAACGTATGTAGTATTTGAAATATACAGACTTTCCAGCAATTGTGGTGTTATTGCCAAATAAATTATAGTTTAAAAAAACTAAAAAACACGCTCTAATAGTATACCGAACTAAAAAGTAGACAATATTGTTTAATTATGAAGTGTTTGTGTTAGAGCAACAGAAAGTCAAACAATCAAATATGGTTAATTAATTGAGAATAAGATTAAAATAGAAATAAAATTAGTAACAATATAGTTCAGTTCATAGTAAAAACCGTGGGGTGTAATTTAACATATTAAACCTATTTAGTGTAAACAGCTACGAATCAAATAATTGTAACATGCACTCCACGCTATTTTACTACGATTATTTTCTACTAACTATAATTTATTTTCTTAAAACCACATCAATAGTATTTATAATTAAGGGCCCTGATTTTTAGTATATCTTCAGTGTGGCAATGAATCAAAATTTATTGCATATTATTGTATTGTTATAAAAATCTATCCAGTCCGTCCCTGGTTTCATTCCGTGGGACATCAATCGCTGGGATAGAAAAAAAGAGCTAGAAGTTTCGGATGGGAAATAACTCGACAACTGTAAAATTGTCACTGGATTGTACGAGAGAATTCGATGCTGATTTTAAAAGGAGCAGCCCATCATCGCAACGGTGAGGTAATTCGGGGAAGAGCTCATGTTGTATTACTATAGTGATATTCGAATCAGCTGTTGTGTATATTTGATGTAAATAAAAGTTCTAGAAAGTGGTAGTGAATATTAGTTTTGCAATTTTGATTGAACACACGTAGTTTAGAACAATATGGAACTTTCCCTGTTAACTTTCCTCCTATTTGATTATCCTAGTCAGGATCAGGGGCGAATCCACAGTCGAGCTTCAAAAGGGGCGATAAGGAACGTCAGGGGGCGAACAGGTACGTCAGGAGTGCGATCAGGTATATATTTCCTTGGTTCTTGTATTAAAAATAGTGAATCTTCACTTTAAACTTTCAAAATTAGCCCTATCTTAAGCTTGTGGATGAAAGAATTCCTTGTTCTATTGTGTTAAGCTTAATGATCTTGAAGGTCCGAAGGGGGCGATCGCCCCTCCTTCAACCCGCTCCTGGTTAGGATATTATAACAATACAATATAATAATTGTATTGTCATCGACCCTGGACACGTGTGTAAATTTTCAAGTTAATCAGACATATTTAAGTTGGTGAAAATTAAGTTGAAAGTTTCTGTTACATATATACATACAGGTCAACCTAATAAAAAACAGAAAAATACAAATGAAGAAAATGAACTAACTAGTTACTGATTATGTAATTGAAAGTAACATTAAATTCTACTTACTTTGGTGTGATACCGTCTAAAATTTTATCTGGCAAATTCTCAGTAAGCACGATCATTTTCTTATAATCGATCGGAGATGGGTAAACTTTTTCTTCAATTGTTTTCAAATTGCAATTAGAATACGCCGTGGAAACATGAACGATGGATTTTAGGTTGGGCATTTTGTGAGCAAGCTGGAACATTTCTTCAGTGGCTCTAACATTAATTGCTACAGCTGATTTCAATTTTTCGTCAAATCGTACAGTCGCTGCTACGTGGAAAACGATGTTGACCTGTAACAAAAAACCTCTCCATCACAAACTGGAACTTAATTTTGAAGTTAATAACTTACATTATCTATCAGAGTGTTAATATCCTTTTGTGACATCCCCAAATTCGGCAAAGAACAATCACCAGCAATACCAACCACCTTGTGTTTGTATTTTGGATACTCTTTTTTCAGTGTATCAAAAATCACCTCATCGAAAATTTCATCGACTCTAGACTCGACGTTTTTGCCTTTCTTATTTCGAACCAGTATGTAGATGGTGGATAGTCCTGGACAAGATCGTAGTAATTTCTCCAACATTACTTGTCCTAAGAATCCAGTGCTGCCTGTCATGAATATCACGGAGTCCTTGTAGAATTCTTGAATCGGTGTGAGGTTGAGATTTTCTTCTTCCATCTTGTTGATTTTGTTGTTGAGGTCAACGGCTGTTAGAGTTTCTGCAAAAAAAATTAATGTATATTAGTTTTTTAACAGTAATTCAAATTTACGTATTCCAATTCTGCACCAAAAAAAATATTTAAAACATCGTAAATTATACATTTCAGTTGATCTGCAGTTGGTGACTATTAAACAAATATTTTTCTTAAAATGGAAATCTGAGCTAAACAACAAAAACAATTAAAAATTAATATTTTTGTGCAACAACTAAGTACTTAATTGTTGTACCGTTTACTTGATTTGGTCTTCTAAATGTTATTTGTGGCATGTTCTTGATTATTTTTATGTTTTCTTGGGAATAACACCACAATAAATATAAAAAACTGTATACTGAAAGAAAATACCAAACGTTTCAAAGTCGATTCTGACTTCGTTGACAATGGCTTTAAAATATGTAATGAAAATATAAATGGCAAAATTGATATATCAAACTTTCAATTTTGCAATTTACATTTCCATTACATATTTTAAAGCCATTGACAACGAACTCAGAATCGACTTTGAAACTTTTCGTATTTTCTGTCAATATACAGCTTTTTATTTCAATTGTGGTGTTATTCCCAAGAAAACATAAAAATAAATTACTGTTTATTATGTAATTGTTATTAAAAGTTTTATATAATTTGGAACTCTTTGTTCAAAAAAATACTATGTTTTACTTTTTAGTTAATTACTTATGGGTATTTTTGAAGGGAAAACTTCTTATCGGGGGCTCAGATTTACACAAACGAAAATAGATTAGCAAGGGAATGAATTGGATAACTTGAGATTTCATTTGCTTCGACACTGACACCGACACCACACACTTCATTTCAATGTGTCAGAAACAGAGACCAGGTAAAAAACATTATGAGCTTCTTCTTTTATAGAATATCAATAATATATGGGAAATAAACTAATATAACATCCAATTAATATAGGAAACCTGCACAAAATTTACTTTTCTAATAAAAACTCCAATTCTCTCTATTTCATGACGGACTTGACAGAAGTCAGAAAGAACGCTATTAATTTCATACACCTTTTGTTATTTTTTTGCCGCATTTACAATTCATCAGATATGGGCTTCAAATTGTAAGTTAATAATTCAACAAATTTAATTGGCACTTATATAAATTTAAATTAAGAACTAAATTACACATTAGGATTAATACTTCAATCATAACAAAATAGTGACAATTATTTTAATTCTCCTGAAATTTATAACCATTACTAATTACAAGGAATTAGAAACAGAGACAGGCGATAACAAGAAACGGGAAGTATAATTCGTAAGAACCTTTCGCTTCCATCGTTCAGTCTGAATTGACTGCCGCTAAAATAAGTCAAATGAAAAATTCCTTCGGTATATTGTAAAATCAGTGAGACGAAAAGCTAAACAGAAACCTGACAATATCACTTCCAAGGTCTAATACATCAAAATTGGTCCATAAAATTAAAAATGAATTAAATATATTACTGAAAGGCTAAAAATACACCTATTAAAGCAAATTGAATATAATAGTTTTTTTATTTCCTCGTGAATTTATTTAACTACCTCTACTCATGATAGTAATCAAATTCAGACAAAAGAGTAAATTTTACTGACCTTTGATTTAAGCGTTCAAGCTATTTCTTGGGATGTCCGAAAAAGTAATAATTACCCGAGATTTATATCGCAAAGCTGTTATTGACCTTCAATCTTGCAGATTTGTCTTATATGATTTGTGGTAATGTTGTATTGCGCAATAATGTCTGACGCAAAGTTTTTCGTATTCTAATTTGCGGAAGAAGTATTTCGATGGTCAAACTTGATAAACTACCGGTCCTGGCATTCTGCAATTCACTCATGTATCAAGCCGGGCCAAAGTGTGTCGTTTTTCAATAAATGGCGTGGGAATACCACCGAATTTGTAGTATCTACCATAAGATAGCACAGTTATAAATTGAACATTTATAAATTTCCTACTGTAAAGACAGTTGCCAAATTCAAGCAGTAGACATGCCGCGAACAGGTCTGTTTGACAATAAAATACTAAAAATAATTGTTATCCCATTCCTCTAAAGTATATCATAATTATTTTTATAAATGTCCTATACTTATTAAAGATAGTTGGATATGCAATCAGAATATACACATTCGCAATTTATGGCTTTATCAAGAGCTTTAGATGGCTACTAAACTCAAAAAATGAAAATAGACATGTTATTAGATGTCATGGCTGAAAGAATATACATACTCAACTGGTGAGGTTTGGAAAATAAATGTTATGAATTAACTTTAGAGTCTCTAAATATTGTATGTACGTAAAACTTTTCATTTGGATTCTTCTCTAAATGCTTATAAACACATTCAATTTGGTTAGTTTAATATAATCATCGTTTTTGTAAAAAAGTAACGTCATAAATGAATAGAAAAGATGGTTTTTAGAGTATACATCTTTGTAACTAAAAGTGGATTATTTTAGTTATATTTATACTTCGCCACACGATTGTAACAATTGGTTTTTTACTGTCGGCATCTGTCTAATTTCAAACATTAGATTAAGATTGTTCATAGTGGGATTCATCTTACTTGGATTTTATTAATAATTTATCTATAAATTATCTTAAAAGAAATAAATAAAAATTCTTTATATATTCTGCACTGAAAGTCGTCAATAGCTAGTAAACAAAACAAAACAAAAACAAAGAAAATCGGTTGAGGGACAGACGAGAAAATGGTACCGAATCCTGTTGTCTTTGCCTTACTTACTACTTAATACTTATGCTAATAATTGCTAATTGTTTGGGATATAATGGGTGAACCAGATTGAAGGTCCCATGTTAATTGTAAATCACACTTAAACGTCAGAGATGGTTTGACATTTCTTGTGACGTTTCTACCACTAAGTAGTTGACAAATGCAACAATGGATAGGTACACTATTGAGTAGCGGCTTAAGATGGTTGAAGTCTTTTATGAAAATGGGCTTTCATATCAAAATGCATATTGTTGTTAAATTTCAGCAAACTGGTTCTGGAGGAGATGTAAAAACAACTGTGCGTGTTCGTATAGTTCATACTGCGGAAAACATTGCTGCTGTTCGCGAAAATGTAGCAGAAAATTCGTCACCTCGCTCATGTGAATTTTGAGAACATACTTCAATTTACACTCTTATAAGGATCAATTATCTGAAGAACTGCTCCGTCAATATGTCGAATGGTTGTTCGAACCACAATTCAAGAACTCAAAGGTGAGATATCTCGACTGAAGAGCAATATTAGAGCTCAATAATGCCTCATCGTATCGGAAATATAGACCATCGAATGTAGGTGAGCCGCCGAAGCCGTGGCGAGCATTAGGCCGATATTTTGTTTGACACATAATTACCATGAACTATGCTATCATAAGAAAATAAAATTAAAACCATTTACTAAATACTCTGCGTTTTATTTACAAATTAAACTAACTTTTCTTCGGGTAAAGACAGAAACATTAAGCGTTAGTCTTTCTAAAAAACAGTTATGACTGGTCTACAATAGCGCCGAAACTATTCACAAGGTCTTGATAGATGTTTGAACGAGAACTGCTAACCTCCATATGTCTTTCATCTTGCAACATTTGATGCATCGGTTGAACCGAAGTAAATACTTCAAATTATAAATTATTATGAAAGGCAAATATAATAAGTAAGGACAGAAGGATTACCTACATTAGTATATCGTAATAGGCCATAATATACGACGTTTATTCATTAAGTAACGGAAATTATTAATTAAAGTTGTCCCGGAAATTTTTCTTTGTTCTACTTGACAAACGTCTGGCAGCCAAGGGATCCGATTTTCGAAACCATTTGATTTTCGACGTAAAAATGAAGCTTAACATACGTGTTTGCTAACTTGTCAGTACATGTCCATAAATAAATTGATTTTAGTATCAAGTCTTCACCGAGAAGAAGTTGTACTCAATGAGCCAAATGTGTTTTTTTACATTTGTGGTGAATGTACAGTGAAAATGCATAGAAAACCTACAACAGATTTTATAGAAAGCCAAAAATTTTGGGTGAGCACAACCGTTGATACCTCAACTTGGTAGTAAAATGTGCAATGAAGACTTGAGACAGTGGGTCAGTCGTCAAAAAACCGTAAGAGATTCAGAGTGCCTATGCAATGGACAGAACGAAAAAATCACATCGATGACTGTTACTTCTGCTGTGTTAATTTGCGTGGCGTTAACGTTAACAAATTATTTGACCAGACTTAGAATCGGCTAAAAGATCTTCGCCACATTCATAGGGAGTAACTATTCCAACATTGAGTCCTAATCATGAACCGTCATTCGACGAAATCTTTAATAAAGTCAGTAGCGACAGTGATTTCGAAGGCATCTGCTGATATATTGGCTTAAAATAATAAAACTTGAAGTTTTATCGTACAATAGACCAAGACCTCCTACCTTTTACCCATTCATAAAAGGATATTCAGATGTGCAAGGTCTTATCCTCAAAATGGTTCTTTCAGAAAGGCAACAAATATGGTTCAGTTCTCACATCTCATTCTACAAAAAAAAAAAATTAGTATAAAAATATTGCACCCGTGCTGGGCACAATGCGTTGATCTAAATATGGTCATCTTCTTATTAGGACAGCAGAGTGGATATACCAAATATCCATGTTTTATTGTCTGTGGGATAGTCGTGGCAAGCATAAACCCTGGAAAAAAAGAGATTGGCCCGAAAGTAACACGATGGAAGTGGGAAAGCAGAACATTATAAACCCACAATTGGTACAGAGAGATACAATTATAATGCCCCTGTTGCACATAAAGCTAGCCCAAAATAAACAATTTGTTAAGGCTCTAGATAAAAATCGGCAATGGTTCTCTTATATCACAAGAAACATTCCTGGTTGAGTATAGAAAAGATAAAAGCAGAAATTTCTGATGGCCCACAGATAGGAGCATTAATAGAAGCTTCTAATTTCTTAAATTTAATGAACGATTTGGAACGAGCTGAATGGACTTCGTTTGTTGAGGTTTTTAAAATCCCTCAGAAATCAAAGTCAAATAACTACTCACAAATTGTAAATGGCATGCTATAGAACTTCAAGAACTTAGAAAGTAATATGTCCATCAATGTGCTCTACCTCCACAGTCATCTTGATGAATTTCCAGAGAATTTTGGATCCTATAGCGAAGAACCAGGGAAGCAGTTGACCAGGACCTAAAAACAAAAAAAGGAGAGGCACCAAGGCCGATGGAATCGTCATATGATGACTGACTAGTGCTGGAGTATGGAACACAATTCTCCCAATATGTCTTATGTACATGATTAATTAATAAAAGGTGATTTTCTTTGTAATTTTTTTTCTGTACTATTCAATATCTAGAAAACTACACGCAAGGAAGTCTAAATCTTTGGTATGAATGTATTCAGGATACGGTCTAAGTTAAGAAAAAAAATCAGTAGCTTGGCACTAAAACTAGTGGTTGCCAGTGTTATTCATCCACAAGTACATTCTCACTGAAATACCTATAGCAGAAAAAAAAATGAAAAGAAAAAATGTTCGCTACACTATATTGTTTATGACTTTATACACTACAATTATTTTTATAAAAATTCTATAGAAATTGTAGACAAATTATTTGTGGAGCAGTGATCTAGCCGTCTTTAAAAGTAGATAGAATTTAATTTACTGAAATAATTCTTTACAATCTATATGTAACGAGGGCTGCCTTTTATATTTCGGGATTAGAGAACAAAAACAAATTTTAATCATCGAAAATCGCTTTATTTTTTTTCAAAATATTCCCCATAAAGATCTATACACTTTTGCATGCGTTTGAGCCAATTGTCGAAGCACTTTTTGCACTCTGATTGAGGTATCTCCAAAACATGCAAAAAAGAAGTCATTTGGTAACAAGTCAGGACTATACGGCGGATGACTTATCAAATCGATGTTTTGAGTGGTTAAAAATGCAGTTGTTTGAGCCGATGAGTGAGAGCTCGCATTGTCGTGGTGAAGAGTGATCCGTCTTCGGGGGTTGGTTTTCCTCATTTCTTGGAAGACAACTGGCAAACAAATGGTTGTGTACCACTCAGAATTGACTGTTCTGTGTTGTTCTAGTGGTCCGGTTGCGACATGTCCAGTTTTTCCGAAAAACTGGCGATCATTTGCTTGGAAGTGCTTCGTGCGCGAACAACTTTTGTTGGATTCGGCTCATCTTGAAACACCCATACAGTCGACTGCTGTTTACTTTCGGGCTCATACGCGTAAATCCACGATTCATCACCTGTCACTATGTCTTAAACGTGTTTTGAAGCACCGTGATCGTATTTTTTGAGCTTTTCTTTCGACCAATCGATACGAGCATTTTTTTGAACGATTGACAAATTGTGTGGGATCCAACGCGGACAATTTTTTTTTGACATTCAAATGTTTATGCAATATTGAATGTATGCTGGTCCCACTAATGTGTAAGGTTGACTCAATCTCACGATAGGTCACATGACGATCTTGCAATATCAGTTCGCGCACAGCATCAATGGTTTCCGGAAAAACAACTGTTTTTGGACGACCTTCACGAAATTCGTCCTGGAGTGAACTACGACCTCGATTGAATTCACCATACCATCGATAAACAGTGGTCCTTGATGGAGTTTCATCGCCAAAAATTAAATTAAGTTCATCCATGCACCCTTGCTGACTTAATCCACGTCGAAAGTTGTAAAAAATAATCGCACGAAAATATTCACGATTTAATTCCATTTTTTGGCCGAGATGAATCCTTTAAGTTACTGTAAACAACACATAGCGCTCGTATGTCAAAACGTTCTGAGTACGTATAACCTAAAAAATGTCATACTTTACGATAGAGCTGTCAGTTGTCAGATTGCAGCACTAGGGTTGTCCAATCCCGAAATATAAAAGGCAGCCCTCGTAATACTGTCACCCTGATTTAAGTCAAATTATTTAAAGAAATAAACGGCCATACTTTTATTAGTAAGAGTATTATTTAAAGAAAGTGAAGAATGTATAATCGTATGCTTAAAATAATAATAGCCATGACAATGACAATCAGAACATGTTATTGTTTCAAACATTTGATTAATCGGCGTCCCACATAAATATAATTATTGAACGTTAACTCTAACAATGGTATGCACATAACCCTGCAACTATATATTTGACATCATCAAGGAAGTCGTAATTGTGCATTTCCTATCTAAAACAAACAGCAAATGTTATTGCTATCGCTATCATCAACATCGATCAAAGAGAGCTAAATTTTTAATACTAAACCGAATTTGGCGAAACTTTCACGGACACCATATTGACTCTCAGTTAAAACATTACCAACAAAAGTTTTGCGGCCTACTGACTGGTATGGATTGAGGTCAAGTTTATTTGGAGCATCTTTTAGCCCGCCGAAATCCGAGAAAAAAAATTTGAAAGCCGCAAAACAATATAGGTCGCGCCAGTCGTAGTATTAGAATATTAACAAAAGTGATGTAACGTTCCGTGTTTACATTTTGTGAATATTTATATTTTGCCATGCATTGTTTTTAGATTTGATATGCAAGAAGTACGCACACCGTGTCATCGACAGATTATATAAATAATTTATTGTTATTGGAAATTAATTAGGTATTACAGTAACACGACTGGACTGAAAATGCGAGTTTACCGCTGAGTTATTGATTTTATTTATAGGTTGAATAAAACATCAAGTGTTAATGACATTTAACTTCTTAATTTAGTCAAATTTATTTCTGTAAAGACAAGTGAATTAAGACGGTTAAAAGTTTTACATATCAGACAGAATAGCATATATTGGAATAGAAATAAATAGAAAAAAGTATTCTGAAAACTGCTATCATTTTAATCTCGTTGAAAAAAATCTTAAAGTTCATTTTTTAAGTTAATTTAGTTACTTAACAAAATTTCATGGAACCTGCTTTATAATTAAAGACAACTAAAAATGTTAAAATAATTGGCCTAATTCTCCCTTCTCTTAAATTCACGTCATAAAAGCATTTGAAATTTTAATATTTTATTTATTATAATTTTTAAATATACAAAAACATAACATATTTCATTTTTTGAAGTTAATAAATTATTATTTTTTGGCTGTAACCTTTCTAATATCTCAAAGTATTTATATGTAAGTTCAACCCCACCACCGAAATTTGAGGTTGAAGATTCAGTTTAGAAGAATGAACATTTGGGGGTCACTCATTTGTCAAAATTATTTGGAATACCTATATTTGATTAAATTTTTATTGTCTTTTCATTTCAATGGAGTTGTCAATAAGACAATTTTGGTCATTAAACCTACTTCTTCGATTTTTCCTTAACGTTATTTCTTATAAAAATATACTTTTCACAAAAGAACCCCAATAATGTTTACAATTTGATAAAATAGGGTCGAATTTCGACCACGGGGCGACCACCAGTTCCTGGAAATACGTGAATAAAAAAGTAATTTTTGCGCTCCTAATCAATTAACCCCACGAAAATTTTTTTCTCGTTACGGCCTTGTGTAAGTTCTATTATGAATAAAGAAACAAAGAAATCCTGAAAAGCCACATTTAGATCTACATGGTATGTAGACAAACATACAGGGTGAGTTTTTTTTTGATGATCAGTATGGGGATCTCGGAAACTAGCGGAGATAGAGCAATGTTTAAATTGGGAAAGATTTGCAGTTTTACTGGCCCAATTTAATGACACTTTCAGATTTTTGTAAAAAGTCATGACTTACTAGATATTTTGAAAAAACCAAATTCTGTCGATTTAGTCAAATCCCTCTAGCTCCTTTGTTTTTGATTTTATAAAAAAAGTGTAAATATCAGAATTGAAGGGATTTGTATCCCGAATATGATTGTCATGTCCTCGTTTGCGTAACAGCTCTAGTTTTCGAGGTATGACACAAACTTATCTTTTTTTGAATGGAAACCATAGTTGGCTATAACCTTAAAAAATCGGACATTTTTAAGCTTTTCAACGATATAATACTCGATACAGTTATTCATAAAAATAACGGAGTTATGGATGTTTTTCTCTCTTATTTTCACTTTTAACGTAGTTAGCCATGAAATGAAACTTAAGAAATTAAAGTACATAATAATAGTTACAATTTTTGTTCGAAAAGTCCACCATTGCTATTTAGACAAAAATGCATCTTTTTAAGATTAACATTACCGCTTTGTAATACCGCCTCCCTTAGGTCACCAACTGTCTCATACTTTCTTTTGTATACTTTGTTTTTTTTAGCGAACCCCATAAATAGAAGTCTATAACTGCCAAATCGGGTGAAGGGGGTGTCCATTCGCGTGGGCCCTTTCTTCCTATCCAAGAGTTTGGATATATATTATAAAAGTGTTTTCTTACTAATAACGAGTTATGAGCAGGTGCTCCATCATGTTGGAACCACTCAATTTCTAAACGAGTTCTCAAATTCAAATTATGCAACATGTATTGAAAAGTGTATTGCAAGAAATGCAAGTAGCGCTCCCCAGTAATTGATTCGTCATAGATAAAAGGCCCCAGAATAGTAGACCCTATGATACCACACCAAACATTAAAATCAAATTTTATCTGGGGTCGTCTTTATTCTACATGGAAAGGGTTTTCTTTAGCCCAGATATGTTCATTGTGTCTATTGAACATACCGCAGTTAGTAAATCTAGTTTCATCTGACCATAACACCTTTAATGGAAACTCTGGATTATCAAGGCACATGTACAAAACAAAATACGTCACCAGCATGCAAAGTTTGAGAAACTGAAAGTTTGTACGGGTGGAACTTGTGTGCTTTCAGTACCTTCACTACACTTTGTTGAGATGTGCCAGCTTCTGTCGCAAACTCACGAGTTGAAGTAGATGGATTTTGAGTTACCATTGCCAAAACATTTATTTGTGCTGCTTCGTTAATTTGATTACGTTCCTTTGGTGGTTTAATAAAAAATCCATATCTGCGTAAACTATCGTAAAGCCCCTTAAATGTACATAGAGATAGATTTTTATGGCATATGATATAACATTCCACCATATTCAGTTTCTCTTCGTTAGAATATTCCATTTTATAACGAAAACTTGTCAATATCGATTGTCAGTTCAGCACTACTAATGGAATTACTCTCAAATGAGGAAACGTCAAAGTGAAAACAATCTTTTTCATGGCTACCTACGTCAAACATGAAAATAAGAGAGAAAAGCTTCCATAACTCCGTTATTTTTATGAATAACTATATCGATTATTATATCATTGAAAAGCTCTAAAAAATGTTCGATTTTTTGGGGTCATAGCCAACAATCGTTTTCTTTCAAAAAAAGATAAATTAGTGTCATATCTCGAAAACGAGAGCTGTCACGCAAACGAGGACAAGACATTCATATTCGGGATACAATTCCCTTCAATTTTGATATTACACTTTTTTTATAAAATCAAAAACAAAGGAGCCAGAGTGATTTGACTAAATAGACAGAATTTCGTTTTTTCAAAATATCTAGTAAGCCATGACTTTTTACAAAAATCCAAAAGTGTCATTAAATTGGGCCAGTAAAACTGCAAATCTTTCCCAATTTAACCATCGCTCTATCTCCGCTAGTTTCCGAGATCCCCATACTGATCACCAAAAAAAAACTCACCCTGTATACTACCAGAAGAATTTAACTTTAATTTCATTTAAATTTGAAATAAGAAATTGATGATGAAGTAGCAGGTCCATAATATATTCATGCAACAATATAGTTCTTGAATAAAACTCATGAAATTGTTTTTTTACTCGCTATCGATCTCATATTTCTTGATACCGTTTGTATTTTTTCAAAATTCGAATATGTGGAAATTTCAGGGTATAATTAAAAGAAATTGTGTGTAGTAAAGGCCTACTCTGAACAAAATATGGTATTATATTGAAAGACAGCCCTGAATTCGTGGAAATTTAATGTTATCTTAGAGTCAATTAGATCAATTGTAACATTTTGTGACAATTCACAACCGTTTGTCTCAATTGTCCTGATCAGAAAGACTTGTACCATGATATAGTGTCAAATGATCCAAGTTAACAATGTTTGGTTCGTCCTTGAACTACGTTACTAGGGGTACACGTCGCTACCCTTTTAATGATTTCTTTTCTATCTCCTCCTCCCAAACACTTCGAAGTTCAGAAATTCTGAAGTAACCAACAGCAAAAAGTCTTTCTGCTACTCCTCTTGCTTTATGGTAATGGCAATCCTATCAAAAATAAATAAGGATAACAGCTTGATATTTTCCTTTCAATATTTTCTTCCGAAACCTTCGATTTTATTTTGCATTTTGTGCTTAACTAATTCTGGTGAACATTGTCAACATATCTACAAATTTTGTTACTGTGGGAATTTCTGAATTGCTTCAGTAGAAGCTTGAAGCGTCAGTATGAGAATTAACAGGCACCTGGCATTAATATAGAAAAATCCCATTTTTAAGTTTCTTTTAACTTCAAATTTTGGAAATTTCGGTAGAAGTTGGAACTAGTTAATTGTTACTGGAATATACGCATGCACCTTGTCAACTTCAGATATAAATTCTGTAACTTTGTTGTCCAAAAGTTTTATATTTTAAAATGGGCTGCCCGTTTATTAGTATTGTTTGTATTTCGATAAATTATTATATATTCTAACAATATCATAAGTAATTAATTCATAATTATTCAGATCATATAGATCTGAATAATTATGACATTTATTCTAAAAAGACAATAGCATACATACAATTTTACAAACTTAGAAAAATCAACTACTCATAAGAATAGAGAAATCTATACTTCGATGATTTATTCATCATTTATTTTAATTTCTAATTTGAATCAAAAATTTCAAAACCAAATCATAAGTTATAATATTTATGAACTTCAGCACGACATCGTAAAAACTGTAACCAGGAACAACGAAAAATGGCATTTTTTTTACATTGAAATTATGAATAATTAGCATAAATAATAACAAACTTGAATTTTATGTGAATATTAATAAGATTTTTCATACTGTTCAGACTGTAGCCAAAAAACATGTACGGGCCAATCTACGTCCTTTCTTAGAATGTTCGTTTATATGAAATCAGTAGATTGTTCCAAATAGCTAATATCTCAATAAAAGTACTTCTCAGTTACGGAGATCATAATGCTGCATTATCATAAAAAATAGAAAACTGTAAATAAGCACCTGATCAACATATATTATTATAAAAATATTATGCTAATTGTTGAAAACTAGATTATTATAGTTTCTTAGAATTTAAAATTGCCATAAAAACCACGCTCAAAGAGTAATAATTAATAGTAAGACTGGTGTCCCTGTTACTATGGGTGATCCTCAGGGGTCAGTGCTGGGACCTATATTATTTTTGAGTTATTCTTAGTCTTAACATAAGGAAAACTAAATTTATTACTTATACTGTGACCAATCTAGGTATTTATAGAGAATCCAGAATTATTCATATCCTGATATAACATAAATGAAGCTTGTTAAATAAATTATTTGGTATTACGTCCTGCAACAATTGACAAATATATTGAAGTTGTGTTGTTTCTCGCCGTTTATTCAACGGAGTTAAGTTACCAGTGATAAAATGGCCATTGCAACCCCAAATTTGTTCGTTTACTTAGCTGCAAAAGCTGTTTTTTAGGTAATTATTCTTGGTGTACTAAAAAATTTAACCATTTTCATTTATTGTTAGGTAAGGGTTTAGGTAATCTGAAATGGGAACTGGGACTGTCCATAACTATGACAGAATTGGTTGATAATAATTTATTTAATTAAAATGTTCTTCCAAAACTTTAGAAGTCATTTATTCATGCTAGATATTGAAACAACTTCTAGGAAGTGATAAAATGGTCATTAAAACCCCAAATTTTTTCATTTCTTTACGGCAAGAGCTGCTTTTTAGGTAATTATCTTTTCTGACTAACCAATTTAACCATTTATTGTTAGGAAACGATTTAATATGAAATGGAATCTGGGACTATCCATAACTATGACAGATTTGGTAGATAATAAATTATTTAATTAAAATGTTCTTCAAAAAGTTTAGCAGACAATTCTTCATGCTAGATTTTGAAACAACTAGGAAGTCTCGATCAGCAATTCCTTTATTTTCTCTATTTTCTCCAATATCGGTAACATCTCTAAGGACGAGTTGTAATGGTTGGAATTTTAAGCCCATAGACGAACTTTCTATAAATGCGTTTCCTGCCAGTTTAGTTGCCAAGTTTAGTCAAAATGTCAAAGAATTCAAATTTGTTAAATATACTGCCTCCTCCAAAATAATTACATGTTTTTCAACAAGAGCAAATTTTCGATGGTGCTTTTGTCGTACTATAGTATATGTGTATAACTTGCTTCTAAACAGATGTGGTATACCCAAATAAGTTATTAAATTAAGCAAAGTTTGCGACAAAGAATGTATATTAAAATAATTTTGAAAATGGTTTTATTAAAATTTTAGATAAAAGCCATAAATTTTATCTTAGAATTTTAACATTACTGATTTCGATGGGAGGATATTTTTTGAGGTAAACCCATAATTAGTTGAGATACCCAAAATCGCTCTTGAGGATATACAACTTTATTTTTTTTATAATTTTAAACTGCATAATTTAAATTATATTAAAGACATAACTTATTTTTGAAACTGCTTTGTCAGAAAATGGGGATTCATTCATAGGTGTCAGGAAATCTAAATTATGAATTTTGGGAGAAGGCAAATTAGAAAAGTAAAAATAAACTAACGGGAATATAACTAATGAATTGAAAGGGTTAATAAGGTATACAGACAATTTTTTTATATATTTTAAAACTCACAGCTTAAATAATCATACGAAAATAGAACTACTAACCCTAAAATTCTAAAATATATAAGTAAGTCTATGGCTTAATGCATAATACGAATTAAGAATAGTGGAAAGATAGGTACCTACATAAGATTCCAACTCTTATGATCTAAAAATATAATGAGTCTTGTTTTATAGGATTAAGCAGTGTAATATGGTTTCATGATTTTTTTATTTTTTCACATGCGCAGAGAGATTTATATAGCAATTAGAAAACAGAAAAAAAAACATTTTAAGCAAATCATCAGCCTGTTCTAAATTAAGAGTACCCACTAAAAAAATTATTTTCTTGATTTAGACTGGTGTATAAAGTGATGGGCAAATGTGTGGAACCAAGTAAATATCTCTGGAATTATTAGATATATCAAAATGAAATTTGGTGGATACTACAGTAGATTGCCTATTTGTTTCCAAATTTTTTTACAATTTTGAACTTCCTCTTTTACCGGAAGTATTGTCGATTTTAAAATTTGCAATGAAACATTTTAATGCGAATACAAAAATATCGGGTTTGATATTGTTTACTTCAATACCTACCGAGATATTAACAGAAAAGTAACTAAGGAAACGATAAATTCGATGGTAGCTAAACTCGGTTCAGATTTTATTTACGCCCGATATAAACAAACCGCCCGGTAAGGATTTATATTTCTATTGGCCAATCGGTAGCATTATACCGTCACAATCAACAGCACTGCTTGTTCCATACTCGAACACACGTGCGTTTGCTTAAATCAGGCGCAAATTAAATCTGAATCAAGTGTAGTAGTCCATGAAATTCATTGCAGAAGTGACAGTAGTTGTCAAAATAAGTTATTAATTTTTTTTTATCGTAAAAAGATTGTATTGTTTTAATTTGATCGTAATATGGCCGAATTAAGTGAAATAGAAAGAATAGAAATATTAATGATGATTGGGTATGGGGAGAGGAAAAGGACGCATCAAGAAGTTTGTGGCCTTTTTAACATTGTTCATCAGAATACACATATATCCCGTTCAGTAGTGACGAAAAGTTTGCGAAGGTACGACACAAGTGGAACAGTTAGCAATTTACCAAAAAGTGGATGGTTAAAAAGTGCAAGTAATGAAGGTGTAGCTCAAAATGTTGCTATATCTTTGGAAGGAAACCCTCACTTATCCACTACCGACCTCGCCAATATGCATGGAATTAGCCGTCGTTCAGTAGGAAGAATATTAAGGCGAGAAAAATATCATCCATACAAAATTCGCCTCGTTCAAGAACTCTCCGAAGACGATTTCGACAGACGTTTGCAATTTTGTGAAACGATGATGGATATTTGTAACCGTGATAAGGATTTTATAAGAAATGTGGTGTTTTCACACGAGGCTACATTTTGTTTAAATGTTACGGTTAATCGACATAACTACCGCTATTGGTCGCAAAGTAATCCTAATTTGGTACAAGAGGCTCATACACAACATCCCCAAAAATTGAACGTTTGGGCCAGCATTTATAACAACAGAATCATGGAACCCTTCTTCCTACAAGAAACTTTAAACGGAGATAGGTATTTACAGCTCTTGGAGGCACAAGTTATTCCGGCATTGGAGGTAAATGGACAATTACCAAATAATATCTGGTTTCAGCAGGATGTAACACCACCCCATTAAGCATTGCATTGTCCAGGATCAGTTAGATAGGACATTTCATCACAGATAGATTGGAAGAAGGGGTACTTATGAATGGCCTGCACGAAGTCCCGACCTTAATCCACTAGACTATTAGCTGCAAGAATAACTTAAGACATCCAGAGAATTACACCAGAAGTAATAGCTAATGTTAATAGAGAATTTAAAAACCGGCTTGCTTATTGTCAAGAAGTAAACGGTGCTCAGTTTGAACATCTAATACATTAAGTTTAGTTAAGTTTCAATGTTTCGAAAATCACTTAGATTTAGTTAATAATTATGATTATGTATTTCGTTAATGGATATTAGATTTTTCCTTTCCTTAATTACTTTTTCTGTTAATATCTCGGTGGGTATTGAAGTAAACAATATCAAACCCGATATTTTTGTATTCGCAATAAAATGTTTCATCAGAAACTAAAATACTATATAGGGTGTTTCATTGCAAATTTTAAAACCGACATTACTTCCGGTAAAACAGAAAGTTCAAAACTCTAAAAAAATTTGGAAACAAATAGGCAATCTACTGCAGTATCCACCTTCCAAATTTCATTTTGATATCTCTAATAATTCTAGAGATATCTGCTTGGTTCCACACATTTGCCCATCACTGTATATTAAAAACTCACTTCATGCGTTTATAATAAAAGTGCAGTATTATGTTTTGGAATTTTTCATGTAACAATTATACAACAAGTAAAAAAGCCTACGATAGGTACGCGGGGAGACGTCTGCGGCTAAGAATATATAAAAGAAAACATAAAAACCTACTAAAATTCATATGATTTTGGCTGTGCTTTAAGTTATGGAAGAAAATATGTAGAACTTACGTTAAATTCACGCATAAACTTCAATGACGACTAACTTATGCATTATGTAAACAAAATATATAATTAAAGTCGTATTTGTTAGGAATAAATACTATTTATCGGAAGTCCTATCGTAATGATAACTGCTGCAAGGTAGTTATCGCCAACGTTCGACTCAAATTTGTTGCTAATGAGTCAATTTAAATAGATCGTTTTCTTTACTAAAACTGATGACTAACTGGCAATTTATAACACAATAATAAAAATTATCACAACACGTATTCTACTTAAAATTGTTCTGGGACTACTATCAAACCGAAAACCAATAATTCGCCAATTATACACAGTAGGTGACACCTAATAAGTTAAAAAAGTTATTAGGACTTTGTAGAGTAAATTTTCCAACAGATTCGTAAAATTATTTTTATAAATAAGGTTTTGTTTATCTTCTAAAGGTTACTTGTGGCATATTCTTGATTATTTTTATGTTTTCTTTGGAAATAACACCACAATTGAAATAAAAACATGTATATTGAAAGAAAATAACAAGCGTTTCAAAATCGATTCTGACTTCGTTGTCAATGGCGTTAAAATATGTATTGAAATTTTAAATTGCAAATCGAAAACTTTCAATTTGCAATTTACATACAGAGCAGATAATAAATAAATCCTAGGTAATAGGTGCCATATGCAGAAGACAAGCCTTTAAATTGCAATGGACTGGAAATTTGAAAAAGAAGAACAAAAATCAAAAAAAAAAATCCAATGATATCAACTAGAGGACAAAAAACCAAGGAATTGCAATTATAAAGGAACGACAAACGAGCGTGCAAGGGATGCTACACCATTAACTAATACTAGATAACAGCTAATTAGATTAACTAAAATATAGCTCTTGAACATTTAAATTGATAAAATTAACTAAGAACAAAAAGTGTCAAAGTTTGTTAACGCATATTGATTAAACTTACTAAAACAGAGACACTGTGGTGAGATTCCATTTGTTCAATCTATTAAACTCTAAAAATTCATAAGCATTGTAGAAATAAATATTCTAATTAAAAATTTTGTATATTATACATCAATTATTTAGTTATTTATGAATGATGACATTTTTTTTATGTGAAATAGAAAAAAATATATGAAAACACAGGGAATAATAATCCGTTATTATTTCATTTTATTTCTATAGAAAAAAATTTTAAGTACCTTCATTTTTATGCTGCATTAATTTAATATCTATATTTTTTTTCCTGGTATTAAAACTAAACATGTATACTAGTTATAGTTTTAAAATTTATTATTTAGAATTTCTTAATTTTAAAATTTATTTCTTTAAATAAAATAACTAAAACAAATGATACTATACTAAAATTCTATTTATTCCATCTACTAAACAGTTTATTTTCACCAAATTTATAAAATAAAATATTTTAAATTATAAATTTTGAATACGTTTTTTAATTACTCAATTAATTGGAAATTATGACATTTTTTATAGGAAATTTTTTCCTGGTATTAAAACTAAACATGTATACCAGTTATAGTTTTAAAATTTATTATTTAGAATTTCTTGATTTTAAAATTTTATACTTTAAATAATCCATTCGCATAAATGTAACTAAAACAAATGATACTATACTGAGATTCTATTTATTCCATCTACAAAAAAGTTTATTTTCACCAACTTTATAAAATAAAATATTTTAAATTATAAATCTTGAATATGTTCTTTAATTATTTAATTAATGGGAAATTATGACATTTTTTTATAGGAAATATTTTAACTATGTTTAGTTTTATGGGCGTATGAATCCTAATTATTATCTATACTACGAGTGTTTTTCCTCCTGGCACTTAAACTGATCGTGTATACCAGTTATATATGTTATCAGTATTAAAATTTGTTATTTAATTTTTGTAATTAAAAAAAAAAGAAAATCCTTGAAAGAATTGATTTAAAATTTCATGTTCACATGTATTTATTGTTATAACTGATCTATGTATAAATACGCAAAGACAAAACGATTAGGTACCATTTTCTCCTATGTCTCTCAACCGATTTTCTTCATTTTTGTTTTGTTTAGTAGCTACTGACGACTTTCAGTGCAGAATGCTAATATTAATTTATAATATTGGATCATTCAATAAATAAAATATAATAAAAATTCATTATTTACATCCATACTGTCAACGTCAAACCACTGACAGTGCCGCCGCCGCCAGAGCGTCAAAACTCCAAACATAGTGTAATTATTTATAGAGGGACCAATCGTTAGATGCTGTTATATTCATAGAACATGTACTTCTGGAAGTGGCATGCAAGCGTTGTTATTTAGTGGCAAAATAGTTAATGTAATAGATCAGTAACTTTCATATTAAATATTCTTCATGATTTCATTAATATATTATTATCACAACCTTCCCGAAGGGATTGTGTAAAAAATTGTCAGACAGCGGACAATAGAGAATGTATTAAATATTTAAGTTCTCCTAGGGTTGTTGGTCCTCTCTTTTCTTTAATATTTCTGAACTTGTTTGAAACCGCAAAAGACGAAAACTTTTAAGTTGTAAAGAACAATCTTCCAATTATTATATCGAATATTTTGCCAGGAGCGGTTCCAGCCAAAAATTTGGGAGGTCATTCATTTGTCAAAAATATTTCGAATATCGACATTTGATTACATTTTTATTTTCTGTTTATTTCAATAGATTTTTTAATATGAGTGAACAATGTTGGTCATTACATCCACTTCTCCGATTTCTTCACAACTCTGTTTCTTATAAAAATATACATTTACAGTTTCATGAAATAGGGTCGATTTTCCACCACTGGGCGACCACTAGTTCTCATAAAAGTAACTAAAACAAATGCGGAGATTATATTTATATCATATATTAAACTGTTTATTTTCATCAACTTTGTAGAACAAAATATTACAAATTAAACATTTTGAAAATTGTTAAATGTATTTATAAATTTTTTTAAATAATCTAATAATAATTCATCAAATTTGTAAAAAAATTATAAATTAAAAATGTTGTATATTTGTATATAATATTTTAGAATTATTTAGTTAATTGAGAATAATGAATTGTTTTGTAAAGAAAATAAAAAAAACACAGTAGTAATAATCTGTTATTATTTCATTATATTTCTATTAATCTAAATTATTATCTATACTATTTTTGCTACTGGTAATAAAACTGAGCATGTATATGTATATAAGTTATATGTACATTATTAGTTTTAAATTTTATTTTTTAGAATTTTTTATTTAAATAAAATGTAATATTTACATTTATGTATTAAATGTATAATTAAACATGTTTCCACTAACATTTTTAGATATTTTTAAATGTAATCAATTAAAATTTCATTGCAATACAATATATGTGTTTAGGATGAGTCAATTTTGTTGATTAACGAATAAAAATAACTCACCAGTATCAATCATCTTGTCTTTGTATTCTTCTGAGAGCAACCTTAGAATTCGCACTCACAAACACAATAAAAGTCCAAAACTTAATGCACAATGTCTTGTATGACCGGCTTCGGATTCGCGAGTTCAAGCTTTCGTAATTCGTTGACCAGCGCAAGAATACCGCTGACGAAGTTGATGCAGACTAAGCAAACTTCCCACAACAGTTCCGTATAAATACGAGGCTAGTATTTTTTTCCGAAGAGGTAGAAGTACCTGTCAAGTAATTTTCTCAAACTAGTAATGATTCATTACTAATTGTTATTGTAATTATGGAATAATTTGTTATACAATTTTCCAGTAGCTTTAATGTCTGTTGTAATAATATATTTAGTGATAAAAAAATTTTCGGTGGATTTGTAAATTTCCGGACATTAAGGAAGAAAAGCGAATACACTTTTTAAGTCACGATGAAAGGTTGTAACTCAGTAAATCACTTTTACTATTATCATATTTTGTTAGTTTGATACAATAAAATGAAACGGTATAACACATCATTAAAAAAAGATTCCTTTCTACATCTCTGCCTACAAAAACGACCAAAAATCTTCGTTTTTTTTTGTTAATATAGTTTATGTTTGTTCCATATATAGAAAGAAAATACCTGGACCACCAAGCATCGCTACTGAATTCGAAACTTCAACAAATTTGCTATAAATAATAATTTATATCGTTTGAATTATTCACTTAGTTTAGTTTAGTTTAGTTTATTTATTGGTAAAGTATTACAACTGTGTGTTTTTACAAATCAAAGGTACACAAGCATGAAATGTATTAAATATGTATACAAAAGCCTATATAAAATGTTATTAAAATGGTAAGAAAATGAAATGTCCTATTTAATAATATATAGACAACACTGTACATTATAGAGGCAAACACATTAAAAATTTATACATTGAAATCACTTCCTAAGTACTCCTCAAAAGAATAAAAGGCGTGTTTTTAAAGATAATTTTTTATTTCTGCTGGCAGTGCATTGAAAAATTTAATGCCATAATAGTCAGTACCCATTCTCGTTCGTTGCAATCTGTGGTAGCTGAGAACTAATTCTCCACCTTTCCTTGTTGAATAGGAGTGAATATCGTTGTGTGTTCTGTAGCTGTTTTGGTTCTATTTCATATAGACAAGACACTGAAGGATAAAAGTGCAAGGTAGAGTAAGTAGTTTTAGCCCCACAAAGCTATCTCTACAACACTCGCGGTATTTTAAGCCTGCAATAATTCTAATACAACAGCGTTGTAACTTAAAAATTTGAGCAGAGCACGGTGAATGCCCCCAATTTAGAATCGCGTAGGACATATTGGAGCTAAAGTATCCATGATACGCTGTTAGTAAAGTGCCCCTAGATACATTTTTTGATAGGCCCCTTATAAGGAAAGTTATTTTACATAATTTGGAGCTAAGGAAATTAACATGGGCTTCCCAGGTCAACCCAGGATCAAGGTAGACCCCTAAGAACTTCACTGGTCCATCACTCTCTAGAGTCGATGGTGAAGATTGTAATGTAAAATTAATGTTCCGGCTCTTACTAATGTTGAGACTAAGCCTATTGGCTAAAAACCAATTCTCTATTTCACGCTGTTTGATTTGAGTCCACTGCAATATTGGGTCTGAAGGTTGATAGCGCAGCAATGTTGTGGTATCATCAGCAAACAGAATTATCAGGTGATTCAATAGATTGTTAAAGTTTGGCAAGTCATTTATGTATATGAGAAATAACGGCGGACCCAACACAGAGCCCTGAGGTACGCCATGCTGAATCCTGCGATTCGCGGACTGCTGAGTCTCAAAAAGAACATACTTTTCTCTTGCTTCTAAATAGGACTGTATAAGGGTAATACGGCTCGAATCAAAGTTGTAGTGAGATAGCTTTTTGTAAAGAATTTCAAAACTTATACAATCGAATGCCTTCGTTAAGTCCAGGAATGTACCATATGTATTATGCTTATTTTCAAAGCCCTCTGCCACAAACTCACTTAGTCGATTAATTGCCAGAGTTGTGCTCTTGTTGTTACGAAAACCAAATTGATTTGGTGTAAAGATATGATATACACTTCAAAGTAGTTAATCATTTGGTCTTTCAATAAAGATTCAAGAATTTTTGAGATAAGTGGCAATAGAGATATAGGCCTGTAATTAGTTACATCTTCAGGATCTCCTTTATTTTTAAAAACAGATATAACTTTTGCCAGTTTGAGAACAGAAGGAAATATGCTTTCTCGAATGCAAAGATTAAACAAGTGAGTCAGGGGTTTGCTAACTATATCAGTGAGATATTTAAGGATTCTAGAGTTGATGTCATAACAGTCTCTGCTACCACTATTTTTAATGTCGGAAATTTTATCTGAAACCATTTTTTCTGATACTGAGTAAAATTTGATCTCCAATGTATTGATTTGATAAATACTCATTGAAGGAGCTATTAGAAGAAGAAAGAGTTTTAATCAGCTCGTCTGGAATTGACACAAAGAAATCATTGAAAACCTGGGCATTGAGGTGGCTGACTTTCGGTGCTGGAGCGGAGTTCCTATGAGATTTTATTATACTCCACATGGCTGACACCTTGTTTGATGCATTAGCAATGAAATTGCCATGGGTAGCTTTTTTAGAATTTGCTATCTCTGTCCGATACAGTTTTTTGTAATAACTGACCATGTTTTTGGGTACCAAAATTGGATTTCGCTTATGAAGGAGACTGAGAGTTTGAAGTCTCCCCCTCATGTCTCTAAGGTTGTCATTAAACCAGTTAATTTTAGGGCCTTGTTTGACTTTCCGAACCATTTTCGTCTTTTGTGGCAGACTTTTATCTAAAGCGTTAGTTACGACTTTAAAAAAACTGCAGAACTGATCCTCCACACTTTTGGTACCTTCCGTGATTGATTTCCAGTTATATAGTTGTAGTTGATTATACAGAGAAGAAAGACCTTCATCAGTGATTGGTCTGAAAGTAATTCTAGTGCTATGAGTATATGAGAGTTTGAGTGGTGTATTGAATAGTAATCCGGAATGATCAGAGATGCCCTCTAGAGCAACGGGAATGAACTTTTGGAAACAAATCATAGGAATTAAAAAAGAAGTTGAGATAGTCAACCTCCTTGCAGTTCCGCAGTTCATAATGCACATTGAAGTCGCCAATGACTATAATGTTCTCTGTATGATCAATTTTTTCCAGAACCAGAGACATGACCTCTAGATATCTATCCAGATCGCCTTTAGAAGATCTATATCCTGTTACTATTTGGGTGTGTATAGAGGAAATATACTTATGAACCCTGTTATTGTTAAAGAAATGCATGTTCGGTTTTTCTTCACGAAACATATTATAATTTTGATATTTTAAACTGATAAACATCTGAAAATGTATATATGTAATTATTGAAGTCTGTATGTTATTCAAAAATCTAACTAATTCTTTCGTGTGATTTCAATCCTAGGACTCATAGGGAACGCGTTACGCACAGTACGACTCCCAATTTGAAGTCTCTGTGAGCTAGTTTTCCCAAAAACTCCTAGATGTCGAAATTCATTTCCCGATAAAATAATAATTTTAGATATTATTAAAAATAAAGGTATAAAAGTTGCATGTATTGATTTCATTATAGGTTTGTGACTTTATAAAACTTCATAAGAAGAATAACATTTTTGCTAAATGATATTCATAAGAAACTTTTACATTTGATTCCAACTTATAAAGACACACTGAATATAGAGACCAATTGAGAACCTCCATCTTGAAGTTGATTAGCCGATTTATTTATAATATATTTCAAATTTATTTATTTAACGTTTTTATAAGGTTACTACATAGCTTAGGTCATTTACAGATAAATGACCTTTTGGTGATAAAATTAATAGTAGAACGAAACCAACAGCAACGTGATCTAATGATAAAACATGACTAATTAATATAAAATTCAACATTTTTTATTGGTGCATTTTTGTTTTTTAACAAAAAACCCTAAAAAATCGGTAACAATTTAGTTTTTCACATTTTACACAAAATCCATCTATAAAACCGGGTTTGCTACTATAGGAATGTTGAACACAAATCAAATACCTACAAAATAAGCTGCTATACACTCAACTTCATTAATTGGTTTTTTAGACAATAGAACATTTAACCTAAATTAAATTCCAAAAACATAAATTCCAAAAAAATAAATAAGTTTAGGTATTCTATTTTGCTAAATTTACTACATAAATCTATATTATGCAAGAAATATAAATATGTGTCGCATTAATTAAAATGTGCGTTAAGATTATTTATTATAAGGATACCTACCTGTGAAACTCACAGGTAGCACCCCTTAGTAATTTTCCGAATGGACTAGTCCACAAAAATTGATACGAAATGGCCAAATATTTTAAATAATTATATGTACAATGCTTTAAATTTTGGAAAAGTGAAATGAGGGATCCCCAGATCAATTCTTCTACTTTCCAAGGGTGGTTTATTTACAACAATAGGGTTATACGGTGAGATAATATAGCCTTTCAAAAAATATATGTCTTCCATAGGATTGATAAAAATTTTGCAAAACTACCGAGACTACAGTATTTATTTTTAGAACAGGAATTGTGTATGAGAAGATCTATCGCTTTAGTTAAAAAAAAATGTTTTAGTTATAAAATAAAAAAGCCATTATTATTTTTTTTGGGAATTTCCGATAAACTTAAACTTAAACTTAACATTATGCCGTTTAAACGATCCGAATTCCTTGAAGCGATTTCAAGTAATCGCCCAACACGAATAAAAACAATATAACCAGATCCAATTTAGAACCTCCTCCTTTTTTGATTTGACTTACATTTAATATTTTTGGAGTTACTACGGGCCTTCCATACTTTTGGAATACCCTGTGCCCGGTGAATTTTTAAATAGAGAGAGAATAGTTTCAAGAAAGATTAAAGTAATAATTTGAAGTTCAACAGTGTTTGTGTAGAAAACGATTTTGATAACTGATAAAGTTATCTTAGAGATATTGTTAGATGTATCCATAAAAATGTTTTCCGAGTGCAAATCGGTTCCAACTTTCCCATTTATTTTGGAATTCAAGCTCTCAACTACTAAAATATAACTAACATGAGTAGTTAGTTATATTTGAGACAAATAATGGGTGAACCAATCTTAAGAACCGATGTTAATTGTGAACCAGTTAATTTTCAAATAAAAATGTTTAGTTTCTTGGCCAGCATAATCAACTAATTTTGAAAAAAGTCTTCAATTTACAACCTTATAAGGTTCAATTATTTCAAGAATAAAAGCATACGGACTATTCCAAGCGTCGCACAGTGCAGCAGATTCCCAAAAAGGTGGCCAAAAGTAAAAAAATAAACGTACTAATAGGAATTTTTTTGTTGTTGTGTTGATATTAGAATATCCCCAACTATCATAAATAACTGACAATATTGTTTAATTTCTTTTACTTGCGCTAAAATAGTTGTCATAACGATACTTTTGTTAAACTGCCAACAACAGTTATCTAAATTATTGAAAGATAGAGTTTTTCCA
The DNA here is from genome assembly GCA_034190945.1 of Octodonta nipae. Classification (NCBI taxonomy): domain Eukaryota; kingdom Metazoa; phylum Arthropoda; class Insecta; order Coleoptera; family Chrysomelidae; genus Octodonta; species Octodonta nipae. Next base: position 109,936,238 of record CM067221.1, on the reverse strand, counting down.
AGTAAACTAAACAATTAAGATCTATTTTTATAGACAAGAGGAAACATGCAATTTTCTTCTGAATGTATGTACAACGTAATAATGTAATTAAATTTTTTTCGAGAGTGATTTACCATCCATATATTTTTTTCCAAGACATTAATTAATTATTTAGTGTTAATACTTAAAATCCTTTAATTTTTACGTTTTTTTATGAAAAAGTATTATTGCTCCGTGCTGCTCCGTTATATAAAATGATGGAGGTTGTTCTTTAATGTTTGAAGACGCGAGATGTAAAGCCGACATCTAGGATTTTCGAGAGAATTAGCACACAGAGGTTCCGAATCTGGAGCCGTTCCGTGTAATTGCTGTTCTCCCTTAAATCCTAGGACAGAATGTCACGATAAAATGTTCAGGTTACTTCACCTGTCAGAGATATTGAATACTCTCTTCGAGGTGTCATTCCATTGTACGCAAGACAATATATATTATATATAACATATATTGTTTCTGGTCAAGGAACCTTCATCAGTTGCGCTTCCCACAATTGAATGTCCTCTCGAACACTTCTTTATGTATTTGATACATTTCGTTAAATTTGAAGACGCGAGATTAAGGCCGACATCTAGGATTTTCGAGAATCCTAAATGTATCAAATACATAAAGAAGGTTCCCTGACCAGAAACAAAATATGTTATATATAATACTAGCTGTCGCCCAGTGGTCGAAATTCGACCAATTGTGTCAATATCTCTGGCAGGTTAAGTAACATGAAAATTTTATCGTGAGATTCTATCATAGGACTTTAGGGAGAACAGCAATTACATAGAACGGATCCAGATTCGGAACCTCTGTGTGATAGTTTCCTCGAAAATCCTAGATGTCGGTCTTACATCTCGCTTCTACAAATAAGTAACGAAATTCAAGTTTTTTTCAGATATAATTCATAGAACTTTATTTGTGTTCAAATTCGTAATTCTTAATTTAATATGACAACAATTCAACTGCTACTGGGCTACCCTACATATTTATTTTTTCTAACACCCCTGTATAGCTATAATTGCACTCAATTCTCTAACATTTATTAAAATCCTCATTATAATAATTCCATCTCATTATATATTTCCACCAGCCTGTATATGCAACTGCTTTTGGACCACGCATAATATTTTTTAACATTTTTCAACCACCGGGTAAACCATTCTGTATATGCCACTGCCTATGACCCACCAGATTTACTCTTTTTGTTTATGAAATTTTTAATTATCTTCTGTAACTATAATTCTACTCCGACCTATATTTCAATCATTATATATATGGAACTCTTCGTGGTCTACTCTATAAATCATTTCCTATTCTAACATTTTTTATAACCATCCTGTATATCTATAATTCCTCTTACCCTATATTTTATCTTAACTATATATACAACTGCTTATGGGTTACGAAATGTTGCATTTCCATTTCCGCCACCCTGTATATGCATCTATGTATAACATTTTTTGCACCACCCTGTATAACTGTAATTTTACTGCACCTTCTATTCCAAGAACCCTGTAAATTCAACCGCTAATGGGCTTCCCTATATAATTATTTTATTAGTTATAATTGCACTCTACTCTATATTTTAAACACCCTAAATATGCAATTGCTTATGTGCCACCCATTAAAAAAATTATTTCTAACATATCTGGAATCGCCCTGTATAATTATGATATTCAACGATTACTTTACCCACTAAATAATAACAACGCTTGCATGCCACCTCCAGAAGTACATGCTCTAAGTATATAATAGCATTGGTCTGTCTATATATAATTACTCAATGGTTTGAGTCTGGCGGCAGCGGCACATTCATTTGTTTGGCATTGACATTATTGATGTAAATAGTGAATTTTTATTATATTTTATTTAATGAATGAACCAATATTATAAATTAAGATTAGCATTCTGCACTGAAGGTCGTCAGTAGCTACTAAACAAAACAAAAATGAAGAAAATCGGTTGAGAAACAGAGGAGAAAATGGTACCTAATCGTTTTGTCTTAGCCTATTTATATATAGATATATTGTCTTGCGTACAAAGGAAACAAAAACTAGCTGCCCGAATTTGATGGATTTTTTTTGTTGAAGTTTTTGAAAAAAATTCGTGTTAATCAAGAAAACAACTACTTGAGAAAGGAGTTTCAAGTGTCTTGCATTACTAATATTTCGAAAATATTAGATCCTTTTTGATTAATTACTTTTTCAATAATAAATAAAGATCTACTATTGAATATGATAATACTACTGAATCATGATTTTTCAATTAATGTGTAGCATTGACAAGAAAAGATTTATTCGAGGCAGTAGCAAGCTATTTCGTGTGGTTATGATATAAATATTGAAAAGTTTTTATGGAATTTTACTGCTGGTACTACATGCCAACTACTATTCAGAAGTTGTTAATTCATGGCCCTAAAATAATAGCTCATTCATTGCTACCTATTGGACAAACGTCCGAAGTAGCGCAGGAATCGTGCAATGAAATTTTCAAAGAATTTCGTGAAAATTTTTCTCGTAAGTGTTAGCGATCAAAAACAATGCAGGATATAGTTTTTAGATTTTTGGTTACATCTGATCCTTATGTATCAAGTTGTCGAAAATTATCAGCTAAACCACTGAACTCTCTATCAAGTGAAGTTGTTAATTTACTATTACCTCCAGATATAGCATCGACAAACACTTGAAAAGATCTACAACACGATTTTTCAAGTACAGAATGTTCAATATCAGAAGATACTGATGCATCTAGAAACTTATCATCTGACGACGAAACAGACTTTTTTTGTAAAAATAATTAATCTTATTCATTAATATATAATACAAAAATGTTGACTGTGACTGCAATTATCCACTTATAGTCCTTTGATAAATATTCAGTTTTTCCATTTAACTAAACAGAAAACAAATCGGACTTATAGACCATATTATGTCCGCCATATTGAATCTGCAATTTAAAAAAAAGTTATACTGATATCAAATTCGTAATTAGTGAATTTTCGAATTTTGGTCACACTTTTTGGGAATCGGCCGCACTGCGCCTCGTCAATGGTTGTTCGAACACACTGAAGTGGATAAAGACTTTATGAAGAAAATCATCTTTGGTGGTAAGGCATACTTTCATGGCAGTGTGTTCGTCAACAAGCAGATTTGCTGCATTTGGGCAAATTAGAATCCAAGAGGGCCTCTGGAAATTGGAAGATATGGACCCCAACAATATTTGGTTCTAACAACATGGTGCAACTCGCCACAGAGCTAACGAAACATTAGCTTTTGCGCGAAAATATCAATGACCTTGTTACCTCACGGCGTGGTGATTTCAATAGACCGCCAACATCTTTCGATTTGGTGCCGATTGACTTTTTTTGTTTTTTCTTTGAAAAAAAAATGTGTATGCCGATAAGCCTATAACAATTCAATAGCTATAGGATAAGATAACTTTGGCACATTAAGGATATTGAACCTCAATTATGCCTCAGGGTCATAGAATATGTAAACCATCGAATGGCGCTGAGCAGTCAAAACCGTGGCGAGCATTTGACCTATATTTTGTTTCACTCATAATTGTCATGAACTATAGTATAAGTTTCTATATTCTTCGTATTTTATTTACAACTCACATTTACCTTTAATAATGGTTCGCCCTTTATTTCACCAACTTATTGTTTCTAATAATTTTGTAATAGCATAAGTGTCGAATGCTTACTTATCTTTAGTAACGCGTTGAATCCTAAACAAGAAGTGAAAGAACGAGAAATTCGTTATATTGAAATAGCCCAAATGTACGCTTATGTACAAAGTAAATGTAAACCTGCCAGAACTCAGGTAGAAAGAGGATCCTTAGTACTTATAGTCTCGCCATCATATTTCAGAAACATGTCAATCAAAGTTAAAGAGTTCTAAAATATCGTTTGAGGATATATTCGGGAAGGGATGATGATGTCTAGCAATATGATCTCCAATCGAAATAACATGTTTTCTTCATTTTGACTGTACAGGGATATTCCTCTCTTTTGTTTTTTCTGCCAAAGATAAGTATTTGAAATTTAGATCAAAGGGAAAATTTAAGATAAGTATCACACAATATGCAAATCTATTTATATCATAGAGGTCATACTTAGAGTACGTCCTTTATCAACTTAGAGCTTATACTCCAGGAGGTAGCCTGCAATTCACCTATTTCGTGCCAAGACTAGAAACAAGACCGTAGATATCGGAGGGGGAATCTGGAGCGAGATTGTCAAAAATTCAATAAAAACAGAAAAAAACGACAAAATTCGGATAGCCAGCCATAACTTTACTATTTTCATTAAAAAATTCTAAACCCATCATTTTATTCCGGATAGACAACTCATCTACTTAATTACAAGCTGTGAATATTGTGTAAGAAATTTAATACCCTTTTTGCAATGCAATGCCGACATCTATTTCTTCTCAGAAATATTTTTTGTTAATTTTGTTTAATATGCTTTGAATTAAATAAATTTGATTTTTTTAAATAATTTATTTCGATAGAAATTCATATACAAAATATTTCGTATTAAATACCTCCAAGTTTGTAACATACCATATATAAGGATCGCCCAGATGCATGTAAGGCCAGCAGAACCTACCACTGACCTAGGAGCGCCATTTAAAGTAGATACAAGATCAGTTAGTCAATTAACGTTAGATCTTCTATTTATTGATTACATAATCATTCTTCACTTTTCTATTCACTACATAACATAACTAATCGAGAACTAGTCTACTAGTGTTCTAATCTACTAATCAGGTACTAATATTATCTTACATATATATATATATATATATATATATATATATATATATATATATATATATATATATATATAAATATACTTATATGCTTATATGTATATAATGCTACGTGACTAGCAGAGATGTCGTGATAATGTGCCTTGATACCGTTTACGTAATACAAAGTATTATAATAAAGTAGTCTGGCATGAAATGAAATAATTTGGTCAAGTGCGAGTTGGACTCGCATACTTAGGGTTCCGTACCACCTTCAAGATTCGAATATTCCAGTTTCAGACAAACAGAGAATGAGTGAATTTTCTTGTATTTACCCTTATATCTTTTAAAGGAAGCGTTATGAATTTATAAAAAATATACACTTTGATTTTCCACACATAGACTTTTTATTTTATCTGCTTTAGGATTCGCTTGATTTTTATCACAATACATATATATTTAATTTTATAATTTGGCCCCCAAAAAGCAACATTAGAGTTATTTTACTAATAAACTTTCAGAAATGCCTTTTATAATCTACTGTCTGAGTTTTGAGGCTCTGTAGATTGGAAGAAAAACGACAAAATAGGTCAAAGTTTAAATTATAAATTATTAAATCTGTTATTCAAATTATTTAAAAATGTAAATAAAATATATAGTGTAGTTTCTAAAGTGGGAATTAAGTCGATGTTTAATATTTTTAATATCTTTTATACAAATGACTTAAAAATATGATATATTTGTAATTCACATAATGAGGCTTTTATCTGATATATTACTTGATGCGTTTGAAAATTGAATCTTTATTTTCCATTTAATTGTATAATTTGTCCCTAAAATTACTATGGGTTTTTTTTAGTAATTTATTTTCCGTTTAATTCTATTATTTGGAGACCAAATAATAGAATTAGGTATTTTTTTCATATTTTTCCTATAAACAAAAAAATGAGGTCTTAGAGATTGGGGAATAACGGGGAGGATGGGTAATTTTTTAAAATATTTATTATTATATTTTAAAATATATTAAAAATTAAAAAATATATATTTGTACCTATTCGTCATAATGAGCTCTGGGATTTGATATATTACATGAGCCGTTAGGAACAATTATAATTTTTTATTTTCCATTTAATTCTATAATTTGCCTCCCAAAATGAATATTAGGGGTTTCTTCTTATTTTTCCAGTAAAGTTCAGGTGAGGGGCTATACTTCTAGTTTTTCAAAATTTTTCAGCTTATGGTTTCGGAGATAAGGGGGGAATGGGTAAATTTTTTTATATTTTTGTTAATATCTTTTAATTAATTTATTTTATATATATGGAAAAAATATATTTGTTTTCTTCATCATGAGCCCTTTTATTTGATATATAACATGTTGGGTTAGAAACAATTTTAATTTTAATTTTCCATTTAATTCTATAATTTGCCCCCCAAAATAAATATTAGGGGTTTCTCCTTAATTTTCCGGTAAACTTCAGGTCAGAACCTATAAATCTATTTTTTTTCAAAACTTTACGTTTTATGGTTTCGGAGATAAGGGGGAGGGGTAAATTTTGGTTTATTTTCGTTAATATCTTTTTGAATAATTTTTTAATATGAAAAAAATATATTTGTGTTCCTCACAATGAGACCTTTCATTTGATATATTACATGATGCGTTTGAAATTTTTTTATTTTTAAATTTTTATTTAATTCTATAATTTGCCCCCAAAAATTAACATTAATGGTTTCTCCTTAATTTTCCTGTAAAGTTCGGGCAACGCTCTATATTTCCTATTTTTTCAAAATTTTAGGCTCAGTAGTTTCGGGGATCAGGGGGGAAACCGTCGATTTTTTTAGATTTCCCCCCAGAAGTACCGCTAAAATCAAATTTTTTTCTTTTACGATATGTACTCCTGATCGGGTCATCAAACTATACATTGATACCAAATTTCAACCTCTTTCGTCCAGTAGTTTAGGAGAAAATGGCTGTGATGTGACAGAGGCAGAAATCCTGAGTGATATTATAAGGGTATCCGTATATTGTATATATGGAACCCTAAAAACACAGTTTTGCATCTAAATATTTAATTTTAAACACTCAACGCCGTTTCAACAACTCTAAGTTGTCATCAAGGAGTAGACCAAACTAAATCTAAATTACAATGTTCTCTAATTTAAACCAACCAGTAAACTATTAGCAACTTACAGTAATTAGTACAAAGGGTAAATCTCAAGTACCTGAATTCTTAATAATAAGTGAAAATAAACACTAAGTTAAATGCTGTTTTTCTTTCATTATGAATATAAAAGATTAAATTGTGCGAACATTATTTAAGTAGATATCTTTTAAATATCAAAGCACCTCCAGACTATTCTTCATAATAGCTGTTGTAATATAGTTTAATAAAAAAGTGTCCGTCAAGACGCATTAAATTAGGGTGGCGCTGATGCAGCCAGATGGATTTTAAACAGCATGCCAGAAGTCTTTAGAACTCGTAGCTAAAAGCGGACAAGACCGATAGCTTATAATAATATTATTATAAACTTGACTTTTTGGGGAGTTCTACTTTCATTTGTATCTACTCTCCGTAAACCCTGCCTTTATTACGACTTGTGACGTATGACAAGTCTTTAATTTAAAATATCACAAACTCAGAACTGAATGTTTATTAGAACGAAAAGCAAAAATGTTGTGCTGGTATTGTATATTAATGGGACGTTGTATTTGTTCATTTACAATAACTTATTGATTTTCTGTAAACGAAGAAAATGGTCCCTGTTTCTTACACAGAAAAGTTGGATGGGTATTTCAAGATCACAGAAGTGTGGTGTCGGTTGAAAAGTCTGGAAACAAATGCATTGCATTTCGCTACCATAATTATCTATTTTTGTATGTATAAGTGTGGGACTCCGTTGAAAAGTTTCGCTTCAAAAATCGATCTACGCTGTAGTTTTTAGTAACCTGCCTTTCAGTGTAGGACATAATCAATAGCCTAATTGTTTAAATTTGCTTAAATCTGATATATATCATTACCTTTGCACCCGAAACATATTTCTAACGATTTTTGTGGGGTGCCGGTTAATTATCCGAACGTTAGTAAAAATTCCTTCCAGAATTCGGATAACACCTCACTAATACTGTTTCCCCATAATGAGGAAGTAGATATTACCGTCATTAAAAACAAATTTAACTTATAACATACCGACTATCTGTAAAGATATACGATTAAGATTATAAAACCGGTAATATAGAACAGGTCAGTGTAAATGATTCCTAATAACCGTTAACAGTGATAATAAACATGTTCAAATAATTATTCAACCAAATGAGCTAATTAAAAATTTCGTACTATAATAAATGTAAAAATGCTTATGCTATCCTTTATTTTTGTAACATTTTGTGTTTGTTACAGTTCTAATAGAGTTACTCCACAGAAACATCGCATTTCATGAAAGTGACGCATTTGGTCGTTTAAAATGATTCATCTCAATAATTCTGATCTGATTCATCTCAATAAAATAGTTATTAATAAATCAAAGATTGTTAATATCAAGGTTGTTTAGTAAACTAAAAAACAAATTGTATCCAAAATATCACAATTACATTGATATTCTGTCTAACATGTTGCATTCTGTCAATGTCTACAAGATAAAACATTGACAACTGGGTTTGGCGGACATTCAAAATGACCTAACCTAATGGTATAAAGTTACAGAGTGACCACTTCGATATTGAATTCTCAAATTTACATCAATTGTTAAATAGAAACTAATCCTTCTATCTAAATATATTGATACGTATCAAAAGAATTCACATACATCTAGAAAAATGTATGCAAATTCCGCAGTGTAGAAGAGTGCCTCTGATTTGTTTTATTCGTAGTTCGTGGTTAGGAATTCCATCTACGTTCAAAATTTGTCTATTTCTTTCTGTTTGAAAATAGTAATTTTGATCCTATTAATGTTGTTAACCTCTTTATGATTTCTTTTATTGTTTTGTCCCATGTTGTTCTTGGACTTCTTTTTCTACATCTACCACGCATCATAGCTTCTCGCACTTTGTGGTAGCATTGGAGTTGTTGGTTTATCATAGATGGACTTACTAATACGTCATAAGAAAAGTTAATCAGAAAGGCAATATACAGTGATGGGCAAATGTGTGGAACCAAGCAAATATCTCTGGAATTATTAGAGATATCAAAATGAAATTTGAAAGGTGGATACTGCAGTAGATTGCCTATTTGTTTCCAAATTTTTTTACATTTTTGAACTTCCTGTTTTACCGGAAGTAATGTTGATTTTAAAATTTTCAATGAAACACCCTATATAGTATTTTAGTTTATGGTGAAACATTTTATTGCAAATACAAAAATATCGGGTTTGATATTGATTACTTCAATACCTACCGAGATATTAACAGAAAATTAATTAAGGAAATGAAAAATCTAATATCCATTAAAGAAATACATAATCATAATTATTAACTAAATCTAAGTAATTTTCAAAACATTCACACTTAACTAAACTTAATGTATTAGATGTTCAAACTGAGCACCGTTTACTTCTTGACAATAAGCAAGTCGGTTTTTAAATTCTCTAGTAACATTAGCTATTACTTCTAGTGTAATTCTCTGGATGTCTTGAGTTATTCTTACAGCTAATTCTTGCAAATTATTTGGTCTATCAACATAAACCTTAGACTTTAAGTATTCCCACAGAAAATAGTCTAGTGGATTAAGGTCGGGACTTTGTGCAGGCCATTCATAAGTACCCCTTCTTTCAATCCATCTGTGATGAAATGACCTATCTAAATGATCTCGAACAATGCGAGCGTAATGGGGTGGTGCTCCATCCTGCTGAAACCAGATATTATTTGGTAATTGTCCATTTACCTCCAATGCCGGAATAACTTGTGTCTCCAAGAGCTGTAAATACCTATCTCCGTTTAAAGTTTCTTGTAGGAAGGAGGGTCTCAAGATTCTTTTGTTATAAATGCCAGCCCAAACGTTCAATTTTTGAGGATGTTGTGTATGAGCCTCTTGTACCCAATTAGGATTACTTTGCGACCAGTAGCGGCAGTTATGTCGATTAACTGTAGCATTTAAACAAAATGTAGCCTCGTCTGAAAACACCACATTTCTTATAAAATTATTATCAGGGTTACAAATATCCATAATCGTTTCACAAAATTGCAAACGTCTGTCGAAATCGTCTTCGGAGAGTTCTTGAACGAGGCGAATTTTGTATGGATGATATTTTTCTCGCCTTAATATCCTTCCTACTGAACGATGGCTTATTCCATGCATATTGGCGAGGTCGGTAGTGGATAAGTGAGGAGGATTTTCTTCCAAAGATATAGCAACATTTTGAGCTACACCTTCATTACTTGCACTTTTTAATCGTCCACTTTTTGGTAAATTGCTAACTGTTCCACTTGTGTCGTACCTTCGCAAAGTTTTCGTCACTACTGAACGGGATATTTGTGTATTCGGATGAACAATTTTAAAAAGGTCTCAAACTTCTTGATGCGTCCTTTTCCGCTCCCCATACCGAATCATCATTAATATTTCTATTCTTTCTTTTTCAATTAATTCGGCCATTTAACGATCAAATTAAAACAATACAATCTTTTTACGTTCAAATAAAAAAAACTAATAACTTATTTTGACAACTACTGTCACTTCTGCAATGAATTTCATGGACTACTAAACTTGATTCAGATTTAATTTGCGTCTGATTTAAACAAACGCACGTGTATTCGACGGCTGTGAGGGTATAATGCCACCGATTGGCCAATAGAAATACAAATACTTACCGAGCGGTTTGTTTATATCGGGCGTAAATGAAATCTGAACCGAGTTTAGCTACCATCGGATTTTTCCTTTCCTTAGTTCCTTTTCTGTTAATATCTCTGTAGGTATTGAAGTTAACAATATCAAACCCGATATTTTTGTATTCGCAAAAAAATGTTTCATCAGAAACTAAGATACTATACAGGGTGTGTCATTGCAAATTTTAAAATCGACATTACTTCCGGTAAAACAGTAAGTTCAAAATTGTAAAAAAAAATTGGAAACAAATAGGCAATCTACTGCAGTATCCACCTTCCAAATTTCATTTTGATATCTCTAATAATTCCAGAAATATTTACTTGGTTCCACACATTTGCCCATCACTATATAACAATTGTAAAATGTCTTAGGGTACCCTACTTTGGATATTTATTACCAGTATACTTAAACAAACACAACCACATAAATATACGAATGAAAAAAGTTATTAAACTATATTATAGAATGAAGAATATAAACCACTATATGGATCAGTATTCTCGTTTGTACGCAAAACATGGAATGCAAATAAAAAAGAAAAAAAAACACACTTCCTTTAACAGAAGTGAAATACCTAAGAAGAGCACAAATGTCTCAAGAAAAGACAGGATAAGAAAGCAGGGTAAAAGAAAAGAACAACTTTTAGAACCCAAAAATGACTAAATACAAAGGAAAATGATTAGTTGATGGGGCTGAATAAACTGACGACACAAAACATCAGATGCTGTCTTAATTCTAGGTTTAAGGTGTCGTTACAGAAGAACGTTCTCATGATTTATAAGACTGTTTAATACGGTTTTTAATTTCTGCTTCAGTGTCCAGTTTTTCTGTAATTATACTACCTAGCTACTGGAACTATTTGACTCGTTGGCATTGTATCGTATTTCTTTGTTTATCTTAGTCCCAAATCTTTTTCTGAGGCACCAATTTTACTTATCAATTACTTTCGTCAAGCTTTCATTCTTTTGTACGCAAGACTACATATATAATATATATTGTTTCTGGTAAGGAACCTTCATCAGCTGCCCTTTCCTCTATGAACATACGTATTCTTTTGAAATACTTTTTAGAATTCAATTATAATAAATATTAAAATTTACTAAACTTCCCTTGTAAGTGTTTTTTACTCTTCAAAGATCTTGTCTGATTGAAGTGTGGGAGTTCTTCCCTGGCTACTCGTCCTCTAGTAGAACTATCTTTGTTCCCTCGATTATTCTCTTGTTTAAATGCGCCTCATGAGCTCTTAGAGATTTCTTGTTAATGTGTCTGAGACTTAGAGCATACAAATATAGTGACAAGACTAGAAAGAGCGGGCAATAATGAGAGTATCATGTTATCTCACTTGGTGGGTGAAAGCAGCCAATAAACTGCATAGTGAACGTAGCTCATTGGAACCAGCTCCCAATCGAGTTAAACAGTCTCTTGTTCTCTCTATTACCCTCTCTTTCTGGTCGTCTCAAGATATTTGTGAATTGTAGGCTACCTCCAGAAGTATAAGCTCTATGTAGATATCGATCATCTCCCGTCAACTTATTTGTCAGTTAAAACATATCTGATGGTATGTTGATGAATATCATTTATTTGAGATCCGTGATCTATGTCTTCAAGACCTTCTTTTAATATTTGATCGGAGTTATCATTAAACAAGAGAGGTGAGAGAAAATAATCTTGTCGGACCTCACGTTGTATTTTTAGGTTTAGAGTTTTTAAATTTCCTGTCCCGACTTGGGCTGATTGGCCCCAATAAACGTTTTAAATAATTTGGGTATTCATTCTGACTCGACGTAGCATACCTAATAGTTTGGTGTGTCATACCCTCCCAAAGCCCTTTAACAAGTTAACGGTCATTATCATCATAAACTACCATCGTCAAAGGTCTGTGCTCCAGCTCCAGACAAATTTAAGCGGTTTATCCGGAGATTTTCAGAAAATCATTTTATAGCTTTTTCATTTCTCTGCCAAAATTCCTTTGTAAATATTGCGATATCGTCAACAGTTTTAAAGTTATAAGGGAAAAAACACAAAACAGTCTATTTTTTTAATAAAAACCGACTTTAGTGACGAATTGTGGTTTTTAGGGTTCCGTATATACAATTTACGGATACCCTTATAATATCACTCCGGATTTCTGCCTCTCTCACATCACAGCAATTTTCTCCTAAACTACTGGACGGAAGAGGTTGAAATTTGGTATCAATGTATAGTTTGGTGACCCGATCAGGAGTACACATCGAAAAAGATCCTCCCCTGATCTCCGAAACAACTGAGCCTACAATTTTGAAAAAAAAAATAGGAAATATAGAACGTTGCCCGAACTTTACAGGAAAAATAGGGAGAAACTATTAATATTAATTTTGGGGGACAAATTATAAAATTAAATATAATATATCAAATGAATTATCTCATTCTGAGGAACATAAATATATTTTTTTCATATTTTAAAAAAAGTTAGTTAAAAGATATTAACGAAAATATACCAAAATTTCCCATTTCCTCCCCCTCCACCCCTTATCTCCGAAACTATAAGACGTAAAGTTTTGAAAAAAACTAGAAGTATAGGGTCTGACCTTCAGGTCAGGTGGAAAAATAAGGAAAAATAAGGAGAAACCTCTATTTTTAATTTTGGGGGGCAAATTACAGAATTATATGGAAAATATAGAATTAAAATTATTTCTAACCCATCATGTTATATATCAAATGAAAGGGATCATTATGACGAAAACAAATATTTTTTTTTCATATTTTAAAAATATATTAATTAAAAGATATTAAAAAAATATTTAAAAATTTACCAAATCTCCCCCCTTAACAGTAAAACCATACGCTGGAAAATTTTGAAAAAAATGGAGGTATAGCCACTCACCTAAACTTTACTGGAAAAATAAGGAGAAACCCCTAATATTCATTTTGGGGAGCAAATTATAGAATTAAATGGAAAATAAAAAGTATAATTGTTTCTAATGGATCCTGTAATATATCAAATCACAGGGCTCATTATGACGAATACAAATATAATTTTTTATTTTTTTTAAATAAATATTTTAAAATATATTAAAAAATATTTAAAAAAATACCCATTCACCCATTATTCCCCAAACTATAAGAACTTAATTTTTTTGTTTACAGGAAAAATATAAAGAAATCCCTAATATTAATATTAGGGGCCAAATTATAGAATTAATAAAAAAATATTTTTAACGCATCATGAAATACATTAAATGAGAGGAATGAGGAATACAAATAAATGTTTTTCATATTTTTAAAATTAATTGTTTACAAGATATTAACGAAAATATTAATCATCGACTTAATTCCCACTTTAGAAACTACACTACTTAAATTTTGAAAAACATATTTTATTTTGAATTTTTAAATAATTTGAATAACAGATTTAATAATTTATAATTTAAAACTTGACCTATTTTGCCCTTTATCTTCTAATCTTCAGAGCCTCAAAACTCAGACAGTAGATTATAAAAGGCGTCTCTGAAAGTTTTTTAGTAAGCTAAAACTCTAATTTTAATTTTTGGGGGCCAAATTAGAAATTTAAATACATATGTATTCTGATAAAAATCAAGCGAATCCTAAAGCAGATAAAATAAAAAGTCTATGTGTGGAAAATCAAAGTGTATATTTTTTATAAATATAAAACGCTTCCTTTAAAATATATTAGGGTAACTATAAGAAAATGCACTCATTCCCTGCTTGTCTGAAACTGGAATATTCGAATCTTGAAGGTGGTACGGAACCCTAATTATGCGAGTCCAACTCGCACTTGACCAAATAATTTATCAAAAGACATCATTGAGTATGGTTACTCTTTAGCATGTGCTGTTAAATGTTATTATGATAATATGTGATTATTACATATTTTCATAAAATTGAAATTACCTTCATCAGGGTAAACGACTTTACAAATCGCCCTATACAACGAAATTAATCTCTATCTTCATTGTCGAAAACTGTTTATAATTAATTTCAATGTCATAATTGCCAAAATATTAAAATAACATCCAGGCATTGTTGTTGTCTATCACAATGTAATCTGAATACCCGAAAACCACCTTTCACGAGATGTCGAGTTCATTGACAAGGTGATGGTATTTATATATCAAATCAAGCCCACATTAATATCCGATTAAACGGAATAGATCGGGTTTTGAATTTCCTTGTGTTTGATCTTGCTTAAAAAATCATTATTAAAAGATATTAATATTTTAATGCATCATTCAGAGTAAATTTCCCCGTTAATTTTTATACTAACAGTTTAAGAATTTTTCCCCAGTTTTTGGAAATTCACTGACCTGACAACAACATACCTGTGGTAATTCCCGTAATGATCAATACATTTTCAGTACGATTTTAAAGGAAATGTAAGGAAATTTAATAGATTAGGGAAACTAGTTGAGTAGATTAGCAATATTCGGAGTTTTGGTGCTTTAACCGTACCATTACGTACATTCATTAGTTTATATCCTTTTAAGGAGGTAGTTTTATTATTATAAACTCATTCAGTAAGCTATTATGTCCTAAAAAAGAAGGGTACTAACAGGGGCGTATCTTTGGGGGAAATTTCCCCTTGCGCTCCACCCCGTAGATAGGCCCCTGGGTACTAAGGAATCGGTCAGTTGGTTATGCAAGCTGAAAAACATACGGGGTGATATTACATTAGACCCGGGAAATTGGAGATACGTGTAAAAATGCAATACTTAAGGTAAAAGTAGCAAAACTTGGGGTATTTATAATAAAAATTTATAGAAAATGTAATTTTCTATCAAGATAACTCATGGAAAAAGAGTTTAAATTTATTTAGTTCAGATTATATTAAAAACAAATTGACAAAAAACTGCAAAAAAATCAATTTTTTTATTTATTTTACCTTTATGCAAATAACTTATTTTTGAGCAGAAATAGGTACAAGCACTGTTTTATAGAAATGGGGGATTTTATAAGTTTTCTGATGAAGTTTAATTAAAATGTGTTTGTTAAAACTTTGCTGTTTAATTCAGTTTTTGTTGAATTTTTGCAGATATCGTTTTAATACAAATTAATTTATCATTATTAAATGAATATTATATGAACATACGTCATTTTTATTTTTTTAACAAACTGTTAACTACTAATTTACAAAAATTTCCTTTTTGTTTATATGTATCATATGTATTTGAAAAAAAATACATTTAAAATTAACGTAATTTAAAATTTATTTACTCACTTAAGTTAAACATTATTTATTTATGCATTTACATTATTAATATTTATTCAAAATATTTGAATATAATTTTATTTAAAATACACTTCATTTCTAAAATAAGTTTTATTTCGTAATATGAATCTACAAGTCTCCTTACTTTTAGCATATACGTACATAATCTACATAATTTAGAAAGTTGGAGCGACAAAAGTGAGAGAGAAGGCACTTGTGCTCTTAAATTAATATCCAGTTTGATAGTAGTATTGATGAAATATAAAAAACCAAAATTATTAAAGATACTTTTTTTTAATTTATAGATAATTAAAGTTTAATCAAATGCTTTCACATTAAGTAATTTTATTACAAAAAATCCATGTTTCAATAAGAGAGAAGCATCCATTTCTTTACCTTCACAAAAGAGCGATTTTTCAGTAAAAACGATTATTGATTTTTTTAAATAAATAAAAATTATGTACCTTCATGTAACATTTATTATTAATTAATAAATTAATTTAACATGTCTCTATTGAATGAAAGGCAATTGCATATTCAAAACTAATTATTAAAACTATATTGTCAAAAACACAATAAAAACCGAAAAGTTTGAATAGCCATATCTCATTTAACTTTAGTTTCAACTTAAAACCCGTTATTTTGTATGATTTTTTTTGTGAACTAATACCTAGTCCTGTCTGCTAAGAAATAAGTTACGTGCATAGAAGTAAAAAATAAAAAAAAAATTTTTTGCAAGTTTGTCTCAAATTATTATAATATATCTTGAATTAAACAAATATAAAAGCAGTTGACAATTATTTTCGACAGAAAATTACAATGTATACAAATATTTTCCTATCTCCAATTTCCAATTTTAATTTAATAGCACTCCTCCCAGAATAACCAATTGTAAGATTCATGCAATAATTACTCATCGTTGTTTTAGTTCGACACCATATTATATAATTAATATTCTATATCATAATATTCCAGTGAACGATTTATTAGATATATTACAGTTATCATACTCGATAACTTATTTGAAATTTTGACATTATTTGCCAAATAGCACAAATAACAAAAGTTATATATACACGGTGTTGAAAAAGTCCCAGTACGGCTGATTATCTCGGCAGCAAGACATTTTACAAAAATATGATCAATACAAAACTTTTAGAAGTTTTCCCTGGCCACAAAATAGTTATAATGGATTTGACTTTGACCATGAACTTCAAGGATAAATCAAGGTTAAGTTGATTTTTTCAAATAGGAACACATAGAATAGAAGGAATGTGTCCTTGACCATCCTTGACTGTCAGCAGAGGTCAAATTGAAGTCATACTATACCATTATGGCTATGCAATGGTGATAATGAATTTGGTAATATTATATGCCTGTCAAAAATATCTTTTTCTTAAGCCCATAATGTTCGTTGTACGAAGCCAAAGTTCGACCTAAATTTGTCTTGTGGTGACCATCAAGTTCGAATGGAAAAAATGGCTAAGGATATATCTGAACGTACAATTTTCCCCTCTCTTTATTTCCCATATCAAAAATGAGTGTTTTCATTTAAAAAAATCAACATGACTCTGATTTGACCTTGAAGGTCATGGTCAAGGTCAAATCCATTATGAACATTTTGTAGCCAGGAAAAAATTCTAAAACTTTTGTTTTCACCAAATTTTTGTAAAAAGTTTTCCTGTCAGCCGCACTCGGTTTTTGTTTTTGAACAGCGGGTGTATACTCCTACTACCGACATTTTAAATTCGAAACAAATCTAAAACAATTTTCTGCAGAAGATGTAGAATAAAATTTTTCTCATTAATGCTTTTTGAGTTATTCGACACTGAGAATGTCGAAAAAAATCCTTGTTTATAACTGTTTCTCCCTAATAACTCAAAAAATCAAAATTTCATCAAAAACGCTTTTGAGGAAACACAGAAATTCGTTTCATTGTTGTAGAGAAAATACAAAATTGTTAAGGCTTTTTATAGCCCCAAATCTATTCTTTAAAGAACAGAGGACGGTTACTACGAGTATACTAGTATATGAATATAAGTAATAACAACAATACGAAAAGGTACTACCTACTTGTGAGAAAATGTTCCACAGTACACCTAATGACGCTCTTTAAAATCATTCCAGACAAGTTGCTGTTTCGAAAAATCTGATTGCAAACACCGTGGAGTTATTTTTCGACACTATCTTCCAGTGCCTGCTGCCTTCGTTGGATGTGGTAGCCGTTTCTCAGGCTCCTTCTCTGGAATCGAACCCTGATTCCCCGTTACCCACTACGACCATGGTAGGCGCAGAACCTACCCTCGACAGTTGATAAGGCAGCCATCTGAAAGATGCGTCGTCGGTGCTAGACCATGCGATCAGCAAAAAGTTTTTCGGAGTCATCTAATTATACGATGAGGAGCGCGTGAACACACGACACCGATTGGTTTTGATCTAATAAAAGCGCTCCTTCCGTTTCCGGTCTGAGCTCTGTTTGAATGTATTAGCTCTAGAATTACCACAGTTATCCAAGTAAATATGGGAACGATCTAAGGAACTATAACTGATTTAATGAGCCTTTCGCGGTTTCACCAAAATTTGACTAGTACTGAGATATGCTTAATCTTTGAGACAAGCATATGATTACTGGCAGGATCAACCATGGAGCTGTTGTTTTTGTTAATACAAGGGTGAATCAAATATGAACCGGACTTTTCTGTTTCTCGCTCTGTAGGTAATTCGAGTGGCGTGACGTCTCGATATATGTTAGGTAGGGATGTTAAGAAGAGGGGAGTTCGTCGGTTTGGCGAGGCGTAGTCGATGCGCTGTTAGTAGCATCATGTCAGAGCAAGAGGTGCATACGTCTGTTGCGCCACGTGTTGTTATCAAATTTTTGGCGCGGGAGGGCGTTAGACCGTCTGAAATTTTGCGTCGACTATCTGTACAGTTCGGCAATAAAACACTTTCAAGGACCCAAGTGTACGACTGGCACAAAAAGTTTTCAGATGGCCGAGAGACAGTGGAAAATGAGCCTCATGCACGCCGTTCCACGACAAGCATCAATGAGGCGAATATCTACGCAATTCGTGAGCTGATTCAAGGTGACCGCCATCTTACAGTATTGGCAATTACTGAACACGTTGGAATATCATACGGGAGTGCTCAATCAACCATTTCAGATGAGTTGGGTTACCGAAAAGTGTGTGCAAGATGGGTTCCTCGCCTTCTAAGGGAAGATCAGAATGCAAACCGTCTTGCCGTATGTGAAAGGCTGTTAGCAAGATATCGAGCAGAGGGGGATGAGTTTTTGAGACATATTGTGACCTGTGATGAGACATGGGTGCATCATTATACCCCGGAGTCCAAACGTGCAAGCATGGAGTGGCGAAAACCTGGAGAGGCAGCACCGCTGAAAGCCAAGACCCGTCTTTCTGCAGGGAAAATTCTTGCAACAGTTTTTTGGGATTCGAAAGGCGTACTGCTGATCGATTTTCTCCACGAACGCCGTACAATTAATGCTGAGTATTACTGCGAACTACTCCAACAAGTGAAACTTGCCTATCGGCAAATGAGGCGGGATATATCTATCCGAAGTGTGATTCTGTTGCATGACAACGCTCGGCCATATACAGCTGCATTGACTCAAGGAAAATTGAACAAAATGCATTGGGAAACTCTTGAACACCCGCCTTACAGTCCTGATTTGTCACCATGTGACTACCACATGTTTGGACCACTTAAAGAAGAACTGGGAGGCCACCACTTTGAGGACAACGAAGGTGTAGAAACGTTTGTGCGCAATTGGTTATCGACACGACTAGTTTCATTCTTTGAGAAAGGTATTAAAAAACTTCCGATTCGATGGAAAAAATGTATACATAAGAGAGGAGACTATGTAGAAAAATAATATGTATTAAAATTTGTATTGATCGTAAAAATAAAATTTTTAAAACAAAAGTCCGGTTCATATTTGATTCACCCTCGTATTTATAACTAGGCGCGTGATGAGTTTGTAATACGTTCTTAAAATGCCACGCTTTGCACTAGTAGTATATAGGCATACCAACAACAGTCCATTTTGAAAGCTCGAATAGGTTTGTAAAGTACCTACATACAATACTTTACGTGACAAACAAATTTCATTTTACTACGATTATACACTTTTTGAAAATTTTTTTTAAGTACTGTTCTGATCGTGTATGATAAGTATCCAGGGCTCGATGAGTAATGCAATGCTATGTTGTCCTTGAGCCTGATAATGGAGGTAGAATGTGCATAGAAACGCCATCTTTAGAAGGACTCTGATTATGTATATCTCTAAGATCTCATAAAAAATGTATTGTAAGCAGGATATAAATCATAATATATATATATATATATATATATATATATATATATATATATATATATATATTAGTTTTTTTATATTTTCATTAATTCCCTTTAAACTATGCGTTTGAAAATGATAAACAAAATTTTACCGGTGGCATAAACACTAGACCCCAATTAAACTATATAAATATGGATGTATAGTTGTTTCAAAACTACTAAGCACGTTCTTTGTTACAAAATGTCATTAACCAGTGTTATTAATCACAAAAATGTTGGTATATTTTAACTGCAGTACAGACAAATGATTTGGCAACTTCTTTGATATATGAAATATAAATTCTAACATTTACGTGATTAAATTCCATAAAGAAACTCAAAGTGTTGCATATGTATCCCCAAAAGGGTATAGAAGGACAATATTATTGATATGATGATGCCATTCTTAATAAAACTTTTTTGTGGCCTAATAGTAATCATTGACATTAAGAAATAAATATACCAAATTTGTCAACAAATCGATTATAGTGTACATAAAGTGATAACAATCAGCAATTTCATTGCATCATTAAGTGCATTTATTAAATTATATTTGCTGTTTGGAAAGTTTGCTGCATTTCCAAGGTCGGGAATCTTTAGTGGTCATTATAAAATATTAACTCTTCAGATCAGGAGATCGAAAACGGTTTTTAATCCGCTTTTTGCGTCCGTTGACGTCACACATTAAAGCAGTTAGCGTATGAGAGTAAAAAAATGTAGCTGGAATTCCCCACGTCAATCTGGCCAGTGTGTGCTGCAGGTAACTTTCCTATCAAATTTGGTCCATCGCCATCGCTTTGACTTGATTTGAACTGAGAGAATCATATGACCAGTGGCGCCGTAACATATAACTGAAAGACAAACTTCGGTTATGAAACAAACAATTTAATTTGGCATTTGATATTCTTATTTATAATGTTAATGATGTTACGGCTCATCTAATTGGAATTTTTGTCACTTGATAGTGGTTGCCAATACCAAGCTAGCGTTAAATTATAAGAACTTTCAAATTCAAAATGGAGAATCCAATATGACAAACGTATTTTTTGAAAAGCAATAGATCGGCACTAAATTAGATATAGGAAGATTTTTGAAGTCGCTGATTACGAATTTGGCAGATTTTGTAAGATTTTAGACTCATTATCAGAGAAACTCAGTAACAAAATCGACAGTATTTGTAGACGCGAGATGTAAGACCGACATCTAGGATTTTCGGGGAAACTAGCATACAGCGGTTTCGAATCTGGAGCCGGTCCGTGTAATTGCTGTTCTCCCGTAACTCCTAGGTGAGAATATCACTATAACATTTTCAAGTTACTTCACTAGGCTCTAAAGACTTTAAAATGAGCACTTGGTCATTTTTTTTGGTTTGGAATTTCAGTTCAGTTTACGTATATGTAATAATACTTTAAAAAACTAAAAAAATACGCTTTAATAGCTAACCGAACTAAAAAGCAGAAAATTTTAGTCTCATAAGCATGTCTTTAGTATTTATATTAGAAAGTTTACTTCATGTTTGCCAACCTTTCCATTTCATAGCAGCAAGTTCTACTACTGCCAACTAGATGGCAGTAGTTAATAGACGAATTTGTATTTAGGCAAGAACAATGACAAAAAGACAACAAACGGGAAAATTCAACTTAAAAAATTGTATTGTCATCGGCCCTTGACACGTGTGCCAAATTTCACCTTAATTGGACTTCTTTAAGTTGGTGAAAATTACGTTGAAAGTTTCCGTTATAGAGAAAGATAGATACATACATACAGATCGACCTAATAAAAGCGTATTAATTAAAAATGAGTCACCTAGAATAAATTATTCCCTTTTTTCATAATTTTTTTTACGAAAGAATTCATAAGTTCAGTCTTAAAATTTTTGACACGTCTGTTTCAAACTTCCAATAATTTCACCAATATTTTAAATAAATGGAGAAGCTTTATATATTTTTAAAATAGATACATTATAAACACCAAGGGGCATTTTTAGGGTTCCGTATATATAGTATACGGATACCCTTGTAATATCACTCCGGATTTCTGCCACTGTCACATCACAGCAATTTTCTCCTAAACTACTGGACGGAAGAGGTTGAAATTTGGTATCAATGTATAGTTTGGTGACCGATCAGAAGTACATATCGTAAAAGACAAAATTTTGATTTTAGGGGTACTTTTGGGGGGAAAAACTAAAAAAATCGACCGTCCTCCCCCCCCTGATCTCCGAAACTACTGAGCCTAAAATTTTGGAAAAAAATAGGAAATATAGAACGTTGCCCAAACTTTACAGGAAAAATAACGAGAAACCATTAATATTAATTTTGGGGGGCAAATTATAGAATTAAATAAAAATTAAAAAAAAAATTCAAACGCAAATACAAATATATTTTTTTCATATTTTAAAAATATATTTAAAAAGATTAACGAAAATATACCAAAATTTACCCATTCCCCCCCCCTTTATCTCCGAAACCATAAGCTCAAAAATTTTGAAAAAAAATTGAAGTATAAAATTAAATGGAAAATATAAAATTAAAATTGTTTCTAACCCATGATGTTATATATCAACTGAAAGGGCTCATGATGAAGAAAACATTTTTTTTATATTTTTAAAATAAATTAATTAAAAGATATTAACAAAAATATAAAAAAAATTACCCATCCCCCTTATCCCCGAAACTGAAAAATTTTGAAAAAAAATGAAGGTTAGCCCCCTTAGTAAAATAAGGGTTCAACTCTAATTTTTTATTTTTTTAAATGTTAATTTTTGAAAAATGACCCATTCCCCCCGTTATTCCCCAAACTATAAGAAATAATTTTTTTTGTTTATAGGAAAAATATGAAAAAATCCAAATTATTTGGCCCCCAAGATTAAACGGAAAATAATATTAGCAAACCCCATATAATTTTAGGGACAAAGTATTTAAATAGAAATTAAAGATTCTTCTCAAACGATAAAAATCAATAAAAGTCATTATGAATCAAATTATCTGAAGATATTAACAAAATTATTAAACATCGATATTCCCAAATAAAAAATTTTGAAAAATATATTTTATTTGTATTTTTTAATAATTTGAATAACTATAATTTATAATTTAAAACTTGTATTTTGTTTATCTTCCAATCTGGAGCCTCAAATCAAAGGATTATAAGTTCTCTGATATTTTAAAACTTATAATTTTTGGGGCATTAAAAATAAAACGCTTAAAAATCAAGCGAATTGAAGCAGATAAAATAAAAGATGTGTGGATAAGGTATATTTTTTGTAAATAAAACGCTTTCTTTAAAATATATAAGAAAATGAAAATGCACTTATTCCCTGCTTGTCTGAAACTGGAATATTAGAATCTTGAAGGTGGTTCGGAACCCTAAGTATGCGAGTCCAACTCGCACTTGACCAAATTATTTATAATTTTGTGTAACAAATTTCATTTAATTTCAGTACCCGTAAATTAAACCACATAAAGCGTTCATTGGTTTCATACAATTCATACAATTTTTGAATCCAAATCCATATGTCAATTTTCAGTTTCACAATAACCTTTTTTCTAATAGATCCGCCTACATGTAGCATTTCATTTCAAAGTTCAGGAAATGCATTATATATTTGCAAAGGCCTTTAGCCGTAGGTACTTATACTCCTTAGATAATAGCAATATTTTTTACCAACATGTGAGGTCAAGTAGGATATATTCTTTAAATATATAAACATTTATATTTATGAATTTCTAAAATCGTTAATAGTCGTTAACCGTCTGTAAGGTTTCATCCGGTACTCGTAGGTGTTAGTAGATATATTTTAAAACACGAATATACAAGGTAAATTGTTCTTTACGACATTTGCAATTTGTTGATTATGCCTTCTAGCTATCTCCTCAATGCTTTCATAAATGTTTTCAAATTATGAGTCTTAAACTTTGTAAAATCAATATTAACAACACAACATCCATACTGTTTCACCACAAGCCCGTTGTGATAATTTTATTGGCTTAATTGAATCAAAATGTCACGAGGTATAAAGTTTCCTTGGAGGGAGAAACTGCAGAAAACATGGACAAACCTTAAAAAAATTAAAAACATTGAGAAAACCTACGATTTCAGAACACTATAGAACACTACAGACCAAAAATAGACCGGGATATGGCCAAGAAATAGGGATATATATATATATATATATATATATATATATATATATATATATATATATATATATTGTTTTTATTTTGATGCAATTAGAAAGTATGACATAAAAAGGAACACAATTGGGTTTCTCAGTAAATAAAGTTTATTATATTATGAACACTTTGAAGACGCGAGATGTAAGACCGACATCTAGGATTTTCAAGAGAATCAGTGCACAGAGGTTCCGAATCTGGAGCCGTTCCGTGTAATTGCTGTTCTCCCTTAACTTAACAAGACATCACGATACAATTTTTCAGGTTACTTCACCTGTCAGAAATATTGTACAAAGGAATGACACCTCGAAGAGAGTATTCAATATAAGGTGAAGTAACCTGAAAAATTATATCGTGACATTATGTCCTAGGAGTTAAGGGAGAACAGCAATTACACGGAACGGCTCCAGATTCGGAACCTCTGTGCACTGATTCTCTTGAAAATCCTAGATGTCGGTCTTACATCTCGCGTCTTCAAATTTAACGAAATGCATCACATGCATAAAGAAGTGTTCTAAAATCTTTAATTGCGTACTTATCTACTAATTCATCAAACTTGATTGTTGCTTGGCACCGACTTCAAAAATATACTAGATTGATACGTAATTAGCTTTTTACTTATAGGTAGAAGTCGGTTATATTTTTTTTAAAAATGTTTTATTTTAAACTTTTTATTATTTTTGAACTCAGGTAGTTTTCATTCTTTATTTTTTATTTTGTATGTATAACCTTAATAGACAGAACCAGGTAACATCGAAAGCCTCAACATTACACAATGATACTTTCTCATTTAAATTGACAGGTAAATCTTTACGAACAAAATGTACTAGTACGCGTTGACTTAATAAGCCCAAAATATATTTATGCCTTATGGACTACGCCATGTAACCTTCTTTCAACTTTTTTTGACAACCCTGTATAACTATAGATAATTACACTCCAACCTATGTACCAACCATCCTGTACATACGACTGCCCACGGACAAGCATAAATCTGTTAGCTGCCGTCTATAGGACGGAGTAGAATCGATCCCATATTTACGGAGTCAAATCCGCCCTATATTTCAACCATAGTATATAACTCCTTGTGGGCAGCCCATAAATTAGTTCATTTTTTACATTTTATATTATCGTCCTGTGTAACATTAATTCCTCTCCACACTTTATGCAACTTCTTATGGTCTATAAAAGAAATACTTTAACTTTATAAATATAATTCAACTGCAGCATATATTTCAACCATCCTTTATATGATTTGCTTATGTCCACATCATATAACAGTATTTTAATCACCTTTTATAATTTTAATTTCACATTTTTTCCAACATTTTTATGCAACCAAACGTCCAGTCCACCCTATATTCCAACCATCCTATATATACGGCTGCCTAGGGACCACTATCATTCTAGTCCCTCCTATATTTCAATCATCATATAAATGCAACTCTTTCTATCACTTTACTTTGTGTTTTTGTTTGCTATAACTAAACACCCTGTCTATAAACCTACCAAATAGCAGTTTAAAGTTTGACATGTGTTGTCACTGAATTTTCTATTAGGCCGGGAGAATGTGAAAGAAAGCATCGTCTTCGCAAAATGGAAAAATTTGCATTTAAATAGGTATTTGCCTGGTGTACAAACAAAACGAGGTTCGCAATTAAAACTTCCAGTGCCTAAAATTACCGCACTATTACGTTGGAATTAAAATATTTATGAGGAAATGTCCGTTATGTCATGTCGATGAAATTTTTGATAAGGATTTTGGAGTGTTCGGCGATTTTCTGCAAAACTGCAAGTTGCACGTGGCTGAAAAGTATATGAGATCACCTAAGGATCTTCCTTAATAGATTAAACGTTAAAAAACTATACACATCCATAAGGAGTTATCGAAAAATCGACTAAAATATTAGGGATATTGGTCGATTTCCATGCACGCATGTGTTCATTCACAAATTTCATCACTTTACCAATAGAATTCTTGTCCACAATTTGAAGTTTCACCAATCTGGTTATATACTTTGTTAAATAAGACCATATTCATTCAAACGGTGCACCCCAGGAGAAGAAATCAGGTAACATACATACAAAAAAAAGCGAAAAAATACGCGACGAATTGATAACCTACTCCTTTTTGGAAGTCGGTTAAAAACTAAAATTGAACAATGAAGATTGCAAGAGTAGTTAAATCTATACAAGATGTGGCTAAGGCTGTAGGACCTCCGCCCCCTTTTAATTTATAAGATGTTGTTTCAGACGGCTTAAATACTATTATATTAAATTATTAATTCTGAACTGTTGGAAACATTCACACAACAGCGGGTTCAGTTTATTTTGAATTGTGTAACACCTTAATTTGCCAGTCTAGATGTCATAGCGACTGTCAGTTAATACTTTCTAAAACCTTTCAATGTGCCAGATAGGTATCAACGGGTTCGGTCGCATCGGCAGAGTATTTCTTCGAAGTGCCATCGAGAAAAATGCCGAAATCGTCGCCATTAATGACCCAGCGGCTGATGCAAAGATGATAGCGTATCTGTTCAAGCACGATTCCACTCACGGTATATTCCCAGGTAAAATTTGTTCCGACGATAAACACCTCGTCGTTAACGATCACAAAATAAAAGTTTTCCACGAGAAAGAACCGAAAAAGGTGCCTTGGAAAGATGCTGGTGCCAAGTACGTTGTCGAGTGTTCGGGCATCTTCACTACCCTTGATAAGGCGAAGGATTTTCTGGATGGGGGTGCTGAAAAGGTGTTGATATCTGCCCCGTCCAAGGATGCTCCTATGTACGTTTACGGAGTCAATTTGTTCAATTATAGCCCTAAAGATAAAGTAAGTGACATTCAACAATTATAGTAATTTATTTTCGGTTTTTTAAGTGGATTTGCAACTAATCATCACTTAAGACTAACTCATTTGGAAAGTTTTTTAGTTTTTATCAGTGGAAAATTTGACGTTTACAACTTCAATTTTTAGATTTTGGTCTTAAAGCATATACTCCTGGAGGTAGACTGCACTGCACAAATATCGTGACCAGACTAGAAATAGAGGGCAATAAAGAGAGCATCATGTTTATTTATTTATTTATTCAAGTAATCAACAGGGCAAGCCCCAATAACAAATTACAATTTTCACAAATTAACATACCTATAGCAAGTCAAATAAAGAGAATAACCAATTATAACATTCCCATAACAAAAAAAATATTTAACAAATGAACCTAAAAGCTACAACATTCTGTAAAATACAAAAATAAGTACTAAATATTAGCAACTAATATATAATCATAATAAAAAATAATCTAAATTTTTCTGTAAAAACTACCTGACCCTTTCGCCCATATATCCGTATCCCCTATTTCATTACAAAACATACACATTCTATTTAATGGAGCGAACTTTCCCATGTTAGTCCGCCCCGTCGCAACAAAAAATAATTTGTGATTTCTATTAAAATATTGTGGTACCAACAAAGAGATTCTACCATGAAGTTCAGAGCAGTCTATCTCGTTTTTTAGTAGTTTGTATAAAAACAGAACTGATGCCATTTTCCGTCTACTTTCCAGCTTTTTAAATTTAAATTCATTAGTTAAAGTTGAATATGGTAAACTAAATAAATATTCGCCATATTTTTTGTAATAGATAAACCTTAAAAACTTTTTTGGGACTTTCAATTTGATTTTTGTGAATTTCATAAATCGGAGACCAAATAATTGCAGCACATTCGACGATCTTACATAAGCGTTAAAAAGTCTTATTAATGTGCTTAGTCTTTTAAACTTACAGGAATTACGAATTATGAACCCTAGCATTTTATATGCTTTTTTGACGACATAATCTACATGCTTATTGAATAAAAGTCTGTTGTCAAAAAGTATCCCTAAATCTTTAGCTCAGTTTTCTTTTGCAGTACGATACCCCCCATAATATACTGATAATCTAGTACGCTCTTTTTCTTAGTAAACGAGACAGCAAAGCACTTACTCAAATTAAATGATAATTTATATGTTTTAGACCACTCATATATTCTGTCTAAATCTTCCTGTAATAGTAAAGAATCAGAAATATAACTTATATTTTTATAGATTTTGAGATCATCAGCAAAAAGTTGACAACGTGAATGTGATATGGCTTTAAGTAGATCACTAATAAAACAAAGAAACAGCAACGGGCCCAAATTCGAGCCTTGAGGGATTCCCGATGTTGAAAAATGTATTTTAGATTTAACACCTCTAAATACCACGTATTGCTGCCTTGTCTCTAAGTAATTGTTAAACAGTTTTATCAAATTATCAGATAGACCCATCCCCTGTAGTTTTTGCAGTAGTACTAAATGTTGAACTTTGTCGAATGCTTTTGCAAAGTCAGTATATATGACATCCATTTGCCCAGGCTCACTTGATGGGTGGAATCAGATAATGAACTACATAGTGGACGTAGTAGACCAAATAGCCTCTTCCTCTCTATTGCCTTTCTCTCTGGTCTCACGATGTTTGTACATTGCCTTTGAGCCGATAATTCTAGAGGTAGCCTTCAATGCACAAATTTCGTGAAAAGACTAGAAAGGGGAGGGTAATAGAGATAGTAACAGACTGTTTCACTTAGTGAAGCAGCCTGTTACCGTTCCTGTCGATTTACAGTGAAACAGTCAGTTATTATTTTAGATCTATAATTGTTCCTAAATAGTTTGAATGAAACACATTCTAGCGGTTTTGGTTAATACCAATGACGTCACAAATAAGCCCTTTGTAACGTCATTGTAATAACCCAGAGCAGTAGTTGCTTTTGATTGTCTGTCTCTTTCTTAAATGACACTTAAGGTTATTCAATTTTAGTTGTTTACGTATACATTTAACAATAAATGTAGGTTAGTTTTGCATAAATCACTTAACGGCCACTAAAGAACCACATAAATAGGAAAGGACCCCGCACAATCCTTATGGAAAGTGGGCACCGGTGGATTTTGCTGAAATTTTGATATTTTGTAGATCCTAACAAAATGAACAAATGTCTTCATGGCCGCAAAGTCCGATGACTGATGGTTTTCAAGTTATGGTTAATTTTATATATATGGTCAGAGTATAGCACGAAGAGCTGAGTCGATATGTATATGAGGAACTACTGGGTGTATTGATGTGAAAATTAGTATACAGCGGGTTTTCGAGTAGCCGGTTTTAGTTACAATATTTTCAATTGTCTACGCCTTCCGTTTCTACCGGAAGTGGACCCAAACTTTGTATTTTTAAATAGAACATCCTATTTTTTGTAGCATTTTTAGAATCTATGATGAATTTTAAGATAACTTTATTAGAAACATCATATGTCTGAAGGGGTCGGGTTAAAAGTTATTTTAACTTTTTGAAAATTTTGACAAAAATTTTCACAAAATATTATTTTTGTGGAAGCAAATAGGGCCAGATCAAAAATTACCAGAATTTGCCTGAATAAAACTTAAAGCTTCCTAAATCTTTGAAAACTGTTCAAAAAAAAAACGGAGAGCTCAGAAATTGGTACTGAATCCGAAAATCGTATAACTCATTTTTTTCAAATGGCAACTCCATTTTTCCTCAAAACCCTTGTAATCTAGGAGTTTATACAAGACTAAATGAAACAGTTTTTATATACACTTGGAAAAATTAAAGTTTCCGTGTAGCTATTAGAGATATATGAATAATTAGTAGGCTTTTTTGAAGGGGCAGTCGATGCGGTCCATTATTCTCTATCCAACGATCTTCAAAATTATTGTCTAAAAAGTTATTCACAGGTGCAATATTATGAGGTCGTGTTGAGACCACAGCTGATTCTAAGTGAACTCTAATGGATGTAAACCATTTTCTAAAATTTCGAGATATCTCTCACCTAAAAATAATGTGTGGATTAGTATCACTCCAGTAATGTGGTTGACTATTCCATAAATTTTGCCTCATCCGTCCAAATCATTTTGTCTAGAAAGTGTTCGCCTTCCTGAATTTTGATTAATAATAATTCGGAAGATCATTTCGTCTTTGAGGGTCACCTGCTCTTAAATTCTTTACTAATGAGAATGCAAACGGATGGTTCTTATGTTTTTTTAGGATCCTCTGAAAACTAATCATAAATATTCCCACATCTCTTTCTGCATCTACTGAGGTATTTTCTGGATATGCTCTTAAGCATGCGAAGACTGTAACTTAATTCTCTTTATTATCTACGACAGATTTCCCTTTTTCTTGCTTTTTCACAAACTGTCCATCTGTTTTGCAATTGTGAATGAGCCCCGTCAGCGTGTCATGAGTGCGTGTTGGTCTATCCGAGTATCGCGAACGGAACTTAGTTACTAAATCCTAAACGGGATATGATAAATGCTTTCCATATAATTGTGCTTTAACACCAAATTATTAGCAAATATAGTTTGATGACACTTCAGCATTTGTTTCTTGTCGGTTCGTTCAAAAAAACCTAGTGATAATTCAGATATCTCTCATAACTATAAAAATCCTTTAATTTAGATATAGGGATTCATACATAAAATCCATTTGAGATAGCCGAATTCGCGGCCAATTCTTTTGAAAAGTTTCCAAAGATTTAGGAAGCTTCACGTTTTATTCGGCCAAATTCTGGTAACTTTTGACCTGACTCTCAAAAAGTTGAAATTACTTTTAACTGGAGCCCTTCGGACATATGATATTCTTAATAAAGTTATATTGAAATTCATCGTAGATTCTAAAAAAGCTTAAAAAAACGGGGTGTTCCATTTATAAAAACAAAGTTTGCGTCCACTTCCGGTAGAACCGGAAGTCGTAGATAACTGAAATTATTTTAACTGAAACCAGCTCCTCGAAACCCCCTGTATAGTAATTTTCAGATAAATAGTCCTTGTAGTTTCTGATATACATATCGGCTCAGCTCATCGTGGTATACCCTGACATTAAACATAAAATTAACCATAATTTGAAAACTATCGGCCATGAAGAAATCTACAAAATAGGAACATTTCAGCCAAATCCACTGGGGGCCACTTTACATAAGGAATGTGCTGGGTCCTTTATTGATGTGTGCAACATTTTAAATAAACAAAAACAAAACAATTTAACATATGATTTTGACGTTTTCTGGATGAACCAAATTACATTCTAGCGAATCACTTTTGGTTCTACTTTCAGTGTTGAAAAGAGAAAAGTCAAAGTACAACCACTGTCAAACAAGTGTAGAAACAAAGTTATAACCGGTAGATCGCTGCAGATCGGCTTAGGTAATAATAGATTGAGAGAAAATATCTGATTAAAATTTTTACGTTCTTTGATAATTTATACATTAAAATTGCAAGTTTAGGTCGCCTTTAAGTTTATTGTATTGGTTTCACGGAAATATAGTAAAAAAGTCGTATATTTTGCGTACGATTTACAACATACTTGAAGCTTATACTTTATATAATTGTAGTGCACTGCGTAAATACCGTGACAAGACTAGGTTAGGTTAGGTTTTTCACTTGGTAGGTTGAGGCAGCTCACAATGGATTTCCGAATTATTGACGACATTACAACTGGATTCCTCAGATTTACTCTTTTTTAAATTTTCTTCTTTCACCAAGCTCTTTGCTTCGTCCTAGTTTATCCTATGGTCTCCAGTACTAGTTAACACATGATTAGCTAAAATTGAGTTGTCCATATGTCTTCTGAACATGTTATATTAGTGTTTCTCTTTCCTTATTTCTAAAGGGCTTGAAGTTTTGCTGGAAAATTTATGCCTACAAACACAAGTGACAATGTATACAAATTTCTTGAAATTCGGAGTTGCGTTAAATGGCTTCGTCTATGGATAGAGGGTAATGTATTATTTCTTTTAAAACCCGTTTTATCTATTTCGTATCAAATTTTTTCGATACACTCGGAACATGTGGAATTAGTTTCATATTTTTATTTTCTGTTTGTGATGGGTTGGTAGTAGTAGTCTGTTGGTTGTTTGTTCTGTTTTATTGTTGCGACTTTACTTCTAATTCAGTTTGAGTTTTGTTTATAAAACCTTCTCGACACTGATTTTGAAGAATATGTTCTGTGATATTGGTGACTTCTTTGTTAAATATTTCGGAGATAAAGATTATTAGGCAGAATCAAGAATCTGCTCAACAGTCATTCCTGATCCTCTGATCAGAAAAATACCGAAAATGGTTTCAGCAATTTTCCGGTTATGTTTAAAATAAATATAATATAACCAAACCTGTAAATGAACATCCTGATGTTTAATGTTAAATCTTGTTTGTCATGAGGTGTAGGTTTTTTGGAGAATCCATATTTAGTATTTTGAGTATCTATATATAAATAGGCAAAGACAAAACGATTAGGTACCATTTTCTCCTCTGTCCATCAACAGATTTTCTTCATTTTTGTTTTGTTAAGTAGCTACTGACAACTTTCAGTGCAGAATGCTAATACGAGTATTAATTTATAATATTGGTTCATTCATTACATAAAATATAATAAAAATTCATTATTTATGTCCATACTGTCAACGCCAAACAACTGACAGGGCCACCTTCGCCAGACGGTCAAAACTCAAAGCATTGAGTAATCATATATGGAGCGATCGTTAGATGCTGAACTTAGAGCATGTACTTCTGGAAATGGCATACAAGCGTTGTTAGTGTTTACTGGTAAAATAGTCAATGTAGTAGATCAGTATTGATTTTTCGGACGCGTTGCAGTAACTTTCATATTAAATGTTCTGTTTTTAATGTGAATTTAATTGTTTGATTAATATATTATTATCATAACCTTCCCGAAGGTGTTGTGTAAAATACTGTCAGACAGTGGACAATAGAGAATGTATTAAATATTTAAGTTCTCCTAGGGTTGTTGGTCCTTTTTTTTTCTTTAATAATCCTTAACTTGATTGAAACCGCAAATGGCGAAAAATGTTAGGTTGCAAAGAACAATCTTCCAATTCCAAACATTGAATATTTTGCCAGGAGCGGTTCCAGCTAAAAATTTAAGGGGTCATTCATTTATCAAAAATATTTCGAATACTGATATTTGATTACATTTTTATTTTTTTATTGCAATATTGTCAATATGAGTGAACAATTTTCGTTATTACATCTACTTCTCCGATTTCTCCACAATTCTGTTTTTATAAAATTATACTTTTTACAATTTCATGAAAAAGGGTCGACCCCTGGGCGACCACTAGTTATAATATTTTTCCTGCCATCTTTCTTCACTTACGATCAAATGCAATTTATACTGCCTTATATTGAATAGTATGTCTGTTAAAATTCTCCAGACTTAGCGACCAGTATTAACTAGTCAATTAATCATTTATTGCACATTTGTATTCCTAAAGAACAAGAAATATCCTTTACGCATATTAAGTGCAAAAAAATCTCGAACGAGTTATCAATTCAATACCAAAATAAAAATGCATACAAAAAGAGAAAGGGAAAACCCAATGCATGGATTCCTCTTGGTACAAGTGCAATGGACTGTCTGCAGAACTTGCTGAAAGCCATTACGTTGGTTTAAAGTTCGCAGATGCATGAAAAGCTTATACGTGAGAATATGCCTATTAAAGGATGGGTATGTTCACCCCTGAGTAAGATTCCGTTGTGATTTAGTAGGATGACTAAGCTTGGAAATTTTAGCGAATAATTAAATAATACCAGTTATCAATAATTTTGTTAAATGAGTAAATGTAGTTTTTTTGTGACTTTTACCCGAATGTAACCACAAAATTGCTCACCGGAATTAATCCGTTTTGTAATTTTTATTGTATTACAAATAAGTATGATTCAAGTTCTAACAAAGTGAAAAAAAAAACCTTTTCACAATTGATCTGTAGTCATAATAGGCCACATTCAAGCTTTTAAAAATAGTCTCACAACTACAGCATTCCCAGTTCTACAAAAATCGTGGCAACTATTGTTAATCAGTTTCGCTATAACGATGATAAAGAATGTTTGCCTACTCATTAAGTTTTTTAACATTGGAGTAATACAATTTCGAAAAATAGCCCAAACTACTTGCTGTTTGTACAAAAATTCTTCCTCAAATTTATTCTGAGAAAGAGATGCCTACAAAATAATCAAAAATATTTCCAGGCAATTTTTTAATAGGGTATTATTTATTACTAAAAATGAAGGTTCTCAAAAAGACAGATCATTTTGGTGGGACTTTCTACCTGCCAGGTGATCTAACAAATTATGTATAGTGGATAATGAGTAGCTCTCTAGACAAGCTGTAGTGTGTGTGAGAGAGAGAGCGTTTATCGGTAGCTATCTATATTCTTGCTTGCGTTACTATTGACTCTGGCGAGGTCACGTGACACACAATAGCCATGAAGTTTAATTTTAACATGAAAAATTTTTCAATTTCTGTATAAATTTTAAATCTCACAACTATCACAGAAATAAAGTATTTTTTTAAAGTTTGGATGTAGCGGCAAAAATATGAATAGTGTAAAAATATTTTGTTATTTAAAAGTTGTTAAAAAATTAATTTTCTACAAAAAATATCTCTAAGGAGTTGTTGAAAAAAACAATATTTTTGCACTAAGTTCAAATATTTAAGTAATTCATTACATTTATATTTGTATTAAAATTGATTAAATATCAAATTTTTTATAATAAAAAATAACACAAAGAATATGTCCATTTAACCCACATAAATCAACACAATCATTTTGTATAAACCGTTTTTAGCCGAAATTCACAAAATATTCTATTGGTTACTCGGAATTCCGACTAGAAACTTCATGGCTATTGTCAAGTGACCAGGCCAGAGCCAATAGTAACTCTTCTTCCTTTCCTTTAATAGCCTTAATCTTTTTCAGATTATTTAGCCAGGTATACTCCATGAAAGAAGACTAGTCTTGCTCTGGGCAATCGTCACCTCTCCATTCCCTAAATGTTTTTTTTCTTTTTATATATATAATAATATCACTCAGGATTTCTGCCTTTGTCACATCACAGCCATTTTCTCCTAAACTACTGGACGGAAGAGGTTGAAATTTGGTATCAATGTATAGTTTGGTGACCCGATCAGGAGTACATATCGTAAAAGAAAAAATTTTGATTTTAGGGGTACTTCTGGGGGGAAAAACTACTGAGCCTAAAATTGTGAAAAAAATAGGAAATATGCCCGAACTTTACAGGAAAATTAAGGAGAAACCATTAATATTAATTTTGGGGGGCAAATTATAGAATTAAATAAAAATTTAAAAATATTTTTTTTCAAACGCATCATGTAATATATCAAATGAAAGATCTCATTCTGAGGAACACAAATATATTTTTTTCATATTTAAAAAAAATTATTTAAAAAGATATTAACGAAAATATACCAAAATTTACCCATTCCCCCACCCCCTTATCTCCGAAACTATAAAACGTAAAATTTTGAAACAAAAGAGATTTATAGGTTCTGACCTGAAGTTTACTGGAAAAATAAGGAGAAACCTCTACTTTTAATTTTGGGGGGCCAATTACAGAATTAAATGGAAAATATAAAATTAAAATTGTTTCTAACCCATCATGTTATATATCAAATGATAGGGCTCATTACGACGAAAACAAATATATTTTTTCAAATTTTTAAAATAAATTAATTAAAAGATATTAACAAAAATATAAAAAAATTACCAATTCCCCCCAACTTTATCTCCGAAACCATAAGCTAGAAAATTTTGAAAAAAAATGGAGGTATAGCCCCTCACCTGAACTTTACTGGAAAATTAAGGAGAAACCCCTAATATTAATTTTGGGGGGGCAAATTATAGAATTAAATGGAAAATTAAAATTAAAATTGTTTCTAACCCATCATGTTATATATCAAATGAAAGGGCTCATTATGACGAAAACAAATATATTTTTTTCATATTTTTAAAATAAATAAATTAAAAGATATTAACAAAAATATAAAAAAATTTACCCATTCCCTCCCCCCCTTATCCCGGAAACCATAAGCTGGAAAATTTTGAAAAAAATTGATATATAGCCCCTCACCTGAACTTTACTGGAAAATTAAGGAGAAACCCCTAATATTTATTTTGGCAGGGCAAATTATAGAATTAAATGGAAAATTAAAATTAAAATTGTTTCTAACCCATCATGTTATATATCAAATGAGAGGGCTCATTACGGTGAAAACAAATACATTTTTTTCAAAATTTTAAAATAAATTAATTAAAAGATATTAACAAAAATATAAAAAAATTTACCCATCCCCCTCCCAATCTCCGAAACCATAAGCTGAAAAATTTGAAAAACTGGAAGTATAGCCCCTCACCTGAACTTTACTGGAAAAATAAGAAGAAACCCCTAATATTCCTTTTGGGGGGCAAATTATAGAATTACATGGAAAATAAAAAATTAAAATTGTTTCTAACGGGTCATGTAATATATAAAATCCCAGGGCTCATTATGACGAATAGGTACAAATACATTTTTTTAATTTTTTTAAAATGAATATTTTAAAATATATTAAAAAAATATTAAAAAAAATACCCATTCTCCCCGTTATTCCCCAAACTCTAAGACCTCTTTGTTTTTTGTTTATAGGAAAAATATGAAAAAAAATCCCTAATTCTATTATTTGGCCTCCAAATAATAGAATTTAACGGAAAATAAATTACTAGAAAACCCCCATAGTAATTTATGGACAAATTATACAATTAAATGGAAAATAAAGATTCAATTTTCAAACGCATCATGTAATATATCAGATAAAAGGCTCATTATGTGAATTACAGATATAACATTTTTAAATCATTTGTATAAAAGATATTAAAAATATTAAACATCGACTTAATTCCCACTTTAGAAACTACGCTATTTAAAATTTGAAAAATATATTTTATTTATATTTTTAAATAATTTGAATAACAGATTTAATAATTTATAATTTAACCTTTGACCTATTTTGCCGTTTTTCTTCCAATCTACAGAGCCTCAAAACTCAGACAGTAGGTTATAAAAGGCATTTCTGAAAGTTTATTAGTAAAATAAAACTCTAATGTTACTTTTTGGGGGCCAAATTAGAAAATTAAATACATATGTATTGTGATAAAAATCAAGCGAATCCTAAAGCAGATAAAATAAAAAGTCTATGTGTGGAAAATCAAAGTGTATATTTTTTATAAATTTAAAACGCTTCCTTTAAAAGATATAAGGGTAAGTATAAGAAAATGCACTGATTCCCTGCTTGTCTGAAACTGGAATATTCGAATCTTGAAGGTGGTACGGAACCCTAAGTAAGCGAGTCCAATTCGCACTTGACCAAATTATTTTGTTTAAGCTATATGTATATAGTATCTCAATTATAGATTCTTGTAGAAATCAATTAGTTTTACTTTATAAATATTTTTTATCCATTAGGTTTTTGTTTAATTTACATATCTACATCTGGGACAGCCACTATTGGACTTCCTACTACCTTGCCTTAATTTTTAAATTTTTCATTGGGACTATTCACTTCTTAGAGTCATCTACTTCCTGAGCGTCTATATACGTTTTGCCAAACAAATCCACAATTTTGGTAAAGGAGACACAGTATAGGGGTTAACATTCACTTTTACTACTTTAACTATTAATTTTACACTTATAACTAACTAGGAAATAATTATTAACAAAGAAGGAGTTAAAAAAATTACAGAGCGAACTATTTGCACGTGTGGCTGTCCCGCCATCATAAACATAAGTCCAATAGTAACTCGGCAAGCAAGAACGTAGACAGCTGCCAATAAACGCTCTCTCTCAGACTATGACTTGTCTATAGCGCTACTCACTCCCGCCTATACATAATTTGTTAGATCACCAAAATGATCCGTCGTTTTTTTAGTTATATATAATACCCTATTAAAATTTCCAAGTTGACTCTAATAATTTTTTTACATTTTTTTGATAAATATTTTTGACGTGCCTGGCAATGTTAACACCCCGACTAAATCGTCTGGCTTATTTTTGTATTATTCTTTAAACATTAAACTACAACATATAAAAATTGCATATTGCCTCCAGTTCCGTGTTGGGATATAATAGAAGAAGTATGTGACAAGTTTTCAGCTTGCCTCAAATACCTACACAAAAATTGATGCCACCTCTCGAATTCTATACTTTGCTCTCAATTTGCAATTTTCATGTACTGCATGCATGAAAAAATCTGTCTGAGCAGAGAAAACCTTAATGAATAGGTAAAATAGTTCAAGACCTTCTCAACAATATTTTCGAAATTACGTAAATAATAGTTTATAAGCCAAAACTGACATAACTTTTGAGCATTGAAATCCCCAAAACTGTGGATTTTGTTTGTTTTTTGTTTATATTGTGAAAAGTGATAATGCGTTTCATAATACCATCAATAAGTCTTGATAGGAGCATTTTTGATAGAGAAAACCGGAAAAACCCGATATAGTGACCGTTTTAATAAAAAATCAAAAGGCAGTTATAATTAAAACTCAAACCTTAATCTCTCAAAATGATTGAGACTAATTGGGCTGAAAATTAAATCTTTCAGAATTGAACTTTAAACAATTTGTAGAATTATTTTGCAGAATGTATCATATTAAACACGATCGGTCGATAGGTATTTGTATCTCTTGAATTTTTGTTCCAGACAAATGACCCTTTCCTCATATGTGACAGTGCCGGATCCAAGCAGTGAAAAAGTATTGAGTTAATTGATAATAGTAAACAGTAACCAGGTAACCAATTTATAAGTAGACTAATGTGCTTAGATAATAGATAGATAGATAAATAAAAACCTGATATACTGCGGAAAAACAAATAACACAATTAATCATAATTTTTTTGGTGTCCTCAACTCAAAAAAAATCCTAGCTCCGCCCATGTACTTCGGCAGTCATTGTCCGTGCATCGCTGGCTGACTGTCACATATTCGTACTTATAATGTAGTACTAATATTTTAAATCAATTTCCCGGCATTATAACTGTATTTATTTTTTTATAAATCCTAGATAGACAAACTAAAAAGGAATATATGACCTTTCAAAATCTCTTTAGTATATCCCGACTAGACTAGCTTGGTTACTACGGTTGGTCATGTCTCAATTATTAAAATTACAGTATTTCAAAAACTATATATTCGACACTATCGATCGTCAGCCCATCTAACCTTAACATTGTAAGATATCATTTTGTTATTAATATTCCAGTTTTAATTACGAGTTATCAGAAAGTGATTATTTTTTGAAAAATATCCACTTTTTAAAAGTTTTTCTGACTGTTCTCGGAGACATATGATCCAATTAGATTGTTTAAACGCACATTATGAAGGATTTCTGATTCTCTACAACTTTTCCATTAACAGCATTACGATTCCTCATCACTATTCATTATAAAAACAA
The DNA here is from genome assembly GCA_034190945.1 of Octodonta nipae. NCBI lineage: Eukaryota > Metazoa > Arthropoda > Insecta > Coleoptera > Chrysomelidae > Octodonta > Octodonta nipae. The sequence continues at coordinate 109,896,586 of CM067221.1, read as the reverse complement.
AAGAAATTCGTATTTTTTTTATTATTTAAATAGTTTACTTCTACGAATTTGCTGTTAAAATCTTATGAACTATTCTCTATAAATAAATAAGTAAATAAATAAGTGAATAGATAAATAATTTGTGAGCTATCGATTTACTTAACCACATACTGGAACAATTTCGATAGTTTTAATACATTCCCATATGTCAATGTCTAAGTACTTCTTGGGACATAACACAACAGTTTAAAGAAAATTGCTGTATATTCCAAACGTTTCGGGGTCTAGCTCAGACCCCGTTCTCAATGGTTAAGAAACTTGGATAAAAAAGGCACAATTCTAAGATGTAAATTAAAATATTTGACAATGTGTATTATTTGATTCCTGTGTCAAACGAGTTAAAATATCAGTATGGAGGGACAACTTTAGAAAAAAAAATTCTCCTAGAGGGGCGCACATCTGAACAAAATCGTCCTAAAGACAAAGACAAATTCGAAATTTTTTGGTTCAGAGAGACTGGGTCCTTGCCCCCCCCCCCTTCGTTACGCCCATGGAAAGGATTAAAACTCTATTCGATGTGACAAGAAATCATTTTATAATTTCAGAACACACATGACATAACGGATTTCGTCTGCTCGACTAATCGCCCTGTATATCCGAATTTAAAATTAATTCAGGTCAACATATTTGACCAAAATATGAAGACTTCTGTATATGCGAACAACTTTTAAAATCCTTGAAACAATTATTTGCAAGAATAAATCACTATTCCCAATACAACACGCTTATCTTGACATATTTTTTATACATATTTCCTTCGGATTTTTTTGCGTTTCCGCAAGAAACTAAAGACCACTTTCGCAATAGTATCAAAGTCACTTCCTCTTCATCTCCGATATTAACTTAAGACCTCAAAGCTTCGTTTTCGTCTGACACGGCGATAGTTGAATGTTTAAAAATATACAAGGCAATTCTAAAAATTGACACGGCAGACATATATGAAACGAAATATGCGCATATTTTAGCAATTTGTTCATTGCTAACATCGCAAGTTATGCAAATGAGTTTACAATGTTTACGTTTTTTCTGCTTTATCATAATAATTTTGTTCTACTGACCGAACTTTGTTAGAATAAGAATATTGATTCGATTGTTAGTATAACCTTCGTCTTTACAATGTCTTCCATATTTCATAGCGAGCACATATTAATAATTTTTTTATGGCTTGATCACCTAGATCGGGAGATTTTAATCAAGTTCAACCACGTCCTTCTCGCTTATGCTTTTGTGAGTACCGAATGATACAATATAGGCTATTAAAACTGTTGAAAATTCTGATGTGTCCCCCGGGAACCGCTTGTGAAAAGTCAATTCCTTTTGCAAAAAAGTCATGAATGACGTATTTTTCACTTTTGTCCTATTCATAAAAAGGTAGGGAAATATCGAATGTATGATAATTAATTTTTTAGGCATAAGGGTTGCAAGCTCACACTTACACATAGAATATAGATGAGTAAAGTACCTAGTGAAATACAAAAATCAAAAATTAGACTGTTTCTGTTCCTTGTTAGGGTTCCGTATATACAATATACGGATACCCTTATAATATCACTCCGGATTTCTGCCTCTGTCACATCGCAGCAATTTTCTCCTAAACTACTGGACGGAAGATGTTGAAATTTGGTATCATTGTATAGTTTGGTGACCCGATCAGGAGTACATATCGTAAATGAAGAAATTTTGATATTAGGGGTACTTCTGGGGGGGGGAACTAAAAAAATCGACCGTTCCCCCCCCTGATCCCCGAAACTAGTGAGCCTAAAATTTTGAAAAAAATAGGAAATATAGAACAGGAAAAATAAGGAGAAGCCATTAATTTTAATTTTGGGAGGCAAATTGTAGAATCAAATGAAAGGTCCTATTCTGAGGAACACAAAAATATTTTTTTCATATTTAAAAAAATAGTTAAAAAGATATTAACGAAAATATACCAAAATTTACCCATACCCCCCGCTTATCTCCGAAACTATTAAACGTAAAGTTTAAAAAAAGATAGAGGTATAGGGCCTGACCTGAAGTTTACTGGAAAAATAAGGAGAAATCTCTACTTTTAATTTTGGAGGGCAAATTACAGAATTAAATGGAAAATAAAAAATTAAAATTGTTTTTAACGTATAATGTTATATATCAAATGAAACAACTCATTATGACGAAAACAAATATATTTTTTTCATATTTTTAAAATAAATTAGTTAAAAAAAATGAAGGTATAGCCCCTCACCTGAACTTTACTAGAAAAATAAGGAAAAACCCCTAATATTCATTTTGGGGGGCAAATTATAGAATTAAATGGAAAATATAAAATTAAAATTGTTTCTAACCCATCATGTTATATATCTAATAAAAGGGCTCATGATGAAGAAAACAATTTTTTTTCATATTTTTAAAATAAATAATTAAAAGATATTAACAAAAATATAAAAAATTTATCTCCGAAACCATAAGCTGAAAAATTTTGAAATAAATGGAAGTATAGCCCCTCACCTGAACTTTACTGGAAAAATAAGGAGAAACCTCTTATTCATTTTGGGGGGCAAATTATAGAATTAAATGGAAAATAAAAAATTATAATTGTTTCTAACGGGTCATGTAATTTATCAAATCACAGGGCTCATTATGACGAATACAAATATATTTTTTTATTTTTTTTAAATGAATATTTTAAAATATATTTAAAAAATATTTTTAAAAAAATACCCATTCCCCCCGTTATTCCCCAAATTATAAGACCTAAATTTTTTTGTTTATAGGATAAATATGAAAAAATTTAGATATACAGGTAGCACAAAAAATTCTAAAGATCATGAATTATAGTTAACCAGCTTTCAAATTAGAAGAATTTATAAGTGGCGTTCCTAGGTACGACTTTATTATAAAATAGCGCATTCGCCAAAAATGCGATTAAAGAATTCTATTGTTTCAGTGATCCATTAACGTCATAAGGGAAAACCTAGGAAAAACCTTATGAACTATCCCGATATTGGGTTGTTCAAAATGAGGTTACCATTAATAATTTCTTCCTTAATTGTCTGTAACCAGATACGATTAAATTCTACAGAAGTAGAAGCGATACAATCGTCTTCATTCAAAAGAATTAAAGCAAACTCTTTTATTTTTCGTTTTGTGTTATTTTGTTCTTTGTGAAGTATAGTTGAATTGTCAAATTGTATTTTATGGCCTAGGTCCAAAATTTGTGAACATGCTTGGGACTACTGAAACAATAGAATTCTTTGATCGCATTTTTGGCGAATGCGCTATTTTATAACAAAGTCGTACCGAGGAACGCCACTTATAAATTCTAAAGACGACTCTTTCAAATTCTTCTAATTTGAAAGCTGGTTAACTATAATTCATGATCTTTAGATTTTTTTGTGCTACCTGTATATCTAAAAACAACACATTTTCTAATGTCAATTTTAAATGCCATAAATCAAATTTCTATTTTGCAATCTACATCAATAAATATAAAGCCATTGACAACGAAGTCAGAATAGACTTTGAAACGTTTGGTATTCCTGCAACATACGTCGTTTTATTTCTATTGTGGTGTTATTGCCCAAAAAAAACATAAAAGTAATCAAGAATATGCCACAAAAAACGTTTCAAAGTGTATATTTTTTATAAATTTAAAACGTTTCCTTTAAAAGATATAAGGGTAAATATAAGAGAATGCACTCATTTCCTGCTTGTCTGAAACAGGAATATTAGAATCTTGAAGGTGGTACGGAACCCTAAGCATGCGAGTCCAACTTGCACTTGACCAAATTATTTTATAGATGGATGAAATAATTACGCCCGCAGAAGTTTTTTTTCCTGTACTACTTTTTCTTATCTGTTTTTGTTATTTTGTCTACGAAATATAATAGAGTTGTACTTTAAGAGTTTCTTATACTCTTTAAAATTATATTAGGAATAAAAAATTAACACTATTTTTTTGAATTTTCACATTTGAGGAACCTTGTTTTTTTACTCTGCAATAATTACGTTGCATGTACCCAGAACACTGTTTTAATTTATAGTTAATTATTTTGCGCTTACGCAAACGGAATTACCTAATTAAATAAAGATACCAAGGAGACATTGTACTTCCACGTCTAATGTGGAAACAAATATGCTCTAATTAATGTATATTTTTTACTAAAATCCTAGAAGGCAAATTTAATTACTTACAAGGCAATGTAAATTTTTTAAAAATATTTCTATGAATAAAAATAAAATAAACTTATAACGTAATATGATAGTAATAAAGCTAGATGTATGGACTTCATGTAAAAATAAGACATTTTCAATTTATTTGCACAATAAACAGATGACTATTTCTAGACGATACTTAACTCATACTCGTATTTAAAATATACTCGGTCAGTCATATAGTGTGGGTAACCCAATGGAAATAAATTCATTACATCAGATATTCTACATATTTATGAAGAATCCTTAAAGTCGTTAATTTTACGAATATGTTATAAATGGTAATCCTGCGAGGAACAAATTACGTTGACGGTTACAACCCCGAATTTTTTAAATAAAAAGTAGGAGCTTGCAATATGTCATGTCAAAGCTTTCTTCATTTTCTATTCAAAATTGATATTGCTTTATAAAAATGTATTATAAAAACCCACATTATTCACAACAACACACTCAAAAACTAATATCTTTATTTATTGAGTTGACCTACGAATTTTTTGAGGTGAATCACAGGGGAACGGAATTATATATGAGAGCCGATTTGGAGTCTCTATATGCTAGTTTTTCCTGAAACTCCTAGAAGTCGAAATGCATTTTCCAATAAAATATTATATTTAGTTATATTATTTTAAAAACGTAAATAATTATTCCTGATTTTAATCAGTTGATGGGAGTGCAACTAATAAAGGTTCTCGACTAAAAACAATATATTGTCTTGTGTTCATTGGATTGATTGAAAAATCTTGTTAGTTAACCTATGAATTTTTTCGTGTCATTTCTATTTTAAGAATCACGGAGAAACGGCAATTACCCAGGGTAAAACTTCTGATTTGGAGTCTCTGTGAGTTAGTTTTTCCTAAAACTCCTACATGACGAAATTCATTTCGCTATAAAATGATTAAAGTGTCAATTTTAAGAACAGTAAAATTTTTGAATAAAGAGTGAAGAGACCTTTCACACCATATATTACCAGTTAAAAAATTGGGGGTTGCAACTATTACTCGAAGGGGGTGAAATGTCGTTACAGTGGTCCATTCATAATCTAAAAGTGACGTCTTACTCAAGTATTTATAAATATACTAGCCGTTACCCGCTGTTTCACCCGCGTACGGAATGTTCAAGCCTTCGCAAAAAGCAATAACTAATGAAACATATAGGTTATCCTATATTTCTAATTTGTTTTAACCACCATACTTAACTATAAATCCACCAATCCCAAATATATTTCACCCTAACTGCAACAATTTTATTCCACATTTTTTGAATCAACTTGAATAACTGTACATCTACTTCACCCTATATTGCAACCATCCTGTATATGCTGCTGTTTATTTGTCACCCAATATAACTTTTTGAACACCTGACTATCACTCTTCTCTACCCTATATGCAACTGTTTATGGTCTACGCTGTATAACAATTATTTCTGATATTTTTTGAACCACCTTTTAAAGTAAAATTTCTCCTTATTCTATGTTTTAATCAACCTTTATATGCAGATTTTTTTCTAACATTGTGATAAACACACTCTAAAACTATAATCTTGCTTCCCCCCATATTTCAGATATTCCATATTAGAAGGCAACTGATGGTGGTCTACCATATATTACAGTTTTTTTTAACTTTTTTTGATCCATCCTAATGGAAATGCCTGTGGAACCTTTGGTGTGTCACAAATATAAAAACACACTTTTGCACCCTAACACCAAACTTTTATTTAAACCCAAACTTTAACTGCTTATTGGCCACCCTATATAACAATTTTATTAATTTTTTTAACCGATTTGTATAACTCTACTTCCATCTACATTAAAACCATCCTGTATACACAGCTGCCAATTTATCAAACATTACAACTTATTTTTGAACCACCCTGTATAACCATAATTTTACTCTATAAGATATTTCAACAACCCTGTATGTGCATCTACTTATGGGCCACCAAATATAAAATTTTTAAACACTTAACTATAACTCTGGTCCACTCACTATCTTATATATGCAACTGCTTATGTACTACGCTATATAAAACGAGAATAGAAATAAATGATATAATTACTACATTTTTGATCCACCCTTGAAATTATAATTTGTCTCCACCTTGTATTTCAACCACACCTTATATGCAGCTTTTTCTAACATTGCATTAATCACACTGTATGAACTATAATTTACTTCGATCCATGTTTCCGATATTGCATATATGCAACAGCTCGTGTTCTATCCTACAAAAAATATATTATAAACCTGTTTAACTATAAATCTACTCCATCCGCTATTTCAACCACCTTGTAATTGCAACTACTTATCGACCACCCAGTATAACATTTTTTGTACCACACTGTATAACTATAAATCCATCAATGGCTAATATATTTCACCAAAACCGCAACTGTTTATTGGGCACCGAATATAACAATTTTGTTCAACATATTTCTGAAGCACCTTGTATGTATTACAACTACCCTGTATACGCTACTGCTTATTGGTCAACCAGTATAACATTTTTTAAATAATTATCATAACACTTCTTCACTCTATATATCTATCTTATTATGAACTACGCTATTTCACAATTTTCCCTTATATTTTTTCAAGACATATTAAAATATAATTTCTCTCCACACTTCATTTAAACCACCCTTCATTTAGAATTTTTTCTAACCTTGTTTGAATGACACTGTATAACTGCTATATAACAAAGTTTTTCTAGCATTTTTTACCCATCCTGTATAATTATAACTGTACACCACCCTATATTTCAAAAACCTTTTATATGCAACTACTTATTTGCCACCAAATATAACATTTTTGAACCACCTTGCATCCCTGGAATGCTACCCCACCCTATATTTTAACCAACCGGTAAATGGAACAGCTTGTAGATCATAACATTACTTTATAATATTTTTTAAACCCACCTGTATAGGTGTAATTATACTTCACTACATATTTCAACCATCCTATATAAGCAAACAATTTGTGGATATAAAACAATTTTTTTAACAACATAAACTATAATTCCACTACATCTTATATTTCATACAACCTGTATAAACAACTACTTATAACATTTCTTCAACCCATTTTATAACTATAGTTATCTTATGAACATAATTCAAAGATCCTAACTGCTTACCTGACACATTTTTTTAAGATTTTTTATTCACTGTATAAATATTCTACCCTTTTTCAACCACTTGGTATATGGAACTGTTTATGGCCCACACAATATAACTTTTTGGACTGTATAACTAATTCCACTCCCCCTTATTTTCACCACATTGTATATATCCAGATGCTCAGGACACGAAATATAACTTTTTTTAGATTTTTTTAACTCGATGTAATTCTACTTCGCTCTAAGATTCTTGTATACAGAACACTCTGTAAAATTACGCTTGTTATATCCATTGATTTTTGTTAAATCGAAACATGTTGTTAGTTAATCTGATACCAGTATCTAATATTTAGTGCGTGCGGTGGAACCAATTGAGTAATCCAACATGGTAGAAGTTTTTTCGCTAAATCTACCGTTTCTGTCAATTTAGCGAAATAAAATGTCTACCAGATTTTAAGTCAAACTATAGACTTCACAACAAAAAAAGATTCAGCAAAATCAGTTAAATAGTTCTTACGTGATGTCCGAACAAACAAACAAACAAACGAAGTCACAAACAAACTTACAATTTTATAATAGTACTAGCCGTTACCCGCGGTTTCACCCGCGTACGGAATTTTCAAGCCTTCGCAAAAAGAAATAACTTATGAACTTATGTTTGAACCACCCTACTTAATATAATATATTTCACACAAACTGCAAGTCCTTATGGGCCACCCTATATAACTATTTTATTCGACATTTTTTGAATCACCTGGAATAACTGTAACTTTACTTCACTCTATATTGCTGTATATGCTGCTGTTTTATAATTTTTTGAACACCAGACTATAACTTTTCTCTACCCTATATTTCAGCTATGGAACTGCTTATGGTATACCCTGTATAACAATTTGATATTATATAAAATATCTACCAGATTTTAAGTCAAACTATAGGCTTCGCAACAAAAAAGATTCAGCAAAATCAGTGAAGTAGTTCTTACGTGATGCCCGAACAAACAAACAAACAAACAAACAAACAAACAAACAAACTTACAATTTTATAATAGTATAGATAGAAGATAAAAGATCTGAAACAATGCAACCAATTAGCTGGACAAGAAATTAATTTTTCCAACAATAAAATAGTCAACTGAAGTTTCTTACATAGTGTTTATAGACAATATTAGGGTACTAGGACAGGTTGTAAAAAATATTTCTTGTATCAATATTCTAAACTGTATGAGCATCAAAATGGGTTGAAGTTTTATTTTTATCTAATTGTTGTCCAGAAAATGCTGTCATTTAAATTATTTTCTCAACTGCTATTCAGTTAGCTTTCTTGTATGCTACAAAGTACACCTTATTCCTAGCCTGTTCTATCAGAAAGATTTAATGAACTTTGTTTTTAAATTTTTTTGTACTTTTTCAATTTGTTCTGGGATAAGATCTGCCGAGACTGGGCTAATAATTAATTGCTATTTAAATCATTTCCAGATTCTACAAAAACTAATAAATTTGTTTTACTTTGACTGACCAGGGTAGCTGCCTGGTCAGTCTTTTTTGAACATCCAACATTACATGATAATATCAAACCTTTTTGTATAATTATTTATGCAAAAGCGACCAGAGATAAGATTTGGTTCCATGAACATTTTGTAGCCATGATGCAAATTTTGAAACTAATTTTTTTTTGACTAATTTCAGACTATTTTTTCAGATAATATCGATGGCTTCTTGCACCACAAACTGTTTGGCACCGTTAGCTAAAGTAATCCATGAAAAGTACTGCATTAAAGAAGCTTTAATGACAACAGTACACGCTGTAACGTTGAGTCAGAAAATCATCGATGGTATCGCCAAGAAGGCCTGGAGAGATGGCAGGGGAGGCCTTCAAAATATCATTCCAGCTTCAACAGGTGCTGCTAAAGCTGTGGCTAAAGTCATACCAGAATTGAACGGAAAAATTACAGGTAACTCAATTTAGATAATAGAATTACTAGAGGAATTTTCTTAATATTGTTGGTTCGATGCCCTTATAAACAATTATCTTTATTTAGTTTTTAAGAACAATAAACCTGCTCAAATAATTTAACGTCAAAAGTAAACTGATTTTATTCAACTCGAAAGTAGCTTTATCAACAATATCGACTGAATATATAAAGGCAAAATGTTCATCTAGAATATAATTATTTTTCTATTCACCAAATGAATTTCCAGTGGGTTCTGCCAAATTCCATCCATACAGGAATCAGGTGATCTAGCTCTTCGACTTCACGGTAGTTCAGGATCGGACTAAGTGTAAATGGCTGATATATTTGGGACACAACGCCTTTGTTAAATCTGATGGCCTTCATCTGACACCTCGTCATATTGGTTTTTAAGCAGACGATTCTGAAGATAAAACTTCAACTAGAAACTTTGGTTGGTCATTGATCCTTTTAACAATAACGAACGGACCGTTAAATGCAAGTGTAAATTTTGGTGATTTGCCCTTGCTTCTTTGAGAGTAGCAAATGCAAATTCTAGCCTTTGAATCTGCATGTATACTCTTGCAATTCACAGATATACAACATGCTTTGCTACAGTTGATCAGCGTAAACAATGATATCTGTACTCAAGGTAGCTTTAGCTCCATCTTGAAAAAGTCTAGTTAGTCCTATGTTGTATCGCAATAACATTGAGTTCGGTTAAAGACATTGCTACTTAACAGTCCTATTGTATCTTTCTACCATCTCGTCTGATTGTGGCGGAGCTGCAAACCGTTCTACAAATTGCCTGAAGTATGAAGAAAAACACAAAGCATCAAAGATTTTGGTTTTTCGTGAAGACTGCCCAATCCAGTAAGTGTCGTGTCTTCATTAGTTCTTATCCCTAACTTGAATAAAAATGACAAGAACTCTGATTCCTTTGGGAACGTCGCAGGCTTGGCTCTGAGATTCTTCACATGTATGCCGAACATGTAATTCAATACTAGAAAATCGTCTAGTTGCGCTCCGAGTCAGTCCACTTTCCATAAGTGCTACAGATGTAACAGGTGCAATACATCGCTTAAAAGATATGACAGGGAACTAGAACAATGTTTTTTTTGATAGTAGTGCTGTGTTCTTTTCATTGTTTTCGGGAAGCCCAACTTGCCAACAGCTATTTAAATCCATGGTTCACCCGGTTAAGATGGTAGGTATATCATATATTCTGGTGTGTGGATAAAAGTTCATTTAACGCTGTTCTTCTTTCAAGGCTGATGGATGGCTTGATAGCACGGGTTTACAATAGGGCAACTTTGTTTTCTTTTACCCAAATTTGTCGTTTTGATTATAACCGTATAGGCTGGACATTTCTAATATCTATTCGATATCGATTGATGCTGGTCAGATTTCCGAGTATTTATCCACATAATTATAACATCATTTGTCAAAGTAAAGGACTTGGTAACAGCAAGAAAAATTCCGATGAAGCTTTCTCAGCTTCATCCGAAGGCTTACCGATCTGAGTGTAGTTTTAGACGTATCAAAGACATGGACATAAAGACAAAAGGAAGAAAAATACGTTGAGGCTTTTGAAATGTAGCTATGGAGAAGAGTGGAAAACATCAAACGGTCAGATAAAATAAGAAATGAATATTTCTCGAGAAGAGAATAGAAAGATATTAATAAGGAGAGATTGTATTCAATGGAGAATAATGGAAGGAGAAATTTAAGGTGTTAAGTAGAGGCAGGCATGCCAAAGAATGAAATGGTCACTGACATCAAGAAAAGTCGGACTTACGATAAAATGAAACAAGATGACCAAGATTGGGAACTTTGAAGAATGTTATGTTGGCAATATATATAGTTATAACTGGACCACCCTGGGGTTGTTGGCAAAATGCCGACGTATCGACAGAGTCACATCTGCTATCTGCAGCACTCTGAGCATTGACCTTGTGTCTGTCTACTTATGCTTCTATTTGCCTGACAGAGGTATAAAAAATTGATTATCGTAAATGGATACATAGTCAAAATGTTTCAATTAAAAAAAATCCCTTCTCTGAAAAATATATTTTTTCTACTACTGTCTAATGTGTCATGAAAAATATTATTATATATAATATTTTGAAAAAGTTGAAATGACTCCGATAAAAGTTGCAAGAGTTATAAACAATATAGTGGAAAAAAAGAGTGCCTCCGTTTTTTTGAAAAATCTCAAAAACGATAAAAGACTTTTGAAATTGGAAAAGAGAAGAAAATTTTATTAAAAAACCCAACTCCAGAAACTGTATCTCCAATAGTAATTATTTTAACAGAGCCCTAAAGACTGGCGTTCACTTGAGTCGCGTCATTCAGAAACAGTAAACAAAAAAAATTGCATATAAATATTAATTAATGAAAGAAATTAGGTACCTTTGGAATAGGTAACAAAACAATAATCAGCACAAAAAAAATTATTTGCATTTTTCCGTGTTTTATGCATTTGTTAATTAACAACATTTTTGAAATGGAAAGTTAACATAAAAACCTTAGTAATTAATAACCTAAAAATCTCAATTATTTTTTGCTTCGTACAGTTGTTCTAAAGAGGTGAAAAAATGTATTTCCGTTGAAACAATTGAAAGTTTTTAATTTTTCACTTATTTATCAACAATCGACTGCATTGAAAAATGAATAATAACAATAAAGCGCTTGCAATTTTTTTTCAAAAATCTTAATTATGTCTTCTTTTTATTATTCAGCGCCACCTGAAAATGATATTTTAAAGTTTTTTACTTCTAGTATTTAAAAAATTGTAATAAAACTTATAAACTAATGCATTGTTTATGAGAAAATGTTTTTTTTTTCATGAAAAAATATGATTTTTAAAAAATACCGTTTCTTAAAAAAAATTACTACTTAAAAATGCATATGTTAATTAACTATTTTTTTCTGACATTAATTATTAATATTAAGGAGTCCTTTTTCGTAAAAATCATTGTTTCTATTGTCTTTCCATATTCCTAAAAACAATTATTTCTTAATATTTAATTTATTTTTTAATAAACAATTTATTATAAACAAGTAAAGTTTTGTTTTATTTTTTAAACTGCAGGTATAAATAAAATCAACTATGCATCCCATGATTTATAAAAAAATTGTTGTTTATTTTTTAGAAAAAAGTCTAATAATTTATTTGTTGATAACAAATTGTTTATTAGATAATTAAATTAAATGTTGATAAAAATTATTTTTTCTTGGGAATATGCAAGGATTACAAAAAAAAAATTCCTTAATATTAATAATAAATGACAAAAATATAGTTAATTAACAAATACATTTTTAATCAATAATTTTTTTAACTAACGGTTTTTTTTTCAAAAATTATTTTTTTTTATCCTCCGAATCATGATTTTTTTTTTCATTATCTCATAAACAATGCATTTGTTTATAACATATTTTTAAATAATAGAAGTAAACAAATTAAAATATTATTTTCAGGTGGTGCTTAATGATAAAAAAAAGAAATAATTAGGATTTTTGAAAAAAAATAGAAACGGTTTATTGTTGTTATTCATTTTTCAATGCAGTGGATTGTTAATAAATGAGTGGAAAATTAAAAATATTCAATTTCTCCAAAGGGAATCTATTTTTTCACCTCTTTAGAACAACTGTAGAAAGCAAAAAAATGGAGCATTTTAGTTTTTTATGTTAACTTTCTATTTCAAAAATGTTGTTAATTAACAAATGCACATTTAATTTGTTTAAACATTTGTTTTGTTTACCTTGTCAGAATGAAGAAAGACACGTAAACTCTGTTAAAATTATTATTATTGGATATACAGTTTCTGAAATTGGGACTTTTTTTATAAAACTTCCTTCTCTTTTCAGATTTTTTTTCCAATTTCAAAAATCTTTCATCGTTTTTGAAATTTTTCAAAAAACGGATTTTTTTTTTCCACTACATTGTTTACAACTATCGCAATGTTTATCGGCGCCACTTCAAATTTTTGAAGAAGTTTCTAGATGTCAATCCTAATCGAAGGACATAAAAATTATAATTTTTGTTGAACTGTATCAGGATTTCATCAAAGCGGCTCTTGTAGACTAGACTATTCTGAATCCAGTCTAATTACTATCAAATAAAGCCCTACCACAGTTCACAGATCAATCCACTCAGGTACAAAATTAATACACAATTTCTAATAGTAATTACTCATCAATATTTATTTGAAAGTAATCTGATATAACGGTTGTTGTGATTATAAACATGTTTGGTAGTAATTGTAGGCCAATAAAAATAATTAAGGTTAGCTCTTTGACGGATTGATTAGTGTACATTTTACTGATAAATAATGAACAACGAAAATGATTTATACAGCGTCTTAAAGCATCAGTTGTTAGACGTCTTAAAAAATGAGGAACTATCTGTGTGTATGAAAAAACCAACGGTATGTTTCTCTTTACAATAACACTTTCCGTTAGATATTTTCACCAGGACTTTAGGTCATATCATTTGTGTCAAAGATGTGTGGTAAATAAATATATAAGTAGAGATTGAAGAAGGCGATTAATTTCATAGGGGAACAGTGATGATGCGGCGTGAGGTGTAGGAAGCAATTTTGTAATCTCTTGAATACCAACAAATACACTACAAAGCCGAAAGGATTTTTAGGTGCTGAGATAATTATTTACGATCGAGCTTATCACTCACTAGTGAATTCTAATTTTCACCAATGTAAGTATTCATACACAAAGAGGTTCTAAAGTAACGGAGAAATTCATTTTATACGTAATTATTAATGGAAAGATTTGCAGTTTTACTGGCCCAATTTAATGACACTTTCGGATTTTTGTAAAAAGTCATGGCTTACTAGATATTTTGATAAAACGAAATTCTGTCGATTTAGTCAAATCCCTCTAGCTCCTTTGTTTTTGATTTTATAAAAAAAGTGTAAATATCAAAACTAAAGGGAATTGTATCCCGAATATGATTGTCATGTCCTCGTTTGCGTGACAGCTCTCGTTTTCGAGATATTACACAAACTTATCTTTTTTTGAATGGAAACCATAGTTGGCTATGACCTCAAAAAATCGGACATTTTTAGAGCTTTTCAACGATATAAACTCGATATAGTTATTCATAAAAATAAAGGAGTTATGGATGTTTTTCTCTCTTAATTTCACTTTTAACGTAGTTAGCCATGAAATAGATTGATTTATTAATAACTATTCCAAAAAACATTAAACGATTTTTTTATTAGGTATATCAGATATAACGAAAAAACTAAATAAGTAGGTACTTACTAAAAATTAAAGTACATAATAATGGTTAAAATATATTTTCGAAAAATCCACCATTGTTATTTAGACAAAAATTGCATCTTTTTAAGATTGACATTACCGCTTTTCCTCACAGACCGCCTATCAATTTCTTCAATTGCTTGTAATACCGCCTCCCTTAGGTCACCAACTGTCTCATACTTTCTTTTGTATACTTTGTTTTTTAGCGTAGCCCATAAATAGAAGTCTATAACTGCCAAATCGGGAGACCGGGGTGGCCATTTGCGTGGGCCATTTCTTCCTATCCAAGAGTTTGGATAGATATTATCTAAGTGTTGTCTTACTAATAACGAGTTATGAGCAGGTTGGTTGGAACCACTCAATTTCTAAACGAGTTCTCAAATTCAAATTATGCAACATATCTTGAAAAGTGTATTGCAAGAAATGCAAGTAGCACTCCCCAGTAAGTGATTCGTCATAGATAAAAGGCCCCAGAATAGTAGACCCTATGATACAACACCAAACATTAAATCCAAATTTTATCTGGGGTCGTCTTTGTTCTACATGGAAAGGTTTTTTTTTGCCCAGATATGCTCATTGTGTCTATTGAACATACCGTAGTTAGTAAATTTATTTTCACCTGACCATAACAGCTTTAATGGAAACTGTGAATTGTCAAGGCACATGTCTCTAAACCCTGTACAAAACGAAATACATCGATGTTCGTCACCAGCATGCAAAGTTTCAGAAACTGCAAGTTTGTACGGGTGGAACTTGTGCGCTTTCAGTACCTTTAATACAGTTCGTTGAGATGTGCCAGCTTCTGCCGCAATCTCACGAGTTGATGTAGATGGATTTTGATTTCCCATTGCCAAAACATTTATTTGTGCTGCTTCGTTAATCTGATTACGTTCCTTTGGTGGTTTAGTAAAAGATCCATATCTACGTAAACTATCGTAAAGCCTCTTAAATGTACATGGATCAGGTTGACGACGATTAAAATATCTATGAAAGTATTCCTTAGCTGCACGTACTGAATTTTTATGGCATATGATATAACATTCCACCATATTCAGTTTTTCTTCGTTAGAATATTCCATTTTATCACGAAAACTTGTCAATATCGATAGTCAGTTCAGCATTACTAATGGAATTACTCTCAAATGCGGAAACGTCAAAGTGAAAATAATCTTTTTCATGGCTCCCTACATTAAAAGTGAAAATAATATAGAAAAGCATCTATAACTCCGTTATTTTTATGAATAACAATATCGAGTATTATATCGTTGAAAAGCTCTCAAAATGTCCGATTTTTTGAAGTCGTAGCCAACTATGGTTTCCATTCAAAAAAAGATAACTTTGTATCATATCTCGAAAACGAGAGCTGTCACGGAAACGAGGACATGACTATCATTTCGGGATACAATTCCCTTCAATTTTGAGATTTACACTTTTTTATAAAATCAAAAACAAAGGAGCTAGGTGGATTTGACCAAATCGACAGAATTTCGTTTTTTCAAAATATCTAGTAAGCCATGACTTTTTACAAAAATCCTAAAGTGTCATTAAATTGGGCCAGTAAAACTGCAAATCTTTCCTAATTTAACCATTGCTCTATGTCCGCTAGTTTATGAGATTCCCAAACTGATCATAAAAAAAACTCACCCCGTATAACTACTTTTTTGAATATTATTTCCCTAACTCTTCAACACCATACGGGTAATAATTGCCCCTAAAACATTACGGTGTGATACCTCATTTAAAATTCAGTAATATAGGATTTTTATATTTTTGAACATTGGTAACAAGAAAAATCATTTTATAATCCTTTAATTTATAAAATGATTAATGATGCAAGAGAAAGAAATAAATTTTGAAGTAATTAACAATATTTACAATAATTATGGTCTAAGTCATATGCTCAAACTAGGCACCGTTCATTTCTGGATAGAAAACCAGATGGTGCTAATCTTTGACAAGCTTTTACTACATCTCAGCGCTGATTTGGTTAATAGTAAATTTTAGTTTGGTTAGTCTTGTAGATTTTTTAATTTAAATGAATGAGAATGAGCTGTTTAAATTAAATTTGGTAAAACATAGATGCTTATTAGTAAGGAGTAAATGATTAGAATTTAAATTATAAATATCAACGAGTTTAAAATCTTTGTATTAAGTTTGTTAATAATGTTTGTCCGTCGCGATTACCTATACACTCCCCAACACGTCTTGGCATTCATCCAGTTAAGGTGCTCTATTTCTTCTGGAGGCATACCTGCCTTTCATTCTTACAATCTCCAAAGTCCGTGGGAGCTGGGGTGAGTTTCCAAGCCTTCTACCCACATATCTCAAACATGTTCAATAGGCGAAAGATCGGGGGATCTGCGCGGCCATGACAACAGATTAACATGGGTCTCTTCAAAAAAGTTTAAACTAACTCGATTAACATAAGAACCAGTATAATCTTGTTGAAATATGGGATCCATGGCCGATTAAGCTAAGGGAGTATCCACATACGGCTCCACTACTTCCTGGAGATAACGTTGCACTTTCATGTTGCCTCGAACAAACACCAAAGGTAGCCTACTTCAATGTTCAATAGCAGTCAATACCATAACGTATACTGTTCATTGTTCATTCGCCCAAAATCAAATTGATGTAGTCTAACCCTCTTTCGGTCATCATGGTCACCCAAGCAGAAGCGAGATTCTGTAGTCGTTGCCGTGGATGATCAGCGGTCAGAGGTAGCACAAGATGTGGTCGATAATGCTACAGTCCAGAAGACCCTATAGGGCGGTAAACCGTTCGAACATTTACAAGATGACATTGTTCTTTTAACCACTCATCATCCAAATTTCGAATTGTCAAAAATCGGTCTATAAATGCCATGAGTCTTAGACGTCAATCTTGAACTTCATTTGTGCTCGTCGACGTCCGGTGCCTACTCTTCTGCGATTTTGGGTATTATCAAACCACGCTTGGAAACCTCTCATAATAAATAATATTTGGATTTCTTCCTGCGGTTAGCGATTTCTGGAAATGAAAAACCTGCCGTAAACCAATATAAAGTTCAGACTATTAACCGGCCATGGTCATTGGATCTTATCCGGTCCAAAATACACAAGACTGGAGTACCTCTCAGACCGATTACAAATCCATGCAACTCACAAACAGCAGAACTATCAAAATTTCTTCTACCAATCATCCAACCTCGGTTTTCTTCATTTGCGAAACTCAATGTGTTTTCAATTATTCGTACTCTAAATTTGTATAACAAGATCTGTCATGTTTACAACAATTTGGTCAAGTGCGAATTGGACTCGCATACTAAGGGTTCCGTACCACCTTCAAGATTCGAATATTCCAGTTTCAGAAAAGCAGGGAATGAGTGCATTTTCTTATATTTACCCCAATATCTTTTAAAGGAAGCGTTTTAAATTTATAAAAAATATACACTTTGATTTTCCACAAATAGACTTTTTATTTTATCTGCTTTAGGATTCGCTTGATTTTTATCACAATACATATGTATTTAATTTTCTAATTTGGCCCCCAAAAAGTAACATTAGAGTTTTATTTTACTAATAAACTTAGTACCTACCTTTTATAATCTACTGTCTGAGTTTTGAGGCTCTGTAGATTGGAAGAAAAAGGGCAAAATAGGTCAAAGTTTAAATTATTAATTATTAAATCTGTTATTCAAGTTATTTAAAAATATAAATAAAATATATTTTTTAAAATTTAAATATTGTAGTTTCTAAAGTGGGAATTAAGTCGATGTTTAATATTTTTGTTAATATGTTTTATACAAATGATTTAAAAATATGATATATTTGTAATTCACATAATGAGCCTTTTATCTGATATATTACATGATGCGTTTGAAAATTGAATCTTTATTTTCCATTTAATTGTATAATTTGTCCCTAAAATTACTATGGGGGTTTTCCAATAATTTATTTTCCGTTTAATTTTTGGGGGCCAAATAATAGAATTAGGGATTTTTTTTCATATTTTTCCTATGAACAAAAAATGAGGTCTTAGAGTTTAGGGAATCACGGGTAGAATGGGTAATTTTTTTAAAATATTTTTTTAATATATTTTAAAATATTCATTTTAAAAAAATTAAAAAAATATATTTGTACCTATTTGTCATAATGAGCCCTGGGATTTGATATATTACATGACCCGTTAGAAACAATTATAATTTTTTATTTTCCATTTAATTCTATAATTTGTCCCCCAAAATGAATATTAGGGGTTTCTTCTTATTTTTCCAGTAAAGTTCAGGTGAGGGGCTATACTTCCAGTTTTTCAAAAATTTTCAGCTTATGGTTTGGGATATAAGGGGGGAATGCGTAAAATTTTTTATATTTTTGTTAATATCTTTTAATTAATTTATTTTAAAAATATGAAAAAAATATATTTGTTTTCGTCATAATGAGTTCTTTCATTTGATATATAACATGATGGGTTAGAATCAATTTTAATTACTCATTTAATTCTATAATTTGCCCCCAAAATAAATATTAGGGGTTTCTCCTTATTTTTCCAGTAAAGTTCAGGTGAGGGGTTATACCTCCATTTTTCTCAAAATTTTCCAACTTATGGTTTTGGTGATAAGGGGGGGATGGGTAATTTTTTTTATATTTTTGTTAATATCTTTTAATTTATTTATTTTAAAAATACGAAAAAAAAATTTTTTTCGTCGTAATGAGCCCTTTCATTTGATATATACCATGATGGGTTAGAAACAATTTTAATCTTATATTTTCTATATAATTCTGTAATTTGCCCCCCAAAATTAAAAGTAGAGTTTTCTCCTTATTTTTCCAGTAAACTTCAGGTCAGAAGCTATAAATCTATTTTTTTCTCAAAACTTTACGTTTTATAGTTTCGGAGATAAGGGGGGGGGGGAATGGGTAAATTTTGGTATATTTTCGTTAATATATTTTTAAATATTTTTTTATATGAAAAAAAATATATTTGTGTTCCTCAGAATGAGACCTTTCTTTTGATATATTACATCATGCGTTTGAAATTTTTTTTATTTTTAAATTTTTATTTAATCTATGATTTGCCCCCCCAAAATTAATATTAATGATTTCTCCTTATTTTTCCTGTAAAGTTCGGGCAACGTTCTATATTTCCTATTTTTTTCAAAATTTTAGGCTCAGTAGTTTCGGAGATCAGGGTGGGGGAAGAGTCGATTTTTTTAGTTTTTCCCCCCAGAAGTACCCCTAAACTCAAAATTTTTTCTTTTACTATATGTTCGCCTGATCGGGTCACCAAACTATACATTGATACCAAATTTCAACCTCTTCCGTCCAGTAGTTTAGGAGAAAATGGCTATGATGTGACACAGGCAGAAATCCGGAGTGATATTATAAGGGTATCCGTATATTGTATATACGGAACCCTAAAAAAATTCTGTGGTGGATTCGAGGCCAATTAGGGTCATATTTCCTTTTATTTAATTATGGATGCTTTTACGGGAGCAAATTATTACAAATTTTATATCAATGAAATCAGAATGAAATCTCAATGGTAGCGGAACACTGAAACGTCGGAAGGCAAATCCGAAAAGGTCATTATTTAGCTTCAGAAAATGTCCTCGTCAAATAATGCTACTAAGAAGATAAAAACAAAAACAGATTAAACACTCAACTGTCTAACCCTGGCAATCCGGGATGGGTCAGTTATTGCTATTGAATATATTCGTATACCTACAAAAAATCATCTATTTTTAATTTCAAAATTTGTATTATTGAAGCGAAAGCTTCTTAACGGGAGCCCACATTTACACATATGAAAATAGATAAATAGATGACCAAGGGAATGAATTGGATAACTTGAAATTGCATTTGTTTCTACACTGACACCGACACCACACACTTCTTGGGTCTTGAAATACCCATAGAATTCAGGTTACTGTATAAGAAACAGAGACCAGGTAAAATACCTTATAAGTTTCTTCTTTTATAGAATATCAATAATATATAGGAAATAAATTAATATAACATCCAATTAATATAGAAAACCTGCACAAAATTTGCTTTTCTAATACAAACTCCGCATTTACAAATCATTGGATGAGGTTCAACTTGCAAGTTAATAATTCAACAAATTGAAATTTAAATTAAGAATTAAATTACACATTAGGGTTAATACTTGAGTCGTAACAAAATACTGACAATCATTTTAATTATCCTGAAATTTGTAACCATTGCTAATGATAACAAAAGGAAATAGAAACAGAGACAGGAGATAACAAGAGACGGGAAGTATAATTCGTAAGAAGTTTCGCTCTTGTTTTTAAAGATCAAGTAGTCAAGAAAACACATGATAACAGGAAAAGTTGAGACAATATACCGACTTCTGTACAATAAAGTGATAAATATTTTAGCGATAGTATTAATAAAAGAGTGAAATTTTTGTAATTTGCAAATTTAATCAGTTTCTCTTAATCAAACGGTTTTACTTTCAGAACAACTTTCTTCAAAAAGCAACTATTATCTTTGTCTAATATCAGTATATTATTATTTCCAATAGATATACATTAAAAAAAAGAATCACACTTTCAATACGTGACTTAAGAGAATTAAATTTTAAATCCTTTAATTTGTATAAGCTTTGTGTTGTGTTCAGTGCTATTATTCATCAAATGTCAAGTGAAATTGAAAAATATTAGCGAAACTACAATTAGGCAAAAGGTTTACAAGTAACCGTTATAAGAGTCAAGAAGGTTTAATTTTGAAAATACTCAAAACAATGAACTGATGATTTCAAGATACAATCATAATTTTGGAAGTATATTCGAATAAATTACAGATGTTATAAAACCATCGATGTAATAAATTCTAATGATTAAGTGAAAAATATCCCATAGACATTCTTATGGACTTCTACATTGTAATTCAACATAAAAACTAATATGATAATGTATTTCATTAAGTTTTGAGATAATAAGATTTGACCATCAATTTGTTTAACATTCGTGGCTTGGAAACAACAGTCTTGCATCAATTGTGTGAATTGCAAACCTAAGAATGTTTTAACGAGACTTGTTCGGCCGGCATATAATAAAGATATTTTGAAAGTTCATAAATTCCAATTCAATTTGTCTATCATGGTTTTTCGCTAAAATGCCGAGAAGTTGGTATAAAATAATAGTAAACATTGCATTAAAGGTACAAATATGCAACAGCCAGACAGTTGACTGTATTTTATTGATACTAGAAAAAATATGTTCTGTGGCTGCATTTGTTCCTGGAAGAAAGGGCGCAAATGCTACAATTTTCAAAAAATATTTCAAAAGATTTGTCCACATATTACCATAAAAACTCCTTTTTAATGTCACCCAATAAAAATTTTTAATAAATTAAACTGTCCATTCTTTAAGCTATTCCAAGCAGTTATAAAAAATTTTGACTGAGTTTTACAGTAAATTGAAAATAAAAATGCAGATATTTTCTAAAAAGCAGAACATTTTTAAAAATCGGAGGTACAGTGCCGCGTCCTCTAAAAAGCGGGACTGTCCCGCCAAAATCGGGAAGTGTGGTCACTTTACTGTATACAGTTTACTGATATTAATTACTGACTTTTTTCCACTGACTGGAACTTCGGAGAGTCCATCGCTTAAGCCAAATATTAAAAGCAGTATTGATACATTTTACGTCACTATGACAAAAATCCAAGATATTCGAAGTGTCACAATATAAATTGCATAACGTTATCGAATTATCGTGGTTAATACGATAGTGCTGCAAAATATTTCTACAAATTATTTAAATGACAATTCTGCAAGATCTATTTAACCTACAATATCGATCTTTAGCGCTATTAATCGCAATGTTATCATCTATCACTAGGAGGCAGATTAATGTTTCAGCTGTTATTACAACCAAGTTATGAATTTTTTAAAAGCTTTCCTTTATGAAAAATGCTGCAATCAAAATTTATAAAAATTCATTTTGAAGATTTTCTATTTGCGGCATTACGAACATATTATTAGGAAACACAAAAACGAAAAATTATATTTCGAGATTTACACTTTATTTTATAAACGACACGTGTTTCGGCATACAATGCCTTTATCAAGTTTCACAAAATACTAAAACTATTATTCTAACTACACCATTATATATCTATATATAAATAGGCTAAGACAAAACGATTAGGTACCATTTTCTCCTCTGTTTCTCAACCGATTTTCTTCATTTTTGTTTTATTTAGTAGCTACTAACGACCTTCAGTGCAGAATGCTAATCTTAATTTATAATATTGGTTCATTCATTAAATAAAATATAATAAAAATTCATTATTTACGTCAATAATGTCAATACCAAACAAATGAATGTGCCGCGTGCCGCTGCCGCCAGACTCAAACCATAGAGTAATTATATATAGACAGACCAATGCTATTTTATACTTAGAGCATGTACTTCTGGAGGTGGCATGCAAGCGTTGTTATTGTTTAGTGGGTAAAGTAATCGTTGAATATCATAATTATACAGGGCGATTCCAGATATGTTAGAAATAATTTTTTTAATGGGTGGCACATAAGCATAAGCAGCAAGTTGCATATTTAGGGTGTTTAAAATATAGAGTAGAGTGCAATTATAACTAATAAAATAATTATATAGGGAAGCCCATTAGCGGTTGAATTTACAGGGTTCTTGGAATAGAAGGTGCAGTAAAATTACAGTTATACAGGGTGGTGCAAAAAATGTTATACATAGATGCATATACAGGGTGGCGGAAATGGAAATGCAACATTTCGTAACCCATAAGCAGTTGTATATATAGTTTAGATGAAATATAGGGTAAGAGGAATTATAGATATACAAGATGGTGATAAAAAATGTTAGAATAGGAAATGATTTATAGAGTAGACCACGAAGAGTTCCATATATATGATTGAAATATAAGTGGGAGTAGAATTATAGTTACAGACGATAATTAAAAATTTCATAAACAAAAAGAGTAAATATGGTGGGTCATAGGCAGTGGCATATACAGAATGGTTTATCCGGTGGTTGAAAAATGTTAAAAAATATTATGCGTGGTCCATAAGCATTTGCATATGCAGGGTGGTGGAAATATATAATGAGATGGAATTATTATAATGAGGATTTTAATAAATGTTAGAGAATTGAGTGCAGTTATAGCTATACAGGGGTGTTAGAAAAAATAAATATGTAGGGTAGCCCATTAGCAGTTGAATTGTTGTCATATTAAATTAAGAATTACGAATTTGAACACAAATAAAGTTCTATGAATTATATCTGAAAAAAACTTGAATTTCGTTACTTATTTGTAGAAGCGAGATGTAAGACCGACATCTAGGATTTTCGAGGAAACTATCACACAGAGGTTCCGAATCTGGATCCGTTCTGTGTAATTGCTGTTCTCCCTAAAGTCCTAGGATAGAATGTCACGATAAAATTTTCATGTTACTTAACCTGCCAGAGATATTGACACAATTGGTCGAATTTCGACCACTGGGCGACAGCTAGTACATATTACTTAACTAAACTAATTATACAGAGCCATTAAACTAAAGAACATATTATTACTTTTTACACTATAAGCAAAAAACGAAAATACCCCATATTTTTAATGCTCAAATAATTTCTTTCTACGAGTTTGCTGTTAAAATTATCTCAGTTATGACTTATAAACTATTATTTACGTGATGGCCTATGCGGTTTGCTGTTGAATTTTATTTCACCTAAAAATCTCTATTGACTGGTTTATATATTATCAATTTTTTGATGACATGACAATATAATATATAGTTTTTTTTTTACTTTCGTTGGAGTGTCTTTTCACTTCTTTTCTATAAAGATATGTATTTGAAAATTGTAATGTAACACAGGGTAGCAGGTTCAAATTCTAAATCAATTCCAAATTTACAGTCGTTGTCAATCGCTGTAGGATTTTGTTATAGTTTATTTCATGGGTGTTTTGTGCTTCTCAAATATAGAAATACACTATATAGTGCAGTAATATTCCGACTGAAGGTACCCTTAATTACACAAATTTAGAGGTAGTCGAATTTTTAATCCTCACAAAACACAAACTAGTATTCGACTTAATCACTCTACAGGCCTGGTAGCGTTTCACTTTGAAATAACGTATTTGTTTCCTTCTTCTTCCAAAAGTATTTTTCTGCCATTTTATGTGTAACTTTCTTGCTATGTCATCGAGCTCTTTCTATTCCTTTTAAAATCGTCCTGGCATTTAATGCCTCCTCTTCCTCCTACTTCAACTGACGCTCCCAAACCTCTAGCTTACTGTCTACCGCCTTAGTCATTGTCCACATATAGCACGCACATATAATAGTAGGTCTTGATAGTTTTTAGGACTATTACTATTTTTCCTCGTGTGATATTGATTGTTGTTAAAAGCTAATCATTTTTCTATTTCTTTGTATTTGTCCCCTTTCTCTATTTGCTAGACATTTAACCTATCACACTGTCTTTTACCAACATCTATTTACTTTCGTTTGCTTTTAAGCTGTACTCTATAGCTTTCCCATTTCAACAATTTGAACGTTTTTTAACATGATTCCAAGATATCTTTCCATCAGCACAAAGTCGCCGGCATAGTCTCTGGAGCTATATGTCAGAACTTTAGTGTTGATGCCACTTTTCTTGAATTACTTCTTGAACTACATTGATCAGAAATGTGGAGAGTAAAAGTGTTTGCCCCAGTAGATTTCGTTCTGAAAAATAATTAGCCATGTTCTCTAGACTTCGAAAAATCGTCAGTTTTCGATTCAGTCAAGCTGAAATTATGGTGTGATAACAAGTAAGACAGAAAAGCAATCCTGTTGATTAGAACACGGGCTCTCAAGACAACATGATTTTTAATATATTACAAAATGCTGAGGAGGCGCCCAAGTCCAAACATGAAAGGGGTTTCACAAATCAATTAACATTACATCGCGAGGTAGCCATTGCTGATAAAAGCTGTGTTTTCTATTCAAAATATAAAGTAATAGAGAAAGGTGGCTATAGCAGCCACATCTTATTCAATGGGGATTAAACTGGACTGTCCTAGAAGAAGATACCTAAAAGAGCTCTTAATACACAGTTTTAAGGCTTCCAAACATAGAGTGTTAATCGTGGTTGGTGGCAGTAAAACTTCTCTAAATTTGTCGCCAGGAAAATCCTATTGCTTCAATAATAAATGTGACCATGAAATAGAACCAAGGTGCTACCAAAACAGTTACAGAGTATTATATGAAACTATCATTGGCACAACAACGTTAAATAATTAATCAAAATATTGAGCTGGCTGTTAAAAACGTTTTTTAAACTATTTAATATTTGGATGACGTTAACATTATTAGTAAACCTTGGACCAAATTTTGCTAAAAACCTTGACATTTTTGGACAATCCCTGTCTATTTTTCATTAAGTAGTGAAGCTCAGAGTTAATCAACGCCAGCATCAAATCAAACTGATCATATTATTGATGTTCTCGATCTTACTCTGTAAAATAGAATTTGCAAATGGTGTTACTTTTAGTTTCATATAAACAAGTGTTTGTAGTTAATGAGATCTGAGATCATAGAAACGTATGAACAAAACAATGAAGGCGCTAACACCTTTAGCGGTCTTTAAGATTTTGGAGAGTCCAATGATATCTACATTATTCTAGAATAAATTTAGGATTATTATTATGTCCTTCTCTGTTTCCTAAACGTTCAATTGTGTTTCCAAATAACAATACCTCAGTTCACCTTATAACATTAATGTCTTTGTTAACTTATATTTCTACAATGTCTATACTAATTAGTGTCTTCAGTGGCACTCTTATAAATCCCAACGTTTTTACTTTACTTGTTGTGAGACAGTCTTCTTATAATCCCGACTTGACCATACAATGTATGGCATCACACTCCCTCTAAGGCACACATAGTGTGCCCTTAGGGGAAAATTCACTAAACCCCAGATATACTACATATCAAAAGGGTTTAGCTCTGTGGGAGCCCTTGCCAGGTTATCAGGCCCATGGTTGGCGTCGTGGCTGCAGTTCCCCATGAATTTTCTAACCGTCCGGGCTGTTCCTAACAGGACGGCTTTTTGCATCAGTTGGTAAAGATGTTCGTCCAGACCGAGGTATTTTAAATTGTTTAATAGATGTTTTGGTACTAGTCCTGTTGTTGACATAACAATTGGTACAGTTCGTGTGTTGTTCATGTTCCACTGAGTCTTTATTTGAAATTCCAAATCTCTATATTTGGTTATTTTCTCAGCCTGCTTGATATTGATATTATTGTTGTTGGGAATTGCTATGTCAATTAAAGTTGTTTTCCGAGAGACTTTATCTACCAAAACTATATCTGGTCTATTGTGAGCAACAGACCGATCGGTCAGTATCGTGCGGTCCCAGTACAACTTGTAGTTGTTATTTTCTAAAACAGATTCTGGTTTATATTTATAGTATGGTAATCTTACCGACTGTGATAATTCATGTTACAGTGCTAGTTCCTGGTGAAGTATTTTTGCCACAGCATCGTGTCGTTCTTTGTATTCAGTTGCAGCGAACGCTTGACAACCTCCTGTGATATGCTGGATAGATTCAGATGTTTGGCAACCGTACCTGCATCTATCGTTGTTAATGGAAGGGTCTTTAACGATGTACTTTAGGTAGTTCTTAGTTGGAATTACTTGATCTTGGATTGCCAATATAAAGCCTTCCGTTTCAGGGAACATATGACCAGAGATCAACCAGTAGTTCGACGCTGCACTGTCGACATAATCTTGGTTGATGTCGTTTATATGTCTTCCATGAAGGGGCTTCTCTTTCCATTTCAGCAGTTTCTGATCTGTGGTCTGGTGGTGTAATTGGACATGTTGTTGTGTCAGTCGCAGTGGTGTTGAGTCATCAACCTGGCACCTGACTCTATGTAGATCAGAAAATTCCGCGAGTTTCTGGAAATGACTACGCAAAATAGAAATTTGTTGATCTAATAGTTTACTTAGATCTGTCAATCCTCTTCCTCCTTCATACCGTGGCAAAGTTGTACGTTCGACAGAGCTCTTTGGATGGTGATTTTGAGCTTTTGTTAGTAAAACTCGAACTTTTCGTTGTAATTGTTCAATGTCAGTCTTGCACCAATTAACTATACCGAAAGAGTAACTGAGCACTGAACACGCATAGGTGTTAATAGCCTGAAACAGATTTTTACTGTTTAGTTTGGTTTTCAACAGTCGTCTTACCCTTCTATAAAACTCTGCTGTTAGGTCCTTTTTTATAGTCATGTGATCAATACGTTGAGCCTGCTTTATTCCAAGGTATTTATAAGTATGACCTTCCCCCATAGATTCAATTGAGGTGCCATCTCCCATTTCGAAGTGCCTCTGCTGTATTTTGCCTTTAACTATATTAATAATTCGGCATTTGTCTAGGCCAAATTTCATATGGTTGTCACTAGAGAACCCTTCTACTATTTTAAGCATATCATGCAGCTGTTGTTTTGTAGCTGCCATCAACTTTAAGTCGTCCATGTATAACAAATGGTTTATCTTTAATGCTTGTACGTTGTTGTGTTTGAGACTGAACCCAAAATTAGTTGAGTTCAGTTTGTTTGAGAGAGGGTTCATGGCAAGGCAGAACCACAGCGGGCTAAGAGAGTCTCCCTGGAATATACCTCTTCTGATTGGAATAGGGTCTGTTTGTATCGAACAGTTGGCTTCATTCAGTGAGATTTTGGTTTGCCAGGTGGCCATGGCATGTTCTAAAAAGTTAATAATACAATTATTCACTTTATAGAGTTTCAGCACCTTAATGAGCCAATCATGTGGAACTGAATCAAAGGCCTTTTTGTAGTCCACATATGCCATGTAGAGATTACGTCGTTTGGCGTGAGCTTGATTGCAGACAACGGAATCAATTATCAGTTGTTCTTTGCAACCCATCGAATTTTTCGCACATCCCTTTTGTTGTTGAGTAATTATGTTGTTCAGTTCACAATGTTTGAAAATGCGATGATTAATGCATGATGTTAAGAGTTTGTATAAGGTTGGAAGGCAAGTGATTGGTCGGTACTTTGCTGGGTCCTGTACACATAGGTCGTCCTTTGGTAAGAGGTATGTAGTACCATGCGTTAGGAAACTAGGCATCTTGTGTGGGTGGGCAATTACGTCATTTATAAGGGCTGTTAGTGTTTCGTGGGTTGCGTACAGTTTCTTTATCCAGTAATTTTGTACACCATCTGGTCCTGGTGCTTTCCAGTTATGGAGGTTCTTCATTATGTTGGATGTATCTTCCGTTGTAAATGGTTGGTGTTGCATGGCCTCACAGTTCTGAGATGCAGCCTCCTCCTCATTAATCCAGCTGGCTCCGGAGTTATAGGAGATTGTTGCGGAAAGCTGTGTTTTCCAGAATTCCTCGATATCTGTTTTACTGGGGTAACTAGGGGCTTCATTATTATTGTTGTTGTTAAGTTTTCTATAAAACCCTTTTTCTGATTGTCGGAAGAGTGTCTTGTCTAGTTTCCGTTGGTTACTGGTTTTGTACCTTCTCAATCGACTTGTGTAGACGGAGAGCTTTTGTCGTAGGTATAATATTATTATTATTATTATTAGATGAAAAAGCAGTGTAGGCGGCAAAATTGCCGATGGAACTGCAACATAGAATACCATTTGAGTAAGAAAATTAGCTGAATTATATGGGCATAGTAGTGGCATTTCTTAAAAGAATTTATGGATGTAGCATTCACTATTTCGGAGGGCAACGAATTCCATGAAAGTACGATTCGGTTGGATATGAAGAATTGTCGACATAACTTATAAAATCTTTCCGAGCACAATTTTAAATTATGACCTCTAAGACGGCTGTTCGGATTAATTGTGAATACATTTAAGTTCACCGAATAAAAACCATGAAGAATCTTATAAGTTTCAATAAGATCACCACCTAATCGCCTGTCTGTAAGTAAAGTGATGCCCAACTTCTCTAGGCGTTCCTCGTATGGACAATTACGAAGGGCAGGGCACAGTTTTGTGATTCTATGTTGAGCCTGTTCAAGTAGATGAATATCTTTAGCAAAATATGGATTCCACACGGGAACTGCAAATTCAAGTAATGGACGTATATAGGTTTTGTATAGTTTACATAGCAAAGTAGGAAACATATTTATAAAAACCAAAGAAATTATGTATGCCATAGAGTTGGCTTTTTTTGTTACTTTGGAAATATGATCAGACCATTTCAAATCGTTAGAAACAATTAATCCAAGGTCTCTTTCGGTAATAACAGGGACTATTCGAGTGTTATTAATAAAGTAATGATTATTTGGGTTGTTGTAACCAATGTGCAATACCGAACACGTGTCGGAGTTCAAGTGAAGACACCAATCATTGCACCACTGTGCTAACTTAGCAATATCACTACTTAGCTGGTCATCAGTGGCTAATGGATTCCCGAAAAATTTGGTGTTGTCCGCATACTGCACTACATCTGAACCAAACAGCAAAGCCAGGTCAGCGAAAAACACATTAAACAGCAGAGGCCCGAGAACTGAACCTTGAGAAACATCACTTATTACTTCGTATGATTCGGACAGTTCACCGTGCACCCGAACGCGTGCCGATCGACACGTTAAAAAGTCTTTAATCCAGTCTAACAATTTTCCCCGAACACCATATTGTTCAAGTTTATACAATAACCGGCTATGATCAAAAGCTCTTCTAAAGTCTAGATAAATCACATCAACTAGCTCAGAATTGTCAACAGTTTTGGTCCCAGTATAGCATGTTAGTTATTATTGAACGTTTAGCTAAAAAACCGTGCTGTCTCTCACTTAAAATCCCATTAGTGACGAAATAATCAGTTAAATCCCGAACAATTAGTTTCTCCAAACATTTGCATGGAAGGCAAGTTAAACTAACTTGACGATAGTTACTGGTGACTAACTTGTCACCCTTTTTAAAGACTGGGACAACTATTGAGTTTTTCCAATTAGCCGGAACACAAGACTCTTCGAAAGAATACTTCAACAAATTAGTTAAAAGGGTAAGCAATGATTCTCCACATCTTCGAAAAAACACAGGGTTAATATTATCTGGTCGTGTGCTACAATCCAAACGAATTTCTCTAATAACAGCAAGAACTTCGGTAATTTCGATGGTGTTAATTGTCGACTCGATCACAGGAAGATCAGAGCTGTTGGCTAGGTTGATTTGAGGTTCATGAGAAAATGAATTAGAAAATTCTGCAGCAAATAAACCTGCCACTTTCTTGGGATTGCTGACCAGTTCACTTGCTGAATTTTTGAGTGTCATAGTATAAATTCTGCTAGATATGTTACGTTTCACATATTTAAAGAAGTTTTATTACTTTTACTGTCAACTAAATTGTTTTTAAAAGTATATTTACTATTTCTGATCAGAGCCGCTACAGTGTTTGAGCAGGACTTGTACAAATTATAGTCGATTTCTGATCCACTAATTCGATATTTATGCCATGCCTTCCTTTTCACATTGATCTCATTGCGAATGCTGTTGTTCATCCACGGTTTATCAAACAGTTTAGACGATACTTTAGATACTAACAACTAATACTAATATGTATGTACTATGTTCCGATTTAGACTTGCTTGCCATCTGTCGGTAAACACACTTCAACACAAAGTATTGAAATAAATCTAAAATTATCTTCAGTTTTAAATCTTTTATGAAAAGTACCAAATTAATATTATTTTCAGGTATGGCTTTCCGTGTACCTGTTGCGAATGTTTCAGTAGTAGACCTTACAGTGTCCTTGGGCAAACCTACCAAACTAGAAGACATCAAGCTGTCAATTAAAGAAGCGTCTGAAGGTATGATCTCAGCTGTCATTGTTCTCTTATTTTTCTGTCATATTCTCTGTCTGTATAGACTAATTTCAGAAATTACCATAGAGATTTTTCAATAATAGTTAGACCGATTCACAAACAATGTTCGTCTGTATAATTTATGTATAGGGTAAATCGTTAAGAATGTCTAGTTGCTAAGCTGTAGATTCTAGAACCCGAAATGCGATGATTTAGCCCACTAGGCTGTATAAAACTATTGCAAATTTCAGAGATACAAGTGTTTAACTTAAAATTTGGTTTTTATATTTTAATAGATTCTACTTGAATGTTGGTAAAGGAGTACCAATATATGAGATTTTGGTTCTCGATCGAATTGGTTGCAACCAATTTTTTTCGATACTATTTAATATTCTGATCTAACGTTCTCATGGGCACAATGCCCACGAGAGCCTTCTAGAGGGTATGGCAGGGATGTAAGATGTCGTGGGGTTAAAGGAACGAAGAAGAGTTTGGATGTATGAAAGATATGCCATTTCTCTCAAACTGTATCACCATAGTTCGTAAAAAAGGGAATTTTGGGACATTGATTACAGGTAAACTAGCCTGTATCATGTCAGGTTCAATGTCATCACAAGCTCAAACAATAAAAAGCGTTAGAAAAATGTGAAACAGCAGATAAATAGTTGTTATTGAGGTAACTGAATATCAAAATCGGGTTGGGTTAAGCCTGCTAGGGGTTACTTAGAGGCCATTTTAAGTCTTCCGAAGGATAGAGTGAGAAAAAATCTCTTATTAAGAACAACATAATATTTCAAAATGAAAAAAAAGGTATATGATTTTAAGAATTTTCATGCTAATATTAAAACTGACTGTTACAGTGACATTGCATTTATGATAAGTTCAGTGAAGGCTAGAGTGGAATCTAACCAGTTCATCAGATGACGAAATGCATTTACGCACACCCTGTTCTAGAATTAATGTTTACACAAGGTCATCTGGGACTCACCGTAGCTATACCCACTAAACCTCATCTGGATGTAGTTATGCTGGCCGCGGTTTAATTATCCTATGCCTACTTAGGATGGAGGGGCCCATCCAGTTAAGGCAAGGTTAAAACCCGAACAGTTAAGGCAAAGCTGGATAAGGAAAGAAGTAAATTTGGTCAGTTAAGGCAAGTTTAATACTTTATTATTCAGATAACTAATTATGTTCTATCCATCGGAAAGAACAGCAATATTGTCTAGAAAAGAGCTACTTGGATAGTTGACGAAAGATTGATGACGAACATAGCCAAGGAGCTAGAGAGAGGAGATGTGGGCACAAGTACCAAGAGTTCTAGCTCCCGTGTTACAAGTACAATAATAGCCAAGTTGTGCTTCTTTGTTATCTTCATGCCACCCTTAGCATTTGTGGTCCTGTAGTTAATCCACAGTTGATAAGTGGTTGAATTTCGAAATCTAGAGTACACTCTCATTCTGAGCAATCCTGGTTCATGTCTGTTTCAGATTTTTGAACGTTTTTTTCATAGTTTGACCTTGAGATAAGCTTGAACTTGACCCGATACCTAGCTGACCTAGGATCTGCAATCAGCGTCCCCAAATACCCTCGTTTACCATGTAACGTGATACAATTTGTGCGAAATGGCATACCTTTCATACATTCAAACTCTCGTCGACTTTTAAACCCTGGACAACTTACACCCCTGAAAGACCATCTAGGAGATTTTTATGGGAATTATGCCCATTAGGACTTTTTATCAGAAGGTCAAATACTATCGAAAAAAAATGATTCGACGGGGAACCAAAATCCCATATGTTGGGTGCGTGGTCCTTTATTGTTTTCTTAAGTCTTTTTCAACTGGCAGTCAGAATAAGTTTCGCGTAAGAATTTAAATGTATCAACAACATCATTTTCAGGTTCATTAAGAGGAGTACTCGGATACACCGAAGATGAAATTGTCTCCACAGACCTCATAGGCAGTACCCTGTCGTCAATTTTCGACGCTAAAGCTAGCATGGCACTTAACGATAACTTTGTGAAATTAGTATCCTGGTATGACAACGAGTCGGGATACTCTAATCGCCTAGTGGACACACTGAAGTATATACAAAAGAAAGACAAAGAAGCTTCATGTCCTTAATGTTATTATTTATTTTATCATGGCCTACATTATATTTTATAGTAGTAGTACTTTGTTTTTTTAAGTAGAGTTTGTTTTTTTGAAATTTTACTATAGACTAAAACATTCATCGATGATCAAAATAACTGAATAAAAAAACTGTTTAGAGCAGTTTATTATTCTGCGTGTTAATGAGGATTGTATATAAAATTTGTAATAAAATTGCCTTTATTGCTTGTTGGTCTTAACAGAAAAACTACCTCATAGATGTTCTGAATGAAAGAAATCTCTATAATAAGATCAACCAACCCTCCTGTGAGAAGGTGTATTGTGTACACTTATCTGATGTGGAAACTTTCTAATCAAAATCTGAGTGTTATGCATTGTCAAATAAATACCAGTGACAAAACTGTCACTATCAGATAATATATATAGATATATAAGCTCGGTGCCTTATGTTCACGATAAAAAATGCCGAAAAATATACTCTCAGTCTCTTCTCAGTCCTTCGGGTCAGTTCTTCACTTCTGCAGCCCTACAGTTCTTCTTCTTCTTCATTTCACTTAGTCAAAACGGGCTTTTGTCCACCGATCTTCAGTTATCTTCAATACAGTCATTCAGTTCTTCTCATAGATGTTATTATTCTTTGTTTCTTTTGTTTCAGAGCTCTTCAAGTTCCCCTGCAATATTTTAATTCTTCGAGAAGGCTACACAATGAAATATTGGTCGAATATAGTTGGATATGATGATATATTCGGGTTCATACGCCTTCCGGTTCCCAGCCTCCAATCTCTTCTATCCTACTAGCCCCTTTGTTTAGATTCATCTCGGACTTTAGCCCCTGAATGCCATTCAACCAGGTAACTTTTGGTCTTTTAAGCTTCCTCCTTTTTGGTAGTAGTAATATATGATTCTCTGTTCTGGTGGTTTCTCAACATATTAGTGCCAGCTGTTTTTGCTGAATGTCCTTTATTATTATTTTGTCAGTCTTCATTATTTCTTTAAATCTTTCGTTTCTTATTTTGTCCATTCTCATTACCTCAGCTACTCCTCATGTTGCTTTTTCTTTTCCTGTGTTACTTTCTATTCTCTTTTGTGTTCTCTCCTCTCTTGTTATTCGTGGCTGGAGTCAATTTCTACACAATTTATTAGTGACAACTTTTCTGGTTCAAAGCAAGAACAATGAACAGAATGACATTGAAACTATTTATTCCTTATTTATTCCTTGTTTTTAGGTGATGCAGCTTTTTTGTTTTAGAGGCTTTCGATTTCTTAGCAGAGGTGCTCTTACTGAGAGATAGTAGGTCTATGGGTTTGTCAGCTAGTTTCCCTGTATGATATTTTTGGATGTATATTGTATCGTTTCGATTCTTGATGAGGAATTGTCGAACAATGGTTTTTGAAGCAATTTGTAGGATATTACTACTTGTCTTTTTCGTCCAATTGTCAATTGATTTTAAATAAATAAATGAATAAATATATATATATATATATATATATATATATATATATATATATGTTTCAGGTGGTTTCCGGGAACTCATCCGCGTAGTTGACAACTGATCCCTGCCGGGATCGATGGTAAAATGACGACCTTTCGGCAGAGTCACATCTGCCCTCTTCAGGTCGGTTCGCATAATTCTCGTAGCCTTCTGCTTTCGCTTCTAGTTATTCGAGTAACTAGTTATGCGAACCGACCTGAAGAGGGCAGATGTGACTCTGCCGAAACGTCGTCATTTTACCATCGATCCCGGCAGGGATCAGTTGTCAACTACGCGGATGAGTTCCCAGAAACCACCTGAAACATTTAGTGCCCGCGAAAACTTAAAAACAAATATATATATATATATATATATATATATATATATATATATATATATATATATACATATATATATTATTTCCAAATATGACATTAATGTATAGAATCCGGCAAGTTGCTTGAGCGTACATTAACATTACAATTTTCACATTGATTGTATGTACATTTACAATAAATATATACACAGTTATGCTGTTTGACATAAGAACTTACTGAATACAGATAACATAAAACATTTAAAAAATATATAACCGACTTCAACCTATAACTAAAAAGCTAAAAATAATTATAACAAAATACAACTCTTGCAACTAAATAACACATTCAATATTGTTAGGTACCTACCCAGGAAGTAAAAATGTAAACATTAAAAGGTGCTCATTCTGTACAAATTAATTACCTACCAATATAGTATATTTTTGAAGTCGGTGCCAAGCAAATCTAAACTCCTTAATTGCGTACTTATCTACTACTTCATCAAACTTGATTGAACTATCGTTCGTGTTTGATTACTCTTATTGTTTTTCCAGTTTGATGAATTTTAATAAAACCAACGTTTATTCTTTATCGTAAGTAACACATAGTTTGTGACATAAATGTTGTAAAGTGCGTGAAATTGTTGATCCATCTTAAAAACTCACATAATAAAATTCCCAGTAAAATTGCGATGTACAATTACACAGTTAAAATTCCTCTAATAGTAATGTAAAAAATGTATTAAACATAGTTATTGTTAATGGCGTGTATAATAATAAAATTATCATGTAAATAAAATAATGAAATAAACGTTTGAATTCTGAATTTAATTGTTTGCAAATGAAATGAAAATAACCGCCAAATTGGGACGTTAAAAAGATTAATAATGCAGGAGATTGTGCAATATGAATTAACATAAATTAAGGCTTTGCGAACACCACTAAAAACAAATTAATGTTAATTCTGATGAGTTCAAACCGGGTCAGTCGTAAAACTTTGTTGTTATAAAAACGTACAGGTGAGTGTAGCAAGATGGGGTTGGGTTCTAAATTCCTTACAAGGCCCAACAATAAAAATAAACATATCTAAAAAGAAAACTGTTGAAAAATTTTTAGGCGTCCATTGGAAACACATAATCGTAATTGATGTGGTATTGACGTTTGCAATGATTACCAAAAGAATGAAAATCAAAACACCTCCTAAACTGGCAACCCAGAAGTGTGAAAAAATCAAGATTAGAAAAAAACATTAAATCTGCTCCCAAGCCTATTGTCGAACGACTCCAAATCATCACGAAGAATGTTCCCATGGACTAATGATTTGCATTACAGCCTTTTCCCATAGAATAACTGAATGAAGTCTTAAAGAAAATGAAACTGTGGAAAACAGCAGGAGTGGATAATTTTTTTCCCGAATTCCTTAACAATTTAGGCGTGAAAGCAAGAATCACTAGCTTACTTACAGGTCTGTTTAAGATGTTAGACATTCTTAAACAGACTAAATCTCCAGATGACACGACCAGCTACCGACCTATAGCATTGTTCAGTATGATGTACAAACTGTTAGAACACCGGATCTTTCCAACAACACAAGAGATGCGCAATATCTAACATTTTGGCTTAAAGAGTAAACGAAGTTGTTGCTTGGCACTTACAACAAATATCTAAGAAGAATTCCAAAAAGGCATGAAAACAGCTTTCTCCTTTGTAGATCTCTCTTCAACATACTCTAACGAAATTTCCGTAAGCCGGCCCTGGTTTCATTCCAGTACGACACCGATCGCGTTCAGGAAAAAAAATTGATCTCGAAATGGCTCGGCAGCTGTAGAATTGATATTGGATTGTACGAGAGTTTTCGATACTGGTTTTAAAAGGAGCGAAGAGCTTATGTTGAATTGTTATTGTGAAATTCGAATAAGCTGTTGTTTATATTTGATGTAAATAAAAGTTCTAGAAAGTGGTAGTGAATATTAGTTTTATTAAATTTTAATTGAGCCCATGGAGTATATAACAATACTATACTGTGTGGAAGAAAGGAGTGATCTACAAATTACAACTTGTACCATAGGCTAGAACAACATATATTTTACACGCTGAGTAATCATAGAGTATGTGTTGAAGGGGCAAGAAGACAAAGAACTAGCAGTCAAGAATGGTCTTCCACAGGGCTCTGTGCTTGACCGGCTTCTCCTAAATATTTTTAACACCAAGATGCCTCACAGTTCTGGCAGAAAGTTTCTAGATGCCGATGATCTGACACTTGAAGAAGAATGATTTAGAGAAATGTAACGAACACCTTACCTTACATTTAAAAAATTCTGCACAATTACTATAAAAAGTGGAGGTTGCTACCAAACCCTTCCAAATCCGAGATGTGTGCTTTCCATTTGTCAAATAGATACGCTTATAAAGAGCTGGTGGTCAATTTAGATGGTAATATCTTAAAGCACAACTCGAATCTGGGAATAACGTTTGATATATTTCGTACTTTTGAAAGACAGTAAATGTAGCCAAAAACTGTAAACGTTGTTGATTAACAACCTCATTGAGACATTTTCGGGGACACCAGCAAGAACTCTTCGCTCAGCTGAACTGACTTTTGTTTATTCAACCGAAGAATACTGTGTTCCAGTATAGTATCGAAACTATCACTAGCAAAATATAGATACACAATTGATAATATATAGTTTGAGGCAGAATTGACCTAAGGAGATTGTCTGTTGTAAAACGATAATGAGACAAAGCACATCAAAGTAACCTCTGATAAAAAGAAGTAGACCCCGAAGAAGCTGGGGAAAAGTATAAGCAGCGATATGAAAGAAAGATTTATGAGAGAGTGAGAAAGTGACTGAGGACGCCATAATCTATTTACAGATATAGCTGAATATGCTGAAAATTGTTCGACATTCTTGAATTATCCTTTCTTGCAGTTTCTCTATTGACTAAAGTTTTTTTTAACAGACTCGACAGAAAAATGGAGTAGTATTAGGTCCGGCGTTCAATTGGTCCTCTTCTTAAAAAGACCGATCTTCCAATATATCCACATACACATTAATTTTTTGAGGGTGCTGCGTATTACCTTTACTAAAACTTGTATGTTTCCAGCACTCCAATAACAGCAGCATTGTTTCCGTATCCGTTTAAATAAAAAGTGCACTCGTCACCAAAGCAAATATGTTTAACTAACCTAAGTTCTGCAAAAATGCTGTCAGTCATAACTTCACAGAATTCAATTCTTCTATCACAGTCCTGAATTCATGAAGACTTTGGATTTTATGAAGTTAAAACTTATTCAATTTTATAATCTTCTTTTTGAATTTGAAGCCTATGATGTGAACGTATCCAGGCTTTTGATTTCTTTTTAAAAAGATTTAAGTTATTAATCTCTTTTATATCTATTGTTAATAAATTATATAGTATTGGGCCAAGAAATGTAAAAGATCGTTGACCTATGGTTTTTTCTGATTTTGGTATTTCATAATTGTTTTGCCGTTTCCTTGTGGTGTAAGGATGTACTCTTAATTGTAGTTTGGACTTAGCGATATTGTGTTGTTAGATGTTATGGCAAAATAGTTGACGTAAATCGAATATTTTTGTTTCCGAAAATAAGTTGTTGGTTGGGTATATAAGGGGCTTTTTAAAGACTAAATAAATGGGGCTACAAATATTTTCTTAACGTTTATCGTAAGCTTTTTATACGAAACCACTTTAAAAAAATTTTCAAGTCTTTTCAGCAACTTCTTTAACTGTTTTCCAGGTAAGTGCAATGTACAGAATTACTGTGTTGCAGCAAAGCTTTGTATTTCCCCTTCAAGTGATAAAAAAATGTCATTTGCATACATGTTAGAGAGCGTGGGTCCTAATACCGTTCCTTGAGGAACTCCACATTCAACAGTTCTTTTCTCGCTTTTGGTGTTGTTTATCATTAATTGTTGTATTCTTCCTGGCAAATAGTTGTCCAGTAGCTATCGTCTATGTTTTTATAAATATTTGTTGTCAAATTAAGAATAGAATACTCAATTATAACAACAAAAACTAATAGTAATAACTCAATTTTAAAAAATGTATCTTTGTAGAGTATAATCGAAAACATTTCTTTAGAGTTTTAAGATGAGGTGTCAGTAATATAGGGCTGTTACTTGATATTATTGGTTTGCGGTGGTATAAATTTTTAAAATAATTATACTCTTAGCAAGTATTCTTGTAAAATAGGTTTTAATTTTTTTACAATATGTTTTGTAATAATTTTAAAAAACCTCATTACTTATGTAATGATAATCAAAATAGATACTTATCAAAATATGAAAAACACCAATAGGGAATGCTGTTTTTCCTACGAGCCTGGCGTCAGGTGACGTGACGTCAGGTGCAGCATAAACGAGTTAGTTTGGATGTCGAAGTCAGCTTTTCTCTCAATAATAGTACCAAGGGTCATCTGTATAGTCCATGGATATCGTATTGTGACAGTACAGTGACTGGAAAATTTTTGTCTGAAATTTTGACAGTCGATTGAAAATTGTATAAAAAACAAAACTAATATTGTTCCAATGTGTAATCTTGCCCAGGGGTGAAAGCCGCCCCTTTAAGGGGTGGAAATTAAAATGGTAAAAATAAGTACAGAAATCGATAGAGCGATGAATTCTAAGGAAAAAGTTATTATTTATGATTGAAAATGTTCATTTTTGGCCCAAAAAACACGTTTTTCGGCGGTGGAAAAATCGACGTCCTACAAAAAATCTCTTAAATAAAATGAAGATTAGCAGAAAAGGAAAAGTTTGTTTTTTTATTTATGTAGGGACAATAGAGGTTAAGATACGACTGGTTAAACATATTTTGAAGTGTTTCAAAAAATCATATATACATGTAAAAAATATTTGAAAGTGATAAAAATATTTTTTTTTCGTAATTTCATCGTTAAGGGTGATTTTAAGGGTTGAAATAATATAAAAACTATATAATAACATGTAAGTACTGTTGTACAATGTTATATAATACTTGTTCTACTCGTTTGGATATAATTGTAGCCTAAGAAACGTCTATTTTTATACTCTCTTCGAGGTGTCATTTTTTTCCCCCAGTCACTGTACTAGACGGCCATTCATCTGATATTTCATGGAATCAGGGAGGTAGGTAGGTCCGTCGGGACCCTCGAGGCCGGCGGCTACCGAATGTTCGAGAATCCATGAAGGAAATCTCTCCGCGGCTATTTGATCTAGAGCCTTCTGAGAAAAAATAAATAAATACGAGAAGCCAAAGAAAGGATTTATTGAGTATTCGGTTACCGTCCGGTAAACAACAGGTGTTTTTTAAATAAATCAGAGTGTGGAATAAAAACATTGCAGTATTTTATACTTTAGCATTTCCTCAGCATTGTATCATGTGAACTCAGTATTGTATCTAACTTTGAAAAATAAAAATTGATGCTCATTGTAAGTCGGTTTTTCGAAATTAAATGATTTATATTAGTCACCGTTTGGAAAGGACCAGGCGCCTTTCTTATGGAAAAATGGACCTCCGTAAAATTCTAAATTGATTCGGCCGATACTTGTTGGAAATTCATTATAATGAATCTCCGTCAAATTCTTTGAAATTTTGGTATGTTGTAGGGGTTAATGTTCTGACATAAACTCTCCATGGGCTCAAATAGAATCTATGACTAGTTTTCGAGATACAGAGTGTTAAACATCGAAATTGCAGCATTTTTAATATGAGATTTCTAATGATAGACGTGCTTTATTTCCAGTT
The DNA here is from genome assembly GCA_034190945.1 of Octodonta nipae. Taxonomy (NCBI): domain Eukaryota; kingdom Metazoa; phylum Arthropoda; class Insecta; order Coleoptera; family Chrysomelidae; genus Octodonta; species Octodonta nipae. The sequence continues at coordinate 109,855,555 of CM067221.1, read as the reverse complement.
ATTGGAGAAACTGTGATTTGTACATTATTGGACATAAATATTTCACAAAACAATAGCCAGAAGTTTCAGTGGATTACAGGGTATTTAAGAAATACGTAACATGTGATTTTGGAAAAATCTTTTTTTTTTACAACTTCGAAAACATAAGAAGATGTTATTGCACAATTAATATCTCGTTAAAGTAATAATTTCTTTGGTGTGCTTCATATAATATACAGTGTGAGCCATAAATATAGCTAAAGAAGGCATATATTATTTTTTCCTATTAATGAGTCACCCTGTACGAACCATTCGTGCTGCAATTTTAATAAGACATTAAACAGATATATTATTTGTCTCTTTATACTCAACGGGATGTTAAACTGATTGCAAGACCAATACATATTGAAAAAATGTATTTTTTTATACTACCCCGTAGTTTTAAATTGTCTCCGTCAACGTTGAATTTTATTACATTTTTACGTTAACAAATGTTCAGTGTTTTACTGAGCAGAATATTATTAAAATTGTATGACTAGTTTTCGAGACATAGAGTGTTAAACTTCGGAAATGTCACCTTCATCGAATGACATTTCTCATAATAGGTGTGTTTTATTTCCGTTTATTGCAGAAAATGTGGTTTGCGCATTGTTTGACATAAATATTGCACAAAAATTACTATTAATTATTTTATATTACAGGGTGTTTCCTATATACGTAACATGTTTTTTTAGAAAGCTCATTTCTATTATAACGTTGAATACATAAGAAGATCTAATTGCTGAGATAATATAATGTTAAAGAAATTAATTTTTCGACTTGTTCATACATTATAAGGTGTGAGTTGTAAAATTGCTAAAGTGAGCATCTATTATTTTTTTCCATTAATAAGTAAACCTGTATAAACCATGCGTCCTAGAATTTTTTTATTAAATTATACAAATCTACGACTCATCACACTAAATTCTACAAGTTTGCAAAAATTTTACAAATTAACGTATTGTAGTTTATACAGGGTTACTCATTAATAGTAAAAAATTGTATATGCCCACTATAGCTATATTTACGACTTACACTGTATAATATATGAACACGTCCAAGAACTCATTTCTTATTAATTGTGCGATTACATCTTATATATTCATCTTTGTAACAAAAAAAATAGTTTTCTAAAAAAAACACGTTACATATATTGGAAACACACTGTAATAAAATATAATTAATGGTAACTCTTTTATCCCATATTTTTGTCAAATAATGCGAAAATTACCTTTCCTGCAATATACGGAAATAATAGACGTCTGTTATGAGAAATCTGATAAGAAAAAGGAGACATTTCTGATGTTTAACACCCTATATCTCGAAAACTATTGATACAGTTTGAATAATATTCTGCTCAGTAAAACACTGAACATTTGTTAACGTAAAATGTAATAAAATACAAAGTTGACGAAGAGAATTTAAAACTACGGGGTAGTATAAAAAAATACATTTTTTCAATATGTATAGTTGTTGCAATCAGTTTAACATCCCGTTGAGTATAAAGATACAGATAATATATCTGTTTAATCTCTTATTAAAATTACAGAGTGACACATTAATAGGAAAAAATAATATATGTCTTCTTTAGCTATATTTATGGCTCACACTGTATATTATATGAAGCACACCAAAGAAATTCTTACTTTAACGAGATATTAATTGTGCAATAACATCTTCTTATGTTTTCGAAGTTGTAAAAAAATTTTTTTTCCAAAATCACATGTTACGTATTTCTTAAATACCCTGTAATCCACTGAAACTTATGGCTATTGTTTTGTGAAATATTTATGTCCAATAATGGACAAATCATAATTTCTCCAATAACCAAAAATAAAGCACGTCTATCATTGGAAATCTGATATCAAAAATGCGGCATGTTCGATATTTAACACTCTATATCTCGAAAACTAGTCGTAGAATCTATTTGAGCCCATGGACTCTTTTTGTCAGAACATTCACCCCTACAACATACCAAAATTTCAAACAATTTGAGGGAAGTCCATTTTTCCATAAGAAAGGTGCCTGGTCCTTTAAACTTACCCAACCAAATTCGGTCATTATGATTTATTAGTGAGTCATAAAGAAAGACTCTTAAAGATTTACATAGGTCGTAAAAAAGCACATAAATAGTGTATGTAAATATCTTTGTCTGCGTCATAAGTGATTATGCCAATATTTTTTGTGCTTATATAATTTGTATTTTTGATTTATATTCGCCAAAATCGTTTGACGTTCAAATAAGTTCACCTCCGTCATTCGCATATTATTTCAGGCTAATTTTTGGTAGGTACTGTCAAATTATTTAGTTCTCAAGGTGAACAGGTTACACTCGCGCTTTTGTTCTCACTAACCCCGAGATACTCACCATAAAAATCAACGTCCAACTGTTTGATATACAATCTGTCTACATTTTGGTGCGCTACATTTGATTTCACAGTCTTTAACAAGAAAATTCTATCGCTTGCAAGAAAAAGTAAGAGAGTAAAGAAAAATAGAAGGCAAATTACGTAGCCTGAATAATAAGTCATTGTCTTTTTGAATAAAAGATTTTTTTCGGCAAGTAAATTGTGTATTTCTCATCAATAGCTTTAAAAAAACTTACTTTAAGTCACAATAACAATAATTACACTAAAAATTAAAAAAATAATTCAAATGGATATTTTTAATGAAAAACATTATATTATCTATAACATTGAAGCAAAGCCTGATAAATGCATATATTTTACATAAGAATATGAACACATTTATAAGTTAAACAATTTCTGTTATTAATCAATTTTATACGCTATTTTAAACTTAAATTATTATCATTATTGCCAAGCAACAATTAAGTTTGATGAAGTTTGATAATTACGCAATTCAGGATTTTAGATTTGCTTGCCACCGACTTCAAAAATATACTAGATTGGTAGGTAATAAATTTGTACAGAATTTAATGTTTATATTTTTTACTTCCTGGGTAGGTACCTAACAACATTGAATGTGTTATATATTTGCTAGAGTTGTATTATATTATAATTATTTTCAGCTTTTTAGTTATAGGTGGAAGTCGGCTATATATTTTTTTAATGATTTATTGTTATATTGTAATTTATTTTCCGAGCTGCTCTTTGTATTGCCTGCTTCAGTTCTTTTAGCATTTTTTTGTTTTGCTCCCTGTTAGTCGTTTGATATTAAGACTATGTCATCCGCAAATCTGTGATGATTCACTCTTCCCTATCAATCATAACATTTTCCAGGACAGCAGTAAATAGTTGGAATATAACGTATCGCCCTGTATGATGTTTATTTTTATTGTCGGTGTTTGTAAGTTGATTGTTGTCGTTGCTTTTTTAACCGACTTCCAAAAAGGAGGAGGTTATCAATTCGTCGCGTTTTTTTTTTTGTATGTATGTTACCTGATTTCTTCACCTGTGGTGAACCGTTTTGAATGAATATGGTCTTGTTTAATAGAGTATACATCCGGATTGGTGAAACTTCAAATTTGGGAAAAGAATTCTATTGGTAACGTGATCAAATATGTGCATGAACACATGCGTGCATGGAAATCGAACAATATCCCTAACATATTGGTCGATTTTTCGAAAACTCCTTATGGATGTGTATAGTTTTTTAACGTTTAATCTATTATGGAAGATCCCTAGGTGATCTCATATATTTTACTGTGACGTGCAACTTACAGTTTTGCAGAAAATCGCCGAAAATTCCAAAATTCTTATCAAAAATTTCATCAAAATGACATAACGGACATTTCCTCATAAATAATTTAATTCCGACGTAATAGTGCGGGAATTTTGGGCACTGGAAGTTTTAATTGCGAATTTGAAAATTTTCTATGTACATCTCAAGCATATAGGTAGTAAAGCATAGTATTTTCGATTCCTTAAATCAATGAATACCAAGCTCGTTTTGTTTGTATACCAGGCAAATACATATTTAAATGCAAATTTTTCCATTTTGGGAAGACGGTGCTTTTGGTTGCCACATTCTCCCGGCCTAATAGTTAAAGCAAACAAAATCACAAAGTAAAGTGATAGAAGGAGTTGCATTTATATGATGATTGAAATATAAGACGGAGTTGAATGATAGTGGTCCATAGGCAGCCGTACAGACATGATGGTTGGAATATAGGGCGGAATGGACGTTTGGTGGTATCAAAATGTTTAAAAAAATGTGATGATGTGGGCGTAAACAAATCATATACAGGCTGGTTGAAATATATGCAGGAGTTAAATTATATTTATATAGTGTGATTAAAAAATTATTTATTTTATAGCCCATAAGAAGTTGCATAAAGTGTGTAGAGGAATTAATATTACACAGGGCGATAATATAAAATGTTAAAAATGAAATAATTTATGGGGTAGCCTAAAAGGACTTATATACTATGGTTGAAATATAGGATAGACTTGACCCGTAAATATGGGATGGATTCTACTTCGTCCTATAGTTTACAGAAGGCAGCTAACAAATTTATGCTTGTCCGTGGACAGTCGAATGTACAGGATGGTTGGTACATTGGGCGGAGTGGAATTATCTATAGTTATACAGAGTTCTCAAAAAAAGTTGAAAAAAAGGTTACATGGCGTGATCCATAAGGCATAAATATATTATGGGCTTATTAAGTCAATGCGTACTAGTACATTTTGTTGGTAAACATTTACCCGTTAATTTAAATGAAAATGTATCATTGTGAAATGTTGAGGCTTTCGATGTTACCTAGTTCTGTCTATTAAGGTTATACATACAATATAAAAAATAAAGAATGAAAACTATCTAGTTCTAAAAAACTAAAAAGTTGAAAATAAAACATTTTTTAAAAAAACATAACCGACTTCCACCTATAACTAAAAAGCTGAAAATAATTATAACAAAATACAACTCTAGCAAATAAATAACACATTCAATGTTGTTAGGTACCTACCCAGGGAGTAAAAAATGTAAACATTAAAAAGTGCTCATTCTTTGCAAATTAATTACCTACCAATCTAGTATATTTTTGAAGTCCTTGCCAAGCAACAATCATGTTTTATGAAGTAGTAGATAAGTACGCAATGGATTTTATATTTGTTTGGCACCGACTTCAAAAATATACTAGATTGGTAGGTAATTAATTTGTACAGAATGAGCACCTTTTAATATTTACATTTTTCACTTCCTGGATAGGTACCTAACAACATTGAATGTGTTATTCATTTCCTACAGTTGTATTTTGTTATAATTATTTTCAGCTTTTTGTTATAGGTGGAAGTCGGTTATGTTTTTTTTTTTAAATGTTTTATTTATAAATGTTGTAGAAAATGTTAGAGCATCTTTGATCGATTCTACATTCATTATGGCACTATAGTAACCGCAAATTTATTTCCAAACAAATACAAATTATCCCCAGTTTATATAAAAAATATATATTAACAAAGATACATAAAAAAATTTAAAACGAGTTAAGCACTGGTTCGTTCCTAATTTTAAATTTGTTAGGTGATATTAAACATGTTTGTTAATTATATCCTCTATCCACTTCTTATAATGTGCAACTTTAACATACACTCCCGGTTTATTAGCATATCCACAATGCTGACCCCAAGATGTAATACCAAATAAGGTAAATACACCTGAAAAAAATAAAAAATATATGTTTGTTGCAAATAAGGCAAATAAAATTCTACCTTGATCCAAACAAGCTAATGGTCCTCCACTGTCCCCATCACAGGCATCAAAACCTCCATCCAAAAGTCCAGCGCAAAACATGCCGCTTGTGAGATGTTCCCCGTAAATATGAGGCATCTTGCAAATCTCATCGCTGTGAATCGGCACCCAAGTTGCCATCAAATTATGTGAATAACCTAAAAATTAGTAAATGTGTAAATCATAAGAGCCAAAATGCCTGGAAAATTATCGATAGTAGTTTTTTGAATGATATTTGTAGCATATCTTTCAATGTCTAAGTATTTCTTGGGAAATAACGCCACAGTTTAAAGAAAATTGCTGTATATTCCAAAAGTTTCGGGGTCTAGGTCAGACCCCGTTGTCAATGGTTAAGAAACTAGAAAAATTAAAAAGGCACAATTCTAAGATGTAAATTAAAATATTTGACAATGTGTATTATTTGATTTCTGACGTAACTAAGAGAATTTTATTTGCAATATACAGGGTAGCACAGAAACTTCTAAAGATCATATAATCATAAAGTTCCTTTCAAACTGGAAGAATTTGAAAGCGAGAAGAATTTTATGTGGCGCTCCTAGGTACGACTTTGCTATAAGTGTATTGTGCATTGGCCAAACATGCGACCAAAGAACTTTGTTGATTCAGTGATCCCATTAAAATCATAACGGAAAACCTAGGAAAAAACCTTTTGAACTATCCCGATATTGAATTGTTCACAATGACATGGCCATTAGCAATTTCTTCCTTAATCATCGGCAACCAGGAACGACTGAATTCTACGGAGGTAGTAGCGATACAATCATTTTTATTTAACAAAATTAAAGCAGACTCTTTTAGTTTTTTTTTGGTGTTGTGTTCTTCTTTGTGTAATATAACTGAATTTTGAAACCAAGGTCCCTAGCATGTTCACAAATTTTAGATTTTTCAAATTGTCGTTTTTTTATGTAATTTTTGTGTTCGTTTATTCGAACATTTAGAGGTCTAGATGTTTCTCCAATATAAAATGTATTATATTCATAAGGAATTGTATAAATACAATTTATTGTATTTTGAGTTGTGTTATTTGGTTTGGTTTTTGATATAATTTATTTTAGTGTATTTCTTGTTTTAAATGATATTTTGATATTATATCTGATTTAATGGTAATAGTAAAAAGAGGTATCATTAAATCTCTATATGACAGAGCAAAAACCAACTGTTCTAACATCAATAAATTCAATGAAGAAAAAACGTTTATAAAAAATGTACTTTCTGCCAACCATTACCCAAATAAATTTATTAATAACGAGTGAAACAAAATCGAATACCAGACTATCCCTAGCAACCAACATCAAACATCACCAAGCAACACTGACTCCCAAGATAATCACATTAATACAATAACTATACCATACATACAGGGTCTATCAGAAAGACTAAAAAGAGTGGGAAACCGATATAATATCAAAACATCATTTAAAACAAGAAATACACTAAAATCAATTATATCAAAAACAAAACCAAATAACACAACTCAAGATACAAAAATTGCATTTCTAAAATCCCTTGTGAATGTAATAAATTCTATATTGGAGAAACCTCTAGACCTCTGAATGTTCGAATAAACGAACACAAAAATTACATAAAAAAACGACAATTTGAAAAATCCAAAATTTGTGAACATGCTTGGGCCCTTGGTCATAAAATACAGTTTCAAAATTCAGTTATATTACACAAAGAAGAACACAACACCAAAAGAAAACTAAAAGAGTATGCTTTAATTTTGTTAAATGAAAACGATTGTATCGCTACTACCTCCGTAGAATTCAGTCGTTCCTGGTTGACGATGATTAAGGAAGAAAATGCTAATGGTCATGTCCTTGTGAACAACTCAATGTCGGGATAGTTCATAAGGTTTTTTCCTAGGTTTTTCCTTATGATTTTAATGGGATCACTTAATCAACAAAGTTCTTTGGTCGCATTTTTGGCGAATGCACTATCTTGTAGCAAAGTCGTACCTAGGAGCGCCACATAAAATTCGGAAGATCTCCCTTTCAAATTCATCCAGTTTGAAAGGAACTTTATGATTATATGATCTTTAGAAGTTTCTGTGCTACCCTGTATATTGCAAATAAAATTCTCTTAGTTACGTCAGAAATCAAATAATACACACTGTCAAATATTTTAATTTATATCTTAGAATTGTGCCTTTTTTTATCTGTAGTTTCTTAACCATTGACAACGGGGTTTGACCTAGAATCCGAAACGTTTGGAATATACAGCAATTTCCTTTAAACTGTGGTGTTATTTCCCAAGAAGTACTTAAACATTATCGATAGTAGTTGATTCACTGGTAACAAATAATTTATTCAATCAGGAGGCGTTCATTGTGTCTTAGGTCTAGTATGACGTAGATGCATTTCGGGAAGTAATGATCTACCAGTAATGATCATGGTGGTATTAACGAATAAACAAACAAGAAGTGGATGACTACAAGTTTTCCTCTTTCCAAAGAAACTCGTCAAGTGAAATCAAAAGTCAAAACAAAGGCGATTTTTTTCTTCAATTGATGTCTATTACTAGGTTGTACCAGTCTTTCTACGTGGAAGTTTAGAAAAAATTACGTAACAAGTGTTGAAAGACGTCTGATTAATGACTGTCCAGTGCGTCAATTTTTTACCAAATATGGCATGAACTCTGTGCTCAACTCTCACTATATTAACCCGACCTTACTCCCTGTGACTTTTTTATTTCCTAAGGCAGGAAAGCGTTTCGCAGAGTTGCTAAGGTGAAGAAAACACAACACAGGCACTGAAGACGATATTTTCAAGAATGGATTAAAAGCTTGGATAGATGTACTAGTGTTCCAAAGAAGAGTACTGTGAGGTAATTGAAGGTTTTGAATTGTTATTTAAAAATAAAACTAATTAAGTACAAAACAACTTTTTTTGTACCCGTAGTTTTTACAAACAAAAAGACAATAATCAGATTTACTTGCTAATCTTGATGCAGAAGCGAAGTTAGATCGACAAAATAATTTGGTAGCAGAACCTAATTTAAATCCATGTATTAGTCTGGATGCAGAAAAGGATAATCAAAAGCCTGCAGATCGATTTATAGCTCCTTGCGACCCTATCAATAGCTTGTTTGCCATTGACTTTTAATTTAACAGTAACAGGCTTGGAAGTCTTCTTTCACTCATACTTCATCTTATTCCTTCTACCTTTGCCGTTTTGGGTCTACCACGTTTCCTTGTTTCTTGTGGTATCCAGTTCATTATTTTTTTCGATAACCTCTTATTCATTCTTTAGACGTGCCCAAACGAAGTAAGTTTTTTTATATGTGTGTTGTATTCCCACTGTTTCTTTAATTTCGTCATTTCAACTCCGGACAATTTGCTTATTGCATCCATTTCTGAGATTTCTAACGTCTGCCTTATATTTTCCTTCAATCTCAAGATGTTCGCGCCGTACGGTAGTGTACTTTAAATAACTTCATATTACTTGACTCCACAGTATTTCGTTCGAACACATTATTAATCTCACCTTGTTGTTTGTTTGATGTCTGAGTTATCTTTTCCTTCCTTAGCGAATATAAGTCCCAAGTATTCATAACAATCGAATCTTTTTATTCTCCCTTTGTCCTCTATTTGACTATCAGAAACTTCTTATCCTATACTCATGTATTGAGTTTTTACTGTATTCATCTCGCGTCCCCATTTCGTGTATTCCTGCTTTAGTTTTCTGATCCTCCACCCTGGAGGACCAGGTGAGTTATTTTCTGTAGTGAGTGTTTTATTTTTCCACTTTTCCACTATAGAGACAGAGCTACTCTCAATTCCAATGGGGAGGCATCCGATAAAGGTAAATGGAAGTTCTCGCACGTGATGTTATTGATGAACAAATTCAAACCTCTAGTTGATAAGCTGACAGCATTCTTCTTAAAGTCACTATTATCGTTTTGGCAGAGGTAAGGCTTTAAGAAAAGAGTAACCTAAATATGCAGGAACTGGTGAAATTAATTCTGGACGTCTGTAGGGCGTTGTAATGGATATTGCTAACGATTCTGTAGTCACATCAAAAAAGATGAATTATCACTGATAATTTGTATATAAGTTTGCTCCAATAAACAGCAACTTAAAAAAAGGAAAAAGTCTTAAGCGAAGAAGTAGCAGTAGAACAAATCGTATGAAAAACACAGAACGAAATAACAGTTACTACTAAGAAGAAATATCCACATGTTTCCAACAAACACAGTGAAAAGCGAAAATATAAAAATTAAAACTCATAAGCTACAGTTGGTAGTTTAAAACATGTACACTCTAGTCATTTATCAAAGATCAGGACTTACTTGAAGTTCCACTCTTCACAGACCCAAATCCAGATATCGTACAGTTCCCTTTGTAATCAGTGTCTTCATCGGGAAGACAAATGGGTTGAATATCATCGTTCAAAATGAATCCAGCACCTTTAAGTTTAATAAGGGCGATGTCGTTATTCATTTTGTGTCCTGTTCGAAAGTCTTCGTGAATAAAGAACTCGTCAATATATTTTTGTTGTTCAGTTCCTTCATCTTCGTCGGTGTTATATTCACCAGCGACGATTACGTAGGCTCCTTTGGCATATCCTTGAAGACAGTGAGCTGCTGTAATAACCCATTTGCTTGAAAGAACAACTGCTCCACACCAGTGGGCTGACTTGTCCTTTACTTTTACACGTATAGCAGCCTGAAATTAAACGCATCGTGTAAATATCCAAAAGGAGATAAAATTTCAAATTACATGAAAGGCCAACCAAAGTCTACTATGTAAAAATTGACCCAGTAAAACCATAACATCAAAACTTTGGTCAAACCTCACGTACAAAGTCACAACAAACAACTGATCAGCTAAATATTCCAGTAAATCACTTTTAAAATTAGTAGAGTTCAGAATACAGTGCTAGTGGCGTACAGTAAATTCCACTCGAAACCGACAAAAAAAAACAGAGTTAGAGTTAATCTCTTGCCAGCAGCCATGAGAACTCCGATCTTCTTATTTTTACGAACCCAAGCTTCACTAAGCGTTTGTGGCGGCTACAGTTAGAATTCCTCGATAACGGTCTACCTCCAGTTTGACCAGAGATGCTCTGCATCCAGAGCAGACCACTATAATACTTCAACCTATCCATTTTCTAACTTCTATTTTACTATTTCAAATGACTAAGCAGGATGCTCCATGGTTACGCAGCACTTCTTCGTTACTTGTAAGGCTAGTCCATGATATCACCATCAATTTTGTTTATGATGTTATTTGTGCAAACTCAGTTTTCACAGCCGTACAATAAAACAGATCACACATAACACTTTAGGAAAGTCTTCCTCATATGAAGATCTCCTTTTCTGATACTTTAATACAAATCTTCAAATCAAACCTCAGACCTCTTATATAATCTTTATACGATTCGGCTACATCAAATACTTTTTTAAATTATCTCATAAATTAAAGTTGATCCCTTACCTGCCAGGGATAATCACCCTTTTTTGCAACAGCTCCTCCAATAACTCTTTGATGTACCAAGTCGTCTTCCAAAAATATGCTGTCTTTCCTGTAACCACACCTTCGGGGCAGCCCAGCATCAGCTTCAAACAAGTGTTGCTGTTTAGAATGCCTTTCAGCTGGAATATCAGGTTCAGTTTCTCCACATATTACTCCAACATCTTCGGAGTGGTCGCAGTTGTGTTCTCCCCAATTCCAATGGGTACATTTTTCCAAACTAGTTTCATTCCCATAACAGAAAACTTGGTCCAACCAAATTGGACCCGTACCTAAAATTTGAAAAAAAAATAGGTAAGGTAGAATAATAATAGTAAATGAGTCGTTTGTCGCACTGATAGTTCAACCCTACTGCGACTGGCAGAACTTGTTCAATTAAACTACTAGTGAACGGATGAGAAACTGCTCAAATGGAAAGAAAAGCCTATTCATTGAAGACTTCTAGTTGATATCTGGTCATAAGTTTTAAGAAACAGAAGAAAATCGATGGATAACTCGATCCATGATAACAGTTATGAACCTGATAGCCTAGCTTCTTTTGAGATCTAGTATATATTGAGTTTTGAACCTCTTAATATAGATCAATAGATAGATCAAGAAAAATTATTAAATAGATTTAATAGTGAAAGAAAATCTAGCTGTGTACCTGATCCAAAGTAAGCATCTTTCTTTACAACAGCGTTTCCTTTGTGGCCCAGTCGTTTGCAAGCAACTTTGGCAGCGTCTTCGTTGAAATCATCATCACATATTGTCCCCCAAACACCATGGTGTCTGATTTCTAACCTACCGTCGCGGTTGCTTGTGCCGTTGACTAGACGAATTTCTGTTGAAGCCTGGAAGTATAAGACATTGCAAGAAGTTTGCTAAAATCATATAAAAAATCATTAATGAAAATAAATTAATCAGATAATTTACAATATCTCTTATACATTCAAAATATCCTTATAAACAATTACAAACTCGCTTTCCGCAGCGTGAAATGGAGAGATATAATAAAAATATTTTAAACAGGGAAAATGGGAAATTAAAAAGTTGTCAAAGAATAACAGGGCGTGAATGCACCATTTTAATTTAATTTTTCTAATATCTTTGTTTTTAAAGTATAAATGACATATATTTGTATAAAAAAATTATAATTGATATTTTTGGTATACAGTTAAATAAGTGACATGAATATTTATTATACAAATTATAGTGATACGGCAGTTTTTAATTCTAATTATCTTGTTAATAACCATTTTAGATATTATCAAAAACAAAGGTAGGTACTTCACTTTTAAACGAAATTCATTTCTGCTGGCAAATCTCGTATACGTTGAAAGAGTGACATGTAATTATTACGGTATGCATGGGCGTACCAAGGGTTAGTGAGAGGAGTTCAATTCCCCCCCCCCCTGGCCTCCAAAAACCTGCCGTGAACCTTTAAACTTTCCCATAAATTTGCTCACTTGACCCCTTCTGAATTCTCCCTCTCTCTAGGTCATCATTTTTTCGATTTGCCCCTCTAGGACAATTTTTTTCTAATTTGCCCCTCTATAGACCAAAAGCTGGGTACGCCCTTGACAGTATACCATCTTGAAGTTGATTAACTGACATTTATGTTGATTTAAGTCCAATTTATTCTAAATTTATTGCACCCCACAGAGGTATTTTCTTAATACCAACGCCTCCACCAAAAGTTTAAACGATCCAAATACCTCGAGTCGGTTTCGAGTAATTGCTGAACATAAAGAAAAACATGATACAGATGAATTGAGAACATCCTTCTTTTCGAAGTGGTTTAAAAAAGAACTGACTTCAAATGAATCAAAATGAAAACTGCTACAAAGACTCTGTACGATCAATATTTTTTTATGGCATATCTTGACATTTAATTTTAGAAACTTGTGATAATTACATTGACGTTTGCCGTGTTTTGTACATATTTTTTCCGATTTTCTGGAAACGTTAATGAAAAATATACGAAATCAAGTAAAAATTATATCTTTGTAGCACACAATTTATTCAAACTGATTGAGCCGTTGAGAAATCAGTAAAGATTCACTGAATTGCAATCCTTTAGTCCTATTTATTTGTTCGATTTTCTCGAAAACATTATCTCACATTATCGAAAATTATATGTTACCTTTCCGTAATATGCTTCAATAAAATAGAGTTTAAATTATCAAAATTACTTAACCTGTTTTTGCCTAATCGCTGAGCATATACAGGGTGAGTTTTTTTTGATGATCTGTTTGGGGATCTTGGAAACTAGCGGAGATAGAGCAATGGTTAAATTGGAAAAGATTTGCAGTTTTATTGGCCCATTTTAATGACACTTTCGGATTTTTGTAAAAAGTCATGACTTACTAGATATTGTGAAAAAAACGAAATTCTGTCGATTTAGTTAAATCCCTCTAGCTCCTTTGTTTTTGATTTTATTAAAAAACGTGAAAATATCAAAATTGAAGGGAATTGTATCCCGAATATGATTGTCCTGTCCTCGTTTGCGTGACAGCTCTCGTTCTCGAGATATGACACAAACTTATCTTTTTTTGAATGGAAACCATAGTTGGCAATGACCTCAAAAAATCGGACATTTTTAGAGCTTTTCAACGATATAAACTCGATATAGTTATTCATAAAAATAAAGGAGTTATGGATGTTTTTCTCTCTTATTTTCATTTTTAACGTAGGTAGTCATGAAATAAATTGATTTATTAATAACTATTCCAAAAAACATTGAACGATTTTTTTATTAGGTATATCAGATATAACAAAAAAACCAAATAAGTAGGTATTTACTAAAATCTTAAGAAATTAAAGTACATAATAATTGTTACAACTTATGTTCGAAAAGTCCAACATTGTTATTCAGACAAAAATTGAATCTTTTTAAGATTGACATTAGCGCTTTCCTCACAGACCGCCTATCAATTTCTTTAATTGCTTGTAATACCGTCTCCCTTAGGTCACCAACTGTCTCATACTTTCTTTTGTATACTTTGTTTTTTAGCGCACCCCATAAATAGAAGTCTATAACTGCCAAATCGGGAGACCGGGGTGGCCATTCGCGTGGGCCATTTCTTCCTATCCAAGAGTTTGGATAGATATTATCTAAGTGTTGTCTTATTAATAACGAGTTATGAGCAGATGCTCCATCATGTTGGAACCACTCAATTTCTAAACGAGTTCTCAAATTCAAATTATGCAACATGTCTTGAAAAGTGTATTGCGAGAAATGCAAGTAGCGCTCCCCAGTAAGTGATTCGTCATAGATAAAAGGCCCCAAATTTTATCTGGGGTCTTCTTTGTTCTACATGGAAAGGGTTTTCTTTAGACCAGATATGCTCATTGTGTCTATTGAACATACCGCAGTTAATAAATCTAGTTTCATCTGACCATAACACCTTTAATGGAAACTGTGGATTGTCAAGGCACATGTCTCTACACCATGTACAAATGTACAAAACAAAATACGTCGATGTTAGTCACCAGCATGTAAAGTTTGAGAAACTGAAAGTTTGTACGGGTGGAACTTGTGCGCTTTCAGTATCTTAACTATAGTGCGTTGAGATGTACCAGCTTTTACCGCAATCTCACGAGTTGATGTAGATAGATTTTGATTTACCATAGCCAAAACATTTATTTGTGCTGCTTCGTTAATTTGATTACGTTCCTTTGGAGGTTTAGTAAAAGATCCATATCTGCGTAAACTATCGTAAAGCCTCTTAAATGTACATAGAGCAGGTTGACGACGATTAATATCTATGAAAGTATTCCTCAGCTGTACAAACTGAATTTTTATGGCATGTGATATAACATTCCACCATATTCAGTTTTTCTTCGTTAGAATATTCTATTTTATCACGAAAACTTCTCAATATCGACTGTCAGTTCAGCAGTACTAATGGAATTACTCTGAAATGAGGAAACATCAAAGTGAAAACAATCTTTTTCATGGCTACCTACGTTAAAAGTGAAAATAAGAGAGAAAAGCATCCATAACTCCGTTATTTTTATTAATAACTATATCGAGTATTATATCGTTGAAAAGCTCTAAAAATGTCCAATTTTTTGAGGTCATAACCAACTATGGTTTCCATTCAAAAAAGATAGTTTTGTGTCATATCTCGAAAACGATAGTTATCTCGCAAACGAGGACATGACAATCATAGCCGGGATACAATTCCCTTCAATTTTCACATTTACACTTTTTTATAAAATCAAAAACAAAGGAGTTAAAGGGATTTGAATAAATCGACAGAATTTCGTTTTTTAAAAATATCTAGTAAGCCATGACTTTTTACAAAAAACCGAAAGTGTCATTAAATTGGTCCCAGTAAAACTGCAAATCTTTCCTAATTTAACCATTGCTCTATCTCCCTGTATAATAAAAATCGACGAATGTATTATAAATGACTGAACACTGAGGGTTCACCACACTTAAAACCTAAATAGTAAACTTACAGAGCTGGACTAACAAATTAGTTACGAAATGTATGTGAGAAGTACAAGCGATATATCAGCAAACAAACCAACCTAAAATGCAATTAAAACAACTTTCTTTCAGTATTTACTTATTAATTAAAGTATTAAGATCCCATCAGAAATTACTACTAAGGGTTTACCTACATTAGATCCGTTTTTCTCCCAATGCGATAGGACAACCTCTGATCGTTGAGTCCAATGACGTATTTGAAATATCTGTTCAGGAGTTAAGATCATCATGTTACACGACCGATGTCGTCCAATATCAATCGGATCAGGAGAAAAAAGATCTAATCTGGGTACATCCCAACTCCAAACAATTGTTAAACTTTCTAGTAAACTGAAAGTACATACCTACCTCACAGAGGTCAGCACTCTCGTCTGAGTCATCACTACAATCATAAACATCGTCACAAATGAAATTGATCGGTACACATTCATTTCCGGTAGTACACTTCCACTGATCTCTGCTACATCTTTCTACAGATGTTTTACAGACAACTCCAGCGATCTATAAATAAAAAATTGTAAATAATTTATGTGTTTTCATCGTTGGTTGTTTACCTCCATATCTCTACAGTCGTGTACACCCCATCCTGCAAAATTACAATTTATTACGCTTGTTTCATTACCAATGCATTCTACGTCGTCCATTATATACAGAGTGTTGTTTTCTTTAATGTCCTTTGCAAAGTACGATTGTCCTTTGAATTCTATGGCGCCCATGTGGAAACCTAGCTCTTTGCAGATGACGTTTGCTTCTTGTATGCCAAATTTGTCGTCGCAGATGTAACCAGTCTGGCCAAATGCTAAAATAAAAATATATTTTTATAACTAACGAAATTCTTTCATTAGATCACAGTGGTTTCGTCGCAATACTTCCTACTAAATTAGTAATAAAAAAAGTTAATTTCTAGAAACTATAGGTGATAACAGACACAATAAGCTGTCAAACAGTGTGCACTTTAAACTGATTCGATAAATCAAACATTTCATAGAAAACGAGAAATTAATAGCAGAGAAAAAAAGCTACGTACGGAAAGAATAACTCTATCGAAAATTACATCGTCCTGCCAAGATAGACCTCATCGGCCGTTTCATCATCATACCGACCCATAAGCCTAGTTTCATAATATCAAAACTATCAAAAAAGACCTATAAGAAACCTTGTCAGTGCAAGCATGAAAAGAAACAGTACCATAGAACCGCCATAGATATAGACCAGGCACTTAATAAATCTGGTCTAAACCCCTTTGTTTAACTATTTAACTGTCTTTATATATTGGCACGTTTATGTCTTATCGTGTAACTTCTGAACGACTTGCCCAGTTGAAGTCAAAAGACATATTCGTTACGCTATACTGCAATTTTAAACCGAATCTGAACCTAGAAGAAAATGCTGTGGTCAAGTTAGTAATCTGTATATACGAGTAGGACGAGCATTTTAATTAATTTTCATTAAGAACATTAATTCTGACATAAAATTTTCCGCGAATTTAGAGTAGGGTTCCTATTTTTTCGTACAATGCCAACTTTCCCAAATATGTGGGTGGCTCGATTAAAATGCCCTTGTATACTAAATCGGTGATAGCTATGTTTTGGTCAGGTAGCTTGGCTTTATAGAGCGGACTGTTCGTAGCCATGTTCCCACTGTCAACAAAGTAGTTTTTGTACATGAGTGATTTGAAGGATCATGTTATCTGATAGATGGCGCTTGTTTTATCTAATGGATTTAATTTGACTTATGACGCCATCTCACGGAAACCGCAGAATCACGTAATCCGCGTCATCTAATTATACTATAAAAGTGCAGTTAACCTTAAATGTAATATGAAATATTATAGTTATGCTCGTAAATTCACTAAGACCGTCATAAAAAGATATAGCAAATGAAAGGTTCATGAACGACAATTACCAACTAAAAGTCCATTCCATCAAACCAAAAACAGAAGATTATAACGACTAGCAATTTCCTGTTAATTGTACTTTTGATCAAACTGATTTGTAGAATATGTTATTTTTGATTGCTAATCTACATATTTATATAAACATCACTGTTAGAATGTGAAATGATGTTTGAAACGACGGCCTCTGTTCTAAAGATCGACTAATACAGTTATTCAAAAACACCGTGTTTACCTGTAACTTCAACTCTTCCTTTGTTTTTATCTTTTGAACCAGTCAACTGAATAGAATATCCAAAATCTGTAGCCTTACAGCCTTTTTCATCCTGTCTGTTACCACAATCGTCATAACCATCGCACAGCTGCGATTTTACAATGCATTTTTTATTGCTGCATTCAAAATATCTCGATCGATCTAAAATAAAATTATAATCTTTATAAAAACTATCTGTGTTTATTATAAGACATACCTGAGCAATCTACAGTTCCAGTTTTTAACTCAAAATAATCTGTAAGTTTGTACTCCCTCAGTGCACCTGTAAGTCCGACATTGGTATCGGAAAGGAAACAAGTCCTGTCAGTCATTCTGGAACAAAACAAGTGCAAAGATCTTGATTAAAACTCTCAAAGTGAAACTTACCTAAAATTAAAAGACCTACAATTGAACTGTGTGGTTTGAACACACAGCAATGCGCAAGTAGTGGCACTAACGTTAATCCACTTTTGTTTTTCGAACACCTCCAGCTGTGAATTTTGATATTTTGTAAATCTACCAATATATTCTTCACAGTTTAATTCATCTTTACCGTTGTCGCAATCCTAAGGAAGAAAGTAAACTATATTGCGCCTTAACATCTAGATTATAAATTATTTTACCCTGTGGCCATCACAGACCATAGTCTTTGTGATGCACATTTTGGAAGAACAGTAAAAGTCTTCCTTTTCACAATCAGTTTTCTTTTCTGGTTCGGCATAGAAAACATTATCCGGTTCTATAGTTACAGGCTCTCCATCTTCGTACTCAAAAACGTAATCAGCATCTGTATCAGTAGAAGGAAAAGGTGGCGGCCAAAGTTTCTCTACACTCCTAGGGGTATTGGATTTATGGGCAAAAGTGTTATCTCCGGGATTGAACAAATCGATGTAGTCGGGATTGTTATTAGTTTGACCTGGATTAGAATGATCAGTCTCCTGATCAATTTGTACATTTTTGGGTCTGGTAACTACGCCGCTTTCACCACGGTTTGTATCTCTGATTGGTGTTCGGTTAGGTTTAGATGAAGGATTTGTCTGGTGATTTCTGGAATTGCTGTAGGTGCTGTGAGTTGTAGCTACGTACGCTTCTGTAGTATGACTCAGATCGTAGTTTTTAGTTGTTGCTGAAGTGCTGTGTCTGTTGTAATCTGTGAATTAGACAGGCAAATGTGTAATTGATTTTTAACGGGTCATTTTAATTCTACTAGCCCCAAGCCTAAGGTATTTTAAATTAATCACAAAGATAAAACAAGTACATAATAAACAGAAGAAAATGAATATAACAGTGAAAAGCAAAAAAGTGAGAAAACAATAAGATACTCTAGAGAATTGTTCCTTGTGGTAACTTGGGCCAAAAATTGGCTGAAAACAATTTCAAATCAATTTGCACCTTAACAAAATTTAAAATAATCGTAAACAGTTAGGTCTTAAGAAATAATCGGCAGAAAATTGGAAGCAATGTAATCCAAACTGAATCACTTTCCTAAAGTAAGCTACTCCACGTTTTATTTACAAAATAGTCATAAAGCAAGGGAACCGAAAATTGCTGATTTGGAAATGAGTATTGTATAGGGTTGAGACAAAAACATTGTACTCGCAGATATGACTTTATGGATTTTAAGTATTAGCTGCTTTTCATATAATTAGACATTTACGTCCCATATAAACGTATACGAATTCAGCTAACTCTAAATTTATCAATTTCTTGAGGAAACCAGAGTCTCGAAGTCAATATCTCAATCAGTCTACTCCTCAAGTGTCAGTAGCCGTCTGAATTAAGAGGTACTAAAAAAACTATAATCATCAAAGAGTCATTTGACATTTAAGACATTGACACCACCTACAACTATTATTAATAACTAACACCAAGTTGTCTACCGTAACACCTAACCATTAAGTTTCTTATATTAAAATGTACTAAAATACTAAGTATGCAGTACCTTACCGTGACTATTTTCTTGCCACGTAGAACCTCCAGCTTGACTTTCGCCACCTGTCTCACTAGTTTGACAATTCACATTATAAGGAAAATCGCAAATTCCAGTTTTTGCATTGAACAGTGTACCTGGTGCGCAATCTTGAATAAAGGTCTGGCCGTTAGCACAGTTTAGAAACTTTTTGCAGTCGGTAGGATGCTTAGTTAGTCCTTGAAATCCATCTGGACACTTGGGTTTGCTGCTAGTTTGTCTGTTATCACAGTTTCCTAAAGTTGGATTACAGTTCCCCCAAGTTTTTTTTTCATAATTGTACTGACTGGAACTTTGTCCAGAGTTTCTGCAGTTTTGAGACGTGGAATCACAGTTAGAACTACTGTACCCGGATACTTGAGCTCTGTTTTGACCACCTGCAGTTTGTCCAAGGGAACCTAACTTACCGGAAATGTGACCTGTAGAACTGTAATACTGGCCACTATTTTGATTTGGAGTACCATAATTGCTTTGTCCAGCTATTCCTCCACAATTTTGAGAAGTTGAATCACAATTCGTACCACTGTGGCCCGATACCTGGCCAGTGTTATAACCATTTACTGTTTGTTCAAAGGATCCTATCTTCCCGGAAACATAACCTGTAGGGTTATAATATTGGCCAGTATTTTGATTTGAAGTACCAAAATTGCTCTGCCCAGCGTGTCCTGGGCAATTTTGAGTGGTGGAATCACAATTGGTAGTACTGTGACCAGATATTTGATCAAAAGAACCTATCTGTCCCGAAACGTGGCCTGTAGAGCCATAGTATTGACCAGCATTTTGTGCAGAAGTACCGTAGTGACTGGAACTTTGCCCAGAACTACCGTCATATTGTCCACCAGACACTTGACCAGTGCTTTGTCCAGTATCGGTTTGGCCAAATGGACCCAGCTTTCCAGAAATTTGACTTGTACTTCCGTAATAATGACCATATTGACCAGTACCTTGGGACCCTGATTGGCCTGTATACTGACTGCCTTGGTCAGCAGTACCATAACTCGTTCCTTGATTTTGATCATAAATTTGTCCACAGTTCTGATTAGCTGAATCACAACCTGACCCCTGAAAACTGGAGGTACCTCGAGAAGGTTCAACATACGGTACATATACAGGAACAGTCCCGAAACTTTGCTGATTATAACTTGTAGTTTGGGTACCAGTTGTTGCACAATTCTGACTTCCTGGGGTACATTTGGGCAACTGTGATGTAACAAAAACTCTTGTACCTGAACTTTCAGAAGTCTGCGCGCCACAGTTTTCTGATGAAGGATTGCAACCTAACTGGTGGGTGGTACCTTGTTGGTGAATTTGAGAATATGGAATGTAAATTACTCCTCGAACTGTATTAACAGAAAGGCATCTTTCGGTTTGAGGATTACAACTTGAACCTTCAGGATAAACACCACTGTAAGTATTGGTTCTGACGTTATCATTGCTCTGCCCTCCTTGTTGAGTGTGTACAACTGTACTAGCAAACTGCGTATTTGGAATATTGCAATTTTGGTACTGAGGATTGCAATTTGTTTGAGTAGGAACTTGCACGGTGAAATTCTTGCAACGTTGTGTCAGAGGATTACAACCCATGACAGTATAACCATGAGCGCCAGTTGTTTGTCCACTGCAAAAAAAAAATATTCCTATGATAAAGCAAATAAAGGTATTTATTTAAAGATTCACCTGGTGCACTGGCTACTAGTACAATCGCTGCTATCTTGACCAAAATTAACATTCGAATTTACGTTTTGCTGATAACCATAGGTTCCTGAAGAACCTCGAATTGTTTGTCCATATTGCTTATCCTGAGTTCCCGTATATGCTTCAGCAGTTCCTTCAGAACCATGATAGGCTCCTCCGGTAGAGGTACCACTTTGTACTTCCCAACCAGCTAAATGCGAATGGATTCCTGCGCCATGATACCCACCCTGACTTCCACTATTGACGCCACCTTCTCCATGAGATACTTCCTGCCAGGTTTGGCCCTTTCGTCCCGATAGACTTTCGTAAACTGTCTGCCCACTTTGACCATCAAAGCATAGCGATTTGTACGGGAAGTCGCAGATATTTTGGTTGGTGTCGAAAACGGTACCAGGAGGACAATCCATAGGGAATGATTGACCATTGTTACAGTTGATAAATTTAGAACAATCGGTATAGTTTGGAATCAATCCAGCGAACTCTTTAGGACAAGAAGGTTGTGAGACTGATTTTTGAACACGAAGATTTGCTGAAAACACATTTTCTGTCGAACCTAGAATAACAAAAACTGTAATATCATCATGAAAAGCTTGTTTAACTTACCTGTTATGCATTGAACTTTATCAGGGAAATCACATTCAAGAGTTTTCGGATTAAATAGCGTTCCAGGTGCACAGTTTTGGGGCGATCCTCTTCCTTTCCAACAGTTTAAAAATTGGTTGCAAGATGATGCGTACACGAATTGCCCTGTTGCGTTTTTAGGGCATTTTTCGTAAACCTCTAACCTCTTGTATTCGATTTTTCGTTTGTAAATTGTGCGATTTTTGCTGGGTTGTTCGGCACTGTTGTCTGAAATAGACACAATCGATTATATGAACACGAAAACCATATATGATTCTTTACCATTATCATTTGTAGTACCATAAGAGTGACCATTGTAGACTGGATACACTTTGACCGTTCTTTCTGTTTGTGTGATTATGTATTGTGCTCCAGCGTCTGGATTGTTATGGACAAACACTTTGCTATAATTGTGAACAGTTATTGGTTGGTACTTTGTTTTCCAGCTTGTGGTTTTTATACCAGACGTGTAGGCTGGTTTTGCTTGCTTTTGTTCTGGAGTAATTATCTGATAAAAAATGTACTATGAGAAACCCTATCAATTAATTGATGAGGTAAAGTTGGTACAATCTTTATACTGGCAACAATATAAATGTTACATTTGAGAAATATGTAGTAAAAAGTGGTACGATATACGATGTACGCTAAGAGTTGTTGGATTTAGGATTCCAAAAACCGTAGAGTATTATTTGAGAAATCTCTTTATCCACAATGTGGCCCTGTGGTCTGGTCGAGCCATATTTTTTCGAGAATAAAGCAGGTAAAACTAGAATATTTGGACATGGTTGAAGAAAATGGGGACCTTGTTCACAACTTTTGAATGAACAACGCGGCACATTTTCACCTCTCGGGATATGTGAATAAGCAAAATTTCAGATACCGGATTAAAACCCTCAAGAAGTTCATCGGCAACCTCTCAACTCACACGCTGAGCTGATTCATAGGTATCAGTTTGGTAAAAAGCTTTCACGGCAAAAATGTAAGATGAATTAAATTTCAAAGATAACATATTTTTATTATATAGGATGTTTCAGAAATATTCCCAGTGAAATTTGAGATATAATTATTAAGTACATATACACCCTCGATAGCTAACAAATTACAATTAATAACATTAAATCCGTTTTCTTATTTATACAATTAGGTTGATTATTAATACAAATCTCTAAAAAATTGGTTTAAAAAGATTCCTCTGATTAATCAGTACTTGAGCGTTGTCAAAATCTGCTGTATGATCATTACATATGCCATGAGTGGCTAAAGCACAACTTTCTTTGTCAAGTGTAATGTCGTTTTTAAGTGAAGCAATTCTATCCTTTAATTGTCTAGAAGTTTGTCCCACATATGAAGCTGAACAGCTATTACAATTGATACCATAAACCATAATATATTTTAATTTGTAAGAAGTTCAATTTTTAATCTTGCTAAACAAAATATTGACAGTTTTGGCAGATTTATGTGATATTTTAATACTAGGATTTTTCTTATATATATATTAGTAATTTCAGATGAAATGTCTTTAAAGATAATAAAGAGCGATACAATAATTTGCAAACAAATATATTTTAATAAGAATGATTTTCATGTCAAAATCTGGAACTGAGAATACATTTTCGATTTGTAATTAATAACTTCCGTTAAATTAAAAACCATTAATAGAAATTACACATAGTTGTTCTGCCCTTGAAATGAAAAAAAATGAAATAATTGATAATTGATACCAATAATGCTTAATGATAATAATTATTACAAAATGTACACTTAGGGACTTCTAACTTTAATAACAGCTTGGCTTACCGCTTTGCATATTTGCACATTCAAAAAAACACATAAGCCGAACACTATTCCACAAATCAAACGTAATTCACGCATTTTCACCAACAAATGTATTCCAATGTTGTTTTTAAGGAAGAAGCCATTTAGTGCCGAAGTCTTTTACGAAGAGATTATCTTATCACCCAACGCATGGGGTCAACAAATAAATTGGCCAAATGAGATTAACTTGAAATTTTCTTAGAAGCTTCTTACGGGGCAAACTCGGGAATTCAAATAGATATGCCTTAATTTATTGTAATTGTGAAAGAATTGACAGCAGGCGCTATTCACTTATTTATTTCTGGCTGAAAATAGACAAATTTTTGAAAACGTCTTATAATGCAGCAAAGTGTTAACAAATAATATTAAATTAAGATATTAAATTATTTAATTATTATATTATCACAGAAATAGTTTGAATGAATATCAGTTTAAAGTTACGGCAAAAAAATTATTATACAAAAAAGGCAGTTAAAGATAAGGATATTATAGAATTACACAGTTTACAGATAAAACATTTTACTTGTTTCTAAATATTTATTTTTACTAAATATATCAATTCTAAAATATTACAGAAATATTCCATGAAATATTATTAAAAAATTGTTAGTTGCATACATACGAATATTTTTTAAACACTCATACGCCCGAGATAAAAAAATAATTTCAAATATATCGCGAAATATTACATAAATATTTACAGGAATATTCTATTAACATTTCTAATAACATTTCACAAACTTACCAGCAAAAATTTTACCAATAATATTTTTAGATTAATCGTACCCTCGGGATAAAATATCTTTTTAAATATATTGCAATATAGTCCGTGGGTTCAATTTAAAATTATAAAACTAGTTATTCACTTTCAATGTTCTAGAACTTTATTTACATTAAAACAGCTGAGTCAAATACAATAACAATCCCATATACGCTAGTCGTCGCGGTATAACTGAACTGCGATCGTGGCGTGCTTCCTTTATAATACCAGCGTCGAATTCTCCAGTAAAAATCATCATCACTCCTTCCGCTGCCGAGTCTTTTCGAGAACCGTTTTTTTTTATCTCAAAGCGTTTGTTGTCGTACTGAGATGAAACAGGGTCGGCTTTGGGTAAATTTCGTAACAATGCCCCCCCTTTAATTCTGATCGTCCCGATCAGAAACATCCTCTCCATGGTAGGGAGCGAGTCGATCTAAATGAACCACCTTCAATTTAGCCTTGGGGTTTCGACGGATCCGGTAGACGACGTCATTCAGCCTCTTGACCACCTCGGGTGTAAGCTTTGGGGATTTACCCTTGCTCCGTTGGGGGTTGTACAGCCAGACTTTGTCCCTCTCCTGGAACCCGACTGAATTGGCCTTGAGGTCGTATCGCGTCTTCATCCGGTCACTGGTGGCCAACATCTGCGTGCCAGCATGTTATGTCGGAGCTGGTCGGCTCTTCGGGGGGAGCCAAATGCCAAGTCGCCAAGGCCTGTACTATTATGTACAGCAGAGCGATATGCCAACAGGAATAGGGGAATATGCTCATCCCAATCATGCTGGTTATTGCTGACGACCTTGGATAGGTGTTGTTCCAAGCTCGTGTTGAATCTTTCCACCATTCCGTCTGACTGTGGGTGTAATGGTGTTGTTCTCGTTTTCCTGATCCCGAACATCGTGCAGACCTTCTGGAATACATTCGATTCGAAGTTACGCCCCTGGTCTGAATGTAGTTCCATCGGGACGCCAAACATGCTAAATAGTTGTTCTACTAGCACCGTCGCCACCGTTGTTGCCTCTTGGTTGGGTATCGCATATGCCTCAGGCCATTTGCTGAAGTAATCCATTGCGACCAGAATGTATTTGTTCCCTCTCTCAGACTCGGGAAACGGACCGGCGACATCGATGGCAATTCTCTCACATGGGACACCCACATTGTACTGCTGCATTCTGCCCTTGGTCCGGGTCTTCGGGCCCTTACTGGCTGCACAGGGAGCACATTTGCGGCATCAAGCTCTGACGTCTTCGAAGTAGTTCACCCAGTAGTACCGCTGGCTAACTTTGTCTAGGGTTTTATGCATGCCCAGGTGGCCTCCGGTAATTCCATCATGTACTTCGGTCAGGATGGCTGGTACCTTTTTTTTGGAACTACCAGTTGGGACTTGGTTTCTCGTCCATCAGCGTTTTCCCAAACTCGCTTGAGCATTCCATTGTCTACTCTTAGAGAGTCCCACTGAGCCCATAACGATTTCAGCACGCCGGAGTATCTAGCTACTACGTCCATCGTGGCCTGGGTACCCCTCTCATTTTGAGTGACAAGATTGGTTCGATGTCTGAATCAGCCATTTGGTCCTGGATGCACTGTTCCGTTGTCCAGTCTTCATTGGCCTGCACTCGGATCTGCCTGATGGAGATACTCTCTCGCTGTTCCGTCTTCAGACAATGCTTGCATTCCGCTCTACAGGGTCTACTGGATAGGGTATCGGCATTATTGTGCAACCGGCCGGCACGGTGTTCCACCTTGAAGTCGTATTGCTGTAATTTCTCCATCCATCTGGCCAGTTGTCCTTCCGGTGTCTTCATGTCCAGCAGCCATTTGAGTGCGGCATGATCTGTTCGGATTAAGAAATGGCGACCATAGAGATATTTGTGGAAATGGTCTACAGCCCTTATTACTGCAAGAAGTTCTTTTCTGGTGACGCAATAATTTCTTTCTGGTTTCGAGAATCCACGGCTGTAGTACTCGATCACCCTCTCTTCACCATCTTGCACCTGGGATAGAACGGCCCCCAAACCGGTGTTGCTGGCGTCGGTGTCTAAGATGAACTTGCCGGACTGTGTAGGAAAGGCTAGGATTGGCCTGGAACATAGTGCTGCCTTCAGTCGTCTGAAAGATGTTTCGCAATCCTAATTCCAATGGAAGGTCTCTTTCTCAGTGGTCTGCCGATGTAGAGGGGCGGCGATGGTGGCAAATCCCTCAACAAAACGCCGGTAGTATGAAGAGAGGCCCAAGAAGCTTCGGAGTTCATGTTTGTCTCTTGGAACTGGCCAATCACGGATGGCTTCTATCTTGTCTTCGTTGGTGCGGATTCCTGACTCGGACACTACGTGGCCCAAAAACTCTACTTCTTTTTGAAACAAGGAACACTTCTTCGGATTGAGTCTCAGGTTGGCGTTATTAATTCTGGAGAATACTTCGCCCAGGTTCTTCAGATGGTCGTCGAATGTCTGGCTCTTGACTAGAATGTCGTCGAGGTATACTAAGCACGTCCTCCATGTTAACCCGCTCAGTACATACTCCATTAGCCTCTCAAATGTAGCGGGTGCATTACATAACCCAAAGGGCATGACCGTGAACTGAAACAGCCCTTTACTGGTGGAGAACGCTGTCTTCTCTCTGTCGTTTGCGTGCAGACCAACCTGCCAATATCCACTTTTTAGGTCTAGTGTGGAAAACCAACGGGAGCCTGCTAGTGTGGTCAAAGTGTCATCGATTCGGGGTAGTGGATAGCTGTCCTTCTTCGTGACATCATTCAGCTTTCTGTAATCCACGCAAAATCGGGTGGTTCCATCTTTCTTTTTAACTAGCACGACGGGAGCAGACCATGGACTGATGGATGGCTCAATAACTCCATTTTGTAACATGGACTCGATGTTTTCCTCGACGGCCTGTTGTTGCCCCAATGGTAGTCGTCTAGGTGGTATTCTGATGGGTTGAGCCTTTCCGGTATCTATTCGATGCTGGATGATGTTGCTGCGACCGGTAGTTCCATTTTTACTGTTAAAAATTTGCCAGTGTTTTGTGATAAATTGCTTGGCTTTCTTCTGGTTCTTTGGTGTCAAGTGTGTCAAATGGTCAGTAAACTGTTGTAGGAACTCTTTACTGGGCCCTGTCTCCTTCACCGACGTCTGGTACTCTTCTTCGCAATTGATGATGGTCTCTACTGGCTCGAAACAAGCTATCTCTTGACCATTGGCAATTCTGATGTCGTTGTTGGATAAATTCAGGACTCTGATTGGTATATCTCGTCCGGTTTTAACTATAGCCCGTCCAACCAAGTAGTCATGAGCTGAGTGTACGGGCTCCACCATTCCAACGCAGCTCCCAGGATTGCTGTCTAGCTGCCCATGAATAATCTGTTCCGCTCGACCGAGAATTCTAGCTGAAGACTTTGCCACAATTTTTATGGGCGTGACTGATGTTTTGACGGGCCGTGTCAATACAAATTCCTCATTCAGGAACCGAAGAACATCATATCTCGGGTCGAACATAAATCCATGCTGGCTAATTAGGTCCATTCCCAGTATAAAATCGTCCTCAATATTCGCTACCAGTACCCTATGTCGGATCATGTTGTCCCCTATCAGTAGCACATCTGCCTCACCATTATTGACATGGACTCGCCGGTGACTGTTCTGAGCTGGATGTTATTGCTAACTGGCCGAATTTCTGATGCTATCAAGACCCTTGACTTGGCAATGGACACAGCGGCGCCGGTATCGACGGTGATGGTAACTGCTCGCCCATTGATGGTGCCTCTGATGAGTAGGCTGCCGCTATTTCGGAAAAATCCCCGGATGGATAACGTTTTGGGAGATGGTGGAGGGACAGTCAGCATTCGCCCCCCTATACTGACTGACTGACGGTCCCTGGACATGTGGCTGTTTTGTTGGTTACCCCTGGTCGGTGATCGTTCAGGTGGCCTCACTCGACAACCACGTTGGAAGTGTCCTGTCCGTCCGCAGCGGTAACATGGCCCTCTGGTGCCAGTTCTTTTTGACCGTTCTAATATTTTGTTCAGACCAGCCAGCAGTGCTTCAAATGGTGACTCTGACTCTTCCTGGTTGAAGGAAACTGCTCGGACCCTCGGCTTGGACATGTTCATGACGGCCTCTACTTCCAAAGCCCGAAGTAGAGCTTCATTACTTTTCTTGACGCCACTTAGTCTTAGATTTCGTTGTACTTCCACATCTCTGATGCCGTTTATGAAACTCTGTGTGGCCAACTGGTCTTTCGTTTCCTCTGGCAGGTCTGGGTAGGACAAGTGAACTAACCGTCTAATCTCTGCTTCAAATTCTTGAAGGCTTTCACCGGATTTTTGCGTTTTTCTACTCAGTTGGACTTGGTATACCTGGCTCAAGGATTGATTGTCGTATCATTTGTCTAGGATGGCGATGATCTTGTCGAAATTGCCTTGTTCATCGACTGGGATGCTTTGGAGGAGTTCTAGGGCCGGACCTCTTAACGAAATTACCAGAGAAGTACATTTTTCTTGATTATCCCATCCATTAGCTGTAGCCACGGCCTCAAATTACCGTTTATACATGGGCCAAGATGAACTGCCATCAAATGTGGGTGGTTTACTAACATAACCTTTGGCACTCATGGTGTTCTGGTATTTACCTCGCTATAAGTCCTGTTGCATTTTTTTAATTTCCGTTTCTACTTTATTTTGAATTGCACTAATTTCAAATTTCACCTTGCTCTGTATGAAATCGATGTCATCTACTTTGGTTTCAAGGGCCTCCACATTATTTTTTAGGATCTTTGTGTCGTCGTTTACCTCTTTTATATCTGATTCTACTATTTGCATTCTTTCGTTAACTGTTTCATTAACTTGTGATACTATTTGCATTAATTGCTCAAATTGTAGTTGCCTTTTTTCTTCAGTTTGGCCTTGTTTTTCTGCAAATTTCGAGAATAATCCTTCCATTAAATTTTGTTGTTTTTCTTCCATGACAGTGACAAGATTTTGTTGTTCGCTTTTCATTGTAGAAACAAGATATTGTTGTTCGCTTTTCATCATGGAAACCAGATTTTCTAATTCTATTTTACGTTTTTCATCGATATTAGTGACAAGATTTCCTAACTCAACTTTAAGTTTATCATCAAAAGATTTCACTAACCTTTGTTGAATTTCTTCTTGATGTCGTTTCTCCTTCTTGTCACGTTTTTCTAGACTATTTTTTTGGTAGTTTCGTCAATTTTCTCCATACCACGAGTTTCCATAAATCAAATTACGATTTTAACTGCACTTAATCCTTCACTTCTAACACCAAATTGCAATATAGTCCGTGGGTTCAATTTAAAATTATAAAACTAATTACTCACTTTCACTTTTCTAGAACTTTATTTACATTAAAACAGCTGAGTCAAATACATTAACAATCCCATATACGCTAGTCGTCGCGGTATAACTGAACTGTGATCGTGGCGTGCTTCCTTTATAATACCAGCGTCGAATTCTCCAGTAAAAATCATCATCACTTCTTCCGCTGCCGAGTCTTTTCGAGAACCGTCTTTTTTTATCTCAAAGCGTTTGTTGTCGTACTGAGATGAAACAGGGTCGGCTTTGGGTAAATTTTCGTAACAATATGACATATAACAGAAATAGTTCAAAAAAAATTGTCGCTACCGAACTTACAAATATGTCACATATTTTATGATTTTTAAAATCAAACATGAAATGCCCCAGAAATATAATAAAATATTTCTATAAAGTATATTTGAAATATTTCAATGCCCATGACAAGAAATCACTGCATCATGAAATATTCCAGAATTATTTCATGAATAAGTATTTTCTTTGATTCGGAGCCCTGCTATTTAGACACTGGACCACTTGTCTTTGGTGAACATAAGCGCTCCGG
Organism: Octodonta nipae; assembly: GCA_034190945.1. Taxonomy (NCBI): domain Eukaryota; kingdom Metazoa; phylum Arthropoda; class Insecta; order Coleoptera; family Chrysomelidae; genus Octodonta; species Octodonta nipae. The sequence goes on along the minus strand of CM067221.1, from coordinate 109,824,995 downwards.
ATGTATATAATCCATCCGACCCTCTATTAGTACTTTGTTTATTATTATCATAACAAAACGATGTAAACAAAGGACATGTTTTGCTTAATGTGTATCCTTCTTGGGATTAAACTTTCATATTATCAACGAATTTAGACTCATAAATTCGTTGATAATATGAAAGTTTAATCCCAAGTTGCCTTTTTGTGGGGTATTATTTTTAATTTCTGGCGCATGAGACTTATCACAAAAAGAGACTTGGAGTGTTTATTAGAATGAAAAGCAAATTTTGTGCAGGTATTCTATATTATTTAGATGTTATATTGGTTTATTTCCTATTTATTATTGATTTTCTATAAAATTATTATTCAGAAGTCTTAATGTAAAATGTTTACTTGATAATATGGAGCTAGTCAATACCTACATTTAATGGCAAGTTTCTTTCTGATGTCTGACGTATGTCAAGTCTCTAATTTAATCTATGGCAAAGAGACAATTGGAGTTTTTATTAGAACGAACAGAAAATTTTGTGCGGGTTTTGTATATTAGTTTTCTTTTCTATATGTTATTGATTTTCTTTGAAAGAAGAGACTCTTAATATATTACCTGGTCCCTGTTCCTTACACAGAGAACTAAATTGGATTGGAAACAGATTTATCACAGGCATATTTGTTAACAAATTTAAGTTCAGGGGCAGATTTTAAACAAACAATAAATTATCAACTTAAAGCTTATATGCTCTAAAATTCCAATAGGAGAATTTTCAAATCAGGGAGAATGATCTTCATTAATTTGTTAGATAGATACTTTAACATTGTTCATACATCTTCATTTGAAATTATGAGCTAACAGTAATAATTTTACACCATAAAAATTAAGCCTTAATATGAAAGAAAGCTCAGTTCATTACAATGAATTAAATCAGGCTAAATGTAATGACAATCAACATCTGACAGATATATAAAAAATGACTGATGTAACTTATAATTTTATAGGTTATGTAAATATGTATCATCGATAATCAAATTTGTTACAATTTTGCTTCTTAAAAACATCAAAAATCTTAACAGGCATAATGTAATTTGAATTTTATAAACATGATATCATTTATACAAAACCGTCCACCTTTGATAGTGATATTTTTCTGCATTTTAACGGCAGCGTTCACTCTTACATATTTTGCATTTTATATTAAAAGTACAGATTATGTTTTGGATAATGATGTAATATATGTAAGTATACTGAAAAAGTAAAATTACGTTTTCAGTAGATTATTTTAGGACTGGAATCAGTTGTTGAAGAATTTCAACGATCTTGAAGGTTGTGTTGAGGATGAGACTGACAATAGTATAAAGCAAAACACAGAACTTATAAATGATATTTCATCAGTTAACACTATCATTAGTGTTTCAATCCCTGAGATTAAGTTTACCTCAATTCGTGGTAGTTTAATAGTTGAAGGCAAGTTAGGGTATTTGTATACTAAAAATGTTACATTCAAATTTTCACTCTTTCAAGGATGGCATCCAGTTTGTGATAAAAATAATCCCCCACCAAAAGCTTTCGACATTACCTTCAATGTGCCTAACACAAATTTAACAAACTTTGAAGTTTGTGCTGTGATTTCAGGACCAGAAAAATTTTTACCAAAATTTTTAGATCAAACATGTAATGCAACATATCTTCATGGAAATAAGGTTTGAGAAATGTCCATCATTTTGTACAATGATTTTATTTTTAATATTTTAGGATGTTGGTAAATTATCAACAACAAAAAAAGTTTATAAAGAATTTTGTAAAAATGGATCAAGGACAAAAATTTTATTTTTACCAACAAATAGGAATAATTTTGCCAATTATTTAAATGTAGTAGGTGTTATTTTGTTTTCTAATTCTTTTATAATTTAAAATTATTTTTTAGGAAAGGAAGGACTTTATTTACATTCACTTGCTGTGGTCTGTTTACATTTTATTTGGAGTGTTGATTGTTATATTTGTTTATGCATTCCTGGAAAGCAAACAGCACATCAAATATATTGAAAAATGTTCACTTTTAATTCAAAAACAATAATTGTTAAAAATAAAATACTTCATACAAAAATAACTTTTATTACAATTTATAAAGATTGATAAAGTATATAATATGAGATCGATTAAAAATATATACTGAATTGTGATATAAATACAATAGTAAATCAAAAATGATCAAAGTCAAAAAGTGTTTGAGTATCAAAAACATACAAATGGGAATAGATTGCTTAAATAAATAAATAAATTGTATAAACCAAAAAATCCTAATTAATTGTCTTCACCTCATAATACTGCTCTTTTTATTAATAGAAATTTTAACTTCCATTTTTTAATGAAAAAAATAATGCCTTTATCTTTGTAATGCTATTACAGAGTTTGGGGCTACATTTTCCTTATCATATGTAGTGGGTTTATTATAGGGACTCTCAATACCAAATGGACTATAGAGTCTAGTTGGAGTTCTTCCCAGAACAGTCTTTGAGAATGTGTTTGGAGTTGGACAAGCATTTGGAGTTAAGGGGCCTTCTTCTAAGATTTGTCTCCTCTTTGTTGATATTTTGAACATCTAAAAAATGGGCACTACACTAATGAATACCAATGTGTATAAAAATTCCTACTATACCTGAGTTATAGTTCCAAAAGTTGTCCTAACAGTGTTAAAAGTTTTCGTTAATTTCTCAGCCCCATTTTTCAAAACCCTTTTTGTATTGTCATTAAGTGACAAAACTGACAATATACTTTTATCACTATTTTGAGGTTCAGTTTTTTTCTCATATTCATCTTCAACTTGTTCAAATTTTGCCCTTAAATTTCTTCTGCAGTTTTGATTTCCAGAACTTCTTGTTGACGACCCTGATGAATTAGCCAGAGAAGTACGTCGAAACGTAAAAGACTCACTTTTATTTGGCAGCATAATTATAAGTATTTTTCGAATTAATTGAAATAAAACTGCTAATGAAAAAAACTTTCAAATATTTTTATAATAACCGTTATTCCATCACAAAACATGTTTATTCACAAACAATGGGGCACGGAACGTAATATACGTGCAAATATGTCACAAAAATAAAATTTCTTAACTAATTAAAAGATTATTGGCAGAAAATGTGTTCAAATAAAGTTTGCAGATATAAATTCCAATATCGATAAAATTGCCATTGATAAAATATTTGAGTAAAACTAATTGACATATAATTATAAGTTTTGTACTTCGTGTCAAATATGGCTGCTGCATTGTCATATGAAGGTAAAAATTATTCAAAAATTTAATATTTCGTTCAAATTGTATGACCTACAACATTTTAACATATTTCAGACTTGCGGAAGCAAGCTAGACAGCTCGAAAATGAAATCGATCTCAAACTGGTCGCCTTTAGTAAACTGGGGGCTGGAATCAAAACACCACATAGTAGTCACTCCGATACAGTACCGTTGTTGTCTGGGGAAGACACTTTCGAAGCAATGTCAATAGAAATTGAACAGTTGTTAAACAAGGTATGCTCAAAATTGCTATAGATCAATCAAAAACATTGACATTTATTTTTTAGTTAACTCAAATAAATGAACGTTTATCAGAACAACCAGTGTCAGGAGCAGCAATGTTGCACACTCTGCAACGTCACAGAGACATTTTAGCGGATTTATCGCGAGATTTTCGCAAAACTAATTCCCATCGAGAAAGTAGACGGGAAAGAGAGGATTTACTCAGAGGTTCTTCCGATTCGTTCAGGACTGATGGTGTCAACAATCGTCGTGATATGTACTTGAAAGAAAATCAGCATATTCACAAGTAAGATCACCTGCTCACTTTTGAAAAGTGTTTTTATTTTGGGTTTTTGTTTTTAGTTCCGACAGTTTAGTAAATGAGCAGATCGCAATTGCAATGGAGACTAGGGATCATTTGACAACACAAAGGCAAAGCCTGAAGCGTTTGCAGACAAGATTTAATGATATCTCAAATAGGTATCCAATAATTAATAGCCTTATCCAAAGAATTAATATAAGGAAAAGAAGAGATTCCATTGTTATAGGTTTAGTGGTCTCACTTTGTACCATTTTGATACTCTTGTATACTTTCAGCTGAATATGTGTATAAAATTTCTACTTGTGATATGTATCAATGTTATAATAATTATTTAATGATTGTAGATAGGGGTTAATGAAAACTTTTATAAATGTTATTTTAATACAATAAATTAAGAATTATGTAAAATGACTGGTTATTTATAATTAATTACAACCTGCATCTAAATTCCAACAAAAAAATATATATATATTTCGTCTGTACATGAAAACTGAAGAAGAAGTAACCAGATAAGATGATCTGTATCTGTGCAGGTAAGTCAAACCTGTCAAAAACTTTGGAATGTCAAATTGGAGGCTGCTTCAGTCAGATTTTCGCTACTTTAATTTTGCAGGAAAATATGTTCTAAACAAAATCAGTTGTGCAACAGGAGAATAAATTTTAGATATGGGGATTGTACACGCAAAGGTATCTATAGAGTATTTTTAAAAAGTGTTGACATAACCTCAAAATTTTAGGCTAATGAAAATATTACTGAAGCATCCGAATTTCAACCGAAAAACTTAAACAGGGAGGCTCAGGAGAAGGAGGATATTAGAGAAATTGATCTCGAGGGAGTAAAGGTGAATTAAATTAATACAATGTGAATTCTCACAAATATTTACTAGTCTCACTCTATTTGAAATTTTAAATTCCTTCATTTTAGGCAAGGGTTGATAAAATAAATGTAGATGGTTTGTCGCGTACCAAAGATGACATTGTTGAAGATTGCATTAGTGAGCTTTTCAAGGCAAAAGACTTCCAAGATGTACTCTTGAAGGCACATAGGGTAATGAAATTAATTAGTTGTAGTCAAGATCAGATAAATGTTTTTTTTTTGTAGGCTCGGCTTAAGTTAGATGAATTGGGGTGTTTTAAAAATATATCAGTTTTTATTGACACAAGTAAAGGACCAAAATCAACAGCAGATGGATTGGAGGTAAATTCAATGGTTATTAAAATAATTTTGAATTTATAGTCAGTTTGGGACAAATTATAGAGTTTAAAATTTTTACAAAAATTGGTTTGATTTGTGCAGTTTGGTGCAATTTTTGTGTTGAAAATAATAACTTTGAAGTTTATTTTTTTATTTTGTAAATAGACATGTGTCTAATAACTGGATGATTTTAATTTAATAACTAATGTGTTTCTGAATAACTTAGCAGTTAATTATAAGTTACTTTGTATGAAGTTATTTCTAAATAATATGTAAAAATATTTCTGTCCTGTTCTCTTAACATAATTTTGTGAATTATTCTTCCAAAAATTAATATCCAAGTATGAAATGGAGAGAAATGTGTTACAAATGTTTTATTTTCTGAAACAAACCCAATTCTCAACAAAACAATTATAATTTTTCCCTTATTGAATAAAAATGAAGTTCTTTCTTCATTAACAATAATTTACTTAACACTTATTTTGGGTTTTCTTGGTTATTAAGGCCAATAGACCATAGTGGTATAAGAGTTTTTTTGTTTGATTTACTGTATACTGTCTCCACCTTAAATATATGTACCCAAACTATTTACACCCTGTGTATGTATTGAAATATACTCAGAAACAAGGGTGTTATTACAAAAACAAGGGAATTGATAAAGGCAATAAAGATCTAGCATATATGATATACTTGAGGGCAAAAGATAGAAATTATAAAACAAATGGGTGGTGAATTTTAAGGTTAGTCTCAAAACCAGAGCTTAAGTGACTTCCAGACACGTAACAAAAATTCATATCTGTCCCAATAAGCCTTGACTTTGTAACAACAAAACATTGAGGTGTTTGTTTCACCAGTAGTCAGTATTTCAGCCTCCTGTCAAAGAAATGTTACACCATTTAGTTGGATGTATGGACATGTCATGTTGAGTCTATAACTGACACCTGTCATTTCTATTTATAGATTTTCCCTATTTTTTTTATTCAACAACTTTATTCTGCTTATAATTTATTTAGATGCAAATAGTTTGCACCTGATAATAACTTTCAGATGATACTATAAAGATATTGCCTGTCTTAATACCTCAGCAGCTCAAAATCTAACAAACCCTAATTCTACTTATTTTCAAGTTGATTTTTGCTTTTATTACAAACTTAATATTGGAAATGTATCTAAACCAATCATTTGCACATGGATCGACTCCCTATTTGTCTTAAGTTGTTGTAATTCTATTCACTAGATGTAAGATATACTGTTCAAATTTAATAAAATATTTACTTGACCCGAAATCGCTAAATTACCGAGGACAGAACACTGACTAGCAGAGAACCCATTATTGCTATAAATCTATGCCACTTAATATAAACTGCTGATGTTGTTTAAATTTGAAATTCATCTTTTTAAATAACAATCAGTAAAATTTGTAATTGGTGGCTGATTTAAATCCTTCAGTAGATCCCATTAGATTAGTAGTACATCAGTAAACAAACCTTAAAAGCAGTAGATCTATTGATTTTTCAGTCGATCTGGCAGCCCTGCATTTTTACTACTTTTTTCAGGTAACATTCAATGTTAGGGAGTTTAAGCGGCTTACTGGCGGGGTCACGACACAAGTTGGCAATAATGAAGGTGCCTTATTGGTTGGTATGCGTGCTCCAAATATACTCGGTAGAGGCGAAAGAGTTCAGGTAGAGTACAGTCACGGTTCAAAGAAGACTAGCAATTTCAATGTCGCATTTATTAAACCCTTCAGAGGACTTCATAGGACAACGTAAGTACACTGTTAATATTGAGCAAACTTCATTTTGATTTTTTTTGTGATTTATGTTTTTGGGTAAAACACTGCAGCTATATTTAGTACAATTCTAAAATGTAATCTTATTTATTAATTTCTATTAATGTTTCAAATTTTAACCCAAAAAATGATGTCATTAAAACAGTCAATACACAGTAACCAAATTTAATTTACAGAACTGAATAAAGCCCACCACAAAAACTAAAACTGTCTAAAAAACATATATGAATCAAACAGAAATAGAAAACATTTTGAAGAATCTAAATTGCCTATTAATAACACAATCTGCATAATATATGTAAATATTACTTACAGTAGCTGACATAGGTATATGAAAAATAATTAACAATGACTAAACTGTCTACTAAAATGTTAATAATAGTATATTACAGCAGAAAAACTGAATATTCTATCTTAGATTTTCTTTTTAAGCCAAATTTAACATTTACATTCTAGTTTTTAAACTGCAATGATTAATGACTTCAATTTGTGTTCTAGGCTTACTACAAGTTTATTCCAAGGGCATTCTGAGTGGCCAACATCAGGATACTCCCTTCTAGAAAGAGGAGTGCAATTTGATTTAGGATTCTATTCAACACCTTTGGTATGTGAAAATCTAAAAGTATTGTTCTTATACAACTATTGAAATGCCTTTTTTTACAGTTAAAACATCACCTGCAGTGGGAAGGAAGCATCAGAGATCTCGGGGTGTTAAGTAAAACAACATCGTTCGACGTAAGAAAAGAATCCGGTCTCAGTTTAAAATCCGCTTTCAAACACATCCTGTCTGTGGATTTGAGAGACGACATAATATTTCCGTCCACTGGCTCGCTGTTCCAAATGACGTCTGAACTGGCCGGAGCTGGTGGGAATGTTGGTTACTTGAAAAACGATTTCTTCTTGCAAGGAAATTACTCGATTATAGAAGATTTTGTAAGTATTCATAAAGAAATGAAACACTTTATTCAGCTCCAAACTGCTACTGTTGATTTATCATTTATGTAAAAGGTGAAAAGTAGGTGGCCAAGTATACCGCCTTGTGGTGCACCATAATTGTTCAACAATCTCTCAGCCATCTTATTACCCATCTTTGTGAAATGTGTATTTTAAGCAGTTCATTTTTCATATTTTGATCCAGTGTTATTGCTAATTATTTGGTATTTTCAACCCTATGGAGCACATTATTTCCTATTTAACTTGACAACATCTCATTGTCGCTAGAAAATGTTAAATAGATAGATTTGTTGACATTTTAAATTAGTTGGTTTATAATTAACCATAATAGTATTTTCCCCCAAAATAAATTAATCACACTTAGAGTTTCAGACCAGCAGTGTCATCAGTATAAGCAATAATGTTGTTACAAGATATTGAAAGTAAATCATTAACATAGAAAAGGTAGTATCCTGGGGTACACCGTGTTTAACAGTGCTTACTTCACATTTCTTGTCCTTTATAGAAACATACTTTTGTAATTTATAAGGAGTATGTTATGATTCATTGTATCAAACGCTTTAGACAGATAAAAAACTAATGGTTGGGTGAGTAGCATCAAGATTTAGTCAACTAAATGCAGGCATCTTGGTGCCATATGAAGAATAATTTATTTTCTTTTTTCACTCTGAAATATTAATATTTGGATTAATATAAAAATTATTATTAAGCATAATTTATATTTTTTGACAACATCATCACTTGAAAAAAGTGGTGTGTTGATTTCATTATAGGTGTCACACCATGCAGATCTTTATATGAAGAATAACTTTTTTCTAAATATTAATACATTTTTTCATATGATTCCAACTTAAGTGGATTTGCAGTCGGTTAATTAACATTTATTGAAGTAAAAGCTTCCTAACGGGTGCCCACATTTACACATGAAAATAGGTAAGCAAGGGAATGAATTGGATAACTTGAAATTTCATTTATTTCGACACCGAAACCACACATTACCTTGATCTTGAAATACCTATACAATTAAGTTCACTGTGTAAGAAAGAGAGACCAGGTAAAATAAATATGAGTTTATTTTATAAAATATCAATAATATATAGGAAACAATCTAATATAACATCCAATTAATATAGAAAACCTGGACAAAATTTACTTTTCTAATAAATACTCTAATTCTCTTTGCGATATATTGTGTTTACGCAGAGGGGTTCCGTTCAATCCGGCTTGAAGGACCATGTTACGCAAAGGGATTCCTTTCAATCCAGTTCGTTAAAGGACCATGGTTACGGAGAGGTTACCCGTTCAGTCCGGCGCGTTAACGGGCCATGTTTACGGGGAGGGGACACATTCAGGTCAGCTCGAATCTGAACCTTGAAAACGGGAATTTTTGTTTTATTCTCTACGTAATTGCGGGTACATCATTACATCAATAACACAGTTCCAACAATAACAGTTTATTAATCTATAATAATCACAATCAATATCACAATCTTCTCTACATACATTTGTTGATTGAGTCGTACAATATTCTGCAACAGATCACTCTTCAACAATGCTCAAAAACTGCAATGGCTGACTAACGCCATTGCTTTGTATCCTAAGAAAATTCTACTTAACAAGCTTTATGAATTTTTTGCAGTTTACTTCGATGAGTTACTAACTAATACTGTTTCGTTTAACGGTCTACATTCTCAAAATGCTTTATGACCTGGTTGAAGCCCAATAACTAAAACACTACCATTAAAACTACATTAATTATCTACAATTATAATTTACGAAGACATTTTTACTCTTCTCCTATATTACTATCGCGCTATTACTACTGCGCACAAACGTTTCCTTGCTACCTTATCGCTGCCAACTGAGCGGTACTACCAACTAACTAATAAGTTAAATTACTAGATTATGCTGTTACTAAACCAACCGTTCTTTAACCCTTTCAAGAGAAAACTTTGTTTTCGAACATATTGCATTACGGACTTGACATATGTCACAAGTCAGAAAGAATGCTATTAGTTTCATACACCTTTTGTTAAATTTTTGCCGCATTTACAATTCATCGGATATGAGCTTCAACTTGCAAGTTATTAATTCAATAAATTTTATTTGGCACCTATAAAAATTTAAATTAAGAATTAAATTACACATTAGGATTAATACTTGAGTCATAACAAAATAGTGACACTTATTTTAATTCTCTTGAAATTTGTAACCATTACTAATGATAACACAAGGAAATAGAAACAGGAGATCACAAGAAACGGGAAATATAATTCGTAAGAAGCTTTCGCTTCCATCGTTCAGTCTTAAATGACTTCCGCTCTTTTTTTTAATTTCATTGTATTCTATTTTGGGTTATTTTTTCTTAGATTTCGATTAACATGATTACATTCATTTAATACTGTCTCTTCTGAGAAATTTTGTCGATTTTTTTTCAAAATTTATTGATTGTACAAATTTTAATATCACAATTGCATAATTCATCTTTACCTCGTAAGAGTTTTAGGTAAATCACAAAAAACAAAAATAAACGAATTTTGCGACCAAAAAAAAACATTAGACCAGTAGCCTTTTCTGTGGGATCAAAAACTTTTAAGTTTTTTGTTTGCCTGTGTAGATTAGAAGGGCCGAAGAATTCATAGATTTCGCTGATAATAAATTCATAAATGATCGAACGAAATCATATTACGATAAATTCGATAATTATTTTGCTTTTTATTGATAGGTTATTCAAGCTTGCCTGTCTGCTGGTTACATGTCTTCTCTGAGCAAAGACAAGAAAATCGGCATATCGGACATGTATTACCTCGGAGGACCTCTGTCTGTCAGAGGTTTCGAAACCAGGGGAATTGGTCCTCACTCCAACGGAGATGCCCTCGGTGCAACGTCATATTGGTCTGGCGGAATTCACCTTTTTACGCCGTTGCCTTTCAGACCAGTCAGGGGAGGTTTCGGAGACCTGTTCAGGATGCATTATTTCATTAATGCCGGCAACATTGGAAATTTCAAATTAAGTAAGTGAATAGTATTAATTTTGAACAAGGAATCCTACAACTTTATAGAAAGAGTGTTAAATTATTTATCATAGTACAAAAGTAGATACTTTGGTCTCGCCATATGTTCTCTAGTTCTTCATGTATTTCTTCTCCACCCACTTATTTCCGTTCTTATACCACCGTGAACTCTTTCTTTTGTTTTTCTTGAGTCAGATTTGGACTCCATCAACGCCCTCAGCATTCTATACTCTGTTTCTCTTAGTTATCCTGCCATACCATGTAATGGGCTTTGCAAATAAAGTAATGTTAAAACTTTAAAATGCTTACGATTTTTTCTTCTTTTTCTTAACTATCATATTCACTGCATTCGATTTTGGCCGAATTTTGTAAGTATACTAACATAATTAACATAATGTTGTCTTGATTACCTAAAAAAACGTGAAAGCAAACTAACCTAAAAAGTAACAAAATAATTGTAAAAATTACATTTGTCGTAACCACCCTGTAATATTAGAAGGTGAACAGGCTTCCTCTTCCTACAGTATTAAAAACGCGTTCCTTTATTCAGGATTTATATCTTTAGTAAATAGCTTCAACGCAATTACCATCCTGCTGGTACTTTTTATCATCATTAAACTAAGTAATTTCGAAAAGATTGCTGAGGAGGTCTTGAATTATTTTGCCTGTTCATTGGGTTTTCTCTCCTCAAATTTTTTTTCTGCAACAGATAAATATTTGAACATTGTATAATGATGAACAAAGTGTGGTAAGGCAATTTCGTAAAATTGCCCGGAATACTGGCTGTCTGTACAGAGATTCTTCCTCACAGTTATTCTGAGAGAAAGAGATGTCTACAAAATGATCAACCAGTATTCATGTATATAAGTAATGTATTGTATATTGTGTTACACTATCGGTGTTTGGAGACGTTTTAACTCCGAGTTTGGAGTCATTGTCAATCGTTTAGTGTTGTAGGTGGAGGTTTTTTCTAAAAAATTTCGCTTTGATGTTGATTTTCTTGTTTGTCAAAAAAATTGAGTGACAATTTGTCGTTTGGCGATCACTTGATACTGAGGGTACCATTTTTCGGCTCTGTTAGCAATATATGTTCCCAGTTCAAATGAAGGTTGATACTGTGTTGTTTATCATCATACAGCTGGCTTCTTTAAGTTTTCTCTTTTTAAAATTTTTCTTTCATACCAAACCATTTAATGCAACTCAGAATTCCAAAAATTATGTGTACAATGTTTTATGTGCCTGTGGCCGCCAGTCTTATACTGGTAAAACTTCAAGACTTTTAAGACATGTGGACAAATCAAATTTGGCCAAATCAAATTTGGCCAATCATGTATTAACCAGCACCGGCACCTATACGATAGACTGGGATAAAACAAAGATTTTGTTGAAATTTGATTCAATCGACCTTCATTTGAACTGGAAAAATATATTGCTAAAAGTGCAGAAAAACGGTACCCTCAGTATCAAGTGATCGCCAAATGACAAATTGACACTCAATTTTTTTTACAAACAACAAAATCAACATCCAAGCGATTTTTTTTAGACAAAACCTCGAACTAAAGCACTAAACAGATAAGTATAACACAATATACAATATTTTACTTGTATACAGGTATACTGGTTGATCATTTTGTAGACTTTTTCTTATAATCCGGACAATTTTACTACACTTTGTTCTTTATATACAATTTTCAAATAATTATTTGATAAAAATTTTAGGAGAGAAAACCCAATGAACTGGCAAAGTAATCATTAAACTTCATTGTCGCACATACTTTTAGCAAATAGAGAGCATTTACTGTATATAAAAAATCCCTTATGTGGTCTGCCTTAATGCTTTTTCATTTAATGTTCTTTTCAAATTTTGTTCTCAAATCACGTTTCAATTTATTTTCTGTGACCAAAAAGTAACCGAATATTGAACAAATTACTCCATATTTTATACAATTACAAGTGTAAATGTTTCATATACATTCTGTTTTTTTTTTGTATGTATTGAATATGTGAAAATGAAAATTTAAAGGTCTTAGGTACAATTCTCTTTTTATAATGCTTTGTTTCATAATCTTGCATGATCAGTTTTTATAAAAGCCAGGTATTTTATAAATATTTATTAACATGTGATTTGTAGTATTAAAATACTAAAACTAATTTAGTGTTTAAGTCTAGTTGCCTTTCTTGTTCTCTTTATCTTTTCTCAACCCCTCGTCGCCAGATGCCTTAAGGTTTTATATTTTAAAAATTGTTCAGTGTAAATTTTAATAGACTATTTTAATAATATTTGTTTATCTAGGAAACTAACCAAAATTTAATTCTTACGATATTTTTCATTTTATTAGATCTTATGGATAAATACTTGGTACACATTCTATAGTGGCGCCATCTGTGGTTGTTAAAGGAAATCCTCATTAAATTCTCAGATTTTCATAGGAATCGGTCCACCTTCTAATCTTACAGCGTAGTCGTAACTCACACTTGTTAGGTTATGTTTTCGTTTGTTATTTCTAAAGTAATTTTAGAAGACATAGAAGAAATAATGAAGTTATAATACTTCCGCAAATGCTTTCACATTAAACTCACCAGCACAAAACTCTTAACTTAGTCAAAAAGAAATTGACAATCGTTAGAATATCCATTCTGGGAAGATTTCAAATTGATAGCTGTATCTCGATCTATCAATCATCTATCGACTTTACAGTTTTAAAAGCAATTAACCCGTAGAAGTATCACCTAGCACACATAGTATTGTTTACATTGAGGTTATCCATAAATGACGTCACGCATTCTGATTGGTGTTTCACTTGAGATTATAAAGTTAATCATATTATTAGATTTTATTTCGAGTTTTAAAAATATAAATCATAATTCTTTAAAATTTTTATCAACATTCCAAGTTCATTCTGGATTTTTCTGATTATTGTGGTACATTTAACGGATATTTCCAGCAAAAGACACCGACCTCTTGGAATCCCTCAGGGCAGATTTGAGGTTATCCTACGGCCTTGGTATTGCCCTACGAATCGGCAACATGGCACGACTAGAAGTCAACTATTGTTTTCCCTACGCGTACGACAAGGGTGACCTAAGGCACAAAGGAATCCAGTTTGGTATAGGCGTGCTATTTTTATAGTCAAGCGGACAAACGGGCATTCACCTGTTAATGTCTTCTGTCGTATTTTTAGTAACCTTGTACATTTTTTATTTAAAAATCCAACGTGTAAAAACTGTCATTTTAAAATTCACATAATGTTAGTAATAAAACACTTGTTGAAGTATTTTGTTTTCTTTATTAATAAAAAGTTGATATAAAGGGAAAAAAATGATTTACCAAAATAATGTATAGCTTGAACACACCAGATATAAATCTATAAATATACAAAAATATTTGTCATTTTCTTGAACTGATTGTTCTACTTTTTGTTACATTCAAAAGTATTATAACAAATTGGCTTATAAGTAAATCACAGATTTTGATATATAAACATGACTAGGTTAAATTATTCAATAGAGAGATTAGGTATAATACATTTTGAAACCCATCTAATTATTAATATATAATGTCCTAGTACTAGTTTCAAACTGCTGATAGAAGTTTTCAGGCATATGTTGTTTAACAATTTAGATAAACTAATGGTCGCCCCGTGGTCGAAATTCGACCCTATTTCATGAAATTATAAATGTATATTTTTATAAAAAACAGATTTGAGGAGAAATCGGAGAAGTGGATGTAATGGCCAAAATGGTTCACTTCATATTGACAAATCTATTGAAATAAAAATGTAATCAAATATCGGTATCCGAAATATTTTTGACAAATGATTGACTCCCCAAATTTTTGGCTGCAACCGCTCTTGGCAAAATATTCAATATAATAATTGGAAGATTGTTCTTTGCAACCTAAAAGTTCTCATCATTTGCGGTTTCAATCAAGTTTAGGAATATTAAAGAAAAGAGAGGACCAACAACCCTAGGAGAACTTAAATATTTAATACATTCTCTATTGTCCACTGTCTGACAATTTTTTACACAATACCTTCGGGAAGGTTGTCATAATAATATATTAATCAAATAATTAAATACACATTAAAAACAGAATATTTAATCTGAAAGTTACTGCAACGTGTCCGAAAAATGTATACTGATCTACTACATTGACTATTTTACTACTAAACAATAACAACGCTTGCATGCCACTTCACTTCCAGAAGTACATGCTTTAAGTATATAACATCCGTCCCTCTATATATAATTACTCAATGTTTTGAGTTTTGACAGTTTGGCGGCAGCAGCACATTCAGTTATTTGGCGTTGACAGTATGGATTTAAATGATGAATTTTTATTATATTTTATTTAATGAATGAACCAATATTATAAATTAATATTAGCATTCTGCACTGAAGGTCGTCAGTAGCTACTAAACAAAACAAAAATGAAGAAAATCGGTTGAGAGACAGAGGAGAAAATGGTACTTAATCGTTTTGTCTTTGCCTATTTATATATATAGATTGTCAAATAGACTATACAGATTGATCTATGTGGTAATAACATAAAAACTCTACTGACTGAAGTAGTTGCCGCAAAAATGATGGGTACTCAACCTGTCAGGTTCAACCCTTTAATATTTCCAAAGTAACAATGTGTAAAATTTGAGGTATTTATTTTTAAAATGAGGTATGCCCATCAATTTGCCAACATGTAAAAGAAAAAATAGTTGGGAAAATCGATAAGTTCACACACGCTTATTATATTAAAAATTAAAATAAAAAAAGGAGATATAAAAATTGTCTCATAAAATTAACACGGCTTAAAATATAACAATAAAAAAATATTTATAAAAAATTATCGATTTTCATTAATATTTTTTTAAAGTTATATTGTTACCAACCAGGATTCAATCTAAATAATAAAAAATATCGATTTTAAATATTATCTTTCAACAGTTATGAATTTAATTATGGTCCAGTATCGATACTTTGTTCTTGATACCGAGTATTTTTGTTATACTTTTCTTGCGATTCTTGGATACCCATATGGGTATTACTTTAATGTTCTTCATCTCCCCCCCCCCCATAGATCGACACCTTTTGATACCCTTCCTCCTTTCGATTTAAAACAATCCATTACGTATTTTTTTCTTGTGAAAACGAAAACTTCGACAGACTAACTGACAGTCGTACTTTAAAACGTTTTGCAGGGCGTACTTAGTCATTGGAATTAGTTGACGATAAAAGAATAAATTCTTTTCGATAGATGAAACAAGACCTTTCTAAAACTCTAGAAATATACCAGGTTCCCTATAAAAGATGCTAAGGCATGGTCAATCTACGTTTTATGGTTAAGTTCTGTTGACGCGAGATGTAATGTTCGGCTTTTAGGAGTTTCGGGGAAACTAGCAAACAGAGGTAGTTTTTCAATTACCCCACAACAGCGTTCAGTCCGACACAAAGCTCACCACTAATTGTTCCAATTCCAGCACTGCCTCGCACAAGCGGGCACAAGAAATAGCTGTGCCTTCGGGTGTTTTATTTAGTTTTACAAAGTTCACATAAAACATGAAGTGTTACAATTAACTGCCAAAAATTGCGGCATTGTGCGTCACAAAGTCACTTTGTGCTCTGGTAATTGGAAAACTACAAAAAATAGTGGAGCCGTCAATGGGTGTATTCAGGGAAATGTAGCATTAAAGCACTGAAGCGTTGCAGTGGTTTGCTTTCACTGAATGTAGATTTCTTTTTCTAGTTATTTTCACTTTTTGTTTCTCTGTTGGTAGTATTTTTGCATAGTTCAACAAATAATTTGACGTTTGTTTTAGTTATAAAGCGATAAAGCGCTGCGAGTAAAGCATACACTATTTAGTACCCATTGTCAGACCACAATTACTAGGTTAGAATGACACCTCCAAGAGAGTATAGGTTAGGTATTTTCGTGAACGGATTGAAGCAAGTGAACTGGTGGTATTGGCCGAAAAAACGATGGGTCATATTGAAGGAACCCCTTAAAGGGGGGGGCATTCAAAGTTAAATGGGGAGACGATCTCACTACGCCAGTGAAGTATACGAGATATTTGGAGGTGATGTTAGATGACAAATTATATTCAATGATCAGTGGGCCAAGGCACTTATACCATACATCAGGTCTTGGCTGAGGTGCAGGCACAGAAACCTTAATTATTGGGCAATTCAGTTACTAAGTGGACACTGATGCTTTAGAGCATATTTAGGCAGATTTCGAACAGCGATGGACAGATGGATTATGATATGGAAGACTATAATAGTAAACACCGATTTTCCGCCGCTGAAGAAACCTCAGATTCCAGGCCAGCTGAAATTTCATTACAAAGTAAAAGACAACAGCGAAAAGTTTTTATCAGATAAAACATCAACATCTAAAGGCAAGGATAGATATTTACAGCAATCCTCTCAAGATGACTGCCAGCAAGAACAATCAAAACCGTACACCATTTCACAAAAGGTTCCGCCAGTGACAGTTACGAATAAGGTACTATGGAATAAATATAGAGAGAGATTCAATAAGGAAGGAAAAAAATTCAGGCAAGCAGTAGTTAAAAATAATGGAATTCAGATATTTCCGTTAACACTAAATGATCACCGGAATATGACAGCTCTGCTACATTCCACTGGTCAAGAGTTACATTTGACTTACCTACTGAGAAGACTTTAAGAGTCGTCATAAGAGAAGTGCCTACAACAACAACTGAGGAAGAAATAAAGATGGAACTCACATCTCTTGGTTACACCATAGTCAAAGTCTACAGAATGTTCAAAAAAGACAAATACTGCAAGTATCCACTGCCCATGGCACTGGTTCAACTAAAAAGGGAAGAAAAAAGTCGTGACATTTACAAATTAACTCACCTCAACTTTATGCGAGTGCGAGTAGAAAGCCAAAGAGTCTCTACAGGACAAGCGCAGTGCCACAGATGTCAAGGCTTTGGACACACCCAGAAAAATTGCAATCTGTTACCCAGGTGCGTTAAATGTGCCAATTGCCCAATATCATTTCACAAAAGAGTGTAAGAAGCAAAGGGACATGCGGATTGGATTGGACCATACAGCTAATTATAAAGGGTGCATAAGTTATCCAAAAAAGAAACCAGGTCGATCGTTTCAACAAGGGCAGGGGCGAACTGTAGAGGAGAAATCATTCGCACAAGCAACAACACCAACGACACAACCCCGCAACTAAAAACACCTACCAGTCAAGTCAACCCCCAATAGGCACTTCAAAAAATGCAAGAAATAATGAAAAACATGATGTATTTAATGTCACAAATGTACCACTTTAATGGATAATGCGCCCAATTTAAGGATTATTGTCTGGAATGCTAGAGGACTATAATCCAGTTGACTTTTAAATTCAAACGGCCAAGGACAATTCTGCTAGAGCCATTGAATAATAAAATAAAAAACACTTACAAAGGAAGTAAAGATTGTGAATTTTAATATTTTTGAAATATGTAATTCTAAAATGTACTTCATAAATAAATATGTTCATGAGAGGGGACATTCAATTGTGGAAATCGCAACTGATGAAGGTTCCCTGACCAGAAACAATGTATGTTATATATAATATATATTGTCTTGCATACAAAGGAATGACACCTTGAAGAGAGTATTCATCCAATAGATGTGGGTTATCCACTGCTAATGTTGCAGTACTAGTCACTTTGTGCACTGTACTGCCCGTCATGTAATATAGTTTTATAGCCATGACTAGGGAAGTTACGATACTCCTGATATGATACCTATATCGGTACTTTTCTTCTGATACTTGGATACCCATATGGGTATTTTTGTTTTGAAGACCAAAATCGATACTCTGATGACATTCAGTGGTTGGATTCTGACAGAGGCGTATTTATAAAAATAGTATATTTCTCTGGTATAGCTGGAATTACTTTTATCTAATATGTGGACTCAATAAATTTATGAAAAAGTATTTGCCATAAGATCCCAAAACTAGAAACACAAAGCTTCAAAGTTCTTATACAACTTTTCACTAAGTTACAGCTTTTTGAAAAATCACTATAAACGTAGACATCCCTTAATATTTTCCAAAAGAATATTTTCAGCAAAGCTGGTACCGAATGGTAACGTTTTATACGTATGCTAATTTAGATATTAGACATCTTGAAAATACAAAGCCTTAAAAATAATACATTTTTCTACCTTACCCTACGCCAAATCGTACCCCAAAACATCCTCTAACCCATACCCAAATAACTTAAAATCGTACTCATACAATTTATACAGAGCCTGTATTTCATATATAGACAATTGCTGTAAGTAATACCGCAACTTTTCTCTGGTGTGTCCCGTCCTAGTAACGGGAAAATCAATGGGAGGGGCACCTATCATGTTCAAGATGGTCTTGGCATCTTCGGATATCGTTTCGTATCGTCCGATAAAGGAATAATTGAGCTTACACGGTAGGCATAACGTGAAGATGGGTGCCCAGTGTTCGTTCGTTGTAGCACCTTCCTTGAGGAGGAATCGAACGAATTCTCGAAACGTCACGTTGGCTCCCGATTCCATGTCCGCTTTGGATGCGTTGACACGGTATTTCTTGATTATGTGTCGGCCATATCTGGCCTAAAAACAGAATTTTCATTAAATGACATTAATATTCACATTGACTATGGTTACACCTTCTCCACAATAAACATAATAATTACAACCAAAAATTCATTTTGTTCCTATACATTTAAAAAAAACAAAATCTCTAGATAGATATCCTTAGATCTCCCAACATGTAAATGTACTGAAGAATTAAGAAACCAATTCTATGTCTCATAAATAATATAAATAGATAATCCTCTATTTGACGTATCCTAAAACGACATACGTCTCAAACACCACAAAACAAATTTTTCGAGCAACGTTGCCATCAAATTTGTGCATCAACATCATGGAATAATTCTTAAAAAAGTGTTTACAAGTACATAGTAAATGTCTAGATTTATTTAAGAACTTAATCCGAAAATATAAGAATTTCTATGGATATGGCAACCTCACATTCATAAAACAGCAATAATTTGTGCAGTTTGAATGTCGTTTCAGGATACGCCAAACAGAGGATTACCTACAGATACCTGACAGGCACAATGAACACATATTCCACACCCTTAGACACTTCTAGAGTTAGCCGGCAATGCACAAATATCGTGGCAAGGCTAGAAAGAGAATGCAATAGAGACAGTAATAGATTATTTCACTTGGTGGGTGGAAGTAGCCAATGAACAACATGCTGAACGTATTTCACTGTAAGCAGCTCCCAACCAAGTGAAATAGCCCACTTTCTTTTTCAGTTGTACAATATTTATGCTCTAAGCCCACACCATGTGTCAATGATATATTTATTTACGGTTGTACCACTTTACAAGAAATTAAGATTAATTTTAACAAAGAGTAAACAGTGATAAAAATAATATGTATACATAAAATGTAAACTAGAAACTTATATGTTCGAAAGTTTAATTAATCTTTTAAATGTTGTTGTAGATATTCCAAATAACTCTAAACTACTACCATGAAGATTGGCAAGTCTTAAAATCCTAGTAATAGGTTCATTACAACCATAATTTGTACTATAAAATGGAACGTTGAAAATCATAGTATTACGTGTTCTTCTAGTATTAACATTAAAATTTATCAATTCTAATAACTCTGGAATTTGTATATTTCCGTTCAAAATGTTATGAAAGAATCTCAAATCTGCTTCCATTCTTCTGTGATGTAATGACGATATGTTCAGTATTGAGAGGATCTCATCATATGTATACTGTTCTGTACTGATACCATTTTATATGAGCATACTCTTAAAAATTTGTTTTGTACTCTCTCAATGTTGTCAATATAAGTATTATATGAAGGAGACCCAATAAGTGAACCTTATTCCAAAATAGATCGAACTAAGCTAAAATATAACAACTTCAAGGTTTGTACAGAAAACTGATTGCTATTTCTAAGAACAAATCCTAACATTAGGCGTGTTCCTACCCGACGTAAAACCGATAAGCAACCGGTAATCGTATTGCTCATAATATCATTGTAAACGGTAACTCGTCACTGCGCACGAAGATTATCGATTGTATATCGGTAATTCGGTCTGTTGGAACGAACCTATTTTTATAGCCTTAGTTGTAATATCGTTAATATGATGCTTGAAAGTTAATTTTGAGTCAAAGTAAATTACTAAATCTTTCAATTCGCCTTGTTCTTTTAGCAGTATATTGTTTACATTATAAGAATAATTTACAAGTTGTCAGTCCTACAGAAAGTAATTTTAAAACATTTTTTTACATTTAAGGAAAGCATATTTACATCAGACCAAGTGGTTAAGCATTTGAGATCATTTTGTAACAGAGTGGCATCAGTTAAGTTGTTAATTATTAGAAAGACTTTAAGATCTTGCTATTTATAATAATTGAGGATAAGTCATTTATAAACATGTTACACAATAAAGGTCCAATATGAGACCCCTGAGGAACTCCTGATGTCAGAGATAACTAACTGAGATAAACATATTTCACATACGGGTCCTACCGATAAGAAAGCTACTTATCCACTCAAGCACTTTACCCCCAAATCCATAACCTTGTAGTTTAGCAATAAGCAAATCATGGTTAACTCTCTCAACAGCTTTAGAGAAGCCTGTGTAGATGACGTCAATCTGATTCTTGTGTTCCATTGAATCGCATTAAAATGACTATAAAGTACCAAATTAGTACTTGTAGACCCACCTTTGCAAAAACCATGCTGCTGATATCTAAATAAATCTTTACAATCCCACATTAAAAATTTATTAACAAAGCATTCAAATATTGCCAGGAATACATTTTAAGGAAGATATTAAATACAAAGTTTTAGGATCCTCTCCTGGCTACTCAGCGATTGCACAGGAGTTTACCTTGAGGTTGATATAGTTTATGTTAGTCATTTTTTTCAAGCGGAAACGTACTTTTTATCGCGAATTTGGAAAAATGCTTTAAACATTAACCATGACCGTTAACCAACTGATTTTGGGACCCGAATTTCTTTAGAGATCAAAAGGAGAATTCACTCAATGTAATATATGCATATAAAATGTTTGTTCTAATTTCCGCATTACAAAATAGTCAACTAAGGCTACCTTTAAACAACGAGGAAAACCTACAACAACAATTTGTGAAAATGTCTTTATAACACTTGAATTTTCAGTTATTTAACTTGTCTGTGTTTTCAGACACTGTTGTGAAGAGGCAAAACCGAAATGAACAATCAAAATAAATTTGTATTTGAAACATTTAATTTTTATTTGTATATAGCTTGGAATTTTAAAATTTATCCAGATTGGCATTATTTTCAAATTCCATTGTAAGAGCTAGACCGACCTTGTGAGTAATCTTTTTTGAGGGATAATTTTAAGAAAATCACAAAAAACATAAATAAATTTTGTTTACTTCATTTGCACCAAATGTTACCTTGTAAATATTTGAAGATATCTGATACATATTGTCAATAGTTAAGAAGTAAAAAATCACCATCATCCATTGCAAATGAGTGCATTATGAAAAAATATTTTACAAAAGGTCAAAAGAAAAGATGAATGAATTTCAAATACAGAGTGCACCAAGATATTGTGCTTGAAAAGATGAACAAGCAGAAGAGAGAAAAGCGTGAGTTTAATATCAAATGATGTTTTCTTACCTGAAAATACTTAGAACTAGGTAGAGTATCTACAAATTTATTTCTATAAGCTGAAAGTAACCTTTCAAATGGATGTCTTGTAACTAGAAACATTGTGTAAGTTGCCAAATAAGTTTTGGCTTCTTTGGTGGGAATTTGAGATAGTTTCAATGTGGAATTTTCGGAATGTGCCAGAAACGATGGAATGTCCACCACGTTTGAAACATTTGATTCCCCAGTTAGCACCATTATTACCTACAACAATCTTGATATGTGAATCTTTATGTATATTATTTATACAGTTTTGTGCACAGTAATAATTAAAATGATTTGAATGCATCTATTTCAAAAGAATAGTTGGTTCATAAGACATGTCAATAGTCAATTAGTACTGACTGAATATATACCTGACAGGGGTGCTGCCTAATATTATAAAGTAAAAGATAAAAGGACAACTTCAATATGCTAGTAGCCTTATAAGAATTTTACAAACACACCATATAAGTTTACATTTACTCACTTGAAATCGCAGTGCCTTAAGAATTATGTATTACTAAAATATACAGGGTGTAAACAGTATGAGTACAGATATTTTGAGGTGAAAATAAATCAAATGCACATTTTTAAAAAGAGCTAGTGTTGTCCAAACAAAATTGAATATGTTACAAATTTCCCCTCCCATTTTTAGTCAGATACAATTTTAAAATAAAAATGCTTCAAATATCACTACTAATCATGGCTTTATTAATCATTTTAATAATCATAAACCACTTTATTCATAATTAAAAATAAATCAAAAGTACATAGCAAACTAAAAGATTACAATATGTTTCTACCTAACGAATATAAAGTATTTTTTGTTTACATTGTAAAGGCTAGTTTGTAAGTGTGCAGTTTAGTGAAGTTTTTGTGTTGAAATTAATATCTTTCGAGTTTATTTAGTAGATATGTACTTATATTTGTCTCTAACCGGAAGATTTTAAGTTAAATATTGCGGTTAAAATAGATTGTTTTATGTTACATTGTAAGAAGTTATTTCTAGACAATATGTAATAACTTTTTTATCCTTCTGTCTTTTTGGTGCATATTATCTTAACCTAAAATATATGCACTCAGAGTATTTACACCCTATGTAAAACAAATGATGTAGAGAGAATGTAACTTACCCTTTTCCAATTTGTACACGCCACTTTTGGAACATAGCAATATAAAAGCTTGTGTTTCTGATCAACTATTATGTGATCTAGTTGTGACTTGTTGATTTTCCTTTTAGATTTCAAATTTCCATTATCACATCCTAACATGAGTTGTTCCTGCCTGGATATTTGTTCCAGCCAAGGGTAATGTAACATTTCTGAAACTAGAATAATTATTAGAATTTTTGTAAGAAAATTCTAACAGTGTGAAAATTAATGTTTGTAACTTTGCAAGTTATACAACACAAATAACTTTAAAAGAACCAAGTTGGTTGCCATCAATGCTTTACAATTATTACAGAATTTATTTATAAATTGAAATTTCTCCCAAATAGGAACGAAATCAAGCTAGAAAGTCAAAATTGGTTCACGGGATTTCATACCCAATATACTTAATAATTGAACGTGTGATGCAGCTTAGTTGACTGAAAAGTTTTAGGTGCTTACATCTTTAAAGAGACTCTGAGTGGTACAATATATCAGAACTTTCTACAAAATGACCTCTGTCTCACTCTAAGAAGAACTCAATACAAATAAGTGGGACTTTTTTTCACCACGATGGAGCAAGATAGGCTTGCGACCTCTCCGGGTTTGAATGAGTTAGCTTCGGGCCCTGGATTTTAAATTATTATTTCTCCGGCTTGCCGAACATTGAATATGTACAGCATTATATATAGACTGTCGCTTGTTTCTCGTGTACCTGGTAAACGCAGAATTAAGCAAAAAATTTGATTTTGACATGAGAATTTTATGTATTAAATAAACAAAATCTCGATATTATAAAGTCAAAATGGAAATATATTTGGAAAATTCACTTAAATCAATGATTAATTACATTGATCAATGGAATTGTATTTAATTTATATGAAGTGAGTTTTGATTTGTTAGTTATACAGTGTGACATAATACAGGACAGATATTTTGGCAGCTGATAGTACTGGGCAGTTCAAACTAAAAAAGGCTAACAAAGTTAAAAACCTACTATTAATTTTTTTTTAATATGTGGCAACCTCACTGTACATGCATAAGACTGTAGGGTACAGAAAGGTTACACTAAAAAGTGAAATGCACATTCCGACACTCATGTTTCGTAAAGATGAACAAAAATAAAACTTAACAATTGAAAAACATCCACATAAAATTGTTCAATTTAATATTGAAATAAAAGTAACAGTCTCAACTAACAATGTGAAAATATTACCTTCTAAACCTTCCGCAATAATTCATTTATAACGGTCTACGCTTGCTGAACGAAAGTGAATTTAACCCAATGATGCCATGTTTTCTGTTGAAAATATAACTCAATTTTGCCTTAGATACCCCTCATTTTACAAAAATGGTAGTGGAAGATTTTATTATTATGTTCAGTTGATAAATTCGTTGCTCTTTTGCAATTAAATGGTTAAATAGACATGTAAGTGCTTACTTTGGTAGACAACTTTGATTTTTTTTACTCAAACCATATACTTTTTGACATAAGATATATAAGACTTTCATATTTATACTGATCACTTGTCATCTACCGAAATATCTGCACTGCATTATTTTACTCCCTGTATAAATAAAAAGATTTATATATAATCATGTGTATTTCTGGGGTTTTTAGTTATTGCATCCTGGTGAGCCTTGTCCTCAGGCAACTCTAAATTTAGTTATGAATTTTCCTAATCTATGTATACCCAGATCACCAAATATCCCTGATCTATATGTCAATAATTCAAATTATGAGAATTAAAAGCAAAAATATATCAAAAGTTAAAATAAATCATATCTTAATCACCTTTATTATTGTCAGATTGTTAATGATGGTCAATTCAAATATTATTTAGCATGCATACAATTTTTTCAATTACTATTTGATTATTTCTCCCTCTCTCTCTAATTTGTATTTTTTATATTATCCACATATTTTTTAACTTTTTTATTTGTTTTATTATTTAGCCCAATTTCTATAAGTGTAACTCTAATTCACCCTATATTGCAACCATCCTGTATATGTTTTTGTGTATTGGTCACCCAATATAAATTATTTGTATATCATTTTCTGAATCACCATGTACAACTATAATTCAACTCTACACGGTGTAGCAACCCCCCCCCCCTATAAGTATTAATCCTCTTCATCCTATTGACCGTTTCTATTTACCCGACTATTTGTATTGTTGAAATCACCCTGTATACCTATAATATTACTTCGTCCAATATGCCAAGTATACGCAACTACTTATGTTCCACACTATATAACATTTTTTTAACCATCTTGTATAACTATAATTCCACTCTACCTTATATTTAAATCGTCCTTTATATGTAACTGCTTCTAACATTCGCCCTATAACTCGAATGTCGTTACTGCATATGCTTATTTAACAATTTTCAAAGTTTTTTTATCCACTCTGTATAACTAAAGGTTTACTTCACTTTTATTTCAACCACCTTGTATACGCAACTACTTATGTGCCGCCCAATACAATATTTGTTGAACCACCCTATATATGAAACTGCTTATGTACCACCTAATATCACATTTATTAGTAAGATTTTTTGAACCCACCTGTCTAACTGTAATTTTACTTCGCCCATTTCGATGCATGCACACACCTACCACCATATACCAGTTAGAAAACATCGTTGACCTAAAAAAATTTCTTTTCGATACACTAATGGAATATTTTGTGCCATTTCACTCGACTTCAATGAAAACCGTTACAAACACCCTGTACGATATACTTTCATGGCATATCTTGACGTTTAAGCTAGTTATTTATGACGAAAATTTGACATTTACATTGATGTTTACTATGATTTTCGGGAAAACGGTATGTTTTACGTTATAGATAATTATACGGAATCAAGCTGGAACATCTCTTTTTAGAATACAATTTAAAATATTCAAATTGATTGAGCCGTTTTAGAGAAAACAGTGTAGATTTATTGAAATTCACTTAAATATAGTCCCTTAATTACTGTTTTTTTTTGATTTTCTAGAAAACCGTAAATCTCACGTTATAGAAAATTATATGGCCCTTTCTATAATATTCCTTAATACAATGCCGTTTAAATCATCAAATTTGCCCACGCCGTTGTTGAATAATCACTGATCATACATAACAAAAACTTGCCGACGAATTGATAACCTCCTCCTTTTTGAAACTCGGCTAAAAATTCCTTGGCTGCATATTCCAATCTTGACATACATTGAATATTACAGTAGTCTCACATAATTTTTTTTTTAAATAAAAGCAAAAATCGTAGTAAGTATTCCAATTTTTTATTAAGAAATTTTATTGAACTTATCAGTATCAGAATTATTACTATTGAAAACGAAGTATGAGCTTGAAAGATTTGGATATTTTACAAAGATTTTGAGTTGAAGTGTCTTACCTACAAACCTGATCAACATTAGAGCTATGAAAGACATCCATTTCCAAACACAGGGAGTAACTAACATATCTCGGAAGTTGTGCTGTTGTTGTGTTTTGTTCTTAGTCTCTTGACAAACCTCACATGCGACTTATTGACTATTCCTACAAATATATACATTTATTTTTCAATATGGAGATACCACTCAATTTGTGCATACCATATTCTGAAACGTCCTTGTTGTCAACTCTCATAACTTTTCCGTTTTGGATATTTTGCAAATGAAAAGCCCTCCACACATATTTCCAACTGATTTTTGTCTTGATCCTCTGTCTTTGTTGCCTCAATGTGAAACTGCGTCTAATTGCTTTCTTCAAGTCGAGCACGGTCGTACCTTTTTGAGGAATCTAAAAATAAACGTTTAAAATTAATTTAACGTTGAAAAATATTACAATTTTCAGTTTAGAGTAATAAAATTCGGAATTATGTACCCGCAAAATAAGAATGTAATAAAAGTTCAAAAGGTTGAAAAAGAGGTCATGGTTATTTTTAAAATTTCAAGAGCGAAAATAATACTGAAACTGAATTTCATTATAAAATTTCTGTAATAATTTTGATAATAGTCTCGGGAGAGATATTAATTTAGTTCAAAAATTGGTACACATGGTAAATTTGAGCGGATTCTCAGCTTCTCTGACCTTAGAAAAATTTAAAAGTTATTAATAGAAAAACATTAGAAAATACGGTTTCTATTACGATTTATTTCCGACTTAAAAAATCGAAAAGTCGTTAATAAAATGGAGTTGGAAAAGTGAAGTTCCTATTTCGTTTATACTGTAAAAACTAATATACAGGGTGATTCTAAATTAATGTTAGAGTCTAAAGAGTGACTTCACTTCTAAGTCGCAAATTTGGGAGAAAAATAATTTAAAATAATAATATATTGCCTCAATTTTCTTATTAAAAAAAAATAATTTAAAAAAGATGTTTTTTTGAAGGATATTTGTGGCATATTTTTTTAATGTTTAAGCACTTTCAATGACAAAGAAACTATGAAAAAAGGCTCAATTCTATAATGTAAAATTAAAATATTTCACAATATCTATTATTTAATTTAATTTATTAATAAAGACTTAAACAAAAGGGAATACCAAATGATCGTTAACAACCAACACCAAACTTCACCAAGCAACAGTGACTCCCAAGATAATCACATCACTACAATAATTATACCATACATACAGGGTCTCTCAGAAAGACTGAAAAGAGTGAGAAACTGATATAATATTAAAATATCATTTAAAACAAGAAGTACACTAAAATCAATTATATCAAAAGCAAAACCAACAAACACCACTCAAAATACAAAAAATTGCATTAATAAAATCCCTTGTGAGTGTAATAAATTCTATATTGGACAAACCTCTAGAAAAACTACAGTTTGAAAAATCCAAAATTTGTGAACATGCTTAGGATGTTGGTCTTAAAATACAATTTCAAAATTCAATTATATTGCACAAAGAATTCAATCCGAAACGAAAACTAAAAGAGTCTGCTTTGTTAAATGAAAACGATTGTTCTTGGTTACCGATGATTAAAGACGAACTTGCTAATGGTCATGTCGTTGTGAACAACCCAGTATCGGGATAGTTCATAAGGTTTTTCCTAGGCTTCCCCTTATTATTTTAATGGGATTACTAAATCAACAACATTCTTTGAACGTATTTTTGGCGAAAGCACTTATATCAAAATCGGACCCACGAGCGCTACATAAAATTCTGAAGATCACTCCATTCAAATTCTTCAAATTTGAATTTTATTATTATATGATCACTAGAAATTTCTGTGCTACCCTGTATATTATCAAATTAAATTCTCTCAGTTACGTCATAAGAGAGATAGATATTGTCAAACATTTTAATTTTACATTTTAGAATTTGCCATTGACAACGGAGTCTGACCTAGACTCTGAAACGTTTAGAAATATACAGGAATTTCGTGACTTGTGTTGTTATTTCGTTGAGCAACTTTTGCCAATTTTTAACGATCTCTTTTATCTTCTCTGCATGTTCATTGATGACTACATCAAGATTACTCGGGAGTTGAGTGCCTTCGGTTTTCAAAGTTTCAATTTGGTCGCGTAAGTCAGCCACGTCAACTTCAGATTTGATGATACTTTCTAGAAGTTCTACTATTACAGTAAGTCTTCCTAGCAAGTTCTTACATATTATCATACGCGTTTTTGGAATTTCTTCAATAGAATTTTGCATGCTATTTAATATCTCTTCAGACAAATTTTCTCTACAGTCTCCTCCAGATTCAGAAAGTGATTAAACATTTAACAAAGATAGTTTGAGTCTACAATTTTTTTGTTTTGATTCTCATAAAATTGTTAGTTTGATCACAAAATATAACACTTTTCACCTTCGTTGACACTATGGTAGGTATTTATTTGGCCTCAAATTAAGTCATAATATTATAAATAAAGATGTAACTTCCGCATCATTAAAATAGGTTTATAGCTATAGAAATACTTAAAATTTGAATTAGTTTAGTTAATATTCCCGGCGCTTTCACCAAAATGAAATATAATCAAACTTCTAAATAATATCTAATATTTATTGAAATAACCTAACAATTTGTTCACAAAAATACAGAAAATCGAAACTCAGAAATCTATAACAATAAAAACGCAAAGATTATAGAATTGGAATAAATAGAGTTTTATCCAATGAGGGTTAATCCTGTGCATGGATATTTTGACAATTTTGATACTTCCGACATTGTTGACTTCAAATTTAGGGCGATGTTGACATTATTAATTATTTCTGTTACTCATGTCATTTTTGACGTTTTTCGTAATTTTTTGAGATTTTTCTCATGTTAAGTTTTTAACAGGATAATTTTAACGATTTTGTCAATTTTTATGTTTTTGTCATGTTTGGTGTATTTAATTTTCACATCATTTCGAGCTTAAATATCAAATATTTAAGTCATTTTTGGAATCTATTCTCATTTTACAAATCTGTCACTTCCCATTTTTTATATTTCTGACTTTTGTAATTTTGTGAGATTTCACAAGGAATCAATCAGAAAGTGAACACTTTTCAGTCCCCACCATCTCTATAAATTCAATATTGGCAAAATGATGAATAATGGCTCCATTCATTTTAGGAAAAGAGTCAGTTTATCAATTCTCTTGCAATAAATAAATACCCTCTTAATTCTTATGGCTGTAGTACTTTTGGTTTTCGAAGAATGGTAGATACATGCAAACAAACAAATTTTATCTCTTTATGATTAGTAAAGAAATATCTGTAACTAGATCTGATATTTTCTTAACATTAATTTTTGTATAACACCTCATCAAAAACAAACATTTTCAAAATATATTGAGTTTTATTTTTCCTCACTTGTTAGAATTTTTTATCTAACTTGTCCTATTTGTTATGTCAATAAAGATAAATTATTGAATAAGAAAATCAAATTTATTAGAGATTACCCAATACTGCTTAGAATGGGCACAAATAATGACATCATTTACTAATCAATGTACAAATAAATATATTACAGAAAAGCACTTGTGTTAGTGTGTTAATATTTATAAATGAACAGTCACCTCTATATGAGGTGTGTTTTAAATTTACACATATAACATATATGGTCAAATGTATATATGGCTGTGATTTTGGAATAACTATTTTACTGCACAAGGTTATATATGCAGGGTACTGGAATGTAAGAAGATGTTAACAAAATGTTTACTTTTGAAATTACTGGATCGGTTTTGAAGAAACTTTTACAAAATAAGTGGATATTGTAAGGAGTTGAAGAGGATATTTTTCTTCACAGAAATATTTAGATTTGATGACAAAAAATATTTTATGCCGTTTGGGAAGTAAATCTGACATTCTATTTTCAGAACAGTACAGAATGTTATCACAAAACTTGATAATTCATCAATGTAAAAATTGGTCAAGTGTATAGACTAATATAATCTGTACAAAATAAAATTTGAATACTATTGTATTGGAATTTCCAACAAAAAACTGTTAGAAACTTTATAAATCTACTCACCCAATTCTCATAATCTGATAATATGGCACAATTCTAAAATGTAAAATTAAAATGTTTGACAATATCCATTATTATTGTCAAACATTTTAATTTAAGTCTGCCCTAGACCCAGAAACGTTTGGAATATACAGCAATTTTCATGACTTGTGGTGTTATTTCCCAAAAAGTCCTTAAACATTGAAGAATATGCCACAAATATCATTCAGAAAACAACACAACCAAGAGTTTTTAATTGTCCATCATATTAGCTATGATAAGTCCATAATTAAGGGCTTCATGATGCCCAAAACCTTAATCACAACTTCTTATAAAATGATATCCAATTCTGCTTTTCCTGTGTACTCATTGTTACTTTTAGTTTAGCTTGTGCTAAATGAGAAAATTTTTGACAGAATTATTTAAAACCAATCCCCATCTTTATGTAAGGCATTTACAAATTCTTTCTATACATCCAACTTTATGAATAGTATTGATAAGATAATGTTTATAGGCTTTACCAGGTGTCAAAATTATTCTTATGGGCCAGTTTCTTAGACAAATGTTGATTTTGAACCGCCAAAAATGCTTATTGTTGACTAAAGAGTATGAAAATAATCACAAGCAGTCTAGTCAACTCTTCCTATCTTCTTTCTTGCATTTTATGCCAAATTCATTCATTAAACTGTCAACATCATGAAAGTAAACCAAATATTGTTCTGACTGGAAAAAATTAGCAATCTATTGATGTCTTGTACTGTATTGTTATGATAAATACATGTCCTTTTTCCAATAAATGTTTTTCTCTCAGTTTAGGACAAAACAATTTTGTTTTTCCTTGGTCATACCCATTTGGGTATGATATAGTAGGAGATTTCTCCTACTATATCATTCAACTCAAAACAAAATACTAGATAACAAAGGGCACAGGTAGGAAACTTGAGGAACAACCCAATTGATAGGACTAATTTTAGACTTTACATTGTTTGGAGCAAAATACTGGATTCTACTGGAGATATATGAACAAAAAAAATCCAGCAGCATGCCATGGAAACTGAAATTTGCAAGTTCAGCTACACCTGATAGGTAATACTAAATGACAAAGGACCCAGGTGAGACTCATGAGTAACACCTGAATTGACAGGAGTGACTCTAGACTTTACAATGTTTAGAGCTCCATACTGAACTCTATTGGAGATATATAAACAAATTTACAAGTTTGGTGCTAGTATCAGATACCTTGTCAAATGCTTTGGCAAAATTGGTGTACACAGCACATACTGATTGACCATTAACACTTAAAGAACACATTAAGAAAAGAAAAAGCAAAGGTGTTTATATGTTGTTAAATCATAAACGGGGCCACCCTCAATATAAATAGATCAAACATCTCAACAGATCCTCTCCAATACACCTCAAAATGAATTAGTAAAGAACAACAAATTCCAATTCAAATGCCATATTACATTAACCACATAAGGTAATACATCACATATTACACCAGAGAGCTAGTTGCCAAATCCATAGATCTGATTTCTCTCAGTTAATCCTGTAAGAGTTTTCCTGTAAGAGGGCTACTAGTATTCTAGGCAATTGCCATAAATTGCCCCTACCATACTTTGAGATTTAAATATTTACCTTACCTGTTTTGCAGAAATTGTTTTGAGAGAAAACCCATACAAAAAATCAAAATAATGTTGTCTGTCATAAAAACTGCAATGAATTATTCAAGATACTGGAGTTATTGACCTTATTGAATTGCAGATTTTCACAATTTATTTAATTTTCATTAGGTCCCACTCTTTATAAATTGTCAAATTTAATTTCATTATAAACAATAATTTTAGTCAAAAACAACCTACTAGAGTTCTACTTACCACAACATTAAGTGGAGATTCTGAATATCTTGTAACAGTAATTGTTATAGACTGTCCCTGAGCAACTGCGATTTGGGCAAGAACTTCCTCAACGGTAACATCAGCTGGTAAATCGTTCAGCAAAGGGTCAGCGGTAATGAGACGTTTCAAACTGCTTTCCGTAATTTCTAAAAGATCCTCGTGAGATAACTTTTCAATTTCCTCATCTAGCGTGGGTTTTCTCTCGTCAACGACTTCCGTCATTCTAGGCAGAAAAATGAATTTGCATTGGTTATATTCTGAATGGAATGTGAATTGGAGTGGTAAGAACAATATAACATGTACAATTAC
This sequence comes from Octodonta nipae, assembly GCA_034190945.1. Lineage (NCBI taxonomy): Eukaryota > Metazoa > Arthropoda > Insecta > Coleoptera > Chrysomelidae > Octodonta > Octodonta nipae. The sequence continues at coordinate 109,791,719 of CM067221.1, read as the reverse complement.
TAATTAGAATAAAGAAATATATAATTAAATAACCTCCACTTTTCGCGCTGTAGTGACACAACAAAACACAAAACAAATTAAAACAAGATTATTCTTCGTTCTATGTTTTTTAGTAGTAGCTTTCTAAAAAATTAACACAACTGATCCGTAGTTGAAGCCTTTCGGTTTAGAGCATATACTTCCGGAGGTAGCCTGCAATGCACAAATATGTTGCCTTAGAGCTTATACTTTCTGGAGATAGCCTGCAGGGCACAAATGTCGTGGTAAGACAAAAGAGAGAGAGAGAGCAATAGTGAGGGCAAGAGGCTATTTCACTCGGTTGGGAGCTGCTTCCAATGAAATATGATCAGCAAATTGTTCATTGGCTGCTTCCATCCAGCAAGTGAAATAGCCTGTTTCTGTCTCTATTGCCCCCTCTCTTTCTTCCCTTGCCACAATTTTGAGCATTGTACGCTTAGAGCTTGTACCTTCTAAAGATGCCTGTAGTGCAGAAATATCATGGTACGACTAACAAGAGAGAGGTCAATAGAGATGGTAAGGGCTATTTCACTCGATTGGGAGCTGCTTCCAGTGAAATACGTTCAGCATGTTGTTCATTGGCTTTGAAGATAGCTTTGAAATATTGAAACACCATATACTCTTAACTCTTAACACAACAGAGACTGCTTCATGAAAGTGCAATATTTGATTTTCAGTACCCTCTATAATCTTTACATAACCTATTGGTTCATATATTATAAACTTAGAGCATTTACTTTCTAGAGATAGCCTGCAGTGTACAAATGTCGTGGTAAGACTAAGGAGAGAGAGGGCAAGAGGCTATTTCACTCGGTTGTTCATTGGCTGCGTCCACCGACCATCCACCTACTAAGTGAAATAGCCTCTTACTGTCTCTATTGCCCTCTCTTTCTAGCGTTGCCACGATTTTATACTTGACAGGCTATATCTAGATGGTAAATGATCTAAGATTATAAATCTCCCAAAAGAACCCAAAGAGATTAATAGTGTAGAGCACGTGAACTAGCGAAATTCATGCAATATTAATAGAAAGAGAGAGAGAATAAGCGTGTCTTTCCTGATTGGTCAGTGTCAGTGGTGACGCCTACTATTGGTAGGGTAGAGACATAGCAAGCGCTCCCTGATATTGTGTTTCTCTTTCTACTGTTATTAGCAAGCGCTCCCTGATATTGTCTTTCTCTTTCTACTATTATTACACTGCCACTTACAATAACGCCCATACCTAATTCACTCTACGTATAAACCTCTTTGAAAGAACCTTAAATATATGAATCAATAGGTTATGGACATCCACATTTATTGTAATGTAAATATGAATGAGTGATTTATTGCATTTCCACGTCATTAAGAATCTTAGAGCTTACACCTTCTGGAGGTAGCCTGTAATGCACAAATATCGTACCAAGGAAAGAAAGAGTCAGCAATAGTGAGGGTGAGAGGCTATTTCACTCGATTGGTAGTTGCAGTTCCCAATAGAACAATTTTATCTATGTCCAAATCGATATTTTCAATAATAAATTGAGTTTGAAAATTAAATTAAAGAACTAATTACTGATTCGACAATAGCTAAATGTGAAATAGAAAATAATGAGATTAAAATTAGCAATAATAAGTTAAATTACAAGAACTGCTAGAAGTGACCACTTTGCATTTCGATGCATAATCCTGATCCACGCTTCAATGATTTGCGAACTCTTTGGAAAATTCTAGGTGTTTGCCTTATTTCCATGCACGCGGGATGAATTTCCTCCCGTAGTTGCTGAATGGTCTCAGTTGGAATTTTATCAACCTTTGCCTTAAGATGACCCTTCAAAAAATGGTCCAGGGGGTTAAGGTAAGGGGAACGTGGAGGCCACGGAACAGGACCTCCTCGGCCAATCCATTTTTCCCCATACAACTCATTTAAGTGTTGTCCTACATTATGTAGGTGGTAATGAGATGGCGTCCCCTCCTGCATAAACCATTTGCTTTGGCGTTCCATTAAAGGAACATCTTCCAAAAGTCCTGACAAGTCGTTAACTTAAAAATTGTAATAATCTTCACCGTTCAATGGATAAGGCAATACAAATCCGATTAGCCGATCGTCTAAAATGCCTGCCCAAACGTTGACAGAAAACCGAATCTGATTTAGAAGCAGTTGCATATACCGGGTGATTGAAATAAATGGTAAGAGTAAATTTATACAGTGTGGAGAGAATTTGTACTTATATAGGGTGGTTTTAAATATATCAGGACCGTTATAATATTGTGTTGAGTTGAATTATAGTTGTACAGGGTAATTCAGAAAATGACAATAAGTTATATAGGGGTTACCAGTACTCAGAAGCATATAGAGTGTGGATGCAATATAGAGTGAATTAGTTACATTTACAGAAAGTAGTCGAAATAATAAAACGCTAAAATTTTCAATTGAATTATACCTTAATTAAATCAGATTAAAAAAATATGTCTGAAAATAGTGATCGATTGCACACAGTTTCTAAACCTTTTTTATTTTAAGTCAGTTGAAGTCGGTTCTTTATAAAATACAAATTATAAAAGCACCCTGTTTACCTACTACAGTCATTTGGTGTTCATTCATTTATTCATTTTAGACGGGAAAAAGCATGTAGGTATAAAATCCTGGTCGAAAAACGTCACTGAATGGATACATATGAGAGTTGGCAAACTGATTCATGTTGCAAAAGAACACGAAGCTTTTGTACGGGACAAAGAAGACCATACTGATTTCGTAGGTTACCCGTTTTTTTCTTATTATTTTTAAATCTTTAATCGTGAAAGCTCCCCCCTTGCTGTGTTTACTTTTCACGAGATTCAAGCCACTTTTATTAATCTACACAAATTAATATTTTCTAATAAATGCTCGAACCGCGAATCTTCTGGGAAATACGTTCATAATTATATCCTAAGGCTATAGCTAGAATGGTCATAAACTAACACGTTTTAATACTAATTAAAGTAAAAGTATCTTTTTAGTTCACTAATAAAAGTGCAAACAGGAAACTTACCAATTGAGAATCAAATAAGCTGACAATCACCAAAAACTGAATTTAGTTTACACTAACTGCCACTAACAAACAAAATAACATGTTAGCAAAAACTAAATGGAACTGTTCTGAAGATCGGCATTACTTAATAGCAAGATGACCTTCTAATAATAATAATTGTTATTTTGTATAAGTGAGGTGGGAAGCGCGATGTAAAAACGGCAAATTCCATTTAATTAGTGGACGTCTGAATGAATTGATAAACAGTGTTGGAGTTATGTGCTTCTTTATCAAAGAAATAACTTTCTCATTTTTTTACAGAGAGCGTTAAATTCCACGTAAAACTTTTTACGCAAACCGTTAAAATAGTTTTCGTTACGTATGCGCATATATAATTAGTTAGATCTTGATTTTATTTATTCATATTATTCAACTTTACGAGGATCGTCAATGAAGAAATCGAACTGTTTTATATGCGTTGTCATTTCTGTTATATCCTTGGATTTATATCATAGTCACGCACTGTGTGGCCTAAATTTATTGTGTTGATAATCCAAGTTATTTACAGAAATATTGTCTGTAATTTTTTTTAATGAAAAACTTTGGATTATACTTATTTGATATCGGGCAAGTGGCCGCCCTCAGAATTGATAACAATATTTATTATCCCTCGAGTTGTCCAAACAATGTATGGTAGCCACACTTCCTTTAATTCACTAAACCCCAGATATCCTAGATATCAAAATGATTTAGCTCTGTGGGAGCCCTGGCCAGGTTTTCAGGCCCGTGGTTGGAGTCGTGGCAGCAGTTTCCCATGAATTTCATGACCACCCAGGCTGTTCCTAACAGGACGGCTTACTGCATTTGTTGGTAAAGATGTATTTTAAATTATTTAATAGATGTTTTGGGACTAGTCCTGCCGTTGACATAATAATTGGTACAGTTCGTGTGTTGTTCATGTCTTTATTTGAAATTCCAAATCCTTAAATTTGGTTAATTTCTCAGCCTGCTTAATGTTTATATTATTGTTGTTAAGAATTGCTATGTCAATTAAAGTTGTTTTCAGAGAGACTTTATCTACCAAAACTATATCTAGTCTATTGCGAGCAACAGTCCGGTCGGTCAGTATCGTGCGGTTCCAGTACAGCTTGTAGTTATTATTTTCTAAAACAAATTCTGGTTTGTATCTATAGTAGGGTATTCTTATCTACTGTGACAGCTCAAGTTTTAGTGCTAGTTCCTGTTGCAGTATTTTTGCCACGGCATCTTATTGTCCTTTGTATTCAGTTGCAGCGAACGCTTGACAACCTCCTGTGATATGCTGGATAGATTCAGATGTTTGGCAACCGTACCTGCATCTGTCGTTGTTAATAGAAGGGTCTTTAACGATGTACTTTAGATAGTTCTTAGCTGGAATTACTTGATCTTGGATTGCCAATATAAAGCCTTCCGTTTCAGGAAACATATGACCAGAGAGTAGTTCAACGCTACACTGTAGACATAATCTTGGTTGATGTCATTTATATGTCTTCCATGAAGGGGCTTCTCTTTCCATTTCAGCAGTTTCTGGTGGTGTAATTGGACGTGTTGAGTCATCAATCTGGCACGTGACTCTGTGTAGATCAAAAAATTCTGCTAGTTTCTGGAAATGACTACGCATACCGTGGCAAAAGTTGTACGTTCGACAGAGCTCTTTGGATGGTGATTTTGAGCTTTTGATAGTAAAACTCGAACGACTTCGTTGTAATTGTTCAATACTCTCTTCGAGGTGTCATTCTTTTTTACGCAAGACAATATATATTATATATAAATATAATATAAGTTGTTTCTGGTCAGGGAACCTTCATCAGTTGCGCTTCCCAAAATAGAATATCCTCTCGAACACTCCTTTATGTATTTGATACATATCGTTAAATTGGAAGACGCGAGTTGTAAAGACCGACATCTAGGATTTTCGGGTAAACAAGCACATAGAGGTTCCGAATCTGGAGCCATTCCATGTAATTGCTGTTACCCGTAACTCCCTAGGTTAGAATGTCTCGATGGAATTTTCAGGTTAACTTCACCTGTCAGAGATATTGAATACTCTCTTCGAGGTGTCATTCTTTTGTAGGCAAGACAATATATATAATAAATATTGTTTCTGGTTAGGGAACCTTCAGCAGTTGCGCTTCCCACAATTGAATGTCCTCTCGAACACTTCTTTATGTATTCCAAACATATAGTTAAATTTGAAGGCGCTAGATGTAAAAACTGATTTTCGTTTTTTTTTTGAAACTTTGCCGCTGATAATTCCGAACTTGAGGACTAAAGTCTCCATTGGCTCAAACTTTGAAAGTCGTTTGTATTCAAGTTACAGACCCTGAAAGTTGACTTTTTTACTCTTTTTTGTGGTATAGCGAGAAAATGGCTTTCGGATAATTTTTTGAAACTTTGCCATTTGATAGTCCTGTATTTGTGAATCAAAAGTCTCTATTAGGGTTAATCTTTGAAAGTCATTTGTTTCCCAGATACAGCCCCCAAAGTTGTTTTTTACCCCTGAGGGAAAAAATCACATTGGAGGCTATATCTCGAAAAAAAAGGCTTTCAGAGTTTAAGCCCATGGAGACATTTGATCCACAGCTATCAAATGGAAAGTTTCAAAAAAATTAGCTATACCTCATACCTAAATGGTAAAAATATCAACTTTGGGGGTTGTATCCCGGAAACAAACGACTTTCAGAGTTTGAGCCCCTGGAGACAAGTTTAGAACTATCAAATGGCAAAATATAAAAAAATAACCAGAAGCCACTTTCTCGGTATAACTTCATAAGTGATAAAAAAATAACTTTGGGGGTTTATATCTTGGAAAGAAACGATTTTCAAGTTTGAGCACATGAAAACTTTTGATGAACAAGTACGGGACTATCAAATGGCAAAGTTTCATAAAAAATGATGAATGAAAAAGAGAACCAGCGAGAAAAGAAGTCTTGTCATGGCCATTAAATTGTTTAATGAGCTTCCTAATGAGTTCAAAACACTTAGAGAACACCAGAGAAAAAATGAATTAAAACAATGGATTCTGAACAACGTTTCATGATTTTGTTGATTTTCCTTTCAGTAAATATCAAACAAGAGTATTAAGAGTATAAGTATAATATAAATATAATTTAACTATAATCTATAATATTATAAAATTGTATAAATGTAAAACAAGATAAGTCTATATACTTATTTTATTTTTTTATATAATTTCGGATTTTGTTAGAATTTGTTAGTTTAAGCTTTTAGTTTTTAAGAATGTTAATTAGCAGTTATATCCCAGTCCTACGCACAGGCAACACTAGATTGCCTCTGTAGGTGCAGTACATTATAAATCTATTTGTATTAGCATTTTATTACTGGTTTCCAAATAAAATAAAAAATAAAAATAGCCTAAAGTCACTTTTTCGCTATATCTCATAATGGGTAAAAAAATTAACTTTGGGTGGCTGTATCCCGAAAACAAACGACTTTCAGAGTTTGAGCCCAGGGAGACTTTTAATCCACAAGTACAGAATAGGCAAAGTTTCAAAAAAATAGCCGAAAGCCATTTTCATAAGAATAGTGCGAGGTACTGTGTAGACGCGAAAATTGAAGATGACAGTCTTAACATTTCACGTCTACAAGAGAAAAAGTCGTTGAGCATAACTCTGCACCTTAAGCCGTCCACAGTCCACAGTAGTCGTTTGGCTGGGTTTTCGAAAAAATAAGAACGAAGGAGCCTCCAGCGCAAACAGTTCTAACTTTGGGTGGGTTTATGCGGATTTTTCAATGTCTATAAACGGTATTTCTGCGCTTATTCATTTATCTACAGAGAAAGAAATGAACTTCGTCGTTCATGATGATTTTCGATTAAAAATTATCATCCTCTCTTCCTCGTGATCGAGAATCAGGATGGCTTGAGTCTATGTTTCACGTGCTTGGCGGCCAACAGCAAGCAGTGGAGGCACTGATTGTTTTTGGAAAAAGCACATCTTCAAGTCTTTCACCAAAATTCTCTATAAAGACCACCGATTGATGAACATTTGGTCGATACTCTGTGGGGTTCTCTGTGAGATCTTCAGTCTTAGGCCTAATATTCTCAGCAGAACGATTGTCCCGGGGCTGACCAGACTTGGCATCATCTCTTGTGGTCCTCTACTCTTCTAGACGACCAGCTAAACACGGTAGATTTTGGATGACCGGGAATTCTGAGCCAACAACTTCGGACGAAAATCGTAACAATTATTTTGCATTCTTGATGAGTCTTGTTGACGTGTATTTTGTATCTGTTTAGTTCACAAATGTCCAAGCAGTACTGAAATTTTAGCATCTTCTGGATATGGTGATGGGTATGCGCCACTTAGTACCTGCGGTAACGGATATTAGAATATGAATTCATCGCCAAAGGACAAAAATATATTATGCATGAACCTCTAAAATATGACCTCGTCAACAAGAACAAGAAGTTGCTGGTTGTACCATAACAATAATAGTGCGAGGTACAATATTGTAATGTTTTTATTTTCACACTCGGGTTCAGTTCAGTTCTTGGATTTATTTAAAAACACAGTCCAACTCACTCTAATTTATTTCCACTACTTTAACACAATTTATATTCACTAGAACTATTTACAATTTATCTTAATTTAACAATAGGACCGTCGAATACTAAATGAATCCCATCGCCAGCTGTCCGTGTTTATATATTTCTCTTGGAATTATTCTGGCAAGTCAACGAATTATCGGGAAACTTCTTTCATGCGTTCTGGAAGCTTTAAGGGAATTCCCAGTAAAGGCAGCGGTCGGCCTGTTGAGTGACAAAACATTTCGGATTCCCAGAAGTATCAGAATAATGTCCCTTCCACGAATTGGTTGATGGCCGATTGCACCAGCTGTCGGATGAATTCTCGTAACAATATTAACAATATAAAGCCACTGACAACGAAGTCAGAATTGACTTTGAACCGTTTGGTTTTCCTTCAATATACGTCGCTTTATTTCGATTGTGATGTTTTTGCCCCAAAAAAAACATAAAAGTAATATTAACAATACCAATGTTGGACAAGAAAACAAATACTTTACTTTGAGAATACATTTAGACCTATATATTCATAGACTTTTCATTGTCCGTACCATGTTTCAGCTGTTGTTTTCTGAAGGATATTATGTTTTTCAATGTTTTGGGAAATAACACACCACAAATCACGAAATAACTGTATATTTCCAAATGTTTCGGGGTCTAGGTCATACCCCGTTGTCAACGGCAAAGAAACTATGAAAAAGGCACAATTCTAAAAAGTAAAATTAAAATGTTTGACAAAATCTGTTATTTTTTGGTGTTATTTTCCAAAAAAACATGTTTCAGTTGTATAGTGTCGTTGCTTAGAGATACAAGCTTCTTACGCTCTCGGTTCAGAGTTCACAGCAACATAATGAGTAAGGTCCTTTATTCTTGTAAGTATATGGTTTTTGATTATGATTATATTTTTAGTTGTTCATTTTTTGTACTTATTGGTGTATTTTACTCTCGCAGGCCCCCCCATCGTCCCCCCTTGGATCCGCCAATCTCTCCTGTGCACATCTTGTATTCTGAGGCTGCACTAAGAATACTTTTTCAAGAAATCAATTTAGTTTGTATCATTGGTTTCTTTAAGCAGTTTGTATATATTACTTGTGTGCCGTTAGTTCAAGATTCACTAGTAGTAAAATGTGATTAGATAATACTTAAATAAATTTTTCGCATCAATTGAGAGGTCTTAGGTCGAAATTAAATATTTTGATAAGACTGCTCACTACACGACACTAGAAGGCAAGATGAAAAACATAATAATTTGTACTTGCTTACCCGAAATTTATTTCCAATTACTATAAAAAAATTTGGCAGACTTGGAGAAATAATAAAGTGAAATTTTCACGTGTTTGTGGTTTTTTAATTTAATCTTAAAAATTAATTATTATCAAGTGAAGGCTGAAATAACCATCAAGTTAAAAAAATTGTTAAATAAGCATATGCAATAAGGATATTTGAGTTATAGGGCGGAGAGTTCAAAAACTGTTAAAACCAGTTGCACATGCTGGATGGTTGAAATATAAGGTGTATTGAAATTATAGTTATACAGGGTGGTTAAAAAAAGTTATGCACGGTGGAACATAAAATTATAGGTATACAACGTAAGTTAAACAATAGAAAAATAGAAATAGTCAATAGAGTAAAGATGATTAATACTTATACAGGGCGGTTGCAACATCGTGTAGAGTTGAATTATAGTTGTACATGGTGACTCAGAAAATGATAGACAAATAATTTATATTGGATGACCAATACACACAAACATATACCGTTTGGTTGCTATATAAGGTGAATAAGAATTACACTTATAGAAAGTTGTCCGATAATAAAACAAATAAAAAATTTGAAGACGAGAGATGTAAAGACCGACATCTAGGATTTTCGAGAAAACTAGCACATGGAGGTTCCGAATCTGGAGCCGTTCCATGTAATTGCTGTTACTCCGCAATTCCTAGGTTAGAATGTTACTAGATATTGAATACTCTCTTCGAGGCGTCATTCCTTTGTACAAAAGAATGACACCTCAAAGAGAGTACCCATTTTTTTATGTCAAAAATGAAAAGAGTCGAAAATCACACGTCCAAATGTTGCAATGACCATTCTTTCACATGACCCCGATGGTCGGCGAAGCCCAAACTGAGGCGCTTGATTTTTATAAGAATACATATGTATTTAATTTTCTAATTTGACCCCCAAAAATTAACATTAGAATTTTATTTTACTAACAAACTTTCACGGAAGCCTTTTATAATCTATTGTCTGTCTCTGTAGATTGGAAGATATAGGGCAAAATAGGTCAAGTTTTAAATTATAAATTATTAAATATATTATTTAAATTATTTAAAAATACAAATAAAATATATATTTAAAAATTTAAATAGTGTAGTTTCTAAAGTGGAAATCAAGTCGATGTTTAATATTTTTGTTAATATCTTTTAAACAAATGATTTAAAAATATGATATTTTTGTAATTCACATAATGAGCCTTTTGAAAATTGAATTTTGATTATCCACTTAATTGTATAATTTGTCCCTAAAATTACTATGGGGGTTTTCTAATAATTTGTCTTATAAATTTCAAGTGAGCACCAGTACCCCTAATTATAATCAAAATTTTAGGTAGTATGGTTTTGGAAATAAAGTGAGAAATGAGAATTTTTTATATCTTGTAAACAATTAATTTTAAAAATATGAAAAAAAAAATTCATTTGATGTATTGCATGATGATTATTTTCCGTTTAATTCTATAATTTGGCCCCCAATATTAATATTAGGGATTTCTTCGTATTTTTCCTGTAAACAAAAAAATGTAGGTCTTATAGTTTGGGGAATAAAGGGGGGAATGGGTATTTTTTTAAATATTTTTTTTAATATATTTTAAAATATTTATTAAAAAAAAATAAAAAAATATATTAGTATTCGTCATAATGAGCCCTTTGATTTGATGTATTACTTGATCCGTAAGAAACAATTATAATTTTTTATTTTCCATTTAATTCTATAATTTGCCCCCCAAAATGACTATTAGGGGTTTCTCCTTATTTTTCCAGTAAAGTTCAGGTGAGGCTCTAAACCTATATTTGTTCAAAATTTTACAGCTTTAGGTTTTGTTGATAAGGGGGGAGGGGGGAATGGGTAAAATTTTTTATATTTTTATTAATATCTTTTAATTAATTTATTTTAAAAATATGGAAAAAATATATTTGTTTTCGTCATAATGAGCCCTTTCATTTGATATATAACGTTATGGGTTAGAAACAATTTTAATTTTATATTTTCCATTTAATTCTGTAATTTGCCCCCAAAATTAAAAATAGAGGTTTCTACTTTTTTCCAGTAAAGTTCAGGTCAGACCCTATACCTCTAATTTTTTTGAGAACTTTACGTTTTATAGTTTCGGAGATAAGGGGGTGGGTGGGTAAATTTTGGTATATTTCCGTTAATAAGTTTTTAGTTATTTTTTTTTTATATAAAAAAAATATATTTGTGTTTCTCAGAATGGGACCTTTAATTTGATATACTACATGATGCTTTTGAATTTTTTTTTATTTTTAAATTTTAATTTAATTCTATAATTTGCCCCCCAAAATTAATATTAATGGTTTCTCCTTATTTTTCCTGTAAATTGTATATACGGAACCCTAAAAACGATATATCTAAAGTTATTTCCAATATTCACGCAAAAAAGTTTTTTATTAATGAGTTAGTAATATAATGTGAGATTAAATTAAAGTGTGCCTTGTTCACAAGGATTTTGTGTTGAATTTTATATAAGAGTCTGGGGGGAAAACGAAACAAAATTAAATAAAATCTAATACACTTTAAATCATTTTATTTTATTAAAACAGTATTTTGCCAATATTTTCGTTTTCAAGTTCCACCTGGATAGAGTAGGGAGAACAGATAGTAAACAAATAAAAACCACTATATAACCCTCAGAATTTATTTGGAATTGAAAATGGAATAAAATGTGTACCTGCACAGTATTCTGTTTCTCAAAAAAAAAAAAATGCTGAAACTTTATTCCCGTAAAATTTTCTACATAAAATGAGACCGTTATTCAGACAATCGGAAACGATAGTTATTAAAATTGCCATTCATGAATCTCCACTGATTTCTCTGAAACGGCTTAATCAATTTGGGTAATTTAAACTGTATTCTATTAAGGAAGAACCTGAGGCATAGGCGATAACGATTTTTCAAAGGTGATTTTTTTAAACTTTTTCTGCTTTATTGTATCGAAAAATTACTTACTACTACTACTAGACCTTAAAATATGAAACTAAAAATTAATTGCTTCATATGTAGGCCAGGTACGATAAACAAAATACAACTTTCGTAGAATACATCTTAATATTTTTTCTATTGAATGCTTACATTTACACGCAAAGTCGTAAATAAACGGGTTTGTAGACTAGTCGGCGGCAAAACCTAACTGATTACATAAGGTATTTAATATACAGGGGAAGTTCAAATGTATTATTTTATAGAAATCATGATCTGTGTGCTATGCGAGAGTCGATGAATTAATTTATAAGATTTTTTTAAAGTTTATTTATATCGCACAACAGACCCTGAAGGTATAGGGCGTATAATTAAATTATATGTAACAATTTTCATATTATTTTATTTATAATATATACAAGGATTCCTTAACTAAACGCCTCCAATCATTTCTATAAGTAGCCATGGATTTCCACTGCTCTATTCCCATTCTTCGCAGATTTTCTCCTACATTGTCCTGCCATCTTCCTTTTCTTTTCACTCATATAGGTTTTCCATTATTGATTAATTTTGGCATCCTGTCTCTCGTCATTCGCTTTACGTGTATCAACTATCTGAGTCTCTGGGCTCTTACAAAAATAGATATTTCAGTTCTTCATTTTTTCATCTACGTCAACCACTTTCCGTTCTCATGCCCATATTTCTTTCCCATAATTCAATCCTCTCTCCTTCTATTTTATTAACGACCCATGGCTCACTTCCATATGTTAGTGTCGCTCGAATTACTGTTCTATATAACACTCTTTCTTTAATCTCCGCGTACTTTCTTCCATTTTCTTCGACTTTGATCAAAAAATTTATAAGAGTATAAGGGCAAATCAGAAAAAAAATGGCCTAGAAAGGGGCAAATCAGGAAAAAAAATGTCCTAGAAAGAGCTTCAAATCAGAAAATTGTTTGGCCCAGGGAGGGGGCATGTCAGCAAATTTATGGAAAGGTTTGTAGGCTTAGGGCAGATTGTCCGGTCTAGTCGGGGGGGGGGGGCAAATTAAGTTAGGAAATTCGATAATAACATTTTTTAAGATGCATGTGATATTTTTGTTCTTTTATTAAAACTATGCATTGGATCTAAAAAGAAGGTGTTTACTGTGCGTCATCAAATCCCCGTTGGTTAATTTATGATCACGGAATTATATACATAGTTTCTTCTTTTCGAACTCCCCTAATAATCACGATATGTGAAAATTTAAGTAATTACAGCAAGAAATAAATGTCACCATGAAAAATAAATATCACAAAAGCTTTACCACCCCTGAATGATATGCTATTGCGAATAATAGTATCATAAATACTTTATATTCAACGTTTGACTGGTGGGGGTTAGTTGAGATTGAGATTGGGCAGTCAAAACTCAAATTTACAGTAGTACAACTATAAACAAACATTGTATTGTAATTATTTCAATATAAATATTTTTAATTTGATTATCATTATAAATATCAATCAGTTTTTTTTGTTGACCAGTGTGTATCTTGAACCAACCGTCACGTCACGCCACTCATCGCATAACAGGTCGATTACTCTATGCATGCATAGTCTACAAGTATAACTCTATGTTGTTTCGATTTCCTGTTTTCTGATTTTGAAGTTTGACAGGATTAGGTTTTTGGTTCTGTAAATAGTTGAAATCGAGAAAATCCAGATCCAGAATTAAAAGTGGTGGTAGACGTCTATTTGAAGCATTTCAACTGTTTTAAGTTGCTGTTGTACAAAATATTCCATACTTTCTGAGAAGGTGATAAATTCGGTTAATATCCTTGCTTAACTGCAGCATTTTTAGCAAGATGATTGTGGAACAAGTTGAAGCATTTAAAACTTGGCTCGCAGCTGTTTTGAAGCCACTGTGAGTTGTCCCCCATTTTAAGAAGTGTTTTCAAATTTACATATGCAATACATTTTAATGTCATTTCTAATAAGCCCCTGTGTTGTATACTTTAATTTGAATTCATATATTAGCCTAATCACATAATTGGTGACATTCTAACCTTACTTTTTTTACCCCCCGGATTTAGGTGCGAAGCGGATCCAGCTGCATTAGCAAAATACGTGCTGGCGCTTATTAAAAAAGATAAAGGAGAAGAAGAACTGCGTAAAAGTATGATTATGCAATTAGATGTTTTTCTTGAAGGAGGTAAGAATCTAATTTTCTGTTTGTATGTATCAATCATTTGATAAATTTTTATTATAGAAACCGAAAATTTTGTGCATCTAGTCTTTGATGCTCTTGCTACTAAAGAGTATATCAACAATCCTGTGATACCTAATACAAATCCTCCAAATCCCAATACAAAAACTGCTAAAGATGCCACAAAAGAAAATAAAGTTATAGTACCACCAAATGAACTGCCAAATCTGAATGAAATTGTAAATGGAGGTGCTAAAAAAGAGGCAGAAATTAAGAAGGATAGAGAAGTTAGAAAGAATTCAGATGCAGTAAGTTTTTATTTGAAACTGTATGGTTAAAATTTAGGTATTCTAAGCTGTATATGTGGATGTGTAATAATTAGTCAGTTTTAAGAGGTTCTTGTTTTCTGTAAATGTTGAGTATGTCTTCAAGTTTTAATGCCCCTTTGATTGTCTTTATTAGTTTTGAAAAAAAATTCACATAAGCAAATGCCCAACTAGAATTTGGAAAAAAGTTAAATGTTAAGGAATTAAAATTACCTTTTTTAAAATAACCAACAGAAAAGCTTAACCCTCCATTGCTTGTACTCCATTTTTTATTAAAATTTTGATATATTATCTTAATTAAATTATTTATAATCATCCTTATAAATGTTTGTCACAATGGAAAAAAAATTGGAGTTATACAAACAGATATCTTATTTTTCATAAACACATCTTGACCATGAATCCTCTGTGACTGAGAGTTTGTTTAACTAGAATAAGTTTATTTCACAAATGAAAAACAAATAGGAACAAAACTTATTATTATTACTAAAACAATGACAACAAATCAAAGTAGTTGTAGAGGTACGTTCCTTGCAAATAGGATTTTGGTAATTGGAGCAGTAATGCTGAGTGAATCTGTTTTTCTTATTTATTATAAAAATTCTTTAGAGATTTAGCATGAAGAATGTTCCAGAATTGATTAAAGCATATATTTTTATGCTGTTTTTGGCTGGCTTATTGTCATTCTACTATATAAATCGGCATCTACCATGAAATGGCTCCAAATTTCATCAATTGTTACATAGAATCCAGGAGTATAGGTTCTTTTATAATTTTTCACAAATATCTCGTCATCCTCCGTAGTCATATCGTCCTGATTTGGGTAACTGCGTCACGATCTTCTATTAGTCGAAATCCTCGTATAGTTCTATCGTTATTTTTCGCCGGTCCTGGGTGTTTGTGTGTATCTACCTGTTAGTCTAGTTTTGCATTAGGCATGCTATTTTAATTGGTGTGAGTTTTTGGTTTATGTCAAATGAGATATTAAACACTATTTAAATTATTACTTTTAATTATTAGACGCACTGCACGACTGCAAGATGGCTCACTGTTCAATATCAAATTCTGAGATATTAAGAAATCTCACCATCGTTCAACGGCAACGCTCATACAGCATACATTCATCCTACTTGATTTTGTTTAACTTAACACATCCACCGACACGCACACTGAAACAGCGACCAAAGTCACTGTTTAAAGAAACGGTGATTTGCAAGGGAACGGTATACCGGTGACCTAAAAATCACTGGTACGCTCAGGGCTAATATGAACATACGAGAGGGTGCCCCCGCTGCCCAAAACAAACCCAACATTTTTTAAAAATTACGTTTTTAATTTTTAAACATATATCTGCAATCCCCTTTGAAGTACTCTCTACAGCGCCTACGCTGTTTTTTCTTCACTTCAGTAATGTCGGTAAAAAGCTTTCGTTTCATGATACGTCACCTGTAATGACTATGAAAAAAATGATTTTGGAACTCTTCTTTCAAAGCAAAGCATATTTTCACACGACGTTGTTTTTGTTCAGCAGTCAGCAGTCGACCCACGAATTTGGCAGCCACCCTTTTCATCCCCAAATCTTTCATTGAAATTCGTTGCACTGAACTCCAAGTCACTCCAGACAGCTCTACAGATTCTTCAATAATCCGCCGTCGATATTACAGGAAGATTTCGCGATTTTTAAAAATAATTTCATTGGACCGGTCCGTGGACGGACGACCAGTGCGAGGTTTGTTCTCAATTGAAGTTTTACTGTTAAAATGAGAAAACAACTCAAACACATGAGTTTTCCCAATAGCGTCATCCTGATAGGCCGTTTTTAACATTTCAAGAGTTTTGTGTCAATTTTTTCGAGCAAGAAGTAAAATTTTATGGCGCACGCTGTTTACGAGAATTAGCCATTGCCAAAACGGCGAGCAAACAAAACAACGTCACTAAGAAATTCACACATACCGAACGGAATCATCTTTAGCGACGACGCTTGCCTTACTGTCTCCTGACTCGCGAATGCTCTATACGCCCCTAGCGGCAGAACGCTGTACTTCAAAAACTGCCCACAACAACATCAGTTCGGTTTCTTTTGAGTATACTTACAACGTTTTTTCATTTTGTAATGAAGTATAGCAATATTGAGAGTGGAATTTGGAGTTTTTAAATTTTACTTGCCATTTCAAATACTAGCTAGAGTAATATTATACATACACATGTCCCATCAGTGGTGCCGTTCAAATGTCCTTGAGAGAGTAAATGTGGAAAATATAAAGTCTGCCACTCTCCGACTCTTAGACTAATAACCATTGTCTCAAATAAATATGCTGCAGTAAAAAAACTGAAATAGTTTGTTTAAATTTTAAAAAGTGTTCTTCAACAAGGCTATTTCTTAATATAATTTGTAAAGAACAACTGAGTTCTATATTCAAAAAATTATATATTTTTTCAGGAAAGAGAGGATAAACCCGTAAGAAGAAGATCTCCAATCCGCCACAGGTCGACGTCTCGAAATCGGACCCGATCTCGATCTAGGTCTTGGGATAGAACGAAACGCTCCAGATCGCGAGAAAAGTCTCGCGAGCGTCTCGATCGTGAAAGAGAGCAACACAGGGTGGACAGAGATAAAAGAGACAGACCGAGAATTTGGAGAAATAAATCTCCGCCGAGGCGTTATGATAGGAGGAGAGCTTCACGAACACCTTCACCTGTCAGAGTGAGATCGAGGTCCAGGAGTCCTAGGCATTCACACAGAAACAGGTAAGTCATTTATGAAGGATATGATACTGTCTAATATTTCAATCACACTGATTTATGCCATTTTTTCAAAAACAGGTATTTATTTAATGTGTATGTTTCATCATATTCTTTTTCTTCATATATTGCTATCTTACACTGAGGTTATTTGTTATTTTTTATGTGTGAAAAAAATCGAATGACCTGTTTCATGTTGATGTTGGGTCACAGCAAATTCTGTAAGAAGAATCATTTCTCAAAACAAACTTTGTGTTCACTTATACATGTTTTTATAGATTGACCTGTTTCACCAACATATACTAAGCATAGATTATGTAATGGAAGTTATATTTTTTTGATCATTCTTGGGAGATAATAATTGTACACTTTGGGTATTGGTTTGATGACCGTTTGTTACTTGCTGGTTAAGGAGTTACAAGACATATCTGTGATCTTAATAGACAGTGTCAGGGGCGTACCTAGCTTTTGGTTTAGGGAGGGGCAAAGCAGAAGAAATTGCACTAGATAGGGGCAAATTTGAAAATGTTCTCGGTACGCCCATGTACAGGGTGTAATGTATTGCTGTGCAGATATTTTGGTGTGTAATAGGATCGATCATTTGTTATAAATTTAAAAATTCTTGGCAGATGTCAAACAGTTTGCTTTATGAGAAAACAATGTTGGATATTGTCAACTAAAGTAAGCATTTAAGTGCATATTTAACCGTTTATTTATAAAACATTAACAAATTTATCAACTGAATAGAGCAGTAATAAATTTCTCCACCATTCCTATTAAAACAGTACATTTAAGCCATATTTATTTAATCATTTCCAATTGCTTTCGTTTGTATCAAAGTAAAAATAGAAGTAAACATGCGGTAAGTTGTGTATTGAAAAACCGTAGTGATACATTTTGATGTGGTTTGACTTAGCCGATGAAAGTTAATTTCATTTAAATATTGAATCAAACAGCTGGGTGTTGGGCTTTTTTATGTGTGTAGTGTTATTGTTTATGTATTGTAGATCAACTTTCAATATTATAATTTTTCGTGAACATTCGTATTCGTCTGTTTTGTTTTTTGCAATATGCTTGTTTTACAAAACGTTATCGTTCTCCTTTTAGAAAATTTTCACTTTTAAGTACCTATATTTTCGTACCGTACACGTACAAGGGTGCCAGATGTATTGAAATTTCAAAAAACTTAATATTTAACTATATATATATAAGATATACATCGTTGTTAAGGGTTCATTTAATACTGACTAGTACTATCACCTTCCAAAATATCTTAACTACATTATGTTATATATATGAAAATATGTCACAGATTTTCTTAACTTTGCTTTATCACAAGAGAACTTTGGTGATCGGAATTGTATTAAAATTATCTCTTTATTATAGCCCTTGGTTTGAATACTAGTCTCTATTCCAGATAACTGTTACTTAAAATGTTAATATGAGAACCAGAGAGTTTAAGACTATTTCTCACTTATTTGAACGCGGTTTAAAAATGGTTTTTGAAGAATGCTTTTACCAGATGACCCTGGTCTGAGGTAAATACAATTGATACCTTAACATATGGGGGCGTCTATCTGTGTCTATAAAAATATATGAATAAAGTAGTTTTGACCAAATCTGGTAAACCACGGTCTCAGTAAGATTGTTATAACACATCCTCAGTGAACTACTATTATGTATTATAATAAATTAATTCCTTATTGTTCATCTTTACCATATTTGTACTTCTTGTCCTCATGTGTTAAATACCAACTATCTTATATACTACTATCAGTGTCTTCAGGATTATAAAACATTAATTTTATTTGTTACACATCATTTCCAAACAGTGGAAGTATATGAAGCATACTTTTTTCTGCAGGTACAGGGTAAGAGCCTCAGCAAGTCGCAGTCGATCCAGGTCGCTAGAGAAAAGGGATCGCAGAGATTCCCTGAAAGACAAAGAACCTACATCTAAACCTGGAACTCCGACGCAAGACTCGAATCATGGAGATATGGATGTGAGACTGAACAGTACAACACCAAATAACCAGAACGCTTTACAAAGCAATAAGAAGAGGTGCAGAGATTTTGATGAGAAAGGTAAGTTATTCAATACAAAAACGTGTAAACAAAATAATACAAAATTTTTGTCTTTAGGTTATTGCATGCGCGGTGAGATGTGTCCCTTTGATCACGGCATCGATCCGGTCGTCTTGGAGGATGCCGCACTCACCCGAGTCCTCTCTTACAATCCGGACGGTACACCCACAGTTGTAGCTCCTGGTGTTTTGTCAGGACCTATGTTAGCTCCACCAGGACACCCGGCTTTGATGGCGCAACGTATGGCGGTTCCACTAACTGATAACACGTACAATCCTCAAGCGCCTCACATGTGGAGGGACGGACCGAGGTTCCGAGGTCCCAGACCGCCTGTAGGTATCCAAAGGGTATGTAAAACCAACGAACTTCATAATTAAAGTCTTCATACTCTAAGATACCATCTCGTGTTTACTACGTTACTCTTTTTAACCGACTTTTTATTTAAATTTTTGCTTAAAATTAATACCTTTCTGCCTGGTTGCCTATCTTATATTTATCTTAATACCTTTTAAAACTGTTTTAAATTTAAAATTTACACTGTTATTTCCCACGCAGAGCCGATATATTTTATCTCATATATGATTTGCTTAATTTTAATATAAATATTTATTTAATTTTCTAATTTAACCCCCAAAATCAAGATTTGTGCTTTATTATACCAATAAATTATCAGTGAAGCCCTATATAATTTTTGTCTGAATTTTAGGTTCAGTAGTTTGAAAGATAAAGGGGAAATTGGGTCAAATTTTAAATAATAACAAATTAAAAATACAAATAAAATATGTTTGTATATATTTATGATGATTTCTTTCATTTGTTACATTACTTTACGGGTGCATTTAAAAAAAAAACAAAATTTTATTTTCCATTTAAGTATATAAATTACTTTTAAAATTTCTGTTTTACTTGTTTTAATGGGTATAATTTTGTATATTTTTTTGAATAACTTTGAACAAATTGTTCCAATTGATATATTACATATTGATATATTCTTTATTTAATTCTTTAATTTGGCCGAAACTTAATATCAGGGTTTACTCCTTAGTTTTCTTGTAAAGTTCAAGTGAAGCCCTATATTTTTATTTTATTTTTCGAAATTTTAGGGGGTGTAGTTTCTGAGATAAAGGGGAATAAGTAATATTTTTATATTTTTGTTAATATCTTTTAGGCAAATGATTTTAAATATATTATTTGCTATATTTACATGATGCATTTGAAAAAAATATATTTTCCAGTTAATTCTATAATTTGGCCCCAAAATCAATATTGGGTTTTACCTTTCCTATAATGTTCAAAGGAAGTTCTATACGCCTATTTTTTAATGTAGGTTGTATGGTTTCGGAAGTAAAGGAGGCAATGGGTATTTTTTAATTTATTAATGTCTTTTAAATAAATGATTTTAAAAATATGTAAGAAGCATATTTGTATTCCCTATAATTAGCCCTTTCATTTGATATATTGCATGATACATTTAAAAAAGTTTAATTTTTGATTTTCCGTTTAATTCTGTAATTTGCTCCCCAAAATTAATATTAGGGGTTTTTCCTTATTTTTTGCTGAGAAAATCATTATGAGAAATAATAGAACTGTAAAAATACCCTTTGTACTTGCTACTTTTTTGATTTGATCCAAATTTTGCATGTTTTTGGGTTGTTCTTCATCTATTTCTCAAATCCATGGTAAAAATTGGGTACTTCTATTAAAAAAACTGTCGGAAAAGGTATTTTTCTGTCAAAATCGTGGGCGCCTTGATGGCCCATGTGAAACTCTTTAACTTTTATGTGAAACTTTTTAAAATAATGATGAAATCCAGTTTGGTTTACACCTTGATGATAAAAACTTAGAGTTGTTGAACCGGCGTTGAGTATTTAAAATAAAGGTTTGGTGTTAGGGTGCAAAACTGTGTTTTTTTCAAATCCAGTTTTACTCAATGATGAAATCCTGCCATTGAGATCTGTCAAATGGGTATAAGCCATCTGTTGAGCAAGGTATTACAATGAGGGAAAATTTATCAAGATGATTGTGTCTGCAAC
This sequence comes from Octodonta nipae, assembly GCA_034190945.1. Classification (NCBI taxonomy): domain Eukaryota; kingdom Metazoa; phylum Arthropoda; class Insecta; order Coleoptera; family Chrysomelidae; genus Octodonta; species Octodonta nipae. The sequence continues at coordinate 109,770,548 of CM067221.1, read as the reverse complement.
AATGATTATTAATATAAATGGACCCGGCACTCTCATATACGACCAAAGGAAAAATGGATTGAAACATGAAATAAAAATAGAAAGAGACACAGATATATTTGTTTACAAATATTCCGGGTCCAACAGTAGCGTCCAAACTACATTTAATCGAAAGTCATGCTATTCAGATTCAAAATAATAGAACTATGTATCTAATCCACAAATATAAATATATTAAAATCCATTAAAAAATGTACACAATAACAAAAACAATTAGTTGCTTAATTACTAATATGTAATAGTAATTACCAAAACATTTATTTCTTCACGTAAAATGTAGTTTTATTTACTGCTTAAATGACCTTTTGTAAAACTCAGTTAACACGTTTATGACCTGACACCGGTAAGAAGATAATTCGTCAAACGAATATGCCATTTTCCTGCATGTAAAACACTGAAATAACACTTTATTATTGTTTTTTTTTTACAATTATACAAAATGATCACTGATTTCAAAAAAGTTTCAACCCCAAAACCGTTTAGAAATTATCAATTATCAAGTTAACCTCAAATCAATATGTAAATAAACAAACTTGCGGTATTGCCTTCTGGACATATACGGCGTAAATATCGCCGTTCGGGCGTTCAGTCAATGCGTACATATACCTAGATTTATGTCATAGTGGTTACAATGGAAAGAAGTTTGGCATTGTTTTCTATTTTCCGGCAAAAATCTTTCAACCCGTTTTTAATGTAAACAGGCTGGTCCATTTATATTAGTAGTCATTGGTCTGCAACTATTTCCCGGCTTGCTAAATCCAAAAAACAGTTAGTTTGTGTTGTAAAAGCTTGTGATAGCGCATCTAGTGAAGGCGTGAATGTACGTTTTCATTACTTTCCCATAAAAACGAATCGTTTTGTTTGCACCAAAAATTTATTTGGACAAACGGAACAAAAAGATGAATTAGAAGTTTTGTTCTTCTTTTTCCCCATATAACTTCTTTGTTTACCCAATATAACTTTTAAAGAACAAAATGTTTTGGTAACAATAATGGGATCGATTGATGACTACTGAGATTAAATCACTGATTACTGGAAAGACTTAGTTTTAAAGACATGTTTACGAATATTTGAAGGTTAGGAACTTACCTATTACAATACAACAATGTGGTAATGGTATGTTTACACTGTTCGCCTAACGCAACCTTACATAAGAATTGAACAGATAAAATTTCACCACTTAATGTAAATCTACCATTAATTTTTCAAGAGTATTTTCTTTCATCTTCGATGTTTTGAGGTAATACGCTAAACTAACTACATCTGACTGCTCATTTTTATCTTTATTTTCACCGCATTTTATAATATGACTGGATTTGAGAATCCCTTCAGCTTCAACAAAGTTCCTTTGTTTAGGGTTTGTACCAGTATACGAGGGCTGCCTTTTATATTTCGGGATTCGAGAACAAGAACAAATATTAATCATCGAAAATCGCTTTATTGTTTTTCAAAATATTCCCTATGACGATCTATACACTTTTACATGTGTCTGAACCAATTGTCGAAGCACTTTTTCCACTCTGATTGAGGTATCTCCAAAACATGCATTCTAAACGCAGCAACCGCTTCTTCAGGTGTCGAAAAATGTTGACTTCTCAGTTTGTTTTTTACGTACGGGAATAAAAAGAAGTCATTTGGTGACAAGTCAGGACTATACGGCGGATGACTCATCAAATCGTTGTTTTGAGGGGTCAAAAATGCAGTTGTTTGAGCCGATGTGTGAGAGCTCGCATTGTCGTGGTGAACAGTGATCCGTCTTCGGCGGTTGGTTTTCCTCATTTCTTGGAAGAGAACTGGCAAACAAATGGTTGTGTACTACTCAGAATTGACTGTTCTGCGTTGTTCTAGTGGTACGGTTGCGACATGTCCAGTTTTTCCGAAAAAACAGGCGATCATTTGCTTGGAAGTGCTTCGTGCGCGAACAACTTTTGTTGGATTCGGTTCATCTTGAAACACTCATACAGTCGACTGCTGTTTACTTTCGGGCTCATACGATAAATCCACGATTCATCACCTGTCACTATGTCATAAACGTATCGTATTTTTTGAGCTTTTCTTTCGACCAATCGACACGAGCCTTTTTTTGAACGGTTGACAAATTGTGTGGGATCCAACGCGAACAATTTTTTTTGACATTCAAATGTTTATGCAATATTGAATGTATGCTGGTCCCACTAATGTTTAAGGTTGACTCAATCTCACGATAGGTCACATGACGATCTTGCAATATCAGTTCGCGCACAGCATCAATGGTTTCTTGAACAACAACTGTTTTTGGACGACCTTCACGAAATTCGTCTTGGAGTTACCTACGACCTCGATTGAATTCACCATACCATCGATAAACAGGTCCTTGATGGAGTTTCATCGCCAAAAAATTAAATTAAGTTCATCCAAGCACTCTTGCTGCCTTAATCCACGTCGAAAGTTGTAAAAAATAATCGCATGAATATGTTCACGATTTAATTCCATTTTTTGGTCGAAATGAATCCTTTAAGTAACTGTAAACAACACATAGCGCTCGTATGTCAAGATGTTCTGAGTACATATAACCTCAAAAATGTCAAACTTTACGATAGAGCTGTCAGTTGTCAGATTGCAACACTAGGGTTGTCCAATCCCGAAATATAAAAGGCAGCCCTCGTATTCCACGTACATTTATAATTATTTTTCAGTTGGAAATCCATACAATTGCACGCAAAAATATAGCCAGTGCTTAAAAATTTTACCCTAAGTCGGCCATGTTTTTGAGGTCCCTCCTATTTGACAAATCCCAAAATCAGAAAATAGTTATTGATCGGAAACGGTGTCTGTTTTCATTTTTATTGTGTTCATCAATAAAAATAAATTATTTTAACACCTAAATCTCCTGATGATAGATTGTTATCAAAATTAATTACTTATGGTTATGTCAAAGGCGGGGGAATATGTTACGGACGCAAAATTAAGTTTAGTTTCTTTTAACAAATTGTAAATCCATTTAACGTTTTTTATTTATAGGTGCCACCTCTAGGAGCCTTCCCTCCTCAACCGAACATGAACAGGGAACTAATACCCGTCCCAGTGTTGGACAACAAACAGCCGGAAGGTTACAACCCTGTCTACAACCAGCCGACGAGCTTCATCAACAACATGGACCATGAGAACATGTATAAAAAGAAAAACTTCGACTTTAATCGATTGGGTCCCAGATCGAAGAATCCTCAAAATTGCTCCCTGGAATTGAAGAAAGTCCCGCAGGGCATGAACAGCATAACGCACTTGAACAATCACTTTTCGAAATTCGGTAAAATCGTCAACATTCAAGTGCAATACGAGGGAGATCCGGAGGCTGCCATTATAACGTTTTCTAGTCACGCTGAAGCCAATGCCGCTTACCGGAGCACTGAGGCTGTGTTGAACAATAGATTTATCAAAGTCTTTTGGCACAATACAAACAATGAAGGTAAGAAATTTTACTTGCAATTCTAACCATTACCACAGTAGATATGTTGAAAGTAGTCTTAAGCATAATCTCCGGGGAAGTTGTTTTTTTCATTTGCAAAAAAGTACACCGGTGTTTCATTGGTTTTTCTTCAAGAAGGCATACATCATAACACATAAAAACTGTTGTTAACAAGTTTTTATTCCTTACTTATTTGGGGTGTTGAAAGTTGCAAAATCGCAATTTTTTCAGTGTTTGTAATTTTTCATCAACCCAATAAAAGGATTCAGAGTCAAAAGCTACTAAATGTGGTTTACCTAGCCGAATGGATAAATAGTTATCGAGTTATTTGGAAAAAACTGTAGAAATGCGCATTTCTCAATTGTTATTGTTTAAAAAACGTTTAAACTCTGAAACTAGGCTGGTTTCATTTTTACAAGGCAAATAATTGGTAAGAACTCACCTTCATGATTTCGCAATTACGATTTTATTTCCGGGCCGTTTTATTTTACGTGAAGTGTACAATGCTCCCATTTCGCGCCAAATATTTTTTCAACAATCCATGATAAATTAATTTTCTTTTAATTTTATATTATTTTATGTAAATTCAATTTGAAAGCCTGCATTTTAATGTTGGGAGTCAATTAAAATTTACTGGAGGCATGAAACCGCTTCCGCTAATTTTGCTAATAATAATAATCACATAAAATCATATGACAACGTAATACAGTGAAAGTACAAAAAAAAATTAAATGCCGAGCATTATAATATAAAAATGGAGGTATGGTACAGAACACAAGATAGTATTAGCTTGTGTAAATAAATATATATTTCAGCAAAGAACAAAGAATTCATAACATGAAATTCTAATACAGAAAAAGTACAAAAAGGAAAAGTCCTCAGATCATGAGATTTGAATTTGGCTCGACACGAATAAGTTTTTTCACAACATGTACGAGGGGTATTAGTAAAATAAGGTTCCCTATGCCGCCGAGATAGAATGCGATGTGCTGGGAGAAATCTGGCAACACTGTTTTACTCATCAGCTGCCCCTCTCTATATCCATACCACTCGCGCCTCTCTACTTCTAACAGTGCCGGCCTAGCTGTATTGGAAGATGGAGCTCCCTATCGCTGTTACCGCTAGATGCGAAATTCGTGCTTTTGATTGACTTTTTGCCTCATGGAACAACAGTAAACTCTGACAGATATTGCGACACATTAAGAAAACTGAGACGCGCGTTTCAGAACAGCTGGAGAGAAAGATTGTCCAGTGGTGTGAGGCTTCTCCATGACAACGCTCGACCTCATGTCTCACGTCAAACTCAAGAACTGCTGACAAATTTTGGCAGGACTATTGTGCCCCATCCCCCCTACAGCCTGGACCTAGCCCCAAGTGATTACCACTTATTCCTAAAATTACAGGAACACTTCGGTGGCCTACGCTTCAGTACCGATGATGAAGTCAAGAAAGAGGTTATTTGATTCCTCAAAGGATTGGCGGCAGAATTCTACAACATGGGGATAGAAAAGTTGGAGAATCGTCTGCAAAAGTGTGTATACAGAAACGGCGATTATGTGGGAAAATAGCGTAAGTTTTAAGCTTTCAGTTGATCTATAACACTAAGTAAAAATATATAGCCGTCTATTTTAAAAAATCATGGGAACCTTATTTTACTAATACCCCTCGTATATTAGCAAATTGATAAAAACTAACATGAATTTCAACATTTATATTGTTGTGTATTAATTATTGTGGCCAATATTTTGTTACAATCACTTAAATAAAAATAATGTATACTTACAAATGTACAAGAAAGCTACATATCCGAAACATATTTTAAATAACGTCAGTTCCATGAAGTTAGGGGAATTAATGGCTCCCCTCAAATACACTTTTTTCGAACCGGAGCGTCAAAAAAATACAGACTTTCAAACTCAATTTGTATACAGTAAAACAAAACCAAAAAAAAATCGATGAACGAATTTACTTAAAGATTTGATAACTATGTTCTTTCGTGTGGTTGTAAAATTAATTTGCTGTGAAATAGGAGCATTGTAATTTTCACATAAATTAATACACCCTCAATAGAAAATTACATTTGCAAGAAAACCTTCAAAGTCATGAATTTATAATTCTGATCAGTTATTTACCTCATAAAATTGGAACTTTTGCCAAGTTTTAGAGTTCTAACGTATTTTAAACAAAAACTATGAGCTTCTTCTTCTTCTTTCAAGGTTGGCTTATCAGCCGGTTGTGGTCTTGGTCTTGAAGTGTTTTTAAGTAAACTAGCTGTCGCCCAGTGGTCGAAATTCGACAAATTGTGTCAATATCTCTGACAGGTTAAGTAATCTGAAAATTTTATCTTGACATTCAATCCTAGGACTTTAGGGAGAACAGCAATTACACGGAACGGATCCAGATTCGGAACCTCTGTGTGATAGTTTCCTCGAAAATCCTAGATGTCGGTCTTACATCTGGCTTCTACAAATAAGTAACAAATTTTTTTTTCAGATATAATTCATAGGACTTTATTTGTGTTCAAATTCGTAATTCTTAATTTAATATGACAACAATTCAACCGCTAATGAGCTACCCTACATATTTATTTTTTCTAACCTGTCTGTATAGCTATAATTGCACTCAATTCTCTAACATTTATTAAAATCCTCATTATAATAATTCCATCCCATTATATATTTCCACCACCCTGTATATGCAATTGCTCATGAACCACGCATAATATTTTTTGACATTATTGAACCACCCGGTAAACCATTCTGTATTTGCCATTGCCTATGAGCCACCGTATTTACTCTTTTTGTTTATGAAATTCTTAACTATCTTCTGTAACTATAATTCTACTCCGACCTATATTTCAATCATCATATATATGGAACTCTTCGTGGGCTACTCTATAAATCATTTCCTTTTCTAACATTTTTTATCATCATCCTGTATATCTATAATTCCTCTCACCCCATATTTCATCTTCCCTATATATACAACTGCTTATGGGTTACGAAATGTTGCATTTCCATTTCCGCTTCCCTTTATATGCATCTCTGTATAATATTTTTTGCACCACCTTGTATAACTGTAATTCTACTGCACCTTCTATTCCAAGAACCCTGTAAATTCAACCGTTAATGGGCTTCCCTATATAATTATTTTATTAGTTATAATTAGACTCTACTCTATATTTTAAACTCCCTATATATGCAACTGCTTATATGCAACCCACGAAAAAAATGATTTCTAACATATCTGGAATCTCCCTGTATAATTATAAATACAACGATTAATTTACCACTAAACAATAACAACGCTTGCATGCCAGTTCCAGAAGTACATGCTCTAAGTATATAACAGCATTGATCCCTCTATTTATAATTACTCAATGTTTTGAGTCTGGCGGCGGCGGCACATTCAATTATTTGGCGTTGACATTATCGACGTAAATAATGAGTTTTTATTATATTTTCTTTAATGAGTGAACCAATATTATAAATTAATATTAGCGTTCTGCACTGAAGGTTGTCAGTAGCTACTAAACAAAACAAAAATGAAGAAAATCGGTTGAGAGACAGAGGAGAAAATGGTACCTAACCGTTTTGTCTTTGTCTATTTATATATAGATAATTGTATCATACATGTTAACCTCTTTCAATGTCTCGCGATGGGTAAAATAAATATTTCGGGTTACTATGTGCTATTACTTTTATGTTTTTTTGTTGTCAATTGACAACGAAGTCAGAATAGACTTTGAAACGTTTGGTATTCATGCAATATACGTAGTTTTATTTCTATTGTGGTGTTATTACCCAAAAAAACATAAAAGTAATCAAGAATATGCCACAAACAACGTTTAGAAGACTACTATGTGCTATCTTCTGTATATGTTTTTCGGGATACTGTTTGCTTACTCAATATAGTAAAATCTAGCCATTACAGAAAACTGATCAATTCAGATCACTTAAAGTCCATTTAGTATTTAATCCAGAATGAAAATATTGTGAAAAACTGATTCTTGAAATAAAAATTTAATGCTATTCTTCACTATTCCTTGTTTAATTTAATGATTATTTGGATATTTAACATTACACTGTACAAGGCGAGGCAACCTTGGACCCTCGGCTATTTCACTAAACTACACAAATAAATCACTACCTGGGCGTTTTTATCACTTTTAAAGCGTCCCTGGGGCCTATATAGAGCTTGAGGTTTTTAAAATAGAAAGTAGAGGGAATTCACGGTAACTATATAATAACTATACTGCTTTCCTTAAACCTAACACGCACACACACACACACACATGCGGCCGCCTCGCCATCTTGACCGGAGGTCCAAAACTATGAGCGATTTAAAAATTGCCATTTTTACTGTTTTTGCAAATAACTATTTATCCAATCGGCTATATATGCATATAATTTAGTAGCTATTGAAAAAAAACTGCCAAAATTGTAATTAAGGATTAAAATGTGTTGTTGTTTGTATTATGCTATATACCTTCTTCAAAAAAATAGGCTTAAATAGTTCTCTAGTCCAAAAAGGAGTAAACTCATTTGAAGAAAATTTTGCAACTGTTTGACCCCTTGTCCCTTTTCTTTGTCACTTTTCTGCTGTCATTTCCTTCACTCTTCGTGGTTGCTTTGGCTTCTCTTCTTTCTTCTTTTTCTTCTTGATCTCAATTTCCTTGTCACTGTTTCTTGCTTTTCCTACTCCATGTCACCATTTCATCCCATTCTTTTCCTCCCCCTTTTCCTTAAATCTGGTTCTCTGTTTTCATTATTAGTTCTCCTATCCTACCCCATTTCCTCTTTTCTTTTCACATTCTTCTATTGTTTTCTGACAATGAAACTGAAATAATCTGCTTCTTTGATATGCATTAGTTCTTTTGTCGAAATTTTGAATTACCTGCCGATGCCTTATTCTTCAGATCGTTTATTGTTCACGGATTGTAAAGACTCAGAAAATGATTGTTTTTGAAAGCTATTTATCGTTTGCTTTTCTCTACAGGTAAACAGGAAAACGTACCCCCAGCACCACGGTCGATAAAAGATCGCCTGGGCGGCACCCAAAATATCGTAGCGCCAAATACTAATAAAGTTTTAAATTTAGTACAGCCGAGAGTAAATGATAACGGCATAACTGAAAATCCGGAAAACGAGGAAGAGAAAGCCAAAGCTGCCGCCATCGCCAAAGAGGAAAACAAAGTCCAAGCCACTGAAGCCATAAAAAAGAATCAAGAACTGTTAGCGGCGCACGTGAAAGTGAAGAAGAATCAGGACGTTCAAAGGAAGAACGTTTTGAAAATCGCCAACGATTTGAGAAAGAAGAAACAGGAATTGTTAGACAGACAATTGTCGCAGCAGAAAATACTGATTGAAAAGATGGAGAAACGTAAGTGACTTAATGAAATTTGTAATTTTACAGGTTCTTTATTTTTTTTTTGTTGTAGTGCCCCCAGGACCGCAAAGAGACCTCATCAAAGACACCATCAAGAAAACACAAGAGGCTATAGAAACCATCAAGAAAGACCTTGAAGTTGCTGCTTTGACGGCAAAAGTTCAACCGAAGATCAAGACGAAAGAAGAAGCCCAAAGGGAATTGTTAGACACGGAATTGGATTTGATAACCAAACAACAGGAAGGTGCTGATACTTCGGAAATACAAAAGAAGCTGATTGAATTGCGAGCTAAGGTCGCAGTCAGTAGGGGTCGCGGAAGGGGTGCGCGAAGATACTCGCCAGTGGTTAGCAGACATTTGCTATCCAAAAATAATCTCAGTAAGTACTAAGAATAACAGATCAGTCATATTTTCAAGCTATTTTCGTGTGTATGATAAGTTTATTGTGTTTATATTAATTTTAGAACCAAAAGGTTTACTGAAGACTGTTAATAAACCATCTACACTGTCCCTGACTGCTGGCGCTGCTGTCCCCTCTACAACTTCAGGATCACCCTCGTTCCAAAAACACACAGTTGTTGATCATAGACCCACAAAACTGTTGGTATCTGGCTATGAAACTGATGAACAAGACAGCGTTCTGAGTCATTTTAAGGTAAGAATGAGATGTAATATGATTAGTGAATTGATAAAGTAGTTAAGTGTAGTCCTCGCAGTTGAAATAATCAGTAGATTCCAGGGTTGGAAAAGGTCAAATAAATACAGAACTTGTACTTTTTATTATTTGATTGCACTATCAAACAAAAAAAGTTGGCCATCACGGGATTCCCGGTAGATGTGAAACATTCAAATTAATACAAGAACTTTTAATTATAAAAGTCAATAAAGAAAATTTGGAGTAAAATAATGAAGGAAGAGTATAATTTCGTTAATGAAATTAATATATTTTTCTTTATTATTTTAATTATAAAATAATTACAGAAACACAGTATTCTTTGAAAACAGTAATATTCTAAAGTAAAACTATAAACCGTGCATACAAGAGGTGAACAGGTTAAGTATATTATAGTTCGATAGAAATAGTACGCAGCTTATACAGCGAAGCATCGAAGCGTTTTCTATACGCGGATACACACATACAAGGGAGTCGTGATCGATGACATCAGAGCGTCATGCCGTTTGCGTGACGGGAAACCAGCTGATTTTCCGGTGAATTTTTGTACGCTGAACACCAGCCTGTGGACAATTTTGCTCCAGCACCTTCGGTCTTAAGCAAATTGCTGAATAATCTTACATTTTGGTTTTCCTGGAGATTTTTTTTGTGGTGTTGTTAGTGTTCCATATCTGGTTTAATGGAACATGCATTAGTACTCATCGCAGTCACATCAGCTTTTTTCTTTTGTCCATTTCTGAACATATGCCTCCTTTATTCTTTGCCATTTGCCTCAATTATTGAATCGAAATAATCAAAAATTAGACTTTGTTCTGAGAGGTCGTTCCGACACTTCTTTCACCTTGAATTCCTCATACATCTGTGTAAGAAACAGAGACCAGCTAATATATTAAGAGCCTTTTCTTTGTTTATAGAAAATCAATAAATTGTAGTAAATAAAACCAGCATAGCATCCACTTAATATATAATACCAGCACAAAATTTGCTTTTTGTTGTAATAAAAAAGTCTCAGACACATTTACGATTTGAAGGTGGACCGACTCATATCGAAAGCTGAAAAATTAACGAGGATTTCATTTAACAGCCACCGATGGCGCCACGATAACAAAAATATTTAATAATTATAGTTTAAAAAAACTAAAAAAATACATTTACCAGCAAACCGAACTAAAAAGCAGAAATAAATTTTTAATTATGAACAGTTTATATTACAGCAGTACAAAGTCCAATAATCAATCATGATTAATTACCTCAAAATAAAAATATAATAAAATTTAAGTTATGAACAGAATAATTCGATTCAGAGTAAAAAGCGTGGGGGCATTTCACTATATTTGCATAACTCTCCTCTTATAAATAGTTGCCAATAGAATAATTGTAAAATTTAATATTTCAAGCACCCCACGCTTCTTTACTCTGAATCGGATTATTATGTTAATAACTTAAATTTTAGTAAATTTTTATTTTGAGGTAATTAATTATGATTGATTTTTCGACTTTCTACTGCTGTAATATAAACTGTTCATAATTAAAAATTATTTTCTGCTTTTTAGTTCAGTTTGCTATTAAAGCGTATTTTTTAGTTTTTTTAAACTGTAATTAATTATTAGTAGTCTCAAAAGCATGCCTTTAGTATTTATAATTAAAAAGTTTACTTGATGTTTGCGCAACCTTTCCATTTCATTACAGCAAGTAGTTCTACTACTGCCAACTAGATGGCAGTAGTTAATAGACGAATTTGTATTTAGGCAAGAACAGTGACAAAAAGACATCAAACGGGAAAATTCAACTTATAGAACTGTATTGTCATCGACCTTGACACGTGTGCCAATTTTCAACTTAATTGGCCTTAGTGAAAATTGCATTGAAAGTTTCCGTTACATAGATAGATACATACGTACAAATCGACCTAATAAAAGCGTATTAATAAAATGGAAAATATCGTAAGAATTAAATCCGGGTTAGTTCCTTAGATACACAAATATTATTAAAATGGTAAATAGTGCTTTCAATTTGCACAATTTTTAAAATATAACTCTAATACCTTACGCCATCTGCCGACGAGGGGTTGTTAATAGATAAAGAGAACAAAAAAGGTAACTTGATTTTAACACAACAATGAAAAATCAGAAAGACAGACTATATATACTGTTCTTGTTCTTGAAAAACTCAAACTGCTATAAAGAAAAATAAAATAAGGGATTTTTTTGCATACAGTATTTGATACAATTATGTCTGAGAAAGTAGTTTAATGACGAAAAATAGCACCAGAAAACTGGTAGTGACCTTGAATGGTACACCTGCTAGGCAGCGCCATCTAATGATTGAAGATTTAAATCCTCATTAAGGGACAGCGTTTTTGGTATTATGGGAATAGGAAGACGGTTCACCTTCTAATTTTACACTGTGGTCTCAGACCACCACAAAAAAGGACAACATTGCCAAGTTGCCATTTATATGTTGACCAAGTTCATATCGCAAAGTAAACATTTTACATTAACTCTTCTGAATATTATTTGAGTTTAGAGTGAATAATCATATTTTTAAATCCCTTAATATCGGACATTGGAGCATGTACTTCTGGAAGGCGCGTTCAATACACATTAAATACGGACCTTAGAGCTTATAATGCATATGACTTTAAGATCATCTGATCATAAAATACTTTGAAATTGAAAACAAACGAAAGGTTAGTTTCTTTGCAGGTTTGTCTCTGTTTGTGTGTCAAATTTATTGAGCACCTTGTGAATTAAGAACTTATTAACATAATTGTTATAAAACTTGTTTGAATATGTATTAGATCAAACTATATTACAATAGCAATTTTGAAGAAGAGTCTGGAGTTGCTTCGATATTAAAAATATCTACTTAAATAATGTGTCTATAATTTAATCTGTTAAAATGTTAAAATCATGTTTTCACTACCTAATAACTATCATAGTTGCCTGAAAGGTATCTGGATTTTTTCCTAATTTTAGAACGGCCTTAATTACTTTCAACAGAGTAAAGCATAAATTTACGATGTTTTCTTTTGTAGCAATACGGGGAAATATTAGACTTCGTCATAGATTCATCCCTACCCAGTATTACATTGAATTACAAAACGAGAAAAGAAGCTGAAATGGCAATGCTGAAAGGCAAACATTTTCAGGTAAGATTTTGACTTTCAATTAAATATGCTCCGTAATTTTAACTTATATGTTTCTTAGGATCGAACGTTGTCGATAACATGGAGTACAAGCAAGCACCTGACTAGACAGAGGAGTAGCACTGGATCGGTGACGACACCGACTTCCAGCAAACCCATGTTGATGAGTGAAACTGAAGAGGATCAGCTTATGGATCAGAGCTTGCTAGAAGGAGACGAAGAGGTAGGTGGAAATTGTGTGGTAAAAATTACCCCTATAAGCTGACTTGTTGTTGCAACCTTTTATTCTTGCATTTTGTTTATTTCAAGTTGAATTTTTGTACATCATTTATTTTCGAACAATAACTTATTTCAGTCTAAAATATAAGTAAAAAAACTTTTGTTTAAAAAATATTTGTTATTTCGGAATATCGTTGTGTTTTCGTACGTTCATTACTCGACCTTTTGGGAATAACCGCCACAATTGAGAGTGTAGTTCGTGCATTTCAAGGTCCATTATTATTAATAGAAATTATAGTACAATGAAACTTTAAAACTGAAATGTTACTACTAGAAAATAGTGGAGTTATTAGCATAGCTGTTTTTTAACAACTGTTATTTGGTCGACAACAATAACAACTGTTATTGTTCGCCATAAATATTAGAACTTTTGGCTCATTATTAGGTTTATGTTTAATAATCCAAATTTTAACAGGTTTATTCCTGGCAATACATTACATACATATGCGTTTATTGCAACTTAGCGCGTATCGAACAATAACGTAAGCAGCTAATCTCAACTGACAAAAAGCAGTGGATCTATTTCGACGGAGGATAATACAAATAGCAGTTAGCAGTTTGTGGTTGTCGTTCTGAAACATAACGTTTGCTGAATTGCGAACGCTCTTAACTTGATACACTGAATAGTAGTCAACGATCAAGCAGAAAAGGATTATTAAAACATCACAGTGCTGTGTTTGATACAGTAAATAAACACTGTGTATGCTATTTTTTCATTTGAATAAATTTTTGTTCAGTGTTGTCATTATTGAAAAATCTTGACAATTTGATTACAAATGAGTTAATTTATAATAATTAATTATTAATACATATTAAACTATATTCTATATATATTGAAAAAATATTTAAATGGTTTCTACAATATGAAAATATTATATTTAATTAGCTCTTTAAATGTCAATTCTTAGTATTTAATAACTATTAGTAGATATATCATGTAAGCATAATAAGATTGAATGAAGAATTCTGAACTCTGATGCAAAAACATAATTTTTTGTATTTTATCAACCAATAATCGACGATATGAGTTTTCCAGTTATTGAAAAAGAACAAAATATAATATAATAATTCATGGATTCTATGCTACAACTATCCGTCAGGAAACAATCTGTACTAGCTAATTCTAAACGTGAAGATTTCTACTTTGTTAATCTACTCACAATATGAAATTTAGCATAATTTCGGGTTTTTCCAAGAGATGGCGATGTCACTTTTGACAGTTTAATATATAACTGTTATCTGTTATTTTCAGTTGTTATATGCATATAGCAATAACAACTGCTATTTAAAAATAGCAGTCTTGCCCATCTCTACTAGAAAATCTACTATTTCTATATATAGGATTATACACAAAATTTAGAGATCGTATATAATAGTAAACTTGTTTACGGGTTAGCAGCAGGTTAGAACAAGTTTCTAAATTAGATAAAATTTGGATGTGTCCGTGATTCTAAAAACACCTTAATTTTATCGCGAAATGAATTTCGACATCCAGGAGTTTCAGGAAAATCTAGCTCACAGACACTCCAAATCGGGAGTTGTACTGTATGTAACGGTGTTTCCCTGTGATTCCTAGGATAGAAATCACAACGAAAAAATTCGTAGGTTTACTAAAACCTACTAAAGAAATTACGAGACTAATTTTTCGAGATTTTTCAATCCATTACACGCAGGACAATATATTGTTTCTAGTCGAGAACCTTCATCAGTTGCGCTCCCCTCAACTGATTGAATTCTCGAATAATTATTTTATGTATACAGTACATATCACAGGGAAATGGCGTTACACACAGTGCGATTACCGACTTAGAGTCTCTGTAAGATTTTCCTGAAATTCTTGGATGTCGGAATTCATTTCTCAATAAATTATTAAATTCAGTTATATGTGCTGTATACATAAATCATTATTCGATAATTGGATCAGTTGAGGGGAGTGCAACTGAAGAAGGTTCTCGACTAGAAACAATATATTGTCTTACGTTCAATGGATTGAAAAATATCGAAAAGTTAGTATCGTAAAACCTTAATTATCAGAACGGACCGAATGATATTTCTATGTAGATGTATAAAAGCATACTCTTTCAGTTTTTGTTTTCTGCACTTCTATCTTTATGTTCATCATTTGGTTTTTCAAAAAAATATTTTAATTTTCATATTTTTCAATGATACTTAAATACACGGTGCAGACAAGATAAGGTGCGTCTCATCTTTTAGTTTAAAATTTGTTGTTTTTGAATTGTGTTCGAAACGTTGTTTGTGGCATATTCTTTATTATTTTTATGTTTTTTGGGGCAGTAACACCACATTCGAAATAAAACGACGTATATTGAAGGAAAACCAAACGTTTCAAAGTCTATTCTGACTTCGTTGTCAATGGCTATATATTTATTGATGTAAATTGCAAAATATAAATCAAATTTTCATTTTGCAATTTACATCAATAAATATAAAGCCATTGACAACGAAGTCAGAATAGACTTTGAAACGTTTGGTTTTTCTTCAATATAAAAGTAACTTGTTGTTTTCATTTACAATGTTCATTGATACTATCTTCTCCCAAGATTTTGCAATCCAGTGAATGCAAAACAATATGTTGTTTCTAGCCAAAAACCTTCATCAATTGCACGTCCCTCTCCTTATTGAAATCTTTAATAATTATTTATGTATTTCATTCGTATTACTGAGTTTAACATTTTAACTCGATAAACATATCGGTATCTAGAATTTTCAGGAACAACGTTTACAAAGGCCCCAAATCGGAAGTTGTGCTGTGTGTGTCTTTACCCAGCGATTCTCATGATAAAAATTACATGAATGAAATTCGTTGATTTACTATACGCTGTCGTAGCAATTGTAATGCCATATTTCCCAAATTTTGGACTCCATTGAATTTTGTTTCTACTCCATAACCTTCATCAGTTGCACTTCCCCCAAAAATTTCAACCTCGGACAAATATTAATGTATTTATTACAACTGAATGTAAAATTTAAACGCGAAATTCATATCACAGAACTGTGTGAGTGTATTGCTCCGGATAGTAATGTTCCAATCTCGGCAACAATAAATTTTTACCGCTGTTACTTCCAATCATTCGTTTTATCAGAACTATGTCTAAAAAAAATTCTTTTTTTCCAGCTTGGTCCTGAAATTTCCGAAGAGGCTTTACTTCAAGATGACGAAGAAGAGGAAGAGGAAGACCGCTCCTGGAGACGGTAGTTCTTCGTTCATCGAGATTTTATTTACCTTAACTGACTCGATTATTTGTTTTATATCACTAAGTTTGCTTTTTCAGATTTCGTACTTTTACGAAACCACAATATTTAGTTGCTATATGTATTTTTGTTTTGTTGTTACTTGCTTGACTGTACAAAATAGGTTTTTTTTTTCATAACAATTATGTATACTCCATTTAATTTTAATAGGTTCCATTGAACCTATTTGAGTTTTTGTGGTATCGGATTCTGCAGGTAGTTTTTAGCGATTTCTGTTTGTATAAAAGATTTAATTAAGCTGTTAACAAAATTGTAATGTACACGATCTTAAGAAAAGAGGAGCCCTCGGTAACTGAATAACATAAAAAAATCATCAATGCTCGCAAAAAATTAAAGCGATCGCATTAAAAAAAAATATTATTACAAAAAACTTTTGAATATAATTGTATATTTTAATATATTTTGCAAAAGATTTAAGGGCACCAAAAAATGTAAATAATAAAAAAAAAACAAAAAACCCAACATACCTCATATAAAAGAATTCGTTGATTTGGCTAAAAGCCGAAAGTGGACAAAAGTTCACTTGTTTTCAAGAAATCTATGGTTTTTCAACGAGTGGTGCCATCTAGAGTTGGTAAGTATCAAGATTGTTGATTCTGCCAGAACGCTTCCTGGGCGCGTTTATGGAACATGTGCAGGTATGTATACCTATTAATCTTTGCTCTATGACGTATATGGCATCGCCCTTCACTAATTCACATTCACTGCTATGTGGAGGGTTTTTAATAAGACTGGTCTATTGTAATAACTTCAGCCTTTACTGGATCCTCACCGATCACCAATATAACTGCTCAATCTTCTCGGATGTTGACGTTTCTCTTATTTTGTGAAAGCTCAGGTTGTATGAAAAACTATAACTATATTAATTTTAAAATAAGTTCTCCATTTTTGAAAGAGCTAAAAGACTTACTATATTCTTTTAACTTATCCATTTGCATAAATGAATATACAAGAATAACATCATCGAGTGCTACTTGCATTGATAATATCTTTACAAATTTAGATACAAAATTATTTAGAGCGGGTGTGTTTGAACCTGGATTTTCAGATCATCGTGCACAATATATAATTTTTGACGTTTTGCAAAAAGATGTCGAATACAACTCATCCAAAAAAAAAGAGTCATAACAAAATCAGGACTTCGTAAATTGAAAGACTCGTTATTAAATGTAAATTGGGATTTTTTTTGAAAAAAAAAATGAGATTGTCAATTTACTAGCATCGTTCCTAACAAACACTTATTCCAATTTAATATGTAGTAATTTTCCCATGAAGAAGGCACCAATTAAACAGAAAAATTGTCCTGTAAATTGGTTTAATGATTCACTTAGAAATATGAGAAAAACGTTAGCCACCTTAAAAGTTATTTCAGAAGTCAGAAATGAACAAGTGTTCGTTACTAATTATCATAATTATAAAAAACGATACAAACATGAATTGCAAATTTCTAAAAAAATTTCTTATAGTGAATTTATTTCTTCATCAAATAATAAAGTAAAAGCTTGTTGGAATATAATAAATCACAAAAGGAATAAAAACAGAGAAACCAATAAAAATGCCTCACTTGATAGTTCGCTTTCACCAGAACAATTTTCTGATTTTTTTGTTAGTATTGCTGAAAATATAATAAAGTCTTTACCAGCCATATCAGATCAAGATTTATTGCAGTTCAGAAATTTGCCTTGTCCTAGTCACTCTTTTCACTTAACACCAGTCACGAACGAAGAAGTTGCAAACACAATCCGTGGTTTAAAAAAGTCTGGTTGTCTGGATTCGAATGAAATCAGTAGTATCATTATTAAGGAGTCGTTTCATATCATATTAAAACCATTGACCAACTTGATAAACTCTATCACTGGGATTTTTCCCGACTCGTTTAAATTTTCAAAAGTGATTCCTTTACATAAGAAAGGTGACAATGCTTTGGTAGATAACTACCGGCCAATATCAATTACATCTACTTTCAGCAAAATAATAGAAACATTAATCAAGCATCGTTTAGTTTCTTATTTTGAGGAAAATAACTTTCTAGATAATTCCCAGTACGGATTTAGGAAAAATCGTTCAACAACACAAGCAGTTTTGAGTGTTGTGAGTGGAGTGGTTGAGGGCCTTGAGAATGGAAACCATACAGCGATTAAGTTGTGTGATCTTTCCAAAGCCTTTGACTGTGTCTCGCATGAAATTTTACTAACTAAACTTAATTACTACGGAGTTAGAGGATCTTCATTATCCATATTTAAAACTTACTTGACAAATCGCTTTCAAGCCGTCACTTATAATGATTCTACGTCTGAATTTAGATCAATAGAACACGGTGTTCCTCAAGGTTCCGTCCTTGGACCCATACTGTTCATAATTTACATCAATGATTTGCCTAATTTTACTCGTCCCAATAAATCTGTTATATTTGCAGACGATACGAGTTTTGTGTATTCTGACACCAATTTAGCTAATCTCACCAAACTATCGGACGATATAGAAGCAAAATCTGAAAAATGGTTCACTACTAATAAACTCAAGCTTGACAAGGAAAAAACACAAAGTCTTATGTTTTCAACCACTTCTAATACTGATACAGCTAGCGTAAAATTACTAGGTATTTATTTAGATAACAACTTATCATGGAATGTTCACATAGAACACTCAAGAAGTAGATTATCGAGTTCACGCTTTCTACTTCGTCACCTTCAAAATATTACAGGCTATAGTACCTTAAGAACTGCATATTTCTCACAATTTCACTCACGTATCAATTATGGAATTATGATCTGGGGAAATTCGTCAAATGCTCTTGTGATATTCAGGTTACAAAAAAGAGCAGTGAGAATACTGGCTAAAGCTGGAGGTCGTGAGTCGTGTCAACCTTTATTTCAGAGATTCCGCATCTTGCCATTGCCTTCCCTTTATTTGTTTCACGTGCTCCTAGAGATATACAAGAACATTAATGTTTTGACTAAACAGTCTGATGTACATCAATATAGTACAAGAAAAGCAGGAAATATTCGAACAACCCGTTTTCGATTAAATAAGACAATGAAAAACTCGCTAAACTACAATGCTTACAATATCTTGCCAGAAGAATTAAAAATTCTGAGCTTAAATAAATTTAGAAAGAGTTTGAAGAACTACCTACTAAAGTTTTGTTTTTACTCAGTTGGTGATTACATGAACCACAAAATGTGCTCCCCGAATTTTAGTGTCTAATTTTTAATTGTTTATATCTGTTCTTATTTTTAACATGTATTTCATATTTATATTATTTTAATTGTGATTTTTTTTTCTCACTAAGAGTGTATTTTGGACTTGCTACAAACATTGTTTAATATGTACCGTAGTCAAATAAAGAAATCTAAATCACTACAAAAGAAAGTCCAAAGGTGTCCACTGCTCAACAGCAACCGGCAAGAAATGAAATGAGAGAAAAGAGGGATGCCGCTGCCACCAGATTTGTGTTTTAGATCGTAGAGAGACAGATCCAGGGAACTTTTTGTTTTCGGTAAAGAGAACGAATCTAATTACTGTCCTTATAGCTTAACTCTCATCCTTTTTGGTCATGGACCTAATAATACTACTTATGGACGGATTTCGTTCCTATTAGACATAGAGGCGGTGACAACATGCGAGACTGTAGAGTGGGCGCGATTTATATGTTGAAAATAAATAAGAATGCAAGACGCGGGTCACGTGAGGACCGGCAATCGCATTTCAGTTGCATAGGAATGATTTGCGATAAATAGTCATGTGCAAAATATTCCCGATTTTGGTTAATTATCCTGTTTATAACAGCGATAAAATAAACTATATAAACTTATATATTTTACGACACGATATTTTTTTAACCGACTTCAAAAAAGGACGATCGGTTGTATTTTTTTTAAACTGTTACCTCCGTTTGCCGGCAACTATAAACCGATTTCGATCATTCTTTTTTTATTTGATAGAATATACTTCCAGATTGGTCCCATATATTTTTTCAATGACATGGAATAATCCATTTTGCAAAAAATCGGAAAAATCTTGTAGCCGATTTCTTAATTATCATAATATATGGTGAATGCGCTGGTCACAGATCATACAATAAAGTATTAAAACATTTAGTTATTGTTATTAGAAATTTAGAATGACATTAACTGAAAATAGATTAGAATTTCATCAAAATGTTTCCAGATGAATGCTGTCAATTGGTTTGCATATATATAGGGTGCACTTAAGTTACAATAGTATGGAAAATTTTCTTACTAATTATATTCAGAAAATAAGTTAGTCTCCATAAAAAAATTGTCTTGAAACCTAAAATGGAATCATCACATGTTACTTTTATCAGTAACTATATACGACGTGTGTCAAAAAGATGCATTTTCCTTAATATTGAAGGATGTAAAATTTCTTTTGGCAATTTGGAAACTAGTTAATTAACATTTTCAGAGAAAAAAAGTTGCCAATTTTAAAAGCTTACGAGTCACATTTTAATTTGAGGCACACATGAAGTTTATCGTTATCCATTATACAAGATGGTTAAAAAAGTGTTACGTGTAGCCAATAAGCAGTTTTATATGCTTATATAAATTCGTTGAAATATGGGGCGTTTTAGAATTATATTTATACAGGTTGGTGAAAATTTACAAACTAAATGTTTTGTTGAGTGGCATATAAGTAGTAAGTAGATACAGAGGAGTTCGAATATATAGTGGAGTGGAGAGAAATTGTAGTTATACCTACAGATTGGTTAGAAAAAGCCAGAAAAAAAAATATGTCGTGAAACCCACAAGCAGTTGATTACATATGATAGAAAGATAGGGTGGAGTAGGACATATGTTATATAAGTTGTTTTAAAAAATGGTAAAAGTATGTTATACCCGTAGGGTAGCCCTTAGCAGTTACAAATCAAGAATGGTTGGAGTATAGGGTAGAGTGGAATTATAGTTCAACAGAGATATGTTACACACTTATTTTTCAGACTTGGCACCAACTTCAAACGTAGTCCTATTGAACATATAATATCTTCCGTTTTAAATATCCAATTGAATTATTTTGTAATTTTTAGTGTCTTTATCCTTACTATGCATTTTTTTAAAGCCATTTTTTTCATTTATGCGTTTATTTGGAAAAACAATTCTTAAAGATAACATCTATTTTAAGAAATTATACCTAGGTACAATTTACATAGAAATAAATTTTTGATTCCTGGTACGTTTTTAAGTTAAAATTCATAAAGAAGCGAGGAAAATTTCAGAACAATGTTTAGTTTTCCATGGTTGATAATATTTAGAAATTAACCGATGAAAAACAAATAAATAACTTAAACATACTTGTTGTTGATAGTTTAAGCTAAAACAAAAGTAGGTCATGACAGTAAGTATTAATAGTTATTGATTTTTAATTATAAGGAAGATGTTAAGTGTACCCTCTTTGTTGCAACTATCTGCTTTTTCCTTATTTCTTCATCAACTAAAAAACTTATGAAATGAAATCGAGGATCCCTTAATTTGTCGTTGATTGTATTTATAAACACAGCAAGATGAAACCATTCTGACGAAGTCTTTTAAATACGAATAAGTACTCCATGTAAATAAATACTTAATAAACAAATATATTTAGATAAATACAACACTAGGTAGCACTTAACAAAACGTTAATTTCACGCCTCACAACTCTTTGCGCGTCGTCAGCTGTTTCGCTACTATTTTTTTTCTCGTCATTGCCGCAAGTGCCAAGTTAAATTTCACGCCTTAAATCTTTGTCAGTCGACATCTGTTTTGCTACTATTTTTTTCCTGAACTCATTGCCGTAAGTGCCAAGTTAAATTTCACGCTTCACAAATCTTTGCCGGTCGACAGCTGTTTCGCTACTATTTTTTTCTCAAGTCATTGCTGCAAGTGCCAAGTTAAATTTCACGCTTCCCAAATCTTTGCCGGTCGACAGCTGTTTCGCTACTATTTTTTTTTTCTCAATTCATTGCCCTAAAGTGCCAAGTTAAATTTCACACCTCACAAATCTTTGCCGGTCGACAGCTGTTTCGCTACTATTTTTTTCTCAAGTCATTGCTGCAAGTGCCAAGTTAAATTTCACGCTTCCCAAATCTTTGCCGGTCGACAGCTGTTTCGCTACTATTTTTTTTTCTCAATTCATTGCCCTAAAGTGCCAAGTTAAATTTCACACCTCACAAATCTTTGCCGGTCGACAGCTGTTTCGCTACTATTTTTTCTCAAGTCATTGCTGCAAGTGCCAAGTTAAATTTCACGCTTCCCAAATCTTTGCCGGTCGACAGCTGTTTCGCTACTATTTTTTTTTCTCAATTCATTGCCCTAAAGTGCCAAGTTAAATTTCACACCTCACAAATCTTTGCCGGTCGACAGCTGTTTCGCTACTATTTTTTCTCAAGTCATTGCTGCAAGTGCCAAGTTAAATTTCACGCTTCCCAAATCTTTGCCGGTCGACAGCTGTTTCGCTACTATTTTTTTTCTCAATTCATTGCCCTAAAGTGCCAAGTTAAATTTCACACCTCACAAATCTTTGCCGGTCGACAGCTGTTTCGCTACTATTTTTTTCTCAAGTCATTGCTGCAAGTGCCAAGTTAAATTTCACGCTTCCCAAATCTTTGCCGGTCGACAGCTGTTTCGCTACTATTTTTTTTTCTCAATTCATTGCCCTAAAGTGCCAAGTTAAATTTCACACCTCACAAATCTTTGCCGGTCGACAGCTGTTTCGCTACTATTTTTTTCTCAAGTCATCGCCGCAAGTGCCAATGCCAGTGCCCAATAGAGGAAAAGCCCCCCAGGCTTCGCAAATTCTGGTCTGTTCTATGGGAAGAGGAGTTAAAATGAATCGTTTTCTGAATGATACTTGTGGCATATTTTTCAATGTCTAAGTACTTCTTGGGAAATAACACCAGAGTTTAAAGAAAATTGCTGTATATTCCAAACGTTTCGGGGTCTAGATCAGACCCCATTGTCAATGGTTAAGAAACTACGGATAAAAAAAGGCACAATTCTAAGATGTAAATTAAAATATTTGACAATGTGTATTATTTGAGAAATCAAATAATTTTCTTTAAACTGTGGTGTTATTTCCCAAGAAGTACTTAGACATTAAAATGAATCGACAAATATTGAATGTAGATAGAAAAAAACTAACTCGAATAACAAATTATACCATGTATCCCAGCTAAAAGTGGCTTAAATGACAAAAAAGTTGCGCTATTCCAAGCCCAATCAGGTGCTGTAACGAAATTATAAATATCTACAGGGGTTTTTAAAATATTGAAAAACAAAAAATTGTGGTTTTCGAAAAGTGCAATATATTCACCATCTTGTAAACAAATTAATAAAAGTTGGTCGTTTTGTTTTAGTGACTCCGGCAAATCAATTAACGTTAAAGAATTTTTTTAGAGCTAGATTTGTTGCATCCACAGCCAACTGTTATTTTTTATGGCCGCCATAATGAAAAAGAAAATGTAAATTATTTTAAAAATCGTTTTTCACTTATTGGCTGTTAATCAAAATGCCAAGTTTGTTGTATAGCTGTGTATCTCTGTCAATGCATTATTTAAAGAGTTTAATATTTTTCAAAATAAATGTGATATTTTTTTAGTAAACTATTTAGAGCATTTTTTCCAATAAATTAAATATGGAAATGTATTCAAATTGGGAGATGGATATGTATGATGGTTTTATATTTTGTGCCACAGGAACGCTTAACCCGCTCAGGATATGTACCTTCAGTGATATCTCGAAAGACCAACAACGCTTTTCGATCTTCAGAATCCTTACAAATAAATAATTTACTTGCCTATGGTTCCTTTAAAAAACCTAATCGAAATAGACTGTAATAAAAATATTGAAAAATAATATTGAAGTGCCTAAATAGACCGCTCAGAACGTTCTTAAAAAGTGTCTATATGCAGAATATATCAGTTAAGGACTTCAAGTTGATCACTTAAAAAGGAGAAGCGTGTTTTGCAATTGATTTGTAGAAAAATGCCAAAAAAATCCTCAATTTCCGGTTAAGGTTCTGAGGTCTGATGAAAGCAGGTTTACAAATTCTATTTTACTTTTTTATAATATGACACCTCGGTATTACAAAATTAATTCGACCAAATTTTAGAAAATTTGCCTCTTCAAGGTGTAGTGAACATGTGGTTCTATTTAGATCCACATAATGCAAGAATAAACTGACTTTTTGAATCAGGAATATGGATATAACTGGAATGGGAATCGATGTAGTCTACACCTTCTATCGTGAATTAGGTGTACTACTTCACCTATTTCCCAAAGTTCCCAGGGAGTGGGGACGATCTCATGCTTCATGGGTTGTGATCTTTAACTAAATTTACCCAAATAAAGGTTCCCTATGGTTTTGGATACATAATATTTCTTGGGCTATTACCCTTATAATAGTCGATCTAAGTATTCAACCCATAGCATTTACTTACAAGCTCTTAAGAGGTTGTGGTTCTCTTATTTTAAAATAAACATTACTACTTTGAAGTTCTAATACAGATACCTCATGTCATATGTGATTGCACTAACTCGGGTTACAACATTCACACACACAGTGCTCGAGCCTAAAATCTGGATTTGTCCTTCAGAAAATTACAGATGACGCTTCCAGCTCCCTTGCCATCCACCCCCTGAGAGTTAACTTAGGTTCTCAGGCTAACGCAGTTTTCCTTCTGCATAATCGCTGTCTCCTTGTTGGGAAAGCTTGGCTTGGTTTCCGTTGCTTTACCTTATTGGTAGTACAGCAACTGTCTCGTTTGTGGTTCGTGGCTCATTCTTTACTATGATATATAGCGTATTCTACCCTTCTATGGGCGTGCACGTTGTTTTGGATTTTTGGTGGGTGTGTGTTTTCCTCGTCTTCTCTTTGCTTGGTACGGTTGTTTTTTCCCCTAGTTTGTATATAAAAGAAATTATTTTTGCTACCTAAAATACGAGGTTTCCGAACATCGATATATTTTAAGCATCGATCATCCCTAGTACGTACTATAAATACATAAATAATTATTGAGATTTCGGTTAGTTGAGAGAAGCGCAAGTGATGAAGGTTCTCGAGTAGAAACAATATATTGTCTTACGTTCAATGGATCGAAAAATCTCGAAAAGATAGTAGTAGTATACTCAGACTATGCATTAGAAGAAAAAGTAGTTTCAAATTGTACTTTTTAATTTCTTCAATCAAAAAATTCCATAACACTATTAATATAGATCACATTCAAAATATACTATATCTTAAAAATCAATTAAAATAATTTCATTTATATACTGTTTCGATATTTCCTTATAATTAGGTTATTATTTGTCACAATTATCAGTTCTTAACTTAGGGTTCAGTATCGTCAGCGTTCCTGTTTACTATAACTTCTTCTTCCATGTTGTCGTATCTTCTATTGATCAGCGCCCGGATGTGAAGATAGATCGGCGTACAAGTAATGCCGTGATAGAGACACATACCCAAAACCAAAACGGCAAAACCCAAAAGCTAGAAAGATAAAGAAAGGTGTCATGATATTCACATTGTTATTCCTTCCAATGTTACAACAGATAATGTTAAAGTTGTTTACCTGCAGCCAATGGAATTTCTGTCCCAGGAATGCCAGACTGAAGATCCAGATAACGATCGTTCTAATGCTGTCTAACACCATTCGCGTTGTAGCAGAAATTTCTTTGGTAACGCTTATGCCAGCGAAATTGAAGAACGCTATCGATACCAGACCACCTGAACAAAAAATACGACACTGAAGTGAACAGATGATACACAAATACACTGATAAAATTTGTAAATTAGTGTTTTAACATCAAACTAAATTTGATATGGCACAATCTGCTTTGTCGATGTTTATTTGAAATTTTATATAATATTTATGCATTTTAGTTATTTGTATTTAGCTTTTATAGTAGCTGATAATAGTAGGGGAGCCCAAGCGGGGATTTCGGGATTTACTCAAGCGCAGCAGATTAATATACAGGGGGATACCTTGTACCTGGTTAAGTATTTCCACCAAACATTAGCCCTATATATAGGGCCGCCCGTCAAGGATAAAGGATCAGATTAGTAAAAAAAAATTGATCATCTGAAATTCTCGAGCGCGTCAGATTAAGGTAGGGTGAGTTAGTTACATGGTAAAACGTGTATATTCCACTAATCTGACAATTCGAGAGTGACGTAGAGAAGGGGGAGGGCAACAAAGTTGTAAAAAAAACGTCTTCTCGACATTCTCGAGCGTGGTTATTATTTTTTTTATTTTAAAGGGAATAATCCAGATAATCGTCAGATTATGAGACAGTAGGTTCAGACCATATATATGAACCATACATATCTTAATCTGACCCTCTAGAGTATTTCAAAATTGCACATTCTAATAACGGCCGCGAGTTGGCGTCACATCCAAATCGTCAGATTATTAAACAAGAGCTTTTTTTAGGTTCACTCAACACCCCCTTAAAAAATCTGACGCGCTCGATTAAATTTTTTTTTCATTTTCAACCCTTACGTACGACCACCCCCATCATGGAAACAATCAGATTAATATACGTACATTTTTAAAAGTACGTAGGACACGGATGCTATCAATATCTGACGCGCTCGAGTATGTCCACGCAACAGTTTTTTTTTACATTTTTGAAAATTTATAGCCGCTCCCCCCACCGATGAAAAGGTATACATTATATGACATTTTTTTTCCTTATCATCTAAGCTTCGCAATCCAATAGGTCTCTATGACGCTCGAGTAAATCCCGATTTAGCTACGTGGGCTCCCCTACTATAAAATTCTTGCCTGATTATTAAATTATGGTACATCATACAAAAACCGACATAAAAAAAGTAACTTAACTAAGAAGCAAAAAATTTTTTTCTGCAACAAATACTTTTTATGAAGTAGTGAACATCAAAGTTGCAAAGTAGAACTCATAAATGTACTTCCCAAATTATTTTAACTTTAAATTGGCACCGACATCAGAAAAGTATTAAACTGTTGCAGAAAAAAATATTTTGGATCTATAGTAAAGTTACTTTTTTTAAGTAGGTTTTTGTTTTTTAAAAAAAGTAATTATTTTACAATATTTAATATTAATGGCTTAATTGTGTGCAAAAAATAAAGTATTTTACATTTAAGCAACATTCATTATTTTGACCAATCTCAATTAATATTGAATAGAATAGAATAACTTGTTTGGTAAATATTTTTATGTATTAAGAAAGTTTTCCTTATAATTCCAACTTAGGTCGACCCACTGCATTATGACGATTTGAGAATCTCGATGTTTTTTACATCTTAATTATCAGACATTTTCATTTAATTCCAATAACATTCATTTAATAAAATTGCCTCCGCGAAATTTTATAACAAATCAGATTTTTCTAATCATAAAACATTGATAATAATTTGAAATATTACTTTAACCAAAATTAATACTTTTTGTCAAACCTAGTATACCATTGAAAAAGTGACATACATCAATATTTATTATACAATTTAGTGATATGGCATAAATAGATAGTTTTCAATTCTACTACTACTTTGGTAACAATTTTAAATATTATCAAAATTAAAGGTATTTGTTACACCCTAAAGTAAAAAGAAAATAATCACAAAGTACTTGGGTACCTTCTTGTTTGTCATAAATCAGAACCATGATATTTAATATATATCTACTAAAAATCGTCAAACGAAAGATGTGGCAATACAGAAAAAAAATCGCTAGTGGAACTGTTTTCACAGAAAAAACTAAAAATGTTTCAAAAAACCCAGTACATAAAAAATTACGAAAACACTTAAAATTTTAATTATTGAATACCTAATATTGCTATGGTCAACCTCCAACTGTGTCCCATCTGAACAAAAGCATCAATGGCATCTTCCAATCTGTCACCAGCGTTCGCGGTGATTGGTGGACCAGCTCTGATGAAGTAGAATGGAATTTGTAAGAAACCAAGAACCAGGAATCCAAACAACCCTAAACAGAAAATTCATTGTAAACACACGCTCACACCAAAGAGACATGAAACATATAACATGAAATTTGAAATACGTTTTATGAAAAGGTAATACAGATTTACAAATTAGTTTTGAGATATGTTTCATTAAATAGACCATATTCTATTTTTGTTCCTCATTGTTTGGTAAACTAAGCTACATAAATAATAACTAATTAAAACTAGTTAATATCTCCCATCTTTAGTCAGCAGTCGAGTCTGTTTTTTTTTCTTTAGTTTTATACAATAACAAAAGACTTGCACAACAACAACAACGTTTTAGTCAGCATAGTTTCCTTTATCTCTACTAAATTTACTACTACCATGAAACTTCTTCATTTTTGTCTAAGTGTTTATTGGGAAATAACACCACACTTTAAAAAAACACTTAGACATTGAAAAAGATGCCACAAGTATCCTTCTTCACTTTTGTTTCTTTAATTAGTATGCCAGAATGAAACTGTTTCGCTTTATGTAATTTGTTATTTCACGTTTTATGTTTCATGTTTCATTAACAGCTTAAAATCCAGTTATAAGACATAAACAAAACTTAAAAACCAACATTACATATATGTAGCAAGCAGTGATTTGCATATCATTGGTTGGAAAGTACACTTCAGAATTGTGCAATGTTAAATATTTCCGAACAAATTTTGAGGTAGGAATTGCCTCTTCGGCCCGCCCACTTCACGTCATTATTGCATGTCCATTGACATTCACTTTCGTTATATTATTCACAATTGTGCATTTAAAACAACAAAAATCAATTTGTTTAATACTTAGCATAATAACAGACTTTTGTGCCCTACACCCACAACAATTCTCTGAGTACACTTAATTTAGTTACCAGATATGCACCAAATTTTGACACTACTTCAAATTGGCAAATTGGATAATACTTCTAACAAAAAAGTTCCCATATATTGCATTATTAGTGGACTTTGCTGTATATCTATTTCATAAACCTAGTTGACAAAATATATGTATTACCTTCCCACCCAACTGCTTGTAATGGAGGAATATTTTGTCCATTAACGAATTTTTCTTCCACAACCATTTGAATTGCTTGGATTATTTGAGCAATTATAATTAACATATCACCTGGAATATAATTATAGTATTCAAAATTCAATTCATTAAAAACTACCATTATGTTGTAACTTGCCTGTTATAATATCATTTCTACCATGATTATCACCATTTGTGTCTTTTGAGACAAAATCAGCTACACCTACTATAGTTAATCCTACAACTACAGACAAAATGCCAGCCCATTCTTTTTTCTTCAAAGTTCTCTCTAAAAATGCTTCACTTAACATACCAACGAAGACAATCACAGAACCTAGAAAGTAGAGAAACAAATATTATGATGTTAATTACGGTATTTGTTTTATTTTCCAACTAAATAAGTAAAATTTATTTTACCTCTGAACATCTGAAAACTTGAGGCATAAGTTAAATTCAGTCCAACATACATTATAGATGTTGCTGTCATATCACACATAGCAGGTATAAACAGTATTAAAGGATTGAAATTTCTATCACCCTTTGTGAGGGCATGGACATCTTCTGTGCCATCCTGAATGAAAAAAAAATATACCTGATAGTATGAAATACAAAATAAATTCCTACATTACCTGTGTATTAGACTGGTCTCTTATATCTTAAATTTAAGTTATTGAAAGATTTCTTCAACAATTTGCATATTAGTTATGATTTGTGATTATTACTATTTTATTTATTTATAAATTTATTTTTGAAGCTTATTGACTTGTTTCTAATTACACCAGTACTAATGCTAATATAAATGGCTCAAATTCTAGAAATGATACAATACAAATAAACTTGCAAAATTTAATCATAAATTATGGGTGTTACTATATATATTTATTAACATTTTTTTTTGTGTTTGTTTTTGTCAGCAAGTAACTTATTTGTGTAGGTATCACTCCAGGGCCTCAAATCCTGGAACCTTTCGAAGGCTGTACCGTTTGATGAAGGACATATGTCATATGAAAATTGACATAAATGAAGTTTAAAATATGGGTTAAACTTCATTATGTTAATTTTTCATGTGACTTATGTTAAAAGTTCAATGGTAGAGTAGTACAATGGTTCAAGAAAAGACATTTTTCTTGACTTATAAAGAATAAATTACTTTGTTTTATTTACTATGTAGCCACTCTGTAATTCTTAATAATTTATAGCATTAGACTTTTCTTATGTATTGACCATTTATGTCTCTAGTAAAATTGGATGGAAAACTAACATACTAATAATAATTTCCAAAAGTTCACATCCAATGTTTCTGAAATATTTATGGATATTTTAATCATTGCAAGCCCCTCATCAACAATTTTAAGTTCATATTCATTTTGAACTGTACCATTCCTGATCCCTATTAGTAAATGTCAATGCAGTGTCATTTGCCAATGAAATTATACCTCCACACATTTTAGAGAGGACATGTTTAATATATGATACTAATTATAATGGTCCCAGTACAGTGTCTTGGAGAACACAAGGTTACTACTTATAATAAAGATTTGTTGCAAAATTTAGTGGATCTCATGTTTCTATTGTTTTCAGAAATCCATATTTCTTCATAGATACATTTTATAAATCTAGTCAAATAATATAAATTTATTCATTTTTTTTAAATATTCTTAAGGTGGTTATGTAATTGGATATGAGGTGTTTTTCAGTAGACTTTTGTATGATATGGAATTTCAGCATTTTTAGTAACTTTTGAATGCCAGTTTTGAGAAACATCAAGAAGAAGACTTAAATCATTTGTATCCTTTCATATGAATATTATGAATTATACAATAGTGACAAATTACAATATTTTTATCTGGCAGACACAGGCCATCTTAAAATTATCTCATTTGATCTATTAAACAGGATGCTCAGACTTGTACATTATCTGTATAAAACAACTAAGAAGATACATTGGTATCAGTAAGGCAGAGATTGATGCTAAAAATTAGTACTGTGTGGCATGAAATTTAGTGTTGTTATTGTGTTTTATCACAAATGTTTAATCACAGTTTACTTACTATTTGTATTCATTATTAGAATTAATTTTTTGCAGTTATTTCATAATTATAAAATTTTGTACCTTTAGTGATAACATACTAGTTTTATCTGAAATGCATTGTCCCTTATTTAAAAACATGTGTATTTTTTTAATTTTCAAGTGAACATAGAATATAAGATATTTGAAAAACCCTTACAGCTCTCCTGCTAAATACCCTATAAAGTATTTTGAATGTCAGCAAACATGACAATTCTCCCAAAAACATAACACTGGCTTGAAAAAAGGGGTGGTCAAAGTTCCTTTCCGTTCCATCTCTACCAATTGATTTAATTTCATCGGCCCATCTAAAAATTATTATTAGATGAAAAATGTACATAAATATAATGTTTATACTTTATTATATTAGGCATTAAACAAAGCATTTCTATTATGAAAATAGGATATAATCAAATAGAAAATAAACATGATAACTAATGTTTACATTTGTTTAGTTTGTGGTTAATAATAAAAAATACCATATGTAAATAAAACTGATATGTTTTGACTAATCTAAAATAGTTGATACTGGATTTTAGATGACTTTCATTGAAAAAATAATAAAATAACTTACTTTGTACTTAAGGTATTTATACTGCCAGTTACAACCATTACAGATGCAAGTATCAGTTGATATCTTGTCCAAGCCATTTTTGGCAAACAAAACAATACCACTTACAAAAGATTTGAATTATAAATTATAATGACCTAATGAACATTAAAGCGGGGGACTCACTAAAATGCTTAATCAACTATTTTGAAATCCTTTTACTTCAACTTCAAACACAGATCATACAATAAACTTCAAACGCTTGTCTTACAATTGTCAACTGTCATTTTATGGAGTGACAACTGACAAGTCGAGGTTACTACGTTTGTGTTTTGTGCATTTTTTCATAGAGATTAGAGATTATCCCTGTTTTCCAATTAGCGCACAATTGAGCACAGTGCTAGCACTGAGTGTTCCAATTACAGCACTAGCTCGCACAAATGAGCACAAGAAATAACTGTGCTTTTGGGATGTTTTATGTAGGTTTACTAAGTAAACATAAAACTTTATCATAAAACATGAAGTATGTTCCAATTAACGCCCGAAAATTACGGTACAGGGCGACAGAAAAACACTTTGTGCTTTAGTAATTGGAAAACAACCTTTATTGAATTATTTTGTAAATAATTTACGTACACATAAACGTCAATTGATAACTTACGAGTAATACACTTTTAACCTTATGGTGATCAATGTACTCTACCGGTTGGTTTTAAAACAACCATGTTCCAATTAACGTCCTAAAAATTGCCGCACTGTGCGGTACAAAATCACTTGTGCTCTGCTAACTGGAAAACAGCCTTTCATTGTGATTATCATTCCTGCGAGAATATACATCCGACAAATAATTCTACACACAAAAAAATATTATGAAATGAAAAATCAAGAAAATGTCAAAAATTTCAAAAATAGCGTAACGACATTTCAGAATCTCAAAATTATCAAACCTTCAAAAAATCTTTTTAAGAAAAGAAATCGCCAAAAATACCAAAACTCTCAGGATGTTTAACACATCAGTATGATATAGGCTATTGTTTTCGTAAAGTTGGGGAAGACAATAGTTCCCCCGAAGGCTGAAATGCATATATTCAAACACAAAAAACCCATACAAATAAAAAAAATTGATAGATCTAACTTTTTTTAATCAACAGCTATGAACGATTGAAAAATGCGCTATTTTGAAAGTTTTTGGGAAATAACTCACCTATATATTAATGTATATATCAATCTGATCAACCAACAGGAATTTCATGTGATATTTGATGTATGCAGAAAGTCCAAATTTAATAATATAAAATCAGGTTACAGAGTCTTCAGACCAACAGTTTATTCCCTTGGGATAGAAGTCGGTTAAAAGAAAGAAGCTGACTGTGGCGTTTTAGTCATTTAAATTCCACTGAATATGAATTAATCTGTCTTTTAACAAAACCATAAAATTTATTGTACATGACTTTGAATTGATTATTATACTCTCGTTTAGTTACTTTTACTTAACGTGTGTGGTTCTTTTTTTAAGTAATAAAAACTCTGTAATACACGTTTATTTTCTTATTAAATAACTTTACTTTTCCCATTTTTATTAAAAATATATAACAATAAGATGTATTCATTATTATTAACAACAGTGCATTAATTTAAACATTCCCATAAATTATGTTTTATGATTTCATATAACTTTTATCTTCGGTGATTGTCTACCATTCCAAAACTCCAGGAATGTATTTGTCAATTAGCTTCTCATAGTATGGCCATAGTGCTTCTATGTCGGGAATTTTAGTACTTTTGGTATACAAATCGTATTGACTGAAACAAAGAAAGATTATATGATTATAAAGGGACACTTTATTTTTGATCATCTCGATTTGTCTAGATTCTACATGGACGACACTGAATTACCAAGTGCAGTCCTCAATGACTTCAGTAAGCAAGACGTAGACGAGTCATATATTCTCAGTATTTCATTTCAGTATCTTTCTTTTGTTTTTACATTTTCTGAGCTTGAAATTACTTTGATGCTTATCGAATGAAGTTAAAGAAACCAAGGGTTCAGAATCAATGAGCCCAATAGTTATGATGTCTCATTTCACGTTGAAAATTGTAACTCATTTTGACCTTGTACTATGTTTGATGGGCTCAAATGATACATGACTTCAAAAGATGTAGACAGCTTAATATATATTTTTTGTAAGCCTAACAATTTGTTTCGTTTTTTTAATGTATTCATATTTCTAAAAACTGAATATCAATTGAATATTTCAGAAATATTCAACAGATTCAAGAAGTTGTTTTTCGAATTTTATGTATTTTCAACATTTTTCTGGAAATTGAAACTGTTATATCATTCATATGGTGGATCTTAGTTGAACAGATAAAAATACCTTGGATAACATATATTGTATTTTTACAAACAAAAAATAGTTGTGACTCTGATAAATAGTTGATTTGAACAGGAACAAATAGATGAATAAAATAAGTCTGATGCTAGCAAAATTGAAAATTTACAATATGAGAAGGCATTGATTTCGTTGAATAATCTAATTGGTGTCTTTGAACGCAACATTTCTAAATTCCTTTAAAAATCATAACCTGAGGTGGGACTTCGATCAGTAGAACACTTTTTGTAGAATCGAAAAGTGACGTCACTTTAGGATTGTTCGTACTCATAATTCGTATCATAAACCACGGTTATCCCTTATCCACTTTTCGATTCTACAATACTTTTCTATTTCAAAATTTCAAAATTTATAGAAGCACGATAAATAGAATTATTCCCAAGGATCAGACTTCAGAAAGTTTCGGATTGTAAGGTGTTCCGTTGACCACCTCTGAATAAGTTTGACTTAGTATTCTTCTGTTATCGGATTCTACGCAGAATGTGACGAACCCGAGTTCTGGCAATTTGACTTTGAATCTTCTAGAAAGAAGTATGTTTACGCATTTTAAGTCACGGCGTGTTATGTTCTTTATTAGCCATTTGTGTAAACCATATTTTTGCCTGATCTTCTGGAACAAAGTCATTCCTCTTCATGAAATCCAGCAGATCACCGTTGTCCGTATACCTCATGAAGACGAAGGCGATCTTAGATGCCAAACGCATTTTCTTGAGTACTGTGTTGTCGACATTGTCGGCCAGATGTATGGTGGTGTAGGAAGGAACTTTGGCCGATTTTCTCTCCAATCAAACATCCTCTGTGTTCTAAAGCACTGACTTCACAGTTTCTGGGACACAGAAACACACTTGAAGATGATTTCTTCTTTACTTTGGATTTGTTCAAATCCATCCAGACAAACAAATAGATACTGTCATATACTAAATGTTTTTACAGTACGCTGTACTGGATTGAGTATTTGGATACATGGATTTTGATAATTACAGATATTTGGAAGATTTGGACTTCGCCAAATTCTGCGTCGAGTCTGATAGCAGAATCCTAAGACGAACTTATTGCAGATCTGCAGATAATGCAGCTCCAGAGGTAGTCAACACTTTACAATCCGAGATTAAACAATTAAATCACTTTAAAAAATTTTCAGTGATTAAGGGGACTAACTCAAGACTTAAAATTAATGTTCTACAAATCCAATATTGACACAAGCAACAACAAAAGAGAGCTACTACAAACTACATAGATGGGTGATATTAAGAACTCTATACTTACTTGAATTTTAAGACCAATTTCTTGGTTTCTTCATCATCAGCTGTCATCAAGTGGGCGTAATCATTCCCAGAGTGCCACGGGTAGAAACTGTGGTATCTGATCATGGCAAGCGCTTGAGGAGGTAAAGTTGTTTTGTTGTGAACCAACACCCTGTATAAATATTCGTCATGTCCCCAAGACATCAGCAGTTTATCCAGTCCACAGTGCGGTTCATAGATCCCGAATTTTGTGCTGAAATTATAGAGTGTTTATGGATTCTGGTTTTTTTGAAAGAATATTTTGATTTTAGAATTCTTAAGCGTTAGGGATATGAAGATATCTTTATATAACATTCTACTGGGAGTCCTTAGAATTTTGTCCAAAGGCGTTAATTCAGTGCTTTTTAACCGGCATCAAAAAAAGAAGGAGGTAATCAATTGGGTTCGATTTTGCGAATAGGTTATACTACAGCTGTAGTCTATTTCAGTTTGAAGAAAAAATATTCCATCCCAAAGGATAGAAATAAGAAATGCAATATTATATTGGACTTTAGAACCAGTTTTGTGTGTAAAGTAGGCGATATCTTTGCTAATTTGCATTGATTTTAATGTTTCTTTTTTACTGAAGAGAATATACTACGTGTTGAAGTAAAATGATGCCATTCCCCTTTGGTCTGATATACTGCTAGGTATATATAAATGTTATATATGAACAAGGCTAGGTTCCGGGTGAGAACCGCGTCTGAATTTATTATATACTCGACGTTTCGACTCCTGCTTTGGAGCCATTATCAAGAGACAAAAGTGAAAAAAGTTTTAGAGTCTAGATCAAACTCGGGGCCTCAATCTGCCTACTCCTCAAGAGTCACTAGGTAACTGAACTGAATTTGAGTCTGCTCTGCTTCGTTTATTTATAGTTAGCGCTGGGTTAGAAGGGGATGTCACGTGATGAGGCTCTGTTGTGATTGAGTGGGTGTTGGTGGGCGTGTCTGCTTTGTTTAATCTGGCAATTACGGAGGTCCATGCTGTGGGAAGGCGAGAGCTGTCATCAAAAGAACTCAAATTCAGTTCAGTTACCTAATGACTCTTGGGGAGTAGGCAGATTGAGGCCCCGAGTTCGATCTAGACTCTGAAACTTTTTTCACTTTTGTCTCTTGATAATGGCTCCAAAGCAGGAGTCGAAACGTCGAGTATATAATAAATTCAGACGCGGTTCTCACCCGGAACCTAGCCTTGTTCATATCAATATATGTATATATATATCAACTTGAACACCCGTATTACTATTTATTTCGAAGATATTAAACTCTTCGCAAAAATAGTGACCCCCCATGTCCCCGATTTAATATTTCAATTTTCGCAAAATGATAAAACCTGGTGTGGTGATTGATGGAGCTGCATGGAGTCTAGCTTGTCTCCTACGCCCTATTAGCACACAAATTTCCTAATCATTTGATTGTAGGTTGATTCTGGTCTCATCCGAAAATAGCAGATTTTGTCAATCTTTAACTGTCCACTTTTGATGCTCCAAACACCATTTAAGCCTGCCAATTTTATTTTGAGAAGATACCTGTGGAATCCTTAACCGTCTTCTACTGAAAAGTTCTCGACTGTCAATCTCTTCCTTATAGTTTTTACTGAAACTCTAACACCGGTAGCTTGAAAACTTGCCTATTTAGCTGTGGATGGGATGTTATGGTATTTCTTCGTACTTTTTGAACTAAGAAGCAGTCCTGGCGAATTTTCAGTTCCAGAAATCTTTTATAGATTTTTGAAACAACTCTGTGCGGAACTCCGACCGTTTGCGCAGTTTCTCTTTGCGTCATACCCTGTTTCCGAGAATAGTAATTCTGCCCCTCTGGACTTCTGGTATCCCCACAGAAGGCATTATTAATTAGATTTTCGAAAATAATATTTAATTAGCATTGATGCTCAACGAATACGGGATAGTAATATTGTTACTGAAGGAACAATTCTTTTTACGCATATACTTTTTTTCACAAACATGTTCCCTTATTATTATGTTTACATTATTTTTCCGTATTTTTTATATAATTAGAGGGTGATTTCATATAAGTCTGGCTGTGTGTTGATTAGAGAAAATACATACATATATAAATGAACTAATTTTCGTTTTGAGTAGTTTACATTATTTTTTTTGTACACTGTTGTTACTGTTCATTATATTTAACTGGTTTACAAATTAATACCCGAGTCCGACTATTCTCACCTACAGAAAATAACTGCTGTCACTTCATAACGGCGAAACACCAGTCTGTTCTCATTTTAAATGAAAAGAAAAACTTTTGAAAAAGTAATATCGTTAATTTGGAAATACACGTTTATCGTGCAACCGAATCTAATCTTGGCTAATTTCCAGTCACGTTGCCATCTCATATGCATATCGAAAAATTAACCCTTGATCCTATTAAAGTTTCTCATCCCATCGCGAAACACTTCATAAAAGTTTTCCACCTTTGTGTTCGTTAGAACCAAGCCGTTCCTTGTCGTCGAGAGTAATTTTGTTATATGCAGTGACGAACTTTATTTCGTCATTAGTGGTAAACAGTGGAGTCGGGAAACTTGGTTTCGCCGGGACAAACTATTCTGTTTCACAGAAATTTGCATGTCAGTAGCTACAATATTTACAAGAGCAATAAGAGTATAAAAAAGAATCATATGTCATACACATTTTAAATTTCAGTAACAATCTAAGCAATAGGTCTTATGAATTCAATCACGGACGACTAATAGACAAATGGTCCTCGCACAAAAAGTGATTTTCAAAGTCTTGTGACCATCTAAGGCGGCAAGAATTAGTAGCTTACTAAGGAAAAAATTATTTTTTTATGCATTTTGATTAATGTTGGTTAATACAAGAATTTATTGCAACAATATCATAATTTTTCAGTTTATCTCGTAAAATCTTTAAAACTTCCTCTAAAATAGAAACAGTATTCACCACCCACCACTTTTTGAGATTTTTTGTTCGTGAACATTTTCTTTTTGACGCCCAAACTTACAGTAAAGTCTTGTCATATGCACAACGAAGCTTCAATTTTGGGAATTTTATGATTGATTTTTGAATAACAAGACAACATTATTAATTTGTTGAGAACTTTCATAATACTTAAATGATTCTAGGCTCTCCTTTAAGGCCGTTTCCATGTTATTTTCTTTAACAGTAGCAAGTATTCTTACAGTAGTAGGTTTCGTAGACAAATAACTTGGCAAGCCTTTAAAAACTGTTGGTATGACATCGTCTTGTAATTTAGGATTAATTCGGTTAAATTCAAAAATTGAATTGTGGAAGCGGTTACAATCATAATGATCAATGAAACTATTTTTTTGTTTTCTATTACTAAATAAATTCACAATACGTGACTAGTTTCGACACTCACTTTCAAACGTATACACATCAATGAAAAACTAAAACTAAACAATTTTAAAACATTAACAAAAAACTATATAACTAGAGGTATGAAATGAACACAGCAAAAACACATTAGGAAATGAAATTTCAATACAAATTAAAATAGTAGTATAAAGCTAAAGTTATCTAATAATGAACGGAAAAACTATTATAAATCAGTAATTCAAACAGGTAGGTATTTTGAGGGTTAATCTGATCGTTAAGTAATAAACCTGGGCATTTTTGTGAGATTTAAAAATCTGGAGTTGTTCTAAGAAAGTTTGATAATAATTTCTGTTATGATTTCAAATTGCCGTGTTTTCATTTGAAGTGAAAGTGTGTCCTGTTTGCATTACCTGATTAGAAAAAGTTGAGTCTGTTTTTGTAATCTATAAGAACGGTAATGTTCAGAGTATCTGGTAGAAAAAAATCTTGTAGTCATTCCAACATAAAAGCTGTTACAATCTGAACATATAAACCCCTGACCTGTTGTATATATTTTCTTTATCTTTAGCATTAAATAATAAGTTTGATAAGCGAGATTGCGATTCAAAAGTGACTTTTATATCTTGAGTGAATGAAATTCTTCCTATTTTGTTACCGACGTTTCCGAAATAAGTTAGAGCAATGTATCTTAATAGATCCGTATCATTAACCAAGAGATAAATACTTTAATAAGTTAGTTAAAGTCTTTGCCTGAAATTAGTTTCTTTATTAAGGTTGAACTAAAACCATTATTTGCGGCTATAAGATAAATTATATTTAATTCTTTTCTGAAGTCGTCCTTTGAGGATAAATTCTTTCATTTCGTTATTACTCTGACTTTGTCTACCCTTACTTCTCTTCAAAATATTTTAAGCAAATTCTTGGATTTTCTTATAAACCGAATTCTGTAAGGACATTTCGAAGCCACTGTTGTTTTAGTTTATCCTTTTTAGGCAAATAAAAAGCAGGAAACTGTTTTCAACTTTCTCTGATTTACAATTTGAATTACAGCCTACAGCCTTTTTGATACCACTTGTGGTCCGAGGATACCATGCCATAGGTCAAATTGACAAATCTCTTAAAATAAAAGAATTACGAAAATTATATTAAAAATAGGTATTTTAAATAATTTTGAAAAACACGTGAACCCTTCCAAAGTTTTTGGCTGCGACTTCCAAAGCATGTATATGCTATGGAAAAAATTAAGGGATCATAAAAGAAATTGTGACATTTTTAGGAATCTATGAAAATGCTGTTTTTCAGTGAAAAATGGTTATATACAGGAACGTAATTCGAAACTTCTGTTTTGGTATAGAGTTTTAGAGTTTATTAATGTAGCTAGCTCATGATCATGCCCGGAAGTGACTACATATTTTGCCAAGCGCGCAATATTTAGGTCTGTGATAGTGTTACCCAAATTCATCTACCTGTCTAAGCGTTCGGTCCATGGGCGATGATTCCTTTAGACAACAAGGAGTGCATGAGATTCCATGTGCAGACTGTCACAAAATCTATGTGGGTCAAACTAACAAAAGAATTCAAGCCAGAAGTGATGAACACGAGACTGTCATAAGAACGTCCCACCGAATAGACTTAGGGAATAAGAAAGTATTGGCAAATATAGAACATACGAAATGCAGACTGGTAAAAGAAGCAATCGAGATTGCAAAATGGAAAAATCTATTAAACACCGTACCGGTCCCGGTCCCGCCTTATAACAACTCAACCTGAAATGACCAATCAGCAAACGGCCTATTCCATGTGCCCGAAGGGCCAATCACTCGCCGCCACTCACGGGATCAACCGATAACCGACGAACGGCGATTATATAACAGCAATCTGGCCACTGGCTACTGCAGAAGGATACGTGAATTATGTGAACCGATCTGATGAGGCATATGTGACTCTGTCGAAACGTTGCCCCGGCAGATATCAGTTATCAACTTTCTTTCTTGTTGGGGTACCTTAAGCAAAAATGTTATGCTACTGATATGGATGGTAGTTTAATAACTAGAAAACAGAATCAGTGACACACGGTATTTCTGTTAGCATCGCCAATAGTCAGTTGCTGATCTCTGGTTTATGACTGTTGTTTAAGTAATTAACAAAAATGTGAATTTTGTTAATCAATGCAGTTTTTTCATCATAG
This sequence comes from Octodonta nipae, assembly GCA_034190945.1. NCBI lineage: Eukaryota > Metazoa > Arthropoda > Insecta > Coleoptera > Chrysomelidae > Octodonta > Octodonta nipae. Next base: position 109,729,515 of record CM067221.1, on the reverse strand, counting down.
CAGTGGAAAGTATTCAAAATAACTTAATATGCAAAATTTATTATCTGAAAATTAAAGACAAGCCTTTGTTACATAATGAAGTTCTATGGATACATACTGACACCTTAATCCTCCCCGACGTAACGCCCCGGATCCAACGTTAAGAGAGAAATCCGTAGACAAGGATAGACAAAAAACTTCATGATGTACAAGACGCCCTATATAATTAATCTTAACGTGTCACTTTCAAAATAAGGGTGATTTTGTACATCAAAAGGCTCGTGGTGGTTGCCGAAATGGTGCAGATCCGCGACAGAGAGAAAGGCGCGTTAGAACTTTAAGGATAAAAAGGTCCTTTCAAAGATATCGGTGTCGTTTGACGTGCAAGAGTTGTCGTCTTGAGTTTCGAAAAACTATATCTCGCATCTTTGTGAAATATGGCTACGTTACCGAGGAGAAACTGTCTACAAAAGCGTCGATGCATCCTTTGATATGTGTGGATAATATATATGGGACATTGGGAAAAGTGTTAATTGACTGTATATTAAAACAACAAAAGATAGCTGGGAGATGTGTCGACAGTTAGAAGGTGAAACAAAGAAAAACAAAAATGGGGTATGAAGCAACGTATCTTCTCCTAACTCTTAAGGGACAGTTACAATGATAACCTCCCCCTCATTGTAAATTTATTTAAAAACACTATTCAATTTTATGCAGGGAATAAACTACCGTTAAAATTTTAAATGAAAAGGGGGAGCGAGTGATACCGAGTTTATTTTAAATTGTTTAAATTTGTTTCATCAAGATCTTGGTTTTGCCACATTTCAATCTACGGCTACCAGCGCTATGTTTTTGGGAAATGCTGTATTTGTGTTCCTTTTTCCTTACTTCTAGATGTCTCGAAGTGTCACTTGTATATGTATGGCCACAAACAGGAGGTACCAAGCACACAAAATTCTTAGAAGTTTAGGTTAGAGTGATTAAGAATGGTTGATCTTACTGGGAGGATTTCATGCTCTCTAGAAGAAAGAGTTTGTGTAAGAGACAACCATTTATCCGGAGAATTTTTGGAAATCTCTCCTCCTATACTTTGTTCCATTACAACTTTGAAATACTTATGTGTTACATATAATAAAAAACTATACATTTCATGCCGTATTTTTCTAAATATTAAGCTTCTATACGAACAACTAACAGGCTTGAATTACGACACAAATTAATTGAAGTAAGCAAGTAATGAAATATGTCATATCAGTCCATAGAGCACAATTGAAGATATTTTTACATAAAATTCAACAGCAAACCGCCGATCATTTCAGGAGTACATAGTTCATAGGAGATATGTTACATGAAATTCCTAGAAATAATTTATTTAAACAATAAAAACTAGCAAAAATATGGATTTTTTTGTTTTTGGCTTGAGAAAAACAATGAAGGAATCGTGATCTTGTCAATGGAAAAGTTATAGAAATTTGGAATACGTTAAAAATGAGCCTATAATGGCCTGTATTTTCCGCCGACAAAACATTGAGGAACCCGGGAAAATTGATTTCCTTTCACAAATTCACAATTTTGATGTATCAAAAAAACTAAAAGATTAATTTTCTGCAGAATGACAGATTATAATGTTACAATTAACTATTTTCAAAATTGTGAAATAAAAGGTTTTTGCAGAACTGTAATTACACAATTTAGATGGATATGTTACAAACTGTACCATGTTAAGGACGCTCTTGCTGTTGGAATATTACTTGGAACTTTTGAAAGTCCGTAAAATTATTTTAAATTTGTCTAGCTTAGATTTTCGTTAAAATCCCGTAAAGGTGGTTTATAATGGTTTATAATATTGCATTACCTATAAGCACAAGTAGGTACTTGCGCCCAATAGTCTACCATTGAGCGGAAAATTAAATTTGCTGTTTTTATTACAACAAAGTTATAATTTAAAAAAAGTCATTCTTTATCAGTTTTTATGGATTTCCTTGGCGAAAAATCCTCCGGTCGGGACTTATAAACGCTTATTTTAAAGGTTTTCCGATTCCTTACAACTTTTCCATTGACAGTATAGCGATTTCTTCATAAGTTTTCATAACACAAGCAAAAATTATCTTCGAATATGCTGTTAAAAACAGGTCGGTTATTATCTATTGAATATTACTAATGTGGCGGCATAAGCGGTTTTCTGTTGAATTTTATGTCACTTAAAAATCTCTATTGACTAGTAGTCCAGTCATTTAAGGTTTCAACTGCGGAAAAATTCCTAGTGAGCTGAATTTTTGTATACACCTTCATTACGGCGTTGTATGAAGAGGTGAAAAAAGTCAAAATGTCACAAAAATGAGTTTTTCGTAAATACCTCGCGAACTATTGCTCGGAGGTCAATAGAGGTCATTATAAATTGTTCACCTTGAAATTCTCTACAAAAAATGTCTGTCGCTTTTTTTGTAAAATCAACCGTTTTCGAAGTAGAGCGCTGAGAATGTGACTAGAATGCTCTCACATACGGTATTGCATACCCTACATCAAGGCGTACACTCTACTGTTTTTAATTCATATTTATAAATGTCTTCAGACTTCTATCTGATACTGGGTCGTTTAGTGGAAAATATACATATATTATAGAGGTTTGGGAACTTAGTAAAATCTACTATATATTGTACAAACGACCTTCACTGGCAGATATTTCGTATTTTATTATTCCTAGACCCGTCCCTTTATGCCTACTGGACTGTGTTTAGCTCAGTTCAAAATTATTTCTTGAATGTTAAAGACGTTATCATAATAGTGTCATGCTCTTGAACAGTTTTCATAATGAGTGATACATGTTTTATATGTAATGAATTGCTATCGGATGGTGATTTAGTAGAAGTTAGGCGTGGTCTACAAACATTAAAATCAGTGGGGTTGGGAGTTAAAAAATAATACAATACTGTCAATAACAACTTTATTACCACCAGCATCCGATGATCTACTGAACATAATCTTTTGTTATTGTACAAAAGGTTGTGGTGGCAAATGTGGTTGTAAAAAAAAATGGGTTAAGATGTTCAAAAGTTTGTAGACATTACCGTGGCCAGTCATGCTTAAACGAAGAGTCAACCAATGATGAAAATGATAAAGATGTCGATTTAAATATAGGAATAAGTCCACTCGACTTTCTGTCAGTAACTGTTAATGATACAAAAGCTGAAGTTATTGAGAAATAATGAAAAAAAAAACTATATTAAAGTCTATTTTTTTGGTATTTCTCAGTATTCAAATGAAAAATTATTCACTTTGAAATAAAAAAAAACTCTTTTACATATCATGGATTATGCCTACGGGGGAAACCATGTAAAAAAACGCGCCTTGAATTCTACCTCGAAGGTGGCGAGGAAACGAGTGCATTGTCATAATATAGTTGCTTTCTCAGCTCTATACTTCGAAAACGGTTGATTTTTTAAAAAATGCAAGATACATTTTTTGTAGAGAATTTTAAGATGAATGATTTTTGTGACCTTTTGATCTTTATAACTTTTTTAGCCGGCACGATTTCAATGTCGATTTTTCACATTTGCATTGCAACACCGTAATGAAGGTGTATACAAAAATTCAGCCCACTAGGAATTTTTTCCCAGATTGGGGTTTAAAATGCCTTAAATGACTGGATAATAGTGTATCTGGACAGCAGTGTAAGCCATGAATACCCTCACACATTAGTTCTAAATTTTAGGCAACGCATTTTATTTCTAATAAAAATCGAACTCAACAATGAAGCAACTGAATTTGCAGTACTTGGACAATTTGTAAAGGATTCCTAAAAAAATTGCAAGATTAATCAGTTCATAGTCCCACGAAATTCTCTGGAGAGCCGTTAATAATTTCAAATTTACCTAAACCCTATTAAAATAACAAGTCTGAGATTGCGATAGTATGACTGGAGAAAAGAACCCATATAAGACAAAATCAAGTCAAGACTCATGTCTGATGATCTAAGTGGCCATTTGGCGAACCCCGTTATCCCTAATTATTGATTATATAGTGATATTGTCTAATTATTTTGTGAAGGTTATTTGTAGAATTTGTTAATTATAAGTTTTTTTTTTGAAAAATAAAACCTTGGAAAAATATTTTGGACTATTGAAATATATAATTGCTTAAAAGGAGATGAGCATTATTAACTTCATCCCTCATTATATATATATATCAGTAGCCAGACTGAATTCTACAGAAGTAGAAGCCACACAATCGTCTTCATGTAACAGAATTAAGGCACACCCTTTTTTCTTTTTGTGCTGTGTTCTTCTTCGCATAACATTGTTGAATTGTCAAATTGTATTTTATTACTTTGTCCTCAAGATTCTTCACAAGTTTTGGATTTTATTTCGATTTGCGGTTTATGTAATTTTTATATTCATTTATTCGTATGATTAGATGCCTTAAGGTTTCTCCAATATATAAGGTATTACATTTGCAAGTTAATAGATTCAAATTTCCATTGCCTATGAGGTCGTATTGAGTCCTTGGAACTTTTGATTTTTAAATATACGAAGTTTACTCCAGTTTTGTTTGTTATTGTCGAATCAGAAAACATATTTTAGCAGTACCTTGACAATCTTTTTAATCATTTATTATTAGAGGCTCTATAGATACTTCCAACATTTCAGCATACGATTCATCATTTATATTTCGCTTTATAAAGAATAATCAAATATTCCAATCCATTCATTGCTAAAAGTTAGAAGTTGATGTACAGGAATAACACGGCAGATTGCAAGTGAAAGTTTGTCTTCTGACACTTCTTTTTTATATTTCCAAATATATTTAGATAATTTACTCACTTGTATTTCGGATTTTTTCCATCGACATTTTTTTCAAAGGATGTGTTTCGGTAAACTATGTTGTCGCCCCATTCACAGCCAACTGCAAAGGTATCACCCACCACGCACCATTGGGGTTCATCAAAAAATGCTAAAACCTGTAAACGAATTCAGTAATATAGACAGTATCTATAATTTCACATATTGTTGACAGTAGTCAGTTAACTAATGGGCTATTTGACAAATATCTGGAAACTATTTTAAATTGTTTATAACCATAATACAGGCAGGCTTTATTCGTATTACCTGCGTTTTAGATTAAAATCATTGTAGACTAGCTTCACGCGGTGCTTGCAGCCTTGTTCATATAAACCTGTGATTACGGATAACCTCACAACCAAAAATCCAGAGGTGTTAAATCATGAGACCGTGGCGCCCAATTTTGGTCATCAAACCGAGAAACGACACGACCAGAAGCAAACTGGTTTAATATATTTAACGTTTGGTGGCTGTATGATATGTGACACTGACCTGCTGAAACCTCATGTCCTCCATAGCTACCTGTAATGTATTACCATCCCCAACTTCGAAGAAAGACCGTTCAAACATTGATACGTGTTGGATGAATTGCTTTTTGGTGCTTCTGTTGTGAATTTTGTAAATGCCGCTATTTTCCGGATTAATGAAGCTATCGAGATGAAAATGGACCTCATCACTGAAAATGATTTTGTTCGTCGGCATTCACTTCTGCTTGTGCCAGGAATCAATTGGTGAACACTTTTCGCTTTGCATGGCCTGTTGGCAGATGTTGTTGAGACAATTGGTCTTTGTAGGCGTGTAGAAGTAAATCTTTAGTAACAATGCGCTGAAGATTGACTGTTGTAATGTTCAATTTTTTTGCAACATAGCGACGTCTCTGGACTTTTGAATACATTCTCGCGAACTGCCGTGATGTATTGTTGTGAACAACTTCTAAGAGCTAGTGGCGTATATAGCTTAGCCACTACTTTTTTTCAATTATACTTGAAACAGCAAATGAATTAGGAATCACCATTTTGATATTAATGTTCAACAATTACATATCATTATGACTGTCCAAAAAGGCGGGCATTTCAAATCTTTTATTGAAACATTCATTTTATAAATTGGATACTTTATCTATCTTAATAGTAAAAACGTGGAAATGTAGATGGAAAAAGACACAACAAACAACATTAAGTACAACATAAAATTTAGTTAGAAAATAGTTTAGACGGATGAAGTTGCACTTTCAAATAGCAAACTGTGATGTGGTGTTCAACATAACTTATAAAAGCTACAATCAGATTTTTAAATATCTCATTGACTTTTTTATATTGATCTAAATATAGACCTATATTTGAAAGGTACATTGCTGTTTTAATGTTTTTCCATTCTATGTTATAACAAGGCTGCTGTTGTCAGCTTGCTTGAACATCATCAAGCTAAATGGTTATAATTGGATTTAAGGCAAATTTTCTTGAAACTGCTCAACAACTGAAAATAGCACAGGAAATCTTATAAACAGGAAGTGCAATTATCACTGTTTATTTGGAATAAATTATGTAATTTTAAATTAAGAGATTTTAAGTTAACGGTTTTATTTTAAATTACTACAATATTGATGCTAATAATGTTCTGAAAGCTAAAAAATAATTCGGTAGATCCTAGGTTTCACTTATCTCTCTCCTCATCAATTTAGTGCATTAACCAGAAAAAAAAATCTTTGGGCGAATTTTCTATCAAGTCAACCACTATATTATTATAAATGTTATTTACCTACATATTTACTCAGGTTACGTTAAGCCCAACTATTTTACGTTTTTGTGTGAGTAATGCCCTAGATTGATGAGGAAAGTGGTGTAATGTGTGGTACCTAGGACCTACCGAATTATTTCTTAGATTTAATACATTATTAACGTCAATATTGTCTTAATTTTAAATAAAACCGTTTTACTCCTCATTCTATTTAATTCATTGAGTGGCTCATTATTACAAGGTTTGTTCCCTGACAATTTGTTGCAGTCTAACTCTTCTTTTACCCTTCCAAAGACTTTACCAACTCGGAGCAACGTATGCGTGTCCTTCTTCAAACAATTTCGAGCCTAAATATAACACTACGTGATCTATTGTGCAGCGTTGCATTTAAAATTAAGGACAACATCCTTCTTTCAGCCGTACCAGAATTGAACTTTGCTGGAGAGTGTATGGCTTTAGGGTGAATAAGGTGTACACCGTCTCATCCAAAGCCGATCTGAACTGATGGTATATCTGTTTCGTGACGCGAACGACATTTTTATTCACCCTTAAACCACATAGTCCTAGGCACGTTTTAACCTTTTTCTTTAACTTGAATGGTGTACCGCTAACGACGTATTAATTTTAGTCACCCTAACGCTACAGAGTCCTCGACAAGATACAAAATCTTGACTTGGGTGGGAGATCCATGCTTGTATCAAAGCTCTTTCATTTGTTACCCATAAGGGTGTGAAAAAATATATACTTAATCCGCCATTTTGAAGTGGCGGCCATCTTGGATTTACAATGATACAAAATGTATTAAATTGTATTGTAACAGGAAGGGGGTGAAATTTTAATTACTAGATTTGACCTAAATAAACTAAAAAACAAACAGGGCAAATAAAACCATTTAAAAATGGAAGTGTTTTCTTACTTTTTATGAAAAGCTAACTTAATTTAGGTAAAACGAGGTAGACTGGCAATGATATCAAAGAGCTTGTTGCACACATCTGCCTTATAATCTCATGAATAAAATAATTAAAAAATGTTTAATTTAATTCTGTATTAATTTTGAAAAACACCTGTATTAAAAAAAATATAAAAAAGTCCGTGTGTGAATTTCCGTATAGTTAAATTAAATTATTTAATTTTGAAAATCGAAGCAAAAAAAAAACAACAAGCAATCTTAAAAGCTGCTGAGTTGCATAGAACTTATGATTTCGGTTAATTGAGCCTCAAAGTTCTAACACAAATTCAATTTACCTTCAATTATAGATGTGTTAGGGAGGCAGAGCATTCCAATATTTACCTTTCCAGCATCATGGATCAATCCGGTAAGCTGAAACCAGTCGTCGTTCGGATAATCCTGGCGAATCCTTTCTGCGGTTTGGAAGGCATGCACTATATTGGGAATATCTACGTCTGGATCGCTTTCATCTACGAGATCGTTGAGTTTCGTCAAAGCCTCACGCATAGTGCATTTCAGGTGGTCGAATTTCGTGTATTCTGCGATTTTACCTGTTTGAACAAACATCGGGATAAGTTCATTGTCTATATCTGCTGATATTTGATGTTAGGAATGCCACAAAGATGTACAGCGTTTTAACAAAATAGTTGTAGTTGATTTCCGTCATAATTTATTGAAGCGAAAGCTTCTTAACGGAGGTTCATACTTACACATACGAAAATACATGAACATGAGTGTTTAGCCTCTCCTAAAATAAGTGCTGCCCTCTATATAGTTTAGTCGTAAGCCACGGTAGGACAACATTTAATACACCTTAGCTTAAACTGATACATAAGAGTGAGTGCGATAGAACGCTTGCGCAACGCATGCGCCATTAGTGTTATGCTACGAAATAAATGAACAAAACAGACACTCGAACTTTGAACAGCTTGCAAATTGTAACCATCAAAGACTTTTAGTTCTATTATATCTTGTATTTTGTAAACAGTGTGTGTTAATCTCAAATTAAATGTGAAATTCTTAAAATCACTTATTAATAACAATGAGTATGTTAGTGCAATGGAAATATTGCGTTTGTTTCTAAACTACGTTCCGCCCGACACGACAAATCTTAAACCAGGGTTTCAAACTGATGACAAAAGGTATGTGGGCCAAACGAACACAAGAACCTCTGATAGATCGGAGGAGCATAAACTATGTCAACAACAAACAAACAGGGTCTGATCTATTCAGCATCAATTACAAACGGCACACAGAATCCATTTTGACAGCTGGAAACAGATAGGCCACATAAATTATAAACAAGTATGGCACGAGAGGCAATAGAAATAGAAAAGGCCCGATAACTAAATCAGAGAGATGATGCCGTGACACTTGAAAATCAATTATCAATAAATATAAACTCAACCCAGCAATACAAACAGCGGACCTTACAACTGGCCACGTGACCTAAACGACCACGGAGGGGGAGGAGCCAACTCCAGACAATTAGCGTCCCTGCAACGTTCTACATGACAACGCTTTGATAATGTCAAGTGAGATCTTGGCGAAAGATCTGCAAGATTCAAACATGAATCACAATAATAAACGGATGTACCCTATATGGGCCTTTCATTTCAAAACTAGCCCCCAAAATAACTTCTAAAATATCTTTAAAAGAAAAAGACAAAAAACACGTTAATTTATATTTACGGGGGTACACATTTTACACGTATCTGCCACCCCCTAAGCGGGGGTTAATATCACTTTTACAAGTTTAAATACAAAAAGAGTATCATGTGATACCTCTCATAAAGGTCTCTTTTTTTTTAATCTTTGACACATCATTTTTTTAAATCAGATATTTTATTGCAGAGTAATGACATTCTAAACTTTCAAATTAAAATAATTATTATTTACATTTTCCGGACTTGACCATACAATGTATGGCAGGGAAAATTCACTAAACCCCAGATATACTATATATCAAAAGGGTTTAGCTCTGTGGGAGCCCTTGCCAGGTTATCAGACTCGTGGTTGGCGTCGTGGCTGCAGTTTCCCATGAATTTTCGGACCGTCCGGGCTGTTCCTAACAGGACGGCTTTTTGCATCAGTTGGTAAAGATGTTCGCCCAGACCGAGGTATTTCAAATTGTTTAATAAATGTTTTGAGACTACTCCAGTTGTTGACATAACAATTGGTACCGTTCGAGTGTTGTTCATGTCCCATTGTCAGTCCAATCGGTCAATATCGTCCGGTCCCAGTACAGTTTGTAGTTGTTATTTTCTAAAATAGATTCTGGTTTTTATATATAGTAGGGTGTTCTTACCGACTGTGATAGCTCGAGTTTCAGCGCTAGTTCCTGGTGCAGTATTTTTGCCACAGCATCGTGTCCTTCTTTGTATTCAGTTGCAGCGAACGTTTGGCAACCTCCTGTAATATGCTGGACAAATTCAGATGTTTGGCAACCATATCTGCATATGTCGTTGTTGATAGAAGGGTCTTTGACGATGTACTTTAGATAGTTCTTAGTTGGAATTACTTGATCTTGGATTGCCAATATAAAGCCTTCCGTTTCAGGAAACATATGACCAGAGATCAACCAGTAGTTCGACGCTGAACTGTCGACATAATCTTGGTTGACATCATTTATATGTCTTCCATGAAGCGGCTTCTCTATCCATTTGAGCAGTTTCTAATCAGTGGTCTGGTGGTATACTTGAACTTGTTGTTCTGTCAGTCGCAGAGGTGTTGAGTCATCAACCTGACATATGACCCTGTGTAGATCAGAAATTTCTGCGAGTTTCTGGAAGTGATTACGCAAATTAGAAATTTGTTGATCACGTAACTTGCCTATATCTGCCAATCCTCTTTCTCCTTCATACCGTGGCCACACTGTACGTTCGACAGAGCTCTTTGGATGGTGATTTTAAACTTTTGTTAGTAGAACTGGAACTATCCGTTGTAGTCCAGTTAAATGTCAGTCTTGCACCATTTAACTATTCCGAACTGAGTACTGAGCACGCGTAGGTGTTAATAGCCTGAAACAGATTTTTACTGTTAAGCCCAGTTTTCAACAGTCGTCTTACCCTTCTATAGAACTCTGTTGATAGGTCCTTTTTCATGGTGGAGTGATCAATTCGTTGAGCCTTCTTTATTCCAAGGTATTTGTAAGTATGGCCTTCCTCCATGGATTCAATTGAGGTGCCATCTCTCATTTCGTAGGGCCCCTGCTGTATTTTGCCTTTTACTATATTGATAATTCGGCATTTGTCTAGGCCAAATTGCATATGGATGTCACTAGAGAACTCTTCTACTATTTTATGCATATCATGCAGCTTTTGTTTCGTACATTATTAATATTGTATTAGCGTTAGAATTACCTTGTACTTAAATTAGATGTTCAAAATGTCCGCAATTGTTGGTAAGACAATGGTAAAGTCGTAGTTCGAATTCCTTCCGCACTTTTTGAAGCGTCTCTGGTGTATTCAGCTCACACTTCTCCCTATTCTACGTCTAAGTTCAGGAATATCGCGTGGTTGAGTTTTGTACATCACAGTTGGATGTCCCCATAAACAAGTCAAGGGGCGTTAGGTCGGGTGATCTTGCAAGCCATTCTGTAGCGCCCCTTCTTCCAATCAATTTATCTGGAAATGTCTCATTAAGCTAATTTCATACAGGCAAGGCATAATATGGAGGTGCTCCGTCCTGTTGAAAAAATAGGTGTTCGTCCAGCAACAAAGTCCATCTTGATCTATTTGGTTTTCTAAAGATTCGGTTATAAGGTGACTTATCACATTTTCTAATACAATTCCCCAGTTAAATTTTCTTCCTGCTCCATCAGAAAAACAAATAGTTTTAATAAAATTAGGATCTTCATTTGCCCTTTGAGTCATTAATTAGCAGAATTCTAACCTTCTGTCATTATCATCCTCAGCAAGCTATTTTATAGGGAAAGAATTTATTTAGGGTTTTATGCACAGAACCGACGGAAATATCTGTTAACCTGGGGACTTTTGGTATTGAAGTTTGAGGATCTATGACCAAAAATCTCAACTTGTGCAGCTTAAGTTAAAACTATACGATTCTTGACAATTTTATTGCACACGTTTCCAGTTTCTTGAAATTTATGAACTAAATCCAACACATACTGATGCCCAATATTTTTATTGGGATGTCTCTGATGAAAAACATGAGCAATTCTGCGTGCACAGCGATGTTCTTCTCCCTAAATAAATATTATTTCAATTCTTTCGTGTAAGGAATAAACTATTGTCGAAATTTCATGGTCAGTATACAACGAAGCCACTAGTAATACTAAATTGTTTACATTTACGGTGGCAAATATCTTTATCTTTATCTTTATCTCGGGATTTATACTCATGCTTTGTTTCAGTTAGGGTAATGACTTAGAACCCGTAAAAAATAATCTGACTTTAAAAAAGAAGTATCACATGATACCCTTTGTATTTAAACTTGTAGAAGTGACATTCACCCCCGTGATTTTTCTGAATATCACTTTGTTCTTCGGAAACAGATTTATTTCCGAATATTGTCTTGACGTTGAATATGTCGTTCATAATTACGTACAAAATGAATTTATCCTTTTCTTTAGGACCTCGCTGTGTTATCTATTATTGAAACACACACGCAAATGTTAATTATTAACTAATCGTCAAACTGACCTCTTGCACTGGAAGAAATTATGCAAACCGAGATAAACTTGACGATTTTTTTATCAGCGGTTATTGCAAAAACAGTCTATTCAATCACTATTAAAATTGCTTCATCTTTGAACTACATAGTGTTCGGCTCATTTCCATTCTTACTGGGTGGTCCCCTAATAAATTCTAGTAATCCTAAAGTTGATTCTATTATTTGTCACCTTACATAACAAGACATTAATGACAATAAACATTTAGTATGTATGCAAAGCATGAAAATCAAATATAGATAGGCTTATACGTTCAATAATCATAAAAGAAAAAGTCCTCTAAAAATATGTATGACAGGAAAAAGGTGGAAGCAATACAAAAAAGTTTCTTCCACACACTGGTTCCTATATAACCCAAAGAATTCATAGTCCAGGGTTTAAAGAAACATGTTTATAGGAAAAGTACTCTTAAAGATACAACTACTTAATTCCAAATATTTAGGCGTAACAATCAATTAACAGAACTTAGATTGATCAGTTGAATGGAGCATTTACTGAACCAAATTAAGTATTATCTTGGGTGCCTCAATGAATTATAGAATTATATTGTCTTCTAAACGTTGTTTGTGGCATATTCTTGATTATTTTTATGTGTTTTTTTGGGCAATAACACCACAATCGAAATAAAACGACGTATACTGATGGAAAACCAAACGTTTCAAAGTCTATTCTGACTTCGTTGTCAATGGCTTTATATTTATAAATATACCATCAATATTAGTCGTTTAATTTCGATTGTGGTGTTATTGCCCAAAAAACATATTTTCTATTTCCGGATGATCGGAAATATGCCATTATCCACTATTTCTGCATTGTTTCTTATTCTAATATATACACTTTATTTGGATATCTTTGAAAGTAGTCCGAATCCTCGAAATTGTAAGTCCCATATGCTAGGTTTTATTTTTCGATTAAGAACTAATTATTTGGTGAACAAAGTCGCAATACTTGTACTTAAAACTTGTATGTTTATTATATTGTTAAAGATTCCAATGTTTTATTTTATCCAGAACTTCAGCTAAAATAAACATGTGAACTAACAACTCATTACACACCCCGACTTGACCATACAATGTATGGCATCACACTCCCTCTAAGGCACACATAGTGTGCCCTTAGGGGAAAATTCACTAAACCCCAGATATACTACATATCAAAAGGGTTTAGCTCTGTGGGAGCCCTTGCCAGGTTATCAGGCCCTTAGTTGGCGTCGTGGCTGCAGTTCCCCATGAATTTTCTAACCGTCCGGGCTGTTCCTAACAGGACGGCTTTTTGCATCAGTTGGTAAAGATGTTCGTCCAGACCGAGGTATTTCAAATTGTTTAATAGATGTTTTGGGACTACTCCTGTTGTTGACATAACAATTGGTACTGTTCGAGTGTTGTTCATGTCCCATTGTCTCTGTATTTGAAATTCTAAATCCCTGTATTTAGCTATTTTTTCAGCCTGCTTAATATTTATATTGTTGTTGTTAGGGATTGCTATGTCAATTAAGGTTGTTTTTCTAGAGACTTTATCTACCAAAACTATATCTGGTCTATTGCGAGCAACAGTCCGAGTAGTTGTTATTTTCTAAAATAGATTCTGGTTTGTATATATAGTAGGGTGTTCGTAGCGACTGTGATAGCTCGAGTTTCAGCGCTAGTTCCTGGTGCAGTATTTTTGCCACAGCATCGTGTCGTTCTTTGTATTCAGTTGCAGCGAACGCTTGGCAACCTCCTGTGATATGCTGGATAGATTCAGATGTTTGGCAACCATATCTGCATCTCTCGTTGTTGATAAAAGTGTCTTTGACGATGTACTTTAGGTAGTTCTTAGTTGGAATTACTTGATCTTGGATTGCCAATATAAAGCCTTCCGTTTCAGGAAACATACTACCAGAGATCAACCAGTAGTTCGACGCTGAACTGTCGACATAATCTTGGTTGACGTCATTTATATGCCTTCCATGAAGCGGCTTCTCTTTCCATTTCAGCAGTTTCTGATCAGTTGTCTGGTGGTATACTTGAACTTGTTGTTCTGTCACTCGCAGAGGTGTTGAGTCATCATCATCATTACACACCTATTATTAAGGTAATAAGTTTTTACATTTGTCAATGATTATGTAAACAGTTTCCTATAAGCTATGTCGCTTTAGAAAAACAACTCTCATTGAATTTGAAGACGCGAGATGTAAGACCGACATCTAGGATTTTCAAGAGAATCAGTACACAGAGGTTCCGAATCTGGAGCCGTTCCGTGTAATTGCTGTTCTCCCTTAACTCCTAGGACAGAATGTCACGATACAATTTTTTCAGGTTACTTCACCTGTCAGAGATATTGAATACTCTTTTCGAGGTGTCATTACTTTGTACGCAAGACAATATACATTATATATAAATATAATATATATTGTTTCTGGTCGGGAACCTTCATCAGTTGCGCTTCCCACAATTGAATGTCCTCTCGAACACTTATTTATGCATTTGATGCATTTCGTTAAATTTGAAAACGCGAGATGTAAGACCGACATCTAGGATTTTCAAGAGAATCAGTACACAGAGGCTCCGAATCTGGAGCCGTTCCGTGTAATTGCTGTTCTCCCTTAAGGGCATAAAGAAGTGTTCGAGAGGACATTCAATTGTGGGAAGCGCAACTGATGAAGGTTCCCGACCAGAAACAATATATATTATCTTTATAGATAATGTATATTGTCTTGCGTACAAAGGAATGACACCTCGAAGAGAGTATTCAATATCTCTGACAGGTGAAGTAACCTGAAAAAATTTTATCGTGACATTCTGCCCTAGGAGTTAAGGGAGAAAGCAATTACACGGAACGGCTCCAGATTCGGAACCTCTGTGTACTGATTCTCTTGAAAATCCTAGATGTCGGTCTTACATCTCGCGTCTTCAAATTTAACGAAATGCATCAAATGCATAAAGAAGTGTTCGAGAGGACATTCAATTGTGGGAAGCGCAACTGATGAAGTTTCCCGACCAGAAACAATATATATTATATTTATATATAATATATATTGTCTTGCGTATAAAGGAATGACACCTCGAAGAGAGTATAACTCTCATTGAATTGAAATGGGTACTGTATTATTATGGAAATGTAATATTAACTATGATTCAAAACACGACGTAAGTTCTTACTTCTCACAAAATCTACTGTTTGGTTGGTATGCATCAATTCATAAGTTCTTCTGACTCTTTCTTTGATGGGGTCATTTTCGTCTACGGAGTAGTCCCTGAATTGCCCAACTGGTTTGTCAGCAAACTTTGGTTCAGGCCTCAGCAGTTCTGAGGGATCAATCATAGAAACATTTTCCTGAAATGAGAAAAAAAAACTATTGTAACAACATCTATGCAAGGAATATTCAGAATCATACTGATAAAGATTCTGTTCAGTTACCCGAATATTCTTTTATATTTTGAATTCATAATTAACCTCGAAGAGGTTATTTACAATTGTCTCTACTCAATATGTAAAGCATCGATCTTCGATTACTCTTTCTCCTGAGAATTGAATATTAAAATTCTGATTCTGTTGTAAACATTTCTGTCCCCAATTTTTACAAAAATGGCTCGTTAGTATTTTTAAATTATCGGAAATGGTTGATAGTTGATGGCAATTGGTAGAGATGAGCAAAACTGCAATTTTTAAACAACAGTTACTATTGTTATTGAGATTTGCATATAACAACTGAAAATAACAGATAACAGTTATATTTTTACGGTCGCAATTGCTGTCGCCATCTCTTGGAAAGAAATTAAAATATGCAAAATTCATATTTGTTGACTGCTAATAAAATTCTTCCCATTCACTACGATATATAGTCTAGATGAGGAGTTTAAAATGGTGTTAAATCGACATACTAATGCTAAAAATATGTGTTATGGCTCATTCGATAGGGAATCATGTCTAGAGAATTGTCCATGAAAAGTGTATTAGCACATTAAAAATTTCAAAAGTTATACACAATTAAAGATGTTGAAAAAGTAGTGCTTGGTTTTTCGCTTGTAATTCGTAAACAAATATTTTTTTGGATTTTGAAAAAAAAATCCTTAAAGAGGAGGAAATTTCCTACAAATAACTTCGGATCACCGAAACTGTACCTCCATTATTAATAATTTTAATATAACGTTGAAAATTGCCGTCAGCACGCCATTCTTAGGTTGCGCGCATGCTGTAGCAAGTCCGTAAGTTATAATAAAAAATTTATTTCGGGTACTTAGAGTAAATTAAAAAATTTAAATAAATTATGATATCATCTAAACATTTCAAAGAACTAATTCCCGTTGGAATTTTTCATTAAATTAAATTTTCCAATAAACTAGACAATTGTTAATTAACAACATTTTACGCGATTTCTCTGATCATTAAAAACTAAATAAAAATTGCAATAATTGTTCTAAAATTATTTCCTTTCGTGGAGTTCTTTCAATTTACACAATAAAAAAGAATACGTAATAAAAGTTTAGAAAAGTTCAATAGTTTGTTTATAATAATTTTTTTTAATTCACAAATAAAGAAAAGTCGCCGTAATGTTGTAAAAAATATTTGTTTTTCTATTTGACATAAGCTTATCGTTTTTATGTCAATAAGAGGCATTTAATAACTTAAAAAAAATTATATACATTTGTTAATAACAAATTTATAAACAAATGGACTATTTTAATGTTTAAAAAAAAATTTTTTTTGCAACTTTATAAGGAACTTGTTATAAACAACTTTTTTTATTTTTTTCCTGAAAGTAATAAAAATTACAAAAATGTGCAATAAAATATGAAAAAAAATATTACGATTTTTTATTGGATTTGAAAAAATACGTACAACAAAAGTTGCAGCTGTTGATCAATTTGTTTATCTAAAATGTTATATAACTATTAAACTATTGGAGATACGACAATAAACGTTCAGGTCATTTTTGTTCATTATAAAATTGTCTTTTAGATAGAAAAATTTCGAAGATTTGTAAAAAATTGCAATTGTTAATAAAAAATTAATAAAATAGCGTAATTGTTACATAATTTTGAACAGAACAAAGTTATCTTAGAGTGAAATAACCAAATTAAACTTATTTATGGAGCTAGAAGGCAAACAAGTACGAAAATTACGAAAAAAAAAAACAGAAATGTTTATAAACAAATGCATATAACAACAGATAAACAATAGATAAAAAATCAAAAAATGGGTTATCTAAAAGACAATTTTATAATGAACAAAAATGACCTGAATGTTTATTGTCGTATCTCTAATAATAAACAAATTAATCAGCAGCTGCAACTTTTGTTCTATGTATTTTTTGAAAATCCAATAAAAAATCGTAATAATTTTTTTTCATATTTTATTGCACAGGGTCATTATTGTAATTTTTATTACTTTCAAGAAAAAAATAAAAAAAAGTTGACAATTTGTTTATAACAAATTGTTAACATGGTAAACAATGTAATTGTTAATAAAAAAAATTATAGAGAATTGTCAATTATGATTTTTAAGATAAAAAAAGATATCTTAACTAATTATTTAAACAATAGTTATATCAAAAAAACGTTTATAAACAATTGAAAATTATTATTAAGAAAAATTTTTTTTTAAAAAATCATGATAGACAATTCTTTATAAAGTTGCAAAAAAAAAATTTTTTTAAACATTGAAATAGTCCATTTGTTTATAAATTTGTTATAAACAAATGTATATAATTTTATTTAGTTATTAAATGCCTCTTATTGACATAAAAACGATAAGCTTATGTCGAATAGAAAAAAATATATTTTTTACAACATTAGGCCGACTTTTCTTTATTTGTGAATTAAAAAAATATATTATAAACAAACTATTGAACTTCTCTAAACTTTCATTACGTATTCTTTTTTATTGTGTAAATTGAAAGGACTCCACGAAAGGAAATAATTTTAGAACAATTATCCAATTTTTATTTAGTTTTTAATGATCAGAGAAATCGCGTAAAATGTTGTTAATTAACAATTGTCTAGTTTATTGGAAAATTTAATTTAATGAAAAATTCCAACGGGAATTAGTTCTTTGAAATGTTTAGATGATATCATAATTTACTTAAATTTTTTAATTTACTCTAAGTACCCGAAATAAATTTTTTATTATAACTTACGGACTTGCTACAGCATGCGCGCAACCTAAGAATGGCGCGCTGACGGCAATTTTCAACGTTATATTAAAATTATTAATAATGGAGGTACAGTTTCGGTGATCCGAAGTTATTTGTAGGAAATTTCCTCCTCTTTAAGGATCTTTTTTTCAAAATCCAAAAAAATATTTGTTTACGAATTACAAGCGAAAAACCAAGCACTACTTTTTCAATATCTTTAATTGTTTATAACTTTTGAAATTTTTAATGTGCCAATACACTTTAATGAATGAGCCATAATACATATTTTTAGCATTAGTATGTCGATTTAACACCATTTTAAACTCCTCATCTAGACTAATATAAGATATTTGTAAGACTCCTTATTCCTGAAATGTATATTTGAGATTAATATTACTGGAAGTTCAAAACTAATAATTGAAATACAGAAAACAATCTTCTGAAGTTTTATTTTTTATGTGTAATACATGGAACAATGTTGTTATGGACACATTACATATTTATTTTTGGCGTTATTCTCAATTATATAAATTAATATAATTATCCAATTTGAAGACATTTTGTGAAGAGGTTATTTCGCACTGTTGTTAAATCAGTGTCTTGCAAGAGAAGTCGGTTATTTACTGATAAAGTACAAAGAAATATGTTTTTTTACAAGATATGTAATAACTTATTTCTTACTTAACACTAATTTTTAAATAAAGTTTGGTACATATTTTATTTTTATGCCGTGATCATTATAAAGAATACTCTTATTTATCGCTTATGTTAATATTCGTATTCTGTTAATATATCTTTAACCGATTTCCAAACAGGAGGAGGTTATCAGTTCTTCTACAACTTTTTTATATGTATGACGAGCGATTATTCAAAAACGGCTTGGCCAATTTTGAGGATTTACACTACATTATATTAAGGAACAATACAGAGAGGTCCCATATAATTGTCTATAACATGAGATTTATGGTTTACTAAAAAATCGGAATGTAAGTAAGGGACTAGATTTCAGCGATTTTCAATGAATCTTCACTGTTTTCTCTAAAACTGCTCATGCAATTTGAATATTATGAATTGTATTATACAAAGATATGTTCCAGCTTGATTTCGTACATTTTTCTATAACGTAAAACATACCATTTTTCTGAAAATCGGAAAAATATATACACAAAATCTGTAAACATCATGGTAAATGTCAAATTGTCATCATAAATATCTAGTTTAAATGTCAAGATATGCCATGAAAGTATGTCTTACAGGGTGTTTGTAATGATTTTCATTTTGATGCTTTTGAAGTCAGTTTGTTTTAGAGATGAAGTTAAGTTACAGTCGCATGAAATTGCAGCAAATATTCCATTAGCTTATTAAAACGAAAATTTGTTATTCCGGCGATCTCTTCTGTGTGGAATACGGTTGAAGGTATGTGCGTGCGTGCGTGTAATATTAGGTGGTACATAAGCAGTTGTATACAATCGATGGTTGAAATATAAGTTGGAATTGAATTAGCTATACAGGGTGCTTCTAAAAATATTGTATTGGGTAGCACATAAGTAGTAGCGTATACAAGTGGAGCAAAACTATAATTATACAGAGTGGATATTTGCGTTATAGAACTGAGAATAATTACAGTTATACAAAAGGCTTTAAAAATTGTCAGAAACAATTGAGTATACAGGATGGTTGAAATATAAGGTGGAGTATAATTACAGTTATACAGAGCGGTTTAAAAAATTTATATAGTTTGGAACATAAGTGGTTGCTTAGACAAGGTGTCTGAAGTAAGGGTGGGGTAAAATTATTGTTACTGAAGATGTATCAAACATTTGTTATATAAGCATAATCAGTTGGTATATTTGAACTATAGGACGTAGGACGGGGTATAATTATAGACATGGGTTAAAAAAATTTAGAAGCAGTTGCATATACCGGATGATTGAAATAAATGGTAGAGTAAATTTATAGTCATAAAATGTGGTTCAAAAAGGTGAATACTAGACATATGGGGCGAAGTAAAATCATTGGTATACAGGAATAATTTAAACACACCGTTATAATAATAATAATATATACCGATATGAATCATTATCTATTACCAATTCCTTCATTTATAATTAAATTGTCAAGATTTCAACAATGACAACGAGGAACGAAAGTATATCTGAATGACAACCTAACGTATATTATTTGCAAGATCAAATAAACTACTCTTAAATTTTTCAATAATACTTTTCTGCTTGACAGTCCAGCTCGTTCAGTGCTATTCAGCCTACGTTTTGTTCTACAACGACAACCACGAACAGAAACGATGATGAGTATGATATCCACTGCTATCTGATATTTGTTTTATCCGTAATGCATTTTATATTTTCAATAGATGTTTAAAGCCATTGGAAACCAGGTCAGAATAGACCTGAAAACGTTTGGTTTTTCCTTGAATATACAGATTTTTGTTTCGATTGTGGTGTTATTTCCCAAGAAAACATAAAAATAATCAAGAATATTCCACAAATAACATTTAGAAGACAATTAATTGATTTTGCTATTAAAATATTTATTTTTTTAAATCTTGGTTTTACAGGTACCTTTAAACAATTTAAAACATTATATCTCACTTATTTCGAATACAACATCCTTCACTTAATATGAGGTTTTGATTTCCAATTTTATATCCATTCTGCTGAAAGTAGCATTCCTATACCTAAATCAAACCAGTTTTGAGATCTGCCTTTATTTTACTTAAAACATAATGACACTTATTATACTCACTGACGAAGAAATCGCAACATCCAGAAGGGGATGTGTACATATAATATTTTTTTGGTGCTATAGTAAGGAGTAAGTGATTAAAATTTAGTAAATGTTTTATCATGTAAACTTTTTTTATCAATTATAATTGTAGCCGTTTTTTGCATTTTTTTTAAATTTATTAAAAAACAAACTGTTTGATGGGATCCAAAATCGATGTTTAGTAATGTTAAAATGCCTAGAGTACTTGTACTCTGAATGTATCGCCAGAGACCCAGTGTTCGAACGGTTTACCGCCGTATAAGGTCTTTTCGACTGCAGCATTATCGACCCCATCTTGTGCTACCTCTGACCGCTGAGCATCGCTGGCGACGACTACAGTGGTGTAGAGAATGACAAAATTGGCACGTGGAATGATATCAGGTCGTCTTCTTTGATCAATTTCCATTCTGCTTGGCTGGACATGGCCGAAGAAGGGTTAGACGTCGTCGAGGAGAAAGACATCAACCTTAAGTTGATGTTGAGCGACATGTACACCGAATAGTAGGCATTATGGTATGGGGTGCTAACGCACATTGAAGTAGGTCACCTTTGGTGTTTGTTCGAGGCAACATGACAGCGCAACGTATTCTTCAGGAAGTAATGGGGCCGTATGTACTCCCTTACCTTAAGCAAGGTAATGCTCGGCCTCATGATGCTCGAGTTAGTTTAAACTTTGTTGAAAAGACCAATGTGAATATGCTGCCATGGCCTCCTAGATCCCCCGATCTTTCACCCATAGAACTTGGTTGGGATATGACTGGTAGAATGGGCGGAAATTTACACCCCACGACTTTGGAGGTTCTAAGACATGAAATAAAGATAACCTGGAATAGTATTCCCCAAGAAAAATAGACCACTTTATTGAATCAATGCCAAGACGTCTTGGCGAGTGTACAGATAACTGCGGTGGACAAACACATTATTAACAAAATTAATTTAAAAAATTAAACTCCTTGGTGTTTTTTAGTCAAATTTCAATGATTTACTCCTTGCTAGAGCATCTATGTTTTAGCAAAACAATATTAAATTTAAACATCTCCTTCTGGTTTTTGCATTTTTTTGTGAGTATACTTCAACATTAATGAAACGTAGGTTTTGATTTCGGGTTAAGGTGACAATATGCTAATCACTGAATTCAGAGGCGTATTTACGGTGGGAGAGGGGGCAGTTGCTTCCCAAAATTTATTTTGGGCGAAACAATAGTGTAAAAAGGTGTGTTTCCCACTCAGTATTGCTTGCACCCCAAAAGAAAATGCAAAAAATGCTGAAGATACGCATTATTCTAAAACGTAATCAATAAGTATTATTAATTACTATATAGCAATAAAATTCTTAACTAGGTATCTAAGGCTGCCGGTACACACGTCTGTCGTCCGCAAGATGCCAGGTATAATTCGGGGATGCTTTAAAACCTTCCGATGACATACAAAACGTACCGCAAGCACCATTTTTAAACACACACATACACGTCCCTAATGTCCGTCGTCCGAGATGACGACCACCAACGTTGAAAATTATAAGGATTCAATCTACCAGTGAAAAGAGCAAATTTAGGAGCATTTCAATATACAAATTTTAACGGTTGTTAGGTGTTATATCACTTAAAAACCTCCAGTAACTGAATTATGTGGTAAGCTTTCTTTCTTTTGGCATTTGCAGATTTATATTTTATTATTTTTTATTCCACTTTGAATATTTTGGCCTGGCAGCTATTGAAATTTCGCGCTTTTGTAGTTACCGACCTTTGGTGGATAGGACTGACGGATCGAAAAACATCTGCATGAATACAATTAATACCGAAGGCAAGCAAAAAAGGATACAAATTGGTTGAAATATCTTTCATCCTCGCAAAATGTTTGGGTACTTGAGGAATAGAATGAATATATCCATTCATAAAAAACGCATTTTAAAGAAGGGTACGAACCCAACGTGGGTGGTTATCTTTTGCTGCTTTTGCTTTATATCCTGGAACTTAATTTGTGCAAATTTTGTATCTAAACGTTATTAGAAGCTAATGTAGGCAGGCAAAATAGTAGACACAGGCAACAATTTTCATTGATTTAGGGCAGTACCAAAAATAAGTAAAAAGTCGTTTTAAAACCGTGTGCTTTTAAATTGATAAAATAAAAAATACTACTGCGATTTTATATTATACAATATCACACACCTAAAATATGTATATGTCAAATAAATTGGCACGGTACTGTATACGAAAACACCGGGTGGTCTGTTAATGAGTACATTTCGAGACGTTTACAGAGTCCTTGACAAGCGGTGAACAATTTTTATTTTTGTTTATTTTTTTGTAGCAAAAATTATCGACATGAAAAATAATCTTTACTAGTGGTATTTTTATTTTCAGCGATGTCCAGTATATTACAATACACTTGAACTTACCAAAAGTCTCATATTTGTATTCCAAACACAACAAACGATACTCAGATCAACACTAGAATGATTTTGAACGGATTTCAGCTATTGTAAACCTTTAAATATTGCGTCGTTTATCGGAGTTGTAGATAAATATTAATTAAAACTTCGTTATCTTTCGAAAACTATTCATAAATATAAAACAGTTATGTATTTATTTGATCTTTTCGTTGTGAGGTTAATTGGTTGCTATTTTTTGATTGATATTTTCGATGTTTACGACACTTTGGCAAATTGTCTGTTGATTGTCGCGTGACGGATTAAAAGTTTATTTTTAACGCAGTGTTGTTGTAAATACACTCACACACGAATTTATTGCATATTTCAATTTATGGCTTTTGGTGGGTATATATTTTTTTAAAATTTCATTCATATAATGTTTTTGAATGTAACTGAACCAAACTAATAAACTATAGATTAACAAGTAAAAAAACCTGCCTTAATTGGAAACCAAACTTAAAAGTAACAGATAATTTGCAACTATTTATTGTATCTATTTATACTAGCGGTCGCCCAGTGGTCCAAATTCGACCAAAATCATTGTTAAAAATTTGAAAATAATGATATACCTATATGAATTTGCATTTTCCAACATTTTTTTTTATACACTTTTTTGTGTACTTTTACAAATTAGTTAGTTCACTACCCTTATAATGAAGTAAAAAATTAATTCGCAAACAATAATAATTTCACTTTTGTTGTCTTACGGTCCCAGTTAATGTACAGTGCATCCCATTTTGGTTGAGATTGCCAGGTTACTCGGTTGTTATTGAAGATAGAGTCTTGCGGTTTTCACATACCTGTTCTACTTTTTTGTGAAACTCAGGATGGCCATATCAGATTTTGCATAAGTGTTTCCATTTATAAGATACAGGACGATTTTGATAATTTATACTTTTTGGACCCCTTCTATATCTACGAAGTTATTAGAAATACGCTTGCGCTAAGAACTACGTCTAATAGAAAATTTTGCATAGAATCCAGTGGAGTACTCAATTTTTTTTCCGAGTATGGTTTTGAAGAAACTACACAACATTATATATTTTTAAATGGAATACCCTGTATTTTATTATTTCATTGAATTCGTTATTTTTTTCCCTTTAAAATAATGTATAATACAAAAACACATGGTATTATTAGAAATGCTAAAAAACACTAAAAAGCTGAGTTTTCTGCTAGTAGGCCATGTATTTTCCATTTAAAAGGAGAATCAAACAAATAATTCCATTTGAGATTTTTTATAGGAGTTTATCAGCAAAGAAAAATAATGTTAACAATAATTCAATAACATGAAACACGAAATTTAGGTACCTAAAAGCAACTAATAAATAGTTATACATCGTTCATTATGTATAACAAACAGAACAAGAATTACAAATCAAATATCTATCTTAAAATTAATTTTGGACATTATTTATTACCTTATTGATTTAACTGTTCAAATTGTTGTCCATGTTCCCTAACACATAATTGGCAATCCTTTTCAATACGCCTGAGTGCATTTAAAATTATAACAGGTCGCCTTTGTAAATCCCGAAAACCTGCCTCCGTTGCGGCACGAAGTTCTTCGTTGTGTCTGTTAGTATATATTTTATTTTTCAAATAACTCCACAAAAAAAGTTCAATATAGATAAATCGGGTGATCTTGGAGGCCACTTAATTGGTCCATGTGTTCCTATCCAACATCCTTGAAAATTATTTTCTAAAAAGCGCCCAATTAATCTAGAATTGTGGGCAGAGGCGCCAACTTATTGAAAGTGTATAGAATTGCGAAAGGCGAGGGGAACATCTTCCAATATTTCGGGTAATAAGTCTTCTAGGATTGTCAAGTACCATTGGCGGTAAGGGTTAATCCATAAAAGCGGTACTTTATTTTTGTCCCCAGTATGAAACAGGCTACATTAAAACCAAATCGACCCTGCTGTTGTCGCTCAAAAATTAAGTGCGAGTTTTCATCATACCAGTATCTTGTATTCTGCCTGTTAAATATACCGGCACTGCTTATATGAGATTCGTCTGACCAAATAACTTTCCTTACAAAATCATTGTCCCTTCGGGTTTGGTCTAAAAACCAATTGCAAAAATGTAACCGTCTTGCTGCATCACCAGGATATAAGTGCTGGGCAATATTGACTTTGTGAGGTTTAAATTTATATTTTTTTTAAATTCTTTGGACCCGTGATTGAGAAACTCCAGTGTAATTTTCTAATTTCGCACAAGAAGTCTGGGGATAGACATGAACGCTAGCTAACACATTTATTTCATTCATTTCTCGATTTTCTTTGTTATACACCTTTGATCGAGGTTTAGAATATGCACCAAAACTTAGTAAATTATTCTTTAGTCTAAATATAGTTGCTCGACTAGGTTGATGCCTCTCTGGATATCAGAAAGTTTTAAAAACGCGATTTCATGAAATATCTTATGGTAAAATACTCGTACTTTATACCTGTGGAAATATAGTTCTAAAGCTTCTTCAACATTCTCATAACATTGATTTAAACATTGTATCATTTCGTATTTTTCGTTATTTTGAAAAACGAATTCTCTTCCAGCCATTATCAATTATCAACCAGCAAACTCACGAATAATTATTTATATAATGATCTTGTAAACTCAAACACGATAAAACACAATAGTTACTAACAATGACAGCTTGATCAGATTTGCGTTTTTCTCTCCAGCGCTCACTAGATAAAATATTGTTCCGAAAGGCGGAATTCTATAATAATTTTAAATGGATTCATGCGAGATGGAAAGGTTTGCCAATTATGTGTTAGGGAACATGGACAACAATTTGAACAGTTAAATCAGTAAGGTAATAAATAATGTCCAAAATTAATTTTAAGATAGATATTTGATTTGTAATACTTGTTCTGTTTGTTATACATAATGAACGATGTATATCTATTTATTAGTTGCTTTTAGGTACCTAAATTTCGTGTTTCATGTTATTGAATTATTGTTAACATTATTTTTCTTTGCTGATAAACTCCTATAAAAAATCTCAAATGGAATTATTTGTTTGATTCTCCTTTTAAATGGAAAATACATGGCCTACTAGCAAAAAACTCAGCTTTTTAGTGTTTTTTATCCTTTATAATAATACCATGTGTATTGTATTATACATTATTTTAAAGGGAAAAAAATAACGAATTCAATGAAATAATAAAATACAGGGTGTTCCATTTAAAAATATATAATGTTGTGTAGTATCTTCAAAACCATACTCGGAAAAAAAATTGAGTACTCCACTGGATTCTATGCAAAATTTTCTATTAGACGTAGTTCTTAGCGCAAGAGTATTTCTAATAACTTCGTAGATATAGAAGGGGTCCAAAAAGTATAAATTATCAAAATCGCCCTGTATCTTATAAATGGAAACACTTATGCAAAATCTGATATGGCCATTCTAAGTTTCACAAAAAAGTAGAATAGGTATGTGAAAACCGCAAGACTCTATCTTCAATACCAACCGAGTAACCTGGCAATCTCAACCAAAATGGGATGCACTGTACACGTACGACGCTAAAGCATGTTCAATAAGCAAAAACAAATTACATTCTGTTCCTGAATAAAATAATTATAGTTTAAAAAAACTAAAAAAATACGCTTTAGTGGCAAACCGAATTAAAAAGCAGAAAATAATTTTTAATTATGAACAGTTTGTATTACAGTAGTAGAAAGTCGAATAATCAATCATGATTAGTTGATGGTGGAAGCCATTACTTTGTGATATCATTATGATTGTAGAAAAACGAATTACTTTGTTTTATATCACTAACTTATTTATTTATTTAATAAATAAACGTAAAAACCGTGACTAGTTTCGACAATACTATGTCATTTTCAGACGGAAACAAATTCATGAATGACGACAAAACCTTTTGAAACAGATCCTTTCTTGTCTACAATAGTAGATATGTGTTAAATTGTCGGAAGGATTACATTAATATGGCATTTTTGTGTATATTAATAATATTGCATAGAAACAAAGAGGTAAACTGAATAAGAAAATTTAAATATATCATTTTTGATTATTAGTTACTTAAAAAATTTTTAAATAGGATGCTATTTTTAAAATCTACCTGCTCGTTAAGTAGTAAATTGCATGGAATTATTATGGCTTTTGTAAATTTCTATGTTCTCAAGTGTTTCAATAAATGACTTAAAATTGTTATAGTGAATGATCTCTGTTTCTTGTAATTTAGGAAATGTATGCCCTGTAGCCCATGTTTATTTATTAAATAAATAAATAAATTAGTGATATTAAAATAAAGTAATTCGTTTTTCTACAATCACAATCATGATTAATTACCTCAAAATAAAAATATAATAAAATTTAAGTTATTAACAGAATAACTGGATTTAGCGTAAAAAGATTTGGGTGCATTTCACTATGTTTGCATAACTCTCCTCTTATAAATAGTTGCCAATAGAATGATTGTAAAATTGAATATTACAAGCATCCCAGGCTTTTTACTCTGAATCGAATTATTCTGTTAATAACTTCAATTTTATTATATTTTTAATTTTAAGTAATTAATCATGGTTGATTGTTCGACTTTCTACTGCTGTAATATAAACTGTTCATAATTAAAAATTATTTTCTGCTTTTTAATTCAGTTTGCTATTAAAGCGTATTTTTTAGTTTCTTTAAACTATAATTATTTTCTAAGTTTTTAGTCTCATAACGTTGTGTATAGGATTTATAATTATGTAAGTTCTACTACTGCCAAATAGATGGCAGTAGTTAATAAAGAATTTGTATTTAGTCAAGAACAGTGACAAAAAGACAACAAACAGGAAAATTCAACTTAAAGAATTGGCCCATGACACGTGTACCAATTTTCAACTTAATTGGTCTTCTTTAAGTTGGTGAAAATTACGTTGAAAGTTAACGTTACATAGATACGTACATATGAACCTAATAAAAGCCTATTAAAATCATAGAAATTTTCATGTCATCATACTATTATTGAATAAATTAACAATACAAATACACTTTGAGAATTCAAAACGTCAATAAAAATCATTATTTATAAAAAGCCTTGATTTAAATTATTGGAAAATATATGAAAGAATTTTGGCCTGTAGCGGTGGAAAGTTTAATTGCGCTAGTTAAGCTATTATGGAATACATGGGGCAATAACGGCATTTTTTGGCCGTTTTATACATTTTTTTATGAATAACACTAAAGGCTGTCAATTAGCAATAAAAAAAACTGAAGAAAATTGGTTTGCAAATAGAAGGAAATGGTACCGAACTCCTTTGCATTTGCTTATTTATGTATAGATTTTTAATAAAATACACTTCATTAAAATGTTAATATATTCATTGTAGGTAAGAGTCATTCACCCTTTATTAATAGGCAGAATTTTGCAGGAATTTGAAAACGTTGTTTTTTCGAAAATGCTTTACAGTTTTTCAGATATTTCACAATTATGATTTCAATTTCTAAGAAGAAAATGCAAGAAACCAACTCGCAAGTAACTATGAAGATGCAGTATAAAT
This sequence comes from Octodonta nipae, assembly GCA_034190945.1. NCBI lineage: Eukaryota > Metazoa > Arthropoda > Insecta > Coleoptera > Chrysomelidae > Octodonta > Octodonta nipae. Next base: position 109,700,476 of record CM067221.1, on the reverse strand, counting down.
ATTGTTCACCAAACTGCACTGTATGCATAAATGTATAATCTTAATAATTTCAATTTAATACACAAATTCATTGATGACTATTTCTGTATAATATAAAAAATATCAAGAAATAGCACCTGCTAATTTATGTTAAATAATACTTTTTATGTTGACAATTTTTGTAAGTGTATTGAAATTGAAATTTTTCAAAATATTCATTGATATATATATTTTGAAAAATTTCAATTTCAATACACTTACAAAAATTGTAATATATATATATATATATATATATATATATATATATATATATATATATATAACGAAAATGGCCGTGAACATTAAAATTATTGCCAAGATGTCAGATCTAACTATTTATCTTAAATGTTTCTAATTGTATTCGTACCATAGGCTTTGTAATCTATATAGGTAAAAATAGGCAAACGCAAAACGGTTCGATGCTATTTTCTCCTCTGTCCCTCAATGGATCTGCTTTATTTTTGTTTTGTTAAGTAACTACGGACGACCTACAGTGCAGAATTAAATTAAATATATTAAATTAAAATTATTTCTAAGGAATCATGTAATAATTTCAAATAAAGGGGCTCATTATGACGAATACAAACGTATTTTTTTCATGTTTATGAAATAAATATTAACAAAAATAAAAAAATATCCAATCCCCCTCCCTTTTATCTCCAAAACTATATGACATAAAAAATGAAAAAATAGATATATATATAGAGTCTCACCTGACCTTTACTGATAAAATAAGGAGAAAATCCTGATATTAATTTTGGGGGAAAATTATAAAATTAAATGGAAAATATAAAATTAAAATTATTTCTAACGCATCATACAATATATCAAATCAAACGGCTCATTATACAATACAATATATACAAATGTATTTTTTTCATATTTTTAAATATTTTAAAAGAAATTAACAAAGTTATAAATAAATACCCATTCCCCTCTTTATTTCCGAAACCATAAGACCTAAAATTTAAAAAATGAAGCGTATATGGCCTCACCTGAACTTTACAGAAAAAATATGGAGAAATCCCTAATATTAATTTTGGGAGGCAAATTTTGGAATTAAACAGAAAATAAAAAAAATATATTTTTTCAACGTATCAGGCAATACATTAAATAGAAGGGCTTATTATGAGGAATACAAATGTATTTTTCATATTTTAAAATAAACTGTTTGAAAGATATTAACAAAAAAATATAATATATATGTTTTTCAAATAAGGGTTCATCATGAGAAATACAAATATATTTTTTTCATATTTTTAAAATTATTTGTTTAAAAGATATTAACAAAAATATTAAACATCGACTTATACCAGAATTTACACAATGTGAAAATTTTTAAAATATATTTTATTCTATTTTTAAGATAATTTGTCTATAAGATTTAATAATTTATTATTTAAAACTTGACCAATTTCCCCCTTTAACTTCCAATCTACTGAGGCTGATCTTCAGACAATATATTATATAGGGCTTCACTGAAAGTTTATTAGTAAAATAAAACCCAAATGTTAATTTTCGGAGCCATATTAGAAAATTACATATTTATAATTTCTAAAAATCAAGTGAATCATTTAGCAGATAAAATAAAAGGTCTCTGTGTGAGAAATCAAACTGTATATTTTTTATAAATTTAAAACGCTTAGTTCAAAAGATATCCTGCTAAATATAAAAAATGTACTCATTCTCTGCTTGTCTAAACTGGAATGTTAGATAAATATATACTTTGATTCACTTATCAAAGGTGGTACGGAACCCTTAGTATGCGAGTCCAGCTCTCCCTTGACCAAATTATTTTAAATATGTATTAGAATAAGTAAGCTATTTTGAAGAGTAGATTTTTTGATATTCAAAAAAAAATCTTAAATAGTGTTCCCATAATCAAATCCCTTATAATTAAAGTAACCTCGTTATATATTGCCAGAATATTAAATAGGTTTGAGTTATTATAATTTAACAAACTTTATACTTTATACGCTTTTGGGGCTATATTTAAATTAAGAACTAAATTACACATTAGGATTAATCCTACTAAGAATGACAAAAAGAAAGAGAAATAGAGAGAAAAGAAGCTTTTGCTTTCATCGTTCAGTTTCAACTGAATGTCCCTTTTTTTTAATTTAATTTAATTCTCTTCGATTCTTATTCTCAAAATTTTTATTCAGTTTCTTCTTTATTCAGCACATGATTTTGTCAAATTATTAAAACGTTTTACATTTATTCCATCATTATTTTTTAAATTAACAACTACATCAATAATTTTCTTATAAGCAATGTCCTATTTCATCCTCATTTTCAAACAAATTAAGAACATGACGCATTAATTTTCTCCCCATACGGAATTTCTTTACCTTTACGATCTTTACCACGGAAGTTCACACAAACTAATGTGCTTAATGATCTCCGTTAGAAATCGAAGTCCTCCACTCTCCCCAGAGGGGAAAATCGAGAAGCCTTCAACCATTATGCAAATACGTTCCAGACGCAAGTCTCCGGCAGATTTTCCCCAAGTTTGTAAGACGATTAAGTTCCCACTAACAAAACTTATACATTTATGTCGAAATACTTGTTATTTCCGCGCTTTTGTATGACGAAGTCAATTTTCATAATTTATTACGACTCCCAAAGTAGTGCATCTAATGGCTTTAAAATAACCAGTTGAACGTACGGAGAAATGCATTAAGTCCTGTTCAATAATTGAATGAATAATGGATCTAATGTACGCGATTTCTTCGTCCCTTTTAGAGCCATTTATATTATATTGCGTACCAGTGTAATGGAATTATAAAAAATTCATTTCGTAGAATTTATTCATTTCGACAAATAGTTTTTAAAGCGAAGAATTTTATGTTGGGACTCCACATTATGGAGAGGAGTGAACTGAAATAAAACGACGGTGACGTAATATGAGACGATTTCATTAGAATTTTCGCTACTATTGAGTGTATAATTCCTTGCAAAAAGAAATAGCTTTTGAAATATATTTACTATCCTATATAACAATTTTTTTTGAACCACCCTACATAACTATAAAACCACCAAATTTATTTCAACCAAACTGCAAGTGTGTATGGCCAACCTTATTTGAGAGTTTTATTCAACATTTTTTTGAACCACCTTGTATAACTGTCACTATACTTCACCCTATAGTGCCACTATCCTGTATATGCTGCTATTTATTTGTCAACCAATATAAGATTATTTTAAATATCTAATTACAACTCCACTCCACCCTATATCTGAGCTATGTAATTGCTTATGGTCTACGCACTCTAGGCTATATAACAATTATTTTTGATATTTGTGCCGCCTTGTAAAGTAAAATTTGTCTCCACCTTATATTTTAACCTCCCTTTATATGCAACGTTTTCTATCATTGTGTTAAACACAGTCTATATCCATAATTTTGGTGGGCCCCATATGAGGATGACTTCTGTCAACAAGATTTTGGCATGGCCATGGGTTCGTGTCTGTCTCCTGCGTTAAGGATAAGTTTAGTGGAAAAATTTTATGTACAAATAATTTTTACGAAAGAGAATACACCTTTAGTTTGGTGACGTTATAGCGGAAATATATTCACCATTGGGAAACACTCTCTTGAAGACTAACATGTATTATTGAACGCCAGCAACAACAAAGAACCAAGTATACAATTCACATTAGCAATTGAGCCGAACAACACACTACCTTTTTTATAAATTTTAATAATAAAAACGCAATCGTCATTTGATACAGAAGTATAAAGAAGACCCACTTACATTAAAAGGTATATGATTAAGTCTTTATATCATAGAGCGCAAGCCTACTGATCTGATATCAATATAAAACATTTTTATAAAAAATATAACCGACAAATAAATAACACATTTAATGTTACCTACCCAGGAAGTAAAAAATATAAATATTAAAAGGTGCTCATTCTGTACAAATTAATTACCTACCAATCTAGTATATTATTGAAGTCGGTGCCAAGCAACAATCAAGTTTGATGAAGTAGTAGATAAGTACGCAATGAAGGATTTTAGATTTGCTTGGCACCGACTTCAAAAATATACTAGATTGGTAGGTAATTAATTTGTACAGAATGAGCACCTTTTAATGTTTACATTTTTTACTTCCTAGGTAGGTACCTAACAACATTAAATGTGTTATTTATTTGCTAGAGTTGTATTTTGTTATAATTATTTTTAACTTATTAGTTATAGGTGGAAGTCAGTTATATTTTTTATCAAAATGTTTTATTTTCAACTTTTTAGTTTTTTTAAACTCATGTAGTTTTCATTCTTTATTTTTTATTTTGTATGTATAACCTTAATAGACAGGACCAGGTAACATCGGAAGTCTCAACATTACACAATGATACATTTTCATTTAAATTGACAGGTAGATGTTTACGAACAAAATGTACTAGTAGGCGTTGACTTAATAAGCCCAAAATCTATTTATGCCTTATGGACCATACCATGCAAACATTTTTCAACTTTTTTGACAACTCTGTATAACTATAGATAATTCCACTCCACCCTATGTACCAACCATCCTGTACATACGACTGCCCACGGACAAGCATAAATTTGTTTGCTGTCTTCTGTAAACTATAGGACGGAGTAGAATCCATCCCATATTTACGGAGTCAAATCCGTCCTATATTTGAACCATAGTATATAACTCCTTGTGGGCTACCCCATAAATTATTTCATTTTTCACATTTTATATTATCGCCCTGTGTAACATTAATTACTCTCCACACTTTATGCAACTTCTTATGTGCTATAAAATAAATAATTGTTTAATCACACTGTATAAATATAATTTAACTTCAGCATAGATTTCAACCATCCTGTATATGATTTGTTTACCTCCATTTCATATAACAGTTTTTTAATCGCCCTATATAATTTTAATTTCACATTTTATACCACCAATCGTCCACTCCACCCTATATCCCATCCATCCTTTATATACGGCTAAACGGCCTAACCTATATTTCAATCATCATATAAATGCATCAAATTCTATCACTTTACTTTATGATTTTGTTTGCTATAACTAAACATCCTGTGTATAAACCCACCAAATAGCAGTTTAGAGTTTGACATTTGTTGTCACTGAATTTTCTATTAGGTCGGGAGAATGTGACAACCAAAAGCACCGTCTTCGCAAAATGGAAAAATTTGTCTTTAAATAGGTATTTGCCGGGTATACAAACAAAACGAGCTTGGTACTCATTGATTTAAGGAGCCGAAAATACTATGCTTTACTACCTATATGCTTGAGATGTACATAGAAAATTTTCAAATTCGCAATTAATACTTTCGGTGCCTAAAATTCCCGCACTATTACGTTGGAATTAAAATATTTATGAGGAAATGTCCGTTATGTCATTTCGATGAAATTTTGGAATTTTCGAGATTTTCTGCAAAACTGCAAGTTGCACGTCGCAGAAAAGTATATGAGATCACCTAGGGATCTTCCTTAATAGATTAAACGTTAAAATAATATACACATCCATAAGGAGTTTTCGAAAAATCGACCAATATGTTAGGGATATTGGTCGATTTCCATGCAAGTATGTGTTCATTCACAAATTTCATCACTTATCCCAAATTTGAAATTTCCCCAATCCGGATATATACTCTATTAAACAAGACCATATTCATACAAAATTGTTCACCACAGGAGAAGAAATCAGGTAACATACATACAAAAAAAATACTCGACGAATTGATAAGCTCCTCCTTGTTGGAAGTCGGTTAAAAAGTAATGAAGAAAAAACATTTACAAAAATGTACTAATTGCTAACACTTATCATAAAAAATTATAAATAATGAGATAGATAAAATTGAACACAAAACAATCACTTACATTCAATACTAAACTGCACCAAACTATAGTTAGTAATGACTTTGAGAATCATGTTACTACAACAACCATACCATATATACAGTCTTTCAGAATGACTCAAAAGACTGACCAACACATTTAATTTGTAGACGTGAGTTGTAAAGACCGACATCTAGGATTTGTACGCAGGATAATATATATGATATACATTGTTTCTGCTGGGGAACCTTCATCAGTTGCGCTTTCCACAATAGGATGTCCTCTCGAGCACTTATTAATGTATTTGATACATAAATTTGTAGAGAGGACATTCTATTGTGGGAAGCGCAACAGATGAAGGTTCCCGACCCGAAGCAATATGTATCACATATATTGTTTTGAGAACAAAAGAATGATACCTCGAAGAGAGTATTCAATACATTTAATATTAAAACAAAATTTAAAACAAGAATTAAGTTACAATCAATTATATTAAAAACTAAACCAAATTATGTATTCCAATACTAAAAAATTGCATTTGTAAAATTCATTGTGAATGTAATAAATTTAACATTGGAGAATTCTCTAGACCTGTAAATGTTCGCATAAATGAACACAAAAATTATACGAAACGACATAAAGTCATAAATTTGTGAACATGCCTGACAACATTAGATAACATTTCAAAATTCAACAATATTAGACAAAGAAGAACATAATACAAAAAAAGCTGAGTCTGCTGTTATTTTTTGAAATGAAAGCGATTGTTACGTTTGCATTTCTGTGGAATTCATCCGCTCCTGGTTGTCAATAATCAAAGATGAAATTAATAATGTTAATGTTTTTTTGAACAACTCTGTTCAGGGATAGTTTATAAGGTTTTCCTTAGATTTTCCAAAATGACTTTAATGGGATCTCTGTAACATCAAAATTTCATTTCATTTTTCATCTTAAAGGAAAGTTATACCACATGAAATTCTGAATTCTTTTAAATTCTTCCAATTTAAGAGACGCTTTGTTATTTCACATGATCTTTAGAATTCTTAGTGCTACCCTGTATATATCAAATTACCAGTAAATTCTCTGAATTACATCAGCTTTATTGCCAAAGATTAACTGTCAAATTTTGAAAGCCATTAAAAACTGGGTTTGATTTAGACCCTGAAACGTATGGAGTATTTGAGATATACAAAAAAAAAAAAAAATAAACATACTACAATTTAGAGATAGCACAACTATCTTACTAACTATATTACATGTTAATAATACATGTTTCATAAAATTCACCCAAAGCAGCAAAAATGTTCATATTAAAAAAATTGCGGATAGCGCCCTCTTCATTCTACGGTAGAAACTTAGACACTAGTATTGTTTGATTTCCCGTGAAATCCGTGTGAATAAAATGTCAGTTTTATCGCCATTTTGATAGCTAAAAAATACAAAATGTTACATTATTCTTTAGGGCGCCAGAACTTTTTAAGCAAACACTCTTGTACTAAAGTATGTTTGTTGCAATAACTTTAATTTTACCTCAAACACCCTGTATAGATATTTTTATTTTGAAATAAACTCCTAAACAAAATTATATATAGGGTGTTTCTAAAATAGGGTTCCAAACTTCTCCTGTGTATAGAACGCATTATAATAAGCCAAAAAATCTCTATTAACATTTACCCTAAAACCATCCTTATGAAGTTATATGTCTTTAAAAGGGCTCAAAAACTTTTTTATGTTATTTACAAAACGGTCGAAAATAAATAGAAAAAAATGTATGGGTCTTACATACCTTTTTACGTTAAATAAGGGGATTTTCGGTCCTTAATTTTTTTTTCAATTTTTTTACAATTTTTTCTTCAGGTTTATAAAATCTTCACAATTTTACGTAAAAAATGTATCTTTGTCCAAATCAATATTTTCAACATTTTATTTTTTATTTAAATAAATTGCATTTATGAAGGATCCGATCATTTAATAAATAATTTAGGACATAAAATAAGACTATTTAAATTTGGTTACACTTACTAATTACAGAAGTAATTACTGATTCAAACAATAGCTAAATGTGAAATAGAAAGTAATGGAATTAAAATTAGTTATCATAATTTAAATTACAAGCACTGCTCGAAGTGACCACATTGAAGCATAATCTAGCTCGACGATTAAATGATTTGCCAAGTGTTTGGAAAATTTTAGGTGTTTGCTTTTTTTCCATGCACGCGGTTTCAGTCTCCTCCCGTAGTTGCTGAATGGTGTCAATTGGAATTTTATAAACGTTTGCCTTAAGATGACGGCACAAAAAATAGTCCAGGTGCTTAAGGTCAGGAGAACGTGGAGGTCACGGAACAGTTGTGTTACATTATCTAGGTAATGGGGTGGCGCCGTGTCCTGCATAAATCATATGGTTTCGGTTCAATTAAAGAGACATCTTCCAAAAGTCCTGGCAAGTCGTTAACTAAAAAATTGTTATAATCCTCATCATTCAATTGGTTAGGCAACACAAACTGTCTGATTAGCCGATCGCCTAAAATGTATGCACAAACGTTGAATTAAAAACGAATCTAATGTCTTGATTTAAATATGCTGTATGGGTTTTCTTCAGTCCATTTATGAGCGTTATGAAATTGGTTCGGTGGTTCGTAGTAATGGGAATTTAAACCTTGAACACGCTGGATATGAAAAGGATAATGTAGTTGCTTGCACAGAATTCGTCAAACTACGGAAAAATTTATGTCATGCCATACATGCGACACTTCTTAACCCTTGGATTGTCCTGCACAACTCTCAATACATTTTCTTCCATTACCGGTGTTCTTACAAATCTGTCTCTACCAGGATCATTAACTCTTGGTTGGAAGAAACCATTTTCTCTTAAACGTTGATGGATCCTTTGAAATACCTGTCGAGAAGGAAGTCTTCTATTCGGGTAAACTGCCACATACAGTCGCCTCGCTTCTGATGCATTGCCAGCCGCACGGCCGCACATAAAGTGCATATCTATGCATTTTGCATAATTAAATTTTCCAATCAGCAATTTTACTAATTAAACACTGCAAAGCTCAATTGACAGTTTATCAATAACTAACTTAAATTGTTAAGCGTTGTGGCAACGTCAGTCTTTTATTTGCCATGGCAAACAGATTTTTGTAGTTTTTGGTCTAATAACTTAAAGAGCAGAGTAATTTTCAAACTCAATTTACCCCGAAAAGCATTGGAAATATCGATTTGGACAAATATAATATTCTTTATGTAAAATTGTTAAGATTTTATAAATCTGTAGACAAAATTGTAAAAAATTTAAATAAATAAATACATTTTTAAAAAAACAAAAACCGACTTCAAAAAATTAACTAAAAAGCATGAAATAATATTTTGCTACAATTAAATACTTTTTATGAAGTATATTTATATGCATGAAATTAATATGCAAATTCATAAGATTTTACTCATTCAAAAATCGCCCGCCTCGGCAATTTTATCACTTTGAAAAGTTGAAATCTCCAGGTGTAAAAATATAATGCTAGGAAAATATGAGGTAGGCATTAAATAGTTACTTGTTCGGAATATACACATATATTTTGTATTGGAAAAATGATTACAAGAGCAGTTTCACTCTCAAATCACCCTGTATTGAAAGAATTTTTACAAGACGAATCTCACTCTTACGTAGGTTACCAAATCATCCTGTATTGAACACCTTTAAATTAAAAATCAGCTATCTTGATTGTCGCAAACTGCCAATAACTTTTTTAGTTATTTAATTTCTCTGCAAAACAATTTTCCCAAATATGAGACCCTAACCAATCGATTTCTATCTATTGAAACTTCTAAATAAGAAAATTTCATCAACATCGCTAGAGCCTTTTTTCCAGAACTCAATTATATATATATATATATATATATATATATATATATATATATATATATATATATAAACAAACCTTGTTCCTAATATAGTATTAGATTATTTCTATTTAATAACAATTTTATATCTTAACAGAAATTAAGATAGTTTAATTTGCAATTAAAAGCCCTCTTTGAAGGCAAACTTTGTCTACAGTTAATAAAAATTGACATGGAATGATTACTGCTTATGTTTTAGACCATGTAAAAAATCTGTTTGTGAAGAATAACTTTTTTCTCTGAAAATTATGAATAAAAAAGAAATCGTTTGATTTATGAATACACACTGTATATTCATATTAACTGACACTTATTTTGATTTTGATTAATTCATCTTATTTACAATGTACCCCAAGTTCCGAATAGTTAATACCAGTAACTCCATCTAATCTTATAATACCCGCGACTCCACAAAGACATAGAATATAAGAAAATAGGTAAAAAGTTTTTCCCCATTCTATAAGGAACGATAGAAGCTATGTTATTTGAAAAAAAGTTCTGGCCACTTTGAGATATCACGGAACTAATCCAATCCCTTTTCAATTTGCCCCACGTTCCGAATAACATTTTTCAAATTTTATATAATAATACCGGCTCCTCCACCATGGCATAGAGTATATGAGAATAGGTAAAAATAGTTTTTCCCCATTTTCTAAGAAACGGTAAAAGCTATTTTAATGAAAAAAAATATGGGACCACTTCGCTATCCCCCCAAACAGGATTCAGTAAAATGGTCGAAATTCCTCGAGCCGTTTCCGAGCAATCGGTGAACAAACATAAAAAAAAACATAGATACAGACGAATTGAGAACCTCCTTCTTTTTGAAGTCGGTTAAAAAAATACAGTCCAAAACCCCCCTAAATAGGACGGTTATAATTTGCATGACGAAAAACGGAGTTATTTAACGTAATAAGTTTTGTAAGACTTATAATTTCCTAAGGGTGCGTTTTAGGGCACATGTTAATAGGAACTTTTTAACTTTTTTTAATGAGTTCTATACAAAGTAGAAGTTTGCAACCCTATTTTAGAAACACCCTATATATAATGAATAAGTACCTCACCATTTTATGAGGTCGGTTAAAAAATGTTACGAAATAAATGATTTAAATTTTATTAAAACCAATTCCAGTTGAAGCATTCAGAAATATAGTATAATATAATTTCCCTAAATTTAATTTCAGCTATTTCCACGTGAAGCAACAGCCTGATTAATAATCGATGATTGCTTTTATAGCACCGTTGTAAATGAAAATATCACATACCGCAGGCCATTAATATTTTAACGTTGGTGAAGATGATGAATAAGTTATGGGTTACAAATAAATCGATCCGAACTAACACGACATTCGGTCATTTAGTTTGAAAGATAATAAAAATAGCCAATGGCTTTCATCTATTATGCACGACCCTTTTAATTTTTAATGGGCGAAGTTGGCGTGGTGGTGGGGTTTCGGAGGAGTTTAGAATTGTGGTGAAGAGCATCAGGGAGTTCACGTTGGAAGAGATAATTGGAGTTAGATGTATGCAACTTCCGTTGTGTTTCTAAGTGATACAGTCAGACACGGCCTTTATTCATTGCTATTTTGTTGTAACATTTAAAAATTTACTAAAGAGTAATTTGAAATAAAAATTTGGTCAAGTGCGAGTTGGACTCGCATACTAAGGGTTCCGTACCACCTACAAGATTTTAATATTCCAGTTTCAGACAAGCAGGGACTGAGTGCATTTTCTTATATTTACCCTAATATCTTTTAAAGGAAGCGTTTTAACTGAATCTGTTTTTTCCGGATTTGGACCGCGTAATTTTTTTGAATTAATTTAGTTATACTATTGCTCGAAATTCGACCCTATTTTATGGAATTGTAAAATGTATATTTTTTTAAGAAACAGAGTTGTGGAGAAATCGAAGAAGTAGATGTAATGACCAAAATTGTTCACTCATATTGACAAATCTATTGAAATGAAAAGAAAATAAAAATATAATCAATTTTTGGCTCGAATCGCTCCTGACAAAATATTAGATTTAAAAATTGTAAGATTGATCTTTGCAACCTAAAAGTTTTCGTCATTTGAGATTTCAATCAAGTTCAGGTATATTAAAGAAAAGAGAGGACCAACAACCCTAGGAGAACTTAAATATTTAATGCATTCTCTATTGTCCGCTGTCTGACCATTTTTTACACAACACCTTCGGGAAGGTTGTGATACTAATATATTAATAAAATAATTAAATTCACATTAAAAACAGAATATTTAATATGGAAGTTGCTGCAACGCGTCCGAAAAACCAATACTGATCTACTACATTGACTATTTTACCACTAAACACTAACCACGCTTGTATGCCACTTCCAGAAGTACATGCTCTAAGAATATAATAGCATCTAATCGCTCCATATATAAGTACTTAATGTTTTGAATTTTGACCGTCTGGTGGCGGCGGCACTGTCAGTTGTTTGACATTGACAGTATATACGTAAATAATGATTTTTTTTATATTTTATATAATGAATGAACCAATATTATAAATTAATATTAGCATTCTGCACTGAAGGTCGTCAGTAGCTACCTAACAAAACAATAATTTGGTCAAGTGCGAGTTGGACTCGCAAACTTAGGGTTCCGTACCACCTTCAAGATTCGAATATTCCAGTTTCAGACAAGCAGGGAATGAGTGCATTTTCTTATACTTAGCCTTATATCTTTTAAAGGAAGCGTTTTAAATTTATAAAAAATATACACTTTGATTTTCCACACATAGACTTTTTATTTTATCTGCTTTAGGAGTCGCTTGATTTTTATCACAATACATATGTATCTAATTTTCTAATTTGGCCCCCAAAAAGTAACATTAGAGTTTTATTTTACTAATAAACTTTCAGAAATGCCTTTTATAATCTACTGTCTGAGTTTTGAAGCTCTGTAAATTGGAAGAAAAACGGCGAAATAGGTCAAAGTTTAAATTATAAATTATTAAATCTGTTATTCAAATTATTTAAAAATGTAAATAAAATATATTTTTCAAATATTAAATAGCGTAGTTTCTAAAGTGGGAAATAAGTCGATGTTTAATATTTTTTAATATCTTTTATACAAATGATTTAAAAATATGATATATTTGTAATTCACATAATGGGCCTTTTATCTGATATATTACATGATGCGTTTGAAAATTGAATCTTTATTTTCCATTTACTTGTATAATTTGTCCTTAAAATTACTATGGGGCTTTTCTAGTAATTTATTTTCCGTTAAATTCTATTATTTGGAGGCCAAATAATAGAATTAAATTTTTTTTTCATATTTTTCCTATAAACAAAAAAAAAATTGAGGTCTTAGAGTTTGGGGAATAACGGGGAGAATGGGTAATTTTTTTAAAATATTTTAAAATATATTAAAAATTAAAAAAATATATTTGTACCTATTCGTCATAATGAGCTCTGGGATTTGATATATTACATGAGCCGTTAGAAACAATTATAATTTTACGTTTTCCATTTAATTCTATATTTGCCCCCTAAAATGAATATTAGGGGTTTCTACTTATTTTTCCAGTAAAGTTCAGGTGAGGGGCTATACTTCCAGTTTTTAAAAATTTTTCAGCTTATGGTTTCGGAGATAAGGGGGGGAATGGGTAAATTTTTTTCATATTTTTGTTAATATCTTTTAATTAATTTATTTTATAAATATGGAAAAAATATATTTGTTTTCTTCATCATGAGCCCTTTTGTTTGATATATAACATGCTGGGTTAGAAACAATTTTAATTTTATATTTTCCATTTAATTCTATAATTTGCCCTCAAAAAAAATTAGGGGTTTTTCCTTATTTTTTCAGTAAAGTTTAGGTGAGGGGCTACACCTCCATTGTTTTTTCAAAATTTTCCAGCTTATGGTTTCGGAGATAGTGGGGGGATAGGTAAAATTTTTTTATATTTTTGTTAATATCTTTTAATTAATTTATTTTAAAAATATGAAAAAAATATATTTGTTTTCGTCATAATGAGCCCTTTCATTTGATATATAACATGATGGGTTAGAAACAATTTTAATTTTCCATTTAATTCTATAATTTGCCGCCCCAAAATAAATATTAGGGGTTTCTCCTTAATTTTCCAGTAAAGTTCAGGTGAGGGGCTATACCTCCATTTTTTTCAAAATTTTCCAGCTTATGGTTTCGGAGATAAGGGGGGGAATGGGTAATTTTTTTTACATTTTTGTTAATATCTTTTAATTAATTTATTTTTAGAATATGAAAAAAATATATTTGTTTTCGTCATAATGAGCCCTTTCATTTGATAGAAACAATTTTAATTTTATATTTTCGATTCAATTCTATAATTTGCCTCCCAAAATAAATATTAGGGGTTTCTCCTTAACTTTCCAGTAAAATTCAGGTGAGGGGCTATACCTCCATTTTTTTCAAATTTTCCAGCTTATGGTTTTGGAGATAGGGGGGGAATGGGTAAATTTTTTTATATTTTTGTTAATATCTTTTTATTAATTTATTTTAAAAATATGAAAAAAATATATTTGTTTTCGTCGTAATATATCATGATGGGTTAGAAACAATTTTAATTATATATTTTCCATTTAATTCTGTAATTGCCCCCCCAAAATTAAAAGTAGAGGTTTCTCCTTATTTTTCCAGTAAACTTCAGGTCAAAAAGTACCCCTAAAATCAAAATTTTTGTCTTTTACGATGTACTCCTGATCGGGTCACCAAACTATACGTTGATACCAAATTTCAACTTCTTCCGTTCAGTAGTTTAGGAGAAAATGGCTGTGATGTGACAGAGGCAGAAATCCTGAGTGATATTATAAGGGTATCCGTATATTGTATATACGGAACCTTAAAAATGAAGAAAATCGGTTTAGTGACACAGGAGAAAATCTTATCGTTTTGTCTTTGGCTATTTATATATAGATAATTGGAATTAAATCAAAATGTCTGAAACGAAAAGAGTTTAAAATTCTCAAATCATCTACACTACAATGGGTCCACCTAAGATGGAGTCATATACAAAACTTTAGAAAACAAGTTACTCGATTCTATTCAACAGTAAATGAAATTGGTCAAAATAATGAATGGTGCTTGAAAGTAGATTTTTTTGACAATATCGAAAACGCTTATTAGATTTGAAAGTTGCATCGAGTTAAGCCACTATATCACTATAAATTTTTCAAAAAAAGTATTTAATTGTTACAGAAAAAATATTTTTAAACATTTCGTTTTTTCGAAGTCGATTTTTGTTTTTTTAAATGTATTTATATCTTATTTCTTTTTACTTTTTCTGAAATTTTTAGGTATAACACCACATAACCTTGAAAGACTGTATATTTTCAAAGGGTCCAAACGTTTCAAGCTCTAAATCAGAGCTCGTTTAACTAACTTAACACAAATGAACAAAAAAATTAAAAATGAAAAGAATTCTAAAGATAAATTTAGTAAATCACAATTTGACATTATTGTTTTACATAAATCATTATTATCTCACAAAAAAATTTTTGAATAATCTTTAAATTTTTATTTCAATTGTCCCATCCCCTATTGAGCTATTTTAAACAATGAAGGTTGTTTTTTCTTTGTTTCTTAATTGATCTAAAATCGATACGTTAGTTGAAACATTACTGAAAAAAAAGAAAATTGAAAATGTTTGTTGGCAACCCTTTCCACAGGAAAGCCTCACCCGCAATGCCTTAAAACAACACGTAACTAATGAGAAATTCCTTGAAAAATTAACTGCGGGCGTTATTATACAATTCCAGCAGGATGTACGCACTGAAATTCAATGTTTACACATCTTGGGTAAATACTATTTCTCCTTTGTTAAAATTTTCTCCGCAACCTTTCGACTTCCACAATTATATTAAAACACTAAACAAATTAGAGTACAGTAGATGAACTTCCAAAATAGAGAACGAATATACATACCGAGTTAATGAAAATTTTATTATTAATTAGCGCCATATATACAAAGCTAACATATTTAAAAGGAAAAGCAAAGCTTTCAATTCACCATTTTCTTTTGTCTACGAACATTGAGCAAATATTAACAGAGAAACAACGTTTATCCGCGGTGTAGTCAACAGATTCTTGATATTTATATTTTACTGTTTGGCAGAGAAGTGGATGAGAATATGGGAGTAGGGCATTAATGAGTAAGGAACTTTTTGAAGTTTGAATGGATTTCGGGAAATGGCCGGTGCATTATGTGAAATAATATTTATTAAATGCTTGTTTAATTCTAAATCAAGGAACTAAAATTCGATAAGGGTATTTTTTGGATATTTTTATTTTGAACTTTTTGGTTAAATTAATCATTACTACAGAAGGCATTACGCAGTAATAAACAAATGGTTCTGACCAGGGTGTAATAAGGCGGTGGGTCAACGACGCTTTTAAAAGCGAACAGTAATTGTGAATAGTACGGTAAATGACCAAAAGATGGTGCTCCGAATAAGGAAATAAAGGGCGAGGGTTGATTTTAATCAATATTGTAAAGCAGTACGAAGTGAATGGTATAAAAAATGTCACATGGATTTGAGACATTATATCTATCATATTGATTATCTCTTTGGTTAAATAACTTTATATAATTCGGGCTCGCTCCTCAGAATCCAAAAAACATTTATTAAATTGACAATTTATACGGAAATTGTAGACTGATATTAACGTCGTAGTAAACTTAAACCACGCCGGTAATGAGCTCATATATTTCCATCTGATAATTCACTAGAAATGATTGAACAGATCTGTGTGTTCAACTGAAGTATTTTTAAACAAGTTTTATTTTTTCTGTTAAGCAAATCACGGATAATAATAATGACTGTATGTTTTCGAGAGTAGCAATCAATTTTAGCTACAAGCAAATGTTTTCAAAAATTGAATATTTTTCATTTAAAACAAAAAATCTACTTTCTTGGCCACATAAGGAGCTGAACTACAAAAAATTCATAAATGAGAATAAAGCCAGTTTAGTGCCCAAAATGTCAAACATTAAAAATGAAATATTAATTGTGTAACTGTAAATTGTATTTGGCATAGGCATAGATGAATTTTTCCTAAGGGGGTAGATGGTTAGCTGAATGGTTACAACAAGAGCTGCCTTTTGTACTAAGTATATGACACTCACAAGATTTTTAGGGGGGGGATGTATCTGTGTATTGTAACATACATGTAGTAACATACATTAATTGCTATCAATTTCACTAACACAAATATGATTTTCACTTATTCATGAAAAATTAACAATGTTTTAATAAAATTAAATAAATTTTCTAGCAAGTAGATACAGATCAGGATGGACATCCTGGTACAGATGGAAACAATCATTAGTAATTGTGCTAGGTATAAACTTCAGCAATTTTTATGTACTTATTGTGTATTTGTAAGTTTAAAAATAAATGACTCACCACTTGATTGTTTCATTCTCTGGTAAGTAAATCAGAGTTTTTAGTAGCAATAAATAAGATTGGCGCAACATTGAAATCATGAGCGAAGCTTGGTCGCCCAGGCACTTATTGTATAAACAAATATTTAAGATTTAAATTTTTTTGTTAAGTGTGTTTTCTAGAATGGTCTTTTTAACTGACTTCCAAAAAGGAGGAGGTTATCAATTCGTCGCGCATTTTTTTCTTGTATATATGTTACCTGATTTCTTCTCCTGTGGTGAACCGTTTTGTATGAATATGGTCTTGTTTAATACAGTATATATCCGGATTGGTGAAACTTCAAATTTTGAAAAAGAATTCTATTGGTAAAGTGATGAAATTTATGAATGCACACATGCGTGCATGGAAATCGGCCAATATCCCTAACATATTGGTCGATTTTTCGAAAACTCCTTATGGATGTGTATAGTTTTTTAACGTTTAATCTATTAAGGAAGATCCTTAGGTGATCTCATATACTTTTCTGCGACGTGAAACTTGCAGTTTTGCAGAAAATCGCCGAAAATTCCAAAATTCTTATCAAAAATTTCATCGAAATGACATAGCAGATATTTCCTCATAAATATTTTAATTCCAATGTAATAGTGCGGGAATTTTAGACAGTGGAAGTTTTAATTGCGAATTTGAAAATTTTCTATGTACATCTCAAGCATATAGGTAGTAAAGCATAGTATTTTCGGCTCTTAAATCAATGAATACCAAGCTCGTTTTGTTTGTATACCAGGCAAATACCTATTTAAAAGAAAATTTTTCCATTTTGCGAAGACGGTGCTTTTGGTTGTCACATTCTCCCGGCCTAATAGAAAACTCAGTGACAACACATGTCAAATTCTGAACTGCTCTTTGGTGCGTTTATACACAGGATGTTTATCAAACAAAATCACAAAGTAAAGTGATAGAGGGAGTTGCATTTATATGATGATTGAAATATATGTAAGGTCGTTTAGCCTTATATACACGATGGTTGGAATATAGGGTGGAGTGGACGTTTGGTGTATAAATATGTTGGAAATATGTTAAATTAAAATTATATAGTGTGATTAAAAAAGTAAACAAATCATATACAGAATGGTTGAAATATATGTTGAAGTTGAATTATATTCATACAGTGTTATTAAAAAAATATTTATTTTATAGCCCATAAGAAGTTGCATAAAGTGTGGAGAGGAATTAATGCTACACAGGGCGATAATATAAAATGTTAAAAATGAAACAATTTATGAGGTAGCCCACAAGGAATTATATACTATGGTTGAAATATAGGATAGATTTGACTCCGTAAATATGGGATGGATTCTACTCCGTCCTATAGTTTACAAAAGGCAGCAAACAAATTTATGCTAGTCCGTGGGCAGTCGTATGAACAGGATGGTTGGTACATAGGGTGGAGTGGAATCATCTATAGTTATATAGAGTTGTCAAAAAAAGTTGAAAAAAGGTTACGTGGCGTGGTCCATAAGGCATAAATATATTTTAGGCTTATTAAGTCAACGCGCACTAGTACATTTTGTTCATAAACATTTACCTGTCAATTTAAATGAAAATGTATCATTGTGTAATGTTGAGGCTTTCGATGTTACCTGGTCCTGTCTATTAAGGTTATGCATACAAAATAAAAAATAAAGAATGAAAACTACCTCAAAAAAACTAAAAAGTTGAAAATAAAACAATTAAAAAAATATATAACCGACTTCCATCTATAACTAAAAAGCTAAAAATAATTATAACAAAATACAACTCTAGCAAATAAATAACACATTCAATGTTGTTAGGTACCTATCCAGGAAGTAAAAAATGTAAACATTAAAAGCTGCGCATTCTGTACAAATTAATTACCTACCAATCTAGTATATTTTTGAAGTCGGTGCCAAGCAACAATCGAGTTTGATGAAGTAGTAGATAAGTACGTAATGAAGGATTTTAGATTTGCTTGGCACCGACTTCAAAAATATACTGGATTGGTGGTAATTAATTTGTACAGAATGAGCACCTTTTAATCTCTACATTTTTACTTCCTAACAACATTCAATGTGTTATTTATTTGCTAGAGTTGTATTTTGTTATAATTATTTTTAGCTTTTTAGTTATAGGTAGAAGTCGGTTATATATTTTTTTAAATGTTTTATTTACTAAATTAATTTCAAACTGTTGCCCACTTCCAGTTACATCTTTGTTATTTTAAATGCAAAATGCATAATTTTTAAATTAGTTTAATATTTAAAAATTTAAGGTATGTTTTATAACTACTTCGTATGTCTGCGACTCAAAGTTTCCAAGGTAAATTATTACAAAAGAATAGCCTTCAGTCTCAAATATAGCTGATAGAATTTCGATATTTTATGAATTCGTAATTGCATTGCATTTTTTCCAAAAAATTAAATTATCTAAGAAACTGACTTCAAATGAACCAAAATGAACACTCTGTAAATACATCTAAACGGCAATTCCTTTACTGTTAGCGCCCTCTTTCCCATAATTAGTGAAGCAATCAAAATTTGTGTTACTACAAAATCAATGTAATGGTGTTGTCGTTGACCCATCTCCTTAATACACCTTGGTCCTGACGCACCAAGCGATTTTCAAAGTGATGTGAGCATAGTAGGTGGCAATAATCAATACCCTGCCAAGGAATATTATCTTTTTCTATGTATTTCTATTTTATCAGTTATTAATTATTCATTCAATTCACTCCGTTCAAAAATTTTGCCGCCTTTAAATTGAAGCTGTGCCTTTATGTAAAATTCATCTATGTAAAGATTAACTAAAAATTCGGGGGATTTAACAATTCTAACTTTGTTTTAATGATTTTATGCAACCTGAAAGATCTAAGATATGAAATTTTACATATTATTTAACATTTGTTGTATGAAGGCCCTCAATTCGGTTGCATTTTTTTGGACCTCAGTACTCCGGCAACTATGATTTCGATCTTTTTTTTTTTTGATAGAATAGACTTCCAGATTACTCCCATATTTTTTTCATTTTTTTTAGTGACATGGAATGGTCCACTTTGGAAAAAAGCGGAAAAATCATAATACATGGCATATGCGGAGGATTTAAAATATTTTAATTAATCTTATTCGAAACCTGGAATGAAAATAATTGGAAATAGATTGTAATTTCATCAGAACATATGTTAATTAACTGTTAATTTGTCAGCACTTACGTTAGAATAGTACAGAAAAAAAAATCTTAAACCTAAAACGAAATCATCACATGTCACTTTTGTCAATAACTGTATACGAGGTTTGTCAAAAAGATGAATTTACCTTAATAGTGAAGTATCTACCATTAATTTTGGCAATATCGAAACTGGTTATGAAATAAAGTTAATTAACGTTTTTAAAGAAAAAAAAATTTTTTAAATGTGTAAAAACTTACGAGTCGCAAGTTAATTTGAGACACAAATGAAGCTGAGTTCTCTTTGTCGTTATCATTTCGTGCCATTACTATCGTTATACAAGTTTATTGTTATCATTATACAAGATTGTACAAAAAATGTAGACAATAAGCAGTTTTATATGTTTATATAAAATCCTTGAAATATAAAGTCTTTTAGACTTATAATTATACAGGATTGTTGAAAATACGTTAGAGATTAAATATTTTGATTGGCCCATAAGCAGTTGCATATACAGGGGGATTAAAATACAGAGTGGAGTGGAGAAAAATTATAGTTATTCAGGGTGGTTAGAAAAAAGCTAGAAAAAAGATATATCGGGAAACCTACAAGCAGTTGATTAAATATGATACTTGAAAGATAGGGCGGAGTAGGCCAATTGTTATACCAGTTGGTTTAAAAAATGTAAAATAATGCTATAATTGTAGGGTAGCCCCTTAGCCGTTACATAAACTGTTTTCGATTTTAATATTGAAAATAACAAAAAAGATTAGTTTATCCCCACAAAATGAGACTTTTGTGATTACGAAAAAAGAAGTTCCTCTCTAAAATATTTAAAAGCTGACGAATTTGGTCTTTCTAGAAAAAAGAAATCCGAGAAATGATAAAAAAGCAATGGTGTAGGATGATCTTCAAAGAATCCTACATCCTTTAGGAATAATTTTGGATAAGGTTTGCTATCTTTGTTTCTTGGTTTTATTTCTGGACACTTTGTAGAAGTCACTTACTAATACGATATTCGATTAATATTTTTTCTTTTCGATTTTCGATTAATAAATTAAAAGAATTGAATACTTTCAAAATGATTTTTGTAGATAAAATGCAATTACTCTTGTCTGATCGGTGTGGAATCACAATAATTGTCCGTATTCCATCTAAAATCAGAAAAACATATTTAATAAATATTAAATGGGCATTAATTAATCTCCGGCTGCTTTAAATGACAGATAATAAGTGTGATGTTGCCATTTCTGTTAAATTCTACTAATGGCCTTGACTTTTGTAAGTTTTACAAAGATGGCGCTACCAACTGTGGATCCTATATGTGTTCACACTCCCATGCTTAATTAACCATGAAATTGCCTCGTGTGCTTTGTTCCCTGATAACGGAAACTCGATTCCTAAATTGAAACTATTTATTTAAAATAAACTAAGGATTTATATATTTCTCGAAAGCAGGGATCGCGTTTGATGCGTTTATATTGTCCAATGTCAGTGATGCCAGATATCGACTTGTGTTAAATTTGAATGACGTATCCAATCATTTCGTTATATTTAACGTGTTGAATAAATTGTAGTACTTACTGTCAATTTTCCTCAATTTTTCCTTTATTACACTTATTATATTTCAAAAGCCTTATCGGAAATAATATTCTAATAATTGTGTCTTTGCGGTATATGCTCTACTATAAATCAAGAGAATGTCAAACCGATAAGGGTTTATTAACTATTAATACAATCAATATGGGCCTGGTGATTTGGTCCTTGCCTGAGAGTTGTAGTTAATGATGTTTGTTTTGGGGTGTCGCCCAAGGGTGGGAAGTAGAAGTTTTCCATACTCACATCGGCTCGCTTAATAAAACATTACAACATGATTGTGTTTTTGTTTGTGTTTACTACCGGCAACTTCTCACTTTCTATATGTTGCTATAGGCGTATTTCGTGTAGGCGTCTTTCTAATATCGGATGGTATTTAGCACAAATATATTTTTTCCTTCTTGTAGACGTAATAAAGTGTGGTGTTTTTATTATATTAACAATACAATGCAACAAAATTATAAAATAGCAGGAGATTCTTCATTTAAGGAGTGGCTACTTTCCGTTCCATTGTAAGCATGTAGCTGCAAAGGGTTTTGCCGCGATCAAAATGTACAAATAAATAGTCATTTTGAAGATTTTCTGATTCTTTACAATTTTTTAATTGACGGAATTATGAACACATTACTTTTTATATTATAAGCAAAAAAAAAAAACAAAATACCCCATATTTTTGAGGTTTTTAATGATCAAATAATTAGCTTCTACGAGCTTGCTGTTAAAATTATATCAAATATGACTTATAAACTGATTTACGTGATGATTGAGGCGGTTTGCTGTCACTTAAAAATCACAAATAACTGGTGTAATGGGAGTAAATGTTATGAGTGCAAATATTAAGGAAACAGTGGAGATGAAGATAAATCTAAAACCCTCATAACATCGTCTGAAAGAGCTATAGTGTTGTCAAAGAAATATGAAAATGTTTCGCATCCATTTGTACAGCCTAAAACAAATAGATTTCCACTGAAAACACATTCGAAACTACAAATGTAGCTGCTAAACGTATCGTAGAGCTTTACTAATCACTTAAGCATTAACAAACCACTTTTTTGATAATTAAAAATAAATCGGAACTACAACGCAAACTAACTGAAAATATATTGCAGATGTTCCTTCCCAACGAATATAGCTTCTGTATTCTTAGTATTTGTATTGAATTTGTTTTGTATATATTCTAATGGCTAATTTGTAAGCAAGCAGCTTTCGTGAAACGTTTAATTATAGTGAAAATTGCAGATTTTTATAAGAAGTGAATTAAGTAGTGCAGAATTAAGTTTATTCATTAGGTACTTAGTTAACTAATGTGTTTCTGCTTAATTAAAATAGATCCTCTTACCTACGTTACGTTGTATCCAGATATTTCTAAATAATGTGTAAATAGCTTTTTATCTTTCTGGCTTTGAACATAATCTTTCGATTTTTTTTTTTGCAAAAAATAAGAGTTAAGGTGATATATGTCACAAATGTTTTATTTACTAATCCTCGACAATACAATTTTAATTAATGAATAAAACATTTTTAAAAAAATATAACCGACTTCCACCTATAACTAAAAAGCTAAAAATAATTATAACAAAACAAAACGGTTCACCACAGGAGAAGAATTCAGGTAACATACATACATACAAAAAAAAAAACGCGACGAATTGATAACCTCCTCCTTTTTGGAAGTCGGTTAATAAAATGACAGGTTTTTTTCGTAGCAGACGTTATTTCTTTAAGTATATATGTATTATATCACGACGCGATGTTGCCACATTGACAATAATTTACTTAAAATATATTATGGATATTTATAGACCATAGCAGTATACGAGTCTTTTGTTTGATTTCTCCATCTAAAATATATACACTCAAACTATTTACACCCTGTATATTTAAAATGCTAAATGTTAGTATCTATGTCACATTGAATATTTCTAACCTATTTGTTCTAACTCTTCATCCAAATAGCTTATTTTGGTCACGTACACTTATATCATTTGAATGAAGTAACTTTTTCGAACGTGATAATCTTAAACTAGAAGCTTGATCTGACTGAAATTCCACTGATTTGTCGGTCCGTTTGGCCCAAAAGAAGAATTTTACTCAATATTGTGGAGTACACTTCCACTTCATCAGTTGGAAGAACTACTGGAGTAGAATTCCTTCAGTTGTTGTTACGTGGAAGTGAAAGAGATTGCACGAATAATTTTCCTTGTTATCTTCTAACTTCAATTATGCCAATGATGCCTGGTTAGTTTTTCTTTTTTAACCGACTTCCAAAAAGGCGGAGGTTATCAATTCGTCTGCAATTTTTTTTTATGTATGACGAGCTATTATTTAAAAACGGCTTGGGCAATTTTGATGATTTAAACTGCATTATATTAAGGAACATTGCAGAAAGGTCCCATATAATTGTCTATAACAAGATATTTACGGTTTTCCAGTAATTCACAAAAAAAAAGTTCAATGAATCTTCACTGTTTTCTCGAAAATGGCTCAAGCAATTTGAATATTATAAAATGTATTCTACAAAGATATGTTCCAACTTGATTCCGTATATTTTCTATAACGTAAAACTTACCATTTTTCTGAAAATCGGAAAAATATATGCTAAAAAACTGTAAATTCATGGTAAATGTCAAATTTTCATCGTAAACATCTAGTTCAAATGTCAAGATATGCCATGAAAATATATCGTACAGGGTGTTTGTAATAGTTTTCATTTTTATACGTTTGAAGTAAGTTTCTTTTAGAGACGAAGTTAAGTTAGGGGGCTTATGGTCGCGTGAAATGGCAGAAAATATTCCGTTAGTTTATCTAAACGAAAATTTGTTATGGGGCGAACTCTTCTATATGGTATACGGAGAGAGAGAGAGAGAGAGAGAGAGAGAGAGAGAGAGAGATTGAATTGTACCTTAAATCAGATAAAAAGGACACGGTTTCTAAAGGTTTTTTTTAAATATAATGATATAAGTTTGATTATATAATAATGATAAAAGTTTTAGAATTATTTGCAAGACACAAACAAGAACTAAACTCCCTTAGAATCTTAATTTATTAATGAATTCTTCATTTGTTGTTCAGTCATTCCGAGTCCAATGAGTCTTCAGTAATATTTTCATTTAACATTTAGGAACCTCAGTATTCTAATAATGAATTACGCATCATTAATAAATCAATTTCGTGGGATGAAATGTTTTGAAACTTTAGATTTCTAACGAGCTACTATATTTCCGCCAATTTCTTCGCTAATACCTGAATCTTTCTCAATAATTAAGACATCTACATGTCTTAGTTATTGCGAAAGTTTCAGTTCAGAGGTCAGTTACGTTTACATGCTTCTCACACAAAACAATAACACTCTTAATTGGTCCTTTATTTGTCATCAACTTCTTCAACTAATTCTTGTTCCAGTGTTTTGAATTTTGTAATTACCAATAATTATATGCCAAACAAAAGACAGGTGCGCCAGCAGTGACATTATACAGTTGACACCTGTAACGTTAGCAGGATTCGTTTTTTTCAAAGACGACATTCATATTTCGTCTCTCTCTATCGTATTGGGTAATCGCATAAAAACGAAAGTGACAGAAGATGTAAGTATGAGAACTAAGTAGGTTCTGTTGTACTTTCACTAAGACGAATACAGCAGACCAAGAAATTATCTGATCCAAGAAACAATGGATTTGATCGTGAGCTTGTATGTGGTCAACTGTTCACATTGCAGATTTCATTGAGAAGTCTGTAGTCGCGGATCCGACGCTATTTATTGAACATTGTTGGTTTTGATCGAACATTTTTTAGAAAAAAAAAATGAACGCGATTTGTTTTTTGGTTTGTTTCGGTATCATTGCTGTCAATTGTTTGCCGACTGTGTACAAGTTTAATGAAAATAAAGTTTTGGAACCTGGTAAGTTGGAGTTTTATCTCGCACGGATTTGATATTGCCTTATAAGTAGATATGTGATGTCGTGCGGTATTAAAAATAAATGTTCAATAATAATGGAAAATTTGGATATTGCTCAAGTGAAATATCGATAAATTTTTGCTACTCATTTTACGTACATTCTGACATTTATTTTTGAACAGGATATAGATAATGCAGCTGAATCTATAAATAATTTTGTTTGAAGAAGGTTACATAAATATAATGGTCAACAACTTCCAATAAACTATCAATAATGACAACATCTTAAGAGAAAATATCATTATATGGTGCTGTATGGATTTATATTTAACTAGCTGTCGCCCAGTGGTCGAAATTCGACCAATTGTGTCAATATCTCTGGCAGCTTAAGTAACCTGAAAATTTTATCGTGACATTCTATCCTAGGACTTTAGGGAGAACAGCAATTACACGGAACGGATCCAGATTCGGGACCTTTGTGTGATAGTTTCCTCGAAAATCCTAGATTTCGGTCTTACATTTGGCTCCTACAAATAAGTAACGAAATTCTAGTTTTTGCAGGTATAATTCATAGGACTTTATTTGTGTTCAAATTCGTAATCATTATATATATGGAACTCTTCGTGGGCTACTCTATAAATCATTTCCTTTTCTAACATTTTTTATTAGCATCCTGTATATCTATAATTTCTCTCGCCCTATATTTCATCTTCCCTATATATACAACTGCTTATGGGTTACGAAATGTTGCATTTCCATTTCCGCCACCCTGTATATGCATCTATATATAATATTTTTTACACCACCCTGTATAACTGTAATTCTACTGCACCTTCTATTCCAAGAACCCTGTAAATTCAACCGCTAATGGGCTTCCCTATATAATTGTTTTATTAGTTATAATTGCACTCTACTCTATATTTTAAACACCCTATATATACAACTGCTTAGGTGCCACCCACGAAAAAAAATATTTCTAACATATCTGGAATCGCCATGTATAATTATAATATACAACGATTAATTTACCTAGAAGTACATGCTCTAAGTATATAACAGCATTGGTCTCTCTATATATGATTGTTCAATGTTTTGAGTGTGGTGGCGGCACATTCAGTTGTTTGGCATTGACATTATGGACGTAAATAATGAATTTTTATTATATTTTATTTAATGAATGAACCATTATTATAAATTAATATTAGCATTCTGCACTGAAGGTCGTCAGTAGCTACTAAACAAAACAAAAATCAAGAAAATCGTTTGAGAGACAGAGGAGAAAATGGTACCTAATCGTTTTGTCTTTGCCTATTTATATATAGATACTAGAGCTGCAACCATTTGACTGTTTTGTTTTTAAATATTCGTCATTCTGCCTAATATTGCGTACTGTTCAGTTCAATGAATACCGAGTACCAAATCACGAAAAAAAAAAACAATACCCATTACTTATTTTTTTATTTACAAATAATTAATATTAATTAATTTAATTAATAAATCGTAGGATAACTAAATCCTATCATAGACAATGTGATACTTTTTTTCCAGGTTTTTCAATCCGTTGAACGCAAGACAATATATTGTGTCTAGTCGAGAACATTCAATGGTGCTCGATAAATATTAAATTCAGTTATATGTACTAAATACATAAATAATTATTCGAGACTTCAATCAGTTGAGGGGAGTGCAACGAATGAAGGTTTTCGACTGGAAACAATGTACGGTCTTGCGTTCAAGGGATTGCAGACCCCTGAAAAGATAGTATTACAATTAATTAAAATTATTATTTAAAATATATCAGTGGTAAATTGCGATTATCAAAAACAATATTTTCAGAATTTATTGACAGCAAACGATTGCGATTTTTCTCGGGATATACCCGTACTTTTGAAAATAGCCTGTTTATACAGGGTTGGTAAATGTGATGCAACACCTTAATACTGGTTAAAGGAAAAGTTCTGTTGACAAATGATCATAACAAAAGTTTTTGACATATTTATATTCTAGTCTATAATACATTTTGGTTTCGAACAACTAATCACATGTTTTGAGATATGCCGAGAACGGCAGATTGAAATGACGATTTTGTTTTAAACAAAGGCACTTTTTGACATACGACCCTTATTTGTGACGTAATCGTTTTTCCAGATATGACGCTTTCGACTATTACGAGTATTATAAATGGCGTCACTCAATTTCGACCAGGCTAATTGAGAGAACGTGCCATTCTATGTAAAAATCGTCAAAAATTATGATTGACCAACACTAACCTTAGCGAACGAGAATGTTTTTTATTGATGTCAGTTTAAAAACTTGAAATCATATTTTTGTAGTTTTTTATATTTCATATCGATTTCATATCTGTTGTTTGGCAGAAACGGTATGTTTGAACTGTTTATTGAGTAGTACCTGTCATTACAAAAAGGTGAAATTCACTGAATGAGAATGGATTGAAATTCTTCCGGGTCGGCGCACACTGGGGCTATAGAAGTGATTTGGTTCAAAACCACCCAGAAATCGCAATTTTGATAGAAATATTAAAATTCTTAAAGTGGGATATTCATTTTGTCATACTGAATTACGGTACGAAGCTTAATTTCTTAAATGTGACTTCATCAATTTGCACATAACCAAGTGACCTTCAAAAATGTTCAAAAAATAGAGATACCATTACTATCAAGACACAATTTGCTAATTTCATCCGATCCCTATATTTCAAGCTTGAGATACAAGACGAAGAACACAAAATAGATAAGGCAGCAAAAGAAACGTTGACGGAAGAGTAATATTATATGACATTGAAAATTATAAAAATATTATCATTAACGCTTAAACAAATTTACTGAAAATGAGAAAAAGATAGAAACAGATACAAACAACATAAACAGGGACAGGCAAACAAACATGTTCGTAAAGAAAAACAGACAAACACGAACACATACAGAAAAAGACACAGACAGATAAAGACACATACAGCTACAGATACAGAAACATATAGACAAATACACAGGCAAATACAGACACAGATAGATACAGAAATGGACAGACAGAGACACAGACAGATACAGAAACAGACAGACACAGACAAAGACAGATACAGAAACAGACCTAGACACAGACAGATACAGACACAGACAGATAATACTTATTTAACAAACTATTTAAAAATTATATGTTTTGATTGTAGGTTAAACCATTCAATATTCTTGATGATATCTCGATTTTTTGAAGGTCACTCGGTTATGTGCAAATTGATAAAATCAGATTTAAAAATTAAGCTTTGTACCATACTTCAGTATGACAAAACGAATATTCCACTTTAAGAATTTTTATATTTCGATGAAAATTGAGATTTCTGGGTGGTTTTGAACTATGTTCGTGATTCACCTAAATCTGGTCAACCCTCTAAATCAGAAAAAGATCAACGTAACGTTTTGTTGTCAATACAAGACAATCATCACTCAACACGAAGTGGCTTCTAATTTCAATATGGCAGCTTCCACAGTTCACAAAATTTTAAAGAAAGCAATAATCCTTATAAGTTGTGCTTTGCTCATGAGCTATCTGAATCTGAAGCTGACTGATCGGCGACTTAATTCTGGGAGCAAATGCAAAAGCTATGCACGAATGATAGTAATTTCGTAAAAAACGTAAATTTTTCTGAGACGCCATGTCAACAGACAAAACTGCCGTTATTGGGCTGCCGAGAATCCCCGATAAAATATGTAGTATCGCACTCAACATCCTCAGAAAGTGAATGTATGGTGCGGCATAGTCCAAGGAATTATTCTGGGTCCTTATTTCCTTCACGTGAAGCTAATTCACACACGATAATTGGAACTTATTCTAGGCGACCTTATTCCTGAACTAATAAAATTATATTCAAATGAAGAACGTGACTTTCCAAGAAATTATATTTTCATTGAACAAGATGGTGCATTCTCCATTATGCAGTACCTGTCCGTGCTTATTTAGATGAGGTGTTCCCGATTCGTTAGATATGGAGAAGGGGGCCAATTGAGTGGCCAACCAGATCGCCAGACCAGAGACCCTTAGATTACTTTTTGTGGAAGTACTTAAAAGCAATTTATACGTTACTAGACCGGAGAATTTAGAAGAATAATAACCGAGAATTCGTCAGGAGATACATCGTATACCTTCTGAAGTTATTGACAATGTGCAATAGAATTTATTAATCGTCTTGGTTACTGTCAGGTAGCCAAAAGTACACAATTTCAACATGTACTTTAATCATTACCGTTAAATTTAATAAAATATAAACCATATATTTGTGTAATATTTTTATCTAATCTAGATAATGTAATCACATTTTTGAGGATTCCATAACGCCATTTAAAATATTGACGAAGATTTGGTAGATACTACTCCAGACTAACGTTGTTAATAATGATTAGTTTTGTTAGAAACAAATTAGCTTATACAAAATACATAGTAGATCACTATTAAGAGTACAATCCCGTAAGAGAGAGATAAACTTTCTGTACACAGAAGCTAGAAAAAGAATCAAACTAGGAAAATTGACTTACACTAAAACGTTACATTAGCATAAACTATGTTAAAGTTTTTAATTCTAATTACGTCTATATGATAATAATTTTAGATCTTAATAAAAATACTTTAATTTGTATTCAAAAGTCCTCTTTGATGACAAACCTTGTCTACAGTTAAAAAAGTGACATGGAATACTTTTTACGTTTTAGACCATGTAAATCTGGTTGTGAAGAATGACTTCTTCTCTTAAAATTATTAATAAAAAGAATCTTTTTCATTTATGAATACACACTTTATTTAGGTATGAACTGAAATTTATTTTGAATAATTAAATCTTATTTATAATTTACCCCAAATTCCGAACAGTTAATACCAGCAATTCGATCTAAGCTTACTGCATAAAAATGCCGTTAAAAGTTTTCCCCAATGTTCTAAAAAAAAAACGGTAAAAGCTATGTTAGTGAAAAGCGGTCCTTTTTAATTCGTTTTACTCCATGTTCCGAACAGAATTTTTTCTATATTTTTAATACCAGAGACTCCACCAAAGTTTACTGTATAAGAAAGTCGGTCAAAAAGTTTTTCCCGATTTTCTAAAAACTGTACAAGCTATGGGACCACTTTGGGATATCCTGGAACTAATCCAATTTCTTTTCAATTTGTCCCGTATTCCGAATAAAAATTTCTTCCATATCTGTAATACCGGCGACTCCACCAAGTCATAATATATAAGAGAATAGGTATAAAATAGTTTTTTCCCATTTTCTAAGAAACGGTGCAAGCTATGTTAATGAAAAAAAAATGGGATCACTTTGCGATCCAGCGGAACAGGATTCAGTATAAACGGTCGAAATTCCTTGAGCCATTTGCGAGTAATTCGTGAACAAACATATAAAAACATAGACACAAGCGAATTGAGAACCTCCTTCTTTTTGAAGTCGGTTAATAAAACTGCTTTACATGCACATCCAATACGAAAGGATGGAACTGCGCACTTTCGGTTAGACAATGGTTACATTAGAATTTAACAAATCAGTGGGTTGGTGGAAGAGGATCCATCGAATGATCTCCTAGATGATGAGATCCGTGTCAATTGGATATTTTCTAACGGGCTTACTTAAAATCTATACATTACAAAGTCTTACCAGATTATTGAAAAATTGCTCAGGTATGAGATACGATTTAAAAATCAAACAATTAATTATTCTTTAACAAATATTATGCATTTTACTTTCTTTCTTTATACTTTCAATACAAACGCAGTTAGTCTTGATTAAGTTTTCCAATATGCAGGTTGTTATTTAAATTTATTTTCTATTGTATCCGTTTAAACTATCGAAACTTTTTTTTTAGAGTTTACTGTTGTCTTTTTTGTTGTTTTCTAGGTTTAGTGGTTGCAAATGTTATATTTTAAAGCTACTAATAATGCTGGTACACATAAAGCCCTCTTATTACAAATCCAAAGAACAAGTTTTAATCTAGTTTAATTCACCTGATCTTTTTATACCAGAAGTAGTAAGCATTACGGAATGTTTATGTATTGACCTTGGAATACTAAATTTACATTGACATTAATATCTCTTGGCCAAAGGCTTTGGAATTCCAATAGATAATTAAAATATTAGTTTGATTTTCTATTGTTAAAAACATTTAGGGAAGCTTTTACAAAAAAGGAATAATGCACACTTTACTAGCTATTATTTTCTGAAATATAGGATTCGTACTAAAGCAAGAGCTGTATTATTAATATAGAGGATGATGTTAAAAAAAGAAACATCAACTTCGGCTTATATATCCTCAGCTAACAACAAATATCTCGAATGTTCTTCAAGATGTTATTTATTAGGGGAATGACTTATTTAATGCAAATATAAACGACAGTTGTAGTTCAATTGTCCAAAAATGATTATTTTGGTTTAGTTTCCAAATTAAGTATTCGATGTAAAATCTTAAGTCTAGTGATCAGTGCATTGTTGATATTTCAAACTCCCATAGATTAAACGAAAAATGCTCGCGGGGCTGAATATTCAGCAAAATATGGGGAAAAATGAAAATTAGCATCATAGGCCTGCCTCCACCTGGCCCAATCCACAGGCAGACAAGAAGAAGAAAAAAAGATTATTAATAATTTCAGTGTCAATTACCCATGGCACTTTTATTGAGACAACATTATTAAAAACCGAAAGTAACTCAACATTTTTCATATTTAACAATGGAAAATTTCATATGAAGACGCGAGATGTAAAGACCGACATCTATGATTTTCGGGGAATCTAGCACATAGTGGTTCCGAATCTGGAGCTGTTCCATGTAATTGCTGTTACCCGTAATTGTAATTTCTGGGTTAGAATGTTACGATGAAATTTTCAGGCTAACTCTACCTGTCAAAGATACCGAATACTCTCTTCGAGGTGTAATTTTTTTGTGCGTAAGACAATATATATTGTTTCTGGTTAGAGAACCTTCATCAGTTGCGCTTCCCACAACTGAATGTCCTTTCGAGCACTTGAAACACTTGCAACAATAACCAGAAACAATATATATATATATATATATATATATATATATATATATATTTAGGAAAATTCAATCTATTTTGGAGTATTAATTTCAAGTAGTAAAATTATTAAATTAAATATTACTATATATATATATATATATATATATAATATAAACATATTAACTTTTGAAGAAAAGATGAAATGCAGAAAAAAGGGTAAAAAATTATGTAAATCAACAAATTATTGCAAATCAATGTAAAAGCAGTCACGATAATCTTTCATTTTTTTTGAGTTAAGCTACAATACAACATTAAATTCACAACTGTATGTTTATTACTTTAGGAGTTATTATTGTTTGAACATAGCGTATGCGGAAGCACAAAATAGGGGAAGGCGGGGTTCAACGTGCCGCGGGTAGGTTGTGCCGATGAGAATATCACAAAGACGAAAAGAGATAGACATATTCTGTTGTTGCGCCTAAAATTGCTTTCCCCACGCGCACATTCGGCGGTCATTTTAGTTGCGCCAGCGCCGCGGTCTCAGTAGCTAGCCGCCACATGCCTTCCCGGTGCCACCTAAGTAAATATTTTCTTATATATGTTTTTTGGACTGTTTCTGTCATTTTACAACCTATTGTTTTACGTGTGTGGATAAAGTGTTGACAGTTTATTAAAGAATCGTGAGGATAATGTGTAATAACGCTATGTTCAACTTGCTTGTTGATATCGGTTTGTTGGTTGTTGTGTTGCTAAGGGGGTTAAAAGTGCCGATGGTTGGAGGTACATTGTGCCGCGGCACAACGAACCCCGTTTAGGGCACAACTAACCAACCCTCCATGAATCTAATTATTATTTGTATTGTTTTTAGGATGAGAGTTTACAAAAGGAAGACAAATAGGGGTACCACTTCTCAAGACTTATTCCAAAAAGCTGCTGAAGCTGTTATAAATGACGGGCGAAAATTAAAAACTGTAGCTCGTGAACTGGAAATATGTTATGCTACCTTACAAAGAAGAAACTTCAACTCAGACAAACTCCTACAGTTGGATATATCCGTAAGTTGGTGTTCAATGCTGAAGAAGAGGCGGTCTTAGTCTTATGAATCCATAGATCTCGCGAATCAGCCTGGCCCATCAGGACTGCAACAAACTAACGAATCTACAACGTCTAACCCAGATGTTTTTCAACAATCTGCGGAGCAAAATTCTCAAACTGGTATTTTCAATATCAGTCATATAAGCACCACAGAACATACCGAGACGGAACCAGACACGTCCTTTGTAGCTCACGATGACGAACCACAACCAGGAACATCTAAAGATGCCCCTTTCTTACCAGAAAGTATTAGACCACTACCCAAAGCTCCACCTCGAGTGGAAACAGGGCGTAAACGAAGAATCAGAAAGAGTCCCATTCTTACCGACACCCCAGAAAAGAATGCGATAGCCGAAGAACAAGCAAATAAGAAATGGAAAGTGGAAACAGTTACAAGCCACAAAGGGAAAGGAAAAGGAAAAAGTAACATAAAGAAAACAAAAACTAACGCAAAAAAAACAGGAAACAAATCAGTAAAAAGAAGAGTATTGCAAGAAACGGATGAAGAAGATGGCGATGAATGCCATTGTCTTATTTGTTGTGACTCCTATTCTAACTCGCGGCCAGGAGAGCAGTGGATACAATGCACTACATGCAAAAACTGGGCACATTCAGAATGCACCGCTGATGAAAATTGCACAATATATACTTGCCCAAATTGCTTTTCTGATTTTTCTGACTGACTAACTGATTGATTAACTTTATGTAGATTTTTTTAATAAGATAACATCCTGTGGAGATATATAAATTACTACGTTAGCAAATGTGTGTTACAAGAAAATACTTATGTTTATTTTCTTAATTTAGAAAAATAATTGCTAAATATTAAGTTTTATGTGTTACAAGAAAATAATTATGTTTATTTTGTTAATTTAGAAAAATAATTGCTAAATATTAAGTTTTATGTTTATTTTTTGAAGTTTTGTTTAAAATAGAAAAGTTCCTGTGTTGATCTCATTAAAAAACTACAATGTTTTTACAAATATAAATTTATGTAAGTTACAAGTTGTTAAATTTTTGATAAATATACGCTATTACTAAATTACACATTTTATTACTGTTTTAAAACCCAAAAAGTTTAGTTTAACATATTATAAATATAAGTGGCACAACTTACCTCATCATTGACACAACTCGCCCCTTGATAGGGTAAGTTGTGCTCCTCTGACTTTTTGTTTAACATTGCTTATAATTTAATTTACTACGCATGTGATTAAAGACAGTATATTGTGTCAAAAACTACATAAAATTTCACATAACATACCACAAAAAAGATATTTTTTACTTAAATAA
The DNA here is from genome assembly GCA_034190945.1 of Octodonta nipae. Taxonomy (NCBI): domain Eukaryota; kingdom Metazoa; phylum Arthropoda; class Insecta; order Coleoptera; family Chrysomelidae; genus Octodonta; species Octodonta nipae. Next base: position 109,665,272 of record CM067221.1, on the reverse strand, counting down.
TGCGGAAGATATATTGCGTTTTAGTGAAATCGGCACGTTGAACCCCGCCCTCCCCTACCTTTGTCGGGACTTTAAACAGGTAAACATTAAAACCACATAAAATTTTTATTACTTTTTATTTGATACTTATACAATCTTTTATACACATTAAATTTCATCCTACAGCAGTTGTTCAAAGTGCCCACCTCCAGCTTGTAGACAAGTTAATGATCTGTGTGCTGTCTGGGCAGTTGAGCGCTTAATTATTTTTAAGTCTGATATTATTTCTTCGGCGACTGCCATAATTTTAGCGCCGAGGTCTTCTCTGGTATTTGGAACTGTAGTATACACCTCTTGCTTCATATCACCCCACAAAAACGGTGCATGGTTATTGTTCAAATATTCTCTCACTGCTCGAGAATATTGTGCCGGTGCACCATCTAGCTGCAACTACATATGTTGACGGTATAATAAAGGTAACTCTCTTTTGTGCTTGCGCATACGCCATGTTCAAATAACAATAACTCCTAAAGTAATAAACACACAGTTGTGAATTTAATGTTGTATTGTAGTTTAACTCAAAAACTTTCGATTTAGTGAAAAAATGAAAGGTTATCGGGACTGCTTTTGCAGTGATTTGCAATAATTTTTTGAATTGTATAATTTTTTGACCCTTTTCAACTTTTTTTCAAAAGTTAAGAAAACGTTAACACTTTGTTTTGAAATGTTGTTGATAAACAGTATTATTGTCCGTCGAATAACCCTACTTTAATCTCAGTAAGAGCAAAACTTTAAGAGATATGAACGTTTTTGTTCACACGTATAGAATAGGTCATCAAAAAAACAAAATGGCTGCCATATGGCGGGGTGGGGTGTTGAGCCCTAGTATATGGTGTAGGTATTTGTGTATTAAAATAGTTGCTTTACATGTATTTATATTATGGCTAGTCCATAACCGGACAAACTGTATAAGCATAAGCAGTTAGGATATTTGAATTATAGGACGTAGGACGGGGTATAATTATAGACATGGGTTAAAAATTGTTTAGAAGCAGTTGCATATACCGGTTGGTTGAAATAAATGATAGAGTAAATTTATAGTGATAAAATGTGGTTCAGAAAGGTGAATTCTGTTATATAGGGTAGACCATGAGCAGTTGCATAAATGGAATACTTGACATATGGGACGAAGTAAAATTATTGGTATACTGGAATAATTTAAACAATAGAAAAATAGAAAGAGTCAATAGTGTGGAGAGGATTTGTACTTATACAGGGTGGTTTTAAAGATATCAGGACCGTTGTTGAGTTGAATTATAGTTGTACAGGGTAATTCAGAAAATGATAGACCAATAAGTTATAGAGGAGTGAAAAGAACACAGAAGCATATAGAGTGTGGATGCAATATAGAGTGAATTAGTTACAATTATAGAAAGTGGTCCAAATAATAAAACAAATAAAAAAGTTAAAATATATCTGGAAAATATTGACAAAGAATAAAAATTAGAGAGGGAGAAAGAGAGAGTGAGCAAAAGGGAGAGAGAGATAAGAATTCGCTAAAATATTCAATTGAATTGAACCTTAATTAAGTCAGATATGTCTGAAAATAGTGATTAATTGCACACGGTTTCTAAACTGTTTTGAAGTCAGCTGAAGTCGGTTCTTTTTTAAATATAAATTATTTGACACCAGTTAAAAGCTGTTTAGAGTACAAGTTCAATATTTGTCTTGACACTTACCTACTCCACAGAAGTGTATCGACATGGAAATTGAAATTAAGAATGACTAGGCTGCAACTATCAATTTTTATTCTGAATCTGCACATTTTTCCTTGCGCTGAATCTGCAGTGCGCCGCATATCATGGACCGAACGGAGTCCGTCACCGTTTTGTTAATACATTTACGTACGTACTAATAACGAGGGTTTCTAATTTGGTTCTCTCTACATTAAAGTTTAATTTTCGACAAAAGTATACTTGCTCAGCGGAATTAATTGGCGGTTTCCGAGAAATTTTAGTGATATAACATACAGTTCTGTGTAACTTGGGTTGATTGTTTACACTGTCCTTAATTTCGGGAAAATTTACGTTTGCTCGTGTTTCGGAGAAGTATCATAAAAAAGTTTGTATCAAGACCAAGCTACAACCAGTTTCTTTTGAGGTTTTTAAGAATTACACAGGCTAGTCATTTTTTAAAGTTTTAATACAAGAGTATTTATGATAGGAAACTGTTCTCTTTTATTGAAGCGAAAGCTTCTTGATGGAGGCCCACACTCACACAAATGAGAATAGATGAGCAGCGGGATGAAATGCATAACTTTAAAGTTCATTCGCTTCATTCTTGAACTACCTATCCAATTCAGTCCTATGCCTAAAAAACAGGGACCAGGGCCCAGATAACAAAATACAGGAATACGACTCTACAAGAAAAAACTGAATATAGTGTGCCACAGGGAACTGGGTTGAGGCCAACATTATTTATATTATATATTAATGACATGTTAAAATCATAAAAAATGTGATATCCAGATGTTTGCAGATGATACTGTAATACATATATAACAGATTTTAATTTGGAAACTATCATAAAAACATTAAATGAGGAGCTAAATTCTTTATATGAATGGCTAAACAACAATTCACTACAGCTAAATGTAAATAAACCAAAAATGATAAAACCGATGATTATTAAACACTAAGATAATAAAACTCAACTAGCTAATATGTATTAATAGTAATTAATAGTGAAATCATTAAAACTCTAACACAAATTAAGTATCTGCGTTGCATTATAGACAACAATTTGACATTTACAGAACATTTTAAATTTGTAATAAATAAAATAACAAGAAAAACTAATGTATTAGCTCGTATTTCAAACGACAAACCTCAAAACTTATAATCCTATTATAGCTCCAAACTTTAATTACTGTTCAACTCTATTGTTTTTGAAGAGGCGAAAGGTAAAGACCGAAATCTAGGTTTTTTTTTGAGTACAAAAGAATGTTGTTTTTGATGAATAATTTTGAAATAGATATCTTGCAAAAAAAGGTTTTATGTATTATTTTAGGCTGCAATAAATATAGAAGTAGAATTCATATGTTAAAAGGTACAAATTTATTAAGTATAGATAAATAATAACTTACAATACAATTGTTTCCTGAATGATATTTGTGACATATTTTTCAATGTCTAAGTACTTCTTGGGAAATAACACAACAGTTAAGAAAATTGCTGTATATTCCAAACGTTTCGGGGTCTAGGTCAGACCCGTTGTCAATGGTTAAGAAACATGGATAAAAAAGGCACAATTCTAAGATGTAAATTAAAATATCTTATTTTAATTTAAAAATTAAAATATCTTATTTTAATTTACATCTTAGAATTGTGCTTTTTTTATCCAGGTTTCTTAACCATTGACAACGGGGTGTGACCTAGACCCCGAAACCTTTGGAATATACAGCAATTTTTTTAACTGTGGTGTTATTTCCCAAGAAGTACTTAGACATTTACAATAAAATGTTAAATGTTAATACAATCTGTTACCAAGATACCTCCTTAATAATTATAAATTTGTTAGAGATATTCATGAACATAATACCACGCCAAGAAATAACTTTATCTTATAAGGGTTTAAAAAAATACAACGAACTCTCTGGGTTTATTAAAATGTGTAATAATTTAACAGAATTTAAAACGAAACAATTGTTTTGCATTTTTGTTCTTCTCGGATATGTATTTATGTTAAATGTTAATATGTTATTTTCTAATGTGTTCTAGCAAAGTGCTATTAAAAGTTCTATTAATTAAAAAAAAACAGATTCGGACTTGACCATAAATTTTTGGCAGTACACTCCCTCTAAGGCACGTATAGCGTGCCTTAGGGGAAATTTCACTAAACCCTAGATGTCCTATATATCAAAAGGGTTTAGCTCTGTGGGAGCCAGGTTTTCAGGCTCGTGGTTGGAGTCATGGCGGCAGTTTCCCATGAATTTCCTGACCGTCCGGGCTGTTCCTAAGAGGGCAGCTTTTTGCATTTGTTGGTAAAGATGTTCGTCCAGACCGAGGTATTTCAAATTATTTAATAGATGTTTTGGGACTAGTCCTGTCGTTGACATAACAATTGGTACAGTTCGTGTGTTGCTCGTGTTCCACTGAGTCTTTATTTGAAATTCTAAATCCCTATATTTGGTTATTCTTTCAGCCTGCTTTATATTTGTATTATTGTTTTTAGGGATTGCTATATCAATTAGAGTTGATAAAGATCTCCGACTTGACCATACAGTGTATGGCAGCACACTCCCTTTAAGGCACGCATAACGTGCCTTTAGGGGAAAATTCACTAACCCCAGATATCCTGGATATCAAAAGGGTTTAGCTCTGTGGGAGCCCTTGTCAGGTTATCAGGCCCGTGGTTAGAGTCGTGCCAGCTTTCCATGAATTTTCTGACCGTCCGGGCTGTTCGTAACAGAACGGCTTTTTGCTTTCTAGACCGAGGTATTTTAAATTATTTAGTAGAAGTTTTGGGACTACTCCTGTTGTTGGCATAACAATAGTAAGTAAACATTATTATTATTATAATTTCTTGAATTCTTTTTTAGATTTAGTTCCAGTCTCTTCAACAGTAATTCCTTTGCCTGTTTACCAAGTTGGTTATGGTATTAATGTTCCAGCGCCTTCAAAGAATGTTGGTTCCAAGAAACCGGATGGTCCTATTCAACTAGTAACTGGTACGTATATTTACTTTATGTGACACTTAGTTTATTTCTTGAATTCTCTCAATATTACACTAATTTAATATTAAATCTTCTCCCGTAATTAGCCATCAAATGTAAAAATATAACTAGTCATACTTTCTAAAAGGCTTGTGAACAATTCAACAGCGGCCAACTCTGTAGCATATAAGAGTCGTAATCGAAACAGAATGCCTTTCATACAATTGAAGGTAGTGACATCTGTTATTTTAGATCTCCTAATAATCGAACCCATTTGATACCTGCTGGTCTATTATCCATTCACTCCAACACTCACTCAAACCTATATGTATCTCGTCTATAAGAATCCGATGCTCGAATTAGGCATATTAACAAAAGTTTAGGTGAAAGGGTCCAAAATGGTTTTGAACCGCTATAAGAAAATGTATGATATTTTGAGCAACAATCTTTTTAGCCAAATTCACTTAGAATTGGCCATAAAACACAAAACTTATAAGTTTAACCAAAAATAATTATCGGGGAATTTTCTCGAAAGATGGAGCGCGACTTCTACGTATTTCAAAGGAAAATTTGGAGATTCATAAGAGGATAGAAACAAGAAATGAGTGAAATCTGGAAACAAAATTGAGCTGATGATGATGAAGGGACCACAATAAACATACAAGAAGTCGAGGAAGCCCAAATATAACTGAAAATGAGAAAGGTTACAGATAGTGATCGAGCTACCAAAATGCTATTCAAAAAGTGACAAAAATGAATCGAAAAACTGTCTTATAATATCGTCTACTGCATTCTCAGAACGGGAAGTGAAAATAACTTAGAACGATTGGTCCACAAGTTCAACACATTAGTAAAAAGTTCAATATGGTAATTGTAGTCCAGACGACAAAATGGTATCAGCATAAAGCAGATTATAATAGGCAAACATTAGGAAATTACTTTAACCAGCAGTGGAGATATAGAAACAGAAGTAAAAGTCGAACACAGAAGACAATAGAGCAACAGGGTGCCTAAATAACAGAATATGGAGAAACAAACATAGTAGAACGGAAACTAAGACAAAGTTTTACAAAGCTATTAAAAGGCCAATAAAGACGTACACGATACTAAGAAGACTCATGGGGAAAACACTAAGAGATCGAGTTAGAAGTAATGAAATTAGATCAATGATACAAAGTGGAATAAATAAACGATTAGCTATTGAAAAGGAGAAGAGAGTGGAACAAACCTATAAGCAGAACGGCAAACTATAGGGTAGCAAAAATTGTAAGAGACAAATCTCTACTAGGTAGAGAAGTGAAAGCCAACACTGGAAAAGATGGAATGCTAAAAGACAACCTTATAAAGAAACAAGCAGAGTGCCTAAAAAAGGTAGAAGAAGAGGTTCACTTAGTTATATTACCCAAACAATCTAGCTGCACGACAATTACTAAGAGTGCTATGGGAGTACCTTATGCACAAACAGAAAATGATAGAAGTCAAATACGAGGGTGAATCAAATATGAACCGGACTTTTGTTTTAAAAAATTTATTGGTAAGATCAATACACATTTTAATACATATTATTTTTCTACATAGTCTCCTCTCTTATGTATACATTTTCCCCACCGAATCGGAAGTTTTTTAATACCTTTCTCAAAGAATGAAACTGGTCGTGTCGATAACCAATTGGGCACAAACGTTTCTACACCTTCGTTGTCCTCAAAGTGGTGGCCTCCCAGTTCTTCTTTAAGTGGCCCAAACATGTGGTAGTCACATGGCGACAAATCAGGACTGTAAGGCGGGTGTTCAAGGGTTTCCCAATGCATTTTGTTCAATTTTCCTTGGGTCAATGCAGCTGTATGTGGGCGAGTGTTGTCATGCAACAGAATCACACTTCGGATAGATATATCCCGCCTCTTTTGCCGATAGGCAAGTTTCACTTGTTGGAGTAGTTCGCAGTAATACTCAGCATTAATTGTACGGCGTTCGTGCAGAAAATCGATCAGCAATACGCCTTTCGAATCCCAAAAAACTGTTGCAAGAATTTTCCCTGCAGAAAGACGGGTCTTGGCTTTCCGCGGTGCTGCCTCTCCAGGTTTTCGCCACTCCATGCTTGCACGTTTGGACTGGAATGATGCACCCATATCTCATCACAGGTGACAATATGTCTCAAAAACTCATCCCCCTCTGCTCTATATCTTGCTAACAGCCTTTCACATACGGCAAGACGGTTTGCTTTCTGATCTTCCCTTAGAAGGCGAGGAACCCATCTTGCACACACTTTTCGGTAACCCAACTCATCTGAAATGGTTGATTGAGCACTCCCGTATGATATTCCAACGTGTTCAGCAATTGCCAATACTGTAAGATGGCGGTCACCTTCAATCAGCTCACGAATTGTGTAGATATTCGCCTCATTGATGCTTGTCGTGGGACGGCGTGCATGAGGCTCATTTTCGTGCCAGTCGTACACTTGGGTTCTTGAAAGTGTTTCATTGCCGAACTGTGCAGGTAGTCGAAGCAAAATTTCAGACGGTCTAACGCCCTCCCGCGCCAAAAATTTGATAACAACACGTTGCGCAACAGACGTATGCACCTCTTGCTCTGACATGATGCTACTAACAGCGCATTGACTACGCCTCGCCAAACCGACGAACTCCCCTCATTTTAACATCCCTACCTAACATATATCGAGACGTCACGCCACTCGAATTACCTACAGGGCGAGAAACAGAAAAGTCCGGTTCATATTTGATTTACCCTCGTAATAATTTTTGAGTGATTTACAACTCCAAATGTTTTCTTGTATAAATTATAAGTTACAACAGACAAAATTGGAATATTTTAAAATTATTGTGCTTGTTTATCAGATCGAACGTCTTTTAAAATTAAAAGTATAATATACTTTACTTCGTTTTTAGTTTGAGCTGTTTTGTCTTGTTGATACCTTTTAATATAAAAAATTGATTTTGTATTAATAGTGATGTGTTGAATTCTTTCCAATGTCGTACGAAAAATTCTCTTCCTTGAATGAAGTAAAGCAATTTTTTTTCTTTTTCAGTTCATACCAAAAAGAAACCTATTCCAGAATCGAAGAAAAAACATGATTACTCTACAGTGAAGGAAATTTCTAAAAAAGACTACGAAATCAGACAAGAATAATGTAACACGTTTGCGTTTAAAGAACTAACACAGTTACCATAATGTTACCTATTAAGTTTTTAGATTTTACACTTTTTTACAAATAATATTTAATGTTGCTTATTTTTCAATATCATTTATTAATAAATTAACCAAAGGTTTGTCATAGATTAGAAGAATAATAAATAATTTAATTAAAAAATTATTGGATATTTTAGGTGATTTAAATTATATGTTAGTACGACAGGAAGATTTTTTGTTGCTACTGCTACCACCTTTTTCTATTTTTTTGTTTTTATATTTTTTTAATACTTTCGAAAATGAGTCAACGTAGTTAAATATGAACGGATAAAGTAGAAATTCTATTTCAACAAAATAATTAAAATCAACATATCGAAAAACAGTCTGGCAGTCTACCGACCAATAATAAAGAAAATAGTAAACCTTTCTCTAATAAATATATGTAACTTCAACCGATAAGTATTCTTTAGTTCCAAAAATAAATGGGAGCACTGTGAAAGTATTTTTGACTGCATGCAGCGTTGAAGAAAATTTGTTCAGGACAACAGACAGAGATAAAAATATTTAGCAGACTATTTTCAATTTACCTACAACTGTCATTCTCTAACACACATGATTGGGGGAAAAAGAAGAAATGATTGTGAAAGAAAAAGATGTGGAAAAATCACTAAAAGTTAGAAATAGGATATCTCACCGTAAAGAAAGCATGTCCATTAAGATTTTAAACTGGAGAAAAACCACGGCTCACGAAATACACTTATAAACTGATAAAAACTATCCAATCTAATTAAATAAATCTTAATAACAGGCAAGGGACATTTGTTAGTGAAAATCGGGCCTCTATAATGATAAGGAAATAATTATAGTTTAAAAAAACTACAAAAATACGCTTTAGCAGCAAACAGAACTAAAAAGCAGAAAATAATATTTAATTATGAACAGTTTATATTACAGCAATAGAAAGTCGAACAATCAATCATAATTAATTACTTCAAAATAAAAATATAATAAAATTTGAGTTATTAACAGAATAATTCGATTCAGAGTTAAAAGCGTGGGGTGCATCCTCTTATAAATAGTTGCCAATAGAACAATTGCAAAATTTAATATTTCAAGCACCCCAGGCTTTTTACTCTAAATCGAATTATTCTGTTAATAACTTAAATTTTATTATATTTTTATTTTGAAGTAATTAAACATGATTGATTGTTCGACGTTCTACTGCTGTAATATAAAGAGTTTATAATTTAAAATTATTGTCTGCTTTTTAGTTCGGTTTGCTACTAAAGAGTATTTTTTTTAGTATTATTAAACTATAATTATTTTCTAAGTAAGGATTTATAATTAGTTTACTTCATGTTTGCGAAACCTTTCCATTTCATTCAAGCAAGTGCTATTACTGCCAACTAGATGGCAGTGATAAAGCCAGAAATGATTTTTTAATCTTTATGTTAATATATTGTAAACAATTAATTTTAAAAATATGAAAAATATATATTTGTATTCCTCATAATGGGCCCTATCATTTATTGCATGATGCGTTAAAAAAATATTTTTTTATTTTCCGTTTAATTCTATAATTTGGCCCCCAATATTAATATTCGGGAGTTATTCGTAATTTTTCTTTAAACAAAGAATTTAGGTCTTATACTTTGGGGAATAAAGGGGGAATGGGTAATTTTTTAAAATATTTTTTTTTAATATATTTTAAAATATTTATTTAAAAAAATAAAAAAACATATTTGTATTCGTCATAATGAGCCCTGTGATTTGATATATTACTTCATCCGTTAGAAACAATTATAATTGTTTATTTTCCATTTAATTCTATAATTTGCCCCCTAAAATGAATATTAGGGGTTTCTCCTTATTTTACCAGTAAAGTTCAGGTGAGGCGCTATACCTCTATTTTTTTCAAAAATTTAACAGCTTATGGTTTAGGAGATAAGGGGAGGGAATGGGTAAAATTTTTAATATTTTTGTTAATATCTTTTAATTAATTTATTTTAAAAATATGTAAAAAATAAACTTGTTTTCGTCATAATGAGCCCGTTCATTTGATATATAACATGATGCGTTAGAAACAATTTTAATTTTATATTTTCCATTTAATTCTGAAATTTGCCCTCCGAAATTAAAAGTAGAGGTTTCTCCTTATTTTTCCAGTAAACTTCAGGTCAGACCCTATATCTCTATTTTTTTTCAAAACTTTACGCTTTATTGTTTCGGGGATAAAAGGGGGGAATGGGTAATTTTTGGTATATTTTCGTTAATATCTTTTTAACTTTTTTTTAAAATATAAAAAAATATATTTGTGTTTCTCAGAATGGGACCTTTCATTTGATGTATTACATGACGCGTTTGAAAAAATTTTTATTTTTAAATCGTTATTTAATTCTATAATTTGCCCCCCACAATTAATACTAATGGTTTCTTCTTATTTTTCCTGTAAAGTTCGGGCAACGTTCTATATTTCCTTTTTTTTTTCAAAATTTTAGGCGCAGTAGTTTCGGAGATCAGGGGGGGACGGTCGATTTTTTTAGTTTTTCCCCCCAGAAGTACCCCTAAAATTAAAATTTATTCTTTTACGATATGTACTCCTGATCGGGTCACCAAACTATACATTGATACCAAATTTCAACCTCTTCTGTCCAGTAGTTTAGGAGAAAATTCCTGTGATGTGACAGAGGCAGAAATCCGGAGTGATATTATAAGGGTATCCGTATATTGTATATACGGAACCCTAAAAACAATAACCAAGTAGATTACAAATTAATTATATGGTTTAAAGTCGTGTTTCCATTTTCTATTCAGTTAGTGTATATTCTAAAGAATAGAGCAAGTTGCAGAAGATAGGTTTTAGGTTTGCTGGGTAGGTTCAAGGAGCCCTCTGAGCTTTGGTGTCCCGGTGTAGAATACCGCCGAGCTCAAAGATGGTTGCTTAGGATATAAATAGCTCAGATCATTCTGAAGAAGAAAATAAGTAGCTCTTGCTATTTTGAAGCAGTTTAGTTCAGAATATCTAAAATTATTCAGAAGGTTTCAAATTCTGTGTTACAAAGTTTAATAAAAACTGCAGTAAAATATAAATTTGCAAAAGTTCCGTCTGCATATTTAATGTTGATAACCTCCGAATTGCTCGTTGCAATTACTAATTCAGTATAGCTAATTCATTTGGAAAATACAATTTCACTAAATGCTATTCAATTTGGTTGATTCCCATTTAAAACCGCCCAAGGTAATTACGGAGCAACTGTTTTCGTTAGAATTGAAATGATTTTTAATTTCATCCCCGAAGCTTACGGGCTTTGCATGATAAAATATTTGGAATGTTTCATTTAAAATTCCCTCTTCACAGAAGTAAAAGAGTCTGCATGGAACTCCGTCTGGATAATTTTACCTGCAAGCTTATGGGTAAATATTTGGATTAGTCTTTTGTTTTTTTTTTCACATAGTTTATATTATCAGGTTATTTGTGGAGGTTGGTAAATTTCTAAATTGTAAACGACAAAACAACATGGTCTAGATTTTACAAAATAATATGCAGCTGTTAATATGCAGCGGTTACTTTGTGATAGTTAACCATAAAGATCAAATGAAACTAATTTCTTTGTTTTCTATCAGTGGATTTGTTCACACTACGTGACTAGCTTCGACGTTCACCTGTCATTTTCAAAGGTATCATCACATCAAAGAAAAAACTGAAGAACTAAGCAACTAAATCATTTTAAACAGTAATAACAACTTCTAAATCAATAACTCTTCTAAACCAGTAACTCAGACAGGTAGCTATTTTGAGGGATAATCTGGTCGTTAAATAATGAACCCTGGGGAATTTTTGGCAGATTTAAAAATTTGGATTTGTTGTTTTAGCTAAAGACAAAGAAAATATATACAACAGGTCAGGAGCTTATAAGCTTTTATGTTCGGACTGAAATAGCTTCTATGCTGGAACAAGAAATTTTTCTACCAGATACTCTAAACATTCTTATAGATTATAAAAACAGATTCATCCTTTTCCAATCAGGAAATGCAATTAGCGACACTTGCCCTTCACTTGAAGACACGGTAATTTTTAATTATGGCAGAAATTATTATCAAATATCGTTCTTAAAACAAGTCCAAATTTTTAAATCTGAGAAAAATTACTTAACGAGCAGATTATCCCTCAAAATAGCTACCAGTCTCAATTACTGATTTAGACTGTTTTTTTCGCCCATGAGTAGAAATTTAAACTTTATATTCCTAATTCTTTTTGTATTCAAATTTCCATTTCTTAATGTGCTTTTGCTTTGTTCAGTTCATTGACAACAGCCCACTTTGTAACGAAAAATGGAAGTCATTAAATCAAAAGCTTCGTACAAAAAATAAGAGTAGAGTATATTTTTTAAAGCCTTTAAAATTACAAAATACAAATCCCCATATGAGAGTGTGTTCATTACATTTATATAATGAATTTAACAGGTAAGTTGAAAATGTTTAACCTCAAAGATAATGAAAAATGTAAGTTTTAAATTCAATAAATAATTTTGTTTTGCAGGTATATTACCAAAAGATGATTTTTTAAAGTATTGTTAAATAAAAATATTTTATAAAATAATAAAACTTTTTAATCTCCTACTGACATTTGAGTTTAGACAATTACTTACCCATAACAATGGGGTGTTCTAAAGAGTGTCTGCTTTACCCACAGCGCTGCAGCGTTTTAATAAAGCAGTAAAGCATATAAATGCTCCGCCTTACCGCTTTATAACTAAATCAGCTGTCAAATTCTGTGTTGATAGTATGCAAAAGTGTTGCCAACAAGTGAACATAAATAGTATTAACTAGAAACAAAACTTTTCATTCAGCGAAAGCAAAGCGATTTTGAAACGGATCCTTGAATATCATGAGGTTTTTCTTTTACATCAGATATTTGTACACATAATGCAGTAAAAGTCACAACGTCACTGCTTGGATTATCATTATTTTTACCATATTTTATCAAATGTCCAGCTTGCAGACATTTTTCTACGCCTCTAATATTTTTCTGAGCTGGATTCAAGGCCGGAGCCAGAAAAAATTTTCGGGGTGGGTTGGACAATATTTTCGGATGGTGGGGGGGGGATAATTTTTTGATTGGTGGTGGACTTATTGATACTGCAAAATCTGTATGTGTATTCATATATATCCAGGATATATAAAAATGTATGAATGTAAAATTTATTATTGTTTGAACCCCCAGACCCAACCCGGGCTGGCTACGGCCTTGGCTGGATTTGATCCAGTCCAGCAAAAATATTCGTTTATAGCAAATTTATAGCAAACATAAATAATTAAAATTAATTCAGTGTACACTTATGGTTAATTCTTTGCTTGCAGACTAAAACTAGTACTTTTTTTTTCATCACCAGAGGTCGTGGCCAAAGTGGTCCGTTGTCGATACCTTTAGTTAGTTAAGTTCTTATATTATTAATGTTTTAAAATGATTTAGTTGCTTAGTTTTTGAATTATTTCATTCATGTGTATACGTTTGAAAAGGAGTTGTGAGTGTCGAAACTAGTCACGTACTGTGATTAAATTCAGTGATAAAAATCAAAGAAATTAGTTTCATATAAATATATTTATTTATTTCCAGATTATAAACATACAACTATAAATCACTATATATTTTACGGGGTGGGCCAATAGTGTTTGGACGGAAGATTATGGCTCAACTGATATTTATTTTAAAAATGTGGTACCAGGGGATGAGATTATGAGAAGTAGTGACAGATGCGAACTAAAAATAATTTTACAGGAATTCCTGGACATACTAGATGATTCATATTTAAGATGGATTTTTCAAGTACTCTTTGTATTATTATATAATTAAATTCCTCAGTCTATTTTAGTATGACTATATGTGTCATACATGGTAAATACAACGCACCGTTGGGGCGTTATTCGATATTTTGTTGAATAACATATGTGTCCAGTTTTATAGGAGCTTTAATCAGGGGAAATTATTGACAAACTTCCATGCTAGTAAGGGCCGAAATGATAGGTAAGTGTCTAATATTTTTTAAACATAAATATTTTTGATTTTGGCATTTAATGTCAAATTTGATGATCTCTCTAAGATATAACTTATGTGTATCTGTTCCTTATATTTTCATTTTAATCCTCAATATTAGATTTTTTCCAATATTCAGTAAATTTGGCCATGAAACACAGAGAGTAGGGTTCACTATAAAGCTTTAATTAGTAGTCAAATAACTGAACAAGAAACACAAAAAACGAAAATACACTTCGAATTTTACACTTTATTTTGATAGAACGAGATGTGTTTCCGCATACAATGCCTTTATCAAGTTTCAGAAAATATTTTGATAAAGGCATTGTATGCCGAAAAACATGGCGTTCTATCAAAATAAAGTGTAAATCGCAAAGTGTATTTTCGTTTTTGTGTTTCTCATCATCAAGTATCAGCCACAACAAATGAACCTAAAATGAACCAGAATTACCAATAACCTCGGAAATCACAAAATGGCTAAATAATAAATCATAAATAACATAGCTATTTACTTAAATTGGTGAACGCAAATATGTAATGGTAGGAAAATGTCAAATAGTGATAAAATTCTTATAAGATCCTACAATTTGCATTTAAACAATTGTTCAAGAGAAGTTTCATTCTCTAGTAGGTCACCAAATCACCCTGTATTGACCGTCCTGAAATGTCAAAACAGCTGCCATAATTGTCATAATCTCGTTCTCCCTCGGTAATACGATTTACCCAAATTTGAAGACGCCACACCCCGAAAAAAATTTCGACAAAATCGTAGTGCCGTTTGTGAGAATTACATATAAATAAGTTGTATACAAATAAACAAACATCATATGTATTTATTAGATAAATAAGTAAAAATATAAAGCATATTACATCTCGTTAAAAGAACATTAAACAATTTTTGACTGACTACTAATTTTTAGATGAGATATTAAAATTTATTTAAAAGATTACCTTACATAAATAAATTTTTCGTCTTATTTTAATACTAATACTGTAATATTTATTCAAGTTTCATTTGCACAAGACATAAATTTAAATAATAAAAAATATATTTGCATATCATATGTGTTTTAGTACCTCTTGGATGCATATGGTTTTCCAAAATATTAGTAAATTGTTATTAGATTTGTGAGAAATTTATGACTGAAATAATGTAAATACTAAATTCGTGAGTTTCGGAAATCAATTGTATCAATTAGCTTTAGAATTTTTAAATAGTGTACTTACGTAAAACTTTTCATTTGGAATATCTTGTAAATGCGCAAACTTCTTATAAACTCATTCAATTTGGTCACTTTAATAGTTGCTGTGGTGTTCGTTTTTGTAAATAAGTAACGTCGTAAATGAATAGAATGTTTTTAGTGCATTACATTATACTTTGCTACACGATTGTACACAATTACCCAATTTTTACTGTTGACTGCCGTCAAATTTATATTTCAATCCAACATTTTTTTTCAATTAAGAAGATGAACTCAATATGCAGTTCTCAAAACAAACTATGCGTTAGTAGTTACACTTTCTAAATGACAACCGACTGAACTAGAATCTTGTTTATCAACCATTTCTGGGTTGAATAAACAGATCCTCTGGACATATCTAATCATCACAGTTCTGTAGCCTGCGTCTACGTAGGAAATTGATGGGAGAATTTCCACCTTGTATACCTTTTGTTACAGGAATATTGTTTGTAAATAGTTTATAGGTTAACGATCAGGCAATTTCCTCTCAGCTCTGTTCCAAACGGTGAAGAACCCACGGGCGCTAATCAATACCTACATTCTCTCTTGTATGCAACGGCTGTCTGTCGTTTGCCTCTGTTGTTTTGCAGGATCGTGTTTTGATGTGAGCCCGCAAGAAGGTCGTGTTTTGCAGAATCTTGTTTTGAGAGAACTATTGTTAATATACAGTTGTTTTACAGGGCGTACCGACTGAGGCGAAACAGATCCAAGAAGTTTTTCAGATCTGTTGAGCTACCATGGCAATCTGGACATCATCATTAATAGTTTACCTCAATATTTATGCTAATTTAGTGTTGTAAAAGCAAATTTGATGCTCCGAAAGTTGAGATCTAAATTGAAAGATTGCAATATTTTTATTAAACCTAATAGTGTACATACTTACACTTCGAATTCAGTTCAATAAAACATGGAGCACGTATAATATATAAAAGAGTATTGAATTACGGCGGCCTAAATAAGACAAGGCATTATCGATATTCTGAAAAATTGTATATTCACGAATGTTCCAGAATCCATCTAGAGCCTACTGAGAAGAAATATATAAATACGAGGAGCTGACGAAAGAATTCCTTCGGTATTCGGTTGCTGTCAAGTAAACAGCAAGTGTTCAAGATAAATTGTAAATAGTTGTGTGAATATACATTATATTATGTTCGACTTAGTGTTTAAATAATTTATATTTGAAAAAGAACCGACTTCAACTGGTTTAAAATAAAAATCGTTTAGAAACCGTGTGCAATCAATAAGTATTTTCTAACGTAAATTCTTTTTTTTCTTATCTCTCTCCCTCTCTCTCTAATTTGTATTTTTTTTATATTATCCACATGTTTTTCAACTTTTTTATTTGTTTCATTATTTGAACCACTTTCTATAAGTGTAATTCTACTACACCCGATATTTCAACCACCCGGTATATGTTTATGTGTTTTGGTCACCCAATATAAATTATTTGTCTATTATTTTTTGAATCACCCTGTACAACTATAATTCAACTTTACAAGATGTTGCAACCGCACTGTATAAGTATTAACCCTCTCCACCCTATTGACTGTTTTTATTTCTATATTGTTTAAATCACACTGTATACCTATAATTTTACTTCGCCCCATATGTCAAGTATAAGCAACTATTTATGTTCCACACTATATGACATATTTTTAACCACCCTTTATAACTATAATGCCACCTTATATTTCTATCATCGTGTATATGCAACTGCTTTCTAACATTATTTGAAGGCTTCGCCCTAAAACTCGAATATCCTTACTGCATATGCTTATTTAACCATTACTTTGTGTAACTATAGTTTTGCTTCACTCACATTTCACCCACCTTGTATATACGCAACTACCTATATGCCACCAAATACAACATTTTTTGAACCACCCTGTATAACTTTAATTCTATTCCACCTTATAGTTCAACCATCCCATATATAGAACTGCTTATGTACCACCCAATATCACCTTTATTTGTAAGATTTTTTGAACCCACCTGTCTAACTGTAATTTTACTTCTCCCTATAGTTCAACTGCGCTCTTCGCTTGCTGCCTGAATTTCGATGGACGCACGTACACACACACACATCACCGTATACCCTACAGAAAAAGTTGCTCACCTAACAATTTTTCTTTTCGATACACTAATGGAATATTTTGTGCCATTTTTATTCGACTGCAAGCCCTATAAAATGAAAACCGTTACAACCGTTTTTTGCACATATTCTTACGATTTTCAGGAAAACGGTGTGATTTTCGTTATAGAAAATTATACGAAGCTGAAACATCTCTTTGTAGAATACAATTTAAAATATTCAAATTGGTTGAGCCGTTTTAGAGAAAACAGTTTAGATTCATTGAAATTCACTGAAGTGTAGTCCTTTAATAACTGCTTTTTCTGATTCTCTGGAAAACCGTAAATCTCACGTTATATGGTACCTTTCGGTAACATTCCTTAATGCAGTGCCGTTTAAATCCTCAAAATTGCCCAAAATTGAATAATCACTGAGCATACATAAAAAAACGTGCCGTCGAATTGATAACCTCTTGCTTTTTAGAAGTCGGTTAATACATAGATACAATACAATACAATAAAAATAGATGAGTATTGTAGTAAAATTCAAAAATTGCATTTTTTTCGATACTTCGTTCCGACCGACAATTTAGTTTTCTGTGCAAGAAACAGAGACCAGTTTATATATTAAGAGTCTTTTAGTTTATAGAAAATCAATAAATTATATTAAATTAGCAAATATAACATTCAATTAATAAACAATACCAACTCAAAATATGCTTTTCGTTATTTTCTGCGTATTTAACGATATGTATCTAATATATAAATAATTGTTCAAGAACACATTCGTTTGTGGGAAGCGCAGCTGATGAAGGTTCCCGACCTAAAAAATATATATATCTGGTATTTTTTAAATTAGAGACTTGAGATAAGTCATAAATCAGAAAAAAAACGGCAAGTTTATGTACCAGTAAAAACTATCCCTGCGTTCCTTTATGCTGAAAAAAAAACTGTTTTGTTTATTTTCATCAAAACTCAGCCTTGTTGTGTGCCTGCATGACATTGATGATCAGAGTCAGTGCTATTGTCGTTTGAATTTCGCTAATTGTACGTAATAGTATCACAAAAATTGTTCATTTAGCAGAAATGCACAAAACAACTATTCTAGAAATGATTGGTTATGGAGATAACACCCGGACAAATGGAAGTTTCTCGCTTATTTCAAGAAAATTTTACAAATTTGCAGCGTGTGTCCCAAGGAACAATAAGCAAAATAGAAAAGGAGTTTGGTCATGTAAGACAGATAAAAAAAGTTGCTGCCAATGCTCTAAGTGATAATAAGAAATTGGATATTATGCTTGAGTTTCAAGGAAACCCATTATTCAACATTAGCCACACATCAATTTTTCGAGTATTAAATGAAAGTAAAATACATCCCTATAGAATGATGCCGACTCAGGAGACAATGGAAGACGATTTCGATAGGAGAATATAATTCTGTTAACAAATGATCGTAAGGTTTAATAACAATGTGATACAATTAGAAGATGTTTTGTTTTCTGATGAGAGCACATTTACACTTCACGGTCAAGGTAATCGTCAAAATTTCCACGATTGTTCTAATGAGAATCTTTAACCACATACGCAATATCCTGAAAAATTTAATGTTTGGGAAGAAATTGTTGGAAATCATCTCGTAGGTCCCTTTTTCATTGATGGCAACTTGAATGGAGATAAATATTTAGAACTGCTCCAAATAATGTTGTCCCAACTTCGACAAACTTCTATCCTGATCCAGTAAACCCACAAGTTCCTCCCAATACAATATGTTTTCAGCAAGATGGAGCACCATTAAGAAATCAATGTCCGCCAGTACCTGAACCAAATTTTTCCAAATCGGTAGATTGGGAGGCGCGTATCGATAGAACGGCCAGCATGATCTGCTGATTTGACGCCATTGGACTACTTGCAGTTAGATCAGTCACGCCTGAGATGTTGAGTAACTTTAGAATACCAGATTAGCATGTTCCACGATGTTCGCGGCGAGTATTTTGAACATTTCCTACATTGACATTAATATTTGTTTGTTTTATTATATTTAAGAAATAATCAGTATTACTGTTAGGTGTTTAGTGTAAAGTAGCGAATTTGAAGAATAAAATAATTTTCTTTTTTTAATGTTAATTTTTGTAATAAATCTGAAAACATTTAATATTTCCGAAACAGATGAAGATAGGTGTAGGATACATGAATCATGTCTAGAATTTTCTGGAGAATCCAAAAAATAAATAATATGCAGGGCTTGCATTTGAAATGAGAAAGTTGGTATTGGCCATCTTTTATTCGTTATCGAATTTATTGCATTTGGCTGTTCCACACTGTATGGGTATTTGAAAGATATTATATACAGTGATGGGCAAATGTGTGGAACCAAGCAAATATCGCTGGAATTATTAGAGATATCAAAATGAAATTTGGAAGGTGGATACTGCAGTAGATTGCCTATTTGTTTCCAAATTTTTTTACAATTTTGAACTTCCTGTTTTACCGGAAGTAATGTCTATTTTAAAATTTGCAATGAAACACCCAGTATAGTATTTTAGTTTCTGATGAAACATTTTACTGCGAATATAAAAATATCGGGTTTGATATTGTTTACTTCAATACCTACCGAGATATTAACGGAAAAGTAATTAAGGAAAGGAAAAATCTAATATTCATTAAAGAAATACATAATCATAATTATTAACTAAATCTAAGTGATTTTCAAAACATTGAAACTTAACTTAACTAAACTTAATGTATTAGATGTTCAAACTGAGCACCGTTTACTTCTTGACAATAAGCAAGTCGGTTTTTAAATTCTCTAGTAACATTAGCTATTACTTCTGGTGTAATTCTCTGAATGTCTTGAGTTATTCTTGCAGCTAATTCTTGCAAATTATTTGGTCTATCAACATCAACCTTAGACTTTAAGTAACCCCACAGAAAATAGTCTAGTGGATTAAGGTCGGGACTTCGTGGAGGCCATTCATAAGTACCCCTTCTTTCAATCAATATGTGATGAAATGTCATATCTAAATGATCTCGAACAATGCGAGCGTAATGGGGTGGTGCTCCATCCTGCTGAAACCATATATTATTTGGTAATTGTCCATTTACCTCCAATGCCGGAATAACTTGTGTCTCCAAAAGCTGTAAATACCTATCTTCGTTTAAAGTTTCTTGTAGGAAGAAGGGTCCCACGATTCTGTTGTTATAAATGCCGGCCCAAATGTTAAATTTTTGTTAAATTGTTAAATGTTGTGTATGAGCCTCTTGTACCCAATTAAGATTACTTTGAGACCAGTAGCGGCAGTTATGTCGATTAACCGTTCCATTTAAACAAAATGTAGCCCAAAGATATAGTAACATTTTGAGCTACACCTTCATTACTTGCACTTTTTAACCGTCCACTTTTTGGTAAATTGCTAACTGTTCCATTTGTGTCGTACCTTCGCAAAGTTTTCGTCACTACTGAACGGGATATTTGTGTATTCGGATGAACAATGTTAAAAAGTTCACAAACTTCTTGATGCGTCCTTTTCCTCTCCCCATACCCAATTAGCATTAATATTTCTATTCTTTTTCTTTCACTTAATTCGGCCATTTTACGATAAAATTAAAACAATACAATCTTTTTAGGTTCAATTAAAAAAAAACTAAGTACTTATTTTGACAACTACTGTCACTTCTGCAATGAATTTCATGGACTACTAAACTTGATTCAGATTTAATTTGCGCCTGATTTAAACAAACGCACGTGTATTGACTATGTAACAAGCAGTGCTGTTGGCTGTGAGGTAAAATGCCACCGATTGGCCAATAGAAATACAAATCCTTACCCAGCGGTTTGTTTATATGGGGCGTAAATGAAATCTGAACCGAGTTTAGCTACCATCGAATTTTTCCTTTCCTTAGTTACTTTTCTGTTAATATCTCGGTAGGTATTGAAGTAAACAATATGAAAACCGAAATTTTTGTATTCGCAATAAAATGTTTCATCAGAAACTAAAATAATATACAGGGTGTTTCATTGCAAATTTTAAAATCGACATTACTTACAGTAAAACAGGACGTTCAAAATTGTAAAAAGAATTTGGAAACAAATAGGCAATCTACTGCAGTATCCACCTTCCAGATTTCATTTTGATATCTCTAATAATTCCAGAGATATTTACTTGGTTCCACACATTTGCCCATCACTGTATATATTTGTGTGTATCGTATTACGAAAGTCATATTTGACTTTCTCAAATGGTATGAGTTACTTACATACACTCATTGTAAAACTTTTATTTGAAAGAAAAAATAAAGTTATTTTTTTAATATTTTTCATTTTAATTGTATTAAAAAAATAATGAACAAACTTTTATCCAGTAGCTCATTTAAAAAAATTCGAACCCGCATACTAATCGAATCCCATGACGGGGTGTTTCCAATGGCTTGTCAATACGGGTAATAAATATTCCATATTTTTGATACGCAACACCGAGGGGACAAACGAGCGCTGATGAATTTCATTAATTGAGGAGACTTCAACAGGAGGGTGGAAAAAAGTGCGGTCATATCGATTGGTTTGTGTTATCGGGCTTGAATATCATTAGCCAGTGCGTAATAACCATTTTTTCATTGTTGTATTTATAAAGGACACTAATGGGACGTCTGAAATTCAATCACTTTTTCTTCGTGTGTCTGTGTTGTATTAGTAAATAAATGAATAATTAAGACATTAGACAAATTAAGGCCAGGAATAAAAAAATTAATTTAATTTTCCTAAAATCAACTACAAAAAATAATAAATATATTGAATACGATTATGTATAACGGTAAGAAATTTGAAAAATGTGACTGAGAGTTCTAGATCTAATCATAAAAGTTTCATGTTTGAAGTACATAATTAAATTTTTAAGATTTGTATGTTTTGAAGGAAGCGCAATTGATGCCCGTGCCCAACTAGAAACAATGTGTCTACCGTCCAAAAACCTATAAAGTCGTTTGCGCCCTCCGTCACAACAGAGGTTCTCTACTGAACTGAAAATGTTTAACAAGACTATTTATTTCTTTTATAGGTAGCAAAGTTGTCGCAACTCAACTTATATACCCCCCTTCTACCCACCAAGCCAAAAGAATCTTTATTAATACTATTATTCAAGTACTTCTTGGGAAATAATACCACAAGTCACGAAAAATTGCTGTATATTTCAAACGTTTCGGGGTCTAGGTCAGACCCCGTTGTCAATAAAAAACTACGAATAAAAAGGCACAATTCTAAAATGTAAAATTAAAATGTTTGACAGTATCTATTATTTGACTTCTGATGTAACTAACTTAAGTTAGTTATGAGTATTTTTGGCATTCTGTCTCTCGTCATTCGCTCTACTTGTCCTAGCCTGAGTCTCTGGGCTCTTACAAAAGTAGATATTTTGGGTCAACCTTGTATGTTCTTTAGTTCTTATTTTTTTCTCTTCCACCCACTTTCCGTTCTTATGCCTCCGTAAATGTTCCTTAACATATTCCTTTCCCATCGTGCGGTCCTCTCTTCGTCTGTTTTGTTAAGAACCCATGTTTTGCTTCATTATGTAACTGTAGCTCGAATTACTGTTCTATATACTCTTTCTTTGGTTTTTCTCGAGACAAATTTGGATTTCATCAAAACCCTCAACATTCCATACTTCCTGCGTCCTTTTGCTATCCTTGCATTCTCTTTTCCGTTTTCTTCGACTTTTACCCCCAATTATGTAAACTCCCTCACCCTCTGAAATTTATGTTTGTCCATCTCCTATTTCTATCCTTAATTTTGACTCAGTATTACTCTCCATCGCGCCAATTACAATATATGTTGTTTTCTCTTGATTTATTTCTAAACCAAACTTCTTTGCCTCCGTTCCTACTCTTTCTATCATCAATTATTGTTACGTCATCCGCAAAGGCTAGGCATTGATGCTCGTTCTTGAATATTGTTTCGTCTGTTTTAAGCTTACTTCTTCTTATCGTGGTTTCAAATATCAAGTTGAACAGAGTTGATGATATGGGGTTCCCTTGTCTGTAATAAATCTGTTTTTCTGCTGATTTGGTCGTAAGCCTTACTAAAATCCAGAAATTAGCAGCTTCTTTTTATTTCTTTCAGTGTGAAAATGTGGTCTGTTACTGATCTATTGGGTCTAAAGCCGGCCTAATACTCGCATATTTCTCCTGTGAACTCTCCTAGTCTGCTTGTAATGCATTGCACCAGTACCTTGTAGCATGTTTCCAATCGTACTATGCCTCTATAATTAGCACATTCCAGTGTGTCTCCTTTCTTGTGAATGGGACATATGATTGCTTTTGCCGAATCTTTAGACATTTTTCTGTTTCTCAAATTCTCTTAATAAGCCCATGTACTCGTTTCTGCTGTTATTCCTGTTCCTCACGTGCTTTTGTTTTTTTTTTAAACTTCTTAATCATTTGTTCTATTTCTTCTTTCGTGGAATGATCCGTCTCTTGTCTTCTATCCTCCTGTTGTTGTTCTGGCATCTCTTGACTGTCTTCTTCACTGTTTTAAATAATTTATTAAAGTGGTTCTTCCACTTTTCCATTATTTTTCCTGGATCGCTATTCAGTTCTCCTTTCTCATTCTTTATGAGCTTAGATTGGTTTTGGTATCCTATCCCAACTTTTTTAACTTCTTGGTTGAAAGCCCTAGTTTCTTTGTTCTCGAACTCTTCTTCTATCTCCCTAATACTTTTTTCGTTAAATTCCCTTTTATTTTTCCTACAAGTTTTCTTCATATCTCTACTTATTTTTTGGTAAATTTCTAAACTGACTTCGTTTTTGCAGCTAGTTGAATCTGTCTAGCGTTTCTTAGCGCTTCCATTAGTTCTGCGCATTTAGCATCATACCAGTCCCTCATCTTTTTTTCTGTAGTTCCATTCGGTAGCATTTCTTCATTTGCCTTATTGACTGCAGTTTTTATAGCTTCCCACATTTCCTCCACATACTCGATTGGTGGATGTCTAGTTCCTTCACCTAAAAATTCTTTATATTTTTCCTGAATTTCTTCCCTTTATAAGAGGACTGAATTAATTTTTTTGTTTTGATCCGTTGCTATTTCTTTCATTTTTGGAAGAACCTTTATTGTTTAATAAAATTGAACCTACATTAGTGGCTTTTGCTTTGAAAGAAATGTTCAAATATGGTTTAAATAGATTTGTGTGTTTAAATGAAATGCTACCAAAAAGGTCAAGGATCTATATGTTTTTGAAGCTCTGCATGTTTACTAAGAACACCATTTGATAAATATACTGAGTACTCCATGAACTTATTTCCATGTTTGGACATCAGTTTGTCCGGCAACTTAATTACACCTTTAAATTAGAGTTTTGTTACCTATTCCTTCGGCTCCATTACCCTTCTCGCATCCTTGTCTCCATTTTCCTTCTTCCAGACTTTTCTGTCGCATATTTTTATCAATTCTGTTTTTCCACGTTCTTCTTGGTCTCCCCCGTTTTTTCTCTCTTCGGGAAACCAGGTCCAAATTTTCTTTGGTATCCTTTCATCTTTCATTCTCCTTAGGTGTCCGTACCAAAGTAATTGTTTTTTAGTTATTGTGTCTGTAATTTTCTTTTCTATGGCCATTCTTCGTATTATAGTATCATTTCTTACCCTATCTAGTCTAGTAAGTGTCGCACTTCTCCAATAATCCATTTCTGCTGATTGTAGTTCTTTTTCCATGTCTTTGTTTTTCACCCATACTTCTGATCCGTAGGTTACACAGCTTTCGAAGATCGTGTTGTATATTGTCTTTTTTGTTTTTGTATGTATTTGTTTGTTCCAAATTATTGGATGCAAAGCCGGTTTGGCTCGTTTGACGTTGGCTATCTTGTTTGTTATGTCCTTTAGGTCTCTGCTATTATTGTCACTTCTATATAGTTATATTCTTCCACGCATTCTATAGTTCCCTATCCTGTTTCAATATTTGTTTCGGCCTTTCCTATTGCCATATACTGTTTCTTAGTCATATTTAATTCAAGACCCCATTTGTGGAATTCCTCAATTAATTTTCTGACCATAAAAGTCGCATCCTCTATATTTTCAGCTAGTATTAGCTGATCGTCAGCAAATAAAAGTGTATATCCTTTCCAACATCTATACCCATTCTTTTGTACTTCTTTATCCAGTTTTTTAAAGCGCTATGCATGTATATCTTATACAGAGCTGTGAATAGTGTGCACCCTTGCTTCGTCCTTTTGTGGATTTGACCTACAAAAGGTTTGAAGTGACCCTCTTACTTTAATATATATTTCGTTGTTTTTCTGTAGATACTTTTAATAGAATCGATGTATTTTTTATTAATGTCACTCTGATCGAGGATTTCCCAAAGTTTTTCAAGCGTTACTGAGTCATAAGCCTTCTTCAAGTAAACGAATATTATATGCAGTTCTTGGTTTTTACATATTTTCTTCTCTATTATCTGTTTTAGACTGAATAAGTTGTCAACGCAAGATCGTCCTGGGCGAAATCCACTTTGCTCCTCAATTTCGGGTGAGTCCCTTTCAATTCCTTTGTTATTATGCGCCCAAACAGCCTACCTATAGAAGGTAATACTGTAATGCCTCTATAATTATTGCAGTCGTTCTGGCTCCCTTTCTTATAACTATATTGAACTTAAATATCCTTGTCGCCTCTCGACCTCATTTCCTTGAAGACATTTATTAAATATATCTTTGATCATTTCATGACCTACTGTTGGTGCATATTTGACTAACTCTATAGGTATTACTCCAGGGCCGGCAGCTACCCTATATAATTATTTTTTCTAACCACCCTGTATAACTATAATTGCACTCAATTCTCTAACATTTATCTATAATTCCAACTCATTATATATTTCTACCATCCTGTATATGCAACTGCTCATGGACCACGCATAACATTTTTGAACCACCCGGTAAACCATTCTGTATATGCGACTGGCTATAAGCCACCGTATTTATTCTTTTTCTTTATGAAATTTTTACCTATCTTCTGTAACAATAATTCTACTCCGATATATATTTCAATCATCGTATATATGGAACTCATCGTGGGCTACTCTATAAATCATTTCCTTTTCTAACATTTTTTATAATCATCCTGTATATTTATAATTCATATATTTCATCTACGTGGTTACGAAATGTTGCATTTCCATTTCCGCCACCCTGTATATGCATCTCTGTATAATATTTTTTGCACCACCCTGTATAACTGTAGTTTTATTGCGCCCTCTATTCCAAGCACCCTGTAAAATCAACCGCTAATTGGCTTTCCAATATAATTTTTTATTAGTTATAATTGCACTCCACTCTATATTTTTAACACCCTATATATGCAACTGCTTGTGTGCTACCCAAGAAAAAAATGATTTCTAACATATCTAGAATCGCCCTGTGTAATTATAATATACAACGCCTTATATCTCAGTCAATTTAGAACATGAGAACACATAACTTTTTACCCATTCAAAAATCGCCTAAGCAGCAATTTTTACTTTAAAAAATATTAAATAGCGATAAAATTCTTATAAGATTCTACACATCAATTTGTATTGGAAATTTTTTTCAAGAGCAGTTTCAACCTCAAGTATGTTACCAAATCATCCTGTACTGAAACTCTTGTAATTTCAAAACTGAGCTGTCATAATTATTGTCACAATCTCGTTCTTTGTCGGTAATACGATTTTTCCCGAGCACTCGACTTGTAGACGCAAAAACCCCGAAACGAAATTTCGACAGTCATTGTCACAGTCATAGTGCAGTTTGCGAGAATTACATATATTAAGATATATGTAAATAAACACAACATTATATGTATTATATTATTAGATAAATAAGTAAAAATATTTTTGCAGCATATCACATCTCGTTAGAAGAACATTTAACAATTTTTGACTGACTGCTAATATTTTAGACGACATGTTAAAATTAATTTAAAAGATTACCTTATATCCAATAAAACAACAATATATTAATAATACTTATGCAATTTTCATTTGCACATGGCATAAAATAAAAAAAAAACATATTCAACTTAAGAGGATCTGATATCAAATGTATCAATTAGCTTTATAATCTCTCAGTTAGTTTACTTACGTAAAAGTTTTCATCGGGGGATTATATCAAACATTTAAGAAATACAATGCACCACCTGTTAATTTATGTTAAATAATACCTTTATTTGTTGACCATTTTTGTAAGTTCATTGAAATTGTAATTTTGCAAATTATACATTGTTTATTTTTCTGATTGCATTGAGAAGGTACCTTAACCTAGTGGTTAACTGTTGAGAAATGTCAAATTAAAATTCAATCTGCTACAATGTGGTTGGCCGTGAACTGGTCGAGAAGTTAGAACCATTGCCATGATGTCAGATCTAACTATTTATCTTCAATTTCACTATTTGTATTTATACCAAAGGCTTTGTAATCTTAGTTAAATTCTATGAAACTATTAGCCTTTAAACTAGAAACAATATAAATTAATAGTATAATGTTAAAACAATAAAATAATATCGGAAAAAATTGTTCAGTTTCCACGCAATACAAATTTCTGATTTTAGTTGACAAAGTACATTTAGAAAAACTTGCGAGTACCCAATAAACTGTCATTATCATATAATATCAATTTTTGTAGGTGAATTCTCAATAGCATGATAATGTAGAATAACTTTCAGGACCAAATAAAATTTGTTAGTTTTTCGTTTAATTTAGTTTGTTTTGCTCATTCGAGTCAATCCGTCTTACGATTTTCTCTCCACGCAATCTTTCGGCACTGTAGACGTAAATTATTTTACTTTATTTAATGAACGAATCAATATTGTAAATATATTTTAGCATTCTGCACTGAAGGTCGTCAATAGCCACTAAACAAAACAAAAATCAAATAAACCGGTTGAGGGACAGAGGAGAAAATGGTACCTAACCGTTTTGTCTTTGCCTATTTATATGTAGATATGGGTTAAAGTAGGATCTAGCTTTTACTTGGAAGTGATCACTGCCACATTCTGCACCCCGTTTTACTATAACCTATCAATACTTCATAGTAATAATTTATTGATTTTCTAGAAACGAAGAGACCATTAATATATAACTGGATTTCGGTTTCTTACGCAGATAATTGAGTTGTAGCTTTACTCTCTAAACAAATGTAATGTTTGCATTTCACTATCATACTTCGGTTAAGAAGCTTTTGATTTAATGAATAAATAAATAGCCTCCAGCTAGGGCCACCTATTACTGATCCGTATTTTAACTGTTTAGAATATTTATTTTCTGTGATAAATCTATTGATCGAAATTTTTCTTCCTTCCCAAATAGTTCTTATCAGTCCAAAAGAAAATTCAATTACCCCCAAACCCACGCAGTACAAGGCCGTATATCATTTATGATGATTTGATTACAAACGGAAATTAATTAATGAGAGAGAAACCCAGAAACGGTCTACGTTGGAGGAGTGACCAGCACGGGGCACAAAAGCAGCGCAACGAGTTCCAAGCGTGGAACAACTAGAATTGCATGGAATAGTGATGAAAAATCTGCTTCGATACAATAGCTGTGTAAGTTGTCGTGCCAAGGGTCAATTGCAAAGTGGACAACCATCTCTATTGTACCGATTGTAATGCCTTCTTTTCATTTTACTGCCGCCAGGCATGCGATATTTAATATTATATCGTGTGTCATTTGATCGTACAGAGGCGTTACGGGTAAAGGAAGAAAAACCACCCAAGACAGGGATAATTTAAATGGGACGGTAATCAGCAGTTCCTGAACAATATGAAAATTCTAGACTCAGGAAGGATTTCCGCATAATAAATTTTGTTGTGAATGTTTATCTTAATTGATGAAATGAGTCATTGAAGTTATGTAATTAGTAGTTGACATTCTTGATATTGCTTACATATGTTTATATGAAATTGATTTCATGGAATTCCATGAAATCAATTTCAACAATAACACTGTTTATTAATAATTTATCATAAGTAGACTTCAAAATTAATAACACGTTCTTACAAAGTTTGAAACTGTTACTCGTTATTTCTAAAATGCTAATGTTATACTTTACAAAACTTTTTCAGCGGACAGTAGATAGTTGCAATGATTGCAACTACCTACTGTCATTATTTCGATTACAATATTTCAACGATTATTAGTACACTATTAGTATAGAATAATTACTTGCGATAAAATTTACAACTATTATCACAATTAAT
Organism: Octodonta nipae; assembly: GCA_034190945.1. Taxonomy (NCBI): domain Eukaryota; kingdom Metazoa; phylum Arthropoda; class Insecta; order Coleoptera; family Chrysomelidae; genus Octodonta; species Octodonta nipae. The sequence continues at coordinate 109,635,880 of CM067221.1, read as the reverse complement.
TTAATTTAACCTACTACATATACAATGCTTCTTAAATACTATCTATCTATGCTTTTAGTGTTACCAACTAAGAGTTCTTCTTCTTTCGAGACTAAAGATTTGACGTTGATGCCAGGGTACGCTGTTAACTATCCCTGCCACCAGAATGCCTGTCCGAAAACAAAGTTTTCTTTTGAAAAGGTTAAATAACCTCGAGTACCTAAAGAGAGATGCGTAGTGGCATACTCTAAAGGTTGGTTTAGTAACAGCGTAACCTAACATTAGAACTATTAGTCTATGAACCAACAGAACGCTCAGTGGTTAAAAAAGAAACCTGTGTGCAGGAGAAGTAGCGCGATAAAAATGTAAGCTTGCATTTGAGGAAGATTCATGGAACATCAACAGCATGGTGGCGCCACTGCATACAAGGGTAAAATGGCCGTCATGCGCAAGAATATTGTATATGTGGCGATATTGTACACTTTTATGCAGAGGCGCCACCATGTAGTTGACGTTCCGAGAATCTTCCTCATATGGCGTCGTTAGTCATAGTTGTAGATTAAGTATCAAAAACTATGCAAGTGTATTTTTAATTGTAGTAATGTAGAAGAGAAATTTAAATGATGTCGTCCTGAAACACAGTTTGTAGATTGCGAGTGTAGTTTAATGGTAGTTATTTGGTTTTTAGTTTTCAACTAAGGTCGTAAAGTATTTTGCGAATGTAGACCTTTGAAAGAAACAGTATTAATTAGTACGTTGAAGAAAATTGCGATGAAAATTCATAAAGCTTATGTAAGTTTAATTTTCTTGGAATACAAAAAATGGCGTCAGTTGGCCATTGTAGTTTTTGAACAAAAGGTAAAACGAGAACTGATGCAGAATGTTGTACGACTCAATCACCATAATGTCTAGAGAAGATTGTGATTATTGTAACTTAATAAACTATGTTGTTGTTGGAAAATTGTTATTGATGTACCTGCAATTACGAAGGGACTAAAACAGAAGTTCTCATGTGTCTTCAAGGTAAGATTCAGTCCTGAACTACAAAATAAATCTCCCTTGTATATATGGTCCGATTCCATTTTCGTCATTTTAAATTAAACTAATTCCGAACTAGTAACGAAATTCAACTTATTTTTAATATACAATTAATAGGAATTTAATTGTTTGCAAATTCGCAATTTTTACCCTTACGATATAAGGTGCAGCAAATAGTACCTACCTTGAAATTTAAGACAAACATTCAGTTATGAAATAACTTAAAAGTAAATAAATAATCTATTAAATGTAGAATAAATATAAGAAATAAAGATATATTTAATTCCATTTGAAAGAATTTAATAGTTATGAAATAGAAATGATGAATCTATAAATTGTAAAATAATACTCTATTTTGTTACTAATACTTTTCTGTTTCTATTTGTAGATGTAATAAATAGTACCTGTGAGAGCGAGATTCACTCGTAAATTCAAGATTTTTTCTAAAATGTTGGTACATATTGCTATTTTTTTAACATTAAGCGTCCCGAGAGAGTTGCAAGCTGTTTTAAATAAAATAACAAAAACTTCATTATTTGGAGGGTTGTTAGTAATGTTTAAGTTGAGTTAAAAGTAGTCTTGCAATATAAAGTTCGAAAATGAACATATTATATGCAAATACCTTTGAAAAACTCATAAATGGTAGACAATTTTAGAAGTTTTTAAATTTAAAATTAAAAACCAAATTTTTTTCGAAACACTACGAGAATGTGCTGAGTTCGTTTCCTGAGACGGCGGTGATGACTTTACATAAAATTGGTACTGACAGTGTTTTATTGTACTATTTACATAATAAAAATAGAGCTCAAAAATTCATTTAGGTCTAAATTGAGAGTTTCAGAAAAATGGCAGTGGTAACTTTACTGGCCTAAGAGATGAAATTCTCCAGTCTTGTATTACTGTTCACTTATTTTGATTCTAGCCGACATAATCATTATACAAATAAAGTTCTGATAAATTTGAGCTTTAATATTATGGTTTTTATTTGAAACTTTCCACGAATACCAGTGAGAATGCTCCTCTCTACTATATATTAATTGTATATAACATTGTACGTGAAAAGATAATTCCATAAAAAAACTCATTATCTTATAAATCATTTTAAATGAATTTCATTTGAGGGATTTTCGGACGCCTATGTCGCCATTAAACCGTGATTATCTTTTATGTACACCCCGAAAATACAAAACGGCACGCAAAAGGTTTTATTCCTCATTCTTTGTATCATCATTGTCATGAGGTAATGGTCTGCATTAAAACTTCCAGGGCTCAGAGCTTAAATAGTATGCCTGATTAAAAAATATCACTACAAGGGCCTCGTAAAAAGCACATTTGGAATACATACAGAAAAATGTTATCACTCACTTATGCAACAACATATTATTGTTAACGTAATAATGAAATGCGTGTATTGTTGGTTGCGCTGTAAATTTTTTTGATTCTGTGTTACCATTTTCATTTGTTGCGATTACAGATGATTATTGGTTCGTGTCTATTACTTTATCGCGAAAATAATTTCGATATCTAGGACTGCTCGTAAAAACATCATAAGTCTTTTAGTTCCGAGAGCAACGAATACAACATACGAGCCGTCAGAGTCTTCTTTTCTCTTCTAATATTTGCGAATACGAATGCGAACATCAGATCAAAATTTACTTATTTTGATTTAATCAAAAATAATAAACTAAACTGTGCTTAGTAATTATTATATAAAGTCATTCTTCTATTTCTATACATAAATTGAAATACCTTTGAAACCTTTGTTGTCTCACAGATGTATAAACACAAAATTTTGTATCCTAACACGAAACCCTTACGCTCAACGCTGTTTCAACAGTTAAGCTGTCAACAAGTTTTTTTTTGGTTAATGAGGGAAGTTATAAGAAGTTTGTACGTATTTATTTTTAATTAAACAGAAAAATTATATAATTATGTTTATGAGCCAAATAAGAACTAAAATTATATAGGGTTGCCAAAAAAAAAAACGGAATTTGATTGTGATGTTATATGGACCCATTTAAATTAAAGTTGACTTGTTTAGGAGACAATTGATGGTGTCAGACTACATATTTTTAAAATCAGTTTCAAAAGCAAAGTGACGAACGAGTCTAACCTTTGAATAGCTTTAAAAGCTTGTTTATTTCTGAGTAAAATGAGATTGAGTGCATGAGAATCGGTAAAAAAATAATTGACTTATGACAAGGTAAAGGTATGTTTTAACATCCTGATAGCTAATTTCTTCTATTTTGCAAAATTAACTAGGCGTAATGACAAATTTCGCTTTGTTGGCTATCGCTGCTAATTAGAATTGATAGCTGCGAAAATGGTACTAGCTTAATGACGATAAAATTTGCATCAATATTTTAAATTAGAGAAGGATACATGGCGAGTTCTGCTACAAATTGTTGCTAGGCGGTATAATAAAAAAAGCATAACTTACAGTTGTCAGTTGTGTTCAGCTAACACAATTGCCAGGCGCAAAGGAGGCAGGTGCCCAAGAAGTCTAAGAACACAAGTACTACAATTATGGTACTTTTACTTCAATTTATCTAACTTATAGGCTGTGTCCCTTGTAAACACATACAAAGCATTCATTGTGTCCTTACAGGATATTCAATTAGTGCTTTTGTAGCGATTTTATATTCTCGGAGATCGCTCAGTGGTTTGTTTTCGCCAGTTTCAGCTTGTGCCTGTCACTTTGACGCAACGCACGGCCCGAACCGCGCAAAGTTCGTTTACTTGGGACACACCCTTAGGAAAATATTTTGTTTACTTCGAATTTAGCAGTTAGCCCTGACAAAAACCTAGAGCTAGTCTGAGCGTTCCACAAATTGTCAAATTTAAACTTGGTCCTGAAGATAAAGATAGGAGACTATTAAGGTGCCGAAACCGTTTAAAAATTTTTAGAAGAGGTATCCAAAAGAAAGGTTTAATGACAAATGTTTTATTATAAATTTCTTAACAACAGTATAAATCGATAGGTTGCAAATCTACCTAACAACCAAAAAAAAAGTTTAAACACAATTAACAGTTTTTTAGACAAAGGGACAAGTTCAATAACTACGTAATAGTGTCTTTGGATTTACCAGTGCTACCCAACGAAGCAAAATTTGTCATCAGGAGATATAAAAAATACGTACCTTTATAGTGTAATATAATAGTTATTTTTGGACAGATTCTTAAGCGTGACTTCCTGTTGAATCTAGAAATATTCAAGATTTGTATTTATATTTACCTACTAGAAGTGTGACACAAGAAATTACCAGCATATTTTAAAGTTTGCCAAAGTTTAGATACATCTGCAATTTTGTGTTTAAAACTGATTTAAACAATTAATTCAGTTCTCTGACACCATCAATTGTCTTTTAAACAAGCCTTATTTATATAAAATCAGTCCACAAATGAAAATGTTATAAATTGAAAATAAAATTTCGTTTTTCTTGGACAACCTTATATAATACTGTTGAAAATATATTGCTTCTAGTTGAGAACCTTCATCAGTCGCGCTCCCCTCAACTTATTGAACCTCAAATAGTTGGTATCATAATTTCATTGACAGGTTTTCGTGAATCTACGAATTCTTTGTCCTAGAAATCACAAGGAAACGGCGTTACATGCAGTATGGCTCCTGATTTAGGTTCTCTGGCAGCTAGTTTTCCCTCTAACTTCTGGATCTCGAAATTCACTTTGGCATAAAACCCTATATCATGTTATGAAACTGACATAACTTGTTTAATTTTACTTAGCAATTAAATTGTTCCTTAATTACATGCGCATCTGAAGATTCCAGAAGAAATATAATTATGTAGTTGACACACAACTAGTATATTTTTTCTTTAAAGTTATGAATAAATTTATGTCATCATACAACTGTTATTTCACATTGCAAGTACAAGTTAATACCTACCTGTACTTAACTTTTGAAATGACAAGTAAGTTATACAGTGTGTTATGTACCTAATGAGTAACATCATAGTAAACTATTTTCGCTTTTCACTGTCAAACACATTCGCAAAAAATTCCCATGAATAACCGCGAATACGAATACAAATATTAAAAAACACTGCGAATACTGTGGGTACCGATGCCTAAAATTCGATTCCATGAAAAATTAATTTTAATTTTCCAACATTATAAATAATACAAAACTGAAAGCTTTTATTACCTTCAGTTGTTTCAAATGTTCGTACGCCTGTTATCTACAAACGTAGATCCAGAGGGGGGGGATAGGGGCGATCACTTCCTCCGAGAGCCAAATGTCAGTGAGTTCGTCAGTAGAAATTCATCCCCTACTTAAGTTAATTTCTTACGATATCCCACCACCCCCCTTGAAGCTCTTCTTTAGATTCGCCCCTGAATAGATAAAAGTTGGCACGTTAAAATAAACTCGAATGCACGTAAAATTCCAACGATTTCTCGATTCTATTATTAAATTCGTGACCTTGGTTTCGTTTTCGATAATTCTCTTACTTTTCGTAGACACATTGATCTAGTTGTTTCCAAGAGTTACAAGGTTTTGGGTTTTATCAATCGTTCATCTAAAATATTTTCTCATAATACGATTCGTTTATTATATTGTTCACTAGTACGATATATTCTGGAGTACTGTTCTGTCATATGGAACCCCCACTATAACACACATATAGATAATATTGAGAAAGTTCAAAATAAATTTCTTCGTATAGTAGCATTTAAAATGGGCTTGAGCAGGGACAATTATCAATATAGTGATATTTTAGCACAAATGCATTTACAATCTTTGCAAAATCGGCGTAACATAGCTGACATTTGTTTCCTTTACAAGTTGTTGTCAGGTGAACTTGACTGCCCTTGCTTACTATACAGAATATCCTTGAATACAACTATGAGAACTCGTTCTTCAGAACTCTTCAATGTGTCATTTCACAGAACTAAATATGGATTTTGTTCAGCAATGACTAGGGTATTAATTACTTACAGGCAATCAAAACTCCTCACATATCGATCTGTTTTACAACTCCATCAGGGTAATCAAGCGCTCGTTGTACCATAATATTTAATGATGTCGTTTATTTTGTTTTTGTTTTAATTAATTTTAAGTAACTATATTTAATCCTGTATTTTGTATAAACTTTGATTTATATGTTTTTTTGTGTGTTTTGTGTTTTTTAGATTTAGTCTTAGTTTTAATGTTATTTTCTTTAAATTTTTTGTTTTGTATTTTTATGTAAATGGAGTTACCTGTATATGAGAATAAATAAATAAATAAATTAATTAAATTTTAGTTGTAAAATTAAATAACCTAGTTTTTATCACAAATTTGGAGGCCCTTTCAAAGGTTATGTGGGTGCTGCGGCACTGTCATCTTTTGTCTGAAAACAGGCATCAGTTGCAAAAATGTTAAAAAATGTATTATTTTCAGAAATGTCAATGAGGTAAAAAATATCAAAAATGCCAAAATTGCCTAGAAATGTCAAAAATGTCAAACATACAAAAAATGTAAAATTTACCAAAAATTTTCAAAAATGTTAAAATACGTTAAAAATGTCAAAAATACCAGAAATGTCAAAATGACAAAAATGTCAAAAACTTGTATGCACATCAAATTCCAATGATTTTTCGATTCTATTACTAAATTACTATTTAACTTCAACAAATTTTCGCTGTAAAAAAATATAATTTAGTTTTTATCACAAATTTGGCGGCCCTTTCAAAGCTGAAAACAGGCATGAGTTGCAAAAATGTTAAAAACATATATTAATGTCAAAAATGTCGAAAACGTAAAAAATGCCAAAAAAGTCTAGAACTGTTAAAAATGTTAAAAACGTAAAAAATGCCAAAATTGTCAAAAATGTAAAAAATCACGAAAATGGTAAAATGTCAAAAATGAAAAAAATGTAAATGTAAAAAATGCCAAAAATGTCAAAAACGTAAAACAGAAATTTCAATTTTTTTCAAAAATGTTAATATTGACAAAAATGTCTAAAAGGTGAATCACAAAAATACCAATAATGTCAAAAAATTCCAATAAACGTCAAAAATGTCAAATTGACAAAAATATCATAAATGTCAAAAAACCCTACAAATATGTGAACGACGTCAAATAAAAAAAGTCAGACAAAAATGTCAAATAAGCCGATTTGCGAAATCGTCGTATTTGCGATGCTGCAACAGGTAAGCTAATACATTTTAATTCCGTTATGAAAATATTTTGAGGAATATGTTCATAAATGCACAGATTAAGGGATAACAGCAGTAACGTGGAACTGTTCCAGATTTGGAACTTCTGTGGGCTAGTTCCCGGAAAATCCTAGATGTCGATCAACATTTCTTCAGCTATTTCTTAAGAATTTGCACTGTTGGTAAAAGTCCGAATATATTTTTCAAGCCAGTCATTTAAAGTTTTAAAATCTGCAACTTTTAAACATTTGACGGCCCCCAAAGCTTTTTCTTTAGTGAAAGGTCAAGATATGTGTAGGTTTATATTTCTCTCTTCAAATATCAAATAAAAAAACTTCGTCAGTCGCCAATCTTTATTATGGTAAATTTCATTTTGTTCTAAACTAGAATTAACAACTACATAAGAAGTCACTTTGTTTGTCCACTCAAACTTATGAAATGAACAATGATTCAAGCGACTAAACAATTAAAAAACATAATTAAAAAATCGTCATAATTTTTACCAAGTCTTTTTCATTTTGAAAATCTTTTCCTAGCCTTGGCTTCACAGAGCTTCGTGAGTTGCTTCACCCTGTACATTCATGTTCATATTCGCAACCATCCACAGCTGATTAACCATGATGATTACTTTCCCAAAGTCACTCATGCAAACTGCCACACGCCTTTGCTCGCTGGCATATGATTCTGTTCCCGGGAAAAAAGCAGTTTTCCGCCGATTTTTTTCCCTTTATTAAATATTTCCTGAAAGAAATTAAGTTGCTGATATGAAATTAAATTGTAAACATAAAGATAATTTCATACACAAGTGGGTCTGGTTATTAAAAATTTTCTGTTTCGGTTTTACTGAAAAATTACTTCTGACCCAGCTGACAAAGTGCTCGTGGAAAATAGTTGCTGTGGAAAGAAAAAACGGAAAAAATAACGTTCGTGAGGCCAAACTGCCACGTTTATGCCTTGAGGTAACTGAATGTTTTTCAAATTAAAATTGTTTCATTGCGTCTTGTCTTCCGGTCCTGAGTAAACATTTAATAAACATAGATGCTATATTGGAGACTGAAAATGTAAAAACGGTGGTACAATGAAAGTGCAGAAATGAAAATTTTCTTTTGTCTGACAATTTGAATCCTAAAGTGTATTATAAAATAAGAAGCACAGAGAAAGAATTTAAACTATTGACTATTTTGCAAAAAGTTCCACAGATTATTGTTGCTTCACCTTTGCGTGTGGGTGTTTCCATATGTTTTAATGCACTTCACCGATGTCGATTAAATTTTGCAGAAGCCCAAAAGATGGATAAGAAAGTTCTGAGTATCAAAAATTAGTCTCATTTTCACAGTGACAAAAGCTGCGGCTGAGCATAGTTCACACAAGTCTGTCGGAATCACAATACCTATTTTTTAAATCAACTGCTCTACAAAAGAGAGACAGAGAAATAAAAAAGTTTACTTCATTTACAGTCGATTTCATAAATAGAAATGACTAGGAACCCAATGAAAACTCTAGTCTTTAATATCTTTCCTATTGTCTGCTGATTGAAGATTTCATACACAACACCTTCGCACTAATTCACAAGAAAAACAACAACAAATAATTTATACGAAACACTAACTAGTTTCCTATTGAGTTGAACAGAGAACAAACCTTCCGGATCAACACATTACAGTTACAACTATATCAGAACTGTCAGAAGGATTGAAAAGAGTGGTCAACACATTTTATGTTAAAACAACAGTCCAAACAAGAAATACACTGAAATCACTAATATCGAAAACAACATCAACTAACAAAACTGAGAATTCAAAAAACTGCATATACAAGATTCCTTGCGAATGCAATGCATTTTATATTGGAAACATCGAGACCACACAACGTACGAATAAATGAACACAAGAATTACATAAAGAAAAGACAATTTGAAAAATCGAAAATTTGTGAACATGCATGGGACCTAGGCCATAAAATACAATTTGACAACTGAACTATACTTCACAAATATATAACAATATAACACAAAACGAAAAATAAAAGAGTCTCCCTTCAATTAAGGCGATTGTGTCGCTTCTACTTCCACAGGATTTAATCGTATCTGGTTACCGACAATTAAGGACGAAATTATTAATGCTCATCTGTTTTTGAACAACCCAGTATCGGGATAGTTCATAAGGTTTTTCCTAGGTTTTCGTTCATGACGTTAAAGGGATCACTGAAACAACAGAATTCTTTGATGGCATTTTTGGCGAATGCAAAGGAACGCCACATATAAATTCTAAAGACAACTCTTTCAAATTCATCCAACTTGAAAGCTGTTTAACTTAATACATGATCTTTAGAAATTTTGTGCTACCTGTATATTTAAAAAACAACAAAATTTTTCTTATGTCAACTTAAATGTCATAAATCTCACTTTCAATTTGCAATTTACATTTTCGATGGATATTTTAAAGCCACTGACAACGAAGTCAGAATCGACTTTGAAACGTTTGGTATTTTCTTTCAATATACAGCTTTTTATTTTGATGTGGTTTTATTTCCCAAGAAAACATAAAAATAATCTGATAACTAGTCTAACATATATACTAACTCAGTGGTTTGAACCATAAACTGTTGACGTGGAAGTTTAAGATTTTAAAACATTGCTAGATTAAGAAATTAAGAATATGTCCAATAACGACATCCGAATTGCCAACGGTCAAGAAATAGCTTGTTTCGAGACAGTAAACACCATCAACAATTGCGAAGAAGTGTACCAGACGTCGGTGAATGAGACAGGGCTCAGTAAAGCTGTAGAAATAGAGAAACGACCCCTTTGTCTAAACCAACTCTATGACAGCTCCCACTTTCCTACAGCATGGACATTAAACAGATCAGACACGCCCACCAACATCCAACTTTGTAAATATTTCATCTAACTCCCTGAGTCGATAAGAGGAACGAAAGGCAAAAATTTGTTCTTGTCGTGATATATTGTTTTAATTTCGAAAAGATTGTTGAGGAGGTCTTGAATTATTTTGTCTATTCATGGGTTTTCTCTCCTCCAAATTTTTTCCTGTAACAGATAAGTATTTAAAAATTGTATATGTAGAACAAAGTGTAGTAAGGCAATTTCGTAAAATTGCCCCGGATTACTGGTTGTCTGTACAGAGATTCTTCCTCACAGTTTTTCTGAGAGAAAGAGATGTCTATAAAATGATCAACCAGTATTCCTGTATATAAGTAATGTATTGTATATTGTGTAATACTTATCTGTGTATGGAGACGTTTCAACTCCGAGTCTGGAGTCGTTGTCAATCGTTTAGTGTTGTTTTCGAGGCTTTTTTCTAAAAAATTTCGCTTTGATTTTGAATTTATTGTTTGTCAAAAAATTTGACACTGGACAATTTGTCGTTTGGCGATCACTTGACGCTGAGGTTACCGTTTTTTTGTTCTGTTAGCAGTAAATTCTTCCAGTCCAAATGAAGGTCGGCTGAAGGTGCTCCCGATTTCAGTGTTGTTTATCATCATACAGCTGGCTTCTTTAAGTTTTCTCTTTTTTAAGTTTTCTTCTTTCAACAAGATCTTTGTTTTATCCCAGTCTCTATCCTATGGCTGCCGGTGCTCGTTAATACATGATTGGCCAAATTTGATTTGTCCACGTGTCTTCTGGAAATGTTATTTGATGTTCTTTTTTCCTTACTTCTAAAGGTCTTGAAGTTCAACGGTATAAGAATGGCCACAGTCACACAAAACACTGTACACACAATTTTTAGAACTCTGGGTTGCGTTAAACGGTTTTGGTATGTGTGAGGATAGAGCGCAAGGTATTATTTGTTTTAAAAACAGTTTTAACGCTGTATTTATTTCCTAACCGCTTAATTTTTTCCGATACACCTGGGATATATGGAATTATGTTCATAATTTGGTTGTCTGTTTGTGTTTGGTTGGTATTAGTGTGATGGTTATTTGTGCTGGTTTGTTGTTGCGATTTTCTTTCTAACTGATTTATAGTTTTATTTATAAAGTCTTGGGATATTCGTTTTGAAGTAGATGTTCTTTGATAATATTGACTTCTTTGTTAAAGATTTGGGTGGATGAAGATATGTTTTTTGCTCTATCATATAAGCACTTTACAACACCTTTCTTTACATTTAAAGGATGGTTGGAGTGAAAATTCAAATATCTATTAGTATTTGTAGGTTTTCGATAAGTACTTGTACTTATTGTGTTGTTTGTTCTATCTATAAGTACATCAAGATAAGCAAGTTTATGCAAATTTTCCATCTCCATTGTAAATTTTATTGTGGGTTCTTGACTATTGATGTAATCTAGGAATGAGTGCAGTTCTTCACAGCACCTACTCCCAAACCATAAAAAATGTCATCAACGTATCTCCACCACTTTTGGTTTATTTTTATATTTGCCTATGAATCTTTCTTCAAAATGTCATGATCATGAATATATTACTGATTATAGGAGATAAAGAAGAACCCATGGCCATACCAAATTCTTGTTTATAGAAATCTCCTTCAAATTGAAAATATGTAGTGTTTAAGCAAAGTTCGGTTAGTTCCATAATTGTGTCAATGTTTAGTTTTGTTTTGTTGTGTAAGGTAATATCTTGTTGTAATTTATTTTTTATAATTGTAATGATTTATCAACAGGTACATTTGTAAAAAGACTAACTATGTCGAAACTTACTAGTATATCATTTCTGTTGATAATAATGCTTTTTAATTTTGTTAAAAAATCGTTAGTGTTTTTTAAATTGTTTGGATTATTTTCGTAAGGTTTAATTATATTTAGTAAAAATTTTGATATGTTTTGTAATGGTGAATTTATTGAACTTACAATGGGTCTCATTGGTATTGTGTCTTTATGTATTTTTTGGAACGCCATATAAATTGGAGGTTTACTATAGTGTGGTGTTAAGTGTTTTCGTTCTAATGGAGTGAATTCTTGTTTGTGTTTTGTTATAATGTCTCTAGCGGCTTTTTCTATATTTTGCGTAGGATCTTTTTTGAGCTTAGAATATGATCCTGTGTTAATAAGGTCCATCATTTTACCGTAGCGTTACCTTTATCGGCAGGTAGAATTTTAATTGTGTTGTCTTTTTTAAGTTTTTCTACGGCATATTTCTCTGTAGGAGTAAGATTGTATTTCATTTTGTGTTGCTTCTCTAGAAGTAATTTATTTCTTATTCGGTATTCACTTGACACTTCTGGAGGCAGTTTTTGGGCTGTGTCTTCAATCGCAACTATCAGATCTAGTTTTAGGTATATTTTGTGGAGTGATTGAATAATTTAATCCCTTAGAAAGTACGTATTGTTCTGTTGGTGTAATGTGTTTAGTTGATAAATTAATCACAGTTTTATTGATGAAATTTGTATTTGGTGTAAGTACAGATTTTTTGTGTTTTTCATTTAAGAGATGTTGAAATTTATTTATATTTCTGTTTTTACATATTTGAATTCCAAGCTGTATGAATCCTTTAAACAATTAAAGATGCGGTTATAGTCTGATGGAATGTGCGTTTCTTTGAATTTGTTTTCTAATATAATGATGTTATTTTTAAGGCTTACCTTCAATTTCGATGGTGTTGTATTCTATTTCTAACTAAAGCATTACCTGTTTTCAACTGAATTCTAATACTACCTCTGTCTGTGAATGGCATTTTTGGTAACAACCCCTTTGGAATTATTCCCTCATTTCGGCATTTTATTAGGAACGTTAAGCTGTTCTGTGATCGTGCTAGTTTCTTATTCAGGTTTTCTAATTTTCTAAAAATTTGTTGTTGAAATTGCCCATACCTCATTCGTAAGTAATTTCGAAAAGATTGTTGAGGAGTCTTGAATTATTTTGTCTATTCATGGTTTTCTCTCCTCCAAATTTTTTCCTGTAACAGATAAGTATTTAAAAATTGTATATGTAGAACAAAGTGTAGTAAGGCAATTTCGTAAATTGCCCGGATTACTGTTGTCTGTACAGAGATTCTTCCTCACAGTTTTTCTGAGAGAAAGAGATGTCTATAAAATGATCAACCAGTATTCCTGTATATAAGTAATGTATTGTATATTGTGTAATACTTATCTGTGTATGGAGACGTTTCAACTCCGAGTCTGGAGTCGTTGTCAATCGTTTAGTGTTGTTTTCGAGGCTTTTTTCTAAAAAATTTCGCTTTGATTTTGAATTTATTGTTTGTCAAAAAATTTGACACTGACAATTTGTCGTTTGGCGATCACTTGACGCTGAGGTTACCGTTTTTTTGTTCTGTTAGCAGTAAATTCTTCCAGTCCAAATGAGGTCGGCTGAAGGTGCTCCGATTTCAGTGTTGTTTATCATCATACAGCTGGCTTCTTTAAGTTTTCTCTTTTTTAAGTTTTCTTCTTTCAACAAGATCTTTGTTTTATCCCAGTCTATCCTATGGCTGCCGGTGCTCGTTAATACATGATTGGCCAAATTTGATTGTCCACGTGTCTTCTGGAAATGTTATATTGATGTTCTTTTTTCCTTACTTCTAAAGGTCTTGAAGTTTCACCGGTATAAGAATGGCCACAGTCACACAAAACACTGTACACACAATTTTTTAGAACTCTGGGTTGCGTTAAACGGTTTGGTATGTGTGAGGATAGAGCGCAAGGTATTATTTGTTTTAAAAACAGTTTTAACGCTGTATTTATTTCCTAACCGCTTAATTTTTTCCGATACACCTGGGATATATGGAATTATGTTCATAATTTGGTTGTCTGTTTGTGTTTGGTTGGTATTAGTGTGATGGTTATTTGTGCTGGTTTGTTGTTGCGATTTTCTTTCTAACTGATTTATAGTTTTATTTATAAAGTCTTGGGATATTCGTTTTGAAGTAGATGTTCTTTGATAATATTGACTTCTTTGTTAAAGATTTGGGTGGATGAAGATATGTTTTTTGCTCTATCATATAAGCACTTTACAACACCTTTCTTTACATTTAAAGGATGGTTGGAGTGAAAATTCAAATGTCTATTAGTATTTGTAGGTTTTCGATAAGTACTTGTACTTATTGTGTTGTTGTTTTCTATCTATAAGTACATCAAGATAAGCAAGTTTATGCAAATTTTCCATCTCCATTGTAAATTTTATTGTGGGTTCTTGACTATTGATGTAATCTAGGAATGAGTGCAGTTCTTCAGCACCATACTCCCAAACCACAAAAATGTCATCAACGTATCTCCACCACACTTTTGGTTTTTTTTATATTTGCCTATGAATCTTTCTTCAAAATATGTCATGAATATATTACTGATTATAGGAGATAAAGAAGAACCCATGGCCATACCAAATTCTTGTTTATAAGAAATCTCCTTCAAATTGAAAATATGTAGTGTTTAAGCAAAGTTCGGTTAGTTCCATAATTGTGTCAATGTTTAGTTTTTTGTTTTGTTGTGTAAGGTAATATCTTGTTGTAATTTATTTTTTATAATTTGTAATGATTTATCAACAGGTACATTTGTAAAAAGACTAACTATGTCGAAACTTACTAGTATATCATTTCTGTTGATAATAATGCTTTTTAATTTTGTTAAAAAATCGTTAGTGTTTTTTAAATTGTTTGGATTATTTTTCGTAAGGTTTAATTATATTTTAGTAAAAATTTTGATATGTTTTGTAATGGTGAATTTATTGAACTTACAATGGGTCTCATTGTATTGTGTCTTTATGTATTTTTGGAACGCCATATAAATGTGGAGGTTTACTATAGTGTGGTGTTAAGTGTTTTTCGTTCTAATGGAGTGAATTCTTGTTTGTGTTTTGTTATAATGTCTCTAGCGGCTTTTTCTATATTTTGCGTAGGATCTTTTTTGAGCTTAGAATATGATCCTGTGTTAATAAGGTCCATCATTTTTGTGTTGTAATCATTTTTATCAAGTATAACCGTAGCGTTACCTTTATCGGCAGGTAGAATTTTAATTGTGTGTTGTCTTTTTAAGTTTTCTACGGCATATTTCTCTGTAGGAGTAAGATTGTATTTCATTTGTGTTGCTTCTCTAGAAGTAATTTATTTCTTATTCGGTATTCACTTGACACTTCTGGAGGCAGTTTTTGGGCTGTGTCTTCAATCGCAACTATCAGATCTAGTTTAGGTATATTTTGTGGAGTGATTGAATAATTTAATCCCTTAGAAAGTACGTATTGTTCTGTTGGTGTAATGTGTTTAGTTTGATAAATTAATCACAGTTTTATTGATGAAATTTGTATTTGGTGTAAGTACAGATTTTTTGTGTTTTTCATTTAAGAGATGTTGAAATTTATTTATATTTCTGTTTTTACATATTTGAAATTCCACTGTATGAATCCTTTAAACAATTAAAGATGCGGTTATAGTCTGATGGAATGTGCGTTTCTTTGAATTTGTTTTCTAATATAATGATGTTATTTTTAAGGCTTACCTTCAATTTCCGATGGTGTTGTATTCTATTTCTAACTAAAGCATTACCTGTTTTCAACTGAATTCTAATACTACCTCTGTCTGTGAATGGCATTTTTGGTAACAACCCCTTTGGAATTATTCCCTCATTTCGGCATTTTATTAGGAACGTTAAGCTGTTCTGTGATCGTGCTAGTTTCTTATTCAGGTTTTCTAATTTTCTAAAATTTGTTGTTGAAATTGGCCCATACCTCATTCGTAAGTATTTCGAAAGATTGTTGAGGAGGTCTTGAATTATTTTGTCTATTCATGGGTTTTCTCTCCTCCAAATTTTTTCCTGTAACAGATAAGTATTTAAAAAATTGTATATGTAGAACAAAGTGTAGTAAGGCAATTTCGTAAATTGCCCGGATTACTGGTTGTCTGTACAGAGATTCTTCCTCACAGTTTTTCTGAGAGAAAGAGATGTCTATAAAATGATCAACCAGTATTCCTGTATATAAGTAATGTATTGTATATTGTGTAATACTTATCTGTGTATGGAGACGTTTCAACTCCGAGTCTGGAGTCGTTGTCATCGTTTAGTGTTGTTTTCGAGGCTTTTTTCTAAAAAATTTTCGCTTTGATTTTGAATTTATTGTTTGTCAAAAATTTGACACTGACAATTTGTCGTTTGGCGATCACTTGACGCTGAGGTTACCGTTTTTTTGTTCTGTTAGCAGTAAATTCTTCCGTCCAAATGAAGGTCGGCTGAAGGTGCTCCGATTTCAGTGTTGTTTATCATCATACAGCTGGCTTCTTTAAGTTTTCTCTTTTTTAAGTTTTCTTCTTTCAAAGAAGCCAGCTGTATGATGATAAACAACACTGAAATCGGAGCACCTTCAGCCGACCTTCATTTGGACTGGAAGAATTTACTGCTACAGAACAAAAAACGGTAACCTCAGCGTCAAGTGATCGCCAAACGACAAATTGTCAGTGCAAATTTTTTGACAAACAATAAATTCAAAATCAAAGCGAATTTTTTAGAAAAAAGCCTCGAAAACAACACTAAACGATTGACAACGACTCCAGACTCGGAGTTGAAACGTCTCCATACACAGATAAGTATTACACAATATACAATACATTACTTATATACAGGAATACTGGTTGATCATTTTATAGACATCTCTTTCTCTCAGAAAAACTGTGAGGAAGAATCTCTGTACAGACAACCAGTAATCCGGGCAATTTTACGAAATTGCCTTACTACACTTTGTCTACATATACAATTTTTTAAATACTTATCTGTTACAGGAAAAATTTTGGAGGAGAGAAACCCATGAATAGACAAAATAATTCAAGACCTCCTCAACAATCTTTTCGAAATTACTTACGAATGAGTATGGGCCAATTTCAACAACAAATTTTAGAAAATTAGAAAACCTGAATAAGAAACTAGCACGATCACAGAACAGCTTAACGTTCTAATAAAATGCCGAAATGAGGGAATAATTCCAAAGGGGTGTGTACCAAAAATGCCATTCACAGACAGAGAGGTATTAGAATTCAGTTGAAAACAGGTAATGCTTTAGTTAGAAATAGAATACAACACCATCGGAAATTGAAGGTAAGCCTTAAAAATAACATCATTATATTAGAAAACAAATTCAAAGAAACGCACATTCCATCAGACTATAACCGCATCTTTATTGTTTAAAGGATTCATACAGCTTGGAATTTCAAATATGTAAAAACAGAAAATATAAATAAATTTCAACATCTCTTAAATGAAAAACACAAAAAATCTGTACTTACACCAAATACAAATTTCATCAATAAAACTGTGATTAATTTATCAACTAAACACATTACACCAACAGAACAATACGTACTTTCTAAGGGATTAATTATTCAATCACTCCACAAAATATACCTAAACTAGATCTGATAGTTGCGATTGAAGACACAGCCCAAAAACTGCCTCCAGAAGTGTCAAGTGAATACCGAATAAGAAAATTTACTTCTAGAGAAGCAACACAAAATGAAATACAATCTTACTCCTACAGAGAAATATGCCGTAGAAAACTTAAAAAACAACACAATTAAAATTCTACCTGCCGAAAGGTAACGCTACGGTTATACTTGATAAAAATGATTACAACACAAAATGATGGACCTTATTAACACAGGATCATATTCTAAGCTCAAAAAAGATCCTACGCAAAATATAGAAAAAGCCGCTAGAGACATTATAACAAAACACAAACAAGAATTCACTCCATTAGAACGAAAACACTTAACACCACACTATAGTAAACTCCACATTTATATGGCGTTCCAAAATACATAAAGACACAATACCAATGAGACCCATTGTAAGTTCAATAATTCACCATTACAAAAATATCAAAATTTTTACTAAATATAATTAACCTTACGAAAATAATCCAAACATTTTAAAAACACTAACGATTTTTTAACAAAATTAAAAAGCATTATTATCAACAGAATGATATACTAGTAAGTTTCGACATAGTTAGTCTTTTTACAAATGTACCTGTTGATAAATCATTACAAATTATAAAAATAAATTACAACAAGATATTACCTTACACAACAAAACAAAACTAAATTGACACAATTATGGAACTAACCGAACTTTGCTTAAACACTACATATTTTCAATTTGAAGGAGATTTCTATAAACAAGAATTTGGTATGGCCATGGGTTCTTCTTTATCTCCTATAATCAGTAATATATTCATGACATATTTTGAAGAAAGATTCATAGGCAAATATAAAAATAAACCAAAAGTGTGGTGGAGATACGTTGATGACATTTTTGTGGTTTGGGAGTATGGTGCTGAAGAACTGCACTCATTCCTAGATTACATCAATAGTCAAGAACCCACAATAAAATTTACAATGGAGATGGAAAATTTGCATAAACTTGCTTATCTTGATGTACTTATAGATAGAACAAACAACACAATAAGTACAAGTACTTATCGAAAACCTACAAATACTAATAGATATTTTGAATTTTCACTCCAACCATCCTTTAAATGTAAAGAAGGTGTTGTAAAGTGCTTATATGATAGAGCAAAAAACATATCTTCATCCACCCAAATCTTTAACAAAGAAGTCAATATTATCAAAGAACATCTACTTCAAACGAATATCCCCAAGACTTTATAAATAAAACTATAAATCAGTTAGAAAGAAAATCGCAACAACAACCAGCACAAATAACCATCACACTAATACCAACCAAACACAAACAGACAACCAAATTATGAACATAATTCCATATATCCCAGGTGTATCGGAAAAAATTAAGCGGTTAGGAAATAAATACAGCGTTAAAACTGTTTTTAAAACATAATACCTTGCGCTCTATCCTCACACATACCAACCGTTTAACGCAACCCAGAGTTCTAAAAATTGGTGTACAGTGTTTTGTGTGACTGTGGCCATTCTTATACCGGTGAAACTTCAAGACCTTTAGAAGTAAGGAAAAAGAACATCAATATAACATTTCCAGAAGACACGTGGACAAATCAAATTTGGCCAATCATGTATTAACGAGCACCGGCAGCCATAGGATAGACTGGGATAAAACAAAGATCTTGTTGAAAGAAGAAAACTTAAAAAAAGAAAACTTAAAGAAGCCAGCTGTATGATGATAAACAACACTGAAATCGGAGCACCTTCAGCGACCTTCATTTGGACTGGAAGAATTTACTGCTAACAGAACAAAAAAACGGTAACCTCAGCGTCAAGTGATCGCCAACGACAAATTGTCAGTGTCAAATTTTTTGACAAACATAAATTCAAATCAAAGCGAAAATTTTTTTAGAAAAAGCCTCGAAAACAACACTAAACGATTGACAACGACTCCAGACTCGGAGTTGAAACGTCTCCATACACAGATAAGTATTACACAATATACAATACATTACTTATATACAGGAATACTGGTTGATCATTTTATAGACATCTCTTTCTCTCAGAAAACTGTGAGGAAGAATCTCTGTACAGACAACCAGTAATCCGGGCAATTTTACGAAATTGCCTTACTACACTTTGTTCTACATATACAATTTTTTAAATACTTATCTGTTACAGGAAAAAATTTGGAGGAGAGAAAACCCATGAATAGACAAAATAATTCAAGACCTCCTCAACAATCTTTTCGAAATTACTTACGAATGAGGTATGGGCCAATTCAACAACAAATTTAGAAAATTAGAAAACCTGAATAAGAAACTAGCCGATCACAGAACAGCTTACGTTCCTAATAAAATGCCGAAATGAGGAATAATTCCAAAGGGGTTGTTACCAAAAATGCCATTCACAGACAGAGGTAAGTATTAGAATTCAGTGAAAACAGGTAATGCTTTAGTTAGAAATAGAATACAACACCATCGGAAATGAAGGTAAGCCTAAAAATAACATCATTATATAGAAACTTTCAAGAAACGCACATTCCATCAGACTATAACCGCATCTTTAATTGTTTAAAGGATTCATACAGCTTGGAATTCAAATATGTAAAACAGAAATTATATAAATTTTCAACATCTCTTAAATGAAAAACACAAAAAATCTGTACTTACACCAAATACAAATTTCATCAATAAAACTGTGATTAATTTATCAACTAAACACATTACACCAACAGAACAATACGTACTTCTAAGGGATTAAATTATTCAATCACTCCACAAAATATACCTAAACTAGATCTGATAGTTGCGATTGAAGACACAGCCCAAAAACTGCCTCCAGAAGTGTCAAGTGAATACCGAATAAGAAATAAATTACTTCTAGAGAAGCAACACAAAATGAAATACAATCTTACTCCTACAGAGAAATATGCCGTAGAAAAACTTAAAAAAGACAACCAATTAAAATTCTACCTGCCGATAAAGGTAACGCTACGGTTATACTTGATAAAAATGATTACAACACAAAAATGATGGACCTTATTAACACAGGATCATATTCTAAGCTCAAAAAGATCCTACGCAAAATATAGAAAAAGCCGCTAGAGACATTTATAACAAAACACAAACAAAATTCACTCCATTAGAACGAAAACACTTAACACCACACTATAGTAAACCTCCACATTTATATGGCGTTCCAAAAATACATAAAGACACAATACCAATGAGACCATTGTAAGTTCATAAATTCACCATTACAAAACATATCAAAATTTTTACTAAATATAATTAAACTTACGAAAATAATCCAAACAATTAAAAAACACTAACGATTTTTTTAACAAAATTAAAAGCATTATTATCAACAGAAATGATATACTAGTAAGTTTTCGACATAGTTAGTCTTTTTACAAATGTACCTGTTGATAAATCATTACAAATTATAAAAAATAATTACACAAGATATTACCTTACACAACAAAACAAAACTAAACATTGACACAATTATGGAACTAACGAACTTTGCTTAAACACTACATATTTTCAATTTGAAGGAGATTTCTATAAACAAGAATTTGGTATGGCCATGGGTTCTTCTTTATCTCCTATAATCAGTAATATATTCATGACATATTTTGAAGAAAGATTCATAGGCAAAATATAAAAATAAACCAAAAGTGTGGTGGAGATACGTTGATGACATTTTTGTGGTTTGGGAGTATGGTGCTGAAGAACTGCACTCATTCTAGATTACATCAATAGTCAAGAACCCACAATAAAATTTACAATGGAGATGGAAAATTTGCATAAACTTGCTTATCTTGATGTACTTATAGATAGAACAAACAACACAATAAGTACAAGTACTTATCGAAAACCTACAATACTAATAGATATTTGAATTTTCACTCCAACCATCCTTTAAATGTAAAGAAAGGTGTTGTAAAGTGCTTATATGATAGAGCAAAAAACATATCTTCATCCACCCAAATCTTTAACAAAGAAGTCATATTATCAAAGAACATCTACTTCAAAACGAATATCCCCAAGACTTTATAATAAAACTATAAATCAGTTAGAAAGAAAATCGCAACAACAAACCAGCACAAATAACCATCACACTAATACCAACCAAACACAAACAGACAACCAAATTATGAACATAATTCCATATATCCCAGGTGTATCGGAAAAAATTAAGCGGTTAGGAAATAAATACAGCGTTAAAACTGTTTTTAAACAAATAATACCTTGCGCTCTATCCTCACACATACCAAACCGTTTAACGCAACCCAGAGTTCTAAAAATTGTGTGTACAGTGTTTTTGTGGACTGTGGCCATTCTTATACCGGTGAAACTTCAAGACCTTTAGAAGTAAGGAAAAAAGAACATAATATAACATTTCCAGAAGACACGTGGACAAATCAAATTTGGCCAATCATGTATTAACGAGCACCGGCAGCCATAGGATAGACTGGGATAAAACAAAGATCTTGTTGAAAGAAGAAAACTTAAAAAGAGAAAAACTTAAAGAAGCCAGCTGTATGATGATAAACAACACTGAAATCGGAGCACCTTCAGCCGACCTTCATTTGGACTGGAAGAATTTACTGCTAACAGAACAAAAAACGGTAACCTCAGCGTCAAGTGATCGCCAAACGACAATTGTCAGTGTCAAATTTTTTGACAAACAATAAATTCAAAATCAAAGCGAAAATTTTTTAGAAAAAAGCCTCGAAAACAACACTAAACGATTGACAACGACTCCAGACTCGGAGTTGAAACGTCTCCATACACAGATAAGTATTATACACAATATACAATACATTACTTATATACAGGAATACTGGTTGATCATTTTATAGACATCTCTTTCTCTCAGAAAAACTGTGGAAGAAGAATCTCTGTACAGACAACCAGTAATCCGGGCAATTTTACGAAATTGCCTTACTACACTTTGTTCTACATATACAATTTTTTAAATACTTATCTGTTACAGGAAAAAATTTGAGGAGAGAAAACCCCTGAATAGACAAAATCGTGATATATTGTTTTAATTTGGTTTTGTTTTAAATTTTATATATATTCCTGGGGATATACTTATTAATTCGTTGGGTAAAGATCTATTGTAGTAGGCACCGATAGGACTTAACTAGGATGGAATTGCACCTGTCATTCCCAAGATTAGTGAGTATAAGTAATATTGTGTTCTATAAAGTTATTATTGTATTTTTTTTGGTTAATTAAAAGCCATAATCCTGTGGAGTTACAGTTGTTTTGTCAGATTGTTTAACTAACAATATTCAAAGTTTTTTTTTTCAGTTTGACTTTTAGTTACATTGTGGGTTGTTTTTATTTTTTCTAATTTTTTTCTTTTAATTTTAGTGTCAATATATGTGTCATTTTTTTTGGTTGTTTACTTTTAACTCCTTCCTTCTTCCCATACAACCACCAGGATTTGCGAAGCTTGAGGACTTACCCTCTTAGAGGAGGCTAGGTGACGAAAACCAGAAGCTACCAAGGACTGAGAGTCAAGGCAGATAAGGGCAGTAAAGTTCTTTTATATTATTTATTTTCAGCCAACATTTACAGAGAAGGGTTCCCGGAGTCTTTCTCTCCAACACAAATTTTCTTCGGGTGGTGGCAGCATTCCCCTTTTCTCTCACGGCCTAATTATAATATTTTTTTCCTCATTACACAATAGGGAAGAGGTCCAGTTGTTACAACCTTTTAATGTTTACATTTTTTACTTCCTGGGTAGATACCTAACAAAATTGAATGTTTCCTTTTTGATCCAAGTTTCTTAACCATTGACAACGGGGTCTGACCAAGACCCCGAAACGTTTGGAATATACAGCAATTTTCTTAACTGTGGTACTTAAACATTGAATGTGTTATTTATTTGCTAGAGTTGTATTTTGTTATAATTATTTTTAGCTTTTTAGTTATAGGTGGAAGTCGGTTATATATATTTTTTAGATGTTTTATTTTCAAGTTTTTAGTTTTTTTGAACTCAAGTAGTTTTCATTCTTTATTTTTTATTTTGTATGTATAACCTTAATAGACAGGACCAGGTAACATCAAAAGCCTCTACATTACACAATTATACATTTTCACTTAAATTGACAGGTAAATGTTTACGAACAAAATGTACTAGTACGCGTTGACTTAATAAGCCCAAAATATATTTATGCCTTATGGACCACGACACTTAACCTTTATTCAACTTTTTTTGGCAACTCTGTTTAACTATAGATTCCACTCCACCCTATGTACCAACCATCCTGTACATACGATTGCCACGGACAAGCATAAATTTGTTAGCTGCCTTCTGTAAACTATAGGACGGAGTAGAATCCATCCCATATTTACGGAGTCAAATCCGTCCTATATTTCAACCATAGTATATAACTCCTTGTGGGCTACCCCATAAATTATTTCATTTTTAACATTTTATATTATCGCCCTGTGTAACATTTATTCCTCTCCATACTTTATGTAACTTCTTATGGGCTATAAAATAAATAGTTTTTAATCACACTGTATAAATATAATTCAACTCCAGCCTATATTTCAACCATCCTGTATATGATTTGTTTACGTCTACATCATTTAACAGATTTTTTAATCACCCTCTATAATTTTAATTTCGCATTTTTTCCAACATTTTTATACCACCAAACGTCCACTCTACCCTATATTCCAACCATCCTGTATATACGGCTGCCATTCTACTCCGTCCTATATTTCAATCATCATATAAATGCAACTCCTTCTATCACTTTAGTTTGTGATTTTGTCTTCGCAAAAAAATCATTTAAATAGGTCTTTTCCTGGTATACAAACAAAACGAGCTTGGTATTCATTGATTTAAGGAACCGAAGATGCTTTACTACCTATATGCTTGAGATGTACATAGACAATTTTCAAATTGGCAATTAAAACTTCCAGTGCCTAAAATTCCCGCACTATTACGTTGGAATTAAAATATTTATTTTTCCGGCGATTTTCTGCAAAACTGCAAGTTGCACGTCGCAGAAAAGTATATGAGATCACCTAGTAATCTTCCTTAATAGATTAAACGTTAAAAAACTATACACATCCATAAGGATATTTACTCTATTAAACAAGACCATGTTTATTCAAAACGGTTCACCACTGGAGAAGAAGTCAGGTAACATAAATACAAAAAAAAACAAAAATAAAATACGCGACGAATTGATAACCTCCTCCTTTTTGGAAATCGGTTAATAATTTAGCTTTCTCACTAGAGCTCGTCAATAGCTATAAAAAAAAATAAAGAAAATCGTTGAAGGATAGTGGAGAAAATAGCATTAAATTGTTATGTCCTTGGCTGTTTATATATAGTTTCAATACTAAGATTATTTTACTTCTAATATTTCCAAGTTATATTAAACATTATAAATTTTCCTTAAGTATTTTCTAAATTTTCCTTCAGCTGCAGTAATGTAGATTCTTTTAAACACTAAATTCCAATTTGGGTTCACCATTCCAAATTTTTATTATAGCAAATTTGAAAGGTCGTATTGGACCCTTAGATTATGAGTTCAGCTAACATTTAACTAAATTATTCATTCTGGCTGGATTTTTGAATGTTTCGAAGTGTCTTTGCTTATTATCTGAATAATAAGTCACATAAAACAAAAATACCTACATAAAATTGTTTTCTCAAATATTTCCTCTGTTTTATATTAATACTTATTTATCTCTCTCACGATTTTGCACAATACAGTTAAATACCAAACACACGAATAAGAATTCTCAGCGGAATTTCCTGCAGCTTTTGGTAAACATTTTCCCCACAAATACGTCTGGGCTCCGTCCTGCGTGAATCAATGAGATGTTAAAGAATGTATGGAGAGTTATACATCCGTTGAGCAGCCCGTTAAATTTTTCATGGTCCTCCGCCCTTCTGGTTGAATGGTTGCCTTTAAATTTCCTTGGGCGCAATTTATTGGTATCGATTTCCAGTTATCGGCTTTCACCAGTTCGTTGGTAGAGTAAGTAACGATAAAAATTGTATAATGAACGTCAACTTTTACATAACAGCTTGAATTTTAACTTAGTTTCGATATATATGGTGTGAGATTCTAATAGAACAAGTTACGCAGGAAGTGGGTGAAGATCAAAATAAATCTGTCTTTGAGTGTGATAAATAAATACTTATTTAAAAAACAAAAGTCAAACTCGGAAACAATATGTGGTTATGGATTCACTGTTTTTCGGATTGTTTTGTCGTGGTTTAGTGACTTT
The DNA here is from genome assembly GCA_034190945.1 of Octodonta nipae. Lineage (NCBI taxonomy): Eukaryota > Metazoa > Arthropoda > Insecta > Coleoptera > Chrysomelidae > Octodonta > Octodonta nipae. The sequence goes on along the minus strand of CM067221.1, from coordinate 109,610,119 downwards.
TCTATCGGACGTTTCTTCTGCAACTCGGCTGACATCTTCAGGGCACGGGCACAGTTCAGACTTCGTTGTATGCTCGAACCAAATATAACTGTCGAAAGGTGCAATTCTGGTATTTATGTCAACCTGTGAGAGGGTAGTCTGTCTGCCCTGATTGGCCAAAGGGACATAAGTGGGCGGCGGCTAAAAATCTAATAAAAGGTCACACACACGCAGTTGAAGAGGAGAAGACAGCTAGGGTGGTGATAAAATGCATCCCTGAATTCATGATAGAAGAGGAAGTGAAGAAGGAACTTAAAAAATAAGACATGCAACCTATTAAGGTAACAAGGGTGATAAGTACAACAAAAACATAGAAGAGGCTTATGAGAAACATACCGTTGGTTATGGTCATCATGCAAATGGAAGAAACACCAGGGAATAAAAAAGTCTTTCTTTTACAGGAAATTCGGAACTGCATATTCAAGGTGCAGGTCCAGAGGCCAAGAATACCAATAACAGTGCTACAGATGCCAAAGCTCGGACATTGGCAGGAAATATGCACAGTACCCCTTAAATGCTTTTAATGTGGAGGGTCTCACAATTCCACGGACTGAAACGAAAAACGAAAATCAAGAAGAATCGGAACAAAGATAGGAATGAGATATTCAGTGGAAACCAGTCCAACCATAGCTGCCGAGAGGAACGTACTAGCAAAGATGGAAGAAATGAACTAGACTTGACGTGGGACCCCAACAGGTTGAAGAATAAGAAGAATGAATTATAAATTTACCTAGAGGAGAATAAAATCGATTCAAGAGACGTGGCTTCAAGAAGAGGACCACTTCTGGAAGGCAGTCACGAGTACGAGTAATAATAGCTGTTAAGAACTAGAAGGATGACCCATACCAAACGAAGAACATCGAGAACATAACAGTAGAAATGGATATGAATGACGGAAGTAAGATATAAATATTTAGTGAATACAGACCAACTAATAAAGAACTTACAAATAATGATTAAGTCTTATTTTTAGGATCAACAACAAATCGAAGATAATGTGAGGAGACCCAAACGCCGAAGACAAAAACTGAAACTCAAAAATCAACACAACAGGGAACAAGGTAGAAGAATTCGCGGACGCCATGGAGGAACAAACAGGAGACGACATCGAATTCGAAGAAGAAATCAGAAAAGTAGCGCAAAAAGTAAGAAGACCTCAACTAAACTAAGAGCAGATGTGGTCAACATCTGCAGAAGAAATAATGGAGATCATAGGAAGACTCAACACGAAGAAAGCACCAGTTACCAGCGGAATCTATAGACAGAGGACTGAAGAGACTATTTAACAACATAAATGAGGATCAACGATACACAAGAGTATGAAAGAAAGCAGAAGTCATATTAATGCCAAGGAAATTACTGGAAACTCCTGCAAAACTACAGAACAACAAGAATAACAATTTTGAAGAGAGAGCAAAGCATCATACATAAGAGAAGGGAATTCAGCGGAGGATCGGAGCAGTTGCATAGTGTTTTTGGACGTGGAGAAAGCTTTTGACAGGAGCTGGCCAGAGGGCCTGATAGTAACAAAATACTGTTTCGAAATTCCTAAATTAACTATTAATAACTAAAAATTATTGACAATGCCTAGGTGAACTAAAATAAACTTAAATACATCTTAAATGACACAAAAGATCCCATTTTATTTTTTGTTGGCAAAAAGGTAGCTAATATAGTACTAAATCGTGGCATATATTTGATACTTGTTTGTAACAATTTTTTTCCTGCGTATCCACGTCCAGAATTCAAAAATTCCTATATTGTTGAATATTGAATTAAAAACCCTTTTAAATGCGGGATCACATGTTGTTATCTCTAGGGGATAGCACAGGCAGGTGGATAATTTTATTCAAATTGTGTAGTTTCGTACATAAAATTTGTTGTGTTTCAGGATTGACATTAAAAGAGTCAACACATTGTTATGGATTCACTGTAGTTTTCCGGGTTGTTTTGCTGTAGTTTAGTGATTGGTCAGAGCGATGTGATTGGGCGGGGGCTATGACTTTAATAGAGGGTTTCGGCGTTGCGAGTCGGAGTGAGTGCTAGATATAAAGAAGGTACCGTAACACGTACGCAGTTGAAAAGCAACAGACGGCCAGGGTGGTGATAAAAGACTCCCCTGAATTCAGGACAGAAGACTAAGTAAAGAAGGAACTTCAAGAAAAAGGCAAACAAAAACTGAGAAGGGGATTGTCAGAAATGTTCATCATACAAATGGAAAAAAATACTAGAAAATATAAAACTCTTTATTTTACAGGAAATCGGAGATTGCAGAGTCAAGTTGAATAACCAAAGACTAAGAGGATCAATAGGACAGTGCTACAGATGCCAAAAGTTCCAAACACCGGCAGGGCAGATGCACAGCACCGCTCTTCCCTCTCTGAAGATGCGTTAAATGCGAAGAGGAAGGAAAAATCGGAGGACCACATCCAGCCAACTGTAGGAAATGGGAAAAGTTGTCAAAGAAGAAAGAAAATAAAGAAGAATCGAGTACAAGGATAGGAACTAGCTACATATTGGAAACCAGACCTAAACAAAAGAAACAAGAACAAATGGCCAGGACGTACTAGGAAGGATGGAAGAGATGAAGAAAATTTTTCGGTCTTTCATGATACTGGCAACTAGACTAAACCTGACGCATGGATAAGGCGACCTCAATAGCACTGAAAATCGTGAGATAGAAAGCCAACAGGGTGCAGAATAAGAAGAACGAATTGAGACGTTACTTAGAGGGAGAAGAACATCGTCCTAGAAGCAATTCAAGAGACGTGGCTTCAAGAACGGGACAACTTCAGGAGGAGCCAAGAGTAGGACCGACAAAACTGTGAAGAACAGGCTAAAACACCAGGAGGATGATCCATACCAAACGGAGAACATCCTAAATGTAACAGCAGAAATGGATACGAAGGATGGAAGGAAGATACAAATAATTAGCACGATACGTGCTAATTACCATCGAATAAAGAACTTACGAATAATGACTTCAGGAACAACAAGAAACCGAAGATACTGAGAGAAGACCTAAAATACAGAAACAGGTTCAACACACAGAACAGCAGGAAACTACAGTCAGAAGTAAGAAGACCCCAACCAAAGAGCAGATGAGGGCAACAGCGACAGAAGAAATAATAGAGATCGTACGAACCAGCTACCAGCGAAGTATAAGGAAGAAGACTGAAGAGACTATGTTACAACATACTGGACGACTAAGAATCTCTAAGGGAATGGAAGAAAGCAGAAGTCATATTAATATCGAAGCAAGGAAAGAATACATATGTATGTGTGTGTGTGTGTGTTTGCTTTGAAATGCTTCTGTGGTCATTATTATTTGTTATGAACTGGATTAGGTTCCGGGTGAGAACCAAGAAAATACCTCCGAAGGATTATTGTAGACATGGAACACTACCGTCCTCCTAAATTGTTCTGCGATGTGAAGTTGATAAAAATGTGTACAGAGAGGTCAAAGTTAATGATTTTTCAAAAATCACCAATTTTGAGAGTGAATATTGCCGATCCTTGCTCGGAAATATGTTTTGTGAACTTACCTCCTTAAAAAGCACACTATAGAGTAAAAAATGCGATATTGTAGAAACTAATCGGTTAAGAATTGAATTTTTGGTATCTATTTTGAAAATGGAATTAAAAGAGCTTTAAAGAGAAACAACAGCTTATCACTAATAATAATACATAAAATAAATTATTTATATTGTCTGCCCGAGATCATACGAAGAACCATGGACCCTGGGTATAATGTAATGTTTTAACGCGAAAGAAAAATCGTCGCAAAATTTGCATCAGTATCGTCAGGCCAGACAGATTACCGCAACCCTACTCAAACCCCCAAAAAATATTTCGACTAAAGTTCCAGCCGAAACGGTACAACAATAATTCAGGATTTCACTCCCGATCCGACGCAAGGCAACATTTATAAGTACACATAATCATCCAATTTCCTTAATAGACCACGAATATAATACACTCTCCCTCTACAACCATCTGCGTACCCCCGAAAAACTTTAAATCCACCCCTGTCGGATTATCCGCGTCCCGGATGCCCCCGAAACAAAACATCTGCCTATGACTTCCCCTTAATTAAATATTGCGTTTACAGAAAATACCTCCAGCCGTCCCACTTATCATTTCGGCTACATAAGTATCCTCCTTGTTGTTGCTAACGTTCAGATGGAAAACAAGATCAAAGGTTTTCAAAGGTTTCGAGAGGAATTATTTGTTGGTTCTTCGACCTGCGGCTAATTCTGCCATTACTTTAAAAATTAATAACGTTTGTGGAGCGACGCAGTCAAGAGTTTATCGAAGTGGAAACTTTACAAAAGGTACGAGGTGTATTTGATCTTTAAATTAAAAAGGGAATCACTCGAGTACAGGCCTCTCTCTTTTCCTCGCATCCAAATCTTGTACGGCAATTTAAATAAAACAATATTTATACGGATGAGTAAACACCTTCAATTTACATAAAACGTCCTATCCAAAAAGTGAAAACGGTTTGTGTACAAAACGTAGCAACTCGATCTTATGTTTTTGTTGACTTTTGACGATGTAAAACGCCAAAGGGATGATGTCTCCCTCTTTCAATTCCGATCTGTTGGAAGCACGGTTAATATTAAATAATACAACAGTTCAAGCTACACAAATTAACAACAATTGTCGACTGGAACTGTTCTATGAATACCCATGTGAAGTCTTGAAGAATTTTGAGGGAGCATAAATCACCTTTATAATAATAGAAGAAGAATTGAAGAGAAGGATGGATTTTTTGTAAAAACTTTTCTTTAATTTGTACTACATTTAAAAAGTCTAAATGAATGAATTAAAAAAAAATCTAAGATAATGTGTGCTTGAATGAGGTAAATTTGTATTTTCCCTTGTTTATCGCCCTTGAAAACTACTGTCCTTTGTTAATTGAGAGAACACTTAACTCGGAAAAGTATTTAGCACTATTACAAAATGACATAATACCCTGTAAACAGAACTTTACCCGAATGGTGAAAACCCCAATATACTGGCAGATTCGGTATGGCTTCAATAAAATGGAGCGCGCCCGCACTATTCGCGAACAGTGCGAGATTATCATGACAGTATTTTCCCAAATAGATGGATCGGAAGGAGAGGTAATATCAAATGGCCAGCTAGGTCTTCAGATCTAAGTCTGTTAGATTTTTATATTTCTGGTTACGTGAAATCGAAAGTCTACTTCAATAAGCCGGAAAATATCGAGGAATTAAAGAATGGAATTAGGGCTGAAATTCAACGAATCCTGTCACAAACGCTAAATGAAGTGTTACAAGAATTTGAAAACCGTCTTCGGTATTGTCAGGAAGTTATTGGTCAACAATTTGAACATTTAATTTGATATGTTGATGTTTTTAGGGTTCCGTATATACAATATACGGATACCCTTATAATATCACTCAGGATTTCTGGCTCAGTCACATCACAGCCATTTTCTCCTAAACTACTGGACGGAAGAGGTTGAAATTTGGTATCAATGTATAGTTTGGTTATTTTTAAAATAAATGAATTAAAAGATATTAACAAAAATATAAAAAAATTACTCATTCCCCCCCCCCTTATCACCGAAACCATAAGATGGAAAATTTTGAAAAAAAATGGAGGTATAGCCCCTCATCTGAACTTTACTGGAAAATTAAGGAGAAACCCCTAATATGTATTTTGGGGGGCAAATTATAGAATTAAATGGAAAATTAAAATTAAAATTGTTTCTAACCCATCATGTTATATATCAAATGAAACGGCTCATTCTGATGAACACAAATATATTTCATATTTTAAAAAATATATTTTAAGAGATATTAACGAAAATATACCAAAATTTACCCATTCCCCCCCATCTCCGAAACTATAAAACGTAAAGTTTTGAAAAAAATAGATTTATAGGTTCTGACCTGAAGTTTACTGGAAAAATAAGGAGTAACTTCTACTTTTAACTTTGGGGGGCCAATTACAGAATTAAATGGAAAATATAAAATTAAAATTGTTATGTCATGTTATATATCATATGAAAGGGCTCATTACGACGAAAACAAATATATTTTTTTTCATATTTTTAAAATAAATAAATTAAAATATATTAACAAAAATATAAAAAAATTAACCCCTATCTCTGAAACCATAAGCTGGATATTTTGAAAAAAATGGAGGTATAGCCCCTCACCTGAACTTTACTGGAAAATTAAGGAGAATCCCCTAATATTTATTTTGCGGGGCAAATTATAGAATTAAATGGAAAATTAAAATTAAAATTGTTTCTAACCCATCATGTTATATATCAAATGAAAGGGCTCATTATGACGAAAACAAATATATTTTTTTCATATTTTTAAAATAAATTAATTAAAAGATATTAATAAAAATATAAAAAATTTTGCACATCCCCCCCTATCTCCGAAACCATAAGCTGGAAAATTTTGAAAACACAATGGAGGTATAGCCCCTCACCTGCACTTTACTGGAAAAATAAGGAAAAACCCCTAATATTTTTTTGGGGGGCAAATTATAGAATTAAATGGAAAATATAAAATTAAAATTGTTTCTAACCCAGCATGTTACATATCAAATAAAAGGGCTCATGATGAAGAAAACAAATATATTTTTTCCATATTTATAAAATAAATTAATTAAAAGATATTAACAAAAATATAAAAAAAATGTACCCATTCCCCCCTTATCTCCGAAACAATAAGCTGAAAACTTTTGAAAAACTGGAAGTATAGCCCCTCACCTGAACTTTACTGGAAAAATAAGAAGAAACCCCTAATATTCATTTTGGGGGGCAAATTATAGAATTAAATTGAAAATAAAAAATTATAATTGTTTCTAACGGGTCATGTAATATATCAAATCCCAGGACTCATTATGACGAATAGGTACAAATATATTTTTTTAATTTTTTTAAAATGAATATTTTAAAATATATCAAAAAAATGTTTAAAAAAAATTACCCATTCTCCCCGTTATTCCCCAAACTCTAAAACCTCATTTTTTTGTTTATATGAAAAATATGAAAAAAAAATACCTAATTCTATTATTTGGCCTTCAAATAATAGAATTGAACGGAAAATAAATTACTAGAAAATCCCCATAGTAATTTTAGGGACAAATTATACAATTAAATGGAAAATAAAGATTCAATTTTCAAACGCATCATGTAATATATCAGATAAAAGGCTCATTATGTGAATTACAAATACAACATATTTTTAAATCATTTGTATAAAAGATATTAAAAATATTAAACATCGACTTAGTTCCCACTTTAGAAACTACACTATTTAAAATTTGAAAAATATATTTTATTTATATTTTTAAATAATCTGAATAACAGATTTAATAATTTATAATTTAAACTTTGACCTATTTTGCCCATTTTCTTCCAATCTACAGAGCCTCAAAACTCAGACAGTAGATAAAAGGCATTTCTGAAAGTTTATTAGTAAAATAAAACTCTAATGTTACTTTTTGGGGGCTAAATTAGAAAATTAAATACATATGTATTGTGATAAAAATCAAGCGAATCCTAAAGCAGATAAAATAAAAAGTCTATGTTTGGAAAATCAAAGTGTATATTTTTTATAAATTTAAAACGCTTCCTTTAAAAGATATAAGGGTAAGTATAAGAAAATGCACTCATTCCCTGTTTGTCTGAAACTGGAATATTCGAATCTTGAAGGTGGTACGGAACCCTAAGTATACGAGTCCAACTCGCACTTGACCAAATTATTTTTTTTTCAATTTTGAAATAAATGTATTTTTTTTAAATAACTGTTAATATTCGGTATAGGACATTGCGCATGAAAAATACTTAGAATTCAATGCAGATTTCAAAAATAAAACAAAAAATAAATGTTTCCATTTGAAAAAACGTAGTTGATGACCGCAATTTATTTCTGACCCACCCTTTATAAATGAGTTTATCAACCAACACCTGAATTTTAAACGAATTTGTTCCAACCCACGTGTCCTCACTTTATAAATAAATAAATAAATCGCAAATATTAAAAAACACAATGGACTCAAAATGACCTGGTCCTAGTCTAAATAATAATGGCACCCTAAATCCACTGACCAACTGTTCTATCAAAAGTGCAGCCTCTTGGTTGAGAATGACGAATTCTACGGAGTATTTACTGAAGTAGTCTGTAGCGACGAGAATGCATTTGTTGACCCGATCAAACTCTGGAAATAACTGAACTATGTTAAGTAATTGGTTCGCGAGGGATGAATACTTTATAATGCTTCATCTGTTCCATTGTTTGAGTCCTGGGTCTTTGGCTGATTGCGCAGGTGTCACATTGACGATACCAAGCTTTGACCTCTTCATAGTACTTCATAATAAGGAAAATCGCTGTAAATAAGTCGAACATTTTATTCTTGTCCAGTTGTCCGCCGGGAGTCACATGTGCATATTTTTCAAAACGTTGGGGGCCTTTTTTCTGGGACTGATCTCCTGCCCATATGCACTTTCCCAAAGTCGCTTCAGGATTCCATTTTCTACTTAAAGGATTATTTCATAACTTCTCCTTTCCTCTTTTATTGTTAATATCTGATCAGATTGTTGGTCTACTTTACACTGTTCAATGATCCAGTATTAATTTACTTCAATTCTGAAAAAAACACAGCTTTGCGGATTAGTTAATAATCTTCAAGTCTAATAATCCAAGTACATAATAGGAATATTAATTCAATATTTTCTACCAGTACTGTAATATGATTGCGAAATGTAGATTTAAAGAGAAACTAAAACGGTGTAATGGGTAGGAGAGGGAGGGACCGAAATGGAATAGAGTGGATAAAGACGAGAATCTAAGCAGTAGATTCAAATCCTTAAAATTTAAGAAAATCATCAAACAAGAATTTACTAAAGAAAAAGGGAGTTTTGTCTTCTTTAAGCTTTATGCTTACCACAAATTATTACCGAGTGTAACTGCCCTAGGACACTATCGTCTTTCTAGATATATTAATTACCGTAAAGCTAACACAGATAATTCGTTCCTTCATTCTTGTCATGTTCGCATAAGGTCCCAGATGTGTGATACAAACATGAGCGAGAGCCCTAGACAAGCCGGCCTTTAGGCAGTCGCGTGGCATTGTGTTTCTATCGCGGTTCATCTGGGACCCATTCCAGGTGTATTATTAGATCGCCTCTAATTGAAACCAGCAACTAAACTGTATCGATCGTTACGGGGGTTTCAATTCTAATTAATTTAAAATTTAATTAACTTCCTAGAAAATAGCCGGCAACGAGGTTTATTTGCGCTAATTAGGTAATTCGGTACATGATTTATACGAAATCAGAAGTGGGATGGACAGTTTTGCTAAAGGAAATCAGCAGTGGGATGAGATACAGGTGCTGTGTGTTTGGTTAGAAAACAGTGCACTATTTGGAGAAAACATCGGGTAATTGCCAATAAATTTGTTTACCCTCAGTACGAAGCATGAATATTTCTAGAGAAATATTATTTCTCGGAACGGTTGTTTACTGCTAGATTGAGTCAACATAGACGAAATTAACTGCAAAATTGGTAATTGTTGTTCGACAGAGCAAAACGAATAGTTTTCGTGAAAGTGGATGTATGGGGTTTAGTGAGACATTATCAAGGGAATATGACTCAATTGTATTGTAACTTTAACTAATATTTATCTACGAGTTCGAAGATCAAGAAAGGTTGTAATATATTTGTTTATCACTGTTTTTTGCCCAGAAATCTTATGTTGCATGTCATGGGGTGACAGCCTACTTGGGCGTTGCACTATAGTGAGCATTAAAACTGCCCAATAGGCGTGTTTCCAGAAAAGTAGAAACTTACAGTTCTTCTAGTCAGATAGTGACAGGATCGCACATTTTAATATTATTAAGCTTTGTCCAACTTAAACGAGATATGCGTGGCGCGGGAGGTTCGTTACTTCAATGTGACAGAAGCTAACTACCAAATACATCATCGCTCAGTTGGTTTGTTTTTCCCCACAGTTTCTGCTTTGGTTTGTGACTTGACATAAAGCGTAGCCCAAATCGCGTTTACGCTGGACATAGCCTTATAGACCAAATATTTGAGTGTCTAGCTCCGGTCATGTTTAATCACTTAGGCCCGGTTGTTCAAAACTAGATTAAACCGAGATTATATGTAATAAGTTGTTATGGCTGATTGAATAGAATAGACTAAGAGGCAGTACCTGCCAGACCTACGTTAAAGTATAAAAGGTGATTTTTTTTATGGGTCCTTTCTAGTATAGAGAACAATTTTTGAGGGTTACTAACCTTGACCAGTGGTGCCTTTGCCAGGTAACAGGTAATAAGGTGCACAGTAAATCAACTCTCCTACGTTAAAGTATAAAGCCTAAAATTTCGATATGACCTTTACATTGCCGTTTAAAGCTAATGTATGAAAACCCAGACCCATCTTAAGGGTCTAACACTTTCCCAGACGCGGTAGAAGGTCAAATCTTCCGAGAGCGTGGGCAATACATATGATAATGTAAGGGATGTTTAATGTACAATTCTTCGTTTCATAAAAACTTTGTATTTAATAATTTTATCAAATGGGTGTAATTGCCTTTTTATTTATTTATTGATACACATATTTTTGTATAATTACGTTTATAATTTATATATATATATATATATATATATATATATATATATATATATATATATATATTTCATCATTTTCATTCTCATCGTTGTCATCGTCGTATCCGTTATTACCATCATTTTCATCATTTTCCCAATCATGTAATTGATCATTTTCATTACTTGGCACATCTTCTGATATTTCTAATATCTGTTGAACGAAATACTCCAACGACACATTATAGATCTGAAAGTTGTCCTTGGTGGGGAGAGATGTAAGGGCCTTGACTTTGTCCAGCTGTTTAAGGTCTATGGTGAAACAGTCATTCAATCTATACCTGGATATTTCGTCATCCCTATAATTCACTAAGACCCTTTTACACGGGTTCATGCACACAAATACTTTCTTTCACTCATACTCAGTCAAAATACATAAGACTTCGCCAATAGACGTAGCTCTTTGAATACTATTGTAAAATATTTATTAAATAATTTATTAACGTATATACATGTATACGTAAAAGTATATTGTAATATTTTGTTTATCAATAAATAAATAAAAAGTCAATTACACCCATTTGATAAAATTATTAAATACAAAGTTTTTATGAAACGAAGAATTGTACGTTAAACATCCCTTACATTATCATATGCGTGGGCAATACGCTCTTGGAAGGTTTGACCTTCTACCGCGTCTGGGAAAGTGTTAGACCCTTAAGATGGGTCTGGGTTTTCATACATTAGCTTTAAACAGCAATGTAAAGGTCATATCGAAATTTCAGCCTTTATACGTTAACGTGGGAGAGTTGATTTACTGTGCACCTTATTACCTGTTACTTGGCAAAGGCACCACTGGTCAAGGTTAGTAACCCTTAAAAATTGTTCTCTATACTAGAAAGGACCTATAAAAAAAATTCAGCGTAGGTCTGGCAGGTACTGGCTCTCACTCTAGAAGAAATAACAGACGATGAAGAATTTCTGGAATTAGTACAAATTGTTGAACCCTTAAGGAAGAACCCGACATTTCGAATTCGAGAAAACCATTTTGAAAATTGACTGAAAGAGATTTCGATTGCCGAAAGATGTTATCATTGATTTAATAATGGCTGATATAAAAAATCCCACTGATAGGAATCACAGTGTTAGTGTACTAGATATGTTTTAAGATTTTATGCTACTGGTAGTATGACGCCTCTGACTGTATTGATATTGACAAGTCAACAGTATGTAGGATTATTCATAAAGTGTCCCATGCTTTATCAAGTTTTATTAACATGCCTAATAATAAAAATGATATCAGACAAAAGATTGTCACTTTCTCTACCATTAGTAGAATCCCACAATGCGTTGGTGCCGTTGATTGTCCCAATATTCGAATTAAATCACTTTGGGGTGACAATACTGAAATATTTCGTAATAGGAAACCAAACACCAGAGCTAAACATCTATTTAGTGAGTCACAAATTAGCACATGGAATCCCATAGAAAGATGTTTTGGTGTTTGGAAAAGACGTTTTTCAGTTCTGTCTCATGGACTGAGAGTAAAACCTGCGAGAGTTGAGACAATTGTTATAGCAGTAGCAGTTCTTCACAATATAGCTAATAATCTTAACGCAACTGAACCTGATTTGGAGACGCCAGATGTAAAGACCGATGTTCCACCCAATATTTCTTCCTAGTGAGGTTTGAAATTCGTGCTTCTCTTCCTAAATTTGGACATTTTCTTCTATTTACAAAATAATCAGTAGGTACAGATAAAATCATCTGCAAGTAGTAAGAAAGACCAGTATAAAAATACAGACAAATTATGTTGTTGTGACTTTCAATATTGACAAAAAAACATGAAACATCGAGAGAATATATTATAGTATGAATTAATCTGTGGTTTAACAAATCCAAGATTATTTTCTGATTGTACAACAAGTCAAATCATCATCTTGGATTAAGTTTTAAACTGTGATTAACAAATTCGGGAGTTAATCAAGCTTTGAACAACTGGGCCTTAGGAACTATACTCCAAATAGTACCTACTTGTGCAATATTCTTATACAAGGATGTCAAATACATTTAATGTTACAGTTTTCAAATGAGGCTGCAATTTCACAGGTACATTCACAAAATACGATAGAAGTTTAAATAATTTTACAATGAAAACAATATCTTTACTAGCTGAGAGAGGTTAGGTTTAAGTAGGGACCAAATAGATAACAGGTGAAGATGTTAAAGGACTTACTATAAATGTTTGAGAAAAAATTAGAGGGACAGTTAGTAAAGTTGAGGCCAGTGGTGGAATGTGTTTATACCTACGCTGGATTAGTGAGAAAGATGAGATCACAAGTCCAGATGTATGAGGTTCAGGAACAATATTAAAAAGGACAAGGTGAGAAAATTAAAGATATTATGGTAGTAACAAATTGTCTGAATTAAAACTGAAACCATTTTTAAGTAAGAATTTCGTAACTGATGACCCAAAATAGATGAGATTTAAGTGATGTATTTCCAGCTTCCCTACTTTATCAAAATAGGGATGAAATGTCAACTAATTGTTCTTTGCTAACTGCGACCCTTGTGAATTCTATGAGAGCATTGTAAACACTTTCAAAAGATGTAGAGTTAAAGAGATGAGATGCTGAAATTGCTACTAGAATTGAAACCAATCTGAAACTGGTAGACAATGTAATTCGTTTCTCGAAGTTTCCTTGGAATTCCATCGTCTTGAAGTGGTTGATCTGCTATCGTCATCAAGTGGTGATCGAAGGAAACTTCAACTTCGAGTAATACAATTGAAACTATTTCATATGTATTGCTTTAGTGACCGTACATGTGCAAATACAAACATAGTATTTGAGGAATTTCGCATTTTTAAGTTCCAATTTTGGAAAATGGTTTAACTTGTATGATTAATTGTCTAGTAATTATGTAAAAGTAACTGTGGAAGTATTGATGGATGTAGACCATTTTAAATACGATTTCTGGGAATGGTTGCGTGAATGGATTTTTACCTGAAAGAAGATTGAGCTGCTACTTATAGAACGGTAATTGAGGATTTAGTAGACTCACTTTGAGCAAACTGTCTTTATTCAGAATTGAATAAAAACCTTTGATAGTAGAGAATTTTGCGAAGAGCTGCATTTGTTTCAGCATATTTATGTGTTTTGGCTATGAGTTATTACATATTCATCCAAATCTGAGGTAATAATGAGCAGATTTAGGACTTTGTTAATAAATAAGCCAACAATGGCTTACGTAGCAGAAACTTTGACTCGATCCATTACAAAGGGTAGACATGAAAATACTCCTGAAGATTGCAGTATAAATCCTGTGGAAAAAGAAAGAAGGAACAACGAATGCAAAGTGAAAAATATAAAGTACAGGTGAAACAAAAAAGAATGGAATTGCGACAGCAGCAGAATGACAAGCGACACAATATTATGCATTGTAAGGGATAAATCGCCTGCAGAAGGATGAGCATTTACTGGTCAAGGATTATTTAAAAGGATTTGGCCTAAGATTTAAAGAACACAGGCTTATTGTACAAGAAGGTAGAAGATAAAAGTAAGAAATAATCTATTGTTATGAAAACAGGCAAAGCAAAAACTCGCTTAAAAATTTAAGTCTGCTTCAAATATAATAAATTTATGTTGTAGCACAAGTATTCGTAGCTGAAGAGACAGGCAGACAACTAGAATAAATTAAGTTTTTAAATCCGATCAGTAAAAATAAAACAACAAGTAAATAATCATATCATCAGTGACTAAAACATGCAGCAGCAAACTTCTCATTCGAAAAACTCTGCTTCTTTGTGATTTTGCTTTCCTTAAATCTTGCAGAACCCACAACATCATTCCGAACACTTTCAAAGTAAAACATCACACTTTTTCACGTTCAATTTCCAGTATTCTTAACAAATCAAGTTTCGCCCTATTACGAAATTCCATCCATTCAATCAGATATCAACTTGACCAAACCAACCGAAATTTGTATCATTGTTCCTCGTCATTTTATACTTTCAACCCTCATCCAATTCCGTGGGACAATTTTAATCGCATTTCGAGCGATAAAGAGGCACACTTTGCTCAAAAAGAAAACAGTGACTCAAAACCATAAACTAACAAAACACAAATTTGCTGTCACCTCACTCCCTCAGACGACTGTCCACCACTTTTCTTACTTTTACTTAGACTCTACCAGTTTGCCCGTCCTATTCAAAGGTTTCAATTTCTCAGTGACGCCAAAAAATTATTCCAACTGAAAGAATCATTTCTCAAGTTGAGGTAGCTTTGGTTGAATTAACATACATTGAGGCTGAAGATACTCGTCAAGATATTGCTAGAGTACTCCGCATATCAAAGCCACCAAAATCAAACCTAACTTCCAACGAAAGACATGCATTGAAACAACTACGTGACAACGGTGACAAAACTATTCTTCCTGCCAACAAAGGTACGCGACTGTACTTCTCAACACTAAGGACTATATTCAAAAGATGAAATCTCTACTCTACACTCCAGACTACGAAATCATTAACAATAATCCGACTACTTACTTAGAGAAACAGACCAAGGAAATCATCAACACAACACATCTTCCTCTGGACGTCAAAAAGACCATCATTGCTCGTGAAAAATCTTCTAAAATTCCCAAATTTACGGGCTACCCAAGATTCATAAGCCGGACATTCCTCTTAGGCCCATTGTCAGTTTGGTACCATCCCCGACCCAAGAATTAGTCCGGTACTTAGCCAAAACCCTTCAACCTCTAGCAGAACAAGCGTCCTCGTACGTAAATAACTCTTCTTCCTTTCTAGATATGTTAGGCGCTTATAGAATTTCACAAAATGATATCCTGGTTAGCTTCGATGTTGTATCTCTTTTCACCAATGTCCCCATTTCATAAACGTTAGATATTCTAAAAACTAAACACAATATCTCTTCTGACATCATCAAACTGGTACAGCACTGTTCTTCTAACACATATTTTTCATTTCAAGACACTCTGTTCAAACAAGTACGTGGGGCCCCGATGGGTTCACGTCTTTCCAGAGTGCTTGCTAACATTTTCATGGAACAAATTGAAACCCAGGCCCTAAACTCGTCTAATTTAAAACTTTCCTGTTCGCTTAGATATGTTGATGACACTTTTGTCATTTGGCCTCATGGCAGAGATTCGTTAGAGTTCTTTCTACAACACCTCAATGGTATACATTGTAACATTCAATTTACAATGGAAATCGAATCCGATTCTTCGCTCCCGTTTCTTGATGTCCTCATAACAAAAACCAGCAAGTTCAAGTAAGACTAATTTTTTTCTTATAGATCGGTAATAAAACGGGGAATGAGTAATTATCTTATATTTTTGTTAATATCCCTTAAAAAAATTATTTTTTTCAAAATTTTACGGTTATGGATTCGGAGTTAAGAGGGGGAATGGGTAAAACTTTTTATATTTTTGTTAATATCTTTTAAATAATTTATTTTAAAAATATGAAAAAAATATAGTTGTTTCTCCATAATGAGCCCTTTCATTTGTTATATTACTTGATGCGTTAGAAACAATTTTAATTTTATATTTTCCATTTAATTCTGAAATTTGCCTCCCAAAATTAATAGTAGAGGTTTCTCCTTATTTTTCTGATAAAATTCAGGTGAGGGCCTATATCTCTATTTTTTTTTTCAAAATTTTGAGGCTTATAGTTTTGGAGATAAGGTAGGGGGAATGGGTAAATTTTTTTATATTTTTGTTAATATCTCTTAAATATATTTAAAAAAATATGTAAAATTAAATTTGTTTTGTCATAATGAGACCTTTCATTTGATATATTACATGATGCGTTAGAAACAAATTTAATTTTATATTTTCCATTTAATTCTGTAATTTGCCCCCCAAAATTAATAGTAGATATTTCTCCTTATTTTTCCGGTAAAATTCAGATAAGGCCCTACATCTCTGATGTTTTTCAAAACTTTACGTCTTATTATTTCGATGATAAGGGGGGGAACGGTCGATTTTTTTCGTTCCCCCCCCAGAAGTACCCCTAAAATCAAAATTTCTTCATTTACGATATGTTCTCCTGATCGGGTGACCGAACTATTCACTGATACCAAATTTCAATCTTTTCCGTCCAGTAGTTCAGGACAAAATTGCTGTGATGTGAAAAGAGGTAGAAATCTGGAGTGAGATTATACTGTATATACAGAACAGAACAGAAGTTAACACAAATTTTAATTATTAGGGAGACCAAAATTTTACAGTAGTTTTTTACGATCATCACAATATGACTAGACCTATCCCCAGAAACTCAAATTAATACTTCAAAACAGATTACCAAACGGCTCATGTTCCATTTTATTATAAAAACTAATCAACTTTAAAACAAAACTATAATTTTTCATCGGAAAATTGTCGATAATGTGGAAATAATGGAGAAGAAAATAACGTAATTCGATGCAAATGAGAGAATAAACGTGCGATTACGAAAATAGCTTTATCATTGAATTACCATGACTGATTATCTACCTTTGCGGCGTGACAGGCAGGCACCAATAAATGAAATGGATTACTTATGAATTTTTAAGTGTTTACAATACAAATTTGTTTTCAGCGAATCAATAAAATACTATTGATACGGAAAAACAACGGCGCAATGTTCGTGACTGTCTGTTTGAAGAGCGGAAGAAACGAGCAAACGGTTCGTACATGTAAAATATTTTGCCTCGAGAAATTTGTGGATTTGAGTTGTTTTGCCTTCCAACTGAGACTCGTATGAATATTTTAACAGGCTTGAGGAGAAAATTTAATTTTTACAAATACGTACAAGGAATGTAAATATTGAGCTTTACGTATTGAAGAACAACAAACATGAATATTGGAAAATTCAAAGTACGACAATAGTTAATTTGATACTTAACAAAATTTGTTACCAGATTTTATGCCATTTTAAATAAAGATGCATATTTATGTATAAGTACTTTTCGATTTTTGGGATTGTCCTCTACACATCTAATTTCATGTAACAACAATTAGTTGACAAGAGTGTTTCTAAGCAGATATTTGGTTATTAGCATGGGCGGATTCAAGGAGGGGAGGGGGCGGTCGCCACACCGAGAGCCTCAAAGTATGTAAATTTATCATTAAAACGAGGTTATTTTAACTCCAAAAGCTTAGAACAAGGTTACTTCTATAGTTTTAAACCACGTAACGACTAATTTTAATGTAATAGTCCAAGAAATATGGGCTTAAAATTATATTTTGAAAATTTGAGTGCACGATCCCCCCCCTGGTCTAGTTAAAGAATAACAGAGAAGGAAAAAAGAAAACCAACTTAAAGCATTTGTTTGACCTCTGATCCCTTATAAATATAAGGTTTCATAAAAAAATGTGGGTAGATTGGTGCGTTCCCGCAATTTGTTTAGTGTATTGTTTTCAATTTGAGTGAATTACTTCATTGATTTTTAAACTTCTGCACCTTTTCTAAAACATTCCGTCGCGCTAATGCTAATTGTAAGTGTGTTTTTGCGTGTAAAATATAGACAGTATTGGGATTCGTGGTTCGCATCCCCAGCTGTTTGGACGCTTGGGAGTTTCGTGCAATGTACTCCGAACTTTTCTTTGATTCCGCCTGAAGAGACGCCGCTTTTTGTTGTTTTTTTGCGTTCCGATTCGCGAGTTTTGAGCTCCATTCGTGACGACCGCTAAACCGCTTTCATTTTGTTTCTTTTGTGTTTACAAAAGCGCATCATTTGTTGTTGAACCCGCATTTTTTGTATGTTCAATCAATGAACATTACGTCACTATTTTTTTGTGTAACGTGTTGTCCAGACGAAGCTCTAAGAAACTGTTCCTGTTCACGGGGCTAGCCTCAGAAGAAACAAGAACCAAGAAAAGACCAGAGCTTCGACTTAAAGGTTAGTGATAACTTTTATTTGGTGATTCGTTTATGTGACGGCACGTGTTTATTGGTTGTTCCGCTAAAAGGTCCTTCGTCATTATATACTTGCATTGAACCAGCATTGAACTAAAACCGCAACATCTATTTCATACATTTTTTTGAATATTATTCTCTCTATGGAATGTGCATCGAAGACATTCCATAACATAGATATACCCAAATAATAACATTTGCTATTAAAATTATATTTTCCCAAGACGTAAGAATCAATTTTCTAACATTTAATGAAACATTTTTTAATCTTAATTTCAATTAATTCATTTGCTGAAACATTTTTATAATAATTCTACTTCATAATATATTTAAACTACCTTGTATATACTACTTCTTCTGGATCTCCTATTGTTAAAATTTTACTAACATCATTAGAACCATTCTGTTTAATTATTATTTATTATATTTCAGTAACCCTTAATATGCAACTAATTATGAATCACACATTATAACCTATTCTCTAACCTTTTTTTAACAATCCTGTATAACTATATTTCCATTCCACTTAGTATTACCACGACTGCTTATGGGTCTCCCTATAAACATTGTTAATTGCTAAAATTGTTTAACCATCCCTTGTAACCAAAATTCTACACCTACCGATATTTCAACGCTGATTTATATGCAACTCCTTTTGGGCTACCATATAAAACATTTCTTTTTAATAATAATAAAAAGTTTGAGTAATCACTGGACTAAAAATAATAACAACACATAACACAGAGTAAATAGTAACAAATTTATACATACTACGATCACGTTTAAGGATCATTTTAATTATCTTATATAGTTTAGATTCCTTAGAAGTAAAATATTAATGTTATAAAGTAAAGAAATAATCTGAAAATAAGCAATAATTTTAAGTGCTCCGGAACTTTGTTATAGGATAGAGAGACTTGTTAAGTAAAAGATCGCTCATAGAGGGGAGTTTTGTGGATAGGTGGCGCTACTGTATACTTATGCCATAAGTCTAGTGAATGAGCATCATGTCTGAATCGATTTTTTTGGTAGAGATAGCTAAAGCTACTACATATTATTTTGCTAAATAATACGAGAGAATGAAATATCCTCCTTTCTTTCATACTTTTCCACCCAATTTCTTTTAGCTTCTCACTCACACCTCTTGCGTACTTTCATTTTCGTCCAATTAGACTTACACAACAATTTTGAATTAATTGAATACACCTTATATCCGTATCTAGAAGACAAGGATGATATAAGGTATCACAAAAATTAAAGTGTGAAAGCACTAAAGACTCACACAAATCGTCGCGTATTTTTTTAAATACTTTTACTTAAAATTCGTCTGTGGCTATAAATTGGTTTTAGACTAGCAGAAGCTCTGCTTCTGCACATATTTGTATGAACCGAAAGCCGCAGATTAACATCTAGAAGCAGTCCCAGATTTCTTGCACTATTGACACATTGAAGTGTTTCACTGTTTAAAATTAGATTTAGAGAGCCTTTCAGCTGACCTCTACATTGGGTACGTTCAAATAATAGAGCCTGGCATTACCTTGGATTCAGCTCGAGGCACTGATTCCCAGTAAGAGTGTTTATATCATTATTTAACTTTTTTTTGCTTCATCTATAGCTTCTGGGGAAAACGACATATAAATGTGCATGTCATCTACGTACATATGAACAAATGAGTATTTCTATATGCATCTGTCTATGGTCACTTAATATAA
Organism: Octodonta nipae; assembly: GCA_034190945.1. Lineage (NCBI taxonomy): Eukaryota > Metazoa > Arthropoda > Insecta > Coleoptera > Chrysomelidae > Octodonta > Octodonta nipae. The sequence goes on along the minus strand of CM067221.1, from coordinate 109,589,841 downwards.
CATTTTTTAAATCACCTTGTATAAATATGTAATTTCACTTCACCTTATTGTCCCATTAACATTCTTTTAACCATTTTTAACCACCATTTTTAACAATAATCCACACCTCCCTATAATTCAAGTATCCTACATATTTTGCTGCTTATGGTCTACCCAATATAATTATTTTTTCTAGCATGTTATTAACCATATAACTATAATTCAACTTCACTCTATATTTTAACCCCGCTTTACATGCAACTACTTATGAGCCACCCAATAATACAATTAGTTTCAAACATACTTGGAACCACCCTGTATAATTTCAATTCTAAATCGCCTTATATTTTAACTAATTTATATGCCAAGAGATAACATTTTACCCATCCAAAAATTAATTTTCTTTTTAAAAATTAAACGGGTCCAGCCATAAAAATGTAATGCTAAAAAATATGAAATGTAGCAGTTTTAAATGCAAGTACGGCACAATTTCAACCTGACTTTTTAATTGGCATTTTTGACATTTTGACGTTTTTGGAGATTACGATAATTCTGACAATTTTCACATTTTTAACATTTTTGACGTTTCTGGTGGTTTTGACATTTTTGGCAGTATTGATGCTTTTGACATTTTTGACGTTTTTGACATTTTTTACTTTTATAACATTTCTGACATTTTTGCCATTTTTGACATTTGTGACATTTTTGGTTAAAAACTAAAAGGGCCCAAGCATAAAAATGTAATGCTAAAAAATGTGAATTGGCCATAAAATACATATAAAGTTGTATTGGAAGAATTGTTAGAAGAGCAGTTTCACATGCAACTAGGGTACAACTTCAACCTGAATTTTTTATTGACATTTTTTACATTTTGACATTTTTTTACCATTTTGACGTTTTTGGAGTTTATGACAATTCTGACAATTTTGACTTTTTTAACATTTTTGACGTTTCTGACATTTTTTGGCCTTTTTGACGCTTTTGACATTTTTGACATTTTCGACATCGTTGACATTTTCGACATCGTTGACATTTTTGACATTTGTGACATTTTTGACATTATTGGTATTTTGGACATTTTTGACATATTTGAAGTATTTAACAACTTTGTCATTTTGTAAATTTTTCATATTTTTGACTAATTTGATATTTTTTATGTTTTAAACAATTTCGACATTTTTGTTTTATTCACAATTATGGTGACGTTGATATTTTTAGTTATTTCTGTTAATTTTGGCATTTTTTGAAGTCATATTAAATTTTTAATCTTCATAAACTTATTTTGACAATTTTAAGATTTTTTATGTTTTTTTGCAGTTTATTTTTGTTTAACAATTTTTTTATCCGTGATTAATCAGATTGTGTACACTTTTCAGTACACACCTCCTTCATAAATAAATATTGACAAAATGAATAAATACTTTTCTTAAGTCTCAATAGGTACGTGTTTTTAGCCAAGTTATTAAATTCCGTTGTAGTAATTTCAAGAGCACATATAATATCACCTGCATCATATTTGTTACCCCTTATATGCTACTACACTATTTCTGAGAAAAAGTGCTAAGCAAATCTGTGGAAAAATATAGTTTTTCGTTGAAACTTTTTAGAATCCTCTTGCAGAAAATCGCATTTGCCATATGTCGTCGTTTAAAAAAAAAAAAAATACTTCAGTATTATTGCATTCGTGCCATAATTTAGCCGCTCGTTGTATACACCTGAAACGCCCCTGATTACTAAACTTATATTTTTTTTCCTTTTTTGTTCACTTATATTTTAAACCTACAACATTGTTAATATACGGAATTACGAAATTTTTTCAACATAGATTTCCCTCATAACCGCATAATTATAATTGCATACGTACTGCTGTTTTTATCCTCTGCCAGTAAAACGTCCATACTATTAATCATATTTCACATTTATTTATTTGTTGACACAGATATGGGATTAATTTCACATCTATTGATTCATCGGTGCAGTGTGGCCATTAAAATGAATTTTCATTACTACTCCCGAGACCTGGAAAGGGACGGAGAGGGGTTAAATCAAGGTTCATTATACAATATGGGAGGAATTAAAATTCTATCAGCAATTGCTCAATTGAAAACCTAGTGCGTTTAATTTATTCAATGGCAACGATATGAATATTGCATTTGATAATTTAGTTCGAAAAAATTACCATTGTATTCACATTTAAACAAGTTGAATATTATGATTGGAAATTTCGTGTGATTCCTGCGCATTCGCCAAAGTTTATTTCAAACGCTAGAGGAGTTGTTCCAAGCATTTTTATACAGCAGTAACCCCATATAATCTGAGAAATTCGTGCTTCTCTTAGTTTCATTATATATTTACTTAGATATGCAACAAACTATATAAAGTTTTGTTGTTTCAAATAATGTCTTAATTAAGATGAGAATGTTCTTCACACAACCGCGATGAACACCTTGAAGAGCAGGGCTATACAGGGTGAGTTTTTTTTATGATCAGTATTGGGATCTCGGAAACTAGCGGCGATAGAGCAATGGTTATATTGGGAAAGATTTGCAGTTGTACTGGCCCGACTTAATGACGCTTTCGGATTTTTGTAAAAAGTCATGGCTTACTAGATATTTTGAAAAAACGAAATTCTGTCGATTTAGTCAAATCTCTCTAGCTCCTTTGTTTTTGATTTTATAAAAAAAGTGTAAATATCAAAATTGAAGGGAATTGTATCCCGAATATGAATGTCATGTCCTCGTTTGCGTGACAGCTCTCGTTTTCGAGATATGACACAAAATTCTCTTTTTGTGAATGGAAACCATAGTTCGCTATGACTTCAAAAAATCGGACATTTTTAGAGGTTTTCAACGATATAATACTCGATATAGTTATTTATAAAAATAACGGAGTTTTGGATGCTTTTCTATCCTATTTTCACTTTTAACGTAGGTAGATATGAAAAAGATTCTTTTCACTTTTGACGTTTTCTCATTTGAGAGTAATTCCATTAGGTTTGCTCCTACCTGCAGTATCTGTACCGCCATCAAACTGTAACGAAATCGCCTGCATCGAATTTGTGCGCAACTGCGAATTAAGCACTGTTCAACTTACTACCATTGTACAGTCACAAAAAATATTAGTTGGAACGTTTTTTTTTATGATCTGAACTCTGAGACCTGCATTCCATAACCTTAATTTATTAACAGTTTCTACTGCGCATGATTAGTAAGAATTACCAAACGATTCTTGCTCTTCACCAAGGATTGAAATGACGATGCGAGAAACGGTACATTATTTGGTTGGAACACCGTGATACATCGTTTACTTAACCGTCATAACTTGGTTGGAACAGGTTGTCTTGAATGCGCATGATGGTGATCGTCACATGTACGCTTTCGCATCGGGTAGGAACAAACCTATTAGTAGTGCTGAACTGACAGTCGATATTGACAAGTTTTCGTGATAAAATAGAATATTCTAAAGAAGAAAAACTGAATATGTTGGAATGTTATATCATATGCCATAAAAATTCAGTTCGTGCAGCTGAGGAATACTTTCATAGATATTTTAATCGTCGTCAACCTGCTCTATGTACATTTAAGAGGCCTTACGATAGTTTTAGCAGATATGGATCTTTTACTAAACCACCAAAGGAACGTAATCAGATTAACGAAGCAGCACAAATAACTGTTTTGGCAATGGTAAATCAAAATCCATCTATATCAACTCGTGAGATTGCTGCAGAAGCTGGCACATCTCAACGAACTGTAGTTAAGGTACTGAAAGCGCACAAGTTCCACCCGTACAAACTTTCAGTTTCTCAAACTTTGCATGCTGGTGACGAACATCGACATATTTTCTTTTGTACATGGTTTAGAGACATGTACCTTGACAATCCACAGTTTCCATTAAAGGTGTTATGGTCAGATGAAACTAAATTTACTAACTGCGGTATGTTCAATAGACACAATGAGCATATCTGGGCTAAAGAAAGCCCTTTCCGTGTAGATCAATGACGACCCCAGATAAAATTTGCTTTTAATGTTTGGTGTGGTATCATAGGGTCTACTATTCTGGGGCCTTTTATCTATGACGAATCACTTACTGGGGAGTGCTACTTGCATTTCTTGCAATACACTTTTCAAGACATGTTGCATAATTTGAATTTGAGAACTCGTTTAGAAATTGAGTGGTTCCAACATGATGGAGCACCTACTCATAACTCGTTATTAGTAAGACAACACTTAGATAATATCTATCCAAACTCTTGGATAGGAAGAAATGGCCCACGCGCTAAAAAACAAAGTATACAAAAGAAAGTTTGATACAGTTGGTGAATTAAGGGAGGTGGTACTACAAGCAATTGAAGAAATTCATAGGCGGTCTGTGAGAAAAGCGGTAATGTCAATCTTAAAAAGATGCAATTTTTGCCTACATAACAATGGTGGACTATCCGAACATAAATTGTAACCATTATTATGGACTTTAATTCTTAAATTTTTAGTAAGTACCTACTTATTTAGTTTTTTCGTTAAATCTGATATACTTAATAAAAAAATGGTTCAATGTTTTTTGGAATAGTTATTAATAAATCAATCTATTTCATAGCTAACTACGTTAAAAGTGAAAATAAGAGAGATAAGCATCCATAACTCCGTTATTTTTATGAATAACTATATCGAGTATTATACCGTTGAAAAGCTCTAAAAATGTCTGATTTTTTGAGGTCATAGCCTATGGTTTCCATTCAAAAAAAAATAAATTTGTGTCATATTACGAAAACGAGAACTGTCACGCAAACGAGGACATGACAATCATATTGGGGATACAATTCCCTTCAATTTTGATATTTACACTTTTTTTATAAAATCAAAAACAAAGGAGCTAGAGGGATTTGACTAAATCAACAGGATTTCGTTTTTTTTTAAATATCTGGTATCTAGCGATTACTTTTTACAAAAATCCGAAAGTGTCATTAAATTGGGCCAGTAAAACTGCAAATCTTTCCCAATTTAACCATTGCTCTATCTCCGCTAGTTTCCGAGATCCCCATACTGATCATCAAAAAAGCTCACCCTGTATACACAGTGAGGACGCGTGGGTTGGAACAAATTCTTCATTTAAACTTCAGGTGCTAGCTATTTGGGCAAACGCTTGGGCACGGCGTTTTTTTTGGACTGCGGTTTTTGTGATGATAAACTCATCCTTATAGGGTGAGCCAGATATAAATTGTGACCATCAACTGTATTTTTTTCAAATGAACACATTTGATTTTTATTTTATTTTTGAATTCTGCATTGGATTCTATCATATAATCATAAGAACCAAATAAATAGGTTCAAATCAACAAACACCTTATTTTAACCGTTGTTTTGAAATGTAATTTTTTAATAACTGTTAATTTTCGGTATAGGACACTGTACATGAAAAATACTTAGAATTCAATGCAGAATTCAAAATTAAAATAAATGTTTTCATTTGAAAAAATTAAGTAGATGGTCACAATTTATTTCTGGCCCACCCTGTATAAATGAGTTTATCATCACAAAAACCGCAGTCCAAAAAAAACTGACGTGTTTGAGCGCTTTTCCAAAAAAACTAGCATCTGAATTTTAAATGAATTTGTTCCAACTCACGCGCCCTCACTGTATGAGTCGCTCGAAGTTGATAGAGTCTCCTTGGATATGATGATGTGCGAGAGCTGAAGTTGGATCTTTTTTACTAATTAACAGAGAGTGTTCATATACTCGATGGTTGACGACCATGTTGGTAGTACCTATGTAGCTTTGTGGACAATCGCGACATAGAATTTCGTTAATTACTTGATCCTCGTCAGGTAATAATGATCTTGTCATAAGCAAAAGAAGTGCTTATACGATTTCTTGACTTGTTCTTCGAGTTAATGGCTAATAGCTATTAACATTACCATTCAGTCCTTGAAAGCCAGTTCTTAGAATTTCCAACCAAGTTTTCACCATCGTCCAGGTCTTCTTCTCGATAACACTCCTAGAAGTATCGGTGGTGAAAATTCATAACGCATTAATATGGTCTAGATATTTTGGGTTTTTGAATTTAACGGTTTTTAAAATCTTCAAATCTTTCTTAAGCCTTTCCGACACTCTGAGTTTAGTTAGATTGGGATCGCAGGGGCGGATCCAGACACGTGCATCCTGGGGGCGATTTAATGCTTCTGGGGGCGATCCTGTACTAAATTACCTAAATAAAAATTTAAACCTAGATTTCTTCGGTTATTACATTAAAAATAATCGTTTGAGGCTTAAACCCACAAAAGTTAACTTCTTGTAGGCACTTGGAGTTAGGATTACTTCATTTTAATATTAAATTCTCTAACATTGAGGCTCTTGGTGGGGACAATCGCCCCCATTCCCCTTCCTTGGATCTGGCCATGTGAGAACGTAATACTGAAATCCAGAAAACGCTGGTAGTCAGTGGCATAACGAAGTGCAACGAAGCTTTTCTTCGTGCTTTCGAAGTCTAAGTTGTTATGAATACAAGAAAGCTATAGCAAACTTTTGTCCCAGATAAAAAACATCGACTACAGCGATTGCCAACCGTGCACAGTAAATTCAAATACAGCAAAAATCAGGGAAACTCCTATCAGTCAGTGTAAGTGAGCGATGTTGACTACCCATCCAGTAGCCCGCAGGATATTATTCATTCGGGGTTTTACAAAGATGGCAGTAGCAAGCTATCACGGGTACTATGAATGACAAATACATTACTATTACAATTGTGGCCTTATAAAACTCAGGGTAATGACACCAATAGAGGTTGAGTCAGTTGGAAATGAATAATTGTGATGCGGAACTATAACTGCAGTTAGGTGAAACAAGCACCTAGCATACCTACTGTTCTACTGAGGATCTTGTAATGACTTGACAGAACATTAACAGAATTACCTGACGATTAAAAATGAACAACTTCCGATTCACGTTGCTTTCACACCCTCATATTCACCGATCTAGCCCCATTTGAGTTCACTCAGGGAAAGAGATTGGAATCCGATCATGAGGTTATAGCCTCAACTGGATACTATTTTTGGCAAACGACATTGATCCATAAGAAAGGAATCAAAATTTAAAAAAAAACTATAACTGACTTCCACCTATAACTAAAAAGCTAAAAATAATTATATCAAAATACAACTCTAGCAAATAAATAACACAATCAATGTTGTTAAGTACCCACCCAGGAAGTAAAAAATGTAAACATTAAAAGGTGCTCATTCTGTACAAATTAATTACTTACCAATCAAGTATATTTTTGAAGTCGGTGCCAAGCAACAATCAAGTTTGATGAATTAGTAGATAAGTACGCAATGAAGGATTTTAGATTTGCTTGGCACCGGCTTCAAAATATACTAGATTGGTAAGTAATTAATTTGTACAGAATGAGCTCCTTATAATGTTAATATTTTTTACTTCCTGGGTAGGTACCTAACAACATTGAATGTGTTATTTATTTGCTAGAGTTGTATTTTGTTATAATTATTTTCAGCTTATTAGTTTTATTGAACTCAGGTGGTTCTCATTCTTTATTTTGTATGTAAAACCTTAATAGACAGGACCAGGTAACATTGAAAGCCTCAAACTTACACAATGATACATTTTGATTTAAATTGAGAGGTAAATGTTTACCAACATAATGTACTAGTACGCGTTGACTTAATGAGCCCAAAATATATTTATGCCTTATGGACCACGCCATGTAACCTTTTTTCAACTTTTTTTGACAACACTGTATAACTAAAGACAATTCCACTCCACTTTATGTACCAACCATCCTGCCCACGGACAAGCATAAATTTGTTAGCTGTCTTCTGTAAACTATAGGACGGAGTAAAATCCATCCCATATTTACGGACCAAATCAAATATTATCGCCCTGTGTAACATTAATTCCTCTCCACAGTTTATGCAACTTCTTATGTGCTATAAAATAAATAATTTTTTAATAACACTGTATAAATATAATTTAACTTCAGCATATATTTCAACCATCCTGTATATGATTTGTTTGCGTCCATATCATATAACAGTTTTTAATCACCCTATATAATTCTAATTTATTATTTTTTCCAACATTTTTATGCCACCAATCGTCCACTCCACACTATATGCCATCCATCCGGTATATACAGCTAAACGGCCTAACCTATATTTCAATCATTATATAAATGCAACTTCTTCTATCACTTTACTTTGTGATTTTGTTTGCTATAACTAAACACCCTGTGTATAAACTCAGCAAATAGCAGTTTAGAGTTTGACATGTGTTGTCACTGAATTTTCTATTAGGCCGGGAGAATGTGACAATCAAAAGCACCGTCTTCGCAAAATGGAAAATTTTCATTTAAATAGGTATTTGCCGGGTATACAAACAAAACGAGCTTGGTTCTCATTGATTTAAGGAGTCGAAAATACTATTCGTTACTACCTAAATGCTTCAGATGTACATAGAAAATTTTCAAATTCGCAATTAAAACTTCCAGTGCCTAAAATTGCCGCACTATTACGTTGGAATTAAAATATTTATGAGGAAATGCCCGTTATGTCATTTCGATGAAATTTTTGATAAGAATTTTGGAATTTTCGGCGATTTTCTGCAAAACTGCAGGTTGCACATCGCAGAAAAGTATATGAGATCACATAGGGATCTTCCTTAATAGATTAAACGTTAAAAAACTATATACATCCATAAGGAGTTTTCGAAAAATCGACCAATATGTTAGGCATATTGGTCGATTTCATCACTTTATCAATACAATTCTTTTCCCAAATTTGAAGTTTCACCAATCTGGATATATACTCTATTAAACAAGACCATATTCATACAGAACGGTGCACCACAGGAGAAGAAATCAGGTAACATACATATATAAAAAAAAAATTCGCGACGAATTGATAACCTCCTCCTTTTTGGAAGTCGGTTAAAAAATATAATGATTGTAAAGCTATAGTCTCTTTGTTGATGACTGAAGTCTGATTTTGTTGATTTTCCTGGTTGAATGCAGGACTTAATGACCCTTGTTATATTTTATAGTAAATCCAACTGGCAACTGTTTTTTGGCCAGAAACAAAATTAATTGTGTGGAAATATGTGTAAAGGAATGGAAAAAATCATCCAAGTATTTTTAGTATTTATCCATCCAAACTTATCTATTATTTACACAATTTGAACGTAATAACGTCGTCAGACATTAAGTTAAAATGTACAAACCCTCTAAATCAAATAACAGCCAGAAAAAAAATCCTGGACACGTTACAGCCATACATCTCCGGTATCCATAAAAGGCCAACTGCGATGAATCAGTGAAACAAAGCCATCGATAATATTTTCACTTGTTCGCCAACGTGTTGAAATTCGATGTAGCAGCGATTGGTTTACATGGATTATTTCTTCGAACATTTGTAACTCGGCGTGCTGTGGAAAGCACAGACACAGCCGACTGGGGATAGAGTAGGCATTCAACCCGATCCTCATTCCGAACAAAGTGAGCGTGAATTAATCAAACGCTCGATGGCTTCCAATATAATAATTATGCCCACAATATCGCACCGTATCCGATTGTTGATCCGTCGGTAATAGACGTATACATATTTAGTAGAAATTTGATTGCCGGTTAGGAGACGCTTCCGATATTAACCGAGAATAATTTTGATCTCAGTAATAACGAAGAAGAAGCTGGGACCAGAATTATTTCAAATGATTTAAATAGACTAATACTATGACCCTGATTTACAAGCAAATTATTGACTATCCTAAGAGTTAATATATATCATAATGGCTGATACGGAAACTCAATCGGTGGCGAAGAAGAAGAAAAAAAAAGCCAAGAACCCAATGACTAAACCCTCTCATCCAGCAGCATCTGAGATGATCAACAACTCTATCAACGGTTTAAAGCAACGTAGTGTATCATCTTTGCAAGCCATCAGGAACTATATTGCTGCCAGCTACAAAGTTGATGCCGAGAACGTAGCGCCTTTCATCAAGAACTACTCAAAATCAGCCGTCGCTTCAAGAGTTTTAGTTGAAACTAAAGGAAAAGGTGCTTTCGGTTCATTCAAATTGGCAGCTTCATCCTCTTCAGGAGCTTCAACATAGAAACCGGCCAGCGGCGAAAAAATATCTCGAGCGACAAATCCAAGCCGACAAAGAAGCCGGCTCTGCGGGGGCAGCAAAATAGAACGGCCAAAAAGACTACGGTTGCAACCAAACCTAAGAAAGTTCCCGCAACTGAAAAGAAGACTTCTACTCCAAAATTCACCCCATCGACAACTTCATCGTCATCATCAGCAGCTTGCTTGTATCTAAAGCGAAGTCCCCTTCGAAAGCAATAAAAACAGTAAAGGTGGCCCTACAAAAAAACCGAAAGCTCCAAAACTGAAAAAAGGAAAATCCGCGGCATCCTTGAAGGCTCTTCGCCTTCGGGGATGCCGCGAATTTTCCCGAAAAGAAGAAATAAATAGAAAACAATTTCATCAACATTATTTACGCTCTAAGCTGGGCCTCTACTCTAGGAGGAAATGAGAAATAATCCTGTTTTAACTTAGTTCAAATAAGGAGGAGGTTCTAAATTCTGTTTTTTTAGATTTTGCTACCACAGTACTCTATCAACTATGAACCGAATTCAATAATTCTTCCTTTACTTGAAAGAATAGATTTCCAGATTGTTTCCATGATATGGAGTGGTCCGTTTTGTAAAAAATAGGAGAATTCTTCTTAATATTCAAGATGAACGTTCTCAGCTTGTCTGCATATACAAATATATATATATATATATATATATATATATATATATATATATATATATATAATGTAGTGATATTATCGCAGGTATGAACTAAATACTTTTGACAAAGACATATCTAACTTATATAGTTAAGGACCTATTCAATTATTAAGTTTTTTGAAATTTCAATACATCTGTCAACCTTGCTCGTCTTTGTTCTACATGGAAAGGGTTTTCTTTAGCCCAGATCTGCTCATTGTGTCTATTGAACATTCCGCAGTTAGTATGCGGCAATGCATATGTCTCTAAACAATGTACAAAAGTTTGTACGGGTGGAACTTGTGCGCTTTCAGTACCTTAACTACAGTTCGTTGAGATGCCAGCTTCTGCCGCAATCTTACGAGTTGATGTAGATGGATTTTTATTTACCATTGCCAAAACATTTATTTGTGCTGCTTCGTTAATTTGATCAAGTTCCTTTGGTGGTTTAGTAAAAGATCCATAACTGCGTAAACTATCGTAAAGCCTCTTAAATGTACATAGAGCAGGTTGACGACGATTAAAATATCTATGAAAGTATTCCTCAGCTGCACGAACTGAATTTTTATGGCATATGATATAACATTCCACCATATTCGGTTTTTATTCGTTAGAATATTCCATTTTATCACGAAAACTTGTCAATATCGACTGTCAGTTCAGCATTACTAATGGAATTACTCTCAAATGAGGAAACGTCAAAGTGAAAACAATCTTTTTCATGACTATCTACGTTAAAAGTGAAAATACGAGAGAAAAGCATCCATGACTCCGTTATTTTTATGAATAACTATATCGAGTATTAAATCGTTGAAAGGCTCTAAAAATGTCCGATTTTTTGAGGTCATAGTCAACTGTGGTTTCCATTCAAAAAAAGATAAGTTTGTGTCATATCTCGAAAACGAGAACATGACAATCATATTCGGGATATAATTTCCTTCAATTTTCATGTTTACACTTTTTTTATAAAATCAAAAGAAAGGAGCTAGACGGATTTCGTTTTTTCAAAATATCTAGTAAGCCATGACGTTTAAATTGGGCCAGTAAAACTGCCCAAATCTTTCCCAATTTAGCCATTACTCTTATCTCCGCTAGTTTCCGAGATCCCCATACTGATCATCAAAAAATCTCACCCTGTATATACCTACTACGTGTGACTGTCGGTTCGGGAGACATCTACATAGTTCGATATTGGCGCCATAGAGTAAATTCAAAGACTCTCGAATGTAAGATTTTATTTAAATAGTTGTTCTGTGACCGTTATAGTCAGTCTAATTCATTAGTTCAGTGATCATAAGTACTAAAGTAAAGCAAATTAATTGTCTTAAGTTTGAAGGTTAAGCATTTGTTTTCACCGTAAATAAAGGAGCATTAATTGTATAACAGGTGTATAATTGAACCCATGGGATCTGTAACAATATTAACATATTCTTCAAGTCATCATAGAAAGATTTGGGTGGTCTGAAATCTGAAATAAAATTTTAACATACCACTTTTTTCAATTGTATGCAAGGTTGCTCAAAAAATACGAATTTTGTTTAATAGTAAAGTACACCTATTATAGGTAATAAATAATAACTGTTTAAGATTTTCTAATTTTCTCGCCAAATTTTAGTTTGATACAGAACATATACACTTATTATATTAATGCTTTGTTTTATTATTATTATTGACTATTCTTTCGTAAGTTTATTGTAACATATTCTTGAAGTTTAACTTAATTTTATAACTTTTCAGAGGTGCCTCATGACCCTAGATGTTATTTATCGACGTAACTTTGATTTGTGAGTATGAAAGTTTTTTAATGCTTAAAATAAACGAATTAATAGAGGAAGATAAGCCTTAAACTGCTCAAAGTGTAAAAACCTTAGTTTCAGCAATCATGTACACTAATTTTACCGAATAATTTAATTCCTTTGAAACGGTGTATTTCAAATTATATAAATATCAAAATTCACCATCGACATCACCCTCAATGAAACAATCATAATTTGCCTTAAGGGCATTTTGAAAATTAATGGCACCATACATAAATTTATAATTATATGATTTGAATTACTTTTTTTCCAGTCAACAACGATATTGTTTCCAACGGCCCAACTGGCCTGTGGCGGTCATTTTAGTGCATTAATTTTAATGAAATTTCATATTAAACGTGATTCGAAATGGTTGTTTTTGAACAAAAACGAAAAAGTGGAAACGACGCCGGAAACAATACATTCATATGCTTTTTATATTTTTGTATTATTTTGGGTGTAAATAAATTACACAATGGGAAAGTGTGCTCATTGTTTTTGGTGAAATTGATATCACGTTTATGGAGACCGAAAAATTTGTAGAATTTACAGGATCACAATTTATTTGAAACGGCTTTGTATTTCTACGGCTGAGACCTGCACTAAAAGTACAGGGTGTTTCTAAATTGATGCAAACGATTTTATGGACTGTTTTTCAGTAAAGTGGAACCTTTCATACATTTTTTTAAACTATTAGTTCAGAAGAAAAAAGAAAAGTAAAACATAAATAATATCATTACTTTATAAATTTTAATGGGAAATAATTTTTTTTAAGTGCTTAGATTACAAAGCATCGGCTTCAGGTTATTCAAAACAACTGTGTTAGCTTTATTTTCAACTTGAGGAAATTTCACCACCTATCAAGTCAATATAGTCAAATCGGTTGGCTCAAGAAGCCTGATCTATTCTTTGACCACCTTGCCAGTTTTATTTAAAAGCTGTTAATAGCGTCTAAACCCCTTTATTTAATAGAAAAGCTTATTTTTCGTAGAGAAGTACATGAAAGAAATGTCAGGGATAGCAATTTTTTGTCCATACCTCATCATAGTACTGACATGTTTTAACGGTCATTTTCTCATAATGCAGTCGTCATTTATAATACACTGCGCAATAAACTCAATGATTTTCAGAAGAAAACTTTTTCAAAAACTGTTAAAATGGTGCTGCTCGCGTCCTTATTATATAATTTCAGTTATCCCTCTATTTCATCTCCTGTCACTGATCTAACATTCATAAATTAGTTGTATCGGATGTATGTTTGTGTTGTATGTTATATATAAATACTTTAGATTATAGTGTAAGCGTTAATGTTAGGAATGTCTATTTAGTAACTTCTATACACATAAGGACTGGTTCCATGGTTAGGTGCAAGAGTAGCATTAGCTAAATCTCGCCATGTTGAAGCGAAGCTGTAAACTCTTATTAAATAAAGACAAGTATCCCCGTCTTGACCATACAATATACGGCAGCAAACTCCCTCTAAGGCACGCATAACCTGACCTTAGGGGAAAATTCACTAAGCCCCAGATATCCTAGATATCAAAAAGGTTTAGCTCTGTGGGAGCCCGTCCCATGAATTTCTGACCGTTTGGGCTGTTTCTAACAGGAGGGCTTTTTGCATTAGTTGGTAAAGATGGTCGTCCAGACCGAGATATTTTAAATTGTTTTATAGATGTTTTGGTACTACTCCTGTCGTTGACATAACAATTGGTATAGTTCGTGTGCTGTTCATGTCCCAATGGGTCTTTATTTAAATTTCAAAATCCCTGTATTTGGTTATTTTCTCAGTCTGCTTGATATTTATGTTATTGTAGTTAGGAACTGTTATGTCAATTAAAGTTGTTTTCCGAGAGACCAAAACTATATCTAGTCTATTGTGAGCAACAGTCCGATCAGTATCGTGAGGTCCCAGTACAGCTTGTAGTTGTTATTTTCTAAAACCGCTTCTGGTTTGTATTTATAGTATGGTAATCTCACCGGCTCTGATAGTTCAAGTTTCAGTGCTAGTGTCGTTCCTTGTATTCAACTGCAGCGAACGCTTGACAACCTCCTGTGATATGTTAGTCTGATATGTGTTGGATAGATTCAGATATCTGGCAACTGTACCTGTATCTGTCGTTGTTAATAGAAGGGTCTATGATCTTTAGAGAAAGACAAGTTATTATTATTACTGTTATATATTAAATGAAAGAGCCCGTTAAAAAATTCAATTGTATTTTATTTTTATTTTTAGAATAATTTTTTGAAAAGATTTAATAATTTATTTATTAAAAGTCAGACAAAATGTTATATAGGGCTTCATTAAAAATTTATTGATTAAATAAAGTGAGAAATCTAATCAAAATTGTGGGGCCAAATTATACAATTATTTTTGTAAAAATCATGTATCAGGTCAAATAAAGCGGTTTGTTGTAAATTTAAAACTCTTAGTTTAAAGGATAATAAGGAAAATATACTGATTCTCTGCTTATCTGATAGTGGAAAATTAGAAAAATATATAATCTGATTTACCTGGCTTTTGGACAAGAGAAAGGGATGTCCAAGAGACTAGATAACTGGGGAGTCGGTGGGTTGAGACCCCGAGTTCGATCTAAACTATGAAACTTTTTAGGTCAGCCTTTTTATTTTGTCTTTTGAGAATGGTTCAGAAGCAGGAAACCTACGGACTTGATCACTTTTTGTCATTCTCTTCATATTGAGATAGAACACACAAAAACTTATTTTACAAAAATATTTGCCATTTATTGGCATATTCTTCTCTCATTGCATTGCCAATAAAGTACTCGAATTATGATGAAATTGATGAAAAATAATTATGGTAATATTTTATTACTTATGACAGCATTCTTTAGGTTCTTTATATGATTACAGACTAAATTTCATACAATTTAACCAAAACTTCTTCAAAAATCGCAAAATTTTGTACAGATATTTAAAATCGTGAGTTCCAGTAGGTGTGCATAAGACATTTTACAAAAAAAATAATAATTTTACTCATATGAATTGAGGTTCAACGTGGGCTCTAATACAGACAAAAAACCAAAGAAATTATTATTAAAAAAGAAAAAATTTGTACCAGTATTTTCCAGGGTGGTTAGCATAACCATTTATAAAAAATTTACCCCGAAGCTTATGTTTTTCTTTAGAAAATATCCAACATTACTTCAACTCTACAATGTATTCCTTTGAAATAGAAATACTACATCTAACCACAAACAAAAATCGAAGGAAAATATTTTCTTACAACGTATCGCAAATTTCCAATAATTTTTCAAATTCCTGGAACGTTTTGTTTCGAATACATCGTCCAGATGGCCGCGCGGTGGTGGTGTACGGCTGAGACCCCAGAGGCAATAATAATGTTTCTGCTCCACGAACATGGCCAGTGTTCGATGTGAATATAACCAGCCGTTACCCATATACAGAAAGGGGGGATTGAATGTTCACCAAGCACACCACCGATCTCCGATCATTTCCATGTCCTTCACATCGATATGGTCCTGTTCCGCCCCGAGATGAAAATATATAAATGCTGAATGATGGGAAAAAAAGACGCGGTTTTGCTCATATTTTTTCCGTTTTATTAATCCTGAAATATTTGGCGATTTAGTGGTTAGATTTGTGGTAATACAATCACAAACTATGTGAGTCATTGTTATTTATGACAAACCTACTTCGTGTCATTGATAGTAAAGAAGTAGACGCAAACGAGTCATATTGAGATAAATAATTTTTCACCGTCTGAGAAGACAGACCTATACTGGGAAATCATACATCTCATTAAATCTGTTTTACGTACAAAAATACAAACCATCTCAGAAGTTTGAAGACCCAACAACGCAGTGTTTGAAGAATTCTAACTTTATGTATGTAAACCAGTACTACAAAAGTTGTAGCAGATCAAGTGTCAGAATTTGTAAAGTTTCTCGTGTACTTTGTAAAGTTAGTACTAAGCATAATCAGCTGAAAGTCATCTTGGAAGAGGAAACTTTAACCTTTTTCGAATTACAGAGAAAATTACTAAGGCCACGAAGAGAAGAGACGAGAAGAGGTGAGAAGAGATGAGAACAGACAAGGAGAGTCGAGAAGAGATAAGAAAAAGCGGGATGAGAAGAGACAAGAAGAGACGAGAAGAGATGAGAAGAGACGAGAAGAGACGAGAAGAGAAGAGCATAGACGAGAAGAGAAGAGAAGAGACGAGAAGAGACGAGAAAAGACGAAAAGAGGCGAATAGAGAAGAGAACAGACAAGAATAGACGAGAAGAAACGGGAAGTCATGAAAAGGGACGATAAGACGAATAGACGAGACGAGAAGGGAAAAGAATAGTTGAGAAGAGACGAGAAGATACAGGAAAAGGCGAACGGAGACGAGAAGAGACGAACAGAGACGAAAAGAGACGAGAAAAGACGTAAAGAGACGAGAAGAGACGAATAATGAAGTGAAGAGATGAGAAGAGATGAGAAGAGATGAGAAGAGAAGAGATGAGAAGAGAAGAGAAGAGAAGAGAAGAGAAGAGAAGAGAAGAGAAGAGAAGAGAAGAGAAGAGAAGAGAAGAGAAGAGAAGAGAAGAGAAGAGAAGAGAAGAGAAGAGAAGAGAAGAAAAGAGAAGAGAAGAGATGAGAAGAGATGAGAAGAGATGAGAAGAGAAGAGAAGAGAAGAGAAGAGAAGAGAAGAGAAGAGATGAGATGAGAAGAGAAGAGAAGAGATGAGAAGAGACAAGAATACGCGAGAAGAAACTGCAAGGGATGAAAAGGGACGATAAGAGATGAGAAGGACGCGAAGAGAACAGAGAAGGCGAGAAGAGACGAGAATAGACCAGAGGAGACGATGATAGACGAGAAGAGAAAAGAGAGGCGAGAAGAGACGAAAAGATACAGGATAAGGCGAACAGAGACAAGAAGAGACGATATAAGATGAGGAGAACCGGAAAGAGACGTGAAGAGTCGAGAAGGGACGATAAGGAATGAGAAGAAATGAAAAGGGACGAGAAGAGGCGAGAACAGACGATAAGAGACGAGAAGAGAAAAAAGATACGAGAAGAGGCAAGAAAAGACGAGCAGAGGGAGGCGACAGGAGACGAAAAGAGACGCGAAGAGACGAGAAGAGACGTGAAGAGACGCGAAGAGCCAAGAAGGGACGATAAGGAATGAGAAGAAATGAAAAGGGACGAGAAGAGGCGAGAACAGACGATAAGAGATTAGAAGAGAAAAAAGATACGAGAAGAGACAAGAAAAGACGAGCAGAGGGAGGTGACAAGAGACGAAAAGAGACGCGAAGAGATGAGAAGAGATAGGAAGAGACGAGAAGTGACGTGAAGAGACGAGCATAGACGAGAAGAGAAGAGAAGAGAAGAGAAGAGACGAGAAGAGACGAAAAGAGGCGAACAGAGAAGAGAAGAGACAAGAATAGACGAGAAGAAACGGGAACGATAAAAGATGGGCATGGACGCGAAGAGACGAGAGAAGGCTAGAAGAGACGAAAATAGACGAGAATAGACGAGACGAGACGAGAAGAGAAAAGAATAGTTGAGAAGAGACGAGAAGATACAGGAAAAAGCGAACGGAGACGAGAAGACACGAACAGAGACGAATAGAGACGAGAAAAGACGAGGAGAACCAAGAAGAAACGGGAAGAGCCGAGAAGGGACGATAAGGGACGAGATGAGGCGAGAAGAGCCTGGAAGAGACGAATAGAGACCAGATGAGACGAGAATTGACGAGAATAGGCAAAAATAGACGAGAAGAGGGGAGAAGACATGAGAAGAGATAAGAAGAGACGAGAAATGAGAATTGGTGAGTAGACACTAGAAGAAAAGAGAAGATATCAGGAAAAAGAAGATGCGAGAAAAGAGAAGAGATGAGACGAAACAAGACGAGAAGACACGAGACGGAACCACAAGAGAAAAGAAATGAAAAAAAAGGAGAGAAGGGAAGGGAGGAGAATAGAAGAGTTCAGTTCAGTTGTTGTTGCTTTTTCAGTTTTTGTTTCGATATGTGTTCTGCTATAAATTCTCTTGCCTTATCCTTCAACAAGTGGAGAATACTATCCTAGACCTTCATCCATATTTTTTTAGATAAAAATAACAGAATTAACAATATAATTCTTATTATCATTTTAGTTTTTTAACTTAACAACAACTAGTTTTTTAATAAATTATTTTTGTCATCAAATTAGTCAGATCCAAAATAATAATATTAGGGGATATTACAAGAATTGTTGAAAAAAGTGGGTAGTTTGCAATCTAGCCCGGTAATTTTTATCAAAGTCTGTTAAATTCACCCTGACTGCAAGTTCAGATATTAAGACATATTTCACAGATTCTGTGTTGCCTGCGGCTTTCACCCTCACTGAACTTGAAGTTATTTAATAAGATCATACATCTCTCGAACTATAATATCGCATCGTAAAGGCACACAAAATACCTTAATGGAGGTAGGACCAAAGCTATGCACTGCGGCTCGGCCACACGCTCTGCCTTAGGTTAATTTGCGGTTTCATTAAACGAGCCCGTGCCGAACCGTCTCTCGTCCCCCCACCCCCACCTCTTGCTCTGGAAACCTCTTGGAACGTCCTCTCGACATCCCCATATCGTTCTCGCAGCGCAGCCCCGACGTTCGTTTGTCCTTTGATGCACCTTTCTTTATACAAACTTTGGCCATTTTCGGCACCGCTGCCTGTGTGCATTCCGCCTGCCCTCTGTCGGAGGGACGATTAATTAATTTGTATTGTGTCGGAAGTCGGACGGACGGCGGATTTTATCTGATTGCCGTGCTCTTTGCGCTTTGTCTTTTGAATGGTGATATGGTGACGCTTAAAGGGTTGTTTCTCGAATGGAACTTTGATCTCCAGTTGTAGTCCTTGTGTCCGGCAAATTGCGTGCTTTTATACCCGATGAGTCATAATCAAAGGATTTGTTTTTTGATCTCCTATTCCAGGAGTTGTGTGTCAGCAGTGATGCTGCGAGTTTGTTTTTGACTATTGTAGTACAGATGTTGTTAATTATATATTCGTAATCAGCAAGCGATAGATTGAGGCAAACAAATCACTGCACAGCGTTTATTTAATTTATGGTTAATTAGAATTTAAAAACGATTACTTTTATTATTATTATTTCCACTTCTTAAAATGTTCAGAGCCTGTCCAAGGTATTCCGTATTTCTATCAAGGACTAGATACATATCCATTCCTTGCTACTTTGATTATCACTGTAAATTTTTGTAGATATTTGTATTAGACAGTGCCAATTAAATGTCCCATTCCCCTCGAATCTTTTGAAGGATTATACTTACAGCAGGGACGGACTAAGACATAGACAACTTAGGCACGTGCCTAGCGACTATAATTTTTGGGGCCGGAAAATTAGATTTATAATTTTTTAATGTTTATAATAGATAATAAATAATAAAGAATAGAACTGCATACTATATGCATTAAAACAAAACTGCCAAACGCAAAGTATGTGTCATGACTAAAAAGTAGGCCCGGAATTGCAATGTTGCCTAGGGCCCGCTTTAGCCTTAGTAACTGACTTACACAAATGAAATGTGGTGCGTGAATGGTTGTGAATTTCTTTACTAGTGGTAACAGATGACGTAACAGTAATAGATGACGTCACAGTACCACTGTGGCCACTAATATTAACTAAAACTTTATGGCAAGTGATAGCTCATGAAAAGAATTCACAATACCAACTCAGGTATATTAATTTGGTTCGCTTTGGACAATTTTAAAGGATACATTAAATAAATACTAAGATTATTATTTTATATTTACACTGTTATGAATTAAACGAATTCTTACAGCAAGTGCTTCGTCTACTTCATCACATAACTCTATATATAAATAGGCAAAGACAAAACGATTAGGTACCATTTTCTCCTCTGTCTCTCAACGGATTTTCTTCATTTTTGTTTTGTTTAGTAGCTACTGACAACCTTCAGTGCAGAATGCTAATATTAATTTATAATATTGGTTCATTCATTAAATAAAATATAATAAAAATTCATTATTTACGTCCATAATGTCAACGCCAAACAACTGACTGTTTTATACTTAGAGCATGCTGGAAATGGCATCCAAGCGTTTTTATTGTTTAGTGGTAAAGTAATCGTTGTATATTATAATTATACCGCAGATATGTTAGAAATAATTTTTTCGTGGGTGCCAGACCGGGAAGCGCATCAAAACAAGGTTAGAAGGTGCATTCAACCTTCTACCTTGTATTATACAGAGTGGTCCAAAAAATTATACAGAGATGTATACAGGGTGGCGGAGGAAATGACTTTCGATCGTTATATATAGAAAGATGAAATATAGGGTGAGAGGAATTATAGATATACAGGATGTTAAAAAATAGAAAAGGAAATATTTATAAAGTAGCCCACGAAGAGTTATATATTTGAGATTAAAATATAGGTCATGTATTTCAGAAGATGAAAGTTTCATAAACAAAAGGCATGAATGGTTTACCGGGTGGTTCAAGCAAAAATATTATGTTGAGCAATTATTGTTGGAAATATATAATGTGGTAAATAGTTAATATAGAGAACTAGATTATAGCATACAGGGAGGTAGAAACAATTGATTAGCCCATTAGCGATCGGATATTAAATTAAGAATTACGTTGCAGTAACTTTCATATTAAATATTCCGCGGAAACTGTTTTTCCGTTCCGTGAATGTGAATTTAATTATTTGATTAATATATTACCACTGGGCGACAGCTATCACAACCTTCGTGGTTTTAAAGAGTTAACCCATAACATAAACCTGAAGTACCCCTTCAGTGTTGTGTTAAAATCCCTGTCCAATGACAGACAACGGACAATAGAGAATGTATTAAATATTTTTCCTGGGCCTGCCTTTCTTTAAAAAAATGTTCTCCTAGGGTTGTTGGTCCTCTCTTTTCTTTAATATTCCTGAACTGGATTTCACAATTGAAACCAACATCAAATGACGAAAAGTTTTAGGTTGCAAAGAATAATAATTGGGCTTCCAATTGTTATATTGAATATTTTGGGTTTTATTTTTTCCAGGATTTCAACAAAGCCAAACATATCAAGGTTTCAGCCAATATTTTGGAAAATAAAAAATTAAAAGGGTAAATCACAATTTGTCATTCATTTTTCAAGTTTGTGTGGTGTTATTCAAAAATATTTCGAATACATTTTTTGTACAATATTTGGGCCTGCTTATTACATTTTGAACGCCCCGCGGAACCAGTATTTTCTTTTTATTTATAAAGTATAAAGGGGGGTAATTAAATTTTACCAATAGATTTGTCAATATGAGTGAACAATTTTGGTCATTACATTTAATTCTCCGATTTCTTTTTACAATTTTTGTTTTGTTTAGTAGCATGAAATAGGGTAATATTAATTTATAATATTGGTTCATTCATTAAATAAAATATAATAAAAATTCATTATTTACGGGCCAATACGAATTGCTTTGTTTGAGTTTGAATCACAAAGAAGACACCTAATTTCATATTAAATATTCTGAATGTGAATTTAATTATTTGATTAATATATTATTATCGTGTTGTGTTAAAAAATAACCTAGAGAATGTATTAAATATTTAAGTTCGGGTTGTTGGTCCTCTCTTTTCTTTACTATTAACGGAGATGAATTTCTCATTGCAGATTTTTACAAACTGAAGGCTTGTTTGTCATTACATCTAATTCTCCGATTTCTTTTTACAATTTCATGCGCCATTACGGCCGGGCCGCGCATAAAAGTTGTTTGTGGCGCCATTACGGCCGGGCCGCGCATAAAAGTATATGACCATATATATGAAGTGAAACATCTATAGTGAATAATTTGTGCATATAGTAAACAGCAGGTGTTTAAGGCAAATTGTATATAGTTGTGTGAATGTAAATGAAATTAATAGAAATAACGTACAGTGAGTTCGACTGTGTTTTTAAATAAAGTCAAATAATAATAATAACATTACACTATTTAAACATTGATAAATCTCACAACAACAATGTTAATTGTCGCATATTGTTTTTCTCCCTAGATGATAAATAGAATTGAATTATACGGACCAAAAATAAATATGAATGTTACAACACTTTTATTCTCAAACATTTACGTCTTCCATTCAATCAATTTTTTATGACTATATTTGAATGCAATCCCTTCAAAAACATTAACGATGCAATATACTCAAGACACCTCCTCTTAAAGATATTATTTCAAGCTTCATTTCTCCACTTTACAACCTGTACCGTCCTAAAGATATTCTTGAATGATTTTACATAAAATCATGTAATGAAGTGAATTTTATATGTTAGAAAATCCCCTACTCCGGATATTATAATGTTTACACTGAGAAAAAATAATAAATAAAACATTTAAAAATATAACCGACTTCAATCTATAACTAAACAGCTAAAAATAATTATAACAAAATACCACTCTAGTAAATAAATAACACATTCAATGTTGTTAGGTACCTACCCAGGAAGTAAAAAATGTAAACATTAAAAGCTGCTCATTCTGTATAAATTAATTACCTACCAATCTAGTATATTTTGAAGTCGGTGTCAAGCAAAGCTAAAATCCTTCATTGGGTACTTATCTACTACTTCATCAAACTTGACTTGGCACCGACTTCAAAAATATACTAGATTGGTAGCTAATTAATTTGTATAGAATGAGTACCATTTAATGTTTACATTTTTTAGGTCCTCGGTAGGTACCTAACAACATTGAATGTGTTATGTATTTGCTACAGTTGTATTTTGTTATAATTATTTTAAGCTTTTTAGTTATAGTTGGAAGTCGGTTATATATATTTTTTAAATGTTTTATTTTCAACTTTTTAGTTTTTTTGAACTCAGGTAGTTTTCATTTATTATTTTTTATTTTGTATGTATAATCTTAATAAACAGAACCAGGTAACATCGAAAGCCTCAACATTACACAATGATACATTTTCATTTAAAATGACAGGTAAATGTTTACGAATAAAATGTACTAGTACGCGTTGACTTAATAGGCCCAGAATATATTTATGCCTTATGGACCACGCCATGTGACCTTTTTTCAACATTTTTTGACAACTCTGTATAACTATAGATAATTCCACTCCACCCTATGTACCAACCATCCTGTACATACGACTGCCCACGGACAATCATAAATTTGTTAGCTGCCTTCTGTAAACTATAGGACGGAGTAGAGTCCATCCTATATTTACGGAGGCACTTTATGCAACTACTTATGGGCTATAAGAGAAATAATTTTTTAATCAAACTGTATAAATATAATTCAACTCCAGCATATATTTCAACCATCCTGTATATGATTTGTTTATGTCCACATCATATAACAGTTTTTTAATCACCTTATATAATTTTAATTTCACATTTTTTCCAACATTTTTATACCACCAATCACTTTATCACTCAATCACTTTACTTTGTGATTTTGTTTGCTATAACTAAACACGCTGTGTATAAACGCACCAAATAGCAGTTTAGAGTTTGACATGTGTTGTCACTGAATTTTCTATTAGGCCGGAAGAATGTGACAACCAAAAGCACCGTCTTCGCAAAATGGAAAAATTTGCATTTAAATAGGTATTTGCCTGGTATACAAACAAAACGATCTTGGTACTCATTGAATTAAGGAGCCGAAAATTCTATGCTTTACTACCTATATGCTTGAGATGTACATAAAAAATTTTCAAATTCGCAATTAAAACTTCCAGTGCCTATAATTAGCGGACTATTACTTTGGAATTAAAATATTTATGATGAAATGTCCGTTATGTCCTTTCGAAGAATTTTGGAATTTTCGGCGATTTTCTGCAAAACTGCAAGTTGCATCTCGCAGAAAAGCATATGAGATCACCTAAGAATCTTCCTTAATAGATTAAAGGTTAAAAAATTATATACATCCATAAAGAGTTTTCGAAAAATCGACCAATATGTTATGTATATTGGTTGATTTCCATGCACGCATGTATTCATTCGCAAATTTCATTACTTTACCAATAAAATTCTTGTCCAAAATTGGATGTTTCATCACTCCCGATATATACTTTACTAAACAAGACTATATTCATTCAAAACGATTCACCACGGGAGAAGAAATCAGGTAACACATACAAAAAAAAGCAAAAAAAATACGGGACGAATTAATAACCTCCTCCTTTTTGGAAGTCGGTTAAAAACCAATAGGTATTACTCAAAAAATACATATCTTCATCTTTCACGATTATAATTTTTTATTTAAATGTAACAAGATTAAGCACATTTGAAAATGAACACAATTGAGTTTTTCTCAGTGTACTAGTTATTCAAATTCCTCCATCGAATGACACAAATTTTATGTGATCCCGCCCCGTCCAATCCGCAGGCAGGTATCGAATAGCTTTCAGAGTTAATGGATCTACATATTTTATTATTTGCAACAAGGTATACATTACAATCCGCAATCCCTCGGGTAACTCAATACTCCCAATCCAATTGAGAGAAAAAAATCCTCCAATGCATTACCCCTGCTCTTTTAATAATTAGACGCTCGCCGAAGGATGCAATATTCATACCGGGGCGAGGAAAAATGAGTGTGGAAGCAAATTGAGGTTATTTTCAGGAAATAAATGCTATACACAAAACACACAAGGTCGAAACAATATCAACGATATGAACAACTAAGCAAGTAACAGGACCATACTGGAAAAACAGTATTTTTTTGCTTTTCTTTAGTTAGCCGTTTCTTGACCAAAGTTGAAATTCATGATGAATTAGTAATATTAGTTATATTAGTTATACTAAGTTTAGCAATAGACCCATCAATAGAGATTTTTTCGTGCAAAAAAATACTATCAGGATACTGCCTGTGCCATCACATTAAGAACGATTTGTAGTGATATTTTGCTACCTTTTCCATTCGCAACTATGGTTTTTTACTTTATTATAAACAATTGAAACAAGAAAATTGCGGTTTTTTTCGTTTCATGTTTTTAATATGAAAAATAATAAACTAATGTCAATGGTGTCAACAGGTGAATTGTAAAGCATGAAAATACCAATGAAATGAGCCCAGGATCGATCCGATAAGATCTTTAGTAACAGGGAAAAACAAAAAATACTGAAAAATTTAGCGGTTTTCTTCATATTATCATAACTCCGTCACTATCGAAGTTGTAGAACTGGGCGGCTTGTGGGAACTGATAGTTATTTATATCTACCTTCTGCGCGACTAAACCAAGCGCTATCGGTTTATTAGTTTTTGAATAATTGTGATATGAAGTTTTTAGTCCATTATTCTTGCAGTGCGTCTCCATGCGTCAAATATCAATTCAAAATAGAGATATTGGAGGTAGAGGTATCATTTTACAACGCCTCTATTTTCATTTTTCGTTAAATGTCTGTGAAATATACGAAAAATTTTAGCAAACATCACCAAAATTTGGTGAGGGTATGAATCTATTCACGTAGTGGGGGGAACACGGTTGTTGAGGCGAACTGCTGACAATAATTATTATCGATAGTAACTGTCACTCTGACAGATGGCGAAAGAATCTAATCGCTAAAAAGCTTATATACAGAGCGATTTGTTCGATTTTATTATATCAAATGAGACCTGTTTGTTTATTAATATATTTATAGAGAACTCCAGAATTAAGGCAATAGGTTTATATTAGTGAAACAAACACTGAACTAAATAAGTCAAAAAAAGTCTTGAATATATCTAAATTAGTTTCTGACAAAAGTAATAAAAATATTTATAAATTTCAGGCAGCCTGCCTATCTATATATATATATAAATCTTCTGTACGTGTGTTAGTCATTGAACGCCTCCTAAACGGCTGGACCGATTTTGATGAAATTTTTGTGTGTATTCCAGGGGGTTTGAGGATGGTTTAGGTTCATAATACGGTCAACTAGATTTTGTTTTTTTAGTTAAATTATTTATTTAAAAATTGTTGTTGATGTTAGCACAACTTACATAGGATCCGGCAGACTGCGCTGTAGTCGCTGTGTCAAATATTCAAGAGTGTGCTTTAGTTTCAGTTACGTCTGAAAGATGGCGTTCAGATTATATTGTTACAGCTAATTTTTAAAAGTTTACATGGGACAGGACAACGTCTGTCGGGTCCGCTAGTATTATATATTACTAAACGCTTCCCCTCAACAACCGTGCTTCGCTAACTCTTTGGATACGTTCATACGCTCGCCCATTTTTTGTCATGTTTGCTAATATTTTTCAGATATTTCACAGACATTTAGTGAAAAATGAGAAGAGGGAACAAAAAACTTTATATCACAATTGTTCAAAAACTAATAAACCGGTAGGGCCTAGTTTTGGCATACATAAAATAAAGTTCTTACAAGCCCAGTTCTACAGCTTCTAAAGTGACGAAGATTCGATTTTTTTTAAATGCTACATTTTCCAGTATTTTTTTGTTTTTCCCTTTTCCTAATGATCCAATCGGATCGAACCTGTGCCCATTTCATTGGTATTTTCATGCTTTATAATTGACCTGTTGACACCATTCAGATTAGTTAATTAGTTTTGATTTTATTAACATGCTAAGAAAAAAAAGTAATTTTCTTGCTTCAATTGTTTATAACAAAGTAAAAAACCATAGTTGCGAGTGGAAAACATAGCAAAATATTGCTACGAATTGTTGTTAATGTGATGGCACAGTCGGTATCCTGATAGTATTTTTTACACATTATCAGTTAATTTTTTCTCTATTGATTGGTCTACAATACTACTTTTACTAGTAATACTAATAATGCTAGTAATACCAGTGAAAATAGTAATGCTAGCAATGTTAGTAACTCTCGTAATACTAGTAAACCAACAATACTAGTAATACTTGTAATATTAGTGATACTAGTAATCTTTAGTAACACTAGTAATACTAGTAATTGTAGTAATAACAGCAGTACTAGTAACACTAGCAATACTATTTATTGTAACTGTAAATATTTAATTGTAAGAGCCTATGATATTGATTTTTGGGTCCAGACTAAGTGTCAAAAGTTTTGGACCCTTCTATATGAAATGATTGCTTAAAATTCAACAAAAGAAATTTCTTACTTTGTTATCAATATTTTTACAAAATGTGACAGTGCTAACATATTCAGCAAGTCACCAGTGTACCTATTTGAAGCGAAAACTTGTTAACGGAGAACTACCGACCAACCGATCGACACCACACACTGCTTGGATCTTGAAAAACCCATTCATTTCCGTCCTCTATTGTCCGAGAGCCCACTGCAAAAATCGGCTACGTTAAATCAACAGAATGAAATGTTTTTAAAATGGTAGTATTTACTATAAACAATAAGAAAATATCCCACCGCTTAGGCTGGCTCTATTCAAATCATGCGTATCTGCTCCTCTATGAAACATTTTTCCGACCATAAGTTTCCACTTACAGTAACACCTTGAAACTACGCTTAAAATTTTGTTCCAAGTGTATAAAATAATAAAATAAATAACTGCTTTATTAAATCCTGTTCGGATATCTTGGCACAACCCTTTTTTACATTTCTTGTATGGTGCATTTTTATACGAATCACCCAACAGCATAAAATAAAAACTACATTAAATTTTAAATATTTTTCTATATGAAAAATCATTCCTGCTTCGTTCATACCTGTTTTCGGCATTAATTGCTGCTACCGTTGAATAAAAAGGTACATAATTTATTGTTTTGTATAAATGTGTTTGTAATGCTGTTAGCAAAGAACAAAACAAACACTTTTCTTTGATATCTTGTCTTCTAATACTTATTCAGATGAAGAAAAGTATTTACAAGCCGTTACTCAATATCAAAAATTATATTTCTTTGCAGATATATTTAAATCAAGAATTAAATTAGGATTAACAGAATAGTGACAATCATTTTAATTCACCTGATATTTATATCCATTACTAAGGCTGACATAAAGAAAGAAAAATGGAGACATTAAGATAACGAGAGAAGGCAAGAATATTTCGTAAGAAGCTTTCGCTTTCATCGCGCAGTCTCAAATGACTGCCGTTTTTTTTTCATTTTTGTACAGTATTGTGACGAGAATTTATCCGATAATTTGTAGAAGCGACATTCCTCCGATATTTCTGGGAAGTCGAAATGTTCGGCTGGCGTATCGAGGTCGGCGGCTTCTCGAGGTATCTAGCCTGATCTCGGCTCTTTGACGTTCTTGAGAATTCCGAGAAGAAATATATAAATAAATACGGAAAGCTGAGGAAGCATTCATTCATTATTCGACTGCCGTATAGTTTATATAAATTGTAAATAGTTCTGTGAATATAAATTGTGTTAAAGTAGTGGAAATAAATTAGAGTGTATTTTTAAAGAAATCCAAGAACTGAACCCGAGTGTGAAAATAAAAGCGTTACAGTATAATGTTGAAAGAACAAACTTACTCAAGTTAGTAGGCCCGGAAAGATTAGAGGAGATAGCAATACTATAAAACGGCTGACGTACAGAGATGAGGTAGTAGGTAGCAACGTAATGATCATCTGTTCGAAAGTGAACCATGGTTGCATTATTTTTGTAGTGTATTGTGACCATTATACTTAGTGCAAATATATTTTTTTCGAACCAACTCGTAGTTTATGATAATATATTTCGACACTTACAAATTTCAGAGAAACCTGCATGCAAAGTTTGCGAATCTTTCGCCGTTCCATGTCATTGCTTAACTTCATACTCCTAAATTAAAATTTCACGTCAAAATTATCAAGTTTACTGCAACTGTCCCGAAGAGAGTATTCAGTACCTCTTGTCAGGTGACGATACCCTTATTTTCCCACTTGGTGAATACCACTTCCTTTAGCCGGTTTTTCCTAGGTCTTCCTCTTCTCCTTTTACCCCCTCACTTCCAAACAGTATTCGTTTTACCCATCGTTTGTCGGGCATTCTTGCAATGTGTCCTAACCATCTAGCTCTAGGAAAAAGAAAAATTTTCTGTTATTGGCATCGTCCATATAATGAGGTTAACTTTTACAGAGTTTAAGGAAAAATGGTAAGATTTCTTAAGAAATAACAGAAAATGATGCGATTTTCAATAAGATCTGTTCAATTGTGGACTGATATTTTTAAACACAAGTCTCAATTGATAGCAAACTCTAAAAATTACCGATCCGTCATAAAATTACACTCAACAAGCGGGATACTCGGTCGAAACCAACGCCAAACCATCTTTAGGAAATATCATAGGTAAAACAACGTCTGAAAAATCTGCAGATACTATAAACGAGGAAGAAAAGCATAAACAAAGATTACAGTCATATAAGACCATGAAAATTACGTCAGCTATATTTGGTGCATTCTTCACTTGCTTAGGACATATCTTATATACAATTTAGGAAAGTCAGAAATCGATCATCAGGGCCATCCTGTTAAACCAGTTATTTTACAGTACATTATAAGAACATACAGATAACTAGATTACTATGGAAGACTTATCAAGGAACCATCAAGGGAGAAGTTATTACCAGACACTTTACAGTAACCTCCAACCAAAATAGACATTAGTTTTAGAATTAACAGATGTATTAGTTCATCCAGAATGGACATATAACAGTGGTTGGAGATTTAAAAAGCGACCAATGTTGGATAACTTCTTGGAAACCCTGCATGGTAAATTTGAAATTGTTATTTACAGAGCAAAACAGGGCATGACTGTCTTCCTATTAATATAAGCCATAGATCCAAAAAATGTTATTGCGTACAAGCTAGTAAGAGATACAACATACATCACAGTTGAATATTATGTAAAAGCATTAGACAAGCTAAATAGAAATCTATCAAAAGTCATTTGTGTAGACTGGAATGCCAAAAATGTCAAATTTAATGGTGAGAATTTGGTCAAGATCAAGAGGTGGGCAGGAAATGATAATGATACATCATTGCATAAATTAGCATTGTTTTTAAAAGCTATTGCTGACAACGACATTGAAGATGTGCGGGAGGTATTAAAGTTTTACAGGGAATATGACGATCCAATTGAAGCATTCAGAGAAAGGCAAAAGCGACTGTATGAAGAGCTGGAGGCCCAAGCAGCGGCCAGAAAAGAGCAAGAATCGTCAAAAGTTTCAAAGTGGGCACCTAGTTTTCTTCAACGAAAATCATTTTGAAGTGCTGAAAAATTTATAAAATTACTATTAATTAAATCTGTAACTTTCATTGAAATGTAATGTAATGTTCAATTTATTTTTAAATTTGCATTCTCACCTCCAAAACAATACTTGTTTTTTTGTATAACTATTCAATTTTATTATTTGTTCTTTTCCTATACTTGTCCTAGCACTTAAATCCTTCATTCGTCCTTAATATTTGACGTTCTCAAATTTGCAGTTTACTTTCAGTTTTCCTCGTTTAAGTCTAGCAAGCATAGGTGACTGCGGGTCTTATTATTGTTTGATACATTCTAAGTTTTGTTTCTCGTATTATATTTGTAGCTCTTAAAACCTTTGTAAAGGTACCTGCGGCCTTGCTTCTCTAGCTAGTCGTTTTTCTATCTCTTTCTCTTCATTCCCATTACATGTTATAGTTACACTTAGGTAGTCAAAATGATCTAATTTCTCTATGTATGTCCTGTTCCCGTCGGCGTTAATAACTAGATTACTTGTGGAGCTGTCCTTCATGACCATATATTTAGATTTACTAGCGGTCGCCCAGTGGTCGAAATTCGACCCTAATTCATGAAAATTATGAGTTCAACATTATTGACCTTATTTTGTCTGTATAAAATATAGAGTTGAGGCAAAATTAGAAAAGTAGTACAGGCCTTTGCTATCCCTATTATTTCATTTAGATTACATTTATAGAAATAATTAATAAGAATATAAATATAATAATAAGAAAATAAATAATAATAATTTCTATAATTTACAACACTAAATATTTTCCTATTGAACTATAGGCAACTCCAAAGATCACTTGGTCTGAAAGAGCGTTACCCAGCCACTGCCGTGTTTATCATTTGAAAAGCAACCTAGCATATACAGTGATGGGCAAATGTGTGGAACCGAGCAAATATCTCTGAAATTATTAGAGATATCAAAATGCAATTTGGAAGGTGGATACTGCAGTAGATTGCCTATTTGTTTCCTTTTTTTTACAATTTTGAACTTCATGTTTTACCGGAAGTAATGTCGATTTTAAAATTTGCAATGAAACACCCTGTATAGTATTTTAGTATCTGATGAAACATTTTATTGCGAATACAAAAATATCGGGTTTGATATTGTTTACTTCAATACCTACCGAGATATTAACAGAAAAGTAACTAAGGAAAGGAACTATTCGATGGTAACTAAACTCATTTCATTTACGCCCGATATAAACAAACCGCTCGGTAAGGATTTGTATTTCTATTGGACAATCGGTGGCATTATACTGTCACAGCCAACAGCACTGCTTGTTCCATAGTCGAATACACGTGCGTTTGTTTAAATCAGACGCAAATTAAATCTGAATCAAGTTTAGTAGTCCATGAAATGCATTGCAGAAGTGACAGTAGTTGTCAAAATAAGTTATTAGTTTTTTTTATCTGAACGTAAAAAGATTGTATTGTTATAATTTGATCGTAAAATAGCCGAATTAAGTGAAAGAGAAAGAATAGAAATATTAATGATGATTGGGTATGGGGAGAGGAAAAGGACGCATCAAGAAGTTTGTGACCTTTGTAACATTGTTCATCCGAATACACAAATATCCCGTTCAGTAGTGACGAAAACTTTGCGAAGGTACGACACGAGTGGAACAGTTAGCAATTTACCAAAAAGGGGACGGTTAAAAAGTGCAAGTAATGAAGGTGTAGCTCAAAATGTTGCTATATCTTTGGAAGAAAATCCTCACTTATCCACTACCGACCCCGCCAATATGCATGGAATTAGCCGTCGTTCAGTAGGAAGCATATTAAGGCGAGAAAAATGTCATCCATACAAAATTCGCCTCGTTCAAGAAACGATGATGGATATTTGTAACCGTGATAATAATTTTATAAGAAATGTGGTGTTTTCAGACGAGGCTACATTCTGTTTAAATGGTACGGTTAATCGACATAACTGTCGCTACTGGTCGCAAAGTAATCCTAATTGGGTACAAGAGGCTCATACACAACATCCTCAAAAATTGAACGTTTGGGCCGGCATTTATAACAACAGAATCGTGGGACCCTTCTTCCTACAAGAAACTTTAAACGGAGATAGGTATTTACAGCTCTTGGAGACACAAGTTATTCCGGCATTGGAGATAAATGGACAATTACTAAATAATATCTGGTTTCAGCAGAGATGGAGCACCACCCCATTACGCTCGCATTGTTCGAGATCATTTAGATAGGACATTTCATCACAGATGGATTGGAAGAAGAGGTACTTATGAATGGCCTGCACGAAGTCCCGACCTTAATCCACTAGACTATTTTCTGTGGGGTTACTTAAAGTCTAAGGTTTATGTTGATAGACCATATAATTTGCAAGAATTAGCTGCAAGAATAACTCAAGACATCCACAAAATTACACCAGAAGTAATAACTAATGTTACTAGAGAATTTAAAAACCGACTTGCTTAATGTCAAGAAGTAAAAGGTTCTCAGTTTGAACATCTAATACATTAAGTTTAGTTAAGTTAAGTTTCAATGTTTTGAAAATCACTTTGATTTAGTTAATAATTATGATTATGTATTTCTTTAATGGATATTAGATTTTTCCTTTCCTTAATTACTTTTCTGTGAATATCTCCGTAGGTATTGAAGTAAACAATATCAAACCCGATATTTTTGTATTCGCAATAAAATGTTTCATCAGAAACTAAAATACTATACAGGGTGTTTCATTGCAAATTTTAAGGCAATCTACTGCAGTATCCACCTTCCAAATTTCATTTTGATATCTCTAATAATTCCAGAGATATTTACCTGGTTACACACATTTGCCCATCACTGTATAATTACACAGCGGTTTCTGTTGTCGTGTAGAGCGCTTTGGATTTTAATTTTTTTGAATGTTTAGATCGTAAACGTTAAAGCCAGCAGTGTACGATTTGAAAGGTAATATATGTAAAGAAATATATTTTACTCTAGAATAAATGTACCTAACTTAACCTAAGATATTCAAACAAATCTTTAAATTTTTTTAACAGTCAGGACTTTGCAGCAATGGGACCATGTAATGTAAAATTAATTAACTATGAGATACCTACATTGTCAAAAAACATTAATTTTCAGAATGATTTTCAAATCAAAAATATTACTTACCAACTTATTAACCCATGACGATTTCTGTTCTATGTGGAAAATATAAATAAATAGGAATCACATACTCTTAATTAATAGTAGTTAAATACCCCCATATTTTGAGAATTTTTTTTCTGTAAATTGAAATTGAATCCTTGAAAATACTTTGAAATCTTGTGTGACTGAATTGAAAACTTTCAATCTAATCGCTACAAAAGTAATGAAATGTGAAAATTTAAAACCAATTTCCGGCAGATGGCTAAGCATTCAGTGTTGTCAGATCTGCCTATTTATCGTGAATTTGTGCGTAATTTCACAATTTTCTGTAATCTTAGTTAAACTTATATGAAAGTAACCCGACAAAAATAAAAGGACTCTAAATTAAAAGTATAAGGTTAAAATAAAGAAGATAGAAATAAATTGATGAGGTGCAACATAATTCTGATTTTATGTGACAAATCATATTTACAATGCAATGAAAGTTGCAAACTGCAAACTTGCGGGCGCCCAATAAACGGCAATTATTATGTATTATAATTTTTCGTTGGTTCTATTTCAATAGCATGACTATGTAGGATAACTTTAGCGAAGGACCAAAATTTTTAGTTTTACATTTAATTTAGTTTGTCTTTCACATTGAAGTCAACCTATCTGATGATTTTCTCTCCAAGCAATCTGGCGGCACTGTTTGGCATTGACAGTATGCATGTAAATGATTATTTTTTAATTATTTTATTATTTAATTATTGAAACAATATTATAAATTAATTTTAGCATTCTGCATTGAAGGTCGTCTGTAGCTACTAAATAAAACAAAAATAACGCAAATCCTTTGAGTGACAGAGGAGAAAATGGTACCTAACCGTATTGTCTTTGCCTGTTTATATATAGATTTTCATTTATTGCAAGTCTGTATTCTCTGGCATTTTCTTCCAACTTTTTCCTTGGAACTCGCCATCAACACAAAGTCATCAGCATAAGCCATATATCAAGCCATTAGTGTTAATACCCCTTTTGCTAAGAATGACTTCTTGTACTAGGTTAAACAAAATTTATAAAAATTACCACTAAATAACAAATGACTGGTGAACGTTCTCCCCCACAAGCTGCCTCAGAATTATCCAACCCAACCGAGTAAAATAGTATTTTCCAGGAATTTCAATTCAGAATTTATATTAAATATTCCTTCTATCAACTCGCTTTTCTTTGGAATTTCAATTAGCTACATTTATAGGCAATAGCATTACCCGAGACAAGCTTCATATCTGTGTTTCCGTTAAACGTCATGTCTGTTTTACACTAAAGTAGATAATAATTCCTTAGAATATCTCTAATGTTAATATTGTGCACAAGATGTATAACTACCGTTTTCCTTACATACCTTTAGGCATATTTATGACATGCTGTACCTCCAAAACTTCCAAACGTCTGGAAAACATTTGTGTTTAATTTCAAACAATTCACCGTTTATAATGCTCATCTCATCTACATGTCTGTTGCACAAAGCTACTCGAAATTAGGTACGTTAATATTAGAAATTTACCTACAAAGACGGCTGTAATTTCATTCTTCGGATGTTTCATACAATGTTTTTACTTGCTTTCAAAGTTAGAATTTATTCGCTCAAATCATGGAGAGCATTATTACATCGTTTTGACTTTGAACGAACTTCAACCTCGAAGAAATTTGTATATATTTTTTTATTCATACACTGCGAAACAGCGCAGGAATGTTTTGTTTGTCTTATAAATTTAATTAGGTCATTTTCATAAAATTATTTGTTTTGACACTGGCAGTTGTGTTTTGAAATTAAAGGTTTCCTTGATTTCGTTTAACGCAGAGGAATTCAACAAATGCCACAGAACACAATGAGTTGCTAAAAATAATTAACAAATCTGCTTCACGGTCATAGAAAGTGTTTTTGGTTGTATTTCAGCTTCAAGATCCAAAGAATTTTGTGTAAACCTCGAGCTCCCTCCAGATAAGCAAGATTTAATAAAAAACTTAAGCGAAAGCTTCTTAACGGAAGTCCATACTTACACATAATATGAAAGTAGTTGGGTATGATAATGAAATGCCAAAACTGAAATAGCAGTTATTTCGACACTTCTTACCGACCGACACTCTACTACCTAGTTCTTGAAAGACCCATACAACGTAGTTATCTGTGCAGTTTATATATTAATAGTCTCTTCGTTTATATCAAATCAATATATCATGGTAAATAGCCGAATATAACATCTAATTAAAATATAACAACAGCGTACAATTTGATTTTCCTTCTAATTAGCATTTCAATTTTCTGTTGGCGATAAATTAAATAAAAGATGTCAGAACAGTACAAAAAGGGCAACTTTATGGATGGTAGAGACATCGGAGACAAAATAGAACTTCACAAGAAGGTCAACATTACCAAGTTTATAGATGGTAGAGACAAGGATGACAAACTTATATGGGGCTCAAAGTGAAAAAGTTCAAGAATTGACCACTATTGCGAAAAAGGATGATGTAAATTGTTAAATTTAAGATAATATTAATATTAAGAAACAGGTTTTGTCTTATTAAAATGTGTTTGATATATAATTTATATTTAAAAACGAACCGACTTCAGCTGACTTAAAATAAAAACCGTTTAGAAACCGGATTATCTTCTTTTTTATCGGATTTAAGGTACATTTCTATTGAATATTTTAGCTTATTCTTATCTCTCTCTCTCTCTCTCTCTCTCTCTCTCCCTCCCTCTCTCACTCTCTCTCTCTCTCTCTCTCTCTCTCTCTCTCTCTCTCTCTTTCTAAATAGTTTTAAACTTTACTTATTTGTTTTATTTTTTGGATCACTCTCTATAAGTGTAACTATAATTCACTCTATATTGCATCCACACTGTATATGCTTCTGTGTATTGGTCACCTCTATACAGGGTGAGTTTCTTTGATGATCAGTATGGGGATCTCAGGAAACTAGATTTGCAGTTTTACTGGGAATTGTATCCCGAATATCATTGTCATGTCCTCGCTTTGCGTGACAGGTCTCGTTTTCGAGATATGACACAAACTTATATTTTTTTGAATGGAAACCATAGTTGGCTGTGACCTCAAAAAATCGGACATTTTTAGAGCTTTCAACCATATAATACTCGATATAGTTATTCATAAAAATAACGGAGATTGTTGTCACTTTGACGTTTCCTCATTAGTAGTGCTGAATTGACAGTCGATATTGACAAGTTTTCGTGATAAAATGGAATATTCTGTCGAAGAAAAACTGAATATGGGGGAATGTTATATCATATGCCATAAAAATACATTTCATAGATAGATATTTTAATCGTCATCAACCTGCTCTATGTACATTTAAGAGGCTTTACAATAGTTTACGCAGATATGGATCTTTTACTAAACCACCAAAGGAACGTAATCAAATTAACGAAGCAGCACTAATAAATGTATTGGCAATGGTAAATCAAAATTCATCTACATCAACTAGTAAGATTGTGGCAGAAGCTGGCACATCTCAACGAACTGTAGTTAAGGTACTGAAAGCGCACAAGTTCCACCCGTACAAACTTACAGTTTCTCAAACTTTGCATGCTGGTGACGAACATCGACGTATTTTGTTTTGTACATGATTTAGAGACATGTGCCTTGACAATCCACAGTTTCCATTAAAGCTGTTATGGTCAGATGAAACTAGATTTACTAACTGTGGTATGTTCAATAGACACAATGAGCATATCTGGGCTAAAGAAAACCCTTTCCATGTAGAACAAAGATGACCCCAGATAAAATTTGGTTTTAATGTTTGGTGTGGTATCATAGGGTCTGCTATCATGAGTGTGACTTGTCAAAACTTTACACAAGTAGTTCGCCGGACACACTTTCCTTCAGGATTGAGCGAAAGGGAACGAGGCCGACTTGTTAAGCTTTTAATACAAGTAGTCGTCAGACCTGCTTTCCCTCGGGATTGTGGCACGAGACGACCTGGCGGGTAACAGTGGGACAGTCGCTTGAGTTGTCGGGTCATCGCCTTGTATGGGACGCGACCTAGTTTTCGAGACGGGAGCCCTTTGCCAACTTCTTGCCTATTACTCCTAAAACTGGGCCATAGCGTCCCACAAGTAGAGGCGCCTACACCTCGAAAGCCGAATGTTCGCTCGTCCAGAAAAGTAAAAGGGGGAGATTCCCGTCAAGAGAGTCGAACGTGTCCCCTTCGGCGTGGAACTCTTAAGCGAACTGGGGTGTTCGTAAGATTCCAAAATGGGGAGTGCGGGTGGAGAGATAGCCCCACTGGGTGAGGTTACCGATGGCTCTCCATTCTGGGTTGGCATCGCACGGGCAATGGCTAAAGCTAGATTGTACCCCTGGGTGGATAGTCGATCCTCGTTGGTCGGTCGTACGAACGCATTTACTCTTGTAGTGTGGGATGGTAGACGACGGCCGTTTGAGGTGTCAGACTGGGGGTCCCTTCCTGGAGGGAATGACCAGTCTAGTATCCGAGACAAATCCTGCCCTAGTCCACACCTGCAACCTAAAACCATGTTTAACACGGTCGGCAAAGCAGGTCCGCTAGCAGACCGGAAACATCGCCTGCACATTAGAGAGGCGAGGTGTACGCTATACCGGGCGCCTACAGCCACTGCGTAAGCTTCAGTGCTGTGGGTTTAGAAAATTCTGTAACAGTGGCTAATACTGTGGTGTATACATTCGAGCTTTGAGGATAAACTCGTTGGACGACCGAGCCAAACACAGCGGTGCCAGATTCTGAGGCCGTAGTTTGAGGTGTCGGACCAGTTGCTTAAACTAAGTTAAAACTGGCACTAGTATCCGAGTCGCTTGGCGGCACGACGAGTTTTTGGGGAACTGGGGCCCCGGTGCCGTCGTAACTATGATCCTCTTATGGTATAATGTAGTAGGTTTGTGCGTGCGTGTATGTGGTAGTAGATGGTACATAAGCAGTTGCACACATAGGGTGGTTGAAATATAAGGGGGAATTAAATTAGTTATACAGGGTGATTAAAAAAATATTGTATTGAGTAACTCATAAGTAGTAGTTGTCTTCTAAACGTTGTTTGTGGCATATTCTTGATTACTTTTATGTTTTTTTGGGCAATAACACCACAATAGAAATAAAACGACGTATATTGCAGGAATACCAAACATTTCTAAGTTTATTCTGACTTTGTTGTCAATGGCTTTATATTTATTTATGTAGATTGCAAAATGAAAATTTGATTTATGACATTTAAAATTGACATTAGAAAATTTGTTTTATTTTTAGATATACAGGTAGCACAAAAAATTCTAAAGATCATGAATTATAGTTAAACAGCTTTCAAATTAGAAGAATTTGAAAGAGTTGTCTTTAGAATTTATAAGTGGCGTTCCTAGGTAGGACTTGGTTATAAGATAGCGCATTCGCCAAAAATGCGACCAAAGAATTCTATTGTTTCAGTGATCCCATTAACGTCATAAGGGAAAACCTAGGAAAAACCTTATGAACTATCACGATATTGGGTTGTTCAAAAGGAGGTTACTATTAATAATTTCTTAACAACTGTTCTGATGATAATAAATTCAACAAAGAAAAAATAATTATAAAGAATGTTCTCACTGGAAACAATTACCCCACAAAATTTATCAACAAAGAGTTAAACAGACTTGAACAGAAAACACACCTTCCGAATCAACCCAGAACTTCTCTTAACACTACTACAGTTACAACTATACCATATATACAGGGTCTGTCAGAAAGATTGAAAAGAGTGGGCAACAGATTTAATTATTTTGTCTATTCATGGGTTTTCTCTCCTCCAAATTTTTTCCTGTAACAGATAAGTATTTAAAAAATTGTATATGTAGAACAAAGTGTAGTAAGGCAATTTCGTAAAATTGCCCGGATTACTGGCTGTCTGTACAGAGATTCTTCCTCACAGTTTTTCTGAGAGAAAGAGATGTCTATAAAATGATCAACCAGTATTCCTGTATATAAGTAATGTATTGTATATTGTGTAATACTTATCTGTGTATGGAGACGTTTCAACTCCGAGTCTGGAGTCGTTGTCAATCGTTTAGTGTTGTTTTCGAGGTTTTTTTCTAAAAAATTTTCGCTTTAATTTTTTATGACAAACAATAAATTCAAAATCAAAGCGAAAATTTTTAGAAAAAAACCTCGAAAACAACACTAAACGATTGACAACGACTCCAGACTCGGAGTTGAAACGTCTCCATACACAGATAAGTATTACACAATATACAATACATTACTTATATACAGGAATACTGGTTGATCATTTTATAGACATCTCTTTCTCTCAGAAAAACTGTGAGGAAGAATCTCTGTACAGACAGCCAGTAATCCGGGCAATTTTACGAAATTGCCTTACTACACTTTGTTCTACATATACAATTTTTTAAATACTTATCTGTTACAGGAAAAAATTTGGAGGAGAGAAAACCCATGAATAGACAAAATAATTCAAGACCTCCTCAACAATCTTTTCGAAATTACTAACAGATTTAATGTTAAAACAACATTCCAAACAAGAAATACACTGAAATCTTTAATATCGAAAACAAAACGCAACAAACAAAACCCAGAACTCAAAAAACTGCATATATAGGATTCCTTGCGAATGCAATAAATTTTATATTGGAGAAACATCGAGACCATTAAACGTACGAATAAATGAACACAAGAATTACATAAAGAAACGACAATTTGAAAAATCAAAAATTTGTTAACATGCTTGGGACCTAGGCCATAAAATACAATTTGACAATTTAACTATACTTCACAAAGAACAACATAACACAAAACGAAAAATAAAAGAGTCTGTCTTAATTCTTTTGAATGAAGACGATTGTATCGCTTCTACTTCTGTAGAATTTAATCGTATCTGGTTACCGACAATTAAGGAAGAAATTATTAATGGTAACCTCCTTTTGAACAACCCAATATCGGGATAGTTCATAAGGTTTTTCCTAGGTTTTCCCTTATGACGTTAATAGGGATCACTAAAACAATAGAATTCTTTGATCGCATTTTTGGCGAATGCGCTATCTTATAACAAAGTCGTACCTAGGAACGCCACTTATAAATTCTAAAGAAAACTCTTTCAAATTCTTCTAATTTGAAAGCTGGTTAACTATAATTCATGATCTTTAGAATTTGTTGTGCTACCTGTATATCTAAAAACAACAAATTTTCTAATGTCAATTTTAAATGTCATAAATCAAATTTTCATTTTGCAATCTACATCAATAAATATAAAGCCATTGACAACGAACCCAGAATAGACTTTGAAACGTTTGGTATTCCTGCCCAAAAATCATAAAAGTAATCATAAGTGGTAGTGTATACAATGTGGTTGAAATAAGAGTGGAGTAAAACTATAGTTATACACAGTGGATATTTGCTTTATAGGACGGAGTATAAATACAGTTATACAGAAGGCTTCACAAATGTTAGACGCAGTTGAATATACAGGATGGTTGAAATATAAGGTGGAGTAGAATTACAGTTCTACAGCGCGGATGAAAAAGTTATAGAGTGTGCAACATGAGTAGTTGCTTATACAAGGTATTTGAAGTAAGGGTGGAATACAAATATTGTTATTCAGGTTGTATTAAAATTTAAAAAACATAATTATAGACATGAGTTCAAAAAATTTTAAAAGACTTTGCATATAGAGTGGTTGAAATAAGTGGTAGAGTAAAATTATGATTATGATTATGAATTGTGATTCAAAAATGTGAATTTTGTTATATAGGGTAGACCATGAGCAGTTGCATAAATGGAATACTAGACATATGGAGCGAAGTAAAATCATTGATATACAGGAATAATTTAAACAATAGAAGAATAGAAACAGTCAATAGTATGGAGATTATTTATATTTATACAGGGTGGTTTTAAAAATATCAGGACCGTTGTGATATTGTGTGGAGTTGAATTATAATTGAACAGGGTTGTTCCTAATATGATAGACAAATAAGTTATATAGGGTGACCAATACATAGAAGTATTGTGGATTTACAGTGAATTAGAGTTACTCTTATAGAAAGTGGTCCAAATAATAAAATAAATAAAAAAAGTTAAAAAATATTTGGAAAATATAGAAAAAGAATACAAATTAGAGAGGAAGTAAGAGAGAGATAG
This sequence comes from Octodonta nipae, assembly GCA_034190945.1. Taxonomy (NCBI): domain Eukaryota; kingdom Metazoa; phylum Arthropoda; class Insecta; order Coleoptera; family Chrysomelidae; genus Octodonta; species Octodonta nipae. The sequence continues at coordinate 109,547,908 of CM067221.1, read as the reverse complement.
AGAGGGAGACAAGATCGCGCGAAAATATTCAATAGAATTGTACTTTATATAATGATTGATTGCACATAATTTCTAAGTCAGTTGAAGTCGGTGCTTTTTTATTTTCAATTCAGTATTGTGATCCCTAGAGGTTCAAATTCTTTGATTTAAAGCCAAAGTCATTTCCTTGGTTGCATTTAAAAAAATGTTCACAAGAACAAATTGGTTAATACAAATAATTTTTCATTTTATAAAAATCGTACAAAGGTATGCGGATGTTTGACAAACTCGAAGCAGCTCTTGAAGTGAAACAGCGAAGGTGAAAACTGACTTACACTAACAAAACGTATAAAGAAAATTGACCAGTTTTAGTAACCGCTTTCATTTTGTCGGAAGATGTTATTAATAATGCATAGCAGAACTTCCAAACTTTAAACGATACTTTCTGACGCAGAACTCTATCTATATGTATAAAGAAAATGAAGTTTCATATAAAGGTTAATTCGAATCGATGAAAAGAACTCACAAAGAGCGACCGTGCTGTATATTTTATTAACGGTAAAGTTTTATTGCAGGGTTATTTTAAAAGTTATGGCTTAACCCTGAGGGACATTTCACGAGTCTAATTCCTTGCAGTCGGAATATCCAACCAGTAGTTCGTGAAATATTCAGGCTTTCGTAAAAGCTCAAATATTTTAACGAAACCAAACAAACAGTAGTGCGGAAACTTTATTGTGGGTATAAATAGAAAAATAGCCGGGCCAGGAGTGGTAAATATGATCGTTCGTGAAAATGAAGCTATTACTGCAAATATGAACACCTTAACAATAGGATATGATAGCGCTGGGGATGCTAGGTGATATTTTTGAGTGAAACATAAAAGCTGGTAGTGTTGCTTTGGGATTCAGAACTTCAAAACTATAATTTCAGACATATAATAGTGTTTTATTTGAATGTTTCTAGAATTTCTACGTTTAACTTGACTTTCATGATGATTTGAGTAATACACTTATTACAAACTTACACTTTATTTAAAAAATTGTGACAATTGTTTCGCGTCCGATGGAGCTTAATCATACAATGGTAGTACCTTAAGAAATTCAATACTTATAAACTAAATAGAATATAAAAAAGGAAGTTTACAATGTTTCTTTAATCTTCTAGTTGTGTTAATATTACTAAGAAATTAGGATAAACAATAAAAGAGATTTATCAGATTATGGGTTTTTCCAGATGTAATTTACACAAAGACCTACCATTGAATATGAAGGTTGAATTTTTATGGTTCTAGGGTGATTCAGGTAAACCGTAATAGCTAAATGTTTGCCTCATTTTGAGATTTATTTGATAAATTATTATATCTAATACTAACTGATTATGTAAATAAATTTAGTAGTGGGGACTTATTAAGATCTATTTGGTGCTTCTTCTATCCACGTCAGTCCTGCCACTCTTATGATATCATCTTATCATCACAAAGCTGGTCTGCCTCTTTAACCTTCACATGGTTTTCTTCTGATAATTCAATTACTCCATCGGTCATCTATATATCTCGGAACGTGACCAGCGTAGCTTCGTTCAGTTTGGTATTTGTCTCAATTACGATACCTTTGGTTTTTTGTCTAATATAATCATTATTATGTTGGTTCCTAACTTATAACCATTACCCTCTGTGTTGTTTTTAGTTGATCCGTTATGTTTTGTGTGAGGGACCACGTTTGAAGTATGCACTGGTCATATGTTTGGTTCTAAGATGTTGGACTATTTTTGTCTATATTTTAATATATAAGAGAGCTTCTTTCCATATTGCTGTTCCTGATTCGTTTATCAGTTAATATCTATTTCCTAATTGTACAAATTCCTGGATATTCTTGGATTTTTTTTGTCTATGCTTAATATTTCTATTTATTTAGATTCAGTTTCTGGTTCTAGTAACATTCACGTAAGCTCTTCTTCTTTTTCCACCGAATCTTAAATTGGAGAAGCTTTATTGCCACATTTGTCTAGTTCAGTTTCTTGGAAACTTCTTCTAGGGATAGGGTGAACGTTTGAGGGCTATTGCCTTGTTTTATTCATCTGTGGATATGTGTGGCTGTAGCTTTTTGATGTATATGTCTTAATAAACTATTGTATGTGTGGTCTGTATGTGCATGAACTAACTCTTCCATTATTGTCCAATTTTTCTCAGAGTCAAAGTACTTTTTGTGGTCTACTAAGGCCATGTCCTCAGCAAAATTATATTCTGTTGATATTACCATACGTACAGATTTTGATAGTAGTCTAATTTATTTTTTATCTGGTTTGTTATTATCCGTGTAAATAATTTATACGGATTGGTGATAGTAGACTTCTTGACAGAAGTGTTCTATCACCTGTTGTTATTATTGCGTTATTACATGTCGCAGGTATGGTTTGTTGTAGTAACCAGTTGTTGAATATTGGTTTTAGTCCTGGTATTATTATGTCCTATCCTTTTTTTAGCATTTCAGCTACAATGTCATCTTCACTGTATATTGTTTTTTAGTAATTTTAGACCAAACAGAATTTCTTTTGTAGTTATCTCTGGTATGTATTCTGATTCTACTGCTTCATATTTCTTCTTTCGTTTTTGTGTGCAAGTGCTATGATTTGGTGCCTCTATTGTTTTCTTCTCAAATATTTGGGATTCTAGTTCATTTCTGTGACATTGCTTGACATTTTTGTGTAGTGCTCTTCCAAGACTTTCATTGCTAACCTTTAGCTTTTGGTTTGTCTACATTGTCCTTCTTGGTATAGTTGCCTTCATTTTCCTATTTTTTTATATCGTCTGATATTTAGGTTCTTTGTGTATTTTCTTTTGATACCACCACCTTTGCAGCCCTTATAATTGCGGTTGTTACATTTGTGTTAATTTATTTAGGTCGTCAGAACCTTTCATATTATCTATCTATATTCTATTTCACTTAAAAACACCAAACACTTGGTTAAATTTTCACTATTTATTTATTTTTATTTGACATATGTTTCGCCAAGTCTGACTTGTTCAGAAATAGTATATTTACTATTTAAGTTTATAGGGTGGTTAAAAAATTGGATTTATATTCAGAAGTACCATATTATAGGATGGTTGAAATATGTAACAGGATATAATTACAGCTATATAGGTGGGTTTTAAAAAATTTATAATGGAATGTTATGATCTGCAAGCTGTTTCATATCCCGGATAGATGAAATATAGGGTGGACAAGAATTCTAGTATACAGGGGGGTGAAAAAATGTTATATTAGGTAGCCTCCAGGTAGTTGCATACACAACGTTGTTTGAAATATAGCGTGGAGTAGAATAATAATTACACAGTGTGGGTAAATTTTTTTATATAGAGTTAGAGCATGAGCAGTTGCATATATGGAGTACCTGAAATATGGGGCGAAACCAAGTTATCGTTACACAGTGTGATTCGAACAAGTTTAGAAAAAGTTGCAAATGAAGGATGGTTTAAATAAAGTGTGAGAGAAATTATATTTTATACTGTGCTTAAAAAAATATGCGTTGTTCATAATCAGTTGCACAGAGAGGATATTCGAAATATAGGGAGGAGCAGAGTTAAGTAGTTTAATATTTAAAAATTGTTACATAGGGTGTCCCATAAGCAGTTGCAGTTTTGATTAAATTTATTGGGAATTGGTGGATTTATATTTATACAGGGTGGTAGAAAATGTCAAACTGGGTTGCCGATAAGTAGTCGCATATACAAGGTGGTTGAAATAAAGGGTGGACTAGAATTATAGTTAAACAGTGTTGATCGAATTTTTTTTTAAGATAGAACATGAGCTGTTGAATATATGTAATGTCTGAAACATGGAGCCAAGTAAAAATATAGTTATACAGTGTGATTAAAAAATGTTAGAAAAGTTATATATAAGGAGTGGGTGACCTATAAGGTGGAGACAAATTTCTCAAAAATGGTTATCTAGCGTAGTCCATAAGCAGTTGTATAGATAAGATAGTTGAAATATAGAGTGGACCAGAGTTATAGTTAAGTGTTTAAAAAATGTTATATTTGGTGACCCTAAGCAGCTGTATATACGGCGTAGTTGAAAAAATTATATTTATATATTGGGTTTAACACAATGTTAGAAAAAGTTGCATATAAAGGCCGGTTGAAATTATAGTTTATGAAGTGGCTCAAAAATTATCAGAAATAATTTTTATATAGTGTATAGGGTGGAGTAGAACTATAGTTAGGTAATTAAAAAATGTTATATTGGTGACAAAACAGCATATACAGGATGGTTGCACTATAGGGTGAAGCAGAGTTACAGTTATACAAGGTGGTTACAAAAAATGTTGAATTGAATTTGTTATATAATGTGGCCCATAAGCACTTGCAGGTTGGGTGAAATGTATTCGGGATTGGTAGATCTTATGTTAGGTGGTTCAACAAAGTTAGAAAAAATTGTTATATTGGATACGCCATATTCATTAGCTGTTTCTTTTTGCAAAGATTTCTACATTCCATATGCGGTTAAAACCGCGGGTAAAGGCTAGTATAAACATATAAGCCTAATCCCTTTCGTCTGTCTGTTTACACTCGTTATTTTGCCCAGTCTCAGTGTAGTATAATGAAAAATTGAAAGTTTGGCTATAAGACAACTTATGCATCGTAGTTAATGATTTCCTAACTAGAGAAAACAGAAAACTATGAAGACGGTGTTTTTTTCGATCAACAAAAATCATCATGCTATCAACACGCATATTGAATCCAGTAGGATAAACGTCAAAAAATATTGATATAACACTGTAGGAGACCAATTTGCGTCACACTACGCATTGTTGTGGTTTTGTTTGATTAGCACAAACAAACCCTACACCAAGTAGTCTCAGGATTTTTTACACACATCAAGCATTAAAATTAAATATGATCTATTCCTATAAATAAAAATGAATGCAACATTAATGTACTTTTAATAGTCTTGATAATTGTTACTAATCAACTCGTGTGTACAACACGGAATAGTGTAGCTCAAGTTAGATTCATTTAGGTATACGATGGTATTTGCATACAGCGACAGCATTATGCATGGCGAGATTAATTGATTAATGACGTGATGGATAACGGGGCATAAGTAATTCCACCTTCGAGTGATCGCAATTACAATTGTTAATATGCAACGTTTACACGTTGGTACTTCACATTAAAAAGAATTAAAGCGAAACTTGTACATTTGCAGTATCTGCAAATCACTCCAGCACGCTCAAATATGCATGGAATTAGAGATCGTTATTAGATTTTGATGATTTATGTAGTTTCGTGATATTATCACAAGGCTGTGTAACAGATCGTACCATGAAACTAGTGCGAATTATGATGTGAGGTTAGAAATCGTTTGGAGAAGAGGACCAACCTCGGAGGCTATAAGGCTGGTTAAAAATTTGAAGGTTTAGAAGTCAAACTCAGTTGATCACGAAGAAAAGGAATGTGTATTAAATTTAAATATAGCGGCTGAAAATGTGTTGGTTTGTTTGATTGGGACGCTTTCAAGCTTAAATCGCGTAATCGATTATCATCAATTTTGGTACAGAGATAGATGCGACTCTAAAGATTATACGCTACTTTGTCCCGCAAAAAAATTATAAGAAGTACGATGAGGGAGGGGGTATTTTTTACTTTTATGTTTTTTTTTGGGCAATAACACCACAATAGAAATAAAACGACGTATATTGCAGGAATACTAAACGTTTCAAAGTCTATTCTGACTTCGTTGTCAATGGCTTTATATTTATTGATGTAGATTGCAAAATGAAAATTTGATTTATGACATTTAAAATTGACATAAGAAAATTTGTTGTTTTTAGATATACAGGTAGCACAACAAATTCTAAAGATCATGAATTATAGTTAACCAGCTTTCAAATTAGAAGAATTTGAAAGAGTTGTCTTTAGAATTTATAAGTGGCGTTCCTATGTACGACTTTGTTATAAGATAGCGCATTCGCCAAAAATGCGATCAAAGAATTCTATTGTTTCAGTGATCCCATTAACGTCATAAGGGAAAACCTAGGAAAAACCTTATGAACTATCCTGATATTGGGTTGTTCAAAAGGAGGGTACCATTAATAATTTCTTCCTTAATTGTAGGTAACCAGATATGAATAAATTCTACAGAAGTAGAAGCGATACAATTCTCTTCATTCAAAAGAATTAAGGCAGACTCTTTTATTTTTCGTTTTGTGTTATGTTGTTCTTTGTGAAGTATAGTTGAATTGTCAAATTGTATTTTATGGCCTAGGTCCCAAGCATGTTCACAAATTTTTGATTTTTCAAATTGTCGTTTCTTTATGTAATTCTTGTGTTCATTTATTCGTACGTTTAATGGCCTCGATGTTTCTCCAATATAAAATTTATTGCATTCGCAAGGAATCCTATATATGCAGTTTTTTGTGTTCTGGGTTTTGTTTTTTAGTTTTGTTTTCGATATTAAAGATTTCAGTGTATTTCTTGTTTGGAATGTAGTTTTAACATTAAATCTGTTGCCCACTCTTTTCAATCTTTTTGACAGACCCTGTATATATGGTATAGTTGTAAATGTAATGTTGTTGTCTTGAGTAGTAGTAGTGTTAAGAGAAGTTATGGGTTGATTCGGAAGGTGTGTTTTCTGTTCAAGTCTGTTTAACTCTTTGTTGATAAATTTTGTGGGGTAATTGTTTCCAGTGAGAACATTTTTTATAATTATTTTTTCTTTAATGTTAAAACAACATTCCAAACAAGAAATACACTGAAATCTTTAATATCGAAAACAAAACCAACTAACAAAACCCAGATATAGGATTCCTTGCGAATGCAATAAATTTTATATTGGAGAAACATCGAGACCATTAAATGTACGAATAAATGAACACAAGAATTACATAAAGAAACTACAATTTGAAAAATCAAAAATTGGTGAACATGCTTGGGACCTAGACCATAAAATACAATTTGACAATTCAACTATACTTCACAAAGAACAACATAACACAAATCGAAAAATAAAAGTGTCTGCCTTAATTCTTTTAAATGAAGACGATTGTATCGCTTCTACTCTGTAGAATTTAATCGTATCTGGTTACCGACAATTAAGGAAGAAATTATTAATGGTAACCTCCTTTTGAACAACCCAATATCGGGATAGTTCATAAGGTTTTTCCTAGGTTTTCCCTTATGACGTTAATGGGATCACTGAAACAATAGAATTCTTTGATCGCATTTTTGGCGAATGCGTTATCGTATAACAAAGTCGTACCTAGGAACGCCACTTATAAATTCTAAAGACAACTCTTTCAAATTCTTCTAATTTGAAAGCTGGTTAACTATAATTCAAGATCTTTATAATTTTTTGTGCTACCTGTATATCTAAAAATAACAAATTTTCTAATGTTAATTTTAAATGTCATAAATCAAATTTTCATTTTGCAATCTACATCAATAAATATAAAGCCATTGACAACGAAGTCAGAATAGACTTTGAAACGTTTGGTATTCCTGCAATATACGTCGTTTTATTTCTATTTTGGTGTTATTGCCCCAAAAAACATAAAAGTAATCAAGAATATGCCACAAACAACGTTTAGAAGGCAAAGGGGTATTTTTTGTATGAAACTCTTTTTACTCCTCCCGATTTGATTTGGCAGAATTACTGTTTATACCTAATAATAGAAGTACGCATTTTTCAAATTACTCTGAAAGGGGGGTGAAATGGAATTGTAAATATAAAATAGTGAATTAGTGTTCATTGAGCTAAAATTTGGCAGACAGGCAGCAATTGATAGACAGTAGACTTCAACTAAGAAATGTTGTTTAAAAATTCACATTTCCAACAGGAAACGTCTTGTTTTGTTAAAATTTTGATTTTGATTATTAAGATTTGCATATTTACATTTTAAACTACTCCTTAAAGGGAGTGAAATCTTGGTACGAATGTTTAAATTATCACGGAAAGTTATAACTGCCTATATATACAAACTAGATGCCACTGTCAGCAAATGGTAATTGCCATTTTGAGAAAGTTCTGCTGATTTCTACATTAGTGACATAGTTTAAAAAGAAGTCGTTTTAGACTAGAGCAGTTCAGTGGAGAAAATAGAGCTCGTACTTCTGTAGGTAACTTGCAATGCAAACATATTTTGTCAGTGCTAGAAGGAGAGGGCCATCGTGACGGCAAGAGGCTATTTAACTCGATTGGGAGCTGCTTCCAATGAGCTATGAGCAGTATGTAGTTCATTGGCTGTTGCATTTCCTGCACCTCCCAGTAGCTTCTTGCTCTCTCTATTGACCCCTCTTTTGGCACAATATTTGTGCATTGCAGGCTACCGCCAGAAGTATGGGCTCTATAAGGTAGAGTAGCACGTTAAGTTGTTCATATTTAGGGTTGGCATTAAACGCTAGACTATAATTTAAATTTATAAGCTTTGTTTTGTTGTTTTCTGAGTTTCAAAGCTGTTGTCATCATTGAGTAAAGTTATCATTAATTGGACGACCAGTGTCAGTCAGTGTGTAATTTGAAACACACAGTAATTCGTAACAAATTCGAGTCAGAAGTTTTGGATCTTAAATAGTCATACAATTAATGGTGAAGACAAGAGAGGAAGAAAAGAAGAAAGAATACGCAAGGCGCAGAGATCGTTAATAAGGTTAGTGTCAAATTAGAAGGAAATTCAAGTTACTGGAAGAGAAAAGACAAACAGAACAAACATTACTAGATGATAAAAGACATCATAATCGACAACAGTTAATTACATTATTGGATGACAAAATACAAAAACAACAGTAATTACTGGATGAGAAAAGGCAGCAAGCAATGAAATTTCAACATGAACAATTTCGAAGACGCGAGATGTAAAGACCGACATTTAGGATTTTCGGGGAAACTAGCACATAGAACTTCGCCTGTCAGAGATATTGAATACTCTCTTCGAGGTGTCATTCTTTTGTACACAAGACAATATATATATAATATATATTGTTCCTGGCTAGGAAAGCTTCATCAGTTGCGCTTCCCACAATTGAATGTCCTCTTGAACACTTCTTTATGTATGTAATCCATATCGTTAAATTTGAAGACGCGAGATGTAAAGACCGACATCTAGGATTTTTGGGGAAACTATTGTCTTGCGTACATAAGAATGACACCTCGAAGAAAGTATTCAATATCCCTGACAGGTGAAGTTGACCTGAAAATTTCATCGTGACATTCTAACCTAGGAATTATGGGTAACAGCAATTACATGGAACGGCTCCAGATTCGAAACCTCTATGTACTAGTTTCCCCAAAAATCCTAGATGTCGGTCTTTACATCTCGCGTCTTCAAATTTAACGATATCGATCAAATACATAAAGAACTGTTCGAGAGGACAATCAATTATGGGAAACGCAACTGATGAAGGTTCCCTAACCAGAAACACTATATATTATATATATTGTATTGCGTACGAAAGAATGGCACTTCGAAGAGAGTACGAACAATGATTCTGAAGATGAATAAGTTAAATAGTCTTCGGAATGAACGTTAATTGTGTTGAAGATTACTAACAAGTACAAATTTTGGAAAAGTTATCGTTCATTATAAATTTTTCGGCTCCCACTCCCCGTTGTGAAAAATGTTAACTTTGTTTCACTTTCATTTTGCATCTTTTAAAATGTGCTACTGCAAACGTTAACCCGGTTTTGCAAATCATTATAAAATTGTCAACTCTAGTGTTCATGGTGCTCGTCAGACTTCAGAATCAATAATATAATATCATTTGATGAAATTGTTCGTACTCTCTTCGAGCAATGTGTCATTACTTTCGTATGAGTCGCCAGACAATGTATATATTATATATATTGTTTCTGGTTAGAACCTTCATCAGTTCCCATAATTGATTGTCCTCTCGAATATCTCTGGCAGTTTTGTAAGCTGGCTCTGCATATGATGTGTTTCGATGGCTGGTGTCTCTGGTGTTGTTGTAGATCTGCAGAAGGATTTCATCAGGGCGCAGTTTAACAGCAGGAACCTTGCTTTCAACATAATACAAGCCAGTACATAGGGCGCTGTCAATTTTTTGATAAAATTGTGAAGACGCAATAGAGAATGTAACTCTTGAGACCTGCCTACTACTCTACAGGCATTTGTTTGCCCTAGCTTGAGGCCAATACCTTATTCTACACAACCGCTTTGGTCAAGTCTGGAGAAACCATTCTAAAAGCTTATACAATTGCGGTACTCGTAGTTTATTCCTTCTATAATGACACCCGTAGTTTTTAGCTTAATTCACTAACTTACTAAAACTCTGTAAGTCGTTATTGAACCTTCTGTGTGGACTCTGACGCTGCCCTAGTTGTAGCTTTCTCATTCTCTGGAGAACAATTCTAAGCTTTAAATTGCGGTTATCCAAATGTGATACAACCCTTAGCTTAGCTGTATGATAAAATAAAAAAAATCTTGAGACGAAAGTATACAACTAATATATACTTCTGGTTTTTACCGAATACTCCCACATAGGCAAATGTGGATAAAATTTCAAAGACTCAGAGATCAACAGAACAAAAAAAGAAACGAGCGCATTAAAATTAAAGTTGAAGACTCTAGTGAACAAGTAACATGACAAATGTAAAGATTTGCTTAAATGTAATAAACAGATAATCCTCGGAGATTGTATTATGTGGGATCTCGATGGATGAACACCTCAAACATCAAGGCAGAACTAAAGCGTCATGGAGTGTGCCTTGCCCAAAAATGTACGAATTAGCTGTTGATATGTCGAGCAATTCGTTGGTAGGATTTTAGACATAAATTGAATAGAAGCAATGTTTGAAAGCAGGCCCGTTTTGAACAAAAACAACGTTTTGCTCATAAACATAACTGAATTCAAAAGGCAACACGACTATAGCGTATATTATTAATAGCAATCTACTTAAGAACGGAGGTTTTTGCGACCTGTTTCACCGATGTATACTGCCCAACACGAGCATGGAATGCAACAAACATCTTTAGATGAAAGAGGATATAATTTATATATAATGTTACCCTCTCCAAAGGATAAACAAAATCCTCGTTCATCTAAAGGTGTTTATTCCATTCCATGCTCGTGTGGGGCAGTATACATCGGTGAAACTGGTCGATCTATAAACACTCGTCTGGGTGAGCATAAACGTTGTTTGAAAACGGGCCTGTTTTCAAACTCTGCTGTAGCTGAACATCATCACGGAACGGGTCACCAAATCCTCTTCGACAGTTCCTCTGTCGTGTCCAAATCTCCGTATTATATCACCAGAAAATTCCGTGAGGCCGTTGAAATCGCCAAAAATCCCTAGAATTTCAACCGAGACAAAGCTGTTGAACTTTTGACCATCTGGCAATCTTGCATCAACATTTCCACAGAATAAATGACTTACATTATCCACTAATAAAATTCCAGGAATGTATACAAATGTATACATTAAGTGCCTCCTACCTTTCTTTTTACCTGAACATTTCGGGGGGGAGGGAATTATTATTTCTTTGTACCTATTTCTCATTTAGAATTTGTGCATCATTGTGACAAGTTGAATAAAAAGTGACGTTTTGAAGTGTTCGTGAAAAAAAGATGAACTGAATGGAGTCGCCGGAAGGTAAGTCACATTTGTTTTGTTTTTTGTCTCATCCTTGAAAAGCCCGTTATAAGTGTGGGCGAAACTTGGGAAAACTTTGTTTATATCCCGGTTTAAGTATATAAATAAATTAATTCGAAAAAATTAAGAGTTGACTAAACCTTCTTTGCTGAGCTCATTTCGCAAACAATAAGGGTCTTGAAGGAAATGGAGTCATTGCCACAATTAAGAGCGGACGACGCATCTCCAGTCTTAAAAATTAAGGTAATAAAAGAATATAACGACAGGTAAGAAATTTAAAAAATTGCAATATCTTTTAATTTTATTAGCGATTTTAATATTTCGGTACTTTTTATCTATAATAGAATGTGACTATCGAAATTTCTTATCTCTACAGCATTTGTAAATGTATGCAATAGAGCAAGAATTCGCTTCAGCGGAAGTTCAATTTGGGTAAGAAAATGTAAGGAATGCTCTTATTCGGTGTTGCCCAAAATGGAATCCCCTTGTCAAACACAAGACATTTTAATATACCGCCCTATAAATAATACCGTTCAGACACTTATGTAATATGATATTGAAATGAAGATCATTTAAACTGACCCTTGAGCCCTTTTCAAAGTTCAATTGTCATCCCAGAATTACACTCGGCACGTGACCGTCGCCTTTAATACGTTTCGTCCCCCGAACTCGGACGTTCTCTTGCATCTGCAAGAATTTTATTCCGTCGCTCAGAGGGTACCATTAATCAAGAGCTCCGGGGTGATTTACACGTTTCAATTGCAATTGTTATATGGCTTGCGCACGGCCGTCTATGTTTAATTTATTTTCGCTTCTGCAGGCAATCATTCGGCAATTGTTTGCTATTACGTCACTGGAGATTCCTGTGACGGTTGTACACTTTCTCGGCGATTGGTCAGTGAGTTATGGTATTGGGTATGTCGAAGATAGAAATTCCCATATGATTGCTGGTTTGTCGTTTGGCTTCGGACATCTGTGAGAAGGATTCCTTGTTATTAAACATTAACCGGTTTTCAATATCAAAAGGAAACGAAATTTTGAATAGCTGTCCAATATTCGATATAATCTACAGTCGTTGTCATCAGCTATGCAAGTGAGTGAGTTGATGGATTAAATGTATGACTTACTGAATTTTCAACTGCAGACTAAAATTCTAAGTTTCGAATATTGGATAGTGTTTCAATATTAACAACTCGCCATCCAAAATAACTTTTAAAATATCTTTAAAAGAAAAAACAGCAAACATAATTTATATTGCCAAGGAACTCATTTTACATCGGTCATCCTGCAGTTCCAACCCCTAAGCGGGGGTAAATATAACTTCTACAAGTATAAATACAAAGGAGTATCATGTAATACCTCTTTTTAAAGGTATCACTTTTGAGAATCTTTTGATACATCATTTTTTAAATCAGATTATTTTTTACAGAGTAATGACGTAGAAACCGTAACAAAATAAAATTTTGAATTGTAATTGAAAAAAGAAGCATGAATACCGAGATAAACAAGTGAGAAATAATTCTTAAATGTTTTTGTGAAGATATTTGCAACTGTAAATGTAAACAATTTATTACATTTTTCGTTGGATACTGGCCATGGTTTATTCTTTACAAGAAGGAATTGAAATAATATTTATTGATGGGGAAGAACAACGCTGTGCACGCGGAACTGCTCATATTTTTTCATCAGAGACATCCTGATAACAATATTGGGCATCAGTATATGTTGGATTTCAGGTCATAAATTTGAAGAAAAGTGTGTGGAGTTTTTAGGTATTTTACCATGAATCCTCAAACATCAATACCAAAAGTCTCCAGATTAACAAATATTTCCGTCGCCTTTGTGCATAAAACATTACGCCAAAATAAATTCGTTGCCTACAAAATGCTTTTACACCAGTTTTCTGAGGATGATTATGACAGAAGGTTAGAAATTTGCGAATTATTGACCCAATGGGCAAATGCAGACCCTAATTTTATTACAAATATTTGTTTATTTGACGAAGCAGGTTTTTTAGGGTTCCGTATATACAATATACGGATACCCTTATAATATCACTCCTGATTTCTCCATCTTTCACCATTCTCTCCTGAAACTACTGGACGGAAAAGGTTGAAATTTGGTATCAGTGTATAGTTTGGTAACCCGATTTGGAGTACATATCGTAAATGATGAAATTCTGATTTTAGGGGTACTTCTGGGGGGGGAAAACTAAAAAGTCGACCATTCCCCCTATTTGATCCCCGAAACTATAAAAAGTAAAATTTTGGAAAAAATGAGAGATATAGGGCCTCACTTGAATTTTACCGGAAAAATAAGGAGAAACCTCTATTATTAATTTTGGGGGGCAAATTACAGAATTAAATGGAAAATATAAAATTACAGTTGTTTCTATCACAATATGTAATATATCAAGTGAAAGGGCTCATTATGGTGAACACATCTCTGAAACTATGAGACGTAAAAATTTGAAAAAATTAGTTATCGAGGACTTTACCTAAAGTTTACTGGAAAAATAAAGAGAAACCCCTAATATTAATATTAGGGGGCAAATTACAGCATTAAATGGCAAACATAAAATTAAAATTATTTCTAACGCATCATGTAATATATCAAATCAAAGGGCTCATGACGACTAATACAAATATATGTTTTTCATATTTTAAAATGAATATTTTAAAATATATTAACAAAAATATAAAAACTTACATATTCCATTTTTATTCCCCAAACTTTAAGACCTACATTTTTTTGTTTACAGGAAAAATAAGCAGAAATCCCTAATATTAATTTTGGGTGCCAAACTATAGAATTAAACGGAAAATAAAAAAATATTTTCTAACGCATTATGCATTAAATAAAATGAAAGGGTTCATTGTTTAAAAGATATTAACAAAAATATAAAAAATTCATATTTCTCGCTTTATTTTCGAAACCCCAATACATAAAATTTTGGAAATAATTAGGGGTACTAGGGCTCACTTGAAATTTATAAGAAAAATTAGTAGTAAACCCTAATATTAATTTTGGGGTCACATTATAGAATTAAATCCAAAATAAAAAATGAATTTTCAAACGCATCATGAAATTTATCAAATAAATGGCTCATTATGTGAATTACAAATATTTTTAAAAGATATTACCAAAAATATTAAACATCGACTTAATTCACACTTTAGAAACTACACTAAAATCTAAAATTTTGAACAATATATTTTATTTGTATTTATTATTTAAAACTTGACCTATTTTCCTCATCATCTTCCAATCTACAGAGACTAAAATTCAGCAGATTATAAAAGGCTTTCCTGAAAGTTTATTAGCAAAATAAAACTCTAATGTTAATTTAATGCTGATAAAAAATGTTAGAAAATGAAATGATTTATAGAGTAGCCCAGGAAGAGTTCCATATATATGATGATTGAAATATAGGTCGGAGTAGAATTATAGTTACAGAAGATAGTTAAAAATTTTGTAAACAAAAAGAGTAAATACGGTGGCTCATAGGCAGTGGCATATACAGAATGGTTTACCGGGTGGTTCAAAAATGTTAAAAAATATTATGCGTAGTCCATATATAATGTAGTATTATAATGAGGATTTTAATAAATGTTAGAGAATTGAGTGCAATTATAGCTATACAGAGAGGTTGGAACACAAATAAAGTCCTATGTATTATATCTGAAAAAAAACTTATTTGCTTATTTGTAGAAGCGAGATGTAAGACCGACATCTAGGATTTTCGAGGAAACTATCATACAAAGGTTCCGAATCTGGATCCGTTCCGTGTAATTGCTGTTCTCCCTAAAGTCCTAGGATAGAATGTCATGATAAAATTTTCAGGTTAAATAAATTGCCAGAGATATTGACACAATTGGTCGAATTTCGACTACTGGGCACTCATTCCCTGTTTGTCTGAAACTAGAATATTAGAATCTTGAAGGTAGTACGGAACCCTTAGTACGCAAGTTCAACTCGCACTTGACGAAATTATTTTTAAATGGATTTGTCAATAAATATAATTGTAGATACAACTTTTTCGGGAAACATCCTCAGAAAATCAACTCATGGGTCAGAATTCTTCGAAATAATACTTTTGGTCCTTTATTCGTGGAAGAAAACTGGGGAATTGTATATAGACTTATTATAAAACCAAATAGATCAAAATGAAACTTTGTTGCCAGGCAAAGAAAACCTATTTTTTCAACAGGATGGAGCTCCTTCTCATTATTCTTTGCCTGTACTAAATTGGCTTCATGAGATATTTCCAGATAAATTGATTGGAAGCAGGGGCGGTATAGAATGGCCAGCAAGATCAACCGACATAACACCTTTTGACTTTTTTATGGGGACATCTAAAACTCTGGTGTATAAAATCGAACTCGACCTCGCGATATTCCTGAACTTAGTCGTAGGTATTCTAAGTCTAAGTGAAGGAGTGTGAGCGGATTACACCAGAGACACTTTAAAAATTGCGAGAGTAATTCGAGCTGCGACTTTATCTATCATTGTCTTATCAACATCTAATTTAAGTATTACGTAATTCTAAGGCTTATATTATTAATTTAAGTACAATGTAAATAATAATTATTTTAACTTGAAAGATTAAAATGGCATTAATCTGTAAAAAATAATCTGATTAAAAAAAAAATAATGCCTCAAAAGAATGGCAAAAAGAGACCTTTATATAGAGTATTATGTGATATCCCTTCGTATTAAAACTTTTAGAAGTGATATTCCCCCTGTAGATATAAATTAACGTGTTTTTTATCTTTTTCTTTTAAAGATATTTTGGGTAGCTAGTTTTGAAAGAAATCCCTGTATAATAATTTGGTTAAGCTAGAGTCAGACTAATATCTAACTGATTGTTAAATATTTGTATTTGTTTATTTCTAGGGGTTCTAATAAATTAATTTTACTGGGATTATTTTCTAAATGTAAATTTTTTTACATTATCATTAAATTGTGATTATCTTCTATTAAATTTCTTGTTGAATGATTTCTACATTAAATAAGTCAATAAAACCATTATTGTGTATCTATACAATATGTTGCCATTCTTGTGCTTCTTGTATTGTTTAGGGTATCATGTTTATGTTTTTAGGGTTCCGTATATACAATATACGGATTTCTGCCTCTGTCACATCACAGCATTTTCTCCTAAACTACAAGACGGAAGAGGTTGAAATTTGGTATCAATGTATAGTGACCCAATCAGGAGTACATATCGTAAAAGAAGAAATTTTTATTTTAGGGGTACTTCTGGGGGGAAAACTAAAAATCGACCGTTCCCCCCTGATCTCCGAAACTACTGAGCCTAAAATTTTAAAAAAATAGGAAATATAGAACGTTGCCCGACTTTTACAGGAAAAATAAGGAGAAACCGTTGATATTAATTTTGGGGGGCAAATTATAGAATTAAATGAAAATTTAAAAATTAAATTTTTTTAAAACGCATTATGTTATATATGTCTCATTCTGAGGAACACAAATGTATTTTTTTCATATTAAAAATAATAATTGAAAAGATATTAACGAAAATATACCAAAATTTACCCATCCCCCCCCCTTATTTCCGAAACTATAAAATGTAAAGTTTTATTAGAGGTATAGAGTCTGACCTGAAGTTTACTGGAAAAATAAGGGGAAACCTCTACTTTGAATTTTGGGAGAGCAAATTAAAAATTAAAACTGTTTCTAACGCATCATGTTATATATCAAATGAAAGGGCTCATTATGACGAAAACAAATATATTTTTTTCATATTTTTAAAATAAATGAATTAAAAGATATTAACAAAAATATAAAAATGTTTATCCATTCCCCCACTTATCCCCGAAACCATATGCTGTAAAATTTTGAAAAAAATAGAAGTATAGCGCCTCACCTCAACCCCTTTAGTGAAAAAATAAGGAGAAACCCCTAATGTTCTTTTTGGGGGGTAAATTATAGAATTAAATGGAAAATAAAAAATTAAACTTGTTTCTAACGAATCATGTAATATATCAAATCATAGGGCTCATTATGACTAATATAAATATACATATTTTTATTTTTTTAAAATAAATATTTTAAAATATATTTAAAAAAATTACCTATTCCGCCCTTTATTCCCCAAACTATAAGACCTACATTTTTTTATTTATAGGAAAAATACGAAGAAATCTTTAATATTAATATTGGGGGCCCAATTATAGAACGGAAAATAAAAAATATTTTTTAACGCATCATGCAATATATCAAATGAGGATTACAAATATATATTTTTCATATTTATAAAATTAATTGTTTACAAGATATTAACATAAAGATATAAAAAATTCTCATTTCTCGTTTTATTTCCGAAACCATACTACCTAAACTTTTGAAAATAATTGGGAGTACTGGAACTCACTTGAAATTTATAAGAAAAATTATGTGAATTACAAATACACCATATTTTTAAATCATTTGTGTAAAAGATATTAGCAAAAATATTAAACATCGACTTAATTCCCATTTTAGAAACTACACTATTTAAATTTTGAAAAATATATTTTATTTGTATTTTTAAATAATTTGAATAACAGATTTAATAATTTATAATTTAAAACTTGACCTATTTTGCCCTTTATCTTCTAATCTATAGAGCCTCAAAATTCAGACAGTAGATTATAAAAGGCTTCCCTGGAAGTTTATGAGTAAAATAAAACTCTTATGTTAATTTTTGGGGAACAAATTAGAAAACTAAATACATATGTATTCTTATAAAAATCAAGCGAATCTGGAAGGTGGTACGGAACCCTTAGTATGCGAGTCCAACTTGCATTTGACCAAATTATTTATTACGGAATTTAAACTTCAACCACTCTGTCCAACATAAACAGCTTTACAGTCTTTGCAATGAATTTTATAAACATCCGTTTTTTTTAATTTATTAAAATTATCTTTACTTAAGGAGAAGGTAACTAATCTGTGAATTAAGCTATGAAATGAAGTCACAGGATTATAACTGAATTAAGTACTTTCCTGTGAATTACATATTTCGTTCGTTGAATTGTGATTGCCAAAAGAGATTCGTCCAACCATTCGGCAAGCTCATTTATGCAATAATCATACATCACTGATCAAAATCGTTATTTGCACAAACCCGACAACTCAAAATCGTTTCAACAAGTGACACACAAAATGGCACGATGATACTTTTATTTTAATTACGATCGTTTGTCGAACACTACTACAGGGCTCATGGAAACGGAAAACGAATGGATATTTACATTGTTTTTGTCTGGATTTGTTTGGATAAAATTTGCTAGTAAATTTCGCGTTATTGTTGCAAATAAGCCTGACGAGAGTAGTTGTTTACAAAACGAAGTAGAATTATAGGTGATTTGCATTATGGTCGGGCCGGCACTTAATGAACCTTTTTGTGTTCATTGTTTTCGGAGAGAACTCTTTTGTAGTTCTGTACCTACCGTCATAAAAAATCAGTTTTGTATATTAATTATAATTTTCTCTCTGTTATTTTTTCGTTTTCCGAATTACGAATAAATTCCGAGTTGAATAGAGAAAACAAAAGGATATAGCCCAGGTCAAATACCAAAATACCTGAGAAAATTAATAGTAGAACAAAACATACAACAACGTGGTCTACAAATAAAATATGATTAATTGGCATAAATTCAAAACTTTTTAAGATATGTTTTTGGGGTTCCGTAGATGCAATATGCGGATACCCTTATAATATCACTCTTGATTTGTCTGTCTTTCACATTACAGCAATATTCTCCATAACTACTGGACAAAAAAGATGGCTTCCGACCTGGAGTACATATCGTAAAAAAGAAAGTTTGATTTTAGGGGTACTTATGGGGAGAAAACTTAAACAAATCGGCCATACCCCTCCTTATCCTCGAAGCTTAAAATTTTGAAAACAATCGATGATATCGAACGTTGCAAAAAATATACAGGAAAAAAAAGGAGAAACCCCTAATTTTAAATTTAGGGAGAAATTATTGTTTTAAATGAAAAATTTAAAAAATTTCAAACTCATCATGTAATAAAACAAATAAAAGGACTCATTCTGAGGAACACAAATGGGACGTTCCGCGTCAACCGGATCAGAGCTACGCCCAAAATTTGAAGCGACCGAAGGAATCGAGTAAGTAGTCATTTTGAAGCTACTTTCGAATGCCGAGTGCGCCTTTGAAAAAATCCAATATGGCGACGAAAGCCAGAGCAATTTCAAGTACCAGAAGAAAAAGCTTGTAAAAATTAAAATTAACGAATAATGATGCGGTTTCTTTAGTTCAAATTGTACCTGATAGATGCCGTGAAAAAGTTCAAACCATAGATCTCAAAATGTCTAAGAATCCAATATGGCGCTCAAATATCCAATATGGTGGCCGAATATCTGGAAATCATCCGATTTTTATCAAATTTGGTATACGCGGGTTTCTCAGGTAGCGGATTACGAATCCGAGGTCTGATTTGCAAAATTCAAAATTGCGGATCCAATATGGCCGTCAATTACATATGCTGGCTGAATAATTGTAATATGGCAGCGAAGCTTTAGAAAAACGACTGATTAACATTTTATTTGATTTGAGGTGGTTTAATGCAAAAGTTTCTTGTAAAATTCATTCATTTATCGTAAAATGAGTCATTATGATGCCAAATTCTACTTTTAAGTATCAATACCTTCCTTTCTGATAAGCTTCCTTCACTTTTTGTGATGTGATGTAATCATTGAAGTATTTGTGCATTTATGATCATTTTTATGAGGAATATTTTCTCTTATACATCAATGTCAATGAACTAAATAAAAATATTGCATAAAACGAGCATCTTTTGCGTTAGAAAACCTCTTAATTTCAAGTTTATTTCCAGGACAAGGAATAAATGCGTGACTGCTTTGAATATTCGGCTCAGGAGGTGGGATATGATAGAGCCTATCAAGTTTTTGTACATTTTTTTATGTTCTTCTTTGGTATAGTGAAAAAACGTTAGGTTTTGAAATTTTGATTTTACCCAATTAAAAAGTGATAGGGAATTTAAAATAACATCATTTGGGCAGGCTTGTAAGCTATAACGTGTCGCTTCAGATTTCAGGCATTCTCCAGCCCCGTCACATGAACTTTTGCCATGGGAAGTAGCAGTACATATATATCAAATTCGTGCTTATGATGTATCAAGAAGTTCATTTGAGTCCTATTTTTAAAATGTTGTTTGTCAATCAGATAATGTTCGAAAATTTCGCCACTATATTGCATCAAGCATCTGTGGTCCACCATCTTGAATTTAACATCTTTGACAATTTTGACACCAATTCATGATCACGAGCTCCAATATTCTCATATGACATGTTCGGTGAAAAAACTTTTCGCCATACTGGATCCGCCCTTTTGAATTTTGCGAATCAGACCGCGAATTCGTAATCCGCTACCTGAAAAACCCCCGTATACCAAAATTGATACAAATCGGATGATTTCCAAATATTCGCCCATCTTATTGGATTTTTGACCGCCATATTGGATTCTTGATATTGAAATTTTGAGATCTATGGTTTGGGCTTTTTCAGGTACAATTTGAACTAAAGAAACGGCACCATCATAGTTAGTTTTAATTTTTACAAGTTTTCTTCTGGTACTTGAAATTGCTCTGGCTTTCGACCACTATATTGAGGTCGCCATATCGGATATTTTCAAAGGCGCACTCGGCATTTGAAAGTAAAGGTATTAAGCTTTAAAATGACTACTTGCTCGATTCCTTCGGTCGCTTCAAATTTTGGGCCTAGCTCTGATCCGGTTGACGCTGATGGTCCCAAATATATATTTTATATTTTAATAGTTAGCTTATATTTTAATAGTTAGGGCCTTACCTAAACTATACAGGAAAATGAAGGAAAACCCCCTAATATTAATATTGGGAGGCAAATGAATTAGTTGTTGCTAAGGCATCATGTAATATATCAAGTCAAAGGCCTCATTATGACAAATCAAGTTATTTTTTTCATATTTTTTAAACAAAGATGTTAACAAAAATATAAAAAAATAACAATTTCTCCCCTCTCTTTTCGAAACTATAATACCTAAAAGTTTGAAAAATATTAGGCGTATGTAGGCTCACTTGAGCCTTTACAGGAAAAATAAGATGTAACCACTAATTTTATTTTTGGGGGAATACTGTAGAATTAAACGGAAAAAAAATTACCTTAGCAAATTAAATTAATTTGAGGTATAGCGCCTCACTTGAACTTTTTAGGGAATAATATAATTAGAAAACCCTAATATTAGATTTGGCGGCAAATTTTAGAATTAAATGGAAAAAAATGTAATATATGAGAAATATATTTTTTTTCATATTTTTAAAATCATATGTTTAAAAGTTATTGGCGAAATAACATCTATTAATATTCCCTTTATCTCAAAAACTACACGACTCAAAATTTTGAAAAAAATGGAAATATGGTGACTTTTTTAAACGTTACAGGAAAAGTAAGGCGAAATCTCTGATATTAAGTTTGGGGCCCAATTACAGAATTAAATTAAAAATAAAAAAAATAAAAAATTTCCAAACCCTTCATGTAATATATGTAAATAAGGAATAAAGTATTTTTTTTCATATTTTTAAAATAATTTGTTAGAGTTATTAAAAAATATATACAAAATTCGACCCATTAAGAAAACTAAAACACAAATTCAAACAGTAATTTACAAAATTAAATGTAAAATAAAATTTTTACGTAATGTATCAAATAAAAGAAATCATCATAAAAATACAAATAATTTGTTTAAAAGATTTACTAATTTATTATTTAAAAATAATCCCTTTATCTTCCAAATTACTTAGCCTAAAAGTCAGACAAAACCGCAAATCCTATCTTCATTTTGTGGCCAATTAGGAAATTACACAAAAATCTTCTTATAGAAATCATACTAATCTTATGGCAGATAAAAAGAGACTGTGTAAGAAATAAAAGTGTACATATTTTATAAATTTAAAACAGTTAGTTTAAAAGATATTAAGGTAAATCTAAGAAAATCCACTCATTGTCTGCTTGTCTGAATCTGGAATATTATAAAAATATGTACTTTGATTTAACTACATTGTATCAAATGTTAAAGGTGGTACGGAACCCTAAGTATGCGAGTCCAACTCGCACTTGACCAAATTATTTATATTTGATTTGTAGTAAGCATTCTTAAGACAGACCTGAGAGACCTATTATTCAGGTTTTCTTTTCATTCTCCGAGATTTGCCTGTGGTATGCGTGGATATGGAAAAATGGGCTATGATGTCTCCTTGTTCTTTCTAAAGTTTGCCGAGAGTCTGCCGAGAAACTACATTATTGTGGAATTTTAGCAATCCATGGAGTTTTGGCTACGGATTCTGAGACAATTTAACATATCTGCCGCGTATAAACAAGACCAACCTATATTAATAACTTAACACAAATTCAGCGTAGAAAATCAAGGTGTATATGACATATGATGATGTGACAAGATTTCCGTTTACCATAAGATTAGTATCTCTGCTAGATTAAATTAGCTATTATTCAACTTACAAATTAGTTATAAAATCCACAATAAACAATCAGCGTCCTTGCAACCTTCTATGGAGGCTTATAAATGCATAGCACAGAATCATTTAATAAGGGTGAAACATCTGCAAGATTCAAACTTGGATCAAGCTAACGAAGGAATTTACTCCCGGATAAATAGGTCTCGTAATAAACTACCTTAAGGTGTGGAAAATACATTAGAATATCTGAAAATTTTGAGAAAATAATCAATTTCGGAAAAGAATTACAATTTTGAATTTTCACAGAGAGAACAATAAAAGTTGTAATGTAGATAGGTAACAATTAGATGCGAATAAACAACATAACTACAACAAATAATCGCACATTGAGAGCTATTAGGTTCCTCCACATACAATAATAAATACAAGCAACAGTTGCTGATGATGTATAAAGTTATTACCTATATGCCTAGTAAATTTTTGAAGTCGCAACATTTTTTCGTCAACAGAATCAGGTAAAACCATGGACGTAATACCTAGAGAACATCGTGCGCTGCGAAAAACGTAACGTGCTATGAGAGAGAAAGAAAGCCGATTGCACGTATCTATCTCTTGCCAACTTTCGTTTATGTTGGTCCTTGATGAACCCAGACGGTTTCCTGTCTTTCTCATCCAGAGTCACGATGCCATTTGTAAAGGTGCCTTGTAACTTAAGTATTATTTCTATGGGAAAGCATCCTAAAAAGTTGCTTAGACTTTTATCATGGCCACACTCACAGAACACACCAAAAATGGTTTTATGAAAAAGAAAAACAACAAAAGGGGTAATAACGTCTGATTTTATTGAATAATTCAAAATAGTGTGTAGTTCCCTTCTTCTATCACCTCAAAAATTAACTCGAACCTCTAAAACATTTTTAAGTTAGTTCATTCCGTGTGGAAAAGTTGTTCCCAAAACTAGTTTGGACATACGCAACAATTCAAAAATGTTAAGCTGTAAAACAAATAATGAAAGAAATGTTTTTTATTTTGGTTAAGAATTAATTAGTTGCAGCCTTAATATCGAACATGTACCGATTCCTATGGGAAATATGAAGATGCAGAATCACAAACAAGTTATTTATTTACGAATTGTTTCAACATGATTAAGATAAATTCTTAGGAAATATATGTTTTAGAAGTAAGGTACGAACTCTTTGTAAACATGGAATATGTTAAATTTTGTTGCACAACAATAATGTGACTAAGTAAATCATGATGAGTGATGTGGCTTATAATTTAATATATAACGTATGGTATGAGTAATTACAACGGTATGCTGATCTGAAATATTACGAATACAAATTAGGCAAAAACTGAAATGGTATTAAAATTCCAGGATTTTGCGGTTTTTATTACAAATGATAAGTTTGTATATTCTATTGTTCGTTAGTAACAATTTTAATGTTTATTCATAAATACATGGTATTCCATCTCAAACGAGCCACCTTAAATATCTTGGTTATTATCAAAACTATTGCAATAAGAAAAAACAGGTCGATTTTTTTGTTTCGAGGGGGACATTTTTTGAGGTGAATTAGCGCTTGCTCGCACTCAACATAAACATGCCAGTTCAATGACCTTGAGATTTGAGATAGGGAAAATAGGTGCTATCGTATATTTCAATTTCTGTAAATGTAATAATAAAAGACTATTTAAAAAAACGAATTTACATTACAATACAATGCCTCTAAAGAAAATGTTCAAAGTGTCTTCCACTGACTTTCGTACAATAGTACAACCTTGACGGAAAACCGTCTCTGACATGATTCAGCATAGTCGGTGTTATCTGACGACACTCCGCTATAATTCGTTGGCGTAGTTCGTCCAAATTCTGAGGCTGAGTAATAAAAATTTTAGATTTAACATGTCCCACAAAAAATCCAAAGGGTTCAGATCAGGTGATCGGGTAGGCCGTTCTATAGGACCTCTATGAGCTTCTCGAAATAAATGAGGATTTTTTTATCTCCAAAATCTACAGTTATGAAGTGTAATAGTGCACACATCCGAAAAGCAAACATTGTACAAGAAATTTGGGTTTTCGATCATACGCTGGGTCACAATTTCGCAAAACGTTTGCCTTCGATCCCTGTCATCCTCATTCAATTCATGAAGTAATTTAATTTTGTACGGATGGAATTTGTACTTATGGAAGATTCTAAAAACGTTAGTTTTGCTAATACCGGAAGGTGCAGAGATTTGCTGGACAGACTGCGTGTTTGGTATAAGTTGGACGTGACCCAATGTAGCCACAGCTACCCCTTCATCATTTACAATTCCAATGGGACCTCTTTTTTTATTCATTGCTGAGCCCGTCTCAACAAATTTTAAAATCAACTCCAATACGTATTTATGACGAACATTACCTTCGGGATGGTTTTAGTTAAAAATCCTTGCAGCAGATCGAGAACAATTTTGATTTTGGTAATAAAGATTTACCTGCTCAACACGTTCTTGCAATGTGTATACCATAATTATCTTTTCAATTTTCAACTAATCAGTACAGTAATAACTTGACAGATAAATGTACAATGCTTCAAATGATCGAATAAAGGTCAGAACAGATAAACAAACTTGCCGTAAATATCAGCAAAAAATAATGCAAATTAAATGAATGTTTACATTTAATGTTTTTCCTGTATTGTGTGTCATTACAGGGTGAGGCAGTGAATTAGAATGGTTTAAGAGCGTACTATAAGAGAACTCCTTTTTAATAATTTTCCATACAGTAAAAACTTTTAATTTAATACTCCGGTTTTATTACTAGGTCCGTTATGTTTTCTGTTACATGCACAGGAATTGCAATACAAAAATTTATTATTACGGTATAGTCCGTAAAAAAGGGCTTTCAAATGATATTCGACAACACCTATTTTCCCTATCTCAAATCTCAAGGTCATTGAATTGGCCTGACTATGTTGAATGCGCGCAAGCGCTAATTCACCTCAAAAAATTTCCCCCTCGACACAAAAATCGACCTGTTTTTCCTTATTGCAATAGTTTTGAAAATAACCAAGATATTCCAGGTGGTTCGTTTGAGATGGAATACCCTGTATACGTCGGCTAGGTCTGGGCCTTTCCTCCTTGAAGCGATAGTAAACCTAACATTGTTTTCTGAAACATATTAATGTTAGTAACAAACCATTTGTTACTGTTTCTCTATATGTGTATTCTGTATATATTTAAAGACAGACGTCCTGCCTTGAATACATGGTGACTAAATATTATTTAAAAGGTGTTTTAAAGTGTGTGTTTAAAATATAAAGAAATTCTAGGCAAGTGCCCATTTATTGAGAAAAGTTAGGTAGGTACAATTATTCTAGGGTAAAATATATTTCATTCGCCATATTTTTCCTTTGATCTCTTACATAGCTGGCGTTAAAGTTGGTATCCTAACAAGGTTTAAACAACTTAAAATTGAAATAACTCAACCACGACAGCAATCTGTGCTCAAACCACTGACTACTTATATACAGGGTGAGTTTTTTTTGAAGATCAGTATAGAAATCTCAGAAACTAGTGCAGATAGAGCAATGGTTAAACTGGGAAAGATTTGCAGTTTTATTGACCCAATTTAATGATACTTTCGGATTTTTGTAAAAAGTCATGGCTTACTAGATATTTTGAAACAACGAAATTCTGTCTATTTAGACAAATCCCTCTAGCTCTAGCTTGTTTTTGATTTTATAAAAAAGTCTAAATATCAAAATGAAGGGAATTGTATCCCGAATATGATTGTCATGTCCTCCTTTGCGTGACAGCTCTCGTTTTAGAGATATGACACAAACTTATCTTTTTTTGAATGAAAACCATAGTTGGCTATGATCTCAAAAAATCGGACATTTTGAGAGCTTTTCAACGATATAATACTCGATATAGTTATTCATAAAAATAACGGAGATATGGATGCTTTTCTCTCTTATTTTCACTGTTAACTTGGGTAGCCATGAAAAAGGTTGTTGTCACTTTGACGTTTCCTCATTTGAGAGTAATTCCATTTGTAGTGCCGAACTGACAGTCGATATTCACAAGTTTTTGTGATAAAATGGAATATGCTAACGAAGAAAAACTGAATATAGTGGAATGTTATATCATATGCCATAAAAATTAAGTTCGTGCAGCTGAGGAATACTTTCATAGATATTTTAATCGTCGTCAACCTGCTCTATGTACATTTAAGAGGCTTTGCGATAGTTTTCCTCAGATATGGATCTTTTACTTAACCAAATTAAAGTAGCAGCATAAATTAATGTTTTGGAAATGGTAAATCAAAATCCATCTACATCAACTCGTGAGATTGCGGCAGAAGCTGGCAGATCTCAACGAACTGTAGTTAAGGTACTGAAAGCGCACAAATTCCACCCGTACAAATTTTCCATTTCTCAAACAAACTTTGCATGCTGGTGACGAACATCGACGTATTTTGTTTTGTACATGGTTTAGAGACATGTGCCTTGACAATCCACAGTTTCCATTAAAGGTGTTATGGTCAGATGAAACTAGATTCACTAACTGCGGTATGTTCAATAGACACAATGAGCATATCTGGGCTAAAGAAAACCCTTTCCATGTAGAATAAAGACGACCCCAGATAAAATTTGGTTTTAATGTATGGTGTGGTATCATAGAGTCTACTATTCTGGGGCCATTTATCTATGACGAAACTTACTGGGAGCGCTACTTGCATTTCTTGCAATACACTTTTCAAGACATGTTGCATAATTTGAATTTGATAACTCGTTTAGAAATTGAGTGGTTTCAACATGATGGAGCTCATAACTCGTTATTGGTAAGACAACACTAAGACTCCAAACTCTTGGATAGGAGGAAATGGCCCACGCGAATGGCCACCCCGGTCTCCCGATTTGGCAGTTATAGACTTCTATTTATGGGGTGCGCTAAAAAACAAAGTATACAAAAGAAAGTATGAGACAGTTGGTGACCTAAGAGAGGCGGTATTACAAGCAATTGAAGAAATTCATAGGCGGTCTGTGAGGAAAGCGCTAATGTCAATCTTAAAAAGATGCAATTTTTGTCTAAATAACAATGGTGGACTTTTCGAACATAAGTTGTAACCATTATTATGTACTTTAATTTCTGAAGTTTTTAGTAAGTACCTACTTATTTAGTTTCTTCGTTATATCTGATATACATAATAAAAAATCGTTCAATGTTTTTTGGAATAGTTATTAATAAATCAATCTATTTCATGGCTAACTACGTTAAAAGTGAAAATAAGAGAGAAAAGCATCCATAACTCCGTTATTTTTATGAATAACTATATCGAGTATTATATCGTTGAAAAGCTCTAAAAATGTCCGATTTTTTGAGGTCATAGCCAACCATGGTTTCCATTCAAAAAAAGATAAGTTTGTGTCATATCTCGAAAACGAGAGCTGTCACGCAAACGAGAAAATGACAATCATATTCGGGATACAATTCCCTTCAATTTTGATAGTTACATTTTTTTATAAAAACAAAAACAAAGGAGCTAGAGGGATTTGACTAAATCGACAGAATTTCGTTTTTTCAAAATAGTAAGCCATGACTTTTTAAAAAAATCCGAAAGTGTCATAAAATTGGGCCAGTAAAACTGCAAATCTCTCCCAATTTAACCATTGCTCTATCTCCACTAGTTTCCGATATTCCCATACTGATCATAAAAAAAACTCACCCTGTATATTAGATTTTTTCTAAAATGACCACATAAGGTAGTAACTTTCAGTGTCAGGCGTTGCCTAGAGTTAAATAAGAAAATAGTCAGTGTTGTGGATCAGTATTGATTTTTCGCACTAGTACTACCTTTCCTAGAAATTATAAGTTTTTGTTGTGATTATAATTAGTTCATGAATATAATATTCTTCTGTCAACTCGTCAATCAGCGGATAATAGAAAAGATGTTAAAGTTTAGAGTTTCCATTGGCTTGCTTGTCGTCTTTGTTTACGAAATCGTTTGAAATTTTAATAGAGAGAATCTTTAAGGTTTCAAAGAACAATCCTCCGATAATTACATCGAACAAATTGGTAATGCATAGGACATATTTATGAAAAAATATAAATGGGCTAGTTAAATTTCTGCCCATTCCCTACTTCATAATGTTTATACTTCTTGCATATCATTAAATGTTTTTAAAAACTCGTGTTTGATTGTCGATGAGGCAGAGCTTTTTCCATGCACAAATAATTTTTTGCAAAATGTAAACCAACTTTTTTGTTTGTCGAGTTTTTTTGAGTTGCATACAATTTTAACATGTTTGTACATTTCATTTTTATTTATACATTTTAAACGGTATCTAGTCGTTATTTTTAGCACGTGCTACACCATTTTATTTTCGCAGAACAAACAGCTCTAACATCTGATTATGCAATCAAAATGCTATTAAAAAACATCCCGAATATTTTTTAGCGTGACGCCTATTCCAGTGACCGAGGGGAACCCCCACACGTACTATATATGTATAGACCATACGTATACGGAATGCGTTCCACTAATACATTGATGATATTCATGAACCAATTTCCCTTTAATAACCAATCAAAATGTATTAATTCGCAACGTGGTCAATCATACTCCGGTGCCGTACGTTATCGCCAACATATGTCACGTCGAAAAAATATACATACATATTGGATTAGGTAAACGACGGTGAAGAGGGAAGATGCAAAATAACGGGAGAGTCGCATTTCGTACTGACTGTTCGATCTGCGTTGGGTTGTCGATGATGAGAAGAGTGTATCGATAATTTAGCAGTTGAGGAAATTGAAACTTTGAAAGAAACTGGGGATAGTAGAAGCAATTCATAAACAGGTTATACCTCATAGACCGGGCGCTGGTGACAGATAAAACTGGACAATTTTTTCAAGGCTGCCTTTGATAGGAGGCATATTTACAGCCGCAAGTCGTAGATAAGTTTACTTTAGAATCATCGAAACCTACAAACTCATATTTAGACAATGAGTTTATTTTACATTTAAAAATGGCTTCTCGGAACAACGTTTTATAGTCTGCCATTTATTGAAATACAAGGCAGGATTGTGTGATTCATAAAATCTCGTTGGCATACGAATTACTCGAGTACAAGGGTGAAATATAATAATATTAGTTTGCAATAACAGTCTTGTAACTAAAACCAATTTTTTCAAGTCTGCCAATGACATTGTAGTCTATCCTTAGCCGAAAATTGACGAAACATCACAAGGCAGTCGATTTGCAGTGATATAAACATTTTTGTTACAATAACTCGAAACAATTTTTTCAAGTCTGCCTCTTGAATAATTATCAACTTTGACAAATACGTTAGTAATGTTTATATCACTGCAAATTCACTGCCTTGTGATGTTCCATCATATTTAGGCTAAGGATAGACTACAATGTCATTGGCAGACATGAAAAAATTGGTTTTAGTTACATGACTGTTATTGCAAGCTAATATTATTATATTTCACCCTTGTACTCGACTAAATCATCAGCCAATGAGAATTTATGAATCACACAATCCAGCCTTCTATTTCAATAAATGGCAGACTAGAAAACGTTGTTCCGAGAAGCCAGTTTTAAATGCAAAATAAATTCATTGTTTAAATATGAGTTTGTAGGTTTCGATGATTCTAAAGTATACTTAACTACGACTTGCGACTGTAAATATGTCTCCTATCAAAAGCAGCCTTGAAAAAATTGTCCAGTTATTTCCGTCACTAGCGCCGGGTCTATCATGTAGTTCAATCAATATGTATATGAGAAAGTACTCGAAGTATTAATCTGAATATTATCACACGAGTTTTTTTTTTCGAGGAGCTGCTTTTAGTTAACATATTTTTAGTGGTCTACGACTCGCACTGCTTCTACAAGTGGTCCCAACTTTGTTTTTAGGGTTTCGTATATACAATATACGGATACCCTTATAATATCACTCCGGATTTCTCCCTCTTTCATATCACAGCAATTTTCTCCTAAACTACTGGACAGAAAACGTTGAAATTTGCTGTCAGTATATAATTTGGTAACCCGATCAGGAGTACATATCGTAAATGAAGAAATTTTGATTTTAGGGGTACTTCAGGGAGAAAAACTAATAAAGTCGACCGTCCCCCCTTATTTCCAAAACTATAAGAAGTAAGATTTTGAAAAAAATATGTGAATATAGGGCCTCACCTGAATTTTACTGGAAAAATAAGGAGAACCCATAATATTAATCTTGCGGGCAAATTACAGAATTAAATGAAAAATATAAAATTAAAATTAAATGTAATATATCCAATCAAAGTGCTCATTATGACAAATACAAATATATTATTTTTGACATATTGTTAAAATGAATATTTTAAAATATGTTAAAAAATATAAAAATTACCCATTCCCCCTATCTACCCTAAACTATAAGA
Source organism: Octodonta nipae (assembly GCA_034190945.1). Classification (NCBI taxonomy): domain Eukaryota; kingdom Metazoa; phylum Arthropoda; class Insecta; order Coleoptera; family Chrysomelidae; genus Octodonta; species Octodonta nipae. Next base: position 109,516,397 of record CM067221.1, on the reverse strand, counting down.
CCTACAGTTTTTGTTTACAGGATAAGTACCAAAAAATCAATAATATTAATTTTGGGGGCCAAAATATAGAATAATAATTAAAATAAAAAAAATAGCGTACATGCAATACATCAAATGAAATAGCCCATTATGAGGAATACAAATATATATTTTTCATATTTTTAAAATTAATTGTTTACAAGATATTAACAAAAATATAGAAAAAAATCTTATTTCCCGCTTTATTTCCGAAACCATACTTGCTAAAATTTTGTAAATAATTAGGGGCCTGGGGCTCACTTGAAATTAGTAGAAAACCCCAATATTAACTTTGGGGGACAATTTTCAAACGCACCATGTAATTTATCAAATAAAAGGCTTATTATGTGAATTGCAAATATATAATATTTTTAAATCATTTGTTTAAAATATATTAATAAAAATATTAAACATCGACTTAATTCTCAGTTTAGAAACTACACTAAATTTTGAAAAATACATTTTATTTATATTTTTAAATAATTTGTCTAAAAGATTTAATAATTTATTATTTAAAACTTGACCTATTTTCCCCTTTACCTTCCAATATGCAGAGCCTAAAATTCAGACAGTAGATTATAAAAGGCTTCCCTGAAAGTTTATTAGTAAAATAAAACTCTAATGTTAATTTTGGGGCCCACATTAGAAAATTAAGTACAAATTTTTATAAAAATCAAGCGAATCATGTATCAGATAAAATAAAAAGTCTATCTATGGATAATAAAAGTGTATATTTTTTATAAATTTAAAACGGTTCCTTTAAACGATATAGGGGTAAATATAAGAAAATGCACTCATTCCCTGATTGTCTGAAACTGGAACATTAGAAAAATATATACTATTGTATCAAATCTTGAAGTCCTTTGTACGAGAGTCCAACTCGCACTTGAATAAATTATTTTAAATGAAGAGCCCGGGTTTTTAAGCACTTTTAGAATTTACGTTGAATTTAAGTATAACTTTTTATATATCATATAACATCATATTTCTGAAGAGATCCAGCTGAAAGTTATTTAAATTTTTTGAAAATTTTAACGGATGCAGCCATTCAAATGCAAATTATTTGTTTTGGAAACAAAGAGGACCAGGCCAAAAATTGCTAGACTTTGCCTGCATATAACTTGAAGCTTTGGAAACTGTTCAAAAAAATTATACAGAGTGCCCAGAGATTAGCTTCGAATTCAGCTATCACGAAAATCATGTAACTCATTTTTCCCAAATGGTAATTCCTTTTTTCTCAACACAAGTAGATTCTATACTAAAAAATACAGCCTCATACTTAAATTATTTTTTTTGTATAAATTTGGAAAAACTAAAATTTCCATGTATGGTTATCAGAGATATCTGAATTATTAGTAGACTTAGTTTAAAGAATCGACAAGAAACTAACGCTGAAGTGTCAACAAACAACAATATTTGCTAATAACACAGGTCAACATTTGAACTAAGCAAGAACACGGCATGCCTTACAGAGTACTAGGGGTTTTTCGGGTCGCTAATTACGATGAGAGGGTCGGTTGATCTTCATCAAGTCAGGTTCAAGCGCATTTGAAGGTCAAATCGAGAGAGTTTTTGTAGAATTATCTCGATTTGACCTTCAAATAACCTCTGCGAAAAAGCCCAAGGTCAAACAAACTAGGGATTCGGACTCAGAGACCTCAAAAACATCAGCAACAATTTTTTCAGATTTTTTTGGTTGAATTCTCTCACATAACTCGAGTGATACTACCCACTCATATTTATAGAAAAAAAAGTTTCAAGGTTACTGTGTGATCAATATTTTTACTGTAATAAAAAATGACATTGCATCTCTGAAGCGTTTGTGTGAGATGAAAATTTGAATATGGTAAACTTATTGGTGATCGCATAGTGATTTAAAAAAAACGTCTTTATTTTTGCAATGATGCTACTCCATGTGTTCCTGCTCTGGAAACTCAATTTTGTTTCATATCTGTGTCCCATACGTCAACGTGCTTCCGAAATGACTTTAGTGTACGGTAATAATGGCTATCGTCATTTCCTCTTCCTGCCTTTTGTCAAAAGGTCTTCTCTAATATATTTTTTTTTCGTTGCTGATGGGTAGTTAGAATTGTACTGTAGGTATAACCTTACATATGTAGCTTTATTGCAGACTGTTGTTTGGATTCCGGCCCCAGTTCTTTAGAACTACACATCAAGGAGTGGTAGGCATCCACTCTCTTCCCTCTCCATGGTTAATCTAATGGATGTTTGGGATCTAGGAATGCATGTAGTTGTTTCTCTCTGTGTTGCCAAATAATGAAGGTGGTGTTGTCGACATACCTCAACCAGAGCTTAGGTTGCTTCTCGTACCTTTTCAGTGTATGTTCTTCGAACCATTCCATGTAGATGTTAGCGATGGTTAGCCATTAAGCCATTACGGGGAGCTCATAGGCAATCCATCGTCTAAGTAGATGTCCTTTACGCAACAATGTGGTCCAAATTAAAATTGTTTGGAGACCCCTTGTTAAGTCACTGCCGCTGCGAATCACCGACAACCAACCGCCATGTACGTGATTAAGGGACCCTATGAGAATGATGGGCGACACATGACCTGTGAAGGGTCTGAGGTTCTCATCATTCACCTGATGATGATAGCTAGGTTCAAAGCTATTGAAGCCATTTTAAGACTATGGAAGTCCAAGGAAACTACGAAGAGCAAGTTACATTGTCTAACAGTTTCAGACTAATTAATTATATCACAACCAAAACCAAAAAACACAATTAAAAAAAACAAAAACTGCATTTATAAAATTTATTGTGAATGTATTAAACTCTGTTTTGGAGAAACTTCTAGATATTTAAATGTTCGAATAAATGAATTCCCAAATTAAAAAAAATCGGAAATTTGTGAACAAACTTGGGACGTTGGGCATCAAATAAAATTTCAAAATTCAGTTATATTACACAAAGAAGAACAAAACACAAAACGAAAACTAAAAGAGTTTGTTTTGATTTTGTTAAATGAAAAAGATTGTATCGCTACTACCTCCATAGAATTCAATTGTTCCTGGTTGCCGATGATTAAGCAAGAAATTGCTAATGGTCATGTCATTGTAAACAATCCAGGATAGTTCATAAGGCTTTTCCTAGGGTTTTCCTTATGATTTTAATTAATCGCCGAATCAACAGAATTATTTGATCGCATTTTTGGCGAATGCACTATCTTGTAACAAAGTGGCACGTAGGACTGATCCCATTATAAATTGAACACTTATCGAACAACTTTTATTGCCACTAAATACTGATGTTTTGAAAATTTTGTCTCTATTTGTACATTTGGAGAAATTTTTTGTTTTCTCTTGTATTTCTTGTAGTAAAGATGTGAACAATTATGGTATACTTTTGGAGGCATATATAATAGAACTGGTCAAATATGCAAGTATTTGGTAACAAACTTAGATGCAAAAAAACTGTTTGAAGTATTCTGTAGAGATAAACTTTATGTTAAACTGGATGACCAAAAATTGACAAAAACACGTACATCTTGAAAGATGATGTGATGCAAACGTTATTATGTTTAAATTCTTGGTCATCGAATAATTTAAAAGATAAGTTGAAGATTTTGTAAAATACAAATATTTATGTACTTGTTAAAATATTTCTCTATATTACCCTAATAAACACAGTCTTAAAAAATTATTTATTTATTAATTATTATTTAGTTTATATAATATTTATTATCATTATATTAAATTAATATCATAAACAACTGGTAACGAGACGAGACCGAGACTTGAACGAGAATTAGGAATTGACGAGACCAGGCGAGATTTTTGATATTCTCGCCTACTCTTGTCTCGTGTGAAACAATACTTTCCAAATTCTTCCAATTTGAAAGGAACTTTATTATTATATGATCTTTACAATTCTCTGTGAACCCTGTATACTATCAAATTAAATTCTCTTAGTTCTGACCTAGACCATGAAACGTTTGGAAATATATAGTAATTTCAAGTATTGTGGTGCTACTCAAAAAATTAAATTAAAGATGCCTCAACTATCCTTCAGGAAATAACAGACTTTCTATAAGTGAACTGTATTGTTAAAATAATTTCTTGAAAATATCTTATATTTAACTCTCCCTTTATTTTACAAACTGCTGAGCCTAAAATATAGAAAAACGATAATATCACTGAAAGTTTAGTGATAAAACCCGAAATTCCCAATTTTAATTTTCAAGGACCGATTTGTTAAATAGTTAATTAAATCTATAAATTTTATAAAACAAAGTTCTCCGGTAAACTCAAAAACCACCGCACCGATTTTCATGCTGCTTTCACCAGTGGATAGAGTGGTTTTCGAGGAAGATTGTAGTATATAATTTGTTAAGTTGTTACAAATCGGCTGAAATATTTGTTGGATTGTCCGTCTGGGACCTTTCAACGAAAACTCTGCCTAAACCCTTTGAGCTATAATAAAATAATGTATGGTGAAATTGTGTATGGCATATATCTATCTCTTAAGGATAACATGCTATATTCATTTTAATACTTTAAAATATGGGCAATTATAAAGCGGTAATTGGAACGCTATTTAGACAAATACGGTATTAAAATCCTTATCATTTTAAATACGTCAGTTGACTTGAGCATTTCATGAAGAATATTTTTTCCTTTTACACCATGCAAATTAAATGATTGTCTTCGGAGATATAGCAAAATCAAAATATGTAACATGCAACGAAATTAATAATTTCGTGTCGCCGTGATTCGACCGCTCCCTCTGAGAGCGCGCCCGCGTTAGAGCCGTAGATGTTACTCCACGTAGTAAAAGGCCCTACTTCTTTCAGTAGTCTTTGTATTAGAGTAACTAGAGGGTAGGAATAGGACAATTTTTTAAAATTTTAACCCTGTAAATAAAGATATGGTAATTTCAGTAGTCTACGTACTTTTCAAGAACTTATGAAACATTTCAATGACTTTGTAAAGCAATGTGACTGTTAGAAGACGACTCTCATTGGGAAAGTTCGCTTTCTAAAGCTTTATTTGAATTAAATAAACAAGTGGAATCTCTGTCAGGATAATCTATAAAAGTTTTTGATTCACCTTGCCATTAAATTTCAATTAAATTGCAAGAATCAATACAGAGTATTTACTAGAAACTAACTATAACTATTTGAGACTTTTACAAGTCATTCAAGATGAATGTCGCTTGAATGCTGAACAAAAAAGTCCTCAAAATATAATAGTAATGAAGGTAAAATGTTTAATTAGATGCCCCTGGTGGCACAGGTAAAACATTTTTAGTAAATTTATTATTAGTAAAAGTACGATCCGACAGAAAAATTGCCCTAGCTGGGGCATCGTCCGGCATAGCAGCCACACTTTTGGAAAGTGGGCCCTTTACACATTCAAACTGACATTAAAAATATTTAGTGATGACATCACTTGCCTTTGCAATATTTCTAAACAGAGTAGTGCCGAAAAAATAATGAGGGATTGCAGTTTGGTTATTTGGGATGAGGCTTCTATGTCTCATACAGCTTTAGGTTAGGCATCAGTCAGGACAATGCAAGATTTGCGCAACAGTAACTATCCAATGTGTGGTTGTATTGTTTTATTCTCTAGAGATTTTCGTCAAATTTTGCCCATTTTAACTAGGGGAATGTGAGCACATGAATTCAATGCATCGCTCAAAAGATCGCATCTTTCTCATATATAACGAAATGTGAATTTAACAAATATGAGGATTTTATCGTTTAGCGAAGATAATTGGCAATTTTCTAACGACTTGCTCCAAATAGGAAATTGTGAATTTTAAGCAGGAAAGGTTTATGTACATTTTAACAATATTTGTGTTTTGGCATAAAATGTGAAAGAAGTTATTTAACAATTTTATCCCGATATTAATAACATATCCACTAAGAGACTAAATTGGATTCAAATTAATATTAAAAGCAGGTGTTCATATTATATTACTAAGAAATTTGAGACCATTGAAACTGTGCAACGATACAAGATTCAAAGTAGTCAATTTAAATTTTTGTTTTGATCGAATGTATCATATTAACTGGCAAACGAAAATGGTAAAACTGTTTTTATACCAAGAATTCCCATGATACCCTCAGAATTGCCTTTTCAATTTGAACGACTACAATTTCCCAATTTAATGACAATTAATAAAGAGCAAGGTTAAACATTAAAAGTTGCTGGAGTCAAGGCCGTAGCCAGGAGATTTTTGCCAGGTCGGTCTGATGATTTTTTCGGGGGGATTGGATATTTTTTTGATTGATGGTGGGCTGATTAAGTATTCACGTATTTCCAGGATATATAAAACTGTATAAGCATAATATTTATTCTTATGAAAAAGAATATTAACGGGTCAAAATTTAATCTTGAAAATAAAATTTCCAAAATTGCTTTTCGCACAGGCAATTGTATATTGCCTTATCACGTGTTACTTCGACACAAAATTAGTTCGTTTTACAAATGATCAGATCATTAATGTCGTATACAAAGAATGTACTTAGAAACTAATCTAAATGTTTTCTGTTTTGGTTGCCTCATAAATAATTGCCACTCAAAAAATAGCCTGAATTAATATTATGTACAACGAGGAAAGATGACTGATTTTTTGTTTGTTACGATTACATTCAAAAACTACTCAACCAATTTTACCAAAATTTGCATCTTCACGAAGTAACAAATAGCAGTTTATATTTTCTGTTAAGAACCCGTGCGAAACAGGGACGGGTTGTTAGTAGTGCTATCAAAATCAAGCGCATCATAAAGCAGATCAAATAAAAATATATAAAAGAGTGCTTACTCTTTATAAATTTAAATCGAATATTTAAAAAAATTTAATGATATAAATATACTTATACTTAAACCTAGCCAAGTCCTCATTTTTCATGATTTTTGTAATTTCCTTGGGTTTAACATTCAGTGATTATATTTATTTTCATGTATTTGAAAATTGTTGCAACATAATAAAATCACCTAGCCAAGTAAGAAAATGTACAATAAACAATAGATAATACACCGTATTTTTTTCAACCATTCTGTGCTTTTGATACCCACGACTAACGTCTTCGGTAACTCCACCATTACGTGTATGTTGGAACGCTAACATGCAGATAAAAATCTGTCTAATAATTTTACCTAGAAAAACCGGTTGCTTTCCAAATGATTACTGAGTACATTATCGGTCAAACGTTTATCTGACCCGATAAAAAAATTGGGTAAAACTGCGGTTGACATAGACACCAAGACACCTTCTATCGGTCATCACAGACTGATCTCAACAAATAAACAAAGTGCATGATTAATATCAGCCGGGGAAACCGCTATTGCATACTGTTGTGGCTTCTTAAAAACGGATAGATTCCGCTGGTGCCTCAGTCGAATGGAATCTTTACACATGAATGAATGAACTCCTCGTGTGTTATGTAGGTAGTAACATGGCTTTCGTTCAAACCGCTGGTGCTTGGTTTATAGTAGTGGTTCTCTTGGCTCACAGCTCATCTGGTAAGAATTCGATATTGTTATTTATTGTGTAATTAATATCGCTAATTATTTTCAATTCGTTGATATTTGTTGCATAGAAAATTTATGTGTTTAAGAGATTTTGTTTCATATTGTTGCTGTTATTATTAGGAATTCAAAACGTGCAAGCATGTCTTAATAAAAATTCATTTTACAGTCAGTTAATCAAAGACACTTTCACTTTGTTATTACAACTGATTATTATTTCGCATTGAATATTATAAACAATATAAAGTCAACTCCTAATGGGGCACACTTTATTTTGCAAAGGAATATTTTTATAGTTTTTATATATTTTTTGACAGCTAGTGAATTTTATTAAATAGCACCTGTCATTAGAGTTTTTTTAATGATATAATTTATGTTTAAAAACGAACGGACTTCAGCTGATAAAAAAAAACCGTTTAGAAACCGTGTGTAATTAATCACTATTTTCAGACATATCTCCTTTCTTATCTAATTTAAAGTACTGTTGAAAATTTCAGCGTATTTTTACTCTAATTTGTATTCTTTTTCTATATTTTCCAAATATTTTTTAACTTTTTTTCTGGGTTTTATTATTTGCGCCACTTTCTATGCTTTTTCTCTATATTGCATCCATATTGTATATGGTTCTGTGTATTGGTTACCTACTTATTAGTCTATCATTTTCTGAATCACCCTGTACAACTATAATTTAACTCAACACAATATTGCAACGGTCCTGCTATCTTTAACACCACCCTGTATAAATATAAATCCTCTCCACACTATTGACTGTTTCTATTTCTTTATTGTTTAAATTATTCCTGTACACCTATGATTTTACTTCGCCCCATATGTCTAGTATTTCATTTACGCAACGGCTCATGATCTACCCTATCTGACAAAATTCACATTTTTGAAACTCTTTTATGACTATAATTTTACTCTACCATTTATTTCAACTACTCGGTATATGCAAGTGCTTCTAAAATTTGTATATCCATGTCTATAATTATGTTAAATCCCGTCCTATAATTCTCATATCCTAACTGCTTATGCTTATATAACAAATTTTTGATACACCCTGAATAACCATAATTAAACTCTACCCATACTTCAAACACGTTGTATAAGCAACTACTTATGTTCCACACTATATAACTTTTTTAACTGCCCTGTGTAACTGTAATTCTACTCCACCTTATGTTTCAACCATCCTGTATATTCAACTGCTTCTGACATTTTTTGAAGCCTTCTGTAACTCTACAATTATATTCCATCCTTTAACTCAAATATCTACTCAGTATAACTATAGTTTTGCTCCGCTCTTATTTCAACTACCTTGTTTACGCAACTACTTATGTGTCATGCAATATAATATTATTTGAACCACCCTGTATAATTAATTCAATTCAAATTCAATATGTACCACCTAACATCACATGCACGCACGCACACACGTACAACCATATAGAAGACTTCTCCGACATAACAAACTTTCGTTTCGATAAACTAATGGATTATTTTCTGCCATTTCACGCGACTATAAGCCCCGTAAATTAACTTCGTCTCTAAAAGAAACCGACTGCAAATAAATCAAAACCCTTATACTTCCATGGCATATCTTGACATTTAAATGATGAAAATTTGACATTTACACTGACGTTTACAGTTTTTTTGCACACACATTTTTCCGATTTTCAGAAAAATGCTATGTTTTGCGTTAAAGAAAATTATAGGAAATCAAGCTGGAACATCTCATGTAGAATACAATTTATAATATTCAAATTGCTTGAGCCGTTTTAGGGAAAACAGTGAAGATTCATTGAAATTCTTTACTTTTTTTCTGATTTTCTGGAAAACCGTAAATTTCATATTATAGACAATTATATGGTACCTTTCTGTAATGTTTCTTAATATAATGCAGTTTAAATCATCAAAATTGCCCAAGGCGTTTTAGAATAATCACTGGTGATACATAAAAAAAAGTTGTCGATGAATTGATAATCTCCTCCTTTTTGGGCGTCGCTTCGGTTAGAAAACTAAAATAATTAGACTTTTTTCGTTTTTTTTAAACTTGAAAAATATTGACTATATCACAATACTTCCATGAGGACATTTGTAGGGAATTAAAAAACTGTATAATAAATTTTGATGATGCCGGATTGAAATATTCATAACTTAGACATAGTCCAAGATCCCAGAGCAATCATTCATAACTTATTTTCACAAATATTAAACTTTAGGTTCTCAGTAGCGTTTCATGTGCTTTAAATTGAATTTGCTTGTGGAGTTTGCTCTGTGACACCTGGACAAGTATTAGGTGAGAAGGGTAACAAAAAACAAGATATATATTGTAGAATATTAGTAGTATTGGAAGTGTTAGACACTTTCCATGGACTAGAACTTTTGTCAGGCGCTTTAAAGCTCCACAAAAATAAATGAACTTTACTTACTTTTAAATGTCTGATTTTTTATAATCTTATTAAGGTAATTTTTGCTAACTTATATTTCAGCAGTTAGACAAATTTTAATGACCAAACATCCCCTAAACACAAAAATTATTCAACATTAAGTATGAGCTCGAGAGTATTATGCTGACAGCTTTCGATTCAATATTTCTGCTTGTCTATTTAAGTTAGATGAACTTCAACATTTAAGGTAATAGTTAATAATTATTAAAGTACATTAAATTTTTTTCGGAGCAATTGAATTATTTTTATTATATTTTAAAAAGATATTAGTTGAGGCAATTAAGAAATTAATAATTTTAATAAAAAGAATGTGTAATTAACTTTAATTTCAAAAAATATTTGAGACCATGGAAAATGTCTGACTCTTACAATACTTCTTCAGGGCAATATTCTATAAAATATATATAAAAATCAGCCTGGTACCTGCCGAAGTGTCACAGAGCAAACTCTACAAGCACGCAGGTATTCAAAGCTAACCTAAGGTTTCATCTGAAGTTCAGGTCATTCACCAAATAATATTTTGTTATGATGATGTTCTTTGATTAAAGTATTTGCAAATTTAAACATTTTTCAGATATACATGATCAGTAAATGTTTTGGAATTGATATATACTCATATATTTGATGAATTGAAATAAATCTAAATTTTCACCAGCATATTTTATGCAACTAGCTATTGCTAATTATTGAAATCGCATCTTACTCTTCACTGAATTCAATCTTAAAAATGGCAGTCCCACAATGTTTATTTTCTTGTTCGCAGAAAATTGTAAACTGATAATTGCCAATTATTCAATAATTAGCTGATTGTTCTTTTGTTTTCCTGTATTCCTCAATGCAAGTAATTAAGCTTACATTGTTATTCCTAGCCAGTTATTCTAATTAAATTGCTTTATTTTCAATTGTTTGTGATTTTTGAAGGATCATGCTGATGTCAGGATTTGCATACGTCTGATTTTCTCCTTGATATGCATTTGGAAACCGTAATAGCCCAGTAATATTATATTATCTCCACGGAAAGGTTTACATTGAGCCAAAATTGATTAAACAGTTACGTTTAGAAATAATTTTTGATTGCAAAGATAACAACAAAACATTTTACACGGTCCGGATGCCTTAGAACATGTCACAGAAGTCTATGTGAACAATTATTCCAAATAAAATCCAAAATAATGAAATATTAGTTACTTAGCTTTACAGTCACTCTGACTATAAAGTTTTTAAACTGTCTGACATTATTAATATTATTTAAAACTATGCATATTTAATACTCTATTTTCAAAATGTTTGAATCCATTGAACATAAGACAATATATTCTTTCTAGCCGAGAACTTCATCAGTTGCACTTCCAGCAACTGATTGACATCTCGAATAATGTCGTTTCCCTGTGATTCCCAGTATAGGAAAAACGCTAAAGAATTCGTAGGTTAGCAAAAACCTGTCAAAGCAATTATGATACTCTCTTTTCGTAATGTTTGAATCCATTGAACGCAAGACAATATATTGTTTCTAGCCGAGACCTTCATCAGTTGCACTTCCAGCAACTGATTGAAATCTCGAATAATGTCGTTTCCCTGTGATTCCCAGTATAGAAAGCACGCTAAAGAATTCGTAGGTTAGCAAAAACCTGTCAAAGCAATTATGATACTCTCTTTTCGAGATGTTTGAATCTATTGAACGCAAGACAATATATTGTTTTAGCCGCTAACCTTTCTATTTTGGGAATCACAGGGAGTTGGTGTTACTCACAGTAAGACTCCTGATTCGGGGTTTATGTGAGCTAGTTTTCCTTAAAGCTCCTAGTTACCTACCACTTCAATACGTCTTAAAATATTAAATACATATTTAACTCATTATCATAAGCCTCCTTTACAGAATATTCTCTTCATATGCGATTTCAAAATTATTGCCTGTCACGATTGTATCATTGTAATTCTCGGAAATTAATTATTATTTATAACACCTCGATTGTGGTTAATATGTTATTGTTATAAAAGATTACAATTATGCAAAATATAATTATACCACAGTTTATGTATTGTTTGCCAAAGTGAAAAATACTTATTTCCAAAAAATGAGGGGAAGAACCTTGTATTAATTATATACGATTTTGTCGTCCCAAAAAATAAATATCATTCAACAATTACCCTACAATTAGGTTTTCGATTATACAGGGTGCCAGAAAAGGGCGTCGTCACTTAACCCTTAATTTGGGAAAAGTTAATTCAGCCATCCCTTTTGCAAAAATTTATTTGTTTGAGTTCTTTACGTCTATTATGATCTATATGCAAAAAAAAAGAAAAAAAAAAAGAATGTTAATATAATTACTAAAGAAAACTCATATTGTTCACGTCTTTACTTGCAATTTAAGTATATAAAAAAGAAACTCAAATATGTAAACAAACAGTAAAAAAAAATCTAATTATTAAGAAATGTGTAAAAATAGTCGGACATCGCACTTGGTTCACATCCAGTGCGTTTCGCCGGTGTTACGTGCTTTATGCCAAGCCAATATTTTTGGGGTTCCGTACCGTAAATACAATATACCGATACCATTATAATATCACTACGTATTTCACCCCCTTTTACATCATAGAAATTTTCTCCTAAACTACTGGACGGAAAAGGTTGAAATTTGGTATCAGTGTATAGTTTGGTGACCCGATCAGAAGTATATATCGTAAATGTAAATTTTTAGGGGTACTTCTGGGGGACAAAACTAAAAAAAACCGACCGTAAAACTTTAAAACGCTCACCTCCATCTCTAGAGTAAATGCAGAATAAGAAAATGCAAATTGTAATATGTCAAATGAAAGGGCTTCCCTCAAAGATATTAACAAAAATATGTCTGAAACTGGATTATTAGAATCTCCCAGGGGACCAAATGATACGAAAATATATCAAATCAAAGGTTCTCATTATGACAAATATAAACATATTTTTTTAATATTTTTAAAGTAAATTATTTAAAAGATATTAACAAAAATATAAAAAAATATCCTTTCCCCCTTTATCTCTGAAACTATAAAACTTAAAGAATTGAAAAAATAAGGATATAGGATTTCCTTAGGAAAAATAAGGAGAAACCTAATATTAATGTGCGCATTAAATGGAAAACATAAAATTAAAATTATTTTTAACGTCCAAATTCGCAAATGTATTTTTTCATTTTTTAAAATGAATATTTTAAAATATATTGACCAAATTATGACCCATTAATTCCCAAACTATAAGACCTACAATTTTTAGTTTACAGGAATTAAAGATCCCTAATTTAATAAATTATAGAATTAAACGGAAAATAAAAAAAATATTTTTTAAGGCACAATACAACAAATGAAAAGGCAAAAAACAAATAATATAAAAAATTCTCATTTATTTTGCTTTATTTAAGAAACCATACTACCTTTTTGGGGTACTGGAGCTTAATTTATAAGAGTTCAAATTATAGAATTAAATGGAAAATAAAAATTAAATTTTCAAACGTGAAATACCCTATTATGTGAATTACAAATATATCATTTTTAAATCTGTTGTTAACAAAAATAAAAAACCTAATAATAAAATAAACTAATTTATTATTTTAAACTTGAGTCATCTTCCAATCTTCACAGCCTAAAATTCAGGAATTATAAAAGGCATTTCTATTCAAATTCAACCGAATCATGTAGCAGATAAAATTAAAAGTCGATATATATTTTTATCTAAAACGCTAAGAGTTATGAAACGTACATTATTAGAATCGTTATTGTATCGCAAAACCAAATTATTTAATAAACATATTAAAATTTTTAAACGCACCATCAAAAAACAAATTAACGAAAACTATTTTTGGGGTTCGTCCACCCCACACTTTTTATAAAAACAAAACCTTAGTCATGGGAAGCATTACATTCTTCAGATCACGATAAACTAATAAATTATGAATTTTTGTTTCGACTTCCACAAAACTACGCTCTTCCAGGGTGTGAGTCATAGGTGGCCATAAACCAGCCTTTAATTGTTTGCTATGATAGTTATAACTGTAAATCGTGTATGCTTGAAGATTGATAATTGTTTTTGTAAAAAACTGTTTAATTAGTAGTACAATCTCGTACATGTAAGTATTCAATAACGATAATACTACGAACTCATGTCGCTTTCTATTAACCTCGTTTTGTTGGTAATTCGACATAAGAGAGGATTTCCCAGGCGCTGTTCTCGATATCCGTTAAACGATTTGCCATAAAACGTTAAATTATCACAACGAACCAGTTTGCTTAATATGAATACTCTTATGTAAAACTAGCATTTGACCTGGGGACTAAATACGGATTTATTGTCAAGATTTAAATATACAAGATATTATTAAAATTCGAATGAACAGAAAAAATTTACTTAGCATATGCTGACGGATTTTTTTCTACACTAAATATAGGTAACGGAAAAAATTGTTCTCTACGTATAGACCAAAGTCGATAACTTTCGAAACCAAAAAAAAAATAATAATAGCAGGATGGAACCCATTGGACAAGGAAGAATACAACAACAATAAAAGGAAATATAAGTTACGGGCGATCTGAGATCGGGAAGTGGAATAGGGTGAGTTAGTAAGGGTGAAAAACGGTTTATCTCGATTTTCGGCAAATCTACAAGTCCTATGGAAAAAAGTTAAATAGCAAAGTTGTAGGTAATAAAAAGCTCTACACTTTTGGATTCACACTTTTTTCACATAACTTCAAAATTTATGTGAAAGTTTCAAAAAAACAAGTTGTTGATTTTTTACTTTTACATTTGGCAAAAAAAATCACGAAGTTTGGTAAAACTTACCTTTTTATGTTCCAAACACACTGTAATTTTTAGGGTTCCGTATATACAATATAGGGATACCCTTATAATATCACTCCGGATTTCTGCCTCTGTCACATCACAGCAATTTTCTCCTAAACTACTGGACGGAAGAAGTTGAAATTTGGTACCAATGTATAGTTTGGGGGCCCGATCAGGAGGACATATCGTAAATGAAGGAATTTTGATTTTAGGGGTACTTCTGGAAGAGAAACTAAAAAAAATCGATCGTTCCCCCCCTGATCTCGGAAACTACTAAGCCTAAAATTTTGAAAAAAAATAGAAAATATAGATCGTTGTGCGAACTTTACAGGAAAAATAAGGAGAAACCATTAATATTAATTTTGGGGGGCAAATTATAGAATTAAATGAAAATTTAAAAATAAAAAATTTTTCAAACGCATCATGTAATATATCAAATGAAAGGTCCCATTTTCAAGAACACAAATATATTTTTTTCATATTTAAAAAAACAATTATTTAAAAAGATATTAACAAAAATATACCAAAATTTACCTATTCCCTCCCCCCCTTATCCCCGAAACTATAAAACGTAAAATTTTGAAAAGAATTAGAAGTTTACTGGAAAATAAGGAGAAACCTCTACTTTTAATTTTGGGGGACAAATTACAGAATTAAATGGAAAATATAAAATTAAAATTATTTCTAACCCATCATGTTATATATCAAATGAAAGGGCTCATTATGACGAAAACAAATATATTTTTTCCATATTTTTAAAATAAATTAATGAAAAGATATGAACAAAAATATAAAAAAATACCCATTCCCCCCGTAATCTCCGAAACCATAAGCTGTAAAATTTTGAAAAAAATACAGGTATAGCGCCTCACCTGAACTTTACTGGAAAAATAAGGAGAAACCCCTAGTATTTATTTTGGGGGCAAATTATAGACTTAAATGGAAAATAAAAAATTGTAATTGGATCTAATGGATCAAGTAATATATCAAATCATCATTATGACGAATACTAATATATTTTTTATTTTTTTTAAATAAATATTTTAAAATATATTAAAAAAATATATTTAAAAAATTACCCATTCCCCTTTTATTCCCCAAACTATAAGACCTAAATTTTTTTGTTTACAGGAAAAATAGAAGAAATCCCTGATATTAATATTGGGGGCCGAATTATAGAAATAAACAGAAAATAAAAAAATATTTTTTAACGCACCATGCAATACATCAAATGAAAGGGTTTATTATGAGGAATACAAATACATATTTTTCATATTTTTAAAATTAATTGTTTACAAGATATTAACATAAAAATATAAAACATTCTTATTTCTCGCTTTATTTCCGAAACCATACTACCTAAAATTTTGAAGGTATTGGTGCTCACTTGAAATTTATAAGAAAAATTATTAGAAAACCCCCATAGTAATTTTAGGGACTAATTATACAATTAAGTAGAAAATAAAAATTCAATTTTCAAACGCATCATATCAGATAAAAGCCTCATTATGTGAATTACAAATATATCGTATTTTTAAATCATTTGTTTAAAAGATATTAACAAAAATATTAAACATCGACTTAATTCCCACATTAGAAACTACACTATTTAAATTTTGAAATATATATTTTATTTGCATTTTTAAATAATTTGAATAATAAATTTAATCGTTTATAATTTAAAATTTGACATATTTTGCCCTATATCTTTCAATCTACAGAGCCTCAAAATTGAGACAGTAGATTATAAAAGGCTTCACTGAAAGTTTATTAGTAAAATAAAACTCTAATCTTAATTTTTGGGGGCCATTTTCAGGTTCAGGTGGGTGGCGCGTCCCCCGCCCCCTGGCTGAATCCGCTGTTGATGCATCTATGCATATAATTTTCAATTTTGTATCACTCTTCTGTAAGGTCAGTCGGTGTTTCAAAGTTGTGCTTTAGCCACCCACTGTTTGGAACATAACCATTCTCCTGCCTTTGAAAATCCGCAAGTTCTGGCCATTGAACGTAAGAGTTTTAAACGTAGCTTCTTGGAGATGGTCTTCATTAACGGTCAGTCTAATACCATCAATAAAAAGACAGATTTACAAAATTTAAATATAATATATAAATGTAACTTACTGGAAATAGAGAATAAGTTTTCAACTACTCATAATCAGTCTCAATATAATACAGAGTTCTCAGATTGATTAAATAGAAAATAAAAATTTTTACTTTTATGTTTCTAAAGACAACTCTTTCAAATTCTTCTAATTTGAAAGCTGGTTAACTATAATTCATGATCTTTAGAATTTTTTCTGTTACCTGTATATCTAAAAACAACAAATTTTCTAATGTCAATTTTAAATGTCATAAATCAAATTTTCATTTTGCAATCTACATCAATAAATATAAAGCCATTAACAACGAAGTCAGAATAGACTTTGAAACGTTTGGTATTCCTGCAATATACGTCGTTTTACTTCTATTGTGGTGTTATTGCCCCAAAAAACATAAAAGTAATCAAGAATATGCCACAAACAACGTTTAGAAGACAATTAAAAATTTTCGCTACCCTATGAATTTTTCTTTCCTAAATAATGTTTCAATTCAACAGTAAGTTACAAATAATCAAAAAAAATAGTTTACCCTTACTTTTTAAAATATATATCACAAGTCTTCAAATCAAATAGGTCAACGTGACAACTTTGTTAGTTGAATTGCCAAAAATTTGTTAAGAATATTCTAAAGTTTTATAGATGTTTAGTTTTTTACTTCTAAATTATTAATATTGTGTGTTGTTTGTAGGATATTGACTGACGATAAAATAAAATAATTTCGAAAGCTCTCAAAATAAGTTAAATGAGTATTACCGAAATAATTATATTATTATATTATTCGAGTAACTAGAAGCGAAAGCAGAAGGCTACGAGAATTATACGAACCGACCTAATTATTTTTAGCTTTTTAGTTATATTTTTAAAAAATGTTATATTTTCAACTTTTTAGTTTTTTTGAACTCAGGTAGTTTTCATTCTTTATTTTTTATTTTGTGTGAATAACCTTAATAGACAGAACCAGGTAACATCGAAAGCCTCAACAATACACAATAATACTTTCTCATTTAAATTGACAGGTAAATCTTTACGAATAAAATGTACTAGTACGCGTTGACTTAATAAGCCCAAAATATATTTATCCTTATGGACTACGCTAAGTAACCTTTTTTCAACTTTTTTGACAACCCTGTATAATTATAGATAATTCCACTCCAACCTATGTACCAACCATCCTGTACATACGACTGCCCACGGACAAGCATACATTTGTTAGCTGCCTTCTGTAAAGTATAGGAGGGAGTAAAATCCATCTCATATTTGAGGAGTCAAATACGTCCTATATTTCAACCATAGTATATAACTCCTTGTGGGCTACCCCATAAATTATGTCATTTTTAACCTTTTATATTATCACCCTGTGTAACATTAATTCCTCTCCACACTTTATGCAACTTCTTATGGGCTATAAAAGATATAATTTTTTAATCACACTTTATAAATATAATTCAAGTGCAGCATATATTTCAACCATCCTGTATATACGGCTGCCTACGGACACTATCATTCTAGTCGGTCCTATATTTCAATCTTCATATAAATGCAACTCTTTATATCACTTTACTTTGTGATTTTGTTTAAAATTTTCTATTAGGCCGGAAGAATGTGACAACCAAAAGCACCGTCTTCGCAAAATGGAAAAATTTGCATTTAAATAGGTATTTGCCTGGTATACAAACAAAACGAGCTTGGTGCTCATTGATTTAAGGAGCCGAAAATCCTATGCTTTACTACCTATTTGCTTAAGATGTACATAGAAAATTTTCAAATTCGCAATTAAAACTTCCAGTGCCTAAAATTACCGCACTCTTACGTTGGAATTAAAATCTTTATGAGGTAATGTCCGTTTTGTCATTTCGATGAAATTTTTGAAAAGAATTTTGGAATTTTCGGCGATTTTCTGCAAAACTGCAAGTTGCACGTCGCAAAAAAGTATATGAGATTACCTAAGGATCTTCCTTAATAGATTAAACGTTAAAAACCTATACACATCCATAAGGAGTTATCGAAAAATCGACTAAAATATTCTATACTGTTCATTCTCGGACCTTAAAAGAGCATATAACTTAGTAGTAACTTTGGAGAACATAAATCTTCATTTATTCATAAATTATAAAGTAACAATAGTACAATTTGTCGATCTACCAACCAAGCATTTGTCACTACAAAGGTGAGGTCTACATATTAAAACATCGTCAATTTTTATCTGTGAACAGAAATAATTATTCAACATGTCGTCATCAAAAGTTGCTAAAATTAACCAAGCAAGAAACAGTTAGCTGGTGAGTCAATCAATCGTTCAATCACTGATCAGTTATTCACTCAGTCTGATGAGAGGCCAATCAGTAAGTCAATCGTGATAAAGATCATCAGCTATTTTTGGTCTAGGCTTTGGCAACATTTTGCATTTATACAAAATAATTTAAAGATGAATGAATCTTTCCCATAGAATTAATTATGAACTGGTTCAGTAAAACATAAACTTACATAAAAAAGGCAATAAGAATAATTCATATGTTCAAAGTTCTCCACCAACAATTAGTTATAAAAAAGTTCCGCTGTACAACTTTGTTGATTTATGCGAAATTATTTATTATAAGAATTAGATAATTTCTACAAACATTTAATTACTATTTATTACGACGTATATTATAATTGGTATGACATTCGTGCGGAACAACAGACCGATGTGAAACTCAGTTAATTTGCATCGCATGACCATTAACAATTTTTAGATTTTTCATATTTGTTGATAATATAAATACTGAGAAATCGAATAACGGTATAAAAATCAGGATTTGGTTTATCTCGTTCAATTTTCTTCCGGCCAGTTTCTTTAGAAATGTAGTTTTGTGGCTAAAACAGCCGGACATGCAAAAAACCGCATTTAAAAAACCGCATAATTTCGTTGGGATTTCGCAAAACGAATATATAATATAGGATATTGATATAATAAAGAAAAGTGAAATATCTATGTATTCTTTGGCCTTAAAATAAATTAAAATAATGTAGTGCTCTAATATAAATCAACTGAACTCGCGATCATAGCGTAAATGTAAAATCACTCTTTGTCCATTAGAACCATATCTAATCTATGAAATGCACAGTACATAAACTACTAAAACTACTAATCTAGAAAGATGATTTGGACCAGGCACCTTTCTTATATATTGTTTGAAATATGTTGTATTGATATATATATAGTTTTCGATATATGTTAAAATAAAATATTATATATATATCAGATTTCGCATATAGAGAGGTGTTTTATTTCCGGTTAGTGGAGAAATTATGATTTGTGCATTATTGGACATAAATATTTCACAAAACAAAATTTTGCTGGAATACAGGGTATTTCAAAAATACGTAACATATGCTTTTGAAGAAAATCATTTTTTTTATTACAATGTTGAAAACATAAGAAGATGTTTTTGCAGAATTAATATCTCATTAAAGTAATAACGTTTTGGATATGTTTCATATAATATACAGTGTGAGGCATAAATATAGCTAGAGAAGGCGTATATTGTTTTTTCCTATTAATGAGTCACCCTGTACGATCCATTCGTACTGCAATTTTAATAAGACGATAAACAGATATATGATCCGACTCTTGATACTCACCAGGATGAAACGCATTGCAAAAACTATACATATTGATAAAAGGTAGTTTTTCATACTACCCTGTAGTTTGAAATTCTCGCCGTCAACTTTGTATGTTATAACATTGTTACGTTAACAAATGTTCAGCGTTTAACTGAGCAGAATATTGATAAAATTCTATAACTAGTTTTCGAGATATAGGGTGTTAAACATAAGAAATGTCACCTTTTTCTTATCAGATTTCTCATAACTGACCTGTATTATTTCCATATATTGCAGTAAAAATAATTTTCGCATTATTTGACAAAAATATTGAATAAAACAGTTACCATTAATTATCTTTGATTACATTGCGTTTCCAATATATGTAACATGTGTTTTCAGAAAAAAGATTAAAAAGATGTAATCGCACAATTATTTTCTTGGACGTGTTCATATATTACAGTGTAAGTCGTAAATATAGGATAGTGTGCATATACCTTTTTTTTACCATTAATGAGTAACCCTGTATAAACTACAATACTTTATTTTCTACAATTTTTGCAAACCTGTAGAATTTAGTGTGATGAGTCGTAGATTTGTATATATTTAATATAAAAATTCCAGAATGCATGGCTTATACAGGGTTACTTATTAATGGAAAAAAATAATAGAAGCCCACTTTAGCAATATGTATGAACATTATAACAACAACAACATGAACGTTATAATAAAAAATGAGTGTTCTAAAAAACATATTACGTATATGGGAAACACCCTGTAATAAAAAATAATTAATAGTAATTTTTGTGCAATATTTCAAACAATGTGCAAACCACGTTTTCTGAAATAAACGGAAACAAAACACATCTATTATGAGAAATCTGATACGATAAAGGTGAGATTTCCGAAGTTTAACACTCTATATCTCGAAAACTAGTCATACAATTTTAATAATATTCTGCTCAGTAAAACACTGCACGTTTGTTAACGTAAAAATGTAATAACATACAAAGATGACGGAGAGAATTTAAAATTACGGGGAGTACAAAAAAAATACATTTTTTCGAGATGTATAGTTTTTGCAATCAGTTTAACATCCCGTTGAGTATAAAGAGACGGATAATATATCTGTTTAATGTCTTACTAAAATTGCAGCACGAATGGTTCGTACAGGTTACATTAATAGGAAAAAATAATATATGCCTTCTCTAGCTATATTTGTGGCTCACACTGTATATTATATGAAGTACATCCAAGAAATTATTACTTTAACGAGAAGCTCTAGCATCTTCTTATGTTTTCAACGTTGTAATAAAAAAAAAGATTTTCTCCAAAATCACATGTTACGTATTTTTTAAATAGAGTCTGTAATCCACCAAAACTTATGTCAATTGTTAGCTGAAATATTAATATCCAATAATGTACAAATCACAATTTCTCCAATAACCGGAAATGTGCTTTATTTCCGGTTACTGGAGAAATTGTGATTGTCAATCATTGGAAATCTTATACCAAAAATGTGGCATTTTCGATGTTTAACGCTCTGTATCTCAAAATCTAGTCATAGAACCTGTTGAGCCTATGGGCTCTTTTTGTCAGAACGTCCACTTCTATAACATACCAAAATTTCAACCAATTTGACGGAAGTCCATTTTTCCATAAGAAAGGTGCCTGATCTTTTGGAATATGTTTATTTCTTAACTTAAGCATGCGCCGAGAAAGAATTTTTAAAAACATCAACTTTAAGGGGAAGATGCATATTGAAATTATAACTACACTTCATTGTATGAACACCAAGTTTTGTACCCTAACAACAAACTTTTATTTTTTCACTCCGTTTCAACAGCAAACGTGTCATCATCATGGAGAAAACCAAAGCAAAAATTTGATTGAGATAAGCTCGTACTGATGCTGCATTTTGTTGAAACCATATGTTTCTATTAATTTCTGCGTAGTTAACAGTACCAGGAGAATGTTTTCTTAACTCAGCTATTAAAACATTTTGTAAGAAGCTTTCGCTTCCATCGTTCAGTCTCAATTGACTGCCGCTCTTTTTTGTACTATTCTACTGTCATAATATTGGAGTAAACTAAAACTCAGTTATTTTTGAAGATTTTGAGAAATAACAGCACTCTTAAAGTTTATCATTATCAAACGTTTCAAGAGCTAGATCTGACCTTGTTGTTAATGGAATTATCATAAACCGTAATTTAATATTTTTAGATTCTCAAATATGGTGTTACTCTCAAAAATTAATAAACAATTATGTAATATTCACTAGTTACTTTTTTTACAGTCAATGGGTTACAGTGTTTTGAATGCAGTGCTTCGGATGGCCAAAGTTGTGTGAATCCTGAAACTAGCTCTAAATCATTAGTAACGGATTGTAGTAAATCTCTGTTTACGTTAAGCTTGGACTCAAGTGGTACAAACGAAGCTGGATATATGTGCATGAAGACGATTGAACGTAAGTATAGAAGACATTTACATATTCACAATTAAAGTTTGTGTTAACGCAACTATTATTAGTCTTTGTTAGTTAGGTTGAATAATTATTATCTCAAAGTTTTATATTATACCCATTTGCCATAATAATTGAAGGAGTCTTCTTCTCGTCTTCGTGGTATTGATTCCTATCAGCTGTTTCCAATAGATCCTGCAGTGTTAATCCATTTTTGCTATTTGCTGCAACTTCTCCTTTTTTGGTCTTGTCGTATGGAAACCTTATTTGTGTCTGTCCACAAGTTTCATTCCCACAATTTCAGTAGACGTATTATTGTTAGATTATAGGTATTATAGTCTATATATTTAGAATTCCTGTTCATTTCTTTTTCGTAAAAATTATACCTCTTCGTACATAGTGTTTCACATGCCGTTCAAATAAGAACAATGGATTGACCAACATAGACCAACATAAAACCATTTAGACGAAGAATGAGGTACTAGAAAACAATAACAGCCAAGTTGAAAAAGAATCAATTTGGTACTTTGGATTTAGTAAACACAAAATATGAAATCTACTACCAGAATGTCTTCATACAGAACTCTAAAAGAAAAAAAAATCTAATAAGCAGGATCTTGGGAAGCTCTAAGTGATAAGGACGGATTCAAATTGAATTTGTCTGGATCAGCACCATCCAAGAGGCTAGCATAATAAATAAATCACGACTGAAATCAATCATAGGCGGTTCTCTGGGTGAAACTGTAACGATTTAAGATTATCAGAATGAAGCAGTCCAAGAACAATCTTAGAGAAAAGTCCCAATAATATCAGGTACGAGGTACTAGGACAAAAATGCTAACTTGTGTGAAATAAATAAGAGAACAACAAATTACGTATTCTACCTCCAATGGTAGCCGTTAAGGCCTGAAGTCTTCAAAGCTGATTATGCTCTTTGTCTGAAAGACGTTTTTGACCAGACACAAGTGGTTGATACTGTTGAATAATTTGCATATAGTTAGAACTATTTACAATAACGGGACATCCTTGGACTTCTAGATTTACTATCACTATCACTGTTCACACTTTAATCACATTAAAAGCGTCCTTTAATTGATTGTGAATAAAGTTATCCCAATTTTTTTTAACCTAAATCAAAGCAAATGATCAATTTCATGTGTACCCTGAAAATATGATTTTGATCATGTTTTTGACACAAAAACTGTCGCAGATACGAAATAATCGCAAGAAATAAAAAATATTGCAAATTCATAAAAATTCATTTACAATTTTTACCAATTGCAAGGGGCGTACTGTAAAAAAGTTGTGAGGGCAGAAAGAACATGTTACCCCAGAAAAAGTACCACCCTGTAGATTTTTATGACATTAATGCTCCAAAATTGAACTAAACATCTAAAAAACTTTAGTAGTCAGAAGAGAAAAACTGAAAAAAATTGAAGATTTCAACACCTTGTACATCATTAACGAATACGTTTGCGGAAATATGTTCATAGGAACTTTTCGTCATAAAATGAATCGAGGGGAGCACATCTTTTACACCCTGTATAGTGTGCACTTAAGTTTGAATCAGATGGAAAACTTTCATAATTAATAATATTTAGAAAAAAGATATTCTTCGTCAATTTTACTTCGCCCAATATGTCAAGTATTGGCAAGTACTTATCTTCCACACTATATAACATTTTTATAACCACCCTGTATAACTATAAATCCACTTCACCTACATTTCAATCATCATGTATACGCAACTGCTTCTAACATTTTTTGAACCCTACGCCCTATAACTAAAACGTCCTTACTGCATAATATGCTAATTTAACGTTTTTTGATCCACTCTGTATAACTATAGTTTTACTTCTTCTTTACTCTTATTTCAACCACCTAGTATACGCAAACTTATGTGCCACCCAATACAACATTTTTTGAACCACCCTGTATTCTATTCTACTTATGTTTCAACCATCCTATTAATGCACCTGCTTATGTGCAATGTTAGATTTACTTCTAAGATTTTTTTGAACCCACATGTTTAACTGTAATTTTACCTCACCCTATATTACAACTGCACACTGATGGATCCAGGGGTGGGCTAAAGGGCTGAAGCCCCCTCAAAATCATCTGAGTGGTATGCTTTTTTAGTATTTTGTGCTAAAATCAAGCTTCAGTGACGTCAAGGACATACTTTCTTGACATTTAAGGTAGATATTTATGACGAAATAGACATGATGACATTTACATTGATTTTGACGTTTTTTTAGTACCTATTTTTCCGATTTTCAGAAAAAAATATGTTTTACGTTATAGAAAAATATACGGAAACAAGCTGGAACATCTTTTTGTAAATACAATTTAAAATATTCAAATTGATTGAGCCGTTTTCGAGAAAACAGTGTAGATTCATTGAAATTCACTTAAGTGTAGTCCCTTAATTACTGTTTTTTCTGATTTCCTAGAAAATCCTGAATATCACGTTATAGAAAATTATATGGTACCTTTCTATAACATTCCTTAATGCAATGCTGTTTAAATCATTCAAATTGCCGAAGCCGTTTTTGAATAATCATTGAGCAAACATATATTGAAATCAACACATGCTACTTTTATCAATAATTGTATACGAGGTTTGTCAAAAAAGATAAAAAGATTCAAGTGCCTACCATTTCTTTTGGCAATATCGCAACTGGTTATAAATTAAAATTGATTAAAGTTTCTAAAGAAAAAATATTGTAAATTGGTAATTTTTAGATTGGTAAAAACGTAGGACTTCGTATGTTAATTTGAGGCACTCATTGAACTTCTGAGTTCTAGGTGTCGTTATCATTTCGTGATATTATATATATTTATCGTTATACTGGTTGGATATGTATATGCAGTCAATAAGCAGTTGCATATTCATATGTAAATTGGTTGAAATATTAGGCGTTGTAGAATTATAATTTATCCACATATATAAAATGGTTGGCTCCAACTTCAAACACAGTTTTATAGAACATATAATACAGTATACAGTTGAATTATTTTGTACTTTTTAGTTTCATTATTGTTATTATGACTTGAAATTCGTAATTTTTTTTTCAAAAAAGCGTTTTATGTAACTACTAACTATTTTCTTACGTTGATGTTATTATAGCAGTTTGGAGATAATTTTGTGTCGAAAATAAATAAACCCTGTAAATAGTTCAAGTTCAAAATTTACATACATATATTTAATAATTAATTCGTGTTTTCCAGAAAATTCCACAACAACTGTCTACACCAGGAGATGCGCATTGTCCTCGGAAGTCGATTTTTGTAATCACACAACCTACAATTCCTCTTTCAGCTATAATAATTTAACTTTAGTAAAATGTTATTTATGTCAAACGGACTATTGTAATCATTCTAGTATAGCCTTATGTAATATTTATTTGATCCTGTTATTTATATTGTTAAGATATTTATTGTGAATAATGAATAAAATTATAGAAATACTATTCACTTCATTTTTATGTTTTTCGACAGGTTAAAGATTTGAAGACGCGAGATGTAAGACCGACATCTAGGATTTTCGAGAGAATTAGCACACAGAGATTCCGAATCTGGAGCCGTTCCGTGTAATTGCTGTTCTCCCTTAACTCCTAGGACATAATGTCACGATAAAATTTTCAGGTTACTTCACCTGGTGATGTAATTAAGGTGGCATGAGTTTGTTGGGAGATCATGACGTACACAATAGAGCGAATACTCTCTGCAGCCTTTTTGGGTTACATTTCCAGGAAACATGTGTGTTCATATAGCCTTGTGGGATGGAATAATATTTTTTTTTTGACATCGTAAGTTTAATGAAATATTTCAAATGTTGGAGGTTTAGGCATCATTCAAATAAGTGTTTCCGTAGTATTATATGACAAATTACGTATGTAATAAGGGCAGTGCCTGCTTTAGAGGTTATGTCGCTTTGAGCATAAAGACAAATTGCCGCCCCTTAAAATTTATATTGTTCTTATCCGACAAATCTTTGCTAAGGTTGGCTATCCAAATAGCTAACAAACTCTTGATACTGCAGCTCTAAAAAATCAATTGATGAGCATTCAAATCTTAAGATCTTTTAACTACGGATTTTGACATCTACCTATTTATGTGTATCATGCCCTCGATTATCAATCTAAGTAATTCCTGGTTACCACTTCACCCATACATGGCTGGTATAACTTTCTACTTTTCTTCTCTAGGTTTATGTTCAACTAACTTAACCGTATATTAAAACTGAGCAAAGGTGATGAATATTTGTGAACCTGTCTTGCTGAACTGAATAGTTCTATACCTTATTGATTTCCTCGGACCGATCTAAGCAAATATTTGAAAGAAGATACCTGCTCCTTTCATTACCACATTCACTTTGGTTGTTGGTTGTATCAATGTTTTTATGCAATCTGAATTACTCAATGTTGGTCAATGTGGTCTGTCATACAGAATGCAACACAAGTCAACCATTCTGTCTTACTATAATAACAGGGATAACCGCATACCGAATCTTGATGCATTGTGCCTAGCGCTTCTCTGAAAATGGCTTCTGAATATATGTTAAAGAGGAGTGGAGAAAGCATGCAACCTCGTCTCATATCTTAATCAATACAGTTGCTTGCCCAATTCTAACTTTGCAGTTTCATCCAAGTAAAGGTTAGAGATGATCTTTATTTCTTAATAGTCTACTCTTTCAGAATTTCGATAATTGTATGCTGGTTGGCACAGTCAACTGCATTTCGATAGTTCATGGAACAGGCAAAAACATTGAAATTAATGTTTCAGCATCTCTGTGTGACATTAAGAGAGAACAAGCTTCACGAGTGCCGAATTTTCTCGAGAGAGAGCACTGTAGAGTCAGTGAAGTAGCGAAATTCATGTAATATCAATAGAAAGAGAGAGAGAATAATGTGTCGTTCCTGATTGGTCAGTGTCAGTGGTGACGCCTACTATTGGTAGGGTAGAGACATAGCAAGCGCTCCCTGATATTGTCTTTCTCTTTCTATTGTTATTACACTGCCACTTACATTAACGCCCATACCTAATTTACTCTACGTATAATAGCTCTATGATTTTCTCATAAATCCGAACTGTATACTTAGAGCATATTTCTTCTGGAGATAGCCTGCTGTGCACAAATGCCGTGGTAAGACAAGAGAGAGAGAGAGAGGGCAAGAGGCTATTTCACTCGGCTTGGGAGCTGCTTCCAATGAAATACGTTCAGCATGTTGTTCATTGGCTGCTTCCGCCCACTAAGTGAAATAGCCTCTTCCTGGCTCTATTGAACTCTCTTTCTAGCGTTGCCACAATTTTATGCATGACAGGCTATATCTAGATGGTACATGATCTAAAACTGTATATTATATCCTGGGTGTAATATTTTTTGAAAATACGTGTGTGTGTGTTATTCGCAAAAATATTTTAAGTTGGTATGACCTTAAGCTGATCAATCGATAGCCATAGTACTGAGAGGCATTTGTCTTTTTGGTAAACTAATTAATTACTTTTATGTTTTTTTGGGGAATAACACCACAATAGAAATAATATTCCTGCAATATACGTAGTTTTATTTCTATTGTGGTGTTATTCTCCAAAAAAACATAAAAGTAATCAAGAATATGCCACAAACAACGTTTACAAGACAAACTAATTAATGTTGATTTTAGCCTATTAGATGAAATTTGACATGTGGTGATGATGGATATAAAAATTGATGTTGATATGTAGACCTTCATGATCTGCGATTATTTTGATAACTATAGCAAACATATTATCAATAGCTTTCCAATTAATTTAGTTTCATTTAATACGTGCTCTAGTACTGACGATGTATCAGAAG
This sequence comes from Octodonta nipae, assembly GCA_034190945.1. NCBI lineage: Eukaryota > Metazoa > Arthropoda > Insecta > Coleoptera > Chrysomelidae > Octodonta > Octodonta nipae. Next base: position 109,487,642 of record CM067221.1, on the reverse strand, counting down.
TTTCGCCGCAGTAGTTCAAGGTATCCCTTCCATTTTCTGACCTTGTCTTCAATATCCACAATGCCGTTCTCAAATTTTAGCGCCCTGTATTAATGTCCGGATTGTCAGGCAATACAGCGGGTAAGGGGTAGGGTTGCCAGATTCTCTATCAAAGGTAAAAAATGTGTAAATGTGATAAAGTAGGATAGATTTCAGTTAGGTATTTTGAAGCGAAAGCTTCTTAACGGAGCAAGGGAATGAAATGAATAACTTAAAATTTAAGTTTTGCCACGACACGACATGACCGACCGACACCACACACTGCTTCAATCGTGAAATACCCATGTAATTCAGTCCTTCGTGTAAAATACAGGGACCAGGTAATATATTAAGAGTCTCGCCTTTTCTGGATAATCAATAATAAATAGGAAATAAACCAATATGACATCCAAGTAATATAGAATATCTGCACAAAATTTGCTTTGTGTTATATTAAATTGGATACTTGACATAGGTCAGAAATTAATAAGAATACCACACTAAAAGGCAACTTGGCATTAAATTTTCATATTCTCAATGAATATAGACTCATAGAAGGATACACATTAAGCAAAACATGTCCTTTGTTTACATCGTTCTGTTATCGTAATTAACAAACTCAATAGAGGGACTCATGTATTACATACATCCGGATCTTTTATATCCTGTAAAGAACATATTTGAAGTAGATAAGTGGTCAAGAGTCTAAAGCGCACGGCTGCGAATCCAAAGAAAATGCTTATAATAAGTATTTTGTGAAATTTGAAAACGGCATGGTATGCCGAAACACGTGTCGTTGTCTCAAAATAAAATATAAATCTGGAAGTGTTCGTTTTTGTGTTTCTCATTATGGATTTACATCAAGTATCAGCCACAACAATCCAATTTTATGTAAGAAGTTATGTAAAAAGTTTGAGAGATTTGTAAGACTAGCAAATAATGTATCAGAGTTAGTAGTTTATAATTAAAAAATGTATCTGTACTTGTATGCCATTAATGATTAAATCTATAAAGGGGAAACAGGCAAACCTAACGTACTACCAAATATGGTAGAGCAAATTTTGCAATAGAGATGAGAGGTCATTTTTATGTTAAAAAAGAACTTTTTTTTTAGAAATTGAACAAATGGTCACGCAAGGAAGCTTCATATTGTTATTTAAGACAATAAATAAATTAATACCCACTTTTGAGTCTGAATTTTTAGTAAAGGTCTAATATGACGGTTTATAATGAAAGATGTATGCATGTATTTGTTTATACTAATCCTATAAAACTACTTAATCGACAATATCGATCCTTTAATACATTAGTTATTATTTTTATAAAGTTATTTGTTTTTGAAAAATTCACTGTTTCTCGGTTTTTGGGTCTTTTCTCGATGGAAGAGGTATCAATCAGGACTTCTTCTTCTTCATCTACAAAAATTGATATGTGTAGAGTGACTATGGGTAATGACTTTTGATATCATTTTGTAGTAAATGTGTGTTTGATTGTATATGGGATAGATTTAATTTGTTGAACTTCCATCTAAACTTAAATCTATTTCACTAACAAATCACTTCTAGAGCGTTTACAAATGTCTCTGACTCAGGAGCTTTTGTATCCTTACCCGTTAGTACTACTGTTATAAAAAAAAATAACTGTTTTTGTAAAAAGTTATCACTACTAACTTTTATATACACGTGAGTCTGTCCCGACATTTTAACCAGAAGTCCCGAATAAAGTCTTATAGTGCTCATTCTAGAGGTTTGCTGATTCTTTACAACTTTTCCAGTGCCAACATTAAGACAACTATATTGACTTTTCATAAGATGAACAAAAAATAGATAGTCCATATTTTTAGAGGATTTTACGGTATAAATAATTTACTTCCGCTGTAAAAATATGTCAGTAGTTTCTTATAAATATAGGAACTAAAGGCAAAAGAGTAATTCAGTTAAAATTGCCTTCAATTTGCTCTATAGATCTTTTTACCCTTTGTAATGTGCAGGCGCGTTTGGCGTGTTAAAAAGGCTGGAATATGAAAGTTTTGCTCACTTTTCACAAATATGAATGGAGGACTAGTATTAATATCCTTATTATCAATGAAGATAACTGAAATATTAATTAGTGGAGCTTTATTTGTACATCTTTCAATTAAATCAAATAACTGCATTAAATTATAATGGTGGTTAAAGTGATATTTTCGTCCACCAGGCGAAAATAAGGCTGATCTATTTGACAAGTTAGGACAAAAATGGTACTCATATTTGATTTAAAGTAATTAATATACTAATAATTAATAAAATAAATATTAGTAATACAAAATACAAATTTAATTGATTTATTATTACTATTGTTTTATCTTTCTTTGTCTTTTTTACTACAATTTGTGATCTAAATGATGTTGGCTATTCATCTTTCGACTGACAGATATATGAAAGTTAATTTATAAGAATTTCACGAAATCTGCACAAAAATTGTATGTAATATTACTGAATGCTGTACAGTAGGTACAAATAAAATACACAATTCAGTATACAAAGATTTATTTAAACTCACTTTGCATCCTTAGTCTGAATTTGAAAAAGTAACAATCGTTTTATTTAATGTTATATATTTTAGTAAGTTATTGTCTTAAAAACGCATACACATAAACATATATATGTATCTTTATTTACATAATCAATTACTTGTAATCGACCATTACTTAGTTCAAATCTCTAACTCATAAATCACATTTTAGATAAACTTTAAACTATTTATTCTTTTCGTTGATTTAATAAGCTTTCGACGAGATTGGATACAAGGCTTTGGAAAACTGATAAAGTCAAATAAATTCTCCAAAAATGATTTATTGCACATATGGCTCCCACATATTCCATCACATCAACGCTTTTTCTCCATTCTTTATTGATAAAATGTTATACATGTTAATTAAAATCGTTATACTGATAGTTCACTTTAAGTTTATTACTGTTAAAACTTTACTACTAATACGTGACTAATACTAAATTAGTAAATTACATTGAAAATATTGTATTCACGTTATAAACAAACATAAAGTGCACGAAAAAATTGACATGAGGTGGCGCATGCGCATAAATTTTTTTCGAATATGAAAAGGTCTATTGACTGTTATTCCAACTGATTTTTGAGTCATCGCAATAAATCATTACAGCAACTATGTCAATCTGACTTATTTGACAACCAATACACAAAATTCTCACTTGAAAAATGTCCGAGGCGAAAAATGCATCTGGTAGTGACACCATTAAAACAGTGTTTGCTGACTTCACTGCAGATTTCCACAATCCCGGTCAAGCCCTGAAAACTGAACAGTTCTTGTTGGCCTGTGAAGGGGCTATATCTCTCATGGACCTTTTTGGAAAAGCATTTGCTCCAATCATCTGTGACATGGAGGGCATTATTGCGAAATTGAAAACCGTATTCAGAAAAGATAAACTGGGTTGCCAATATCTCGAAAGTATGCTTTTGAAGGAAAATTATAACGAATTATTGGGAAGAACCTTCATCATCGAAGGAATTATATGGCTGGAAAAACTGCTGAGGTTTTTGAGTGCATTTTTGCAGTTACTTATTGATGATATGGAGAAGGAGTTGACAAGACCCAATTCTGGAAGGTATTGTTTCCATATTGAACAGAAAAAATTGTTTTGTTCATAAATGATTCCTTAAGTTAGTAGTAGCGAAAATGGGTATTGGAAATGAATGGCTGGATTTTCTAGACATGTTTTATTTCTGGCGGAAAATCGTTAACCATAATAGACATTGTATGTGGTGTATCGCCACATAACGTTGTATATAGTTCCTGGGTGTTTTCAGGAATTATCATGAGTTTTTTTTATAGTAATTCCTAATTATTTCTTTTCTTTATATATTTTCTCCATCTTGTGCTTATGTCAAATTGAGTGGATGAAGGAAAACATCTCGATACAAGACTTCACTTGCTTTGTAATTATTTGATAAGGCTTCTGCCTTCTGTATTGATACTACTACAATGGATAGTTTAATTTCGTCCATATATTCACATATTTCTCTTTTTTTTACCTGTTCACAAGGGCATCTCCTGGTTTTGAGTTTCTTGAACCTTCATTATATTTTGTTGTGCTTATTGAAGCCCCCTTCATAGGTATTTGTAACTTACTTTTAACCTCCTTAATCTTTTATTTATAATATCCTAGATTTAAATAAATAAAATAAATAAATAAAGCTTTATTGCCCAACTGTACAAAACTATTAACAGGACAATATTAAAGAACCTACAAAACACAGCTAGCAAAAAGTAGTAAAATATAACAAAAAAAAATGAACAAATACTCGATAACTGAGATTATAAACTAAATAAAGTGGTGGCCATACTCAAAATAACTGACAAAAAGTCTAAATGGAATATCACATTCCCTATAAATGAGGTTGGAGTTTTGTGTCATACAAAAAACAGGAGAGTTTATGCCTAAGTTAGTTTTGTAACGATTATGCCTAAAAACCACTGGATATATGAGAAAACAGAAGGTACATTGAAATTAAGCTGTGATAACAAGTTCACTGCGTCTATTTTATTATGCAGAAGCTTGTATAGGAAAGTGAGCGAAATAGAATTTTGAAATGTTTAAATGTTTGTTGAGATCCACAAATTTCCACAATAAGTCTAAAAACAAAACTTTGAACGATCATTTTAATAAATATCCATACAATAAATTGTGCAAAATGGTACTAAACTGTCAGTCTCATAAAAATTAATTTTAATATATTATTTTTGTACCAAATGGGCGTTTTTATCTCACCTCTATGTAGGCACACTGCTTTTCGCTATAAATACTTCCATCTATATTTTAAAACCAATAGATACTTAAGAAACCATTTCGTTGTAGCACTTGAACACTTTCAGATAATGCTAACTAATCTGATAATCGATCCCAAAATGTAAAATAGTTGATAACAAGTCACTGCGTCTATTTTATTATGCACACGATCGAGGCATATTCTAGCCTGGAGCGTACGAATGAATAATATAGTACTTTCAGAGCATCTATATATACTACGAAACAATTTACAATTCCTGACATTAAAGCCATATAATTTACTAGCTTCGGCAATTTTAAGGTAGATGTGTTCCTAAAAATTCAACCTAGAATTAAACCACTCACCAAGATCCTCAACTAAAGCAGTGCGTGGCAGGCAATCATCTCTTACCATATAATTAAAATCTAGACAAGCTTTCTTCTTGGGAAAAGACATTATTATGCACTTAGAGACACTCAAATGTAGCTTATTCTGCAAGCACCAGTCACTGACAACATTAAGATTCTCTTGTAGAAAATATCAATCATCAATACCTGTAATCTCAACAAAGATTTTTAATTGTTTATTTTTTTTGTGAATGATACTTGTGGCATATTTTTCAATGTCTAATTACTTCTTGGGAAATAACACCACCGTTTAAAGAAAATTGCTGTATATTGTGAAATATACAGCAATAATAAGAAATAACTGTGGTGTTATTTCCCAAGAAGTACTTAGACATTGAAAGATTTTTAAATCGTCAGCATATATTAAACTGTTACACTTTAGCCTACTTGTTAAGTCATCAATGAAAAGAAGAAACAGCAGAGGTGCCAGATTTGACCCCTGAGGAACCCCTGATGTAACAACGTATGGGCTTGATTTGAATCCGTTATAGAAAACAGACTGGAATCTGTTGTCAAAATAAGAATTTAAAAAAGTAATGAGTTGACTACCGAATCCAAATTTAGCCAATTTACCAAGTAGAATACCGTGATCCAATTTATCAAAGGCCTTTGCAAAGTCGTAAATAACATCACTTAACTTTTAATATCTAGACATTCCGCAAGGTACTGAGTTAGAATAGTAAGATTGGTAACAGTAGATCTTTTCTTCAGAAATCCGTGCTGCGAATCAGAAATTTGATGACATATGTAAGGATAAATGTGATCGTACAGAATCATCTCAAAAACCTTGGAAAAGTTCGACAATTTGAGATTTGAGTTTTTTGGTATTTGTACTCTTCATAGAATGTTTTTTCTTTCTTTTCTTTTACAGATTTTCTTAATTTTTTATTAGTTTATATCGTTTTTATAATTTTTATAAAAAAATTTTTCTTCTAAAGCTTGTTTGGTACTGGTCTAGCATAGGAGATTATATATTATTTTTGATCTAGGCAACGTTCAAGTTGAAGTGTGTTTTTCCTTTTCTCCATTGAGTTACTTTGTGCGACATTTAGATTATTATTGCATTAGTGAATGAGACGAATAGTTTAGTTTTTAACGTGTAAACATAATCTGCTCTACGATTGTCGTTACTATATTGTAGACGATTGTTAATCTTAGTGTTCTAGCTGTATATGTTTCACACTGTTGTCTTTTATGACTTCTACTGCGAAGCTACCAACTTCTGGGTTCTATCTTCTATCTTGTCTTCCATTTAGCTCTTTGACAGTATTCACTACTGTTTGTTTTCTTAGTTCGTATAATGTGATCATAAATTGCGTTTTCACTTATTTGTAGGGCTATTTTTCGTTGTCATTCAGTCCCAACAGGATTATTTATTATTATTATTTCATCTATGGGCTCCTAAGTTCCTACTGCTTCTATCTACTTAAATTTCGTTAATATTGCTAATATAGACTGTTCTCTTTTTGAATACTTTTGTTGCCCTCAAGTACAATTTGAGTGGTCCCTGATCTTCTACCCGTTTTCTTTGTTTCAGTTTTCTCAAATTCTCCAAACACCTGCTACTTTCTGCAGAATTGGTTGTTCAAAGTACCATAACTGAGTTCGCTTTCAGTTCTTGCTTAGTCACTTAGTCACTGCTTGCCCCCCACTGGGGCGACCTCTAGTTGAGATGTGAATTTCTACTCGAAGACGAATTATTTCATGTTTCATCCTACTGCTAATATGCGTTGCCACTAATTTTAGATGTGTATAAGTGATTTAACTTCTAACATCACAACCCATGTTTGAGCAAACCTTCCTTTCTCATCTGATTTCACCAGGTCGAAGTCCTTTCCTGCCATTTATTAAATTCAGATAATTAGGAAAGGTTAAACAAAGATTACAGGAACTATTTTTTAGTTGCCAGAAAGAGATTTTTTATTCAAAAGCATAGGAAACGAACATTAACAAATAATTCTGTATGAATGACATTTGAGATTGCATCATTTCTGAAATTTTCAATTCCAAGTCAAATATGGATGAATGAATAGAAAAATTATTTTCTATGAAACCCTCCTTGGTAAAAAAATTGATCATATTCAATAGTACAGAGTTGTATTCTTCAGTTCTCATCTACTGGATGGTGAGCCCAATGCTTAGGACTGGCTTAATGGAGAAGAAACTGAATAAAACACTGATCATACTCGTACAGAAAAAATAAACTAAGGCGGAAAACCAGTTCGTTCTAAATGTGAAACACAAAGATGGAATGAAGATAATGAAAAATTGACTGGAAAGATACCATCAAATATATTGTAGTTCTTGTTTCAGAGCCTGGGGTGATTTGATGAAAACAGCTTATTCTGATCATCTGGAGAATTGCCATGGATGGTTGGGCCTTCAATTATGCAACATTTTATCTCGAACAATTCCCCTCAAAGAAAATATGATCTATATCTTAGCAAACGAGAACTATTATTGTGAAGAAATAGTTCTTAGGGACATGAAGACATATAACAGACATTTGAAGGAAGCGGTGTTTAAGACTAGGCAATATGTTAACCCAGTATAATACGGATGAATTTGTTTAACATTGTTCTCGTTAGTTATGGTTAAATAAAGATAAAACTTATATTCATTAAATGTATATATGGTCGGTTACACTTTCATTGTTTAATGATATATTGCCCACTTGAGGAATGTTGAAGCAAAAATAGATCAGTATGTACTGAAATGCAAAAAATAGACTTTGTTCCGAGATTTCGTTCAGACATTTCTTTGCCTTTGAAATACTTAAATAACAATTACAAATATATTTATAGTTTTTTTATTACATCAAGTATTTAAAAAAAAAATCAAATTTCCAAATTAACAATATTCCTCCATATAATTGTAAGATTATCATTGAGGACGACTTGGACCTTCAAGTTAAACAATATGTATAAAAGTCTAAAGCGCTCGAGTATGTCAAAGTCATATATTTTTTTACATTTTAGTCGCCACCAAATCATCATTCATTTGAATAGGATACTTTTTTGAGTTCTCTTAACATATATACAATATATTGTTTCTAGTCAGGGAACCTTTATCAGTTACTCTTCCCACAATAGAATGTCCTCTGAAACGCTTATTTATGTATTTGATATACAGGGTGTTCCTAAATTGGAGGTACAAACGAAAAGGGGAGATTCCTTGAATAGTTTTAGGAAGAAAAAGTCCCATAAACATGGGTCCGCAAACGTTTCGTTTTCAAGATACAGAGTGTTAAAGTTTCATTTTTTTTCAAGTTTTCTCATAGTATCTGCACTTCACAAGATATTCAAATGAAATTTGTCATAGATATTACAATTAAGAGTTTACACCTTGTGACATGCCAATTTCGATTGCAAATCTACAGGGTGATATTTTTTCGAGAACACTGTCCACTGTTGTCCTTCACAACTTTTTTTTGGTGAGCCACTGGTACTTTCAAAAATCGTAAAGAAAAGCTTTGTTGTTATAGCAAAATTTTTTGTTCTCTTGTAGTTTTGTCGTATCTACTACCGATTTCGAGAAAAAAATTAAACTAGCAATGATTCTTAAAGATTCGATAAACTGGTATAATCATCAAAAAAATGTATTACTGCAAGAAACGTACAACTCAAAAATTAATCATAATAAAAAACCTAAATAACAACAAAGGAACTAAACTACAGCAATTGTTGAAAATGTCCTCCCCCAACCCTTATACAAGCTTCTGTTCTTCTTCTCATAGACGATCGAACTCTTTCAAACACTCCTGGAGTATTCCTAATTGTATGAAACGCGCGTATTATACGATTTCTCAGTTCGTCTACGGTATTCACTGGCGTTATGTACACTAGAGATTTCAGATGGCCCCATAGAAAGAAATCTAAACTATTTAAATCTGGGGATCTGGCGGGCCATGGCTGATGTCCACCTCGTCCAATCCACCTGTTTACATCATTTTCGTTCAAATACTCCCTAGCCAAAAGTGAAAAATGAGCAGGAGCACCATCGTGCATGAACCACATTTCACGTCCCATCATAAGAGGTATATCACCCAATAGCAAGGGCAAATCGTTCTCTAAAAAATGTCTGTATGATTGACCAGTAAGTCGCCCTGGTAATAAGAAAGGACCAATCAAATAATCGCCAATATTACCACCCCACACATTTAATGAAAATTCCTCTTGAAAATAAGCTTCTGCAATTTCATGTGGATTCTCCTCAGCCCATATGTGTTCATTATGAAAATTTATGATTGAAGTCCTTGAGAAACAGGCTTCATCAGTGAATAGGATTTGGCAATCAAAATGAGGATTGTTCAATAGTCTGTTGAGGTACCACTGACAAAAAATAATTCTTGGATGACAATCTCGAGGCAAGAGCGCCTGCACCCTCTGAATGTGATAAGGATAGAGCAAAGAATCCCGCAAGATCCGCCAAACAACTTGATGACTTGTATTTAAGGTAACACTAATTTTTCTTGTACTGGTTCCTGGATGTTCTTCTATTTCGTTCAGCACTGCCTCTTCGAGTCGTGGTGTTCTTACACTTCGTGGTCTACCTGCATTAATATTTTTCGCAGAAAAAGATCCAGTTTCTGAAAGACACCTGTGAATATTAGAGAACATCCGATGACCAGGCATCACTATTGGGATAGAGTTCCATGTAAAGACGCTTAGCTTCTCTTGAATTACCATTTGCAAGACCATACATGAAATGCATGTCAGCCATTTCGGAATTCGTAAAATTCGGCATGCTTTGATATTAAAATGCAACCATCTTTAATTTCAAAACACAGGAGTTTAATTTGATGTGTCAAAACTAACAATAAATTTATTCATTCACCACAGCCTACTAGGTAGGTAATTAGATTTCTATGACAATTCGGAATTTTCTGAGGATTTCAAGAGAATCATTCAAATTTTTTTTCTCAAAACAGTAGATACGACAAAACTACAAGAGAACAGAAAGTTTGCTATAACAACAAAGCTTTTCTTTACGATTTTTGAAAGTACCAGTGGCTCACCAAAAAAATTTCTGAAGGACAACATTGGACAGTGTTCCCGAAAAAATATCACCCTGTAGATTTGCAATCGAAATTGGCATGTCACAAGGTGTAAACTCTTAATTGTAATATCTATGCCAAATTTCATACGAATATCTTGTGAAGTGCAGATACTATGAGAAAAACGTTTGCGGACCCATGTTTATGGGACTTTTTCTTCCTAGAACTATTCAAGGAATCTCCCCTTTTCGTTTGTACCTCCAATTTAGGAACACTTTAGGAACACCCTGTATATATCTAGGATTTTCGGGAAGACTAGCATACAGAGATTCCGAGTCTGGAGCCGTTCCATGTAATTGTTGTTCTCCCGTAACTCACAGTTTAGAATGTCACGATACAATTTTCAGGTTAACTGCTAAGTGTGGAGGGTTGAATGAAGGAGGACAAACTAATATGGGAATAAAACTAAAAAAGTGTCCAGCGGACGTTTTCAAATAAGAAGTTCAAGAATTGGCCAGAATGGCGCAAGTGTGATGACAGGGTATGTTAGGAAGTGAGGAATTATCAACGGTTGAAATGCACAAATCCTACATTTAGAAATGAAGTGGCTAAAAAAAATGAGAAAGAGGTAATTATTCGTTAAAATCGTAAATATAACGTAGAAAATCTGTTACGTGAACTTCTCTTTGTAAATGGTTGCCTCCGTTTTTTGTAATCTCTGCAAGTGATATGAGTTTATAGTGTGTTAATTGTGATATATATTAATAAGTGTGTGCACGAGATTTAACTTTTTATGAAACTCATTGATTTTATAGTTGTTATTTTGTTATAAAACCTTTTGGAACAGTTAAAGAATGGAAAAAATTTGTATATTTATAACATTTTTATACTTGTTAACAAATAGATGTTGGTGAATTGATGTAAATAAAAATTATTTATTTTTACATTCTTGTGTTCATATTATTTTGAAAAGTTTCCCTTTACAAAGTTGGTGTTTCTCCTTCCTTGTTCACCTCTCTCTGGATAAAAGGTAATTAATAGTTCTTTTCATCACTGAACAAACTGCTATAACTGAATTATCCCCTCTGTTAACATTATGGAACAAATTTCACTTGTATTTTAGTCTAGAATAGTTTCTTTTTCAAGGATTCTAACATTTTCACACACTGGTTTTCCAAATATTTTTTCTTGTCTAGTTGGACAAAAAGTTCCATTAGCTACTATTAAATGACTATTTTTGGCATCTTTCTGCTGTAGTTGTATGTTGTATTTTAGATATTTCCAAAAGTACGCCTGGTGAATGCCCCAGGGAAAATATCTTCAGAAGTTTGTTGAAGTTCTCGAGTTGGTGGACAATGCCATAATCAGCTTAGTAATTATGTAATAATGGGTCCTCCAGAGTTTAATTTATGTAGGATATTTATCTTGAATACTAAAAAAAGGGGAAATAAAATTTTGATTGCAAGTCATTTTTATCTATGTACAAGGTATTTCATTAACTTAACACTTTATTAATGTTAAATATAAATCTGTTTGTTGAACTGTGATGGTTAAATTTGCATATTTTGGATGTGAATTCTTCATATTAAACTAATTTTATTCACGTAGGTTTGTTCGTAGAAAACTGATTTCTACGAACAAATTACCGGTCGATACTAGTGGCTCCCCCAAATTGAAACCATTTTGTGCACACTTTTTCTTACACAGAGTGTGTCCTCCTTTTGATCAACTCTCCAAACTTCAAAGAGAGTATTCAATATCTCTGTTAGGTCAATATTCAAGTTTGTTCTAAGACAGATATTTGTTTTTATATGTTTAATTAATAATGTAAGATTATGATATTTGAAAAATATCGAGTTAAAGATCCTATAATTTAATCTGTTATAATTAAAATCATTTGATTATCTATGGTCAGAATATTACATAGGTGAAATATGTTTGTGTTAATTAATTATAATTCAACAAATTTAATATTTTATTTAAAAATTAATTTACACGTTATTTGTTCATTGGCAGTAATATTTAATTATTTTAATTGTCGTGAAATGCATAGGTATTCATTACTAAGAATGACTCAGAGAAGTATATTATTTCCTACGAAGCTTTCTCTTTCATGGTTCGGTCTAAATTGACAGCCCCTCTTTTTTTTAAACAGAAAATAATTAATTACTATGAAACGTTTATTATATTTATGGTAGTATCATTCATATAAATTCACAAGGTACTCGTGAATCATGAACATGAATTCATAAATAATAAATTTGACACACAAATAGAGGCAAACCTTTAAAGAAACTGTCTTTTCGGTTGGTTATTAATGTGCACTGCATACTACCTCCAAATAGGCTCCAAAACTTTCCGATGATAACATAATTAAAGGTTTCGATTTACTCTAAAGTTAAATATTATTCAGTAGTGTCAATGTAAAATGTTCCTTAATGATAAGAACATCGCCAGCACAGAAATATAATGCCAACTTGGTAACAGGTAACCAAAACTGGTAATGTTGTTCTTTCTTGTGGTGTCTAGACTTTTTATTAGATCGAAAAGCAAATATTGTGCTGGTTTTGTATAATAATTGTATGTTATATTTGTTTATATAGTATACTTTAGTGTTTTTCTATAACCGAAGAAACTGTTAATATTTAACCTGGTCGCGTTTCTTACATAGAAAATTAAGTGGTATGGATATTTCATGGACAAAGGGCTGTCAAAAAGAAGTTTTTGAACAAAGTGTAATTTTTGCATTTCGTTACCATATTCATTTAATTTCTTATGCTTCAAAAAATTATACGCAATCACATGGAGCAAATTACACAATTAAAAATCTAAATTTCATATCAAATGAAAAGTTCTGGTATGACAAGCACAAGCATATATATTTTCGGTTAAAATGTTAAAATACATTGTTTAAAAAAATTTCGAAGCTATACGGTTCAAACCCTCACATGATTAAATTATACTTGTTATAAGCTTCTACGGGATAACCGTGTTTAAATTGGTGAATGCGCTGATAACAGATGCTTCATCTATATATAAATATAGACAAAGACAAAACGGTTCGCTAGCATTTTCTTCTCTGTCCCTCAATCGATTTTTCTTATTATTGTTTTCTTTAGTAGCTACTGACCACCTTCAGTGCAGAATGCTAAAATTTATTTATAACATTGGTTCAACATTAACTATATAATAAAAATTTCATAATTCACATCCATACTGTCTATGCTCAACAAATAATAGTAACAGTGCCGCCATATTATACGTTTAATTCAGATTATTTTTATTTTTATTTATATTTTCATATAATTTGACTAAGATTACAAAAATCGTGAATTTATACACAGCCCGTAAGATTCAAGATAAAGAGTTATATTACTTAAAAACAACAAACACTTGTTTAAATTTTCACTGTTTATTTCTTTAAATTTGACATATGTTTCGCCAAGTCTGGCTTCATCAGAAATTGGGATATTGTATTCCCAATTTCTGCTAGGTCTCCAGATCTAAGCCCGTTACATTTTTATCTTTGGCCGGAAAATATAGAGGAATTAAAGAATAGAATTAGGGCCGAAATACAACGAATTCTGCCACAAACGCCAAACGTGTTAGGAGAATTTGAAAGCCATATTGTCAAGAAGTTAATGGTCAAAATTTGAACATTTAATTTGATATGTTGATGTTTTTTTTCTTTAATTTTGAAATAAATATAATTTTTTTAATAACTGTTAATTTTATATAGGACATTGTACATGGAAAATACTTAGAATCCAGTGCAGAATTCAAAAATGAATAAAAACAAATGTTTCCATTCGAAAAAATGAAGTTGATGGTCGCCATTTATTTCTGGCTCACCCTGTATAAGTGAGTTTATCATCACAAAAACCGCAGTCCAGAAAAAAACAGACGTGTCCTAGCGTTTTTCCAAAAAACAACACCTGAATTTTAAATAAATTTGTTCCAACCCACGCGTCCTCACTATATATACATAACATATACTTCTGGAGGCTTAGATCATTTACTTCTAGATGTAGCTTATAATGCAAAAAGCTCATGTCCACGATTAGAACGAGAGGGCAATAGAGAGGGTAACAGCCTATTTCACTTGCTGGGTCGGAGCAGCAAATGAACTAGATGCTGGACGAATTTCATTGGAAACAGTTCCGAATGGAGTGAAATAGGCTCTTACCCTCTCTATTGCCTTCTCTTTCTACCCTTGATACAATTTTGTGCATTGCAGGCTATCTCCAGAAGATACATGCTCTAAGTCTGGAGGTAGCTTGCAACGCACAAATATTATGATAAGACTAGCAAGAGAGGCCAATAGAGAGATCAAGAGGTTGTTTCATTCGATTCCAATGAACTACGTCCAGTATGTAGCTCACTGACTGTTTCCACCCACCAAAAGAGGTGATCTTTTTTGCTGTCTCGTTCTAATCTTGCCATAATATGTCTGCATTGCAGACTACCTCCAGAGGTATATGCTCTAAGTTTCTTACAAAACCAGTCACGTTCAAATATACCTCTGAAAAATAGAATTTTCTGTATTTCAAATTCAATGAAAATGCCAGGAATAAACAAAAATAATCCTATTATTTCTGTTCTTTAATAATGATATTCAGCATCAAAGGAAGATCGATACAAGCTAACCTTTAATCCTGACCCTATTTGCACAAAGAAAACTCAAATTGTATTTTAAGCTCCAGGCAAATCTAATTTTTTGTTTCTGTATATCGTTAATCTTGCCGAAGAAAAAATGGTTCTGACACTACCCGGTATGAATAATACTTTAGCATCCTAAGGATTCATTACGCTGTCTATAAATAACGTCAGAATGTGTAGCGATTCCCCGTTTCCCGAAAGCTTATTGTGAAGTATTTAATTTAAGAAAACACCTGAGGCTAACATTTGAGGGTCTTTACTTGTAAAATGTCTCTGGGAACGAGCGATTCGTCTGCCAGGCCGCTGCCGCTGAGGCCGCCGCCGCCCGCCGCCGGGAACCGGCATTCGATCGAGAACTTCTGGATACTCTCATATTCCAAGAGATTTATGAGAAGGTTACGTGGATATAATGGAGAAACATAACGACCGGGTATTTATTCAGGTGTTTTCGCCCTGGTTGACATAATTTTACCAGAAACGGAACAGAATAATTCTTCTTTGGTTGAATCGTTTTGGATGCATTTTGTGCGGAGACATTTCTTATTAATGACATTATAATATTTATGATAGAGGGTTTTAAGTAACTGCTCAAATCTATTTGAATTGTTGGAGCCATGATATTATGCCTATAAATAGGGTTTGGTTTAAAATGATTTAGAGTAAGTCTGACTTTTTTTGAGGTTGAGGAAAACTTGAAATATTCAATTTTTGTTTAAACGAAACTTAACAGTAATAAGTAAGAAAAGATATAAAGATAAAAACTTAAATCATACGGAACATACATACAACTTTAATAACACAAATAAACGAAACTGGCTATATCATCCGACATATTGCCTTTCTGTGCCTTTTCCCTTCCCTGTAATCTGTACTTGCTGGAGCATCTATTTCGGCTTGACTTTTATATCTTTGTGGGGGAATTTACACTCAGAAATTGTTAGAAAACGTTGAGTGGGCTTTAAGAGTGCCCTTGCAAAACTTTTTTCCACAAGAAAATTGCAAATTTAACATTTCATAATTTTGTAAAAAATATCGATTTTTGAAGTCTAAAATGCGTATTTGCCATCCATTACTACTGACAACTGACATACCATACGACACAGAGCTGTAAATAATGCAGAATTTAACACGGAACAGCGATTTCGTGTTTTATGTAGAATTTCTCCTATTTAACGGTTTCTTTCTTTGACTTCTTCCTATTCTGTTATTGACTGCAATTGCATGTAGCACGTACATTGTAAGCCTTACTCATT
Source organism: Octodonta nipae (assembly GCA_034190945.1). Classification (NCBI taxonomy): domain Eukaryota; kingdom Metazoa; phylum Arthropoda; class Insecta; order Coleoptera; family Chrysomelidae; genus Octodonta; species Octodonta nipae. Next base: position 109,471,524 of record CM067221.1, on the reverse strand, counting down.
CTGTTTTTGTTACCTACACAGCAGAACATTGATTGTATCATGTATTTTGGCGGTGGTCTTGTGTCACACCATTGAATTGAAAATTGTTGCCTACAGGAATGGAACAGCAAAAGATAAACAATCACCCCTCCCCTCCCTCCCTCTCTCCTCCCTCCATCCGCGCGCGCGGTTGGGTTCCCCCGCCAAAATACAATCAATGTTCTTCTGTGTAGGTAACAAAAAAAATTGGATTGATTTCAACAAGTAACACATAACTTTTAGGACGACACATTCAGGGCAAATGGGTAATCGGCTTCATTAAAGACGGGAGTGAAGACTTACGTTTAGAGGTTTGCCCTGACAATGTCAGGTCTACCGAGATGCTGCTACCTCTTATCCAGAAGCATGTCGTAGAGGGTTCAATCATCCACACAGACTATTGGAGGGCCTATGATTGTGTGGCTGACCATGGGTACATACACAAAAAGGTCAATCATAGTGCATTAATAGCATTGATCGAAGCCATAAAGATCACGTATGGTGTTTAGTTTAGTGTTACTTGCTTCAACTCCCACCTTCTCATTTCTCCCATCAGCTGCTTTAACAAATCAAGGGATGTTCCTCATTGATGGCATTTGAAATTGCAGTTTTTATGCCCCCACCCCCAATTAAATTTTACATGCTAACCATATCTAAATTTGCAACCAATACATCAGGAAATAGCCTACAGTGCACAAATATTGTAACAACACTAAAACGAAACCGTAATAAAGACAGCAATATATATCACACTTGGATGTTAATTCATCCCATTTAATGAAATAGTATGTTAGTGGTACCTCCAGGTGTATATACTCTACGTGTCAATTGTGAGAGTAACTTTAAAATTTGTGTTCCATGTCAGTTGCAGGGCCCTTAAAACATCAAAATAGTTGGGATTTCTGCATAATTTCCTCCAAGATTGTGTAAATATAGGTTATATATGACAAATTTCAAGTGAATTTTTTTGTAAAAAACAGGGTTTTCTTGTAGAAAAAAGTGCCGCGGAAGCATTTTTTAGACTTTTTAACGTTTTTTGAAAATTTCGTAAAAATAGGCGCGCACAAAGATATAAAAGAGCTACCTCTATTTCTTCTTTGGTCTACATTTAGAGAACTGTCAAAAGGAGTACAATTCTCATGTACCCACCGGTTGCAAATCATACATTGAAGCCAATCTTCAAAAGGCTTATTTCCATAACAGTTTTCGCCACCGTCAACAGAATTATCACCCTCATTTCGGACGTCATCAAATGTATCATACAGGGTGTGTCTAAAATAGGGTTCCAAGCTTCTGCTGTCTATAGAACTAATTAAAATGGGCCAAAAAGGCCCTATTAACATATACCTTAAAATGCGCCCTTAGGAAGTTATATGCCCCTAAAAGGGCTCAAACAAAACTGTTTTTTTATGTTATTGACAAAACGGTCGAAAATAAATAGAACAAACTGTATGGGTGTTACATAACTTTTTTCGTTAAATAAAATGTGTTACTCCATTTTTCGACATGCTTATGATTAAGCGTCCTATTTAGGTTCGTAAAGGGAATTTATAACCCATATTTTTTTATTTCATTTTTTTGCAATTTTCTCTACATATTTATATAATCAGTAGCTGTAACCTGCGGTTTTACCCGCGTACGGAATGTACGTGTAACTGTAACTTTACTTCACCCTATAGTGCAAACCATCCTGTATATGCTGATGTTTATTTGTCACCCAGTATAACTTGTTTTAACACGTGCTTATAACTCTATTCCACCCTATATTTGAGCAATGCAACTGCTTATGGGCTACGCTATATAACAATTATTTTTGATATTTTTTGAGCCACCTTGTAAAGTACAATTAATCACCCTTTATATGCAAGTTTTTCCTTGTTTCAGGTATTCTATATGGTAAGATGCATCTGTTCATTACCTATATAACGATTTTATTAAACCTTTCGATCCACCCTAATGAAAATGCCTGTGGAACCCTTGGTGTGTCATAAATGTAAAAATACAGTTTGGCACCCTAACACCAAACCTTTATTTAAACATTCACCCAAACTGCAACTGCTTTTTGGCGACCCTATATAACAATTTTATTAATTTTTTTAAGCATCTTATATAATTATAACTCTACTTCAATCTACATTAAATCATCCTGTATATACTGCTGCCTATCAGTCAAACATTATAACTTATTTTTGAACTTTACTGTATACCATAATTTTACTCTACAAAATACTTCAACCACCTTGTATGTTTATCTGCTCAGGGGGCACCAAATATAACATTTTTTAACCAGTTAACTATAAATCTACTCCACTCACTATCTTATCTACGCAACTGCTTACATACTACTATATAACTATTTTTAACCACCCTGAAAAGTATAATTTGTCTCCATCTTATATTTCAACCACCCGTATATGCAACTTTGTTTTAATCACACTGTATAACTATAATTTTACTTCGATCGACATTTCAGATATTGCATTTATGCAACAGCAACAGCTACTATAAATCTACTCCACCCTCTATTTCAACTACCTAGTCTATGCAACTATTTATCGACCACCCAGTATAACATTTTTTGACCTCCCTGTATAACTATAAATCTATCAATGCCCAATATGTTTGACCAAAACTGCACCTGCTTATGGGGTATCCTATATAAAAATTTTGTTCAACATTTTTTTGAATCACCTTGAATATATTACAACTACCCTGTATACGCTGCTGCTTATCGGTCAACCAATATCACATTTTTAAATACTATAACACTTCTCCACTGTATGTTTCAACTATATTAAATGTGCAACGCTTATGAACTACGCTATTTCACATGTTTTCCGCATATTTTTTTAACCACATTATAAAGTATAATTTTTCTCCACACTTCGTGTAAAGCACCCTTCATTTGAAACTTTTTCTAACCGTATTTCAATCACACTGCGTAACTATAACTTTACTGCATCCCATATTTCAGGTACTCCATATATGCAACTCCTATATAGCAATATTTTTCTACCATTTATTACCCCTATATACCTGTATAATCATAATTTTACTCCACCCTATATATCAACAAACCTTGTTGCCACCCAATATAACATTTTTGAACCACCTTGTATCCTTAAAATACTACTCCACCCTATATTTCAACCATCCGGTAAATGGAACCGCTTGTAGATCATAACATTTCGTTATAATGTTTTTTAAACTCACCTTATATAGCTGTAATTATCTTTCGCTACACTTGTGGATATAAAATATTTTGTTAAACACCCTATAAACTATAATTCCACTTGATCTCATATTTCAACCACCCTGTATAAATAACTTCTTCTAAATTTTTTTTAACCCATTTTATAACTATAATAAATCAAGAACATAAATCAAATAGCCTAACTGCTTACATGACTCATTTTATTCTAGAAAAATTTTATGAAGCTGTATAAATATTCTACCCTTATTTCGACCATATTGTATATGCAACTACTTATGAGCCAAACAATATATCATTTTGTTATCCACCCTATATAAATATAATTCTACTCCGTCCGTTTATGAATCACCTGTTATATTCAACTATTTATGTCCCACTCAATAAAACTTTTTGAACTACTCCGTATAACTAATTCAACTCCCCCTTTTCAACCACATTGTGTATATGCAGATACACCTAATATATATATTTTTTTAGATTTATTAAATCCATGTCATTCTACTCCAGCCTAAACCTGTAAAATTAATGTTATATCAGTTGATTTTTTTAAATCGGAACATGCTCCGTTGAAATATTTCGAATTTTGAATAAAAGCTAAGCTGATTCAAGTATTTAATATTTGCTGCTTGCTGTCGAACTAATAGAGTTATTGTGTTGTCCAACATGGTAGAAGTTTTTTCGCTATATCTACTGTTTCTGTCAATATAGGGAAATAAAATACCTACCAGATTTTAAGTTAAACTATAGGATTTGCAACAAAAAAAGATTCCGAAAAATCTGTTCAGTAGTTCTTACGTGATGCCCGAACAAACAAACAAATAAACAAACAAACAAACAAACAAACAAACTAACTAACTAACAAATAAACAGAAACTTACAATTTTATAATAGTATAGATAAAAAATTTTACGTGACAAATATTATCGTTGCCCAAATCGATAATTTGAACTGTTTTCGTGTAAACTCTTTAAGTTATGAGGTCAAAAATTTCAAAAATCTGTATACCATGGCAAATAAACGATCATTTACTGTTGGTTGGAACGAACCCTTTTCTCTGAAACGTTGATAGATCCTCTGAAGAATCTGTCGCAAAGAAACTCATTTTATGAGTTGCAATAATGTTGTATACTTAAAGTTTCCAATCCCCATTTCTACTAATTAAACACTGCAAAGCTTAATTGACAGGAAGGTTATTTTTCGTAACAAATTTTATGGATCAATTGTGCAGCATGTTATTATAAATTTTAACAATATCTTGTATAAACTTGAGTATTTATCCAACCTATTTTTACATGAATACCACACATTGTCGTCCACTGGGAGCATTAATTCTATGTAAATACAATATCTACTAATTTCGGTAATCCTTTGAATGATTTTTAGAATTTTATTTAGAATTTTGATAAATTTTTACGTTTATCAATATTTCTGTAAATCCTCTTGGTTAGTGAAATATGAAGCCAGAGAATTTTGGCTAAATTAAAAATACAGGGTGTTCCTAAATTGGAGGTACAAACGAAAAGGGGAGATTCCTTGAATAGTTTTAGGAAGAAAATGTCCCATAAACATGGGTCCGCAAACGTTTCGTTTTCAAGATACAGAGTGTTAAAGTTTCAATTTTTTTCTCACAGTATCTGCACTTCACCAGATATTCAAATGAAATTTGGCATATATATTACAATTAAGAGTTTACACCTTGTGACATGCCAATTTCGATTGCAAATCTACAGGGTGATATTTTTTCGGGAACACTGTCCACTGTTGTCCTTCGGAACTTTTTTTTGGTGAGCCACTGGTACTTTCAAAAATCGTAAAGAAAAGTTTTGTTGTTATAGCAAACTTTATGTTCTCTTGTAGTTTTGTCGTATCTACTACCGGTTTCGAGAAAAAAAATTTGAATTATTAAACTAGCAATGATTCTTAAAGATTCGATAAACTGGTATAATCATCAAAAAAAAGTATTACTGCAAGAAACATACAACTCAAAAATTAATCATAATAAAAAAACTAAATAACAACAAAGGAACTAAACTACAGCAATTGTTGAAAATGTCCTCCCCCAACCCTTATACAAGCTTCTGTTCTTCTTATCATAGACGATCGAACTCTTTTAAACACTCCTGGAGTATTCCTAATTGTATCAAACGCGCCTATTATACGATTTCTCAGTTCGTCTACGGTATTCACTGGCGTTATGTACACTAGAGATTTCAGATGGCCCCATAGAAAGAAATCTAAATTATTTAAATCTGGGGATCTGGCGGGCCATGGCTGATGTTCACCTCGTCCAATCCACCTGTTTACATAATTTTCGCTCAAATACTCCCTAGCCAAAAGTGAAAAATGAGCAGGAGCACCGCCGTGCATGAACCACATTTCAAGTCGCATCATAAGAGGTATATCATCCAATAACAAGGGCAAATCGTTCTCTAAAAAATGTCTGTATGATTGACCAGTAAGTCGCCCTGGCAAGAAGAAAGGACCAATCAAATAATCGCCAATATTACCACCCCACACATTTAATGAACATTTCTCTTGAAAATAAGCTTCTGCAATTTCATGTGGATTCTCCTCAGCCCATATGTGTTCATTATGAAAATTTATGATTGAAGTCCTTGAGAAACAGGCTTCATCAGTGAATAGGATTTGGCAATCAAAATGAGGATTGTTCAATAGTCTGTTGAGGTACCACTGACAAAAAATAATTCTTGGATGACAATCTCGAGGCAAGAGCGCCTGAACCCTCTGAATGTGATAAGGATAGAGCAAAGAATCCCGCAAGATCCGCCAAACAACTTGATGACTTGTATTTAACGTAACACTAATTTTTCTTGTACTGGATCCAGTTTTTGAAAGACACCTGTGAATATTAGAGAACATCCGATGACCAGGCAGCACTCTATTGGGATAGCGTTCCATGTAAAGACGCTTAGCTTCTCTTGAATTACCATTTGCAAGACCATATATGAAATGCATGTCAGCCATTTCGGAATTCGTAAAATTCGCCATGTCTTGATATTAAAATGCAACCATCTTTAATTTTCAAAACACAGGAGTTTAATTTGATGTGTCAAAACTAACAATAAATTTATTCATTCACCACAGCCTACTAGGTAGATAACTAGATTTCTATGACAATTCGGAATTTTCTGGGGATTTCAAGAGAATCATTCAAAATTTTTTTCTCGAAACCGGTAGTAGATACAACAAAACTACAAGAGAACATAAAGTTTGGTATAACAACAAAGGTTTCTTTACAATTTTTGAAAGTACCAGTGGCTCACCAAAAAAAAGTTCGGAAGGACAACAGTGGACAGTGTTCCCGAAAAAATATCACCCTGTAGATCTGCAATCGAAATTGGCATGTCACAAGGTGTAAACTCTTAATTGTAATATCTATGCCAAATTTCATCTGAATATCTTGTGAAGTGCAGATACTATTAAAAAAAACTTGAAAAAAATTGAAACTTTAACACTCTGTATCTTGAAAACGAAACGTTTGCGGACCCATGTTTATGGGACTTTTTCTTGCTAAAACTATTCAAGGAATCTCCACTTTTCGTTTGTACCTCCAATTTAGGAACACCCTGTATATTTAAAAGGTATGTTTTAAAACTTAATTCGTGGTTCTTTCACTAAAATTAGTTTGACGTCTTCTTAAAACAAAGAAATCAACATTAATACATTTTACAAAGTTCGGTCACTAAACATATTTAAGTTGTTCTAAATGTGCAGCCTGTTTGCCTTAAAAACTCCTATGATGTTTTATTTTTTCACCTCGGCAAATAATTGATATATGCAAGCCCTGATGAAGCTTTCAAACAATAAAAGCGAATCGTCGGCAAGCATTTAATAGCCAAATTTATTGTCCTATTCGGATCATTCTCCTATCAAACTTTCTAAAGTTATTAGAAACAAATTACGTATTAAAATCAAACAATTTAAATAAATTTAAGTAAATAAAGTTTTCAGAATTTTTCATGAGTTTTGTCCAAGAAACCTTCTCAATTTTTCGTACACCAAAAATTGCAAAATTGCATTAAAAAGTTTGAATTGTAAGTTAAATGCAGTAGAAACTACTGAAAAATAAAAATTCTTCAAATAATAATATCTAAATATTGTGTCAACAGTTTTTCACACCATACAAAATGTTGACTTTCATTTAAATTAAATTCATTTAGGTAAGTTAAATGCTACACAAAGTTATATACATTTAAATATTTATTTTCAACATTAATAAATTATTAGCTTATGAACTAGACATTTATTTACATTTGAGTTTTCTATATACTAAGAGAATTAGAATAGAATTCTGAAAATGCTTGCCATCACTAATGAAGCAATAGAAGTGTATATTTTGATTGCGGAGTTGCAAAGGTTCTTATCGCAGGTAACGCAGCTCTGGATACTGCCAACGATACTATAATCTGTTTTGATACTTTCGCAGACAGGTTTGCTGTTCATTAATCGTGGTAGACACATCCTGTTCGTTATGTTTTGTTTGATACCTGGAATGTAAAGATTCATTAGTATTTTAGTGTTTTGTGTCGTCATTATTTGCAAAGTTCTGTGGAATATCCAATTTGCATGTTGTGATTGCCATTACTCAGATACAGATATTTCATTCCAATATGTATACAGTGTGGAACAGCCAAATAGAATATATTCGATAACCAATAAAGGAGGGCGTGATGGGAAAGACGCTTAGACACGTTGATTTGTATTTTAAATACGCATTTTGTCAACAAAAAATATACAGTGTGTCCGGTTATGGACTAGCGATAATCTAAATACATGTAAAGCAACTATTTTAATACATAAATACACTAGGGCTCAATACCCCACCCCTTCATATGGCAGCCATTTAGTTTTTTTGATGACCCATTCTCTACGTGTGAACAAAAACCTTTATATCTCTTAATTGTTAATAGGCTTATTCGACGGACAATAAAACTGTCTATCAACAAAATTTCAAACCAAAGTGTTAACGTTTTCTTAACTTTTGAAAAAAAGATGAAATGCAAAAAAAGGGTCAAAAAATGATGCAAATTAACAAATCAATGCAAAAGTAGTCCCGATTACCTCTCATTTTTTTTCACTAAATCGAAAGTTTTTGAGTTAAGCTACAATACATTAATTTCATAACTGTATGTTTATTACTTTAGGAGTTATTGTTGTTTGAACATAGCGTATGCGCAAGCACAAAAGACCTTTATTAAGTGACATCTGACATTAGCTGCGTGCTGTCCGAGAAAAGGCTAGCAATGCTATTCGCGACTAGCAGGAGTAAACGAAATGAAACATATTGACTCTACCTTGCAAAGAACTTACAGGATAAAGACTAGTTACGTTAGTTGTACCTTGCCCTGCCTTGTGATCCCTACTTTTACTTACCGTCCGTGCTGTTTACGTTCTGTATTAGTGGTTATCTTGTGATATGAATATGGCAAATCGTCAATATTCAACGCAACATATTGCTGACATACACTTCGTTTATGGTTTCAGAAAGTAATAAGACTTTAATGTGGTGTTAATGTTTACCTACCTGTTTAAAGTCCCGACAAAGGTCTTTTGTGCTTGCGCATACGCTATGTTCAAACAGCAATAACACCTAAAGTAATAAACATACAGTTATGAATTTAATGTTGTATTGTAGCTTAACTCAAAAACTTTCGATTTAGTGAAAAAAAAATTAAAGGTTATCGGGACTACTTTTGCATTGATTTGCAATAGTTTGTTGATTTGCATAATTTTTATACCCTTTTTTTGCATTTTATCTTTTTTTCAAAAGTTAAGAAAACGTTAACACTTTGTTTTGAAATGTTGTTGATAAACAGTTTTATTGTCTGTCGAATAAGCCTATTTTTATCTCAGTAAGACCAAAACTTTAAGAGATATGAACGTTTTTGTTCACACGTAGAGAATAGGTCATCAAAAAAACAAAATGGCTGCCATATGGCGGGGTGGGGTATTGAGCCCTAGTATATAGTGTAATTGTGTATTAAAATAGTTGCTTTACATGTATTTAGATTATCGCTAGTTCATAACCGGACACACTGTATATATATAGGGTGTGTCATGTGACAACTTTCTAATTTTAAATGCAAGCCCCTGTATATTATTTATTTTTTGGATTCTCCAGAAAATTCTAGAGCTAATTCATGTACAATATCGCACACCAATCTTCAACTGTTTCGGAAATAACTATTAATGTCAATGTAACAAATGTTCAAAATGTTCGCCGCGGACGTCTTGGCAACATGCTAATTTGGTATAGAAATGTCCTCTAACGTTACTCAACTTCTCAGGCGTAACTGATCTAATCGCAAGCGTGATTCGTTTTTTTAGGTCATCTAAGGTCAGGGGTTTAGTTTTGTATACAGTACTTTTGGCATATCTCCACAAAAAGTCGATCGATCCGCGCCTCCCATTCAACAATTTGAAAAAATTTGGGTCAGGTACTGCCGGACATTGATTTCGTAATGGGGCGGTGCTCCATCTTGCTGAAACCATATTGTATTGGCAGGAACTTGTGGGTTTACTGGATCAGGATATAAGTTTGTCAAAGTTGGCACGACATTATTTTGGAGCGGTTCTAAATATTTATCTCTATTCAAGTTGCCATCAATGAAAAGGGACCTACGACATGATTTTCAACAATTCCTGTTCAAACATTAACTTTTTCAGGATATTGCATATGTTTCTCTGTCATCCAGTGAGAATTGTCATTAGATCAATAGCGGCAATTTTGACGATTAACATGACTGTGAAGTGTAAATGTGCTCTCATCAGAAAAGAAAACAGCTTCTAGTTGGTTAACATTGTTATCTAACCTTACCATCATTTGTTCACAATACGTTCTCCTATCGAAATCGTCTTCCATGAGCTGCGTCATTTTATAGGGATGCATTTTACTCCCTTTAATAATAACTGATGTGTGGCTAACGTTAAACAGTGGGGCTGGGTCCCGACCAGAGTTATGTGGGTTTTCTAGGAACTCAAGCATAATATCCAATTTCGTATTATCACTTACAGCATTGGCAGTTACTTTTTTTATCTGTCTTACATGACCAAGCTCGCAAAACTGCTTTTCTATTTTGCTAATTGTTCCTTGGGATACAGGCGGCAAATTTGGAAAATTTACGTGAAATAAACGAGAAACTTCCATTTGTGTCGGTTATCTCCATGACAAATCATTTGTAGAATGTTTATTTTTGCATTTCTGTTAAACGAGACATTTTTTGATATTGTTACGTACAGTTAACGAAATCAAATGACAATAGCACTGACACTGATCACCACTGTCATGCAGGCAGACAATAAGATGCTAAGGCTAGGAGTTTTGACGAAAATAAACAAAACAGATTTTTTTTCTTCTTATTAGTAAAAAGGAACGCAGGAATGGTTTTTTCTTATTATCTCAATATCAAGAGCTAAATGGGAATTAAGTATTGAGTGTAATGTAACGAATTTGTGAAACAAAATAATTTTCTTTTTTAATGTAAATTCTTATAATAAATCTGAAAAAACTTAATATTTCCGAAACAGTTGAAGATAGTTGTAGGACATTGTATATGAAATATGTCTAGAATTTTCTGGAGAATCCAAAATATAAATAATATACAGGGGCTTGCATTTAAAATAAGAAAGTTGGTATTGGCCACTGTCACATGACACCCTATATAATTTTTTTTGTTAAAAAATGGGCACTTAAAATACAAATCGACCTGTCCAAGTGTTTTTCCCTACAAGCCCTCCTTTATTCGTTATCGTATTTATTCCATTTGGCTGTTCCACACTGTATTTTATTTGCTCTTCTATACACGGTAAATACTTTAAGCTTAAGTACACACGAAGCAACGGTTTTGCAACTTAGGTTGCAATAGTTGCCTCCATGGAGATATTATTACGTAGAGTGAGCGAGGTATTGGTGATTGTGTAGGTGGTAGTGAAAACACTATTAAAAAGCGAAAGAAAATCGGAGCTATAGCATTCTTTCTGTGGTAACCTTTAAAGTTGTGAAAAACCATTTCCTCCCTACCAATAGTCGTAATCTAAGATCAAACAGGAGCGACGAGCTGTGGAAGTCAGATACTATTGTTATCCCGCTGTCGCAGTTGTGTTATATTTTATTAGGTACTAACTAGTCGCGACAAGCTATTGAACGCAAGACAGTATATTGTTTCTAGTGTAGAACCTTCGTCAGTTGCGCTTCCCTCAATTGATAAAAATCTCCAGAAATTTTTGGTTTCTCCAAAATACTTATATGTCACAGAAAATAAATAGAAAATAATATTCCAGTGATTAGGCAGGATACTGAAGGACATGCGTATCAATCTTTTCGAAATCAGGTACTCTATTAGTTCTAGAATATTTAACTGATACTACAATTGCAATTTCCAGAATTTACGTTTTTTTTTTAAAAACTGTCCGACGTGTTTCGACTATTGTCTTTGTCAAGGAACTAAACTAAGTGGGTATTTCTTGAAGACGTTGTATTTATATTCGACGACTGGTATAATTACCAGGTACCCACTTAATTTTGAACAGGATTATTTAACTTTATTATAGGGGAAAGGATACCTCTTTAGACTAAATAAAGAGGTTTATTAAAGGAGAATTATTTATTTCTGTCTGGTCGTTTAACAATTTACTGGTATTTTTAAGTTTATTAATTTCCAATGATTCTAAAATATTTAATTTATTGCCTTTAATATCTGAATGTAATAATTTAAAATTTTCCTCGAAAAGATAATTTTCTGTTACTAAATTGGAATCTGTTTTTAGATTAATGAAAAAATTAAGGTGTTCATAGATACGTTTTTTACACGCTCTGCCTCTTTGACCGATATAGGCGTTAGGGCATGACCCACATGATAATTTATAGACTGGGGATTTATTTTTTTGATCAATTTTCGATTTGTTATTTTTGATTAATTTTTTAAGACTCTTGTTTGTTTTGAACGTAACGTTAATATTCTGTTTTCTTAAAAATGATCCTATTTTTAAACTTGGTTTACCAAAATAGGTTATACTATTATATGAATCATTATTGGTTTTGCTGTCCGGGTAAACTTCTCTTAATGCCTTTTTGTGTTTTTGATTTCTAGGAATATTTTCTGTTAATTCAGTTTCAAACTCGTTATTTATTGCTGTCTGTTTGATTATGTTTAATTCTTTCTGAAAATTATCTAGCGATTGTTTTATGGAAAGTAATCTATGAACCATACTATTGTAACCTGGAATTTTTTTTTGATATGGGTGTATAGAAATACGGGTTTGAAACTGAATTAATAGAAAATATTCTTAGAAATCAAAAACACAAAAGGCATTAAGAGTCTGTCTGGGTAGACAGCAAAACCAATAATGATTCGTATAATAGTATAACCTATTTTGGCAAACCAAGTTTAAAAATAGCAACCTTTTTAAGAAAACAGATAATTAACGTTGAATTCAAAACAAACAATAGTCTTGGAAAATTAATCAAAAATAACAAATACAAAAATCCATCATAAAAATAAATCCGGAGTCTATAAATTATCATGTGGGTCATGCCCTAAAGCCTATATCGGTCAAAGCAACAGAGCGTGTAAAAAACGTATCTATGAGCACTGTAATTCTTTCATTAATCAACAATTAGTTTCCAATTATGCCGAACATTTAGTAACAGAAAATCATCTTGTCCACAAAAATTTTAAATTACTACTTTCAGAAATTAAATACAATAGATTAAACCTTTTAGAATCATTGAAGATTAATAAACTTAAAAATACCGGTAATTTGTTAAACGACCAGACAGAAATAAATAATTCTCCCTTAATAAACCTCTTTAGTTAATCCTGTTACCTGTAATAAAATTAAATAATCCTGTTTAAAACTAAGTACCTGGTAACTATATCACTTCTCGAATATAAATACAACTTCTTCAAGAAATACCCAGTTAGTCCAGTTCCTTGACAAAGACATTAGTGGAAACGCGTCAGACAGTTAAAAAAAACCTAAATTGTGGAAATTGCAATTGTAATATCAGTTAATTATTATGATGAATTTCCAATAAGTATCGGCCGAATCAATTCAGTATTTAGAATATTGTCCAAAACCTGTTTGAAAGAGTAATGGAATACTTACCCTGTTGTTGAAGTTTAAATGTGATACAAACATAATCACTAGTTGCAGTAGTATCTTGCGTAAGTCTCGTTTGCAATTCTGTTTCTAGTTGATTGTTGCTAAGCATTCTATCGTTGCTATTCTTTGACCCACAGTTTTCAATAGTTGCGTTTTCTTTGTAGAACGGCTCTGCACAGTTGAAGCATTGATAGCACTGTGAGGTCTTAGCAACAGCTATTGAAAAAAATATAGTTACAGAATCTTAAATGCAAATAAGATATTTTATCTGTAAACTAACATATTCTGGAAATTAATATGTGAGCTATTTTGCGCAACGTCTAAATAAATTTTCCTGATATGACTACGAATCAAATCAGAAATACCTTATTGATGGCTGGGTTCACTTAATCTTCTTTATCTTAAGTGAACCTAGACATCAATATTACTGATTTGATTTGTTTCGCAAAATAACTTAAGCACAATTTATAATCCCGCTTAATTTTCCTTAGGAAGATTAAGTGAATTTCAACATTAAAATGTAAGTCTTTGAAGTATACTTTTTATCGGTGAATGTTCTGTGTATAAAATATAAATTTTAATTGTTAGGTAAGCAGTGAGGACGCACGGTTTGGAAAAATTTCATATAAAATTCGGGTGTTGTTTCTTTTTGGAAAAACGCTCGGACACGTCGGTGTTTTTTTGGTGCGGCTTTTGTGATAAACTCATTTATACAGGGTGGCCAGAAATAAACCGCGACCATCAGCTTCATTTTTTTCAAATTCACACATTTGTTTTTTATTTTATTTTTCATGTTCAATGTCCTATACCGAAAATTAACAGTTATTAAAAATTATTATTTCAAAATTGAAGAAGAAAAAATCATCGACACATCAAATTAAATGTTCAAATTGTTGACCATTAACATCCTGACATACCTAAGATGGTTTTCAAATTCTCGTAACACTTCATTTAGCGTTTGTGGCAGGAGTCGATTTTGATTTCAAGTAACCCCAAAGATAAAAATCTAACGAACTTAGATCTGGAGACCTAGCTGGCCATTCGATATTACCTCTCCTTCCGATGCATCTATATGGGAAAATATTGTCAAGATAATCTCGCACTGTTAGCGAATAGTGCGGGGGCGCTCCATCCTGTTGAAACCATACCGAATCTGCTAATATATTGGGGTTTTCACCATTCGGGTAAAGTTATGTTAAACAGGGTATAATGTCATTTTGTTGGTCTAAATACTATTCCGAGCTAAGTGTTCCCTCAATGAAAAAGGACCCACAATTGAAGTACCCACAATTCCGGCCCATACGTTAACTTTCTTGGAAAACTGTCTATGACTTTCCATAACCCAATGTGGGTTTTCTGATGCCCAATATCGAAAATTTTGCCTGTTTACTGAACTATTTAAACAAAATGTTGCCTCGTCGGAAAAAACTAACTTAGTTGAAAAGGGCGAGTTGGCATTGCATCTATCCATTATTATTTCGCAAAATTCTACTCTTCGGTCCAAATCATCTTCAGTAAGTTACTGAACTAAATGAACTTTGTATGGGTGCCATGTATTTCTATACAAGCATTTTAGAACAGAACATTTACTTATTGGCTCTTCTGCGGCTATTTGTCTAGTGGATTTGTGAGGATTTTCTTGTAAATCGAGCAAAACATTTAATTGTGTATCTTCTGGAAGATATTTGGTTTTGTAATTGTCTCTTACGTGGCCAAATTCTAGAAACTTTTTTTCTATTTTACTAACTACCGATCGTGTAATAGGCCGCTTCGGGTAATTCATATTAAACAATTCGCAGACTTCAGCTTGTGTTCGAATTCTGTCGCCATATCCTACCATCGTCAAAATTTCTATTTGTTGCTTTTTAGTTAAACGCGCCATACTTTGAAACTTCGCAACTGCACTTGACAACTACTCATTTGAAGTAAAATTATAGTACAGTTTCTATGGAAATAACCCAGTTTCAAAACTCCAACATTAAGAAAAAAGGGTTTCCATTCATGCGACTAAAATACCGCATAAAAACCAGACGTAAATAAATAGGTTCAAACCAACAACCACCTTGTTTCTACCGTTGTTTTCTTAACTTTAGAAAGAAATGTAATTTTTTTAATAGCTGTTAATTTTTGGTACATGAAAAATACTTAGAATTTGATGCAAAATTCAAAAATAAAATAAAATACAAATGTTTCCATTTGAAAAAATGAACTTGATGGTGGCAGTTTATTTGTGGCCCACCCTGTATAAATGAGTTTATCATCACATAAACCGCAGTCAAAAAAAAAAACGAATTTTAAATGAATTTACTGTATATAAACTTTAAGCAAAATCTCTCATATATTCAAATGATATATAAAGCGAAACATTTGTTAGTTTTGGTTAAAACATAAATAAACTAAAAAAACTGATTACAGAAAACACAAAAGAAGAAGCAAAAAATAAAACAGGGTGTTAACTACCCTTTGGGTCCGTGTGGCGGATCGTTGGTGGTCTGTAATATTTGTTAAAAGCCTTATAATTGCTGACTGGCCCCCCACCCTTGCTAAAACCTACCATTTGTGGTGACGCCGTTGGTGACACATATGTACCTATAGAGAACACAACTTAGAATTTGGTCATTTTTAAGCATCTTCCAAGATAGAAGAATAACTCAACAGAGAATTTGTATATTTAATTTATACAGGGTGAGTTTTTTTGATGATCAGTTTGGGGATCTCGGAAACTAGCGGGATAGAGCAATGGTTAAATTGGGAAAGATTTGCAGTTTTACTGGCCCAATTTAATGACACTTTCGGATTTTTGTAAAAAGTCATGGCTTACTAGATATTTAAAAAAACGATTTAGTCAAATCCCTGTAACTCCTTTGTTTTTGACTTTATAAAAAAAGTGTAAATATCAAAATTCAAGCTATTTAAGGGAAATTTGCGCAAGCCTAGTTGCTCGTTATTAGGGGCCAAGAATTAATTTGATGTAGAATGTTTTGAATGCGATTAATTCATTGAACCAAGTTTGTCTTCAGTTCAATGGATTATTTATGCAATAGTAAATATATCTCATCAAATATTGTCAAATTTGCATGTTTATTCAAAATTTGACTTCTTTACGGTTGATATTATAATAGCTAATTGTTCTGTTGACAGCAGGTTATATTCGCGCATTTCAACAAATAGTAGGTATTATATTTTATACTTTAGCCATTACAAATGGATATCCACGGCATAACAAAAAGAAAGTTAATTACAGTTAAAATGCACATATAAACATATACATATATATTTATTACACACATATATATATATATATATATATATATATATATATATATGTTTTTAAGTTTTCGCGGGCACTAAATGTTTAGGTGGCTTCCGGGAACCCATCCGCGTAGCTGACAACTGATCCCTGCCGGGATCGATGATAAAATGACGACGTTTCGGCAGAGTCACGTCTGCCCTCTTCAGGTCGGTTCGCATAATTCTCGTAGCCTTCTGCTTTCGCTTCTAGTATAGTATTCGAGTAACTAGAAGCGAAAGCAGAAGGCTACGAGAATTATGCGAACCGACCTGAAGAGGGCAGATGTGACTCTGCCGAAACGTCGTCATTTTACCATCGATCCCGGCAGGGATCAGTTGTCAGCTACGAGGATGGGTTCCCGGAAGCCACCTAAAACATATATATATATATATATACTGAGAGGCTTCCGCGGTCATTATTTGAGCTACCTATAAATAAAAGAAGCAGAGCAGACTCAAATTCAGTTCAGTTACCTAGTGACTCTTGGGGAGTAGGCAGATTGAGGCCCCGAGTTCGATCTAGACTCTGAAACTCTTTTTCACTTTTGTCTCTTGATAATGGCAAAGCAGGAGTCGAAACGTCGAGTTTTCAATAAATTCAGACGCGGTCTTACTTAGTTCATATACAAACAATATAAACAAATTTAAAACATAGTAGAGTTTTCTAAATACTCAGCAACATTTTTCTAACAAAAATTTCACACAATTTCAGGAACTTGACATTATTTAAGTTCAATCAGTAAATAAATTGTAAGAATTATGTTTTCACAGTCTGTTTTAATTTTATTTCAAGACTAAATTTTAAATGTTCGTGTTGGCATAGGTATATTTTTTATTCCATGAAGAAATGTTAAATGTTTGTGTTGGTGGTGTTGTTATTGCTATAATTATTTTCAGCTTTTGAGTTACAGGTTATATTTATTTTAAAAATGTTTTATTTTAATAGACAGGACCAGGTAACATCGAAAGCCCCAACATTACACAGTGATACATTTTCATTTAAATTGACAGGTAAAAGTTTACGAGCAAAATTTACTAGTATGCGTTGACCAAAATATGTTTATGCCTCATGGACCACGCCATATAACCTTTTTTTGACAACCCTGTATAATTATAGATAGTTCCGCTCCACCCTATGTACCGACCATCTTGTACAAACGACTGCCTACAGACAACCATAAATTTCTTAGCTGCTTTCTGTAAATTATAGGACGGAGTAGAATCCATCCTACATTTACGGAGTCAAATCCGTCCTATATTTCAACCATCGTATATCAGTCCTTGTGGGCTACTCTATAAATTATTTCATTTTTATCATTTTGTATTATCACCCTGTATAAGATTAATTCCTCTCCACACTATATACAACTTCATATGGGCTATGAAATAAATAATTTTATAATCACACTGTATAAATATAATTCAACTACAGCATATATTTCAACCATGCTGTATATGATTTGTTTATGACCACATAATATAACAGTTCTTTAATCACCCAATATAATTTTAATTCAACATTTTTCCAACATTTTTAGACCACCAACCGTTCACTGCACCCTATATTCCAACCATCCTGTATATTCGGTTGCCTATGTCCCGCCATACTGTTTTTAACTCTCTTCTGTAACTATCATTATACTCCGTCGTATATTTCAATCATCATATATATGAAACTCCTTCTATCACTTTACTTTGTGATTTAGTTTTCTGTATCTAAACACCCTTTGTATAATCGCACCAAATAGTAGTTTAAAGTTTGACATGTGTTCTATTAGATCAGGAGAATGTGACAACCAAAAGCACCGTCTTCGCAAAATAAAAAAAATTTCATTTAAATAGGTATTTGCCTGGTATAAAAACAACACGGGCTTGGTACTCCTTGATTTAAGGAGCCGAAAATATTATGCTTTACTACCCATATGGTTGAGATGTATTTAGAAAATTTTCAAATTCGCATCAAAACTTCCACTGTCTACAATTCCCGCACTATTACATTGGAATTAAAATATTTATGAGGAAATGTCCGTTACATCACTTCGATGAAATTTTTAATAAGGATGTTGGACTTTTCGGCGATTTTCTGCAAAACTGCAAGTTGCACGTAGCAGAAAAGTATATGAGCCTACCTAGGGTTCTACCCTAATAGATTACATGTTAAAAAACTTTAGACATCCATAAGAGGCTTTTGAAAAAAAAATTAGGGACTTTGGTCAATTTTCATCACTTTACCAATAGAATTCTTTTCCCAAATTTAAAGTTTCACCAATCCAGATATATATTCTCTTAAACATGATAATATTCATACAAAACGGTTCACAACAGCAGAAGAAATCAGGTAACTTAAATACAAAAAAATACGCGACGAATTGATAACCTCCTCCTTTTTGGAAGAAAAATGTTAAATGTTTGGTTTCACAATTTTGATAATAAAGTAAAACTATAAAAAGAAATTTACTGTATTTAATAAACAGAAAAAATCTCTTTGTTTATGCGCCAAATTAATACTATATGTTCTATGTTATGAAACTAACATAACTTCCTAAAGTTTGTTTAATAATTAAAATGTAACTTTATTACACTTAAATAGTACAACTCCAGAAGAAATACAATGGTGGGGTTAATCATAATAGAACTACTGTATTTTTCAATAAACTTATAATGAAGGTTATGTTGTCATACAATGTTATTTTATATTGCAAGTGCAAGTCAATATTGCTTGTACTTAAAGTCTGCTTGGGCAAGTAAGCATAAATGATGATTAAACAGTGTGCAATATACCTAATGAGTAACTTTAAAACTGTTTTCCGGTTACAACATTTTCATTGAGTACAAATATTAAACCTGAAAAAATCAAATTTCAGCAATTGCATTGTTATTTCATAAGTATTTCCGCACTTCATTGTTAAACACATTCGCAAAAAATTCGCATATGTAACCGCGCATCCTAATGCGAATGCGAATATTAAAAACATGCGAATATTCGTTAATGTGAATACGAATATTAGTTACATCCCTAATTTAGACATAACACCTTCATCCATCGCAATAACACAAAATGAAAAAATGTTACATATTATCATGTCTTTAATTGTTGTAAAATGTTCCATTTTCTTGGTTAATTCTTGGATTTAATTTAATTAGTAGAAAAAAAAATACGTTAAAATCTGTCACAAAATTATAATTCATTCAATTAAAATATTTTGAATATCCTACCCAACCCGTTTCACTGTCTAATCTTCTAATCGATACCCCGAAGAACAAACAAAGGACCTTACCGTAACTAAGAAAACACAGCACTAACAAGAGTACACACCCTGTATAAACAAACTTCATTTTTTTCCAGCGTACAACGGCACCTGCTTAATAGCTTACGACAGCGCTTAGAGTCATTGTATTCCAGTATCGATATATTTATAGACTTCCCACCGATCCCAATTTTTTATCTAAATAAAACAAACTATGCGTATGATAATACTAGTGTGCTTTTCAATTTTATGTTATAATCAGAAAAGTAATTTCACCTTTATTTGTTCATTGGGGCTCCATCGATGACATCGAATCTAGTTGAATCATATTGTGCTTGACTAATATTTCCGCTGCTGCTATTTCTGCCAATTATTCTCCAAAAAAATAATATAAATATGCATACATGGTAATTCAAATTCGACCCTTACCATTGCGATCTCGGAAACTAAAGGAGATACGAATTGGTTTGTTTAAAATTAAAATTTTCCAAGTACTTCCGAAGATATGTGAAAAGAATAGAAAATTAAGACTATTTTTTATAACTAGTGGTCGCCCAGTGGTCGAAATTCGACCCTATTTCATGAAATTGTAAGTTTAATTTAATAAGAAACAGAGTTGTGGAGAAATCGGAGAAGTAGATGTAATGACCAAAATTATTCACTCATATTGACAAATTTATTCCAATAAAAAAAATTAATCAAATATCGGTATTCGAAATATTTTTGACAAATGAATGATCCCTTAAATTTTTGCCTGGAACCGATCCTGGGAAAATATTCGGTATAATATAATAATTGGTAGATTGTTTTTTGCAACCTAAAAGTTTTCGTCATTTGCGGTTTCAATCAAGTTCAGGAATATTAAAGAAAAAAAGAGGACCAACAACCCAAGGAGAACTTAAATATTTAATACATTCTCTATTGTCCACTGTCTGACAATTTTTTACACAACACCTTCGGTAGGGTTGTGATAATAATATATTAATCAAATAATTAAATTTAGATTAAAAACAGAATATTTAATATGAAAGTTACTGCAACGCGTCCGAAAAATCAATACTGATCTACTACATTGACTATTTTACCACTAAACGCTAAGAACGCTTGTATGCCACTTCCAGAAGTACATGCTCTAATAATATAACAGCATCTAACGATCGCTCCCTCCAAATATAATGACTCAATGCTTTGAGTTTTGACCATCTGGCGGCGGCGGCACTGTCAGTTCTTTGGCGTTGACAGTATGGACATAAATAATTAATTTTTATTATATTTTATTTAATGAATGAACCAATATTATAAATTATTATTAGCATTGAAGATCGTCAGTAGCTACTTAACAAAACAAAAATGAATAAAAACGGTTGAGAGACAGAGGAGAAAAAGGTACCTAATCGTTTTGAATTTGCCTATTTATATATAGATTTTGTGTTTGCATTTTTGAACACATAATAACATCTCGGCTTCTAATAGATTTGAATTATGTGAATGATATTTTCGATAAGAAGTTTTATACTCTCCTCACTCACATACCTACTTTAATTTTTAAATTGCCCCACAAAAAAGTATCCAGAATTGTAATGTTGGGAGAACTTGCAGTCACCCTTACCGGCCCCGAATCTCTTATTCACCAATGTGGCAATTTGTGATCTAAATAGTCACAAGCAGCACTAGTAGTATCTGGAGGGGTCTCCCGATGATGAAAGCAATATTATAATTGACAATGAACAACTCGTTGACATTTTTTTGAAATTGGGTTCTCAATAAATTAAGAAATATTTTTTCGTCTCGAAGTCCCTGTAAACAAGGGTTTTGTTTCAAAACTAGGCACCTAAAATAACTTTTAAAATATCTTTAAAAGAAAAAGACAAAACAACACCTTAATTTATATTTCCTGGGGGGCACGTTTTACACGTATCGGTCACCCTGCATTTTCAACCCTAAGCGGGGGTGAATATCACTTCTAAAAGTTCAAATATAAAGGGGTATCATGTGATACCTCTTTTAACGATCTCTTTTTTGATAATCTTTTGACACACCATTTTTTTAAATCAGATTATTTTTTAGAGAGTAATGACCTAGAAGCCGTAAAAAATAAAAATACCCAGATAAACAGGTGAGAAAAAAATCCTTAAATGTTTTTGCGAAAGATATTTGTAAACTAATTATTATTAGTAGTAGTTTCGTTGTATACTGAACATCGTATGTCTACAATGGTTTATTCTTTACAAGAAAGAGTTGAAATAATATTATTTATGGGGAAGAATGACGCTGTGCACGCAAAACTGCTCATGTTTTTCATCAGAGACTTATCGATAAAAATATTGGATTTAGTTCATAAATTTCAGAAACTGGAAGTGTGTGCAATAAACTTGTCAAGAATCGAACAGTTTTAACTGATGTTCCACAGGTTGAGAAATTAGGTCATTTTGCCATGGATCCTCAACCATCAATACCAAAAGTCTCCAGGTTAACAAATATTTCGGTCGGCTCTGTGCATAAAAAGTTACGCCTAAATAAATTATGTGCCTACATAAAACATTAAAAAATATATAACCGACTTAAATTTATAACTAAAAAGCTAAAAATAATTGACAGGTAAATGTTTACGAACAAAATGTACTAGTACGCGTTGACTTAATAAGCCCAAAATATATTTATGCCTTATGGACCACGCCATGTAACCTTTTCTCAACATTTTTTGACAAGTCTGTATAACTGTAGATAATTACACTCCACCCTATGTACCAACCATCCTGTACATACGTCTGCCCACGGACAAGCATAAATTTGTTTGCTGCCTTCTGTAAACTATAGGACGGAGTAGAATCCATCCCATATTTACGGAGTCAAATCCGTCCTATATTTCAACTATAGTATATAACTGCTTGTGGGCTACCCCATAAATTATTTGATTTTTAACACTTTGTATTATCGCCCTGTGTAACATTAGTTCCTCTCCACACTTTATGCAACTTCTTATGGGCTATAAAATAAATAATTTTTTAATAACACAGTATAAATATAATTCAACTTCAGCATATATTTCAGCCATCCTGTATATGATTTGTTTACGTCCATATCATATAACAGTTTTTTAATCACCCTATACAATTTTAATTTCACATATTTTCCAACATTTTTATACCATCAAACGTTCACTCCACCCTATATTCCAACCATCCTCTATAATATACGGCTTTTCAGAACACTCTGACTTTTTTGGGTTTAAAAGAGACAGCCTTTATATATTCACATATGTATATTCTCAATTGCTTGGCTTGCCTTAGCGCAATCGCAGTAAAAAGAAAAGAGACTCGTTACTCGTCTTTCGTCTAGTACGGACCTTTCCTGAAACTCTCAAGGAAAAACATTTCCCTATGTGCTCGCTAGTGCAACCGCAAAATGCGTGTGCAGCTATTACTCACTTATCGTAAACCCCCTCGTGAGTGCGCATTCCCAACAATATAAACCTCTAGTTGTGCCTGAAAACCCAGCGTTAAGGCCGGCTACCCGCGACCAATGCAGACAGATACATGGATGGCATATTTCCCGAGGCTTTTACTAAATCTAACTCGTAGACAAGGTAAGAGTTCTCTTATGAAGGGCAATTGAGTTTTTTGTTCAAAATAGTACCACACAAAACTACAGTCCACTTAATTCAAATTCTTTACAACGGCTAAACGGCCTTACCTAACGAAACATCCTGTGTATAAACGCACCAATAGCAGTTTATAATTTGACATGTGTTGTCACTGAATTTTCTATTAGGCCGGGGAATGTGACAACCAATCATTTACATAGGTATTTGCCTGCTATACTATGATTTACTACCTAAATGCTTGAGATGTACATAGAAAATTTTCAAATTCGCAATTAAAACTTCCAGTGCCTAAAATTACCGCACTAATACGTTGGAATTAAAATATTTATGAGGAAATGTCCGTTATGTCATTTCGATGAAATTTTTATTAAGAATTTTAGAATTTTCGGCTATTTTCTGCAAAACTGTAAGTTGCACGTCGGAGAAAAGTATATAAGCTCACCTAGGGATCTTCCTTAATAGATTAATCGCTAAAAAACTATACACATCCATAAGGAGTTTTCGAAAAATCGACCAATATGTTAGGGATATTGATCGATTTCCATGCACGCATGTGTTCATTCACTAAATTTCATCACTTTACCAATAGAATTCTTTTCTCAAATTTGAAGTTTCACCAATACGGATATATACTCAATTAAACAAGACCATATTCATACCAAACGATTCATCACAGGAGAAGAAATCAGGTAACATAAATACAAAAAAACCACGCGACGAGTTGATAACCTTCTTTTTTTTTGGAAGTCGGTTAAAAATACAGCTTTTCCAACAGCTTACTGAGGATGATCATGACAGTAAGTTAGAGTTCTGCGACTTATTTTACTTTTTTACTTCGAAGCAACATTCATTATTTTGACCAATCTCCTTTACTGTTGAATAGAATAAAGTAAATTGTTTTCAAGACATTTATATGTATTAAGAAACTGTTTGATATATTCCTACTTAGGTGGACACACTGTATTGTAGACGATTAGAGAATCTCAATTGTTTCTTTACAGAATTTTTAGTGATATTGCATAATCTGATGCAGTTTGCAATTGCAATTGTTTGATAATAATTTTATATATTATAAAAAATAAACACCTTTCACTTTTACGTAAAATGGATATTTTTTGTCAAACTTAGTAGAGACCAATTGGGAACGTCCATCTTGAATTTCGTTAACTGACATTTGTTATGACTTAATTGCAATCTATTTTTATTGCACCTCCAGTTTCAAACAGAGGCAGTTGCTTTTTTTAATACTATCGACATTGCCAAAAATTACTATATAAGAACAAATTTTGCCGAATTTATAAAAATGGTATAAGCTGTGTCCTTGAAAAAAAATATATGATCACTTCGGGATTCCCTTAACAGAATTTAGTTTAATCAATACAAATTCGGAGAACCAGTTTCGAGTAATCGCTGATGGCACACATTAAAAAACATATACAGGGTGTTTCGCAGAAGGTTCGCCAAACTTGGAGGGCAAATAGGTGGACTCATGTGCTATATTATGTAGTCAAGATATACATCTGTATATTATAGATTGTCCCAATTCCAAGATGTAAATTTAAATATTTGACAATGTGTTTTTGACGTAACTTTTTATTTAATATTTTCTAGACCTAATGTTCGAATTCTTCAGAAAACATTTTACATTTAAAAGAACTGACAATTTGAAAATCACAAAATGACCATTTGCAACATGCTTCAACAAACCTTAAATCTAGTTGTTGTTTGTTTTTTTTATGTAATTTTTGTGTTCGTTTATATGAAGAACACAACACCAAAGAAAACTTAAAGAGTCTGCTTTAATTTTGTTAAATGAAAACGATTGTATCGCTACTACCTCCGTAGAATTCAGTCGTTCCTGGTTGCCGATGATTAAGGAAGAAATTGCAAATGGTCATGTCCTTGTGAACAGCCCAGTATCGGGATAGTTCATAAGGTTTTTCCTAGGTGTTCCCTTATGATTTTAATGGGATCACTGAATCAACAAAGTTCTTTGGTCGCATTTTTGGCGAATGCACTATCTTATAAGAAAGTCGCACCTAGGAGCGCCACATAAAGTTCTGAAGATCTCCCTTTCAAATTCTTCCAATTTGAAAGGAACTTCATGATTATATGATCTTTTGAAATTTCTGTGCTACCCTGTATATTACAAATAAAATTCTCTTAGTTACGTCAAAAATCAAATAATAAACATTGTCAAATATTAAATTTACATCTTGGAATTGTACCTTTTTAATCCGTAGTTTCTTAGCCTTTGACAACGGGGTCTGATCTAGACCCCGAAACGTTTGGAATATACAGCAATTTCCTTTAAAGTGTGGTGTTATTTCCCAATAAACACTTAGACCTTGAAAAAGATGCCACAAGTATCCTTCAGAAAACATCTAGATATCTTACGGTTTTTTTTTTTTAAATTTAATTTCATTTTTTTTCTTAATTTTCAGATTGTTACATTTCAACTGTTGTAACTTTTTTATTTTTCACTGCATCTTCACCAGATACAGTTAAATCTAATCTATGATGTTTGTTTACTCATCTGCATTTGATATTTGACACAAATAATTGGTTGAAAAAATTACATGAATCCACAAATGGCGGGGTTTCATAAAAAAGTGATTAAGTTAAACCCTTTATCACATTACAAAAAAAAAATTAGAAGCACATCGAGAACTTCGAATGCTTATAAAAACACGTATTGGAAAGTAATCAGTATCATAATAAAATTTAAAATTGTAACTTACAAGGGGAGAACTACAAAAAATAAAACATACAACAAGTTGCAATAATTTATTATAAATTTTGTTCAAACCAGCTGGCTTTTACCGCTACGGATGCAATCAATCAAGTTACAATAATTTGTTGTAAATTTTGTTCAAACTGGCTTCTACCGCTACCGTCTCTAGTCTCGTATCTCATCCTATATTATTTCAAAAGCAACATTTATTCTTTCTCTTAACTACTCTTTGGTTTCTATTTCTCTCTCATAAACAAGTTGCTTGGCCTGCGTCCACATACAAAAAAATCAAAAGGAGTCAGGTCTGGCGAACCTTAGAGGCCACAGTATTGGACCAGTTATCTCAATCCACTCGTTTGGAAATGAAATGTCCAGGAGCTTTCTGACGGTTCGTCTATAACGTGCTGGACAGCCACCTAATTTGAATTTTTTGAGCAATTTGTTTCGAACGCAACATTGATTATTTTCCTTAGCTAATCCTCGGTGTCTATTTCTATCTAGTAAATGACGAATTTGTAATGAACGATTTATTGATCTTATTAGATGAAATGTCTTTGGAAGATAGACCTATAATATTCAAAAAAGTTGGCTGTCCAGCACATTATAGTCCAACTGTCAGAGAGCTCATGGAGATTACATTCCCAAACGTGTAAATTGAGAGAACTGGCCCAATACTATGGGTCATATACTTTTTTCAACCAATCATTTGTGTCAAATATTGAATGTAGATGAGCAATCAAATATCATAGATTATACTTAAGTTTATTTGGTGAAGATACAGTGAAAAATAAAAAAGTTACAACCGTTTAAATACCAGGGCTGCCTTTTATATTTCGGGATTAGAGAACAAAAACAAATATTAATCATCGAAAATCGCTTTATTGTTTTTCAAAATATTCCCCATGAAGATCTATACACTTTTGCATGCTTTTGAACCAATTGTCGAAGCACTTTTTCCACTGTGATTGAGGTATCTCCAAAACATGCATACTAAACGCAGCAACCGCTTCTTCAAGTGTCGAAAAACGTTGACCTCTGAGTTTGTTTTTTACGTACAGGATTAAAAAGAAGTCATTTGGTGACAAGTCAGGACTATACGGCGGAAGACTCATCAAGTCGATGTTTTGAGTGGTCAAAAATGCAGTTGTTTGAGCCGATGTGTGAGAGCTCGCATTGTCGTGGTGAAGAGTGATCCGTCTTCGGCAGTTGGTTTTCCTTATTTCTTGGAAGACAACTGGCAAACAAATGGTTGTGTACCACTCAGAATTGACTGTTATGCGTTGTTCTAGTGGTACGGTTGCGACATGTCCAGTTTTTCCGAAAAAACAGGCGATCATTTGCTTGGAAGTGCTTCGTGCGCGAACAACTTTTGTTGGATTCGGCTCATCTTGAAACACCCATACAGTCGACCGCTGTTTACTTTCGGGCTCATACGCGTAAATCCACTATTCATCACCTGTCACTATGTCATAAACGTGTTTTGAAGCACCGCGATCGTATTTTTTGAGCTTTTCTTTCGACCAATCGACACGAGCCTTTTTTTGAACGATTGACAAAATGTGTGGGATCCAACGCGAACAAATTTTTTTGACATTCAAATGTTTATGCAATATTGAATGTATGCTGGTCCCACTAATGTGTAAGGTTCACTCAATCTCACGATAGGTCACATGACGATCTTGCAATATCAGTTCGCGCACAGCATCAATGGCTTCCGGAACAACAACTGTTTTTGGACGACCTTCACGAAATTCGTCTTGGAGTGAACTACGACCTCTATTGAATTCACCATACCATCGATAAGCAGTGGTCCTTGATGGAGTTTCATCGCCAAAAAGTAAATTAAGTTCATCCATGCACTCTTGCTGACTTAATCCACGTCGAAAGTTGTAAAAAATAATCGCACGAAAATGTTCACGATTTAATTCCATTTTTTGCCGAGATGAATCCTTTAAGTTACTGTAAACAACACATAGCGCTCGTATGTCAAAACGTTCTGAGTACGTATAACCTCAAAAATGTCAAACTTTACGATAGAGCTGTCAGTTGTCAGATTGCAACACTAGGGTTGTCCAATAAAAGGCAGCCCTCGTATTAAAAATCTGAGAATTAAGAAAAAAAATTAAATTAAAAAAAAAAAACAAAGATATCTAGATGTTATATGGGCTACATAATATAGCACATAAGCCCACACTATCTGCCCTCCAAGTTTGGCGAACCTTCTACAAAACACCCTGTATACAGACGAATTGAGAACCTGCTTCTTTTTTACAATCGGTTAAAAAGCAACGGTATCTCTAAAATCGCAACACTTCGTAGTTTATTAAATATGCCTAAATCACCGTTATAGCATCGATACGCTTGGCACCCTATAAATCAATTGTTTCTGGGATATTCCTATTTGTGTTTTGCAATTATGTTGTTCTAACAGCCGCTTCATTTGTTGAGAAATAACGCAAACAATTAAATCATCTCCGACGGAGATAGTTTCTAAATGTGCCGCCAAAATGTCTGATGTTTACTCTCGATAAGATGTACATGAGTGTTCGCTTTTAATAATGACTCTTGAGATTTCCCAATATTTAAAAATTTAAATGCCGAGTTTCCTGGTAATTAATCTCGTCATGCATAAGTTTGAGGAATATAATTTAATCTAGTATACGAGTTGAAAATCCTGAGAAATAGAGGCAAAGGTCTTAAAGATATGTGCAGTTGCTCACTGGACCCAGAATGACGCCTAGAAAAATGTAATTATACCGTTTTTTGGTATATAAAAAGTTGCAAAGCTAAAATCAAATAAAATTATTAAACAAAGTTCTTCGAGGCGTCTGTATTTCTATCTGTTCGCGATAAACTCAAAAAGTCCTGAACGAATTTTCATACTGTTCTCACCCATAGATAGTGTGAGGAAAGAAGTATGCTTTCTAGTTGGTTAATGATTTCGGACTCTACACCAGTTAAGAGAAATATACAAGTGCCTATCACCACCTCCACCTGGTCTCTCTTGAGTACTGGTCACTGTCTAAAGAGGAATCTTATGAACGGTGAACTGCTAATGTGAAGGCTAATAGTGTTGGGAACTTAGCATTATTTTAATACAATTTTTGCAAAAAAAATCCACAGGTATTTGAATGGTTTTTCTTGAAGAAGGTACGCCGCGTAACTCAAAAAAAGTTTTGTTAACAAGTTTTTACTTCTTAGTTAATTATACTAGGTGTTTAAAATAGCAAAAACCCTAATTTTGGCAGTTTTGTGACTTCTCACCAACAGAGTAAAATTTTAAGGTCAGTGTGTTGTATGCGCATTTTTAGAACCTACTAAATGAGTTGTTGATTGATAGGATTGGTTAATTAATAAATGAGTTATTCGCGAAAAATGTAAAAAAGGCGCATTTTTCAATCAATTCATAACTCTTATCTAAAAAAAATTAGAACGATAGAACGTGGCAAAAAGATTCATTTGTCTATCTAAAATAACTATTCAATAACTTCATGGCTTTGAAGGTTTTCTCACAAATGTAATTTTTTATCGAGAGCTCTTTATTTTTGGTGATGTTTACAACGCTCCCATTCTGCATTAAAAAACTATTTGATAAATCTGAATGGAACATGTTAATTATCAAATCTTTCGGTGCAACTCATCATATTATATTCTTTTGGGTTTGTTCTATTGTCTGTAAATTTAATTTGAAATTCTGCATTTTGGTATTCGCCAACGCATACATATTAGTAGAGGGGGATCCTAATTTCCCCCCACGTTAGAATAAAAATAGCATGTCATCGAATTGACATGACGTTTAAAATGCTTTTTCCAAGCAACTTACGTTATATACGAGGGTAAATCAAATATAAACGGTAATTTTGTTATTCTGCTTAGAATGCAGTTTCGAGCTAGATTATGTTGTTTGGAGTAGATGTTTGGTTTATGGACACTGGAGAACCAGCCGGGTACGCGCGTATGCTTGGCTTTGTCCTTAATACATATTGTATGATGTGTGGTCAGTACAGAATACAGCCATGACTAAGCAAGAGTTTTATTCGTCTGTTATGCAACAGATTATCATAAAGTTTTAAACCAGTAAAAGCGTGAAAGCCTCAGAAATTCTAACTCATTTGAAGGCACAGTTTGGGTATAGTACACTGTCTCAGAATCTTGTCTATATGTGGGTGAGCAAATTTAAGGATGTACGAGAATGATAACCATGATCGACGCACAAGGACAAGCCTTACAGCTGACAATGCCAATGGTGTTCGACAGCTTATTGAACGTGAGAGCCGATTAACCGTGGAGGAATTTCCTCAGAATTGGGTGTCAGCTATGGAAGTGTTCAATCAATTTTCATTGATCAACTTGGTTTCAGAAAAATTTGTGCTTGATGGGTTCCGAGGTTTTTTACTATAATTGAAAGACTTCTAAATGGATTTCATCGAGAAGGGAAGGCCTCTTTGAAGCGCATGGTCTAATATGTTGAAAATTCAAAACTCGTCTCTAATCTACCAGGAGTCGCTTGAGACACGACGAGTCCTTGGGGAAGGTTTAGGTATATAAGTTCTCCGGGTTTTGTGTAAATTGGTTGAAATAATGTTGGAAGTGTCGGAAAAAACATTCATCGAAAACGGTGCCTAAAACAATGTATGGTGGGATATTCCTCTTTTATAGATTTAGATCCGCATCTAGCCATGATGGCATATATCTTTTAAGGATAGCTTACTTTACTAGTAATGTGACGATTCGATTATTACAGTAATCGATTAATCGATTATGCATATAACAGTACAGTAATCGATTATAATCGCTTATTAATCGATTATTAATTGATTAAATTCTACTATGATTTATGAAGCTAGTTCTTTCTAATTTTGTTGTTGCAAAATGACAAGATATTTTTAAGGAAGTACCTAAAACGACTTTCTAAATCGCTATTCTCACAAAGTAAAAATTTTGAAGTTTAAAACAGTTCTTTATAAAAATAAATAAGTCATGAAATTAAGATTTATTACAAGTAGTGTTTATGTTAATATAAAGTTAAAAAACATTAATGAATTAAAAATCGCATACTTTATCATGTAAATAATAGTTTATAAGCCCTTATTGGCATAATTTTAAAAGCAAATTCGTAGAGCCTTAGAAATCCCCAAAAATATGGAGTATTTTCGTTTTTTGCTTATAGTGTGAAAAGTACTGATCTGTTCAATAATGCCGCCAATAGAAATGTTGTAGAGAATCGGAACATCTTCAAAATTAAGGGAGTGTAGTGGATGTTTTGAATTCATATCCTTGTTGTAATAACAGCTGGATTCATAATCTGCCTCTTAATGATAGCTTATAACATTGAAATTAATAAAGCTGAAGATCGATATTGTTCGATAAATGGAAGTTGCAGAATTAAAATTTAAATAATTCGTAGAAATATTAACAACAATAGTTCGATAGGGCCATGCTAAATATAGTTTGAAAGCACATAAAATGCACTTTACTTTCAATTTTGGCTTAAATTACTCACCTTTATTTCTCATCAGATATCTTGACAGTTGAAAGAAGTAATTTAATTAATAATAGTAAAAATTATTCAGATAACCATTAACTAAATAAACCTATGAAAAAATAAAAACCTTATAAACTGTTGAGGAAATATAATAATATAATTTACCATAATTTTCATCTCGTGCTCAAGAAAATACTAGATTTAAAAAAGCGTCAAACAACGTACTAAAACAAAGTACTCTAGGACGTCGAATTTGATCATGGCAGTTGTTTAGAACCATTCCATTAGATATAAGGAACCATATAAACATTATTGAAGGGCGGGCGGGAATTTTTTTAAATAACTTAGCAACAAATAATGCCGAGAGTTTAAAAAAGCGTCAAACAAAGTACTAAAACAAAGTACTCTAGGAAATCGAATTTGATCATGGCAGTTATTTAGAACCATTCCATTATATCTAAGGAACCGTATAAACATTATTGAAGGGCGGGCCGGGACTTTGTTTAAATAATTTAGCAACAAATAAAGCCGAGAGAGAAGTAACATCAATCAAAGTATTAAAAACAAAGTACTCTAGGACGTCGAATTTGATCATGACAGTATTTAGAATCTGTCAATCACATCTAAGGAACCATATAAACATTATTGAATATGCACTATAGAGTCTGAGAGTGTTGGTTCATCAAAATTTAGATTATAATTTTATTGAGATTTTAACTTTCACCTAAATCACGACAAAAACGACTTTGTCCTTTGTGCTCCTTAACGTCCCGTTAAATTTCTAAATCAAAGGAGTCCTTCCCTTAGCCCTTTCCTGTTTTCGGCCCGTTTTACCGCCGAAAATCGCGTTGAGCAACGAGTTTTTCCATTATGCCTTATTTGCCTGTTTATCTGCGGTTATTCGCATTCTTCAGCCGTGTAGAATGGAGGTTCTCCTATCCCGTTATTCCGCGTCGTCTTCCCGCTACCGTAAAGAGGGAATGAAGTGACTGACGCGGTCACGTGACAGGGCGGCTACTTTACAAGGCTCGTGCCGACTGTGGGCACGAACGTCGAGCAAAGACTTACGTTTACGGAGTGGGTGGAGGACGCAAACTCGAACTCATTGTATACAGCGTGCGTTTGCAAACTCAGATTATTTGAAATGATCACAAAAATAAAAGCAGTTATTAATTTATGTGAAGTTTATTTGTTACCTTGGCTTGTGGAACGATTTTTCTAGGCTGAGACGTATTTTCAAATCACAGATAAATCAAGATTATGAACTTTACATTCTCTCTATTGAAAATAGTTTCTGATCTAAGGAATTTTGGTCTTATATTCAAGTTATGAAAAGATTTACTAGAATTTCTGGAAAACTTCCCGCTTGATAGTCCTGTTTAAATAGTTAATGGTTTCGATGAATAGATACCTCAAAGCGTATGTGTCAACACCAGCCTTACTCAACTCCCAAACGCTTCTAAACTTGGTTCCACACTTATTCATCAATTAAAAAACTTTCATACAAACTGACTTCCGGAAATGACAAATCACGTTTAATTATCTTCAATAAAATACTTGAATCATACACTTTTTTAACTCTTGGAAAGTGGCTCGCGTATTCCTTTGAGAACGATATGCAACAGACATAGCTAACTACAGACTTATAACTATTATGAACAACTTTGAGCAGGTTTTTAAAATCTCTGTGTACGTTATCTATCTCCAAATACAGAACCTTATATCTTAATTTCAGCACGGTTTTATGCAAAATTGATCTACCAAAACTAACTTTATTGATATAAAGCATGTTTTTTTAGAGGTATAGAATTTTGAAATGGAATAAAACAAGGATATATTTTTTAAATTGACATGAAATTTACTTTATTCGAAAGATAATTCTTCTGGTCACATTCAAATTATAATAAATTATAATTAATTTGAATATGACTTCTGGCATATGACCGCTTCGGCTGACTCGGGCGTAGTCTAATCTGGAGGAATTTTCGATGACTTTTTCCAACATTTGTGGCCGTATATCGGCAATAACGCGGCGAATGTTGCTCTACAAGTGGTCAATCGTTTCGGGCTTATCGGCGTAGACTAGCGACTTCACGTATCCCCACAGAAAATACTCAAGCGGCGTTAAATCTCACGATCTTGGAGGCCAATTCACGAGTCCGAAATGTGAAACTATGCCTAACCAAACTAAACGTTTCTTTCAATAAATCAATTGTGGACGAGCTGTGTGACATGTTGCCCCGTCTTGTTGAAACCACAGCTCTTGTGCATCATGATTGTTCAATTGATGAACAAAAAGTTAGTAATTATTGCTCTATAGCGATCATCATTGACTGTAACGTTCTGGCCAGCATCGTTTTTAAAGAAGTGCGGACCAGTTATTCCACCAGCCCATAAAGCACACCAAACAGTCAGTTTTTCTGGATGTCACGGTGTCTCAACATGAACTTGAGGATTATCATCACTCCAAATACGGCAGTTTGGTTTATTGACGTACCCATTCAACCAAAAGTGAGCTTCATCTCTAAACAAAATTCGCTTATGAAAATCGGGAACAACGGCAATTTTGTTTTGGGCCCGTTCACCGAATGTACGCCTTGCTAGGTGATCGTGACACATATCCAATTCCTGTGCACGATGGCGGATAGACTGATTCGGTTTTTCCTCTACACTACGCTCTAGAGCAGCAATGGATTCTTCTGTACCCACTGTACGACATCTCTGTGGATGCGTATTATTATTTATAGTAAATGTGGTGTGTAAACGTGGTGCATAGTTAATCGTATTTCGAACAGAACCATGATTGTCAAAATAAATTTGCACAATTTGGAAGCGTCAGTCTATTCATGATGAAATGCCAAATCAAAGTAAACATAAATTACTTGTCAGCTGACAAGATAGTTGTCGGTTAAAAGAGTGTTGCCAACTTAAAGTTCTATACCCCTAAAAAAAACACCCGTTACAATCAAATCATTGCTTATGAAATGGGTGCATGAGGCCAAGTAGATATGGTGCTTTCGATAGAATTGGTCACTCGATTTTGATATCATAACTACGAAATTAGCAATGGATTGGACTGGACTGTACGAGATTAGCTTTCTCAGATGACCTACAGTTATATTTAGCAATAAATTCTGCCGATGGTTGTCAGTTTTTACAAACACAATTAAACAAATTAGGTGCATGGTGTATTTCAAATATATTATTCTTAAACTTATCAAAATGAAAAGTCTGTTCATATATTCGTAAGATTAAATAAATCTACTTTGTGAACCAACTAAATCATATTCCACTACTTAGATGTGAGAAAGTCAAAGACCTTGGTGTTCTATTTAGCAGCAAACTAGTATTTGCTAATCACTTTTCTGTCAAAGTCCTCATCCTTGAAAATCTTGGGCTCCATAATCAGAAACTGTGGAGTTTTCACAAAGTTAAAAGCAGTAAATACCCTTTACAGTCTTATCCATACCAAACTGTAATATGCGCGCCTATAGTCTGGAGCCCCTAATGTAATAACCACAACAACTCACTGGAAACCTTGCAATGATTCAACAGGATGTTGACTAAAGATACCTACTTATAAATTTGGGCATTCAATCTTCCGAAGATCGTAGAATTAATACAAACATTAGTTTTTATATAAATTGATACATAATCATACAGTATCAAATCATAACTACTACTAAATAGATTAGTTGAAACTGTGACATCCACTATAATAATCTGAGAATTTCTTAGTGCATTAGACGTAGATAAAACATTTTTTAAAACCTTGATACTTAAGCAACATGTTACTATTAACACTACATAAAAATATGTCATCTGTTCCTCATAGCTTCCAACCCAATAAAAAAGGAGGTTCGCTAGATTCTGATGAAATAACTTCAATCATGGTATTGTATATACGAATATATACATTGCCATTGCCGAAGCAGAAAAATTCCTCTTGAACTTACCGAAAATGTTGCAACATTTGTTGGGAAAATGAGCAACTGAAGAGGGATAAAACAACTATTTCTATCATAACTACAAAAACAATCACCATGAAATTCATATTCACGAGCTAATGAAACAGTTGGACAGATATTAGCCAAATCCAAATCGTCCTCAATAGAATCCAAATGTTCAACAGCTTATACCATCTTCAATGAATGCTGATACCGATTATATGTGTCGAAGTAAAACATTAAGAAATTGAATATTTTTACATATTAAGAAATATCAATAATCTTTTTAAAGTATATTAATTCTGTAGTTCTATAAGCTAGTTTTTCCTGAAACTTCTAAAAATTCTCGACTAGAAATATTATATTGTCTTGCATTCCATGGAATGTAAAATCTTCAAATATATTTTATCGTAATTGCTTTGATAGGTAACGATTATCTCTAGAATTATGTTCATATCTATTGATTGAACCATATATTTGAATATTTGCAATTAACGGAATTCAGATGACAAGTATAAAACTGAAAACTACTGTCATGCAGTTATAATCACATACTTTGTCGAATGTAAAATCACTGAGTAGCGGAAATCAGAATCAGTATCTTAAATTCTGCAGATGAAACCCTTGGCGAAAAACCTGCAAAAAAGTCTAGAAGAAACATAAACATTACAAGAGAATTCTCAGTGAAACACATAAGATTTTCAAAATAACCAATTGTAGCCCACTGGGAATACTTTCAAGACCATACTTCACCAAGTGACACAGAAACCCTGGAAATCATAATCGAGGTAGAGACAAGGAAGGAGGAAATCGAAGGGACACAAAAGAAAATTGATAAATACAAAACGCCACCGGCAAGGAAAACATAGCAAACAAGCTACTAAAATAATGTGGGACAGATGACAGAACAATCAACACGTTTCATTAACATAATTCTAAGTCCGAACAAAATATCCAAAGAACAGAAGACAAGAATGCTAATTCCCAGTATTCAATAAAGGTGACAGAAAAGAGCTGAAAAACTATAGACGGATCAATCTCTTGAACACCTAGCTGAAAATGAACTTAAAAAAAATGATCACAATGTACTTGAAAAAATATGTGACGAGAAGAATATAATTAAACGTGAGGTTACAAAAAGTAAAGCAGATACTAAAGAGTCTTTGTTGAAGGAAAAACCGAAATGCACCTCCTGAGAAAAACTATAAGTTTTTGCCACGTCCAAAATTTGGTGGCCAGAGAATATTGCGTAGAGGAATCTTAGTATACTGAATTGTACTACAAAAGAGGGTAACACATATAGTGCAGTACATAGTACATATAAAATAATGAGCAGTACCCAAGACGCGTGCCAGATGTGGAAGATATGTTTGTAAAAAAATTGTAACACATGAGAGCGAAATTTTAATCAAACTTGCAGAGAGATATCTTTGGGTGGATTTTCAAGAAGTGCCACAATTTTAGATTTCCACTCTGGAGCGCTGTCATATATAAAGGCTAAAAAAAAAGAAACAATTTATAACACCAGCTGAAAGAGTTACTTATCAGTTAGTAAGGATGAATGTACAAATAGCAATAGCTGAAAGATTAGGAATACAATTTAATAGCATTTATCTAACACCCCTCACATTTTTTTTCTAAACTGCATAATCCGAGGCTAAAACTATACATGATGAACATTGGCATGCCCATGTAGATAAGGGAACCTAAGAATCAATCCACTACACCTTCCTTGTGTATCTGAATGATTCTGACTTTGAAGGTGGTATATTTCTTACGAAACAACGTGACCAGTCAACAAGGCATAGAACAGTGGAACCAAGAATACGTCGGGTACTGATGTTCAATTTTTTTACTGGAAATCCAAACGCAGTGGAGAGAGTAACAGAGCGAACACACTATGTCACAACTGGTTCTTTCACGTGTGATACGAAGTTAGCTAGATATTAATGATTTGCTGCATAGTTGATTTTTTGTAGCTATTGTACATTCTATTTTTAAGTAAAATAGTAGGTATAGGTGGAATAAGTAATATAAAGTGTATATTAGTTTTTTTTGTATTATTGTTTTTATACATAATGTGTCGAAGGACCATCGCAGATGTTGCTTAATAACTTAATTTGAGCATTTTGAAATTTTTGCTTTGTACACCAACGTATTAATTAACCGCCAAATCCATACAAGGTACGTCCTTGTCTCTTCAATGCATTAACAACATCCATAGCTGTGACTGTTTTCCTCTTGGCATGTTCGGTGTATGTGACAGCATCTCTTATAACATTTTCAAGGAATACTTTAAGCACACCTCTAGTTTCCTCGTATATCAATCCTGATATACGTTTAACACCACCACGTCTTGCTAAACGTCTTATGGCTGGTTTTGTTATACCTTGGATATTATCACGCAGCACTTTACGATGACGTTTTGCCCCTCCTTTTCCTAAACCCTTGCTACCTTTGCCTCTTCCAGTCATTTTGAAATAATACAAACGTACAATTCGACGTTGGTAGAGAAACTGATAAATCTGTAGTAATTGTTTACTCTGTATTCATACCCAGTCTTGGGGCCAGGCTTTATGAAAATTTTCAAACTTACAGATTTTTTAACAATATTTCTATGCCTGCGAAATAATTATTGAATTATTACAGAAATATTTGAAATCAAACATGGAATATTTGAAAAATATTGCATGCTGTGTTATTAAAAACCGAGCTAAACGTAAAAAAGTGTAAAACACTGAGCTAAATGTAAGAAATAAGGTTTTGCCATACAATCATATGAACTGCTGTCAGTCATGCAATAAAGTGTTACTACGAGTATAATCAATTGAAGTGTGAGCCTCAAGTTTATATACTCTCAATATTCATGGCATATTATACAGAAACAGTATTCCTAAAGAGACAATAACGGCGAAAAAGCCTTCGATTGAATAAGGCTAAAGACGTTGTTCATTTTCTATACATTATTAAGGCAATTGAAGAAATGTACAAGAACAGCACACTACAGCGGCGGGCATTGGCAGCGTCATCTGTGTGTCAGTTGCGAGACTAAATCACCCATGTAATGTAAAGTACTGATGAGTTTTCCTCGCACTCTACCATGTATTATGCTTTTTAGTGTGTTAATTTTTCTATTAGTCTTTTTATGTCTGAGATAAAATAAGTGCTAATAAACAAAGATATTATATTAATTTTGTTAATGTCATTATTTGTTGAATAAGATAATTAAAAGAAAACTATTGTCCAGTTCGATTATTTAATGCTGAAAAAATTAATCACCACAATTATCGCGTATAATATTTTCTAATGATGTTTGCATTAATTGGTGCATTTGATTTAATGCGATGCATCGTAATAACTTATTACGATTAATGAAGCAATACATATCATACTAGATATGTTATGACATTCCTCTCACTTATTAACAACAACAGATATGCAGTTAGGTCACGCTTTCATAATTGCTAGGAGCTAATTTCGCGTAGTTTGGAATCAAAACTGGGGTCATAAACTATCCAGTTGGATTTTATTACCTGCTGCAAGATACGTTTATGGAATACGTAAAATTATACCACTATGAAAATTAATCTAAATTGCTCAGATATCAGGATCGATAGATTTTGACATTTTACAGAACTATAATGCGATAATGTAATTAATTGATATCCAGTTTTCGAAGACATTTTAATGAATATTGCAGCTACGTGGGGTATTTGACCAATATTTTTTTGACAACCAAAAAAGGGATTGCCTAGGGGGTCACAAATAACGATGTTGACAGTAAAATAAATCTGAAACTTAGTCTGATGCTATTTCCATCGGCATACTACTAAAAAATCCTTGGAAAATCGTCCATTGTTTTAAATTATTCTCTTCTATAGAAGTTATCAATTATGCCTAATTATATTTTAGTCTGTTTTAATATCAGTTTTCATTAAGAAAGTAAATTGGGCGTAAGTAGGCAAACTGAACGTCGTTGATCATGAATTCTAGGATGTTTGACCTTATTCACATCAGGTTCAAAGTCATTTGAAGGTTAAATTCGATGGAATAATGAGAGGAATTTAAAAAACTCATATATAGTTTTTTTTGGTTGACGAAACTACTATGACATGTGGATAACTCTTCACGGTCATCTAAAGTTCATTTTAAAATTATTTAAGTTTCTGGAGTCACTAATTGCAAATTTGCGGACTTGTGGCCTGTATCATGTCAGTTTCAAGGTCATCTAAAGGTCAAATTGAATGGATTGATGACAAAAAAATGATA
This sequence comes from Octodonta nipae, assembly GCA_034190945.1. NCBI lineage: Eukaryota > Metazoa > Arthropoda > Insecta > Coleoptera > Chrysomelidae > Octodonta > Octodonta nipae. Next base: position 109,431,589 of record CM067221.1, on the reverse strand, counting down.
TGCTCGTTTGGTGATACTTCTTAACATCAATAATTTACTGTTGAGATACAAGCAAATCTGTTGAGATGAAAAAAATCTACTGTCAACTTATTTGGTTTTTCAAAATATGTGTTATATACAAACGGCATTAGCTCTGTCACCAGTGGTGGACAGTATATTTATGGAAGCTTTTGAGACAATGACCTTTAGAGACTTGAAGACCAAAATCTGGTTGAAATATGTTGATGACTCGTTTGTCATAAATAATAAATAAAGAAATGCTTTATTGTCTAACAGTCTCTCATTTACAGGACAAATTAAAGATACAACATTGCGGTACTAACTATTTGATTCACGGTACATGTAAAAATATCAAAATAATTGCATGTGTTATTAAAATTATTGCATATAACATAAACTAGTGATTTCAACAAAATGTTTGTTCTGGCTCTTGGTGGCCTTAGCGCTAGGTGTTTCCTTAAGTGAAACGTAGGTACATTAAAATTAGTTGGGGTTAAAAATTCCGAATAGTCTACCATATTATTTACTAATTTAAACAAGAATACAGCAGATGCACAATGCAAAGAAGGCAGTTGAAAACGTTCACATAACTCTTCATTTGGTATATCCTTTCTGGATATAATCCATCACTTTTGAGAACCAAATATTTCAGGAATTTTCTTTGGATCTCTTCAACACTTTTCTGTGAATATCATAATATGGATGCCAAATAATACTTGCATATTTAACTTTAGAACCAACATACCCAAAATATAATGTCTTCAATGCAGAAATATTAGTAAAAGTCTCAGCAGTTTCTCAATATAAATCCATAGGACTTTAATACTTCACATGTTTTTACAGATATGCGCTCTACAAAAGTTAATTTATCGTCAAAGATAACTCGTAAATCCTTGATACTAGTATGTCGCTCTAACAGTGTACCTTGACTTGAATAAGGAAATTTGATGGCTGACGTTTTTTCAGTATATATCACTACTTTGCATTTTTTCACATTTATATGTAGATATGCAAAGCATAACTTTTCTGTAGTTATTGTATTACATAAATTGTTAATAAACAAAAGAAATAATAGGGATCTTAAATTCCTTGAGGAACTCCGGATTTAGCAAAGTATGACTCCGACTGAAACCATTATAAGTCACGTAGATGTATCTGTCTGATAAGTAAGACTTGAAGAAATTTTCTGCTTGGATAGAAAATCCAAATCCTGATAGCTTGTTTAACAGAATTCTATGATCAATTCTGTCAAATGTATATAGATCACATCGACTTGTATGTTGGAGTCCAGTGCTTCTGAGATACATTGAGTAATTGCTACCAGGTTGATTGTTGTAGACCTTTTATCAATAAAGCAGTGCTGATGTGGAGATAGTTGATTGCGTACCAGTGGAAATATGCGATTATACAGTATGATTTCAAAAAGCTTTGGGAAGTTTGACAGAATAGATATAGGTCTGTAGTACTCTAATATATCTTTCTCACCATCCCTGAAAATGTTGTCATCTTAACTTACAGACAAGAAGCCTTCTTGAATTTGTTATTCTCACGGTTATTAAATGGGTTCCTTGGTCATTTACTTTATCACCACTAGTGATATCATTGAATGAGAAATAACTCTACTCCTAAATACTTAGTGTAATACTACATAGAAATTTCACTAAACTAGGTGAATATCCCAGTTCCACTAAGAAGCTGACAACTGGACGTCTCAGGTCGCTACCTTACCATTGGCGTACAAAATTAGCACACTAGGATAGTGAATAACCTTGACCTCCCAAATCATGATTTTTCTACTTTATAAGCTAAAATCTCATAATACTAACAGCTGCGATTTACTTTACAGCAACCAGTACGAGTAGCTCCCTGCCCTTTTGGGCTCTATTTTTTTACTTTAGCGCTCTTCTTCGCCGTCTTTGTGTTAGTGTTTTGGTGATCGTTTTTTTGCTCTATTTCTCTTGCTAAAATTGGTTGAAGATTAAAGAGACTGTCAGGCAACGGCAAAAGCGCTCCTGTTACATGAATCAGTTGAGGTCAACTATAGTGTCAATATGTGACTTCCATCTAAGATTAATGTTCAGTGGCTCCCGCAAGCTTTTGTCCAGTCATATGGGGCGTGCATATTTTAGGCGCGTTCGAGGAATGCCATTAAGATCAGCCTAAATGGGAAGGTTCATTTGATGTGCTTTGTCGCATTCTTGTTTTGCAGGAGACAGTCTCCTTAGCTCAGCGAGAGGTATATTTGACAAATAGGCAGCCACGTGCTAAGCGTTGACTTAACTGTTCCTGAGACTATTCTCATAGCTTCACTTATTTGTGTATCTATTTTTTTGACATGGTAACTTCGTTACCATACTGGAGCCCATTATTCTGCAGCTGAATAAACAAGAGTTAGTGAGTGCAGCTGAGCTGTGCTGATTACATGATTGACTGCTCTTGTTGGCTTTCTCTAACATGATCACGTTGGCGTATCACCAGTTCTCCTTCGAAGTTTCAGCATGGCGCTTAGATTACTATCAAATAAACGACTGACTATATTTAAAAAAGATTATGTTCCCTAACATGAACTTGTCATCGCTTTCAAAGTAAGCGTATTCAATATTTTCATTTGTGTATCAACAACATTAAGGTCTACTATTATCAATCGACAGAAACAAAAAAATATACGAAATTAAAACAAATGAGAATTTCATAAAAAACATATGTTTCTAATAAAATGTTATGTGATACTTGAAAATAGGCAAAAGTGACTCTACTACTAGTATGTATATTATATCTCTATGAAATTTATAACATAGCTTTAAAAGGATATGTATAATTTGTTAACAGTATTACCTATCCATACATTTGAAGAAGAAAAAAATCTTTATACCAAATATAAAGTAGAAAAAATTATTGGCTCGGTACTTTACAAAAATGTTTTCTTAGAAAACCCAAAGCCTTTGGATCCATACAACTTATAGTCTTATTTCAAGATTTAACAGACATCAAAACTGAAACCAAAAATATCTAAAACCGTTTACAAAATATCAAAAAATATGGCAACATTACTCCATCCACAAATAGCCAAACATTAAAAATATCCCAAATGGTTAAACTGTTAACTAACTCAATGAATAAATGAGAAAATACCAACCTGGGATAATTGAGACATAATCCAAAAATTAAGGCCCCAGCCAAAAATAAATGCCGTCCCAACAAAATGATTACGGCCCAGTCGTACAATACAGCCTTCCCAAAAATATAAGGTCTAACCATATTTGTTTTTCATAAAATACAAATGTGTTGTAAAACCCTAAAAAATCACATTGCTTCATTAGGATTTTACTTCAAAATGGCTCCAACCTCACCTTTTAACGAAGAGTTATAATTCCAATCTTAAAATGAACGGTAAATTTGCAAGAAACTGCTCAACGTACTGTTCTCATCGATCGACAAAATTGGAGGGAAGAATGAAGACAGAACATCTATAAGATGCAAGACTACTGGACAGAAACATGATGATTAAAAAATTACAACCAAACACAAGAATAAAATATCTAGTCCGGAGTCACTAGTTGCATTTTCTAGATATACTCATAATTTCGACAAAATACAGAAGTGTGTGAACGTCTATCATAGTTCTGAAGCTCATCCCATAATTGCTTATAACCAGAAAATAATTGACATCTAAAACCTATAATTATCTTCGTACACCCTATACAAATTCATTCTTGTATCACAGGACGTACGTCTGCGATTCAAGCATTCGCCGATCTCTCTCTGTCTATAATGTTCTTTCATCGCCTACTGCGACCGACCAACACAGAACAAACCTTCGCCAAAACAAAACCGAATCGGAGTCAGTCAGATTCCGACAGCCTTGCATAACGCTGTTTCGCGCGATTCGACCTTCAACTCTTCTACCGGTAAATGAAACAAATGCTTGACATTCATGATATGCTAAAGAATTATATGCTATTTTAATTAAATCTTGTAGGACATTGATGAACTGAATTTCACACCAAGAACTGACATAATAAACGGTATGTTTTTATTGAAAAAATATGACTGTGTTAGACTATACTAACTTTGAAAACTAAAAAGGTTTTCCCCATATTTTATTACGCGATTAAAAGAATGTGTTGCAACACGGTGTGATTTTGTGTGGATTTGTTTACATTTTGTCACTAGGGTCAGGGATACTAACATAACCGATAACAAGGTATGTTCTGTTTTTGTTAACAACATTTATTGAGGTTAGAATGATTTCAGTTGACAAATCCAAAAGATAAGACTGTGGAATTCGTCTTATTAATTTGTTTTATTAATTGGGGAAAAACCTACATCACTATTTATTTATTTAAATAGTTATAATTGATAAATTTACAGAGTTAAACATATGCGATGCATTTAACCTTGCATAGTGATAATATATATTTCATTGTATTTTACCATAAACAAGATGATGTCATGTTGTTTGAGGTTATAATAAAATTGTTACAGTAAATATATTAAGAAGAAATTTTTATATAAAAAATCTCATTGAAAATGAGTACCTACAATTAAGAGATATTATTAATAATAAATATTACAAAATAAAATATTTAAAAAATAAATTGTAAGTAATTTATGTTCCCAATTTTTGAAAAATTATTACACAAAATTCGAAGTTTCATATTCATCTTTATTTATTATTTTTGAACTAGAAAAAATACCTACGCTATCTCTCAGCTTTTCCTTACAAATTTTGGTATCTTTCGTCGTACGCTTTCGTCGACAGGTGAGCTTGTTAAAAAATGTAAGCTGTGGCTGTTCCTCTAGTTTAACTATTACCGTATCAATTTTCATCAAAATCTGTTTAGATTTGAAAACGTCATAAACCGACAAAGTGATAGGCCCGTTTTAGCATAGATTTAACCTACATGGTGCAATGGTAAATAACTCGTGTTTAAAAAAATAATAAATGAGGGTACTTGAGTTGAAGATTACTTTTTTGCTAGGCTCGGTAAGTTAACAAAAAAATAGATAAAGACGTATCCTGAAGTAGAGTTGAGTATGGTCTAAGCTGCACAAATCATAGACATAAACACTTGCCACTTACCAATCTGCTCTTCATCTTTTCTTTTTCAGTTTGATTTTTCGCAATTCGTTTTTTCTGCTAATTATCAGTTCCGTTTCAGTTTTTTCAGGCCTACTTAATTCCCACTAACTTCCACTATGTTCGTCTGTACCCATCTTTTCAAATTCCTTTTCAATTATTTGCCAAAAAAAGAGGATGATTAAAGAGGAAAATTCATGAGCTCCACATGTTTGTAGTAGTAGCTGCAAATTGCCGAATTTTTTGGAAAGTTAAACAAACCGTTTTGAGGTAAAAATATATTTTGTTTTATATTTTAGGTTGGCATTCGTTAAACTACATTAATTACTATGGACGTAACTTAAATGACGAAGTGGTGAGAATGAGAAGCCAGTTGAACATGGTAAACTTTTTATTCTTCTGCTACAATTTTAAAACATCAAATTATGGGCGTACCGAGGAGGGAGGCAGGGGAGGCAGCTGCCTCCCCCTGGACCTTAAAAACCTGCCATGAGCCATTAAAGCTTCCCATAAAATTACTAACTTGCCCCCCTAGACCAAAAACTTTCTGATTTATGCCTCTCTTTTTTTTACAAATTTTTTTGGGTAATTTAAATTTCGTATATGTGAAGCTCTAAGAAATATTCTCACTCGAATTTTAAATAAGAGTGATGAAGAAGAACTTTTATCGTCACACGGATAATTAAAACCTCATCTTGTTGCAATAAGAATACCTTTTTTCTCTTTTGAAGTATGAAATATGCTTCAATATGTCAGAATAACTGATCAGCGAAACCAGCATGAGACATTGTTTATGTTGGTCACAATATGGAATTTGTTTTTGTGACAATATAAAAGGGTTATTAGAAAGAGTTAGTGCACCTTGTGATCCTGGTGAAACGAATTTATTTATCGAGAACTCTACCAAAAGTCTAAACGCCAAAACTTCTAAACGGATATAGTTTTATCTATTACAGTCTCTAATATAAAGAACTCTGATGTGTTGGAATTTTACTCAATCTTATCAAATCTCTACAGCATACGGGGCAGCTCAATGGATTTTTTTAGTTTTTCTATAACTAGTGGGATATATGATCAATCCAAGATGATCAGTCCATGGCCTACAATATAACTTGGCTTGACTCCCTTAAATTTTGATGCTCCATGATCATAGCCGCAATGAATGGAGGTTTATGATAGAAAATATATTGCTGCTGTAGTATATATAAATTCTTCGAATATACATCTTGTTGAACTAACTCTCTTGGCTACTGGAAATGCTGGAAATTTCAGTGTAAATAACTACTTGAGGTAAAATTTGTTTCATTGCAGTGCTGGAAAAGACAACAAGAAAGTGTACTCTTAGATATCTAGGAACCTGAGCAAACATGACAAATTATACACGTTGAATTATTATCAAGCAATATTCATTGAAGAAAGAGACGAAGCTTTTTATATGTATACGGGGCAAGATTTGATCCTTTGGGTGGAACCATTTGAGGCATAAAACAACCGCAAAACATAGCAAATATTGCAATAACAGGGCTACACCCAATATAGTGGATGGTTGAAAATATTATTGAATGTTGTAGACATGAATTTGTGGCGACCCAGAGGTAGCCTTAGAAAAATTAACAAAATGTATGTTAGAGGAAACATATGAGTAACCAATGACAGAATGGGCACTACTGAAGGTCGATGTCTTACATTGGAATGAACAGTTAAGAAGAATGCTAGAGGAGCCATGGCCTCAACCATGAAGAAGAAACCGAAGATACTTTCATGAAATAACGGGGTGAAACAAAACATATAATGGAAGACAGATGTAGGCAAAAATAAGGTTGGGAAGAGAGGAGAGTAACTTAAGAATTTGCACTGTAGGTATGTTTATGCTAATGAGTCTAATTAGAAATTCCTAATTTTTTAAAGCTACGAAAAAGAACTAATGTTTCCAGTTCATTAAATTTTACATATGACACCCATAGCTATATACCTAAATGTTTAAATGTTACTTTTACTCAATAATTTAGACTAGTGGTCGCCCAGTGGTCGAAATTCAACCCTATTTCATGAAATTATAAAAATTATATTTTTATAAGAAACAGAGTTGTGGAGAAATCGGAGAAGTAGATGTAATGACCAAAATTGAAATAAAAAGAAAATAAAAATGTAATCAAATATTGGTATTCGAAATATTTTTGACAAATGAATGACCCCTCAAGTTTTTGACTAGAACCGCTCCTGGCAAAATATTCGATATAATAATTAGAAGATTGTTCTTTGCAAGCTTGTCGTCATTTGCGGTTTCAATCAAGTTCAGGAATATTAAAGAAAAGAGAGGACCAACAACCCTAGGAGAACTTAAATATTTCATACATTCTCTATTGTCCGCTGTCTGACAATTTTTTACACAACACTTTCGGGAAGGTTGTGATAATAATATATTAATTAAATTCACATTATAAACAGAATATTTAATATGAAAGTTACTACAACGCGTCCGAAAAATCAATAATGATCTACTACATTAACTATTTTACCACTAAACCTAAACAATAACAACGCTTGCATGCCACTTCCAGAAGTACGTGCTCTAAGAATATATCTAATGATCGCCCCCTTCATATATAATTACTCAATGTTTTGAGTTTTGACCGTCTGGCGACAGATCAAATAGTTGACAGTATGGACGTAAATAATGAATTTTTATTATATTTTATTTAATGAATGAACCAATATTATAAATTAATATTAGCATTCTGCACTGAAGGTCGTCAGTAGCTACTAAACAAAACAAAAATGAAGAAAATTGCTTGAGACAGAGGAGAAAATGGTACCTAATCGTTTTGTCTTTGCCTATTTATATATAGATCTAATAAAAAAACTTTGTGGAAACACTAGATGCGAAATCCAAATATATTCTGGTTCACAACTTAAAATTTTTGTTTACACGTAGAATTTGCAATATTATTTTCTCCTTTTTCTAAAATGACATATTCAGATAATGAAGATAGCCATTACCTTGGCAAATCGGTCTTTATCTCTTGCTACCCGTCGGTGTTTGTTATAGCTTAAACTTGATCAATGTTCCGCAGCCATGACAGTGTGTTCCTTCCTATACCTCTATTTTTCTGTTTTCGACTGACTGCGGAACCAATATTTTTCGCTTCTATGCATCTAGGTAATATGCATAGAAGCATATGCCGCTATTCTCTCTTCTTTAATATTTAAAGGACTCTTCTATTTGTGATATGAGTAGGACAACAGATTTTTTCGATTTTTCGGTAGGTCCATATTTCAAAAACCTTTCGTCAGTTTATTGCAAATCAGTGTCTAACTCTTCGACTGCCTCTCAGTCTCAGAAGTGCCACTTCAACCAGTGAATTCCAAGCGATAGAGCCATGTTGGTCACATAAACGTCATTTGAATAGAGTAAATAGAGCCTAGTCAATGCTGGATTTACGTTTTTGATCTCATGTTAGTTTGTTGTTGATCGAGCCACACAGAGACTTCATGTACAGACGCGTCTATAAATTTACCTATATGTATCAAATACAGAACTAAGTGCTCGAGAGGACATTCTATTGTGGGAAGCGCAACTGATGAAGGTTCCCAACCAGAAATAATATATAACTTAAATATTGTCTTGCGTAGAAAAGAATGACACCTCGAACAAAGGAAACATGTAGAGGTTCAAGCATTACTTAGTTAGGTTAACTAATAAATCCTTTAACTATTTATTTTTTAAGTTGAATTTTGTTCATGTACTATTGTTGTAATTTTGCATCCGAATGCGGGAATCGAATGGTATCATCTGCATACCACATCTTAGATATATTGACTACATTGATTTGAGAACGGGTAGTTCTTTCCGACATTTTCCTATTCAGTCAAATGCCATAAAAATGAATGAATAAAATGAAAACGTACTCATGGACCTAAAAAATATTTCAATTGTTAACTAAAATAAATATATTTCCTTTATTATTGTAGGCCAATTTGATATTTCAGGTTCATTAAAATAATATATTTCAACAAACAGAAATTAGAATTGTAAATTTTATAGAAAGATTCTTCTGACAGAAAAGTTAATTTTCTTATAAAATTATTTTGTTCCTGCTGTTAGATGGTCCTGTGGTGTCTGTAACCCTAATTTTAAACGCAAAATTTCTGGCCACTTGTTTACTAGTCTGCTTTATACTAATTCACAGGACAAAATATTATTCGATAATGGAATTCCGTTTAATGGCTTCTAACAGAAATTCAACAAGTTGTAATCAATTAGTGATAAAATGCTACTCTTTACCACATGAGAATTACAATGTTTTGAAAATCAATTGCGTTATAACTCCGTAATGGAAGAACAATTAATTCTTTGTATTTTAATCATGTATCCCGGTAAAGGTACTTATAAAACTGAGAGCACTTTAGAATGTATAATTGCATTGCATTTGTTTTTAATTGAATAGAAAAAAATATGCTGTTTTGATTTTGGAAAAATGTTCTTTTCTTAACTGATTATAAGCGTTTGAAGTTTGTAACCGAAAAAAGTATAGCATCACAAATTAGAATAATTTATATTTAAAAAAGAACCGACTTCAGCTGAGTTAAAATAAAAACAGTTTAGAAATCGTGTGCAATCAATTACTATTTTCAGACATATCTTCTTTTTTATCTGGTTTAATTAACGTACAATTCAATTGAAAATTTTAGCGTATTATTATCTCTCTCTCTCTCTCTGTCTCTTTTTATCCCTCTCTCTTTCTCTATCTCTAATGTTTATTCTTTGTCTATATTTTCCAAATATATTTTAACTTTTTTATTTGTTTATTATTTGGACAACTTGCTATAAATGTAACTAATTCACTCTACATTGCATCTACACTCTATATGCTTTTGTGTACTGGTCACTCCTATATAACTTATTGGTCTATCATTTTCTGACTCACCCTGTAAAATTATAATTCAACTCAACACAATATTATAACGGTCGTGATAGCTTTAAAACCACCCTGTATAAGTACAAATTCTCTTCACACTATGATTCTTTGTATTTTTCTATTGTTTAAATTATTCCTGTATATCACTGAATGTACTTCACCCAATATATCTAGTATTCCATTTAGGCAACTACTCATGGTTTTACCCTATATAACAAAATTCATCTTTTTGAACCACATTTTTTGACTATACATTTATTCTATCATTTATTTCAATCACACGCTATACGCAACTGCTTCTAATTTTTTTTAACTCATGTCTGTAATTACACTCTGTCCTACGTCCTATAATTGAAATATCCTAACTGCTTATGTTTATATAACAAATTTTTTATACTATAACAATAACCCTTACTTCAAACACCTTGTCTAAGCTACTAATTCATTTTCAAATTTTATTTCTACCATCCTATGTATACAACTGCTTATGTACAACCTAATATTACATGCACGCACGCACACACCTTCAACCGTATTCCACACAGAAGAGATCGCCGGAATAACAAATTTTCGTTTTAATAAGCTAATGGAACATTTTATTTTAGACCAATCAATAGAGATTTTTTCGTGCAAAAAATACTATCAGGATACTGCCTGTGCCATCACATTAAGAATTATTTGTAGTGATATTTTGCTACCTTTTCCACTCGCAACTATGGTTTTTTACTTTATTATAAACAATTGAAACAAGAAAATTGCGTTTTTTTTTCGTTGCATGTTTATAAAATGAAAAATAATAAACTAATCTCAATGGTGTCAACAGGTGAATTGTAAAGCATGTAAATACCAATAAAATGAGACCATGATCGATCCGATAAGATCTTTAGTAACAGAGAAAAACAAAAAATACTAGAAAATTTAGTGGTTTTCTTTATATTATTATAACTCCGTCACTATCGAAGTTGTAGAACTGGGCTTGTGGGAACTGATAGTAATTGATATCTACCTTATGCGTAACTTAACCAGGCGCTATCGGTTTATTAGTTTTTGAATAATTGCTATCTGAAGTTTTTAGTCCACTATTCTTGCAGTGTGTCTCCATGCGACATGGATCGTCAAATATCAATTCAGAATAGAGATGTTGAAAGTAGAGGTATCATTCTACAACGCCTCTGTTTTCATTTTTCATTAAATGTATGTGAAATATTCGAAAAATGTTAGCAAAAATGACCGAAATTTGGTGAGCGTCTGAATGTGTTCGAGTAGTGGGGGGAACACGGTTGTTGAGGGGAACTGCTAACAATAATTATTATCCATAGTAACTGTCACTCTGACAGATGGTGAAAGAATTTAATCATTAAAAAAACTTCTATACAGAGTGATTTGTTCGATTTTATTAGATCAAATGAGAACTGTTTGTTTATTAATATATTTATATGTAAATGGTTTCTCGTTTTTGCTTTAATTTGTGGATTTTGGGTTTACGGAACATCGAAGGCGAGCGGTCATTAAAAAAATTCTTACTTGTGAGGATTATAAATATTAAAACGATCTATGTATGTGCCTCTACTGTATATTACTATACGCTTCCCCTCAACAACCGTGTTTCCCCCACTCCTTGGATACATTCATACGCTCGCCCAATTTTTGTCATATTTGCTAACATTTTTCAGATATTTCACAGACATTTAGTGAAAAATGAGAATAGAGGCTTTGTAGAATGACACCTCTACTTTCAACAACTTTTTTCAAAATTGAAATTTGATTATCTATGACGCATGGGGGCACAATGCAAAAATATTGAACAGAAAACTTTATATCACAATTGTTCAAAAACTAATAAACCGGTAGCGCCTGGTTTTGGCATACATAAAATAGATGTAAATTACCATCATTTCCTACAAGCCCAGTTCGACAGCTTTTAAAATGACGAAGTAACGATTTTTTTAAAAAAATCCTACATTTTTCAGTATTTTTTGTTTTTGCCTGTTACTAAGCATCCAATTGGATCGAACCTGGGCGCATTTCATTGATATTTTCATGCTTTACAATTGACCTGTTGACACCTTTGAGATTAGTTTATTATTTTTGATTTTATAAACATGCTAAGAAAAAAACGCAATTTTCTTGCTTCAATTGTTTATAACAAAGTAAAAAACCATAGTTGCGAGTGGAAAACATAGCAAAATATTGCTAGGAATCTTTGTTAATGTGATGGCACAGTCGGTATCCTGATAGTATTTTTTACACATTATCAGTTAATTTTTGCTCTATTGATTGGTCTATTTATTTATTTATTTATTCTTATATACAAGTAACCTCATTTACATAAAATACAAAACAAAAAATTTAAAGAAAATAACATTAAAACTAAATCTAAAAACACAAAACAGAGAGTCTAAGTTTATACAAAATACAAAATAAAATATAGTTACTTAAAATTAAAATTATAAACAAGATACATGTAGTCGCGAACAAAACAAAAACAAAACAAACGGCAGCATTAAATATTATAGTACAACGAGCGCTCCTCAATTTCACGCGACTTCAAATTAACTTCGTCTCTAAAATAAACTAACCTCTAAAGCATCAAAATGAAAATCATTACAAATACCCTACGACATACTTTCATGGCATGTCTTGACATTTAAACTAGATATTTATGATGAAAATTTGACATTTACCATGATGTTTACAGTTTTTTTGCATATATTTTTCCGATTTTCAGAAAAATTTTATGTTTTATGTTATAGAAAAATGTAAGGAATCAAGCTGGAACATATCTTTGTATATTACAACTTATAATATTCAAATTGCGTGAGCAGTTTTAAACAAAACAGTGAAGATTCATTGAAAATCGCTGAAATCTAGTGCCTTATTTTTTTTATCCGATTTTCTAGAAAACCGTAAATCTCATGTTATAAACAATTATATGGGACCTTTCTGTAATGTTCCTGAATATAATGCAGTTTAAATCATCTAAATTGCCCAAGCCGTTTTTGAATAATCGCTCGTCATACATAAAAAAAGTTGTAGAGGAATTGATAACCTCCTCCTTTTTGGAAGTTCGTTAAAAATGGTCGTCTAGATTGCAGATTTACTCTGAGATATAGTGTATACTTATCTGTTGCTGGATCGTCGAGTGTTAAGTGAGTTTTGACCTTACCCAATTTTTGTTTGTCTAAATACAATTGTGGAAAAAAGGTGTAGATATTCCAATGCAAAGAGCCTATTTTTCACCATTCAGCAAATTATATCAATATAATGCGGTATTACAATATTGGTTTAATACGTGTGTCAGTGCTTGGTTAATCAAGAAAAATGAATCCAGTAAGCTTTACAACAAGCAGAATTCAGGAAATACTTTCATTCTTTAATTGGCAGGTATAGGAAAAGACAAAGTCCTGTGAAACTAGCCACAAAAATTAGGCTACGAAAATGTTATGAAAAAATTAAAGATAAATAATGGCGTGAGGTTGCAACAAAACAACGAAATTAATTTACATAACCTGCTTAAATCTTTCACTTTGACATCGTCTTCGTCGACTGTAGAATCGGTGCAGCGACTTGAAGAAACAGCGGTTTTCTGCTAGATTATGTTATCCAATCGATTCAGTAAGGCAGTGTAGTAGTCGCTGTTAACTTAACTATCTGGTCTTTTGAAAGAGTGAGCAAAGTATCGTGCGTACCTAAAAATACAGAGGCCATCAGCGTACCTGGTCACTATTGGTGACTTTGGGACGCTGGCAGACAGTAATGAATCCATGTGTCACTGTTATGCAAAAAATTCTTTTCGCCATGCGTAAAAGTTCTTTTTCGCGCTTCCAATCATCAGATCCTTGTTTTGCATTGTGAACAAATGCGGCATCCACTTGGAAAAAGTATTTTCACTCTCAATTTTTGATGCATAGTTTAGAGCACAGAATCTTTTGATATGTTTAGGATCTACTACAACAAAGTAAACTAGGATGTCGAATTTGATCCTGTTCTTTCTAATTGTTCTGAGGAACGTTAAAGACATTATTGAAAGGTGATGCGAAAGTAAACTAGCTATCTCTGGCAACGGTCGGACGGTATTTTCCATTAAAAAACAAGGTTTGATCAGTACAGGAAACTCGTTGTTGTCCATCGTGCAAACCCAAACAAATGTAGCTTCATTTATTCTTCTAGTATCGTTTAAACGTTGGTACTGCCAAACCATGTACTGTCCTGAAAATTTTCATGACGTCCGAAAAATGTATTGTGCCATATAGGAGCTAGAAATAAGAAAAAATGAGGTTAGTGAATAATTAGTCAATATCCTAACAAGTTTACTTCAGTGAAAGAGAAATTGAAGAGGCAGGAAATTGTGTTCAAATCAGTTAGCAACAAATAAAGCCAAGACAGTAAAAAACATTAATCTAACTACTTCAACAAAATACACTAGGACGTCGAATTTGATCCTGACACTTGTTTAGAATCTTTCTATTTGATCTAAGGAACGTTATAGACTTTATTGAAAGGTGGTTCGAAATTGTGTTCAAATCAGTTAGCAACAAATAAAGCCGAGACTGTTAAAAGCATTAATCTAACTACTACAACAAAGTACACTAGGACGACGAATTTGATCCTGACAGTTGTTTAGAACATTTCTAATTGTTCTAAGGAACATTATAGACATTAAAGACATTATTGAAAAGTGATGCGAATTTGTGTTCAAATCAGTTAGCAACAAATTAAGCCGAGACAGTAAAAATCATTAATCTAACTACTACAACAAAGTACACTAGGACGTCGAATTTGATCCTGTGAGTTGTATAGAATCTTTCTATTTGATCTAAGGAACGTTATAGACATTAGAATCTTTGTATTTGATCTAAGGAACGTTATAGACATTATTGAAAAGTGGTGCGAAATTGTGTTCAAATCAGTTAGCAACAAATAAAGCCGAGACAGTTAAAAGCATTAATCTATCTACTACAACTAAGTACACTAGGACGTCGAATTTGATCCTGAGAGTTGTTTAGAATCTTTCTAATTGATCTAAGGAACGTTATAGACATATAGACATTATTGAAAGGTGATGCGAATTTGTGTTCAAATCAGTTAGCAACAAATAAAGCCGAGACAGTAAAAAGCATCAATCTAACTACTACTACAAAGTAAACTAGCTATCTCTGGCAACGGTCGGACGGTATTTTCCATTAAAAAACAAGGTTTGATCAGTACAGAAAACTCGTTGTTGTCCATCGTGCAAACCCAAACAAATGTCGCTTCATTTATTCTTCAAGTATCGTTTAAATGTTGGTACTGCCAAACCATGTACTGTTCTGAAAATTTTCATGACGTCCGAAAAATGTATTGTGCCACATATGAGCTAGAAATAAGAAAAATTGAGGTTAGTGAATAATTAGTCAATATCCTAACAAGTTTACTTCAGTGAAAGAGAAATTGAAGAGGCAGGATGATATGTAAATCAACTCATACAGTGGGTTCCGCAGGGATCGGTGCTTGGCCTGAATGATCCAGTGCTGGGAATGAAGCTTCCTGAAGAATGTCAAACAATTGCCCCGGCAGATAATCTATCGGAACTCGTGAGTCCGGCTGGTCGAGGAGGAATTGGTTAACAAAGGCAGTGAGGGACATCAATCTGGTAGTGAGTGAAGAAAAAACAGTAGCCGTGATCCTGAAAGGGCCGCTATCAAGACTGGAGATAAAAGTTTAGGTGTGGTGGGTAGAGGTGATTTCTATCGCTGGATATTTAATCACCACAAAAAGTATGTGGCTGAAAAAGCAGACGGACGGTGTGATTATATCCGTTTCAGTCTATGGGGCACCTATTCGGAAGAAGGTCATGGAATTTGGCAGATACCGCAAGATTGGGATCAAGGTATGTGGTAGATCCTGGTGAAACTGTAAGTAATTACTGAGAAGTTTCCTTCTATTGAGCTATTACTGCTATTACTATCTTGGAGTGTGAAACATGTCGAGTGGAAGGGAATGGAGGGAAAATATGATAAGAAAGATAGGGAAAGGGAGTAAGTGATAGAATCCGTGATGGAGAGTTTGGAGAGTTGGGACGCAGGTAATGCTATATTGGTTTAGTTTTAGGTGTTATGGAAAGAGCAGAGGGGGACTCTTTGATGTCAGGAATGTAATAAGAAGGGCAGATGCTAGTGTCTATTTGCGAGGTACCTGATGTAATATCGTGAGATGGTTCTAGGTATTTAGAGGGCAACGAAGGAGTCTTAGTCAGTAAGCGTATTTCTAACGAATCTGATATACGGCACGAATAATAGATCACAAATGCTTGGCCAGTCCGTAAAGGATTTCACCTCTAAATAATTTGGTCAAGTGCGAGTTGGACTCGCAAACTAAGGATTCCGTACCACCTTCAAGATTCTAATATTCCGCTTTCAGGCAAACAGGGAATGAGTGCATTTTCTTATATATGCCTTAATATCTTTTAAAGGAAGCGTTTTAAATTTATAGAAAATGTACACTTTCATTTTCCGTACATTGACTTTTTATTTTATCTGCTTCAGGATTCGCTTGATTTTTATAAGAATACATATGTATTTAATTTTTTAATTTGGCCCCCAAAAATTAACATTAGAGTTTTATTTTACTAATAACCTTTCAGGGAAGACTTTTGTAATCTACTGTCTGAATTTTGAGTCTCTGTAGATTGGAAGATATAGGGAAAAATAGAGCAAGTTTTAAATTATAAATTATTAAATCTATTATTCAAATTATTTAAAAATACAAATAAAATATATATTTAAAAATTTAAATAGTGTAGTTTCTAAAGTGGGAATTAAGTCGATGTTTAATATTTTTGTTAATATCTTTTAAACAAATGATTTAAAAATATGATATATTTATAATTCACATAATGAGCCTTTGATCTGATATGATGCCTTTGAAAATTGAATTTTCATTTTTCACTAAATTGTATAATTTGTCCCTAAAAATACTATGGGGGTTTTCTAATAATTTTTCTAATAAATTTCAAGTGAGCACCAGTACCCCTAATTATTTTCAAAATTTTAGGTAGTATGGTTTCGAAAATAAAGCGAGAAATGAGAATTTTGTATATCTTTATGTTAATATCTTGTAAACAATTAATTTTAAAAATATGAAAAATATGCATTTGTATTTCTCATAATAAACCCTTTCATTTGATGTATTGCATGATGCGTTAAAAAATATTTTTTTTATTTTCCGTTTAATTCTATAATTTGGCCCCCAATATTAATATTAGGGATTTCTTCGTATTTTTTCTGTAAACAAAAAAAATTAGGTCCTATAGTTTGGGTAATAAAGGGGGGAATGGAAAATTTTTTAAATATTTTTTTACATATATTAAAATATTTATTTAAAAAATATATAAAAAATATATTAGTATTAGTCATAATGAGCCTTTTGATTTGATATATTACTTGATCCGTTAGAAACAATTATAGTTTTTTATTTTCCATTTAATTCTATAATTTGCCCCCCAAAATGAATATTAGAGGTTTCTCCTTATTTTTCCAGTAAAGTTCAGGTGAGGGGCTATACCTGTTTTTTTTTTAATTTTACAGCTTATGGTTTCGGAGATAAAGGGGGATAGGTAATTTTTTTAATATTTTTCTTAATATCTTTTAATGTATTTTAAAAATATCAAAAAATATATTTGTTTTCGTCATAATGAGCCCTTTCATTGCATATATAACATGATGGGTTAGAAACAATTTTAATTTTATATTTTACATTTAATTCTGTAATTTTCCCCTCAAAATTGAAAGTAGAGGTTTCTTCTTATTTTTCAGGTCAGACCCTATACCTCTAATTTCTTTCATAGTTTTTTTTATAGTTTCGGGGATAAGCAGGGGGGGGTATGGGTAAATTTTGGTATATTTTCGTTCTTTTTGATTAATTTTTTTTAATTTGAAAAAAAGTATATTTGTGTTCCTCAGAATGGGACCTTTATTTGATATATTACATGATGCGTTTGAAAATTTTTTTATTTTTAAATTTTTATTTTAAATTAATATTAATGGTTCCTCCTTATTTTTCCTGCAAAGTTCGCGCAACGATCTGTATTTCCTATTTTTTTCAAAATTTTAGTCTCAGTAGTTTCGGAGATCAGCGGGGGAACCGTCAATTTTTTTAGTTTTTCTCCAGAAAAGTACCCTTAAAATCAAAATTTCTTCATTTACTCCTGATCGGGTCACCAAACTATATATTGATGCCAAATTTCAAGCTCTTCCATCCAGTAGTTCAGGAGAAAATTGCTGTGATGTGAGAGAGATATTATAAGGGTATCCGTATATTGCATATACGGAATCCTAAAAAGGAGCTAAGCATCCATTTAATACACATATTCCTCTATTTCTATCCCTGCACACGATGTGTTAGATGGCAGCAGCCAATTTTTATACTTTTTTTTGGTCTTATGACTAACCCTGTATAACCAAGAAACAATCTCTGAGAACTGGATTTTTTTTTAAATTTAGTTTATCGGTACCGATAGTAATATTTATTATTCATACAGGATATTATACAAACAGACAGAATCTCCGAAAATGTGTCGTTATCTGTGAATATTTAATCAACCGGTCCCACCATGATGAATTGTGTATCAGAAAATGAAGACGACAATTACATTTTTTAAAGATTTTATCTTAATGTAAAACTATTAATGTTTTTCTTGATATCATGCATTAATCACCAGCAAGACGTTTGTTTAAGAGGGATAAGTTGTGGTATGGGTACATTAATCATTTGATTTAGATCTAATATATACGACGTAGTTAATTAATCGACGAATATTTCTTTTGGGATGAACAGTTTTAATCCACATACATGTCCGTTCTTAGTTAGTTAGTTACGGCAGGAGACGTTCTAATATGTGAAGCCAGTTGATATATTTACTCGCTTCTTATTGAAGTATGAACGAGACATATTATTTATTTATTGTGATTTACCAGAATTTTTGCACATTTTAGTGGCATATTCTAGTCTCCAAGATTTGCTATCGTTTGCTTAGTTTTGTTGCTTGTGAATCTTTGTTTCAATAATTTCGATGTTCCAATCCTTACTCTTTGTATGCGCTTTTATTTACCTTTTCACGTGTGTATTTAATCATCTGATTCAAGTTATCCGTTGTTCAGTAAAAGTTTTACAAATGTATTTTCAGTCGGATGAAGTATATATACAGGGTGTCCCAACGAAAGTGACCCACCTGGAATATTTTCCAAAATTCTCATTATTTTGAAAATCGCAAAAAACACGTCAAAAGATTTACGAAGGAACATATTTGGCCATACCGACCGGTAATTAAATTGCACCATTATCATTTTTTTAATTGAACCCTAACATAAGTTTTATAGCCTGTTTAATTTAAAAAATGTTATTACAACGCAAATGAAACTGAATGGATTTTAAAGGCAGTGATATAATCGGGCCTCCAATTCATTGCGTACATTGGAAAAAGATCTGGAGTAGGTCGGCCTCATTCTTCTTGGATAAGATGTTTCAGAATATCCAGTGACTCTGAAGGTCACTCGATGGCACCTCTTCTTCCAATTCATCTTCCAGGAAATCGATTATCCAGAAAGTCTTTAACTGGCAAGACATAGTGTAGTGGGGCACCGTCGAGCGAAAAAACAAGTTCGTCTTCCACTAGACGTTCATCTGCTTCCAAAATTTCAATTATTCTTGGATATAGAGCGTTTGCAAGTAAATCTGGGACGGATAAACAAAATACAGTTAATCCTCACATGTGTAATTACCTCTCAGATATAAATTAAGAAATAGAAACACTTCAGTTGGATAAAAGCGTTTGAAAATGCCAGATAAGATTCTGGCGAAACGTCAAGCCAAAGTTCAGCCGAATTCAACAGACGAACGGATGTACACCCGAACAAAACTTCGACAACATAGCTCCATCCGTGAAACAATACGAACAAACATGTATCTCGTGTGTTTCTCTTGTTTGTCTTAGAAAAGACACTTTTCGACGTTTCAATGAGATCTCACTTATCTTCTTCGGGATTACTGATGTTGTCACTAACTAAGCGTAGTATAAATTGATCTGCTGCTACAGTTTCATGTCTTTATTTTCAGAGTTAAATTTTTACAAATTTCTTACTCCTAGTCCATATTTTTATACTTATTTCCCTAATTTGTTTTCCATGTTTCATATACTTTTCCCTAGGCTGTTACAATATTTTCCCTACGCTATTCCTTAAGATATTTTATTCACTAAGATATTTCATTCCCTAAGATATTCAAGTTACCTGTTACTTGCTCTTCTGTCTGCAGTAGCGCCATCCTGGGTCTCTTCGTCCTGTGTTTCTTGCTTTCGTCGTAATTTGTGGCCTCTCGTAGTAGTGGGTTCCTGTGGTTTTCCATTCTTGCTATCTCCTTCTTAGTCCTCCTTATTATTTCCCTTTTTATGGTGCGTATCCCTAGATCTCTTCTTAGCTGCTCGTTTCTCATGTACCATGGTGCGTCCGTCATTCTTCTCAGGGCGTTGTGCTGAATCCTTTCTAATTTCTTGGTGTGTGTGTCCGCTGCTTGTCCCCATATGCTTGCTCCGTACATCATCAATGGTTTTACTGCTGCTTCGTAGATCGTCTTCTTTATCCTCAGGTGTAGCCTGCTCCTCCGTCCTATTAATGCGTTTATCATGCTGATGCGCTGTTTGGCTCTCTTCACTGTTTCCTCTATTTGTTTCCCCCATGTTAACTTCCTGTCGATGTGGATCCCTAGGTACTTTACGTTTTCCTGCCAGTTGATGGGTGTTCCTCCTACAGTTAGTCTCCTGGTTGGCTTGTCCTTTTTTCTCCTTCCTATTGCTATTGCTTGTGTCTTTTCTGTGTTGATCTTGATCTTCCATTTCTTGGCCCATTTTTCTATTTCATCGATGTCCTGTTGTAAGTAGATTGTTGCCTGGTCCTTTAGAATGTTGTCTTCCTATGATATCTATTATTTCTTCTGTCGTGGTTTCCCTCATTTGCTCTTCATTTAGTTGTGGTTTTCGTACTTCTTGCGCTAATTTCTTGATTTCTTCTTCGAATTCTCTATCGCCTTCTAGGTCTACATTGAGTGTGAATTGTTCCTCCATAGCATCCGCAAATATTTCCACCTTGTCCTCTATTCTGTGTTTTAGTCCGTTTCTTCCTTGTAGCGGTGCTGCTTTATTCCCTTCTGTGTTCCTTTTCATTCTTCTCATTATGTGCCAGTGTCTAATCCTTGCAGGTAATTGTTCCACTTTTCGCTCCGGTGTTCCGCCAATTCTTCTTTTATTTCTTTGCTTAACCTGTTGATCGTCCTTTTTACCCCTGGGTCGTAGTTTATTCTGTACCTTCTCTTTTGTCTGTTTCTCTCCCGTATTTTGTCCTTTAGCCCTCTTGGTATGTCTCCTGTGTAGATTCTGCATTTTGTTGTTGTTGTGTTGATTCGGTGTGCTTCTATGATCTGCTCCCTGATTCTTCTTGTTTCCTCATCTATACTTGTTATTGTTTCCTCTTCTTCTTCCGGCCTCGATGTCAGAGTAGTTCTGAATCCCTCCCAGCAGGTCCTTGTCTCCTCCTTGGTTTGTGGCTTATCAGTCCATCTAGCAGCTGTTATCGTCACTGGGTTGTGGTCCGATGATAGTTCCTCCGTTGTTTCTATGTTGTAATCCATGTCCGTGTTCTGCAGGATAAAGATGTCTAGTACGTCTCCTTGGCCTCTTGTTGGGTGATGGGTTGGTTCCGTTGGTTTCATTACGTCGTATCTCCCTCTTTCTGCGTGTTCCTGTAGTTTCTTTCCGCTCGGTGTGCTGATTCTCGAGTTCCAGTCTCTATGTTCGGCGTTTAGGTCTCCTCCTAGTATTTTCGGCTTGACGTTGTCCCTAAAAATAAAATTTAAGTAATTATTTGTAAGTTCTTTATTTGGTGGTCGATACGCGCTAATTGTCTGTATCTTCCTTCCGTCCTTCATTTCCACTTCTACAGTTACGTTTTCGATGTTCTCTGTTTGGTATGGGTCGTCCTGCTGGTGTTTTAGTCGGTTCTTCACGGCGATTATGACTCCTCCTCCTGGTTTCCTTCCTGGCCTGTCCGCCCTGTGTACTGTGTAGTTTCTGATCCTAAAATTGTCCTCTTCTTTGAGCCAGGTCTCCTGTATTGCTGCTATGTCGATGTTGTGATCTGCTGCTACTTTGCGTCTCGGCTTTTATGCTATTGACCGCGGGGGGGGGGCGTGGTCTTGTTCGCTCTGGCCAATCAGAGCTCTTGCCCTTTGACGGGTTATGGGTCCGCTTGACATACCGATATTGTCGGGTCTAGGCACTGGAGTTTTTATTTTAATGCTAATATAGCGGTCTGTTAGTGCAGCTCTCCAAGTGGGTGCGAGGCGTTGCGCATCGACCCATATTTGTTTTACTGCGTTTCTGTGTTCTTTTCTATGGGCACTTGCTTTTTACACCCTGATCTTCAAGGGAAATTTTCTCTTTATGTGACGATATGATCTCTCCAATCTTTCTATGTTCCTTGAAAAGTGTTTTTATATTCTGTTTTGTTAGTACTTTTCCCATTTTGTCAGTTGTTCGCCGTACGAAGGAGAGAAAGGCTGTCGAAATGTTTTTATCTTCTGTTGTGGGTTTTGGTTTTTGTGTAAGTGCTTCCTGTATTATGTGGTTAGGGTTTTAACTACTGAGAATACCTGAGCGGGGTGGTGGTGCGAGTTTGCGTTGAGGTATCTGTTTGTCTGCGGTATACTGTGTGTCCTATTGTTCCGTCGAGTTTCTTTTTTATTAATAGGTCGAGGAATGGCAGTTGATTGTTTTGTTCTGTTTCCATGGTGAATGTAATTTTCGGGTGTGTTTTGTTTAGATGATCCAGAAACTTGTGGAGTCGTTCTCTACCATGTGGCCGTATTATAAAAGTGTCATGGACGTACCATAACCAAGGCTTAAGCTGGTATTGCGTGGTCTGTAAAGCCTGCCTTCCGATCTTTTCCATAAAAATATTTGCTAGGACAGGGGACAAAGGGGACCCCATTGGGGCGCCTTCAATTTGCTTGTAACGTTGTCCTGCGTAAGTAAAATACGTGTTTGATAAGCAGTGGTTCGCTAGGTTGATGATATGTTCTGGAGGGAGGTACTTTTCTTCGATGTAGTGGAGGGCCTCAGTCAGAGGTACTTTTGTAAAGAGGGAGACAACATCGAAACTCACTCATATACCGTCCTTGTGTATATCTATATTCTGTATAATGTTTAGGAGATGTTGTGAGTTTTTGACATATGATGTCATCTGCTCTACAAAGGGTTGGAGTTCTTTAACCAGGAATTTTGCTAAGAGATGTGTCGGAGACCCTATTGCGCTGACTATTGGGCGAAGTGTGGCATCTGATTTGTGGATTTTGGGGAGACCGTACAACCCCGGGCGTCTGGACAATTTTTCCCTTGGAATTATATTTTTCTGGATGTCTTCATGTATCGGGCTTTGTTTTATTTTTGCCTTCGTTGATTTTGTATGATCATTTTTCACTGGTTTGTAAGACTCATCTAGGAGGTCCCTGATTTTCTTATCGTAATCTTTGGCGTCCCGAACTACGGAGTTGTCTCTTTTCAGGTCACGAAAAGCGTGCACTTCATCCATCGAAAGGTTTCGTTTCAGAGGTTTTGTTTTCCGTAGGATGGTCGTAACGTCCTGACGAATTGTTTCTCCTGTCTATTTTGGATATAGCAGTTTCCACCCCGCAGATAATGTCCTCTACTGGTATTTTTGTGGGAGCTATTGCGTAGTTGAAGCCCTTTGACAGAACGGCAACTTCTGCAGGGTTCAGTGGTCGGTTGGAAAAGTTGTGGACTGGGCAGGTCGCACCTGATGTTACTGGTTTCTCCTTTTTCTGTAGTTGTTTTGGTCGATTTACCTTCTCTTTCTGGCCTACATATATGTATTTATATATATGGACCCATTTCAACGTTTGACAAATTTAGTGAAAACAAATGTCAGGCTCTAAATACCTCTTCGTTGCGAGCGTACACGTAGCATAACACACGAAATCGTTATAAAACAATAGTAATAATAATTTCCAAATTGAACTAAAAAACATTTTTAAAAATTTTACCCACTTCAAATTAAAAATAAAAAAATTGACAATAAGTGACAAAACTTAACACTACCAATAAATAACACATTTATTCTTGTTAGGTACAAAGTAAAAATACAAACGATAAAAACTCTTCATTATATACAAATTAATTGCCTACTTATCTAGTACATTTTTGAGATCGGTGCCATGCAACAATCAAGTTTGATGAAGTAGCTAATAAGTAAATAATTCAAAATTTTAGATTTGCTTACCTCCTATTTTAAAAATGTGATAGGTAGGTAATTAATTTTAACAGAATAAACACTTTATTGTTTACATTTTTTACTTAGTTCCTATCACTGAATATGCTATTTATTACATAGGGTAATGTTTTGTTAATTATTTTCAACTTTTCAGTTTTCCTTTGATTTGGGTTAATATTTAAAAATATATATATAAATGAGTATGCTTATTTATTATAATAACAGTAAATTTAAATTTTAACGTTTCGAGGACTCGTTTTATATATTTTTCTCTGGTAATTGACATTTTTAACAAAATTACATTTTACACTTTTGTAATCACTATGCAGTTTGCAATTTGTCTTATCTATCCTCCTTGAACATGATCAAAGGCATAGAGTTGAATTTTCTTGTCTTCCGTACATGTCTAAAATCTCGCGTTTATTGGTAAAAGGCTTTCTTCAGTAATACACTTAACCCTTTCTTATTCACCGACAGAAAATATAAATTGTGCCTATCAATTTAGTCATAATCTTCAGAAAATCAAACCCCTAATTATCACGTCAAGAGGTCGTTATCTTTCATTAAGGGGTGTAAAAATCTACTTTGTCATTTTGAAAAAAAAAAAACTGCAATTCATCTTTTTCACTTGTTACTCATTTTTATTATTTATCTAACCAGGCATTTTCAATTTCTTTTCAAGGAAGTCATTCAACTCACTCCCTGCCGTCGACACTTAATCTCGTTTTTTTTTAAATACAATTTTGCAAGTCCGCAAAATCCGATGGATGGGCGACGAGAGAAAACAATTTAGTAAGCCCATTAAGCTGTGTTTCTAAATGAGTAATCCTTTTGAGGAACCGCACGTTCGGCTGTACGCAGACACTGAAGCTTCCAGATTCTTTGATAAGTGGGTAATAGCTAATAAACTCTCTGATAAATCATTCTTTGAAATCCCAGTCAAAAGGTTTTGTGCTATTAAAGTAATCAACTTCAATCTCGTCAGCTATAAATCAAGAATCGACTCTGGAACGATACGAGGCAGACGACTGGTATTAATAACTCTTGAAATATCTTAATTGCCTAAAGATATATGAAATTACAAGGTTAGCTTTTTATGGTAGTTTTTTTTAAGTTAGACGTTATGAATTTTGTTTTCGTAGAGAATTCATATGTGATTAAAGTGGAGACATGAAAAAAATCAGACGGTTCAACATTTCGAAGTGTTTACTGACATGTCTAGGACGAGAAATTGGTAATATTATAGACTCGGCGTTCTTGAATTTATCCAAAAATACTGGAGACCTAGACTATAAAAGCCAGTTCTTAGAGTTGCGTTAATCTTATAACCTGAAACCATTGTGTATGGACGAAAGAATATGCAGTGTGGTGATTCCAAACGTTTCAAAGTCTGGTGTTAATGGTGACCTACTCAGGAGTAGACAGCATAAATAAACGATTTCTGATTTTGGGGTCCTTTAGAGAAATTTTACAAAAATCCACCATTACTTCCTTGATCCCAAAACTACTGAACCTACAATGTTAAGCAAACAGAGTACACAAAGCTTACACTCAAAGTATACGTAAATACAATAAAACTTCCGAAATTCCTAATATTAAATTTGGGGTGGGGTAAATTACAATTTTCTCAAGCGGATAAGGTAGTATATCAAATAAAAGGACACATTACGAGAAATGTACATATTTGTTAAATTTTCAAATTTATAGTCCTTATGAAAAATATACAGAAATGATCCCTAACCCATTCCCTAAAATACTGAGCCTACAGTTAAAAAGTAGGGGGCAAATTATACATTTAAATAAATAATATATATATATATATATATATATATATATATATATATATATATATATATATATATATATATATATATATATATATATATATATATATATATATATATATATATATATATATATATATATATCGCGTCACGTGCTTAGCCGAATGAAAGATCTCATTATGAGGAATACAATGATTTTTTTTAATTGTTAAATATGTAGTTTAAAATATATTTTAAATAAATTTAAAAATAATAATAACCAATTTCAAAACAATATATCGGTTTTTATTATTTTAAATTTATTTTACAATTTTTAGTGACACAATGCCATGAATGGATAATTTTTTTAATTATGGTACTTTCCTATGAGAAAAAATCATATTTGTTGGACTAACCTCGAATACAGTTGAAAAAAATTTACATGTGACGCAGATATTTTTATGAAGACTTAAAGAATATATTTTTTAAATACTAATACCTTAATGTCTGAGTTTCCGAACTTTACTCGTAAATTAAAGGTTTCATAAATATGTGGGTATATTTATCAAAATAATTTGATATGAAAACTAATTTTTCCAAGACGAAATGAATCAGTTGAATTTCAGTTCTCTCACATTTACTGAATCACTGTTTATATTAATTTCACTTCATAATAATATTCAACCACAACGTTTATGTTTTTGGACCACCCTGTATAACATTTTTTGAACTACCCTGTATAAGTATAATACCACTACACTCTATATTCCAACTGTGACTGCCTATTTGTCACACTATATACAGTTTTTGTTTCTCCATTTTTTAAACTATTTTCTGTAACTAGACTTCTATTCCGCCCTATATTTCAGGAATCATATACATGCAATATCTTGTGGACAACTTATTTTTATAAGATTTTGTTAACCACCCCATATAACTACAATTCTTCTCCAGGCTATGTAACAATGATCCTACATATGCAACTGCTTATGGGCTACCAAATATAGCATTTTTGTTCTAACATTTTTTAAATCACGCTTTATAACTCTAATTCTACTCTAAGATATTTGCCAATCACCCTATATATGCATCTGCTAATAGTCAGTAACATTTTTTGAACCACCCTGTTTATTAACTATAATTTCACTCTACATTATATTCCAACCACCCTGTAATATAGGTATAGCTCTATCTTTCAACTCTCGTATGTATTCAACTGCTTATGGGCTACTTTCTATTATAAAATTTTTTCAAGCTTTATTCTAATAACCCTGTATTATAATTTCTCTCCACTCCATTATGTGTTTGAACCCCTCTGTATATGCTACTACTTATAAGCCACCCAATATAATATGTAGTTTCCATCATTGTTTAAGCCTCCCTAGATAATTATAATTCTTTTACACCTTATATTTCAACCAGTTTAAATATGCCTATTCAACTGTCTATTGACTACGTTTAATAACATTTTTTTAATCATCCTATATAACGATAATGATATGTACTGCTATGATATTGTTACGACACAAAGAACTCATCTTCAAGTGTGCTTCAAATTAAGCTCTGAAGTTGTAAGTTTATACCTATCCCAAAGAGCTCTTTTTCATTGAAAACATTAATTTTTAATTCATAACTTTTTCACCATTAAGGAAAATTTATCTTTTTGACAAACCTAGTAAACAGTACACCAATCTGGAAGTCTGTTCCTTCTTATGAAAATAGAATTATCGAAATCGAAATTGATGGAGTATTGATGTAAGTCTAAAAGAATACAGCGGAATTAAAAATCTGTTTTTGAGGTGGTTAAAAATATACAAAAATTATCCATTATTCTCTTATCTCCGAAATTGCTAACCAATAAAATTTTGAAAAAAGATCATATAGGCCCTCATTGTAGGTTCACAGGAAAGCCTAAGCAAAACTCGTAATATTAATTTTTGGAGACACCTTATAGTTTAAAAGAACTTTTGGGAGTATGTAGAAATATCATCTGATTTTTATTTTCACTGAGTTGTTTGGGAATAACTACCACATCAACTTGAAAGTCTGTATATTTCAAAAGTCCAAACGTTGCAAAGTCTAAATCAGACCTCGTTTTCAATGGTATAAATACAAATTGAACAAAAAATCAAAAAATTAAGAAGATTCGCAATGACAAATATCGAAATCACAATTTGACATCAATGTTTGACAATAAAACTGATGTAACTAAAGGAATGCAAACTTGATATATATGGGTTAGCAAAAAGCTTTTTTCAAATTGGAAGAAAAAAAAAACAACTAGATCTTCTGATTTAAAATGTTCCAATTCCCTATTAATATTACTCTCGCTATCATAATTAATGCATTTTTGAAATACTATTGAGATTGAGATATTTAATCATTTTGTCTATACATACTTTTCTCAATTTTTCCTCAACAGTATTTGAAAACTGAAAGTAACACAAAGAGTAGTTGGGACAATTTCGAGAAATCGACGGATTAGTGGACAATTTTTCGAAAGTGCCCTACAAGACTTAAATTTCTAATACAAATCTTGCAAAAAACTTGAGGAGTGTATCACTCATGAACAATTGGTAAGTCCTAAGGTCAAATCTTAAAGAAAGTCGACATTAATTAGAATTTGCTTAACCCATACATAAGTTTCATGTTAAAATGTGATAAATGTGAGATTACTTTTAATATATTTTTACAAATAGATGGATGGGAAGGAATGGCCAGCTAGGTCTCTAAATCTCTACCTATTCATGTTTTACTCTGGGTTTATTTATTTTCGATGCCTACCTCATTAAACTGGAAAATTGCAAAGTACTGCAAAACAGAATTTGAGCTGAAATCCAACAAATCCATCAACAAATGAGTTGAAGAAATTATATTTTCAATGGCAAATTTTTCGATAATTGATAATTAAACATTGGTGTTCCTAAGCCAAAAATATAGTCGGAATAGGACAATCAAAATAAACGGTTTGTTAAATGCTTGCCAACGTTTCGTTTTATTATATTTAAAGCTTCATCAGGGCTAAAAACATCCAGGAAAATGTATTTACAAATTACATAAAAGTTAAAATAATATACAAAAATGTAAAACAATGCATAAGCCATTACTAAGTGAAATAATAAAATTATATATTAATAAATTAGATGACAAAACAAAACAAAATTATTAAACACAAAAATTGAAAATAAGTATGTGGTATAATCATATCATATTTACATCAATGAGATACAAGCTTGGTTAGACAATGACGTACTTCCCAGGACATTCAACGTAACAGAATATTAAAAAAACACAAAGAAAGAAAAAACATTATATGTGTGCACATTACCTTGCATTTGTTATTGTTTACCGGGTTTAAAAAAATGATAAACCATCACTGGAATTTACAAAAACATATAAACGACGTATAGAGAAAATCTTGCGTTTCTTAGGTGAATGAATTATTTCAAATGTAATAGTGTTTCCTTATTTAAAAGAACTCTTATCAAGCATACCACGTTTTCTAGTTTATTTGACAATTTTATATATATATATATATATATATATATATATATATATATATATATATATATATATCGACAGACAATTGAATTAGCCATCTGTTATTGATTTATTTAACTGACTTAATATTAATGAGACGAATTCTGTTATTTATAATAATACTTTGTATTGGAAAGAGATACATCAAACGGTATATCATTTTAATTTAATAAATTATTTATTTATTAAATAAGAGAGAACTAAATAAGTTAAGATCCAAAATAATAGGAAAACTTTTATTAACTAATTAGCTTACTATATATTGAACTCAAGTTGTTTGTGTCCGTTTTGAAATTCACGGCTTTATATTTGTTTTTATTAATGTAAAGCATTTCTAATATTTTTCTTTTCCTTGTATTAGATTCTAAACAACATACAATAGGGTGCTCAAAATCAAAATTGTGACCAGTTGTAAAATGGTGGTCAGCCAATGCCGTTCTAACATCTTTAGACATGTTGGAATTTCGGCAATCATATTTATGTTGATAAATACGTTTGGACAATTTTTGTTTGGTTTCCCCAATATAGTTTTTATCACAATTAAGGCAGTTAAGTTGGTATACTAAATTGGATTGATCAACGATTGGGGTTTTATCTTCGGTACGTGTGAATAGATTACCAACAATTTTCATAGTATAAGTGACAATTTTTTTATTATTATTATTTTGTAATTCCATGAGACGAATAAGTTTATTACTTATACCTGGAATCATAGGGATTTTAAGAAATTCCGTCTGATCCCTAAGAAGTGTTCTATTATTATTAGAGGAGTAAAGAACTGAGTTTATTAAAGATAGGGGGTAGTTATTTAATATACATATCCGTTTAATGAATTCAAAATTTTTCTTTATAAACTTAGGGTTGCCGAGATTTTCTGCTCTGTGTTTCATTGATTTAAAGATTGCTACCTTATGTATTGGTGTTCCTATTAAAAAACTTAAATTTCCAGAAAAAAACGTCGCTAAAAATTTAAATCAATATCTCCCTGCCTTTTCCAAAAAAAATAAATATGGAAGTTGTAAGTGAATTTGTTCCAACCTACGTATCCATAACATAAATAAGCACTTTAAAATTTTACTTCTAATGACCATCTCGTTTCAATTATATCTTTTGTGATGACGTTTCCAACTAATTCGATTAAATTATCTTCTAATTAAAACGAAGATTCATTTCCTTAAATCACTTTTTATTATCTTCACCTACTACTGGGTGTACCGATCGTAATTTCAAGACTATTTATCTGTCACAACTATCTACTAATTGCCATTTCAACTTTAATTAAGAATTTTAAATAGTAGGTTCTTTATTGAGATGTGCTTGGCAATAACGTTAGGCTTGGCTGCAGGAGGTTTACTCTCTAATTGGTTCGGATGAAATTTGATTGTCTTGGACCATTATAATATAAATTAAGTGGTCGTATAAAAATTGAGTATCCTGCCGTGGTGTTCGGTTTTGATGATAGGTGGTAAAGTTCCTTAAGTTTGAATTATGTAAAAAAATTATATTTTTGTCGTATCTCTACATCAAGAGGCAGGCAAAAGATATTAAATAGGCTTAACATCTTGAAGAAATTCTATGTCAATATAACATAACCAGAGTTTGGCAACTATTGAATACTAAGTAAGATAAAAATGGGAAAAGAATTCAGTTTATTTATCGAAGTATTAATAGTTGTTGCACTTAATAACTATCTAAAGGAGTTTTATTACATACAACACAGTAACGGAAACTACTTTGGAAAAATTAAAAATAACGATCAACTTTAACGAACCACAGTTATGCAGATATAAACAGTAAATGAACGACACTTTTATTTCCAAAAATCAGTAAAAACAACCTTTTTTATAATGTAACACCATGTACAGGGTATAGCACGATGAGCTGAGTCGATATCTATATAGGAAACTACTGGGAGTATTAATCTCAAAATTTGTATACGGAGATTTTTCGAGAAGCTGGTTCGAGTTGTCTACGACTTCCGATTCTACTGGAAGTTGGCCCCAACTTTCTTGTTTAGAAGGGAACATCCTGTTTTATAGGACATTTAGAATTTACGATGGATCTCAACATTACTTTATTGGAAACATCGTTTGTCTGAAGGGCCCCAGTTGACAGTTGCCTACAGAAAAAAAAAATTGGAAAAAAGCGGCAGTCATTTGACCCTTTTCTCTCACTGTCTCTATTTTTATTTATTTGTGTCTTAAATTAAATATATCTGCAAAGAAATTTAAGTTTATATATTGAGTAAGTGTTTGTAAATAGTTTTGTTCATCTGAATAAGGATTTGACGACAAGATGTCAAATAAAATTTCGTTTTGTTCTTAGCTAAAATCATTACAAACACAACATTTATATAAAACAATAAATTATATACCTATATATTCAACGGTAGCAACAATAGAAAAAAAATTTAATTCTTATTCTATATCAATTGAAAATAGTACATTAAATTCATTAATGATATAATATTAAAAAGAAAGTATAATTATTCTCGGTTTCGAACCTGAGAACTTTGGATTCGAAGCCGTGCGCCTTACACTCTAGACCACTTGTCTTTGGTGAACTTAAAAGATTCGGATGTATATAATACACCAGTCCCTCTATTGAGTAGTTTGTTTATTACGATAACAAAACAATGAGTCTATATTTACTGATAATATGAAAGCTTAATGCCAAGTTGCCTTTATTTGTGGCATTATATTTAATTTCTGACGTATGAGACTTACCATGATAAGAATTGGAGTGTTTATTAGAGAATCAAATTTTGTGCAGGTATTCTATATTACTTTGATGTTGTATTGATTTATTTCTTTTTTATTATTGATTTTCTATAAAATTATTATTCAAAAGTCTTAATGTAAAATGTTTACTTGATAATATGAAGCTAGTCAATATATAGGTTTATTGGTGTTCTTTCTGATGTCTGATGTATGCCAAGTCTCTAATTTAGTGTATCGCAAAGAGAGAGTTGGAGTTTTTATTAGAATGAACAGCAAATTTTGTGCAGGTATTGTATATTAGTTTATTTTGTATATATCATTGATTTTCTATGAAATAAGAGACTAAGATATTACCTGACTCCTGTTTCTTACCCAGACAACTGAATTGGATGAGCATTTCAAGATCGAGCCAGTGTGTAGCAATATATCGCAAAGAAAGAATTGGAGTTTTTATTGGAAAAGCAAATTTTGTGCAGATTTTCTACATTAATTGGATGTTATATTAGTTTATTTCCTATATATTATTGATATAATGTATTTTACCTGGTCTCTGTTTCTTACACAGTAAATAGTATTGTATGGGTATTTCAAGATCAAGCTAGTGTGTGGTGTCGGTGTAAGAAATTTAGAGTAAATTTAGAGTACCCCATGCCGATATTTAAGAAGAATTCATAAATGTTTGGAAGTTGGTGGCACCTATTGTCTACGACAAATTAATTTTGTTTTGCGTTTTAACAAGATGCCTGTGTATTATGCAGTTAGAAATGGTGTCATGAGTATGCTCTGGTCTATCCGGATATTGCAGAGGAATGGTTGCACAGACCATATCAAATTCTTCATAAATCATTAACAAATTAAAGTAATGTTCATTTGTTTCAAAGTAGCCTACTGATAATTCAGAGCAATTTAATGGCAATTTAATTTTTTAATTAAAAGGAAACATTTAATTTAGGTATGGTAACAATATACTCCCCTTCTACTTTTTACCTGAGAATCCACTAGCGGTGAGAAAAAGTGGTTGCCATTTGAAAAAATTGATTTACACTTTTCGAGCCGAATTCGGGGCCAATTTCTGAGCACTCTAACCCAGAGTAATTCCAAGCTAACTCAGTAGTACTTAAACGAGAAAAGGGCTTTACAAAATCAGTATCAGTATTGAGGAACTTACTGCCTTAGGTACTTCTAGATGGGAAAATAAGATTGCCAAAAACTTGATAGGAAAGATAAAATAAACGCAATGATTGAAAGTTGAATTAATAATAAGGATGAAGAAAATAGAATAGAATAGAGGCAATAAGGTAAATAATGTATTAGAATAACATAAAATTTACTTTTATCTTTGCTCTACAGCTTTCTACTTGAGTTTATTCGTATTAATATATAAAATTCCATAAAACGGGGTTTTACACGCGTTTATTAGGTTGAGGTGTATATATGTATGTATCTGTGTAAAGAAAACTTTCAACTTGATGTTGAACAACTTAAAGAAGTCTGATTAACTTGAAAATTGGCCCACGTGTCAAGTGCCGATGACAATACAATTCTTTAAGTTGAATTGTCCCGTTTGTTGTTTTTTTGACACTGCTCTTGCCTAAATGCCAAATTCGTCTATTTGCGCTGCGTTTGCCATCTAGGTGGCAGTAGTAGAACTTGTAGTAACGAAATGGAAATGTTTCGCAAACATGAAGTAAACTTGAATTTAGTAATTAGTAGTAATTAATATCAAACTGAAATAAAAGGTAGAAATTTTTTTTTAATTATGAACAGTTTATATTACAGCAGTAGAAAATCGAACAATCAATCACGATTAATAACCTCAAAATAAAAATGTAATTAAATTTAAGTTATTAACAGAATAATTCGACTGAGAGTAAAATGCGTGGGGTGCTTTAAATATTAAATTTTACAATTATTCTATTGGCAACTATTTATGAAAGGTGAGTTATGTAAATATAGTGAAATGCAACCTGTTCATAATTAAAGATTATTTTCTACTTTTTAGTTTGGTTTGCTATTAAAACGTGTTTTTAGTTTTTTTAAACTATAATTATTATTTTGTAACGTCATTTTCTGTACATACTGCTATTGCAAAGTATATAAATTATTAATACAGGGATGGTGGTTAATATTATATTATCAAAACCCGAATTAACAACATTAAGAGGTAATCATCTTTGTTTATAATAATGAATAATCATTTAATTTAAAAATTTGCTACAGAAATTGTCTGCTTATAATTTAATTTCCCATTATGCTTTTGCATAACGCACAACCCATATAAATACTATATATTGTGTTCCACTGCCGCTATCACATTAAGGTTAACTTTTCGTCCCTTGCAAAGGTCAGTGATCTAACGCCGTAAAAGGGTGTCATTTGAACAACTATAACTATAAAGAATTGAGTTCCTGGTCGCGTGATATCATACATCCGGTTGGAAGTATTGAATGCACACCCCTCTCGATATATCTCTCACAGATCACCCTAAAGTTAAACGTTATCAACGATTGGATCGTGAAATGCTCCAATTAAAGACTCGAGAGTTTCTCCGCTTTGTGGAATTGTTTCGTCGATTTCAATGGAATTGATTCGTTACATTGGAGTTACTAAGTTATAAGTCTTTCAGGTAAATTTTCTTGTGATTTTCTTGTATTATAATTGTTGGGTTTGTCTGTTTAATTTTATGAGAAGACGCGTTCAATGTCTTGTAATAATAAATTACAATCTTTCTTGTCTAACATAATTTTCATTAACCCAATATTGCGAATTAAATCTCTTTACATCGCGAATATAGATGTTCTTCTTCTTTGGCCAGTTTCTATTAAGAGGACGTCGCTTTTGCCCTCCACAAGTCTCTAACTTTACAGTCACCTACTCTCAGGCCTCTATCTACTATTTTTGTCGCGACATGCTATACATGAGGCTCCCGGTTTCCCGTATACTCACTGAAACACCTCCAATTGCCCTCTAAGTACCTGGAACTATCAACGAAGACATAATGTCAGGTAACCCCTAGTCCCTAATTTACCAGTTCTCTAATGTCAACCACCTCCCTCTCCTCTCTCTTTGTCCGTTACCATCCTGACCAGGAACTCCACAATCACTCTCCATTTCCTCTAGCTCTTTATCAACCACTCTATGACATTCCTCGCCTCTAGAGCGCACTGCAACTCATCCTCTACACTCATTCTATACCCCTGTCATCTTTCACACTCATAGAAATTTTGTTCAGGGGTATCCACTTGCCCACAGTAAACGCACCACTCATCCTCCTTCCTCTTGAATCTGAACAAATACTAACGAAAGCACCATTGCCCCGACAGCATCTGTGTCAGATAATAGTTGGACTCCCTATGTGGACAGCCAACAGATGGTCTCGCGTGTCTCACTTTTCCATCCTCTTTTCCATATATCTAAGGATCTCTCTCCCTCTCGCTTTCTTTCATCGACATCGATTCCTATAGAGAGCTGCCCCATGATGACGCACAGCTCCTCGTACGAGGCCGCAGAATTATCTGTCTATAGGTACCCTGAATCATCCTCGCATAAGTTCCCACTCTCATGACCTTGTTCCATACCGGTGCGCCATAGAGCAGGGCAGACCTAACGACACTACACAGCACCACCATTTTCTGCCCCAGCGGACCACAGATGTTGCTGCTGCGTACTAGTGGGAGGATTAAAAAACAAGAGCTATGTATCCCAATTAGGTTTCACAAATTTTTAAATAAAACTATTATCAATATTTTATTTTTAAAAATTATTATTCCTGGGTACATGAATTTGATTATTACCCATTTTTTTACTTTGAGTGTAATGAATTTTAATATCAACTTTTAATATCAAAAGCTGATCTCTTGAATGTATTTTTCGTTGAGCCGAATGCGTAAAAGAATATTTTTGGTTTTTCAGGATTTTTCTTTCACGCAATCTGGCAACTTAAATCATTTGTACAGATCTTAAATGTTGCATAACAAACAAGGCATCGTGTTATCGATTTTAAAGTTGATTCTTATTGGTGGAAAATCAGCGGAAAATTACCGTGGCGTCCGGACTTAGCACCACTCTCATAATAGACACACAATCTATCGTTACTTTTAAATATTCAATCCTGCTTCATCCTATAGAGAAAAGTATAGCATTATATTAATATATGGTTCTTAAAAAACATTGCAATGAGAGTATTCAAAAATAATTAAATAAAAAATTAAATTGAACTAAAAATATTGATTGACATATTTGAGACCATATGTTGATAGGCAACCAGTAAGCAATGTATTCCTCTATTAACAATCATCTATTAAAACGCAGTTCGTTTAAATAACATATGCTTGTAGAATTGTAGAAATCTTACGATGAGATCTTAGACTATCATGATCTGGCTATCTAAAATTCCTATTGTTTTTATCTGAAATTATCCATGCTTTACTCATTTTCTTCCCTTAATAGAAAATATTATTATAATAGAATGCCTGACATCAATTTCTCTATAGCTGTATATTGTGTTATTTATTTTATCTAATGGAATAAAGTGGGATGAGCGACAATTTGAAAGTATTAGTTTAAACAGAGTGAGTTTGGATGAATACATTTACAGATGATTAGAAAGTCTTGATGAAAAAGCCTTTTGAAGTAAATGACTTAGATATTCTTGGCTATTAACACATCTGTTTTAAATTATGAAGAGATTTTTATATTTTTTTATCTTTTCAGCTATGTTTAAAATGCAGTTTATGTAATTTCATCTCTTATATTGCATCTTAAGTTCTTTATTTTTGTGAAGTTTACTGCGGTTATAATAAATTTTGTATCCAGGTGTCAAGAAGTCAATTATATTAATTTCAGCACAAATAATGACATTTAAATATTCAATAGCTAATTGTATGTTATTATATATAAGCTTCGAAAGGTTACCTATATAAAGAAGAACATCACCTCATGATGCCATGTAATTGTGGAGGGTATAGAGGTTACAAAGGTTTTTCTTGTTTGATAATTTTTGATTGATTATCCTCTATTATGTCTATTTTTGGTTCAATGAAAAAACATATATGAAAAGTAGAAACTGTACATGCTGATTAACTGCTTTTCCACTTCATGTTTCTATAATTGATGATCTTGGTAAAGTTGGGCTCCTTTGATGAGTTACTGATTGATGAGGTAATTTTTTTAACTATGAATTTATTTCTTTAAATTAGCAACTATTTTTATGAAACAAGTATTTGTTGGAAAATGTTTTCTTTTTATTACGCCGTTTTGTATATAACTCACTGAGTCTTTAGGGACCGTTCATAAAATATGCCATACTAAATTTTGCTTTTTTCTTCTTCTTCTTCTCCCCGTACATGATCCAATGTGATTAATAATACAGATATGGATATCTGTAAATCTACCAGCGCTATCCTAGTGATGGAAGTGAGATGGTAGTTTATGAAATTTATAAGATTGAAAAATATGGAAGTTCTTTTGCCAAAAGTAAATCTCTATAAGAAAACAAGTTGAAGCGAAATCAAAAAGGCATTTTGCTATCCCCATTAATTAATTACCAAATTATTTTTTAATTTTACATATTACTGTAGGTACATATTTATTTTACATCAATATGTACTATACCCATAACAGATTTAATACTATCTAAGTAACATGTTCCCTGAAATTATAGGTTGATTTTTCCTGTAACCTAAAAAGTTCCGTTTATAGTTTTAATCGATTTCATAAATAGAGATTACAAACATTCCAAAGAAAACTCTAATCTTTAATATCTTTAAACACTTGTGAAACTAATATTATATTAATGAAATAATTATAATCACAAAAAAAACTTAAAAAAATAATTTATACGAAAGTTATTACTACTTGTCCGAAAAATCAGTACTAATCTAGAACACTATTTTCGTACAGAACTATAGATAACGCATCAAATTGGACATGATTTGAAAAAGCGTTATCCAGCTACTTCCATGTGTGGCAGAGCAATTTGAATTTTAAGACTTTAACCCATTGCTAGAATACTTTAACTCCAGCTATGTAAGAATTCAAAGGAAAAACAAGTTAGATAAAAATATATTTTACTCTAGTATAAATGCTATATTTTAAAAAACAAATTTTTAAAATACTAATATGTTTATTGTAAGTAAAAGTTAGTCACGTTGTTTTAAAAAGCTTTACTTGGGATCATGCAATGTAAAATAAATTATCCACAAGTTTGCAGAAAACGGTAACTGACTGGTAGATTACGTACCTTAAAATAATAAAACCTTCAGCCTTTAGATATTTTTACAAATACCAACTCAAAAGTTAGTATGAATCTGAAGTATTATAACATTAAAAATAATAGCAATACATAAGTACATATTAATAAAACTTAAACTACAATATATCTTAGCTTCAGTAACTGTTTTAATTTGATATAAATACACATACCTAGTGATCTATGAAGATTTTTCTTTTATATCGAATATATAAAGGAATACTAATCATCTACTGTTGATTAATAGTAAATACACCTGCAATTTTTGTTCGCAATTTTTTTTAGTGAATTGAAATTGAATCTTGACAATACTACATTGACAACTTTTCTGACTGAATCGAAAACCTTTAACCTAATGGCTGAAAAACTAATGAAATATCAAAATTCAAATCAAATTCCCTACAACGAAGATGACCAAGAATATTAGGGTTTCCATATCTAATTATTTATCCTTAACCTTATGATCTGTGTTCATAATTTTTCGACTTTTGTAATTCTGGTCAAATTTTATAAAAAGCAAGGTGTTAAAATCAATAAAAATCAGAAATTAATTGATCATTAGCAATAGAATTCGGATTTTAGTTGACAAACCGTATATTCAACGCAATGAAAGTTGCACGCTTGCGAGAGTCCAATAAATAACGATTATTATGTTCTATGAATTTTCGTGAATTCTATTTCAGTAGCATAACGATGTAGCTTTGGGGAACGGTCGAAAAAATTTTAGTTTTACTTTTAATTTAGTTTTTCTTTCTCATTTGAGTCATGCATTTTTAGGATTTTCTGTACAAGCAACTTGGACCTTTACTAATCAAAACAAAAATGAAGAAAATCGGTTGAAGAACAAAGGAGAAAATGGTATTGAACTATTTTGTTTTTGCCTCTTTATAATATAGATTGTATTTTAATTATAAATTTTAGTTAACTGAATAAACATTCATATCTCCATCAATTAAATGTTTACTTATTGTAAGGCCAGAATCATCTATCATCCATTTAGCATTTTCTTCTTTGTCTTCGAAACTTCCATTGACGTTTCGGTAAAACTCGTTTCTTACATACAGTGACGGATCCAGACAAGTGCTCACGGGAGAGGAAGCGATTTCATGGTTCAGAGGGGGAGGGGGCAATCCTGTACTAAATTTACCTAAACATAATTTTATACTCTGATTTCTTGGACTATTACATTAAAAATGGCCGTTCTGGGGTTTAAACCCATAGAATAGACGTTCTTCTAGACTTTTGGATTTACCTCGTTTTAATAATAAATTTATTAACTTTGAGGCTCTCTGAGGGGGTGATCGCTCCCATCAACCCCCCCCCCCTTGGATCCTCCAATTCTTACATATGTCCTTCTTTGTCTAATATCTTACCTGTAAAATCTAACAAATGTTAACATAGAACGCTAAACCAACAACGCATTTATTCGATTTTTTAGCAATTCTCCTTTATTATAGAGTCAACTTCATTTTAAGATGTTGAAAGTAGAAATGTTCATCGCCCCTGTCACATTCTTTCACAATAAGTCATACCTCTTCCACCCCCGTAGACGAACCTATTTTATAAACCTCCTCATAATACATATATTTTTTTGTATAATTTTTTTTCTTCATTTGCTTAACATAACACTACAAAAACCAAGAAATTA
Organism: Octodonta nipae; assembly: GCA_034190945.1. Taxonomy (NCBI): domain Eukaryota; kingdom Metazoa; phylum Arthropoda; class Insecta; order Coleoptera; family Chrysomelidae; genus Octodonta; species Octodonta nipae. Next base: position 109,391,354 of record CM067221.1, on the reverse strand, counting down.
AAGAGACATTAAAATTAATTCGACATAATGAATGCGATAAATCACCCGGACCTCTCCTCGAACAAAAATTTAAATTATCTCGACCTAAATTCTCAGGCTTCCCGTTATATAATTTCAGATCTCGATCGTTTTCCATTCTTGTATCTCACAAATAAAATCATCTCAGCTGCTTCAAACGTTTAAATTCAATGTCGTCATTTAAAATTCAAAAGATCTCCTTCTTTTTTTTATTTCTTTTGACCTTGTTACTGTTTCGTTAATGGTTCCAGTTGTTATCATGTTGTTCGGTCTGGCATTTTTATTATAACAAGATGCTTGCATTTGATCGAGTGATACTGAACTGGTAGTTAGAACTTTGGATTGGGCTTATAAATCTTTTGTTGGCCAGATAAAATTGTTGAATAAATAAATACGTAGATATGTTGTATTTGTTAGTTATCAGATTTTGTATCTCATTTAACGTATTTAACCTTAACAGTATTTTTAAATTTATTATTAATGTTAATATTATTTACTGTTTAATAAATTGTGTAGTCTAGATCCATTTTAAAATGCGTTAGTTGAAATTAACCCTTCAACAGAAGCCCAATTGGGTGTTTAAGTGCTTTTTGGGAAATAACACCACAGTTACGAAAATTGCTGTATATTCCAAACGATTCGGGGTCTAGGTCAGATCCCGTTGTCAATTGTTGCGAAACTATGAATGCACAATCCTAAGATGTAAAATTAAAATATTTGACAATATGTATTATTTGATTTCTGACGTTTTTAAGAGAATTTTATTGGTAATATACAGGGTAGCACAGAAACTTCTAAAGATCATATAATGATAAAGTTTCTTTCAAATTGGAAGAATTTGAAAGGGAGATCTTCAGAATTTTATGTGTGCGACCAACGAATTTTGTTGATTCTGTCATCCCATAAGGGAAAAACCTAGGAAAAAACCTTATGATCTATCCCGATATTGGGTTGTTCACAAGGACATGACCATTAGCAATTTCTTCTTTAATCATCGGCAACCAGGAACGATTGAATTCTACGGAGGTTCATAACTCTAAGGTCAGGCACGTCTAAAAATTAAAAAGTTTTTTTCAAAAAAAAAATATTTAAAACTTGAATGACTAGAAAAATAAAACGAGGACTGATTGTATAACATAAAAATTACCTACAAGCGACATAACCTAAAATTTTAAGCATATAATATGCAGCAAATACAACATAGTGTAACACATTTGAGCTTGGGTCACCCTGTAAAGTTTTAAATTGTACGATTTTTTGTTTTAACCTACAAAAACCGTTGCTTACTATATCAATTTTAATCATAACATTTTGATTCTGTAAAAAATGGTCATTTCTATCGTTTTTATAAAAATTATTCAAACTCATGTATCAAGGCTTGGATTTTTTTAGCAGCTTTTGTTCAAAAAAGAGAGTTTATCAGGCTATGCCATATAAAAATCCAATTAAAATTGTGCCATTTAAAGAGGCGCTTAATATCATGTTCTTCGGTTTCGATTTATTTGTATTTCAATTTGCGTTATATTTATATACAGAGATGGGCAAATATGTGGAACCAAGTAAATATCTCTGGAACTATTAGAGATATCAAACTGAAATTTGGAAGGTAGATACTGCAGTAGATTGCCTATTTGTTTCAAATTTTTTTTACAATTTTGAACTTCCTGTTTTACCGGAAGTATTTTAGTTTCTGATGAAACATTTTACTGCGAATACAAAAATATTGGGTTTGATATTGTTTACTTCAATACCTACCGAGATATTAACACAAAAGTAACTAAGGAAAGGAAATATTCGATGGTAGCTAAACTCGGTTCAGATTTCATTTACGCCCGATATAAACAAACCGCTCGGTAAGGATTTGTATTTCTATTGGCCAATCGGTGGCATTATACCGGCACAGCCAACAGCACTGCTTGTTCCATAGTCGAATACACGTGCGGTTGTTTAAATCAGGCGCAAATTAAATCTGACTCAAGTTTAGTAGTCCATGAAATTCATTGCAGAAGTGACAGTAGTTGTCAAAATAAGTTGTTAGTTTTTTTATGTGAACGTAAAAGGATTGTATTGTTTTAATTTGATCGTAAAATGGCCGAATTAAGTGAAAGAGAAAGAATAGAAATATTAATGATGATTGGGTATGGGGAGAGGAAAAGGACGCATCAAGAAGTTTGTGACCTTTTTAACATTGTTTATCCGAATACACAAATATCCCATTTAGAAGTGGCGAAAACTTTGCGAAGGTACGAGTGGAACAGTTAGCAATTTACTAAAAAGTGGGCGGTTAAAAACTGCAAGTAACGAAGTTGTAGCTCAAAATGTTGCTATATCTTTGGAAGAAAATCCTCACTTATCCACTACCGACCTCACCAATATGCATGGAATTAGCCGTCGTTCAGTAGGGAGGATATTAAGGCGAGAAAAATATCATCCATACAGAATTCGCCTCGTTCAAGAACTCTCCGAAGACGGTTTCGACAGGCGTTTGCAATTTTGTGAAACGATGATGGATATCTGTAACCGTGATAATAATTTCATAAGAAATGTGGTGTTTTCAGACAAGGCTACATTTTGTTTAAATGGTACGGTTAATCGACATAACTGCCGCTACTGGTCGCAAAGTAATCCTAATTGGGTACAAGAGGCTCATACACAACATCCCCAAAAATTGAATGTTTGGGCCGGCATTTATAACAACAAAATCGTGGGACCCTTCTTCCTACAAGAAACTTTAAACGGAGATAGGTATTTACAGCTCTTGGAGACACATGTTATTCCGGCATTGGAGGTAAATGGACAATTACCAAATAATATCTGGTTTCAGCAGGATGGAGCACCACCCCATTACGCTCGCATTGTTCGAGATCATTTAGATAGGACATTTCATCACAGATGGATTGGAAGGGTACTTATGAATGGCCTGCACGAAGTCCCGACCTTAATCCACTAGACTATTTTCTGTGGGATTACTTGAAGTCTAAGGTTTATGTTGATAGACCAAATAATTTGCAAGAATTCTTTGCAAGAATAACTCAAGACATCCAGAGAATTACACCAGGAGTAATAGCTAATGTTACTAGAGAATTTAAAAACCGACTTGCTTATTGTCAAGAAGTAAATGGTGCTCAGTTTAAATATCTAATACATTAAGTTTAGTTATGTTTCAATGTTTTGAAAATCAATTAGATTTGGTTAATAATTATGATTATGTATTTCTTTAATGGACATTAGATTTTTCCTTTCCGTAATTACTTTTCTGTTAATATCGCGGTAGGTATTGAAGTAAACAATATCAAACCCGATATTCGGTATTCGCAATAAAATATCAGAAAATAAAATTCAGTAAAAAAAAATTGGAAACAAATAGGTGATCTACTGCAGTATCCACCTTCCAAATTTCATTTTGATATCTCTAATAATTCCAGAGATATTTGCCTGGTTCCACATATTTGCCCATCACTGTATATCATATAGTTCTTTCCTGAACATTGTAGAAGCACTTAATTCTACAGTATAGTTAAACACTCATATTTTCAGTTCATTCTTCGTACATAGGAAGGTTGTAACCGCCTTAAATACTAGTAAAATTACTATACGTTTTCAACATTGTTGCTCGTTTATTTAAGAGCCTGTCGATCTAAATCGAGATCATTCCTTTGGCGTAATTTTTTTAAGAGACATTCTCTGGAGGAATGTTATCCTAGCAGGGAGCCTTTTTGGACAATTATCTAGAAAGGGCGATAGATGATGGGCGCCTATCTTTGCTCCTTTTCTTACAGTTCATTAGCCACGCACCGTCTTATTTCTTTCTATTTTCGGTGATTATTTACAAATGTGAGAATATTGGATACTGCGACTAAAGATAGTGTATGTAGTCCCAGTATCCAAATCACAGTTCATTTACAGGTGTGAGTTCAAGGTTTAATAGATATGATTTGAGGAGATAGTTTCATATCTCGTGTTGGTAAAGTTCGAAACTAACTTATTCGAAAAACTTGTCGTTTTTTACACCGACGTCCAAACCTACTGAAGTTATTCTACTTAAGATATCATTCCTTAACAGGGTTCAGATCAGTATTAGTCCAATTACAATTCTACAATTTGTAAATCGGTCATCTTACTTTTCTATATCGCTTCTAAATGACGAATCTTTTATGAGACACCTTGTATGTTAAATCATATTGGTGTTTGTGGGATTAATCCGTATTCATAAACCTCAACACGTTGATTTGGGTCTAACTGACCCAGGTACAGTATGAAGTCACCCTCAATGTCTGCGTCTAGGATATCATGCCAGATTCTGACCTCACGCAATTCTAGTTTTAGCTTAACATGTACAAATGCTGACTCCTCGGTGATGTTGTGCTGCTGGTTATTGAATTGGTTGCATTTTGGGCTGACCCCAAAGCTCTAAGATTGGTAATGAATGCACTGAATACTTTGGCACTATTGAAGAAACTTTATATGATGATATAGCTGTTCTTGGAAGATTGTGTTGTTGCAGCCTAAGTCTGTAGTTTTTCTAAAACGGTCTGTGTCTTCACAGAGGAGACAAGAACCTACTGAACATGCCTTTCATCTGGTTGATTGCGCCAGAGACCCCATGGTCTAATAAAACGGTTCTCATTCCTGGTAATCACAGTAAGCTGCTCTCTCTTTTGCTCCGAATTTTGTAAGTTGAAGCTTAGAGATTCGTTGCCACACCTTTTATTCAGACAACAAATTATTTTTTCTAACTCCCCCTGCTGTTCTCTTGGAAGCTTTGTAGTAATTTTGTGGCATCTCTCCGAAATTTGTTCTATGAAAGTGTTCTTCCTTGGCACGTGTGCCTTGATAGAAGGAAGAGTTGCTGTTCCCGGCTAGTGTCTTTGAGCCTATCTTGTGTTTATTGGCTATTTTGACGGGAAGTTTCTTGAACATGATTAATTTTATCTGTGGACAATACATAATGATGGTACAAAGAACTGGAGTAGGTAAAAGTGGTCAGTGTTGTACTGTTAACCTCTCTTAACTTCATGAGAATTAATGTAAAAACAGTTTTGTACCCTAATAGCAAACCTTTATTTTAAACACTCAACGCCGTTTCAACAACTCTAAGTTGTCATCATCAAGGAATAAACCGTTTACAGGTTTATTGGTTTACTCCTTGATGATGAAAACATAGAGGTGTTGAAAGGATGTTGAAGGGTGCAGAAACTTCGTTTGTACATTTATGACATACCAAGGGTTCCACAGCATTACCATATCATAAGAACGTCCACAAAAAAATAGTTTTCATGACTGTTACGATTTTCGAACACCAAAATTATATTCCAATATTCTAACACCTAAAATTTAAATAATTCACTGAATGAATGCCTCGGTATATAACGATTCACTCTACATTCTACCAAAACGTCTCACCCTATATAATAATATAGCTGCAGAGTTTTGTTTTGAATAATTGTTTTGTCGACGATTTGCTTGATTTGTGTAAATGAAACATTTAAGAAAGGTAACCTTTAAAATTTGTGTAATTCTTTTATGTATTAAATTAAAGAACACAAGAATAAAAAACATTTTACATATGATTCAGAAATTTGAAGAATTATTGGGAACACTACAAGGTGATTCTGAAGGTGTCCAATGTCCAGTGAAAAGGATTAAAAAAAATATTTGTCCATCTTGTTTAGGAATATTGGAAGATTCTGTACTTGAAACATTTGTATCAAATATATCTTGGAAGAAGCAAATTATTTCAAAAATAAAGATATTTTTACTTTAGTACCTATGCCAAAATTTACATTACATATCTTTTTAAAAACAATTTTCAAACAAAATCCTTTTAGTAAGTTTTATTGCTTATTTTGAAAATTCTGTTAACCTAATAATTGGGAGTTTCTTTTCTTGGAGCAATAATCCAATTACTTTAGTTAGTATGTCAAAGTATGTGATGTGTGATTGCCTTTTCTTCTTGTAATGTTATTTACAATTTGATTAGCTATTCATATGTTCAAATAAGTTGTATACTTATATTGACATATTAGAAACCCTAATAAAGATTAACCACTTTAATCTTGATAATGTCTCTTTTGTTAATGTTTATTTTTACTTTGATCTCTACAATATGTTGTCATCACAATCTAAACACATAAGTGAGGGGTCTGCAACCCCCCCCCCCCCCAAAATTTTGTGTTTGGTTTCAAGATTCACTAACCAATTAATCATGTTTTTCATTGAATAAATTTTATATTAATATAATTTTTATTTTTCTTGAAATACACAAACAAAAATATACATTTTGCAGTTCTAATCAGCCCATCACCAATCAAAAAATTATCCAACCACCCGAAAATTTTTCCACGTTTGTATTAATAGCAGTAAATCATTCATTCAACCTGACCCAATCTCACATAAGAAAAATACATTCAGGGGAACTGACGTTATGAAAATTAAAAAGTAACATATGCAAAAGTATGATATATGTTATTGGAGTATTTTGATGTGAAAACAAATCTACTGTCATAATGTTTCATTATCCTTCAGATATCAAAAAAAAGTGTATCTGACATATACAAATGCTAAATCTGTCTTCAATGCTCTTTCCTGCATGTTTATCACAAACTGCACTGCAGAAATGCAAATGAAACCATGAAAATGGTCAACTGGTTAATTAATATTGCTTTCCCTCAGAACATTTATGAGGATGAAAAGTAAAAGCAATAGCTAGTTTAGCACAAATGTACAAAGTACAAGTCTTTAGCCAGTTTTTCTACATCAGAAACAAACCCGACGTTGAAAATAAAAAAAAAATATGGTTAAACTTTATAAACTCGGTAGATTTATATCGAGTTTTCATTTAATTTGCAAACTGAAAAATGCATGAAATTTTAGTAAAAGCAAACAAATTTATTATGTTTACAAGTAAACAAAATTATGTGTAGGTGACTGTCAAAATTTGTGACTTTTCCATTTTTTTGACAAAACTATAGCTTTTTTTGTAAAATTGCTAAAGGACTTTTGATTTGTTTTTACCTAAGCTGTCATTCCGCGAAATATTTACACTCAAACCGTTTACAGCCTGTATTTTAACAAAATCTATAGTACTATCACTGGCTTACCCTATATTTACATATGGGTCTCTTGCTGTCCATAATAATCAAGTTGTGTCGTATGGTTCTGTAAAGTCTCGATTTTAGCCCTTTTTACAATTAGTCATAGCTACAGCGGAAATTGCACACCCTATATACACGTTTTTCATATTTGGGTGATATAAACGTTAAGTTTCAACAATGTAAACGAAGAACGTAAATATAGCTCACCAAAACATGAAACTTCGATCTAAAAGCGCCATAAACTGCAAAGTTTTGTCTGCGTCCTGGTTCTCCAGCTGAAACGTAATAATTACAGACATCAGGAAACACTAATAATACTCTGTTCTACGTAATACATTGTCCAAATTGTCTCACACAATTATCAAACGTGGCCTACATTTTCGCAAGCATGCTCTGTTTGATACTCTGAAGGGCACTATTCTCTTGAAGTCATCCGTGTGCATCTCCGTAATTAAGTGGCCGACCATCAGCAGATGCAATTTTACAAAAGACGAGGTTTTTCCGCAATGCGAACATGTTTTTGCCAACAAGAGGAACAAACTAAACGTTATAATTAAATGTATGCATCCGGTTTTCCAAGATGTTATGATAAACAGGACTCAAAGGTGCTAAAAATAATATGAATGACATTAAAATTTCTTATCCCTATTTGGGAACATTACTTTCTAGAGGAACGTTCTCCACACTTACAGACGCACATTTCATTTAATTACAGAGACACTTTAAAAGCTCACATATTTACGTTTGATTTTCTAGGGGTATTAATTGCTTTATCCAAGGTGTTACCGAAGAAGTTTTGTGTATTTACAATTTGTAATGATATTGCAATGATGTAGGCTTCTGGCAATAACACGTCACTGACTAATGGAAGCTTCAGAAGATGGGGGCCTGCTAATCAGCTGAATAACTTCTGCCTGTTAATGGAAAGTTCGAATATTATAGATTGTACTAAAAACGGCAAAAGTTTATTAACCATCGGTAGCAACATTATTATTAATAAAGGTCAAAACTGTTAACATCTTATTTTACGTCGCCAAAGTAGAAACCTTCTAGACATTAATCATCGTAATCTTCCAGTATTAAATAATTATACACGTTAATAAGACGGGATTGCTACGTTGGTATAAAAAAGGCTGACGTATGTCAAGTTTTTAGTTTAGAATATAGCAATGTAGCGAAACATTTCATCGAAGTGTGGATAAAAGTATTAGCTTATTGCTCAAGAATTTAAAAGTTTCCTAATAATTGGAAAAAAAGTTAATCATTCTGCATTACAGAGAAACGAGGGAAATTAAGTTAAGGGACTTAGACGTGAGTAATAAAAGATGCACCGCAAAAGAGGAACAAAATTTAAATAAAATCTCAGATGGAAAACGACTACACCAAAATAGACTCTCTGGGGATAAATAGTAAAATGTAATTAAAATACTAGACGAAACCTATGTTTTCCAGTATTTTTTGACAACTTTAGAACGAAGTCATTGTTATCAGGTCTCTTGAGTTCAGTCATTTACTGAACATATTTTCAGATAAAACCATAAAGAAGATTTTTCAGCGACTTGCTAACCACTAAATGGTGTTGGAGAGGAAATCTAAGGAAAATAATGGAGTTCAAGTAGGAAAACGTTGCGTTAATTGCTTGCCAAAATAGTAGAAATAAAAGATATAAATTTGAAACTACTCAGTTGAGGGCGCGATTCACAATTAACCTCACGCCGAAAAGACATAAAAGTTAGAAAGTGTCAAGGCACAGCAGTTGGCAAAAGGCTTTATAAAACTTGCACTGCAGTTTATCCTGATCCATGAACAAGAGGTAGTGTAGTAGTTGCAATAGCCAAGCGATAGGGTAATTAAGAAAGGATCCCATCGCTTGTAATTTCACTAAGAGGCTCTGCTTTATTATTACCTGAAGCCAAATTAAACTCAGCGTCATAACACAAAAATCTGTACAAAACCATTAATTTGAAGCTGAAATTCTACATTTGATACATATTGTCTATCCACTTGCACCTAGGAATGTGAGGAATAGTTTGGTGACCCAAATTTTATCATCGGCGTTAGAGGCATTTCAGTCTACAAAATTCTGTTGGCGTAAAGAAGTAAAATAAATTCACAACAAAGACGTCAAATGGCAAAGACTGGAGCTGGAGATCCAGTACCAGTAACATAAAATAATAGCAATCATAACAAATAAATCCAGTTTGGCAAATGAAAACAAATAGTAAACATTTCATGGTAGCAGAATTATTTGGTAGCAGACAAGAAAGCAGCTTAAATTGATAATAAAAAATATTTGGCAGTACAATCAAAATCATTCTAAAGTAGAAAGCAGAGTTATTTGGAAACATTTAAGAAAAAAACAAATAAAATATTCATTGTAGCGAAAAGATCACAACAGTAGGCAGCACAGTATACATCAATCAAGGTGAGAGAGTGACTTGGTCAGAAAGAGTTCCACGGTTTAAAAAGGTGAAAGCACTTTCTAATTGTGAAAAAGTGAAAAAGGTATTTACTTTTGGATTTATTTAAACATTTATATATATTTTTTTGATTTTTATTTAACCATTAGATTTATAAAGAACATTTGGGAAATAATCATTTTAGCAACGATATAAAGTTTAAAAACATTGCATTTGAAACTTCATTAAGCTTGAAATAAGTTTGTTGAAGAGAATTTAGAATCATTTCGATACAGCAATTTTTTTTAGATTAGTCATTGATATTTATAAGGTGTTTGATATTTACTAGAAATTTGTTGATTGATTTGATTTGTTATATATTTGAATTTTGAAATTGATTTAAAAAAAAGGTTGATAATTTCCAACTTTATTTTTAAAAGGTTTGATAATATATTTAATAAAAAAATTGATTTGTTTTATTACTGACAAAGGGTCAATTGGCGCATGAATAACATTTAAATAAAATAAGAGTTTCAAGAGTAGGAGGGGTTTTGTTGAAGATAAAGAACATTGTGTGGAGTTATTACGGGGTGGACAATTTTAAAATAAATAAAAGTTCAATAATAACCACGAAGTAAAAATTCTATAACAGTATCTCAATTTAATGTGGGCAATTAGGTGAATTCCAATAGCTCCACGCTTAAAGAAAATCATTCCTGTTGGTGAGCTTCAATGATAACCTGAGGATTTTCTTCCGCCCATATGTGGTTGAGGTGGTTATTAATAATGGCTTCCCTTGAAAAACTTGCTTCGTCCGTGAATAAAATAGGCTCAAGAAATTCTGGATGTTGTCTAATCATATCTAACATCCAGAACGAATATGTGAGATGGTTAACAGTGTATCGACTCGTTGTATATGATATGGATATAATATTGATATGATCAACATATAGTTGCTCATACTTTAAATTAAGTACAGCTTCTTCTAAATCTGGTGTTCTAATATCCTGATGGTGACCACAATCTTATTTTCTATGTTGGAAGTTAGCTGCTTCTCTTAGTCGTTGATGAAGCCGTCCAAACAAAGTGTGATGAGGGGCTATACGTTGAGGATACATCGCAGCATATCATCTCGATGCTTCTAAAGAATTAGAGAGAACGTAGACGAAATGCAAGTCAGCAATTTCTGCGTTTGAATAAACCACCATATTGGTGAAAATTCGCGCACAACTATCACTGTGTGTCAGTAAAAATCAATGAGCGTTGAGTTGTCAATAAGACGAATTAATATGACAGCCGCCTACTAGAAAAATAAATAACAGAAGCATTGTTTGTTTTTAATGGTACACATGAAATCGATAATTTTATAGAAAAAAACAGTGGCAGATACGAAAGAAACGCAAGAAATAAAAAGGATTGCCAAAATTCATTTACAATTTTTGTCAATTGCCAGGGCGTGCTGAAAAAACGTTGTACGGGCAGAAAGAACACGTGGCCCCAGAAAAAGTACCACCCTGTAGATTTTCATGACCACTTCTGTGACCTTATTGTGGAGACTTTATGCAGGCATTAATGCCCCAAAATTGAACTAAATATCTAGAAAATTTTAATAGTCAGAAGAAAAAAAATCGAAAAATCTGTAGATTTCAACACCTTGTACCTTAACGTTGCGGAAGCTTTTTTCGCATAAAATGACTCGAGGAAGCATTGAAATCTTTCGTTTTCTTTCACATATACAGGGTGTTCCTAATTGGAGGACAAACGAAAAGGGGAGATTTTGAATAGTTTTAGGAAGGAAAAGTCTAAACACGGGTCAAACGTTTTTCTCAAATCTGCATTCACAAGATATTCTGAAATTTGGCGATATTACAATTAAGGAAGCACAGCAAATCTACAGTAATTTTTTCGGGAATCATTCCTTCAGAACTTTTTTTTGGTGAGCCACTTTATTCTTTTATACCCTATATATTTTGAAAAATTAATATCAACTACTCATACAAAAATAAGAGAGTAATCTCTTTAGATATCTGGCAACATACTGCAAAACATAAACAATATGGCTACATCATCTGTAGCGACTAAATGTTGTAATTTCTTGATCAACGCGTACATATACGTGGCAGTTTGGTAACGTAAGGTTTCTAGTTCTAGGTAAACTGATGTAATTGACATCTTTACCTTGAAAACCCATACCACTTCGCAATTACATGTTCTCACTTCCTGTACGATATCGGCCAAACAAGTACAGAGAAAATCGCTTTATCACAATTAAAACAAACAGAATACCGACGCATTCTCAATACCTTTTATGATTAATGAAGTCAGTTTTTTATAGGGTTGTCGACTATCAAGAGATAAATCAATACTAAGAAATAGTCATCAATCTATACACTGAGAAAAAAGGTCAGTTTGTGAATTTGTTAAATGAATTTAATTGAATGTTGAATTTTTCAAGTCATCACTTTATCCATTAGCCAGTTGTTTAACGAAAATTCCATTGAACTTTAGTATAATGAGGTGGTGAACCATCCTGCGGCTAAAAAGTTGAATCACAGACCCGACATGTTTTTGACAGGTGAAAGTTTTTATTGTTGAAATTCTTGTTCACAGTTCGAAGCTGCACTATAAGCCTGAATGTAATATAACTTATATTGAAAAACTAATTATCGAAGAATAGAGTAAGAAAATCGCAACGGAAAATTTTCTGTAACGACATTTCTTAATATTTCATTAATAGATTAGGTTGTCTTTTTAGTTGCTAGTAGTTTTGTTTAGATTAACTAATTTATAGTAGCGATTCGTGTTTAAGTCAGGAACATGCAGTTGATGTTTTCTCACACGTAGTAGGAGGATTTTAAACTGCAAAAGATGTATAAATGACAAAAATAACCAGGCTGGTTACACATATAACTATGTACTAGACTCGGCCTAAACTGCATTTCATGAAGTGGTGTTCAGTGTTTCTCTATGTCTATCCACGTTCTTATGTGCCTTCCCTGTTGTATCTGTTTTTATGTTCTTTGAATTTCAATGCCTTCCTATGCGATTCTAAATATTTCTTTGTTATTCAGTGTCTCCTTGTCTTAAGATGACGTTCTACGCCATTCAGTGTTTTCTTTGCCTTTCTCAAAGCGTAGAGGAAAGGTGAAGATGTTCCAGATGGATGACTTCCTACATTAGATAAGAAGAAGAAGAAAATATTCTAGATTGTTTCGATAGACAAATTATTTAATTTAAATATGCTAAGCTTGATTTGTTACAAGAAGGCGACAGTTTGCTTATGGATTACTAACATAATCATAAGGCTTTTACTAAGATTTCACTGAAACAACAGAATTTGTTGATCGCATTTTTGGTTTACCACAAAATCGTCCCTAGGAGGGCCACATATTCATTTCGAAGACAACTCTTTCAGGTTTTTCCAACTTAAAAGCAGCTAAGCTATTATAATATATGTGAGATTTGGAATTTTTTATGCTCTATATAACTACTTACTTATTATTGACAACGAGGTCAGTTAAGTACCTTAAAAATGTTATTAAAACATTTGGATATTATAAGTATACAGCTATAAACCATTAAAAAGGACAAACTGCCTAAAAATGATAGTAAAAAATATTCTATGACTTTTTACAAATATCGTTATTGTTAATATGAATTTTTGAACCTAGTACGACTAAATCTCGAAACAAATGACAAAATATTAACTAAAGGAAAATGTTTTTAAATTATCGATTTTGAACGTCTTAACATATGTCGAGTTTTTATTAAAATTCTATATATAAATACGCAAATGCAAAAGAGTTCGGTATCATTTCCTTCTGTTCATGAATTTTTTAATGACTAATTGATGGGCTTTAGTTTTATTAATAAAAAAAATCATCAAACTGACAAAATTTTCCTTTAGTAAAAAATATTGCCATTAAACTTTACACCGTTAGAGGACAAAATCGTTTCAGATATTTTCTAATAACTCAAATCAAGGCTTTTTATAAATTTTTGATTTTTATTGACGTGTTGAATTTAAGTGTATCAATAATAGTATGATGGCATGAAAATTATATTCTTTTTTAATCAGGATCAGAACGTTATTTAATTTTGCTTATTGAATATGCCTAAGGGTATATATATATATATATATATATATATACCTTAAAATTTTTCGAATTTTGGCCACAAAATGAAAATTGTGTTAATAATACAGGTCAACGTTTGAACTAAAGGAGAACACGGCATGCCTTTTAGTGTACTAGGGGTTTTTCGAGTCACTGATTACGATGAGAGGATCGGTTGGCCTTCATCACGTCAGGTTTAAGGGATTTGAAGGTCAAATTGAGAGAGTTCTATCAAAAAATCCGTAATTTGTTTGGCTTTGCGCTTTATCTCACAAGTCATTTAAAGGTCACTTGAAGGACAAATCGAGAGAGTTCTTCTAAAAAATCTAAAAAATGCATCTTATGTTTTTGAGGTCCGAATCCATAGTTTGTTTTAGCTTATTTAAGCCAGTTAAAGCTAGGCTATGATCCCAGCCAATTAAGGCAAGGGCACTTAACTCTCGCCTTGGACACTTTTTGTAAGGACCTTGACTTGTCGCATTAGAGTCTACATTGGTCAAGTGTCCCAGCCGCCGATTCTGGGTTTCTGAAGCATTGTCTCGAATTGTTTTTCTGCGAGGTTGCCATGAAGGCATGAAAGCCGCTACCCAGGGACTTCGCCGGATAGTGAAACAACTGCGTTGCCCACCGTCACCTGTCACCGTGTGGAGACTGGTGTGCAACCACATATTTTTTCATATTTTTTTGTAGAATTCTCTCGATTTAACCTTGAAATGACCTCTGGGAAAAATCGCAAGGTCAAACAAACCACGGATTCGGACTCAGAGACGTCAAAAACATAAGCAAACATTTTTTTATATTTTATGGTAGACCTTTCTAGATTTGACCTTCAAACAACTTCTGGGAAAAAGCTCAAGGTCAAACATACTACGGATTCGGATTCAGAGACCTCAAAAACATTAGCATGCATTTTTTCAAATTTTTTGGTAGAACTCTTGAGTTGACCTTCATATGACGTTTAAATGACCTCTGACAAAAAGTGCAGTCAAACAAAGTACGGATTTGGACTCAGAGACCTGAAAAACATAAGCAATAATTTTTTCAGATTTTCTGGTTGAACTCTCTCGATTTGACCTTCAAATGCCCTTGACCCTGACGTGAGGAAGGTCAACCGACCCTATCGTAATCAGCGACCCAAAAAACCCCTAGTCCCCTATACGGCATGCCGTGTTCCGGCTTAGATCAAATGTTGACCTGTGTTATAAAACATGTTACAAAGGGTTATTACTTGGACCTATACTCCTTCAGTTTAAGAAGTTATTGCTTTCCTGTCTACTGTTTACGATCATGTAACTTAATACCTTCAGTTTATTAATCCACAGACTAGTGAGTAGTACTATTAATTTTTTTTTCATTTATACAAAGCTTCAGGGAGGGCCCCCTGGCTGGATCAGGCACTGCTGGGCGACCGCTAGTATAAATAAAAACGTAATAAACTGATGAGAAGAAACGTATAATAATGAAATTTACCACCTCAAGAAAATTCTAGATACGTACATGTGCCTTGACAGCTAATTTCAGTGCACCGCTGACTGGCTATCGCATATTTATATATTTAATGCAATATTTACTATTATTTTAAACCAATTTTTCGTTGTCTAAGTGTTTATTGGGAAATAACACCACACTTTAAAGGAAATTGCTGTATATTCCAAACGTTTCGGGGTCTAGATCAGACCCCGTTGTCAATGGTCAAAATCCAAGATAGACAAATGTGAAATGGAATTTATGAACTTTCAAAATATGTTTAGTATATCCCGGTCGGACTAGTCTCGTTAATATGATGGGATGGGCAAAATATCTGTCTAAATTATTTAAATTACAATTATTCAAAAACTACTTATTCAATATACCATCGTGAGCAAGAAAGTTATAAATTTTGGAAGTATATTCGGTAAAAAATGATCCAATCAGGATGTATAAAATGATGTTAAATTCTCTACAATTTTTCTGTAGACCGCATTACGATTCATTCGCTACTTTTTATTATAAAGGGTGTTCCAGATTGCGGTTAATTTTTAAATTTGCCGGCTTTTATATTTTTTGTACCAGAATATCATATGTTATTTGACAGAAGACAAGTAGGAAAACGATTGAGCAACGCGTGTTTATTATTAAAAATTGTTTTAAATTTGGTGAAAGTTGTGCAGAAGTTGGAAGAAAATTTCGTACAGAATATGGAAGAGAAATGTTACCATTGGAAGATTTGTTAAAAAAGTTGTCGAAACTGGTTCAGTAAAAGATGAAAAAAGCAAACACATATCAACATAGTGGACGTTCAGAAGAAAATATTGCAGCTATTACTGCTAGTGTTGTTGAATAACCAAAAACATCAATTCGTCATCGTGCACAGCAATTGAACATTCCAAAAAGCACTTTATTCAGAATTTTGCACAAAGATCTTCATTTAAAGGCTTACAAGATTCAGATAACGCAAGAAATGAAGCCAACGGTTTACGTCGTCAATTCGTTAATTGGGCCATACAACAGAAACTTAAAAACAAAATCATCTTCAGCGATGAAGCACGTTTTGAACTGGGTGGATTTGTTAACAAGCAAAATTGTGAAGCAAATCCACGAGAAATACTGGAAAGACCGATGCATCCACAAAAAGTTACTGATTGGTGTGGTTTTTGGGTTGGTTGGGTGATTATCCATACTTTTTTGAAGATGACAATGGAAACACTGTTACTGTGAATGGTGATTGCTATCGAACGATGATAACTTTTTGTGGGATGAATTGGAGGATATTGATGGCAAAATATCTGGTTCCAACAGGACGGTGCAACATGTCATTCAGCAGCAGAAAAAATCAATCTTTTGAAACAGAAATTTGGTAATCGAATAATTGCTCGAAGAGGAAACATTAATTGCCCCCCTTAGATCTTGGGACCTGACACCTCTTTCCTATGGAGCTATTTGACAGAAAAGATCTATTCCAAAGATCCACAAACAACTGATGACCTAAACAAGAACATTATTGACCGTGTTCAAGTAATTGAAGGGCAGTTATGCCAGAAAGTTATCGAAAATTTTGGCAAAAAATTAGAAGCTTGTCGTACAGCAGCAAGTGATCACTTACAATATATTGTTTTCCATTACTAAACCGAAACAATTGTACTATCATTTGAAATAAAAGATTTGATCATTTTCAAATAATTTGTGTATTTTATTAAAAATTTAAAAGATAATCTAATAATAATAAAATTGGAACACCCTTTATGAGCAAAAAACAAAAGAACTTACGAGTTTGTTGTTAAAATCTTTGTAATAATTATCTATAAACTCTTACTGACGAGTTGGTATAAGCAAATTGCTGTTGAATTTTATGTCCGAAAATTAGTTTCTCTATAAACTAGGGTATAAAGGGAATCTTGGAAAATTTTGTAGGTGTTTTGGAATTTTTCCCAGTGTATTTTTCCCAGTGTATTTTAAGGGAAAACAAATACAAAACGTACATGAATGAATCCGAATACCACGTTAGCGGCGCGGCGCGTTACCTTGTCCGCCAGGTGCAAACAACTTGTTTCTTTTGAGCGACGTTGCCGGATTAAAGGTACTCTTTGTCGTACCGGCCCAACAAAAGATTTATTCGAAATGGGAAATCAACGGGGGCATTCAAGGGACTAAATACGTGTTTATATTTGGATTTCAATTTCGTGTCAGAAAAGTTTATTTGAACGGGATTTCGTCAATTATTTGGGCAATATATTTCTGCAGTTTGATTGACATTTTATTGAATTGTGAAAGGCTGCGTTGAATGATTTGAGAATTCAATCGGAGGCCAGAACTCTCTTTGATTTATATAAATTAATACAATAGTTGCTAAATGAGTATGTAAAGAAGAAATCGGGGGGAAATACAAAGTGCGGTAATTTAGATGTCATTCAAATTAGGAATGTCTTCGATGACACATTACATATAATATCCAAAAAAAATGTATGAATGAGATGTTGCGGTTTTAGTTCAATGCTGGTTCAATGCAAGTATATAACTGACGAAGGACCTTTAGCAGAACAATCAATAAAACACCTGCCGTCGCGTAAATGAATCACCATATAAAAGTTAATCACTGATCTTTTACGTCGAAGCTCTGCAGGTTTTCTTGGTTCTTCTTTCTTCAGAGGCTAGCCCCGCAGCAGCAGGAACTGATTTTAGAGCTTTGTCTGGACAACACGTTACACAAATAAATAGCGACGTAATGTTCATTGATTGAGCAAACAAAAATGCGGGTTAAACAACAAATGATGCGCTTTTGTAAACACAAAAGAAACAAAATGACAGCGGTTTAGCGTTTGTTACGACCCGAACTAATAACTCGCGGAATCGTAACATAATAACAACAAAAAGCGGCCGTCTTAAGACGGTATCAAAAGCGTCCGAATAGCTCGGCATACAATACAGGAATCATGAATACTGTCGTTATTTTACACGCAAAAAACACTTAAAATTAGCATTAGCGCGACGGAAGGTTTTGGAAAGGTGTAGAAGTTTAAAAATCAATGAAGTAATTCAATCAAATTTAAACAATACACTAAACAAATTGCGGTTTTTAGTAAGGGCCCCTTACTATTTTTTTACTTTAAACTGGGACTTCGCTTTAAATGAAAACGAAACAGATAAATATAACGATTATGTTGTTGTGAATTTCGAAGTTAAACTCTTATTTTCAGCTACGGCAACCTTTGGTGGCAGCAGTAGTCACTTTTGCTGCACTCATACACACACTGGGCGCACAGGTCCTCACGTCTTCCAGCTCCTTTGCCGTCCACGCTCAAATCATCACGTTAACGCAGTTTTCCTTTTACATAATTGCTGTCTTCTTGTTGGGATAGCTGGCTTTGTTTGTTCACGTTGCTTTACCTTATTGGTAGTACAGCAACTGTCTTATTTGTGGTTCGAGGCTCATTCTTTGCTATGATATAAACCTGTCTTACCCTTCTGTGAGCGTGTACGGTGTCTTCCGATTTTTGGTAGGTGTGTGCTCTTCTCGTCTTCTCTTTGCTTGGTGCAGTTGGTTGGTTGGTCCCGTACTTCCTTTTATACCCTTCTACTTGTGGGCTTCTTCGTCATCTTCCCTTTCCCTTAGGCAGAGCTGGTTCTTAGGCCGTTGGTATCTGTCAATAAATCTGGGGTCATAGCCGATTAGCTGTCTTAGGTGAAGGTTTGGGTGCTGTTCCAGTTTGGCATAAGCCTCTCTGGACCTCCTCTTCATTTTTGCAAGCAATGTTTGGTGTCGTAAATCGTTGAAAATCACGGTGTTCCGAACGAAACAGGGTGTGCTGTTCCCACAGACAACGGTTTCTATGTGGTGTTAGGATTATCGCTGGAAGCTGTTGAACTTAATTCTTTAGGACTATTTGGTAATCTATTGAAAAGTTTTATGGCTATAATTGCACTATTTTTACTGTGACAGTATATATATTATATAGGGTGTATACTTTTTCTTAGTTATACTTTTTGATGTTATATATTTAATTTGTAATACTTCATACTGAAAAGTCAATGAGCCAAAAGCAAATGGTTGAACTAAAATGCCTAGGTTGCATTGCCCAAGAATATAATTTTCAATTTTCAGTATTTTAAGTCTAGATTGTTGGGAAATTCTCCTCCCCACTCCTCCCATGTATATACCATAACTAATCACGATATGGAATAGAGCCTAGTAAATCTTTCTTAGTGTATTTGGAGCCATTATGCTAGAATATTTATAAAAATATCGTGTTTTGATTGAATACTCTAAACAGTGTGGAACAGCTAAATGGAATAAAATTTATAAAACTACACGTCGATTTGTATTTTAAATGCTTCTTTAAACCAAAAAAATGATATAGGGTGTGCCATGTGGCAGTGGCCAATTCCAATTTTCTTATTTTAAATCCAAGCCCTGTATCTTATATATTTTCGTTCCCCAGAAAATCTGTAATTCATGTAAGTGTCTACACCTATTTTCAACTGCATTTAACATAAATGAATAACAATTGTGAAGTTTCTCGCTTATAAAATTTTCCAATTTGCCATCTTACCCCAAGGAACAATTACCAAACTAGAAAAGCAGTTTCGTGAGCTTGGTCATGTAAGACACATAACAAAATTATTTGTAATAAATTGGATATTATGCTGAGTTTCAAAACCCACATACTTAAAAGCAGCCCCACTATTCAACGTCTCACATCAATTTTTCGAAATTAAAGGAAAGTAAAATGCACCTCAATAAAATGTTGAAGATAGGTGTAGGACTTGTAATTAGAATATGTTGTGTTTTCATGAATTATCTGATGTTAATCTTGAATTTTCTGGAGAAGCAAGAATTGTTGGAAATCAAAAGGTCCCTTTTTCATTAAATGAAAAAGTTGGTATTGACAAACTTATACCCTGGCACTCCTACCAATACAATAATACAATATGTCACAAGACACACCCTATATAAAAAATCGGTGGATGCGCTTTTAAAAAACGATCTCCTGACAAATCGACCTGTCCAAGCGTTTTTCCCAACACGCCCTCCTTTAATCCTACATTTATATTATTAAGTTATGTGTAACGCAAATTTGTGATATAATTTTATTTTTTTAATGTTATTATTTGTAATAAATCAAAATACTTAATATTTCTGAAACAGTTGAAGATAGGTGTAGGACTTGTACATTAATTATAAGTTGAATTTTCTGGAGAAGCCAAAAAATTAAATGAAAAAGTTGGTATTGGGCACTGTGACAAGACACACCTTATGGGCTTTTAAAAATACAATTCGACCTGTCCAAGCATTTGTCGCCAGTCCTTTATGTCAATAGACATGGGAGCTAAAAATCATTTTAGCTGTTGCCAATAGACATTATGTTTTTAAACTTGGGTTTCCAGTGAAACTAAGATATTTTAATAAATAAACAAAATTTCATATCTTTATGTGTGGATATTTTAATTAAAGACTCAATTGGGTAAACAGACTCTACTCGTACCCTGAGTAGTTAACAAAAATCATTGAAACATAAAGTCTGCGGTGTGTTTGCATGCTGCAGAATAAAACTAATCAGTCTAATTAGCTGCATTCAGCTAATCGCTATAGTCAGCATTGTCTATGAAGTTAATACGTTAAAATACCAACACAACAAAACAAACAGACGGAATAGCGACAACAAAATCGCTAATTATTCAGTTTAACAATATCAGCAATAATTAAATAAAATTCAACATCGAGCCGCAAAACATATTAACATCCCGGTTTTATAATTACCAAGCAGCATCGAGGGTCAATTACGAGGTCGAACGACTCAACAAAATTGAAATTAACGGGTTCGCAGTCGTTGTTTAGTTGTTCGATGAAGTGCTATGTGATAATTTGTTTGATTAGTTCTGAGATTGGATGAATATTTATATACAGAGTGTTTTAAAACTGAGACACAACTTTCATTTACATTTCTTGTCGATCCAAAACTGGAAATTAGTTGATTTGTAAATGATTTCCTCCGGAGTTTTAACCAAGTTTAAAGAAAGGAGAAGGATCTCAGTTCTGCGATATATACAGTATGTCCCAAGAAGTTGTATGCATATTCGAAAATTTGTGTCATCTGTTTTACGAGGAAAAATTATTCTTCATAAAATGTTCTGCTTAACCTTTATAGTGAAATACAGAATTTTTAAACAGGGAAAATCAATATTTTCATTTGGAGTGAGGCTAAAATACGTTCATATAATATTTCCTTGATTGTTTTAATAAGAGAAAATGCGTTTGTAATAATGTTAGCTTTTAGACAATTATTCTAATGAGACTATTATTAAATGAGTGAATAAGACAAAAAATGTATAATCTATTTATCCATTTATCAACAATTAATAATGCGCAACCAATGCCTTTCTAAACAGGTTATTGTTTTTTGCGTAAGTTCTTTTATGACAATTCTTATAACATTTTTCTCTAATTATGCTGGAAAATTCATCAACATCTTGAAATGACCTGTATTAAGTAGTTCCACAAAAATGCCTATAGGGATAAAGTCTGGAGACCTTGGAGGCCAAAGGAGCTCCATGTAGCTCCCGAATACTATACTATACTTTTCTTCGTTTTGTCCAGCAATTCTGTCTTTATAAATCTCACACAATATATTAGTTTTAAAAGAATATTGATGTGAGGTTTTGACATGCAATTGGGGATTAAGATCGCTCTACCATCAACACTTAAAACATACTATACCATTTGACGTAAACGTTGCCTCGTCAGAGAAAAGGACTGGTATCATACATTTGTTATCTATGTCTAAGTATTTCTTGGGAAATAACACCACAGTTTAAAGAAAATTGCTGTATATTCCAAACGTTTCGGGGTCTAGACCAGACCCCGTTGTCAATGGTTAAGAAACTACTGATGAAAAAGACACAATTCTAAGATGTAAATTAAAATATTTGACAATATGTATTATTTGATTTCTGACGTAACTATATATATATATATATATATATATATATATATATATCAATTCTCATTGGATAGAATGATAGAATTCGAATTTAGTTTAAAATATCCTTTATTTGAATTGTAGTAATTGCGATTTGTATGGTTTCAATTTATTTGAATTTACAATTCTAGCAACTAAACTTTTCCTTACAACCGATAAATTAAATCATTTTATTTCGGAGTGAATGTTGTGGATTTTCCACTAGTGATAGCATAACTTAATTGACACTCTATTCTGTTGCAATGAGTGCCCGATTGTTCGTCAAACATGTATTTTCAACACTTCCAAACCTACTTAATACATTTATCACTTGCCTGAGATTGTATTATATTGTGATTTAATTTAATGACACTTTCGGATTATTGCAAAAAGTCATGGCTTACTAGATATTTTGAAAAAACTAAATTCTGTCGATTTAGTCAAATCCCTCTAGCTCCTTTATTTTTGATTTTATAAAAAAGTGTAAATATCAAAATTGAAGGGAATTATATCCCGAATATGATTGTCATGTCATCGTTTGCGTGACAGCTCTCGTTTTCCAGATATGACACAAACTTATCTTTTTTTGAATGGAAACTATAGTTGGCTATGATCACAAAAAATCGGACATTTTTAGAGCTTTTCAACGATATAATACTCGATATAGTTATTTATAAAAATAACGGAGTTATGGATGCTTTTCTCTCTTATTTTCACTTTTAATGTAAGTAGCCATGAAAAAGATTGTTTTCACTTTGACGTTTCCTCATTTGAGAGTAATTCCATTTGTAGTGCTGAACTGTCAGTCGATATTGTTAAGTTTTCGTGATAAAATGGAATATTCAAACGAAGAAAAACTGAATATTATTAATAAAAAATGAGTTCGTGCAGCTGAGGAATACTTTCATAAATATTTTAATCGTCGTCAACCTGCTCTATGTACATTTAAGAGGCTTTACGATAGTTTACGCAGATCTGGACCTTTTACTAAAGCACCAAAGGAACGTAATCAAATTAACGAAGCCATAAATGTTTTGGCAATGGTAAATTAAAATCCATCTACATCAACTCGTGAGATTGCGGCAGAAGCTGGCACATCTCAACGAACTGTAGTTAAGGTACTGAAAGCGCACAAGTTCCACCCGTTCAAACTTGCAGTTTCTGAAACTTTGCATGCTGGTGACGAACTTCGACGTATTTTGTTTTGTAGATGGTGTAGAGACATGTGCCTTGACAACCCACAGTTTCCATTGAAGGTGTTATGGTCAGATGAAACTAGATTTACTAACCGCGGTATGTTCAATAAACACAATGAGCATATCTGGGCTAAAGGAAGCCCTTCCATGTAGAACAAAGACGACCCCAGATAAAATTTGGTTTTAATGTTTGGTGTGGTATCATAGGATCTACTATTCTGGGGCCTTTTATCTATGACGAATCACTTACTGGGGAGCGCTACTTGCATTTCTTGCAATATACTTTTCAAGACATGTTGCATAATTTGAATTTGAGAACTCGTTTAGAAATTGAGTGGTTCCAACATGATGATTGCTCATAACTCGTTATTAGTAAGACAACACTTAGATAATATCTCTCCAAACTGTTGGATAGGAAGAGATGGCCCACGCGAATGGCCACCCTGGTCTCCCGATTTGGCAGTTATAGACTGAAGTATACAAAAGAAACTATGAGACAGTTGGTGACCTAAGGGAGGCGGTAATACAAGCAATTGAAGAAATTCATAGGCGGTCTGTGAGGAAAGCGGTAATGTCAATCTTAAAAAGATGCAATTTTTGTCTAAATAACAATGGTGGACTTTTCGAACACAAATTGTAACCATTATTATGTACTCTAATTTCTTATGTTTTTAGTAAGTACCTACTTATTTAGTTTTTTCGTTATGTCTGATATACCTAATAAAAAAATCGTTCAAAGTTTTTTGGAATAGTTATTAATAAATCAAAATAGATTGATTTATCGATTTATCGACTCTCAGTTCAGCACTATTAATGGAATTACTCTCAAATAAGGAAACGTCAAAGTGAAAACAATCTTTTTCATGGCTACCTACGTTAAAAGTGAAAATAAGAGAGAAAAGTTTCCATAACTCCGTTATTTTTATGAATAACTATATCGAGTATTATATCGTTAAAAAGCTATAAAAATGTCGGATTTTTTGAGGTCATAGCCAACTATGGTTTCCATTCAAAAAAAGATAAGTTTGTGTTATATCTCGAAAACGAGAGCTGTCACGCAAACGAGGACATAACAATCATATTCGGGATACAATTCCCTTCAATTTTGGTATTTACACTTTTTTTTATAAAATCAAAAACAAAGGAGCTAGAGGGATTTTACTGAATCGACAGAATTTCGTTTTTCCAAAATATCTAGTAAGCCATGACTTTTTACAAAAATCCGAAAGTGTCATTAAATTGGGTCAGTAAAACTGCAAATCTTTCCCAATTTAACCATTGCTCTATCTCCGCTAGTTTCCGAGATCCCCATACTGATCATCAAAAAAAAAAACTCACCCTGTATAGTTTGTCAACTAAACTCAGATCTTTGTTGCAAGTTTATTTCTGAAAAGGCTACTTTTGACAGTAATGTTTTAATTTATGTTGTCTGTATTTGTAGGCTAAATTCCATACAATTAAACTACAAACAACGTGAAGTCATTTACAGAATCTGGAAGTCATGCATAATAGTGTGTGTGTGTGTGTGTGTGTGTGTGTGCCATATTACCCTTTTAAATTAGCTATATTCTAAATAATTAATTTAGTATTACAAAAAAAACATAATGAACTTATTAAAGCCAATCATATTAAAACTGACACGTCGGCTCTCATTAAAAATGTTTTAAACTCGAAAAACAAAGAAAATAGTTCCACATAAATGTATTCAGGAACGTGATAATTGAATAAATACCTGTTGATAAATAATGTAACGTTAAACTAGAGTGAAATATTTCCGAGATATCGATTAAGTGTTCAATAATGAATTGCATTTCACGTTGCAGCTTGTAATATTAAATAAGATTACCTGTTGACGTGGTCTAAAACGGTGTTGCATTATTGATCACAAACTCTAGATCTCTAAGAATCCCCTAATACCTTCGGCATCATCAGAAAACGATCAAAGTTAGCTTGTGTTTAATAATGCCTCAGTTTGTGCCGTGTTCTGTACCGTTCCGCTTGTTTTAATCAAATGTAGATTGAAATCTTTAAAAGGAAAAAAAAACTTTGAGTACATTATTGATTTAGGAAGAGATTTAGGCTGAAGACAGGTACACGACAGGATTCAGATGCGATTTTCATTGTTAAATGTTCCGATGCCTAGGTTTTGTTATTTCTGTTTTTAGCCGACTTCAAAAAAGGAGGAGGGCCTTAATTTGGTTGTATTTTTTAATAACTTGTTACGTCAGTACTCCATCAACTATGAATCGATTTCTTTAATACGATTTTCATTTGAAATAATAGAGTTCCAGATTGGTACCCATATTTTTCATTTAATGGTATGGAATAGTGCTTTTTGCAGAAAATAGGAAAATCTTCGCTGTACAAATGACACCGATTTCGGAAAAGCTATTTAATTGTTGTAGCAAAAAATTACTTCATATGCTTTTTAGTTATTTTTTTGATTTTTATTTTTTAAAGAATGTATTTATCTTACAATTTTTACTGATTGGCTTAATTTTCAAATCAAATAAACTTTTTCGATATTCAAATCAAACCTAGTACATAATTGTGAATGTGACATCAAGATTTATTATACAATTTTTATTGATTTGGCATAATAGGATGTATTTTATAATTTTTATTACTCCTGTGTGATAAGAATTTGATATATTATGAAAAATAAAGGTATTTTACTAATATGCAAAAATCATATTTGCTGACAAATCTTGCATACAGTTGAAAAAGTTACATGTAGTAACATAACAGTAACATGTAATAACATAACAGTATACGCTTCTGAGAATGCAAATATTTTATGAAGAATAACGTTTTCTCTAAATAATATTCATACGAACGTTTTTCGTTTGAATCCAACTTATGAAGACACACTCTATACAGAAACCAACTGAGAACCTCCTTGTTGAAGTTGAATAACTGACATTTATTTCAATTTATTTCCATCAACTTTCAGTTTATTACAATTTTTAACAATACAGCAGAATTCAATGCAGTTTTCAAGTCTATTAAACTTTGTGTGATTCTTGTTTGAGATATTATAAAAAAATAAAGGTGCCTCACTTTTAAACATAATTAACATATTTTTAAAACCTAGTGAAAAGTTACATAAATACTTATTATACAATTTTTGGTGCAATAGCATAAGTAGATGCAGTTTTTAATTCTAATACTTCTTATTTGATAACAGTTTTAGATATTAATAAAAATAAAGATTCTTTGCCTTTAATCAAAATTCCTATTTGATGACAAACCTCGCCGGCAGTTAAAAAGTGACATTACAGTCTACCTTTTAGACAATGCAAATCTGTTTATGAAGAATAACTTTTTCTCTTAAAATTATTTAAAAAAAGAAATATATTGATTTATGAATACACACTGTATATACAGATTAATCGAATTTCTTCACTTTGAAGTTGATTAACTGTCTTTTTTTTTTGATTAATTCAAGTTATTTATAACATGCCCCAAGTTCCTAACAAAAATATTTGATTACTTTTAGTAGCGGGACTCCACCAAAGCTTACTGTATAAGAAAGTATGTTATTGAAAAAAATTTCAGACCACTTCGGGATATCTCGGAACTAATCCAAATTCTTTTCAACTTATTCCATGTTCCGAATAGAAAAATTTCGATATTTTTAATACCAGCGACTCGACCAAAGCTTCCTGTATAAAAAGTTGGTAAAAAAGTTTTTCCCCATTTCCTAAAAAATGGTACAAGCTAAGTTAGATTTTCACACTTATTAAAATTTAAAAAATATAATTTTTCACTAATTATATACGTTAAAAAACTAAAATCCGTAGATAAAGATATGTTTTTTTGTTCAATATCACTGTTATTTCGCTTTCCATCATTATAAAACATGAAGATTATTACTTTTAATTTTTGCCTGTTGCTTGAAAAATCAATAAACAATTGCTTTGGTTATGAGATTAATAAAAATACTCCTTTTTGTGAATTTATTAATATTGATAAATGCATAAATACAACTTTTTATGTTTTATAACATTTTTTTGAAGCGAGAGCTTCTTAACGCGGGCCCACAGTTGCACATTTGAAAATAGATGAGCAAGGCAATGAATTGGATAATTTGAAATTTCATTTGTTTCGACTCCAACACCGACCCCGACACCGAAACCATACACTACCTTGATCTTGTAATACAGTTCACTGTGTAAGAAACAGAGACCAGGTAAAATACCTTATGAGTTTCTTCTTTTATAGAATATCAACAATATATAGGAAATTAACTAATATGACATCCAATTAATATAGAAAACCTGCACAAAATTTGTTTTTCTAATAAAAATTCCAATTCTCTGTTTGCCATATATTGCATTACGGTCTTGACATATGTCAGAAGTCAGAAAGAACGCTATTAATTTCATACACCTTTTGTTAATTTTTTTGCGGCATTTACAATTCATCGGATATGAGCTTCAACTTGCAAGTTAATAATTCAACAATTTTTATTTTTATTTATTATATAAATTAAGAATTAAATTACACATTAGGATTAATACTTGAGTCATAACAAAATAGTAACAACTATTTTAATTCTCCTGAAATTTATAACCATACCTAATGATCTAATGATAACACAGGGAAATAGAAGCAGAGACAGGAGATAACAAGAGACGAAGTATAATTCGTAAAAAGCTTTCGCTTCCATCGTTCAGTCTTAAATGACTGCCGCTCTTTTGTTTTCAAGATGCTAGTTGTCTCTGATTGTGTACTGTTTATGTGTATGGGTTATAACGGCTAATAATACATTTTAAAATGGTGTCCTATATATAGAAAATTTCCGGTAAATTATTACCTAGCTAACTTTAAAATTTAAATAATTATATCGGACAAAACTATATAGCCTTAAAAATTCATTCGAAACTACTAACAACTAGTCGTGGTAAAAATT
Source organism: Octodonta nipae (assembly GCA_034190945.1). NCBI lineage: Eukaryota > Metazoa > Arthropoda > Insecta > Coleoptera > Chrysomelidae > Octodonta > Octodonta nipae. The sequence goes on along the minus strand of CM067221.1, from coordinate 109,363,185 downwards.
CATTATTGCCTGATTCGAACATTACTATCTGGATCAGTACGTTGATATAGAAAATGGTGTTGATCATTTGGAACATTAAGATCATCCTCTCAAATCGAGCCAAGGCTGAGTGTTTACATTTCAAAACGTACATATGTGAATGATACATTTACACCGTCGGTCGTGATTCGAATCATTTGGAACAGTTCGATGATATGGAACAATGAATCGTTTCAGTAAAGATCTACACGCGTCCACTCAGAACTGATCTGATTAGTGTGAGGACTCGGTGTTGGCTCGATTTAGCGGATGATCCAAATGTTCCAAATAATGATACATATCACTGTCTATATCAGTATACTTATACAGATAGTAATGTTCGAATCTCGACAATGATACATTTTTACCGCAACTACCATATGCTCGTTTTATTCATCTATAGCCTGAATTAAAATAAAATTAACATTCAGGTTTATTGCAAGATTTCTAAACGAAAATCAGTAAGGTATTCTCTTTAGACAGCACGTAGGATAATCTGTTATAAAAACAAAACCAAATCGAATTTTCACCGGGATTTCCTTGAGAGCTTCGCCGCCATAATATTGATAATAATTGATTCAACCTTGTCATGAAAGAAAAACGTGAGATATTCCTTAAAAAATACAGGGCTCCACCACACCTCCCTTGGCATCGGATGAATGCCTGCCTGCCTATATTCAAATTTAGTTTCTAGCCTGTTAACATTAAACCGCAAGATCAATAAGCAGCAGGCACTTGCAGAGGGTTCGCAGGGGGGCCGCGGTCGTGGTGAATGCGAATGGAGTGTGAAACATGAAGTGCCGAAGGAACGAATGAGAAAAGTAGGTTACTGAGATTAAATATTATACGCACGTTTCAGTTTCTCGGATGATTTTTTATGGGTGTTTTCAGAGGAATATTAACTGTAGATTGTAATTATATTGGATGTACGAAGTTGTTTACTGGCTGAAAGTTTATCTCGGAATTTAAAATAATCTTTTCGAGAGTGAATTTCTTCGGTGTTTACGATACGAGTTTTCTTTGGGAAACAATAACTAAAAAATAAGTACGGAATCCCAAAGTGTGTTTTTATATAGATTACGGTTATGAGCATTGAATAAGATTTAAGATAAAACTTACGTTTTTACAGTTTTCCATGATTTCACTGGGATTTTTTTTAGCAGTTCTGAAAAATATCCTAATTATACACATAAATCTAGTACTCATAGTCAGGGAGGACCTCAACAATGGCCACCGCGATCCTCCATCTAAATAGTTTGGTTTTCTATTTATCGGACGACATTAATACCCTACTATCTAACACTTTAAAATATTTAAGAGGCCCTCTTGTGATACTATTCGGCATACGCCGGGAATGTTAAATTTAAAATTAACTAAAGGGTCTTTCTTTCCAACAATTTTGATTATCAACGTTAGTATTTTTAATAATTAATAAGTTACATGAAATGCTCAACCCAAATTAATATATTAAAATAGGTGCGTTGTTACCACTTGCTGTTTGTAGATTCGAATAGTAGATTTATAATCGAGTGTATATGAAACAAAAATTATCTTGCTCTCGCTAGATTCTAGTTCTCGTGGACCAGAGCGGGAAAGTTCCAAGACTTAGCAAACGCTAACTGGTTCTATGGAAAAATGCATATAATGAAAAAATTTAACAAAACATGCTTTGAAGTAATCGATGATCATACGTAAAAACAAGATACTGACAAACTCATCCTTTTAGGAAGTCGGTAAAATTGCAATAAAATACCAACGAATATTACTCATACCACAAAAAAATAGTGGACCTCAACACCCCATTTCATCTAAAACTGACTTTAATAAAAAAAGGCACAATAAACAATGAACTGTCTAAACTCTAAACTAACAACAAAAACTGTAAAGTACATGTCTAAAGACTTACCTAACACTCCAATATATTTATAAACACATCAAAATAAGTAGTCTAATATATGAAGTAAGAAAGACAACTTGGAATTTTACATATTTCTAGATACTTTTACGATAGTCATAAAAGTCACCGATTCTAGCCAATGTACCCGATGATTTATGACAAAAAATTCAGATTCAATCCCGGTTAGCTAGACGTGGATTTATCCTCGCAGAAAGGTGCCCAAATTTAGTCCCTGCTTAAAAATTTTTCCGGTCGTGTTTAGTTTGAAATTGTTTACCTTAAGTTGAAACTGACAACTCTTAAACTATCCTCTAGATCTAGCAGCCCTAGTTAGTATACTTTAAATGTACTTTGCCAAAGTGATTATTCCATTAGCCCCAAGGGAAACTGGCTACGAACACAAGAAATAACCTAAACCTCAGGATAGACTACTTTCGAGTTTCTATGAGATTAGCCTATACATACGACAACAAAAGCTGCAGGGGGTTTAACATAACAGGCAACCCGGCAGATATCGTCCTATGATGAGTTGAGTTTAATTTAATATTAGTAAGATTTAAGTAGACATATGCAAGAAACTGTAAATCGCAGCGCCTATGGTCAAGAGTATAAGCAGGTAGAAAATTGCAGATTATATGCATGAAGCTTTGAATTTGAACGTAATGTGTTTTTATTGCATAAAATCATTGTTGACTTTGGGTTAAATTAAAATGTCGGATTGTTTACGATATAATTGGCAGTGTATGGCAATATTATTCTGGCAACGCATTTTAATCATTTTCTCTTCACTTAGTAAGATTATTACTTGTTTTTTTAAATAATCTATATCGTATTCTTTATTAAGAAATGATATTTAATATATTTACTTTGTTAATACGAACCAGTTCCGTTTATAATTATAACAATATGTCCTACAAACAGCAACGATGTCTTTACCGTGGGAAAATTTTGAGGACTGTGAGAAAAATCAGATGAGAGTGTTAAACCGCGACCTTTAGTATGCACCGATAGATAGGGCGCCTGTACGAGAGAGGCCGAATGCAGAATGTATACAGAGTTAAAATATAGAAAGTAAATCGGCTACCGGTTGAAATTATCTATAAATAGGCAAAGACAAAACAATTAGGTAGCATTTTCTCCTCTGTCACTCAACCGATTTTCTTCATTTTTGTTTTGTTTAGTAGCTACTGACGCTCTTCAGTGCAGAATGCTAATATTAATTTATAATATTGGTTCATTCATTAAATAAAATATAATAAAAATGATTATTTACGTTCATACTGTTAACGCCAAACAACTGACAGTGCCGCCGCCATAGAAGTATTATACTGAATTAGGTATGGGCGTTACTGTAAGAGGCAGTGTAGTAACAATAGAAAGAGAAAGAAAATATCAAGGTGCGCTTGCTATGTCTCTCACCTCGCTCCTGGTTGGTCTTTGACGATGTCACCCAATAGTGACGGATGGAAATTATTTCCAATATTTTTGATATTTCTGCGTAATAAGTTTGTGTAACTAAAGTTCCAAAAAATTAAAAAGAAAGAATTGAAATTAAAGAATTCAAGCACTACAAGTATTGAAAAAATAAAACCTCATTTGGATTGCAATATTCACTAATACTTTGGCATGTATTCAATGTAGGAACTGAACTGCTCAGTAATCGCTTAATATGAGTATAGCGATCTGTTTGATGGTAAGAATCTTTATTAAAATGATCGCTACAGATTCTGGCACTTTTCACAATTTCTGAGAGTTCAATAGCAGTCATCCAAGCCCAAAACTTTTAGGTTGCAAAGAAAAATCTTCCAATTATTATATCGAAATTTTAGGGGGTCATTCATTTGTCAAAAATATTTCGAATACCGATATTTGATAACATTTTTATTTTCTTTTTATTCAATAGATTTGTCAATATGAGTGAATAATTTTGATTATTACCTCTACTTCTCCGATTTCTCCACAACTGTGTTTTTCTTATAAAAATACACTTTTTACAAGTTCATGAAATGGGGACAAAATTCTACCACTGGATGACCACTAGTTATTATTAATGGTCAGTTTTGAGGTCAATTATTGGTAAAATGGATTCCATTAAAGGGAGGCTGGACCCTCTTTAGTTGCGGGCTTGGCTTCTACTGGTTTGTGACTGGGAACCCATTGGACGGTAGTTGTTATCGAATTAGCCGGAGACATTGTGATACAAGAACCCTGACAAAAAATACTTTTTTGCACATAGCCGGTCTGACACTAAGTCGTGCAAAAAAAGAAGAGGGAAATTAGAAGAAAATGGAACTGTGAAACAAAAAAATCTCGTAGTAAACGCATTTGCATAATGTCAACAGTATATTGAGTAAGGTCAGTCAGAGAATGAAAACCAACAAAGGAAGTTGATTTGACAGACCACCTAATTAATGGAGAATATAGAGCTTCCTGGATATCAACCGCACGACTAATGTAAACAAAAATAGACACATATAACATATGTGTAATAGTAATTATTTTCAAAAAAATGGTAGGAATAGAAGACGTATTTTAGTAAGTTAGGGATTGTTCAAAAACAAAAGTTTTCTTTTTGAAAGGGTTAAATATCTTCGTATACCTCAGGAGGGCTGCTTGAAGGTGAACTCTGGCGCCAGGGTTAGTTAACAGCGTACCCTGGCATCAAACTCAAAACTTTGAAACAAGAAGAAGAACTCTTATTCAGATAACCGATATAACTTTCAATTGGCACCAGGAAAAGCGTGTATAAATTAGTGTTGATTCAAACCGTTCATAAACATTTGAGTGGGTAGAACGTGAGAAGGTAGTGCGAATAATTCTGATTTAAATTGTATTGCAAGCAATTATTCTGTAAGTGATTGTAATCGAAACAATGATAGTAAGTTGTTGCAACGATTAATTATTTTTGCATAGTAATGGCGTAATTCGCCCTTATAAGATTTTTTTTGAAGTAAAGTGTAAACTGTTTCAAACTATGTAACACTTAAAGGAAAGTTTAAAAGTACATGTGTGATAAATTTGTTAGAAGAAGAATAAATTAAGAGTTTTAATGTTGAAAGTGATTAATATTTATCGAAAATATCCGCAAATACCTATGGGAGAGTAAAACTTTGGTTTCTCAACCATTTTCATGGATAAGTGAAGACCCCAACCTCCCTGTATTCAGGGGTGTAAACAAGAGTTTAAAAAAGGAGACAGTAAATGTGTTTTGCCATACTCTAAACAAATAACTAAATCAGAAAATAAAATTTCAACACAAGGTAGTCTTAATGACTAATTAGATTCAGTTTCTAAAAATTCGGTAAAATTTTAACATACTTAAACAGTTTCCTAAACTTGAGTGCATGAATTCCTACCCTCTTCACTTATTTAAGAGTAAAGGTCAAGATAAAACCCGCCGAGAACACTCGCTCTCAACTTTAATAATCTCGGTGCTGTAACAAACAGTCTCTTCAACTTAAAACAAAAGCCATCCAGTTAGAGTTTTATATGTAAGTCTACCTGCGAATCGACGAGTTTAAATGCTAATTTCCATCCGGCTCTTTGTCTATCTCCATCACCCGCAGTCGAGGGTACCGAAGAAAAAAGACGCGAATACTGCCGAAGGAAAAAGGAAACAGTGCAAATTTAAGAGAACGCTTCTCCACCACTTTTCTTTGATTCAGATTTTTCAGAATTTGCATGGTAATTGTTGGAGTCGTGGGTTATGTGAAAGGTCTTTTTTATTGACTTTAATTTTGTTTGTGTCTTTCGTTCGTTTGTCACGGAACGGACGTTTTCATTTCGACGCGGTTCCCGGTTTATTTAAAAGTTCTCGGGATGTTTCTAACAGGGTAAAAGTTGTTTTTCCATTCTTTCGAACAAACAAATGTTTCGTATGAAATCTGAATAATGGTGTTTTGATTCTGCAGGAAGTTCTTTTGGTTAGGTTAGGTTTTTCTGTGCAACATGTTTATAAAGTATCTGGTCTTACTCTGTCTTTACTGACATGAATCATAAAACTTTTCTACAAAAACTTAAACTATATGACAAGCTTTCAAAGGCAAATTTCAGATGTCTTGGTAGAAATTGTTAAAAACTTAGAGTAAAATGGCACTTTGCCCAAAATCTCACTTCTACTTTTAACAACACTTTCAACTTCAACCACAATAGGTGAGCTTCTTGACAAGTCAACAAATATAATATTAAAAAAGTTATTGGAATGTGCCTTTATGCTTGATTTTTCCGAAATAATCTACTTGTTCTGTTGCCGCAACATAGACACTTATGTTACCATACCACAGACAGGGACGCACTACGGCAGATTTCTAACACCACCACACCTACAATTCTAATCGTCCCGATCAGACACATTTTATGTTAAGAGTTTCAGTAATTTGGATCAAACAAGACCCTACGGTATTTGCTGAGATTCAGTGTAAAAGCATCTGCAATATCTGCCGCTATGCAAATGTAGAGCTACAGATACATACATTTGTATGTATCTGTAGCTCTACTTCTACTTCCACCTTTATTGACATTAACTCTCCGTGAGGGCTCGTAGCTGGATGTTACCGAAAATTGTCTGGATTTCCTTGGACGGCAACGATCTATATTTTCCAATGGATACAGAAACTACCGATTTTTTTCCATAGATGGCCTGTTTGAGGGCCAAATTGATATCGTCGTTGTTTAATCTTTAAATCAACACTCCCTATGCTGTATAATTTGACTTCCCCTGATTGGTGGGATCATTTTGTTAGCTGTCTCTGGTTGAGGATCTTTGTAGCAGGCTAAGCCTACAGCCTCATTTGAAATTACATCTACTTTCCAGAGAAACTATGCGGATAGTATCATTTTCCGTGTAGTCCACTCTGACATCTTTTTCATATCGAACTGGAACTTGATTTGCATTTTTTTTTTGAAAATGTGACGTACATTCCACCAGTCAAATGAACAAGGCGGACAAGAAAATACCGACGATGCTAAAAACGAGTTCGAATTCAGAATTACAAATTATAAACAATTAGTATACCAGAAAAGACTGATAAACATCTAGATGCCTATGAAGGTATAAGAAGGTGATTCACAGACAGTCCGGTTGAAGTGGAGTTGAATCGATGTAGGACAGCGATCATCTGTTCGGTATTAGTCACCGTTGTTGATATGTCCAACGTACTGTGATTTACTTTGTTCGAATAAAGACCTGTATATTAAGTGTAAAAGATTGTAATTGAACCCATGGATAAATTTTTAATAATATTTAATAAGAAAGTATGAAACGTAGTTTATTTAAAGACTCAAATATTGCCATAGTGAAAAGAAAGGATTATAAAAAATTAGAATAGCAGTTAAAGAGATAAAAGTAAGTAGTAAATTTGAGATATAAAGATTTACATAATAGTAATTGACATAGAAATTACCTAATATTTTGTGAGAAAATGACGGCGAGTGATGCAGATATATGTTCGGTATTGAATGTAAATATAAATTTAAAGTAAAATATATTTTCACAATGTTCAATTATTATTAATATATGCAGTGAAATCAAATGGGTAGATAATTTCCAAACAGGTTTATTACATATTTCATAAAACTTGAATTGTAGCATTTTATACTATTATAAGAAGAACTCATATATACTCGTATTTGCTATATTGTGAGTACAAGGGATTATTTCAGAAAGAAAGGAATAAAATTTAATGGATTGATAATATCCAATGTGAAATTTGAAATTAAACATATATTAGAAGAAAAGAGTATTAGATTTGGGGACTGAAATTATTGGGATTAATGATGCAGAAGAAGAATTAATAAAATGAACAAAGGACCCTGTAAATTTTAAATGGAAATTAGGTTTCACTCAATGTTTCGGAAAATTTGGGGGTGGATTTTTTTGAGCACCAAGATCAAAAGTCTCAGAAGTTACAAAAAAAAAACAATTGGCAAGTATATATACACTACATATAAAAGCGACTTTCACAAATACACACATTTGTAGAGAGACATACACATGCATAGATACAGGGTGTATCAAAAGTTACGGGACGGACCGATTAATGCTGACCATGAATTTGATTATGACCAATGAATTTTTAGGTCAATTCAAGGCCAACTTATATTTTCTGTTTTAAAGGTATTCGGAGAGCAGAAACTTTTACGTCCGAATATTACCTTGACCATGAACTTGACCTTCAAGGTCGTTCCAAGGTCAAAATTGTTTTTGTCATAGGACGTGAATTTTATTAACGTGAGAATTTTTTTAAGGAAAAGAGATAGCTATATGACTATATTTAGATAAATTTAAAAAATATAGAAGATGACCTATAAATATCAATATATCATTATTAAAGGTGATCTAATAAGTATATAACGATAAAAAAAGTTTGAAATATAATAATATAATGTCAGATCGGAACCATTTTAAAAATAAATTCGAAAAAGAAACACATGTAAAATTTATTAAACTATAATTTGGAAGAAATATAGGATTAGAAGCAATATAAAAAAAAATATTTATTCCAAGAAGAGACATTGCAAATCATTGAATATCAGAAGAATAAGCAATTAAATGGTTCTTGAAAGAAGAGGAAATCAGTAAACGTTTAGTATTCAAAAACTGGGAGTTTTAGATGATAGAATTCGAGGAATAAAAGCAAATTGGAACCCTACTTTCAACAATTATAACTAGGGAGAAAAATAAAACATATCAGCATACAAGGGGAAAATCATATTTCAAAATTCAGCACGAATCTGTTAATTTAAAAAACATTAATATAGATTGAAACAAAGCTAACTACATTTAGAATAAAATCAAACTGAAAATTTGACATGAATTTTTGAAAATTGGGTGTTAAATATCTCATTTAAAAGACATAATTCTGTTTGCTTTCGAATAATCTGTTTGACGATATTTGTACAGTAAATTTTCAAATAAAATTGTGGCTGCAAGTTGTAGAAATTGCTAAGGTAGATCACTTTACTATAAGTCTTATTTATATTAGCATAGTAATAATTTAAAGCAGTGCGATAAAAAAAGACACAAAACTAATTGTTTTCTGAAGGATATTTGCGGCATATTTTTTCAATGTTTAAGCACTTTCTGGGAAATAACAGCAGAAGTCAGGAAATTTCTATATATTTCCATAAATATACAGAAATTTCGTGACTTTTTGGTGGCACACTCTCATAACTGACTTGGTCTTGACCCGGAAATAAATCCCAGCAACATCAGCATTTTTTAATTAATAAAAAATTGTAACATAATTCCTGAGGGTGTAAATGGCAAAAATGGGGGAAATCAACACTTTTCCTTATCATCCCGCATTCAGAGAACGTAGTAATGTACGCCTCGTATCCCCTGTAAAACTCTAAAATTAATTTTCTGAATATTTCGAGATCAAGTTTTCCGTCAAAAAACTTTATTCTCTTCCGCAGTTCCCTCAATTGTTTCCGGTCAGCTCTTCAGCTGCTTTTCTTCATTAATAAATTGCTTCATACATTTATGCAAGGCCAATTCCTTAATCTCTAACCTTGAGTTCCCGATATAAAAGCTACAAAAACTATGTTTTTCTCTCAGTTCTTCGACTCAATTTTTCTTCTTCAATTCATTTAGTTAAAAAGATCATTATAATGATCATAATGATGATGATGATATAAACATATATGACCTCCCATAATACCTTTACACTTAGGGATCCTTAAAATTCTTTTTATAATGTTTGAAATTAAGTTAATTCAGAATCTGTTTGCCTTGAGATGTGTATAAGAAGTCCTTTGGGTACTTTTATATTATATTATTAGTTATTTTATAATATTAAGGTACAATTTAATGATTTTGATTTCATAATTTTTGCTTTTTTGTTTGGCAACAATTATAAACGTTGGGCGATTGCTTAGTCCGTTGCGTTGCTGTCCAAACTGTCAAATAACAAAAATAATAATCAATTTCATTTTGCAAATAACAATTCGCATTCAGTATTCGAGATCATTTCGCATAAGAGCGTTTCTATATTACCTCGAACAACATTGGCATTATTCATGATCTTTCAAGTCTATTTGGAACTAGTTCCTCGTAATATATAACGCACACACACAGCATATCCGAATCGTATCCCAACACGATATTCCGGGCAGTGAATAGTGTCGGACATGACAACAGTCAAGGGAAATCATTTACAGATCTGCATTATTATACGTTCCATGTATAAATGACATCACAAGAATTTCCACGTCGCTTGGGCATATATTCGCTCTTATCTCTGTGCATAACAGGGTAGAGATGCCGGGATTGACGTTGAAGAGATATGAATTCGTAAAACGACTTCAAATTGTGATATTAAGTGGTTTGTTAAATACTAAATGGTTTTTAGGATGCAGGGATATGGTCTTTCATCAATTAGTGTTGTGGGTTTAGACTTGGGACTTTAAATTTAATAGCAAATTACTAAATCTCCATGGCACCAGTAGTGTACCGAAAATATAAAATCAATACCTAGTTTTGATTGTTAAAGCTAATTGCAAAGTTCTCGTTCGTAGTGGGTTTTGCACTATTGACAGGCTACAACAATAATCTGACCTCAACACTAACATCTAGTTAACTGTAGTGGTTTAGAAATGATAGCTGAGTGATCTCTTGATTGTTTTTTATGTTCGCTGTAATTTTGTGAGCTTACTCTTTTTTAATTTCAAGGATTTTAAATTTATAACTAAGACAAAGTATAGCGGGGTATTTCAGAAAAATTCTTTACAGTTTACGTTCAGAAAACTTTTGAAAGAAAGATATTTATATATAAACAGGGTAAGCTGTGTGCAAATGAGTGTATTTATACAGGGTGTTTTTCATCAACAAATCATCCTCCGTAGTTGCCCCTGCTTGTCTTGAAAATAGTATTTGCATACTCTCTTCTATATATATTGTCTTGCGTACAAAAGAATGACACCTCGAAGAGAGTTCTCAATATCTCTGAGTGGTGATGTAACTTGAAAAATTTTATCGTGACATTCTAACCCAGGAGGTACGAGAGAGCAGCAATTGCACGGAGCGGCTCAAGACCTCTGTGTGTTAGTTTCGCCGAAAATCCTAGATGTCGGTCTTACATTTCGCATCTGCAAATAGTATTTGCATTGGATAAGGCAGAAAAAATTTAAGTATAGCGTGGAATGTTAAAAATAAATAAAAATATTTTTTAAAGCATAAAAGTGGAGGAAGTCAGCAAGAGGATTCGAAAAACAAAATATTATCCATACAAAATATATCGGAAAAATATATGATCAAAAACTGTAAACATTACGGTAAATGTCAAATTTTCATCATAAACATGAATTTTAAATGTCATGATATGCCATGAAAGTATGTCGTACAGGGTGTTTGTAATGATTTACATTTTGATGCTTTTGAAATCAGTTTATTTTAGGGACGAAGTTAGCTTACAGTCGCGTGAAATTGCACAAAACATTCCATTAGCTTATTAAAACGAAAATTTGTTATTCTGGCAATCTCTTCTGTATCGAATACGGTTGAAGGTGTGGGAATGCGTAATATTAGGTGATACATAAGCAGTTGTATACATATAAGTTAGAATTGAATTAGTTATACAGGGTGGTTCTAAAAATATTGTATTGGTGCCACATAAATAGTTGCCTATACAATTTGAAATAAGAGTTGAAATAAGAGTGGAGCGAAACTATAGTTATGCAGAGTGGATATTTGCGTTATAGGACGGAAATAATTATGGTTATACAAAATGCTTTAAAAATTGTCAGAAGCAGTTGAATATACAGCGATGTTTAAATGTGTGCAACCAAGTAAATATTCTGGGATTATTAGAGATATCAAAATGAAATTTGGAAGGTGGATACTGCAGTAGATTGCCTATTTGTTTCCAAATTTTTTACAATTTTGAACTTCCTGTTTTACCGGAAGTAATGTCGATTTTAAAATTTGCAATGAAACACCATGTATAGTATTCTAGTTTATGATGAAACATTTTATTGCGAATACAAAAATATCGGGTTGGATATTGTTTACTTTAATATCTACCGAGATATTAACAGAAAAGTAACTAAGAAAAGGAAAAATTCAATGGTAGCTAAACTCGCTTCAGATTTCATTTACGCCCGATATAAACAAACCGCTCGGTAAGGATTTGTATTTCTATTGGCCAATTGGTGGCATTATACTGTCACAGCCAACAGCACTGCTTGTTCCACAGTCAAATACACGGGCGTTTGTTTAAATCAGGCGCAAATTAAATCTGAATGAAGTTTAGTAGTCCAAGAAATTCATTGCAGAAGTGACAGTAGTTGTCAAAATAAGTTATTAGTTTTTTTTATTTGAACGTAAAAAGATTGTATTGTTTTAATTTGATCATAAAATGGCTGAATTAAGTGAAAGAGGAAGAATAGAAATATTAATGATGATTGAGTATGGGGAGAGGAAAAGGACGCATCAAGAAGTTTGTGACCTTTTTAACATTGTTCATCCGAATACACAAATATCCCGTTCAGTAGTGACAAAAACTTTGCGAAGGTACGACACAAATGGAACAGTTAGCAATTTACCAAAAAGTGGACGGTTAAAAAGTGCAAGTAATGAACGTGTAGCTCAAAATGTTGCTATATATTTGGAAGAAAATCCTTACTTATCCACTACCGACCTCGCCAATATGCATGGAATTAGCCGTCGTTCAGTAGGAAGGATATTAAGGCGAGAAAAATATCATCTATACAAAATTCGCCTCTTTCAAGAACTCTCCGAAGACGATTTCGACAGACGTTTGCAATTTTGTGAAACGATGATGGATATTTGTAACCGTGATAATAATTTTATAAGATATCTGGTGTTTTCAGACGAGGCTACATTTTGTTTAAATGGTATGGTTAATCGGCATAACTGCCGCTACTGGTCGCAAAGTCCTAATTGGGTACAAGAGGCTCATACAAAACATCCCCAAAAATTGAACGTTTGGGTCGGCATTCATAACAACAGAATTGTGGGACCCTTCTTCCTACAAGAAACTTTAAACGGAGATAGGTATTTACAGCTTTTGGAGACACAAGTTATTCCGGCATTGGAGGTAAATGGACAATTACCAAATAATATCTGGTTTCAACAGGATGGAACACCACCCCATTGCGCTCGCATTGTTCGAGATCGTTTAGATTGGACATTTGATCACAGATGGATTGGAAGAAGAGGTACTTATGAATGGCCTGCACGAAGTCCCGACCTTAATCCACTAGACTATTTTCTGTGGGGTTACTTAAAGTCTAAGGTTTATGTCTAAGTGCTTCTTGGGAAATAACACCTCAGTTTAAAGAAAATTGCTGTATATTCCAAACGTTTCGGGGTCTAGATTAGACCCCGTTGTCAATGGTTAAGAAACTAGAAAAATTAAAAAGGCACAATTCTAAGATGTAAATTAAAAGATTTGACAATGTGTATTATTTGATTTTTGACAAAAGTCGAAATATACTACTATAATTAATAACCAGATAACTTAATAAAGTTAATATTTATTGGAATATTTTGATAAAGTTAAAGAAGATTCTTCTTTAAATTATATGCGCCTATGCCTATTTATTGCTATTGTAAGATTATGCTTATATGTCTCAGTGACCTACGAAAAATTTTAGCCCATCAAAAGGTAATTCATAGGGAAGTGGGAAAGGGGCTAGGAAGGTCTGCGCCTGATTAAAAATTTTTCCGATTCGAGTTTTTTTTTCATTTCTTTGCATTTTCTGAGAACGTTTAGATACCATAATAATGTATTTTTTACTCCTTCAGAAATTAGAGATTTCAACAAACCAAAAGCAGATATTTTGAGGTGATTCAGAATTAGAGTGCTTTTTCGATAAGTCAAAATAAGGTGGGAAAATAAATATTTTAAATCAAAAAAAATTACAGTGTGTTTGCGAAATAAAAAGATGTTTTTACTAAATTTTTTGAAAAAAATTTTTTTTTTAATAAATATAAAAATAAAAACCAAAAACTTCACACAAATTTTGTGGTTATGTGAAAAAAGTGTAAATATAAAAGTTGTAGATCTTTTTATTACCTTCAAGTTTGCTATTTAACTTTTTTCCATAGGACTTGTACTTTTGCCAGAAATCGGGATAAACTGTTCTTTATCCTTACCCCCCCCTTCCACTCCCACAAATTATTTTTCCTTTAATTTTGTTGTATTCTCTTCCTTTTCCAATGTGTTTTATCCCAATATTATGTTTTTTTTTTCACTTTTTTTCAAAAGCTTCAGCCCTAGTCTATGAAGCAATGCATTACTTGACGAGCACAATAAATATCTTGTTAACTTATTAATATAAGATTGCTTCAACGCCGATGTGCTCATAACGGGCCGTTCCTAACGAGCTCGTTGCAGAGACGCTCCCATCGCTCACACTCGAGAGCCTTCAATATTCTTACAGTCAATTAAAATTTCCTGTAATAAATAAATCAAAATAACGATAACAAAAGCTGCCACATAGAAATATTGTTTCCACTCGAGCGCGAGAGATGCAAACACACAAACATTATATTACCCACTGAAATGCTCTCTTCTCTCTGTCTGGGTATTTCCTGTGCATTTATATCGTTCAACTGCCATACGAACATATTCCATTGTTCGAAACGAGTAACGGCCACCGTAATGGCCATATTTATGGTTAAAACTATTTAGATAATTTAATTTGCCGGGCACTGTTATACTCGTGTCGGACAACAAGGCGGGGTAGTGCATGCGACCGCTTCTCGGGCTTTGTTTTACTTTTATTGAGGAACCACGGTAATGATGCTTCGGTCTCAATTTGGTAATTGAAAATGAACAAAGCAGAAAATTGAATTTAACTTCGACAATTTCTTGTGTTTTTTCCACGAGTATAAGGTTGCCGGGCGGTATCTTCGTCTAGAAATGTTTAAACAATTTTTTTAACACAAAAAACTATTTTTTGATTTTTTCATTCATTCTGACAACAAAGGTATTTTGTGATTTTTCTCCAAAGTTGATCGTTTTATAATTTTTGAACCCACAAAAAGCCAGATGACAGTTTTAACATTCCTCTACAACCCCGCATAGTTTTATGGGATTATTTCATTGTAAAGCTTTTGTGTTTAAATGTTTATAACATCCGTGCGCGCTGTAGATACTTACGATACGAGTGATATTGCGACTTTCTAGAAATTGATTTTAAAAGAGTAAAATAATTAACAATACATCTATTATTGTCAAATATCATTCAGAATAGAAAGTGTAGCAAGTGAAATAGGCCTCTCTATATAGTCTTTTCACTGTATTTATACATTGCAGGCTATCTCTAGGAAATAGATCCACAGCCATCGATGTCTTAAAGTACTTTCTTTTGGTAATTTGTTTGATGTTTCTTACTATGTCGACTTTATTTCTTGCTAAATTATTTAAACAAATTCCCGCCCCGCCTTTCAATAATCTTTATATGGTTCCTTATATGTGATGGACATATTCTAAATAACTGTCATGATCAAATTCGACCTCCCAGTGTACTTTATTTTAGTACTTTTGATTGATATTTTTTTGCTCTCTCGGCTTTATTTTTTGCAAAATTACTTAAACAAATCACGCCCGCCTTTCAGCAATATTTAATTTTAATAGAAGGATTCTAACCAACTGTCATGACCAAATTCGACGTCCTAGTATACTTTGTTTTAGTACCTTGTGTTTTTTACCCTCCCGGCTTAATTTGTTGCTAAATTATTTAAACAATTTCCCGGCCCGCTTTTGAATAGTGTTTATATGGTTCCTTAGATGTGATGGAAAGATTCTAAACAATTGTTATGATCAAATTTGACGCCCAGGTGTCAAGCCCGCAGCGGGGGGGTCTGGGGGTTTAACCCCCCCGAAATTTTGATTTTTTTTTTCAAGATTCAATTTTAACCAATTAATCATGTTTTTTATAAGAATAAATTTTATTATTTCTACAATTTTATATATCCTAGAAATACATGTACAAAAATAAGCATTTTCTAGTCCTAATCAGCACATCACCAATTAAAAAAATGTCATGATAAAATTCGACGTCCTGGAGTTCTTTGTTTTAGTACTTTGTTTGATGTTTCTTAATCTGTCAGCTATATTTCTTGTTAAATTATTTAACTAAATTACGGCCCCGCCCGTGAGTTTATATGGTTCCTTAGATCTAATGGAATGGTTCTAAACAACTGCCATGATCAAATTCGACGTCCTAGAGTACTTTGTTTTACTACTTTGTTTGATGCTTTTTTAATTTCTCGGCATAATTTGTTGGTAGATTATCTTAACCAATTTCCGCTCCTCCTTTTAATAATATTCACATGGTTTCTTAGATCTAATGAAATATTTTTTGTTTTAGTTCTTTGTTTAATGCTTTTTTAATCTCTCGGCTTAATTTGTTGCTAAATTATCTAAACAAATTTCCCGCCTTTTAATAATATTCACATGATTCATTAGATCTAATGAAAAGTTTCCAAACAATTGCTATGATTAAATTCTTCATCCTATAGTAGTTTGTTTTAGTACTTTGTTTGATGCTTTTTTAATCTCTCGGCCTTATTTCAATAATGTTTGTATGACTCCTTAGATCCAATGGAAAGATTCTAAACAGCCCTGATCAACTTCGACGTCCTAGAGTCCTTTGTTGCAATTTGTTAGATGTTTTTTACTCTCTCGGCTTTATTTGTTGCTAAATTATTTAAACAAATTCCCGCCCTGCCCTTCAATAATGTTTATATGGTTCCTTAGGTCTAATGGAATGGTTCTAGGCAAGTGTCATTATTAAATTCGAGGTCTTAGAGTACTTTGTTTTAGTACTTTATTTGATGCTTTTTTAATCTCTGGGCTTAATTTGTTGCAAAATTATCTAAACAAATTTCTGCCCCGCCTTTTAATAATATTCATATAGTTCCTTAGATCTAATGAATAGTCTTTAAACAACTGCCATGATTAAATTCTTCATCCTAGAGTACTTTGTTTTAGTACTTTGTTTGATGCTTTTTTAATCTCTCGGCCTTATTTCAATAACGTTTATATGGCTCCTTAGATGTAATGGAAAGATTCTAAACAGCCGTGATCAACTTCGACGTCCTAGAGTACTTTGTTTTAGCACTTTGATGTTTTTTACTCTCTTTTATTTGTTGTCAAATTATTTATACAAATTCCCGCCCCGCCTTTCAGTAGTGTTTATTGGTTAATTAGATGTGATGGAAAGTTAAGAGTAAATTTTTAAGATTGATTTCATAAGGTACCTACATAAATGTACTCAATAAATAAAAATATCGAATACAAAGTATCGAGTACAAAAGTATCGGTATCGAAAAAAAGTCCTCGATACCACAAAGTATCGATACTTTTTCCGTGTCCCTAGGCCCAGTTGCAACTGAATGTCAGTAGAGAACTGATCTACTACTTTAATCATATCATGCAACTGTTGTTTCGTAGCTGCCATTAACTTTAAGTCGTCATTGTATACTGGTTAATGAGTGATTGTTATTATTAAATGTACTAGTTATTCCCATAGAATAGCTACGACTTCGTCAACTTGTTGATTGTCTAAATCATGTATTTTTTTCAATTCACCTTCAGTCACCAAACCCAATTTCCACTTAATGCTTTTTCTCGGTACGAAACATCTTAATTCCCGATTTAAAGGCATGTTTGATCCAGTAGTTCCGTTAAGAATATCTCCAAGCGTCCGCGCCCGGGGATCGAAATAACCGTGTGCCGACTAAGGCACGTTCGCCTAAATGGTTCCGGACAAATTCCTTTGCCATTACGAATTCGTAGTAATACTTCAGCTCCATTTCCAATGCATTACACCTAGCTGCTAGCCCGTATTTTTTTCGATAATTGAGTTTTTATTCGGATCATGAAGGAGCTCTCAGATTTTCTTGTTTACGGACATGGAAAGAGGAGAATACACGACTGGCTTTTAGGGTTTCTCGTCTTTTAAATTGAACGAATTTGTTTCGTCGATGAATGTGGGCAATAGTGTTATGGGGAAACCGAGAAGAAAACACCCGCTCTGGCTGGCTGAACTGAATAAACAAAGTCGTGCGGAGAGTTTTTAGAGGAATTGAAAAACATTCTTGTCTGGTTGGAAGGTCAAATATGAACTGAATATATGAAGATGGTAGGTAATTTCGGATCTTTTCAAAGTTTCAAAATCACAAAGTTTTGCTGGTGGGGAAATAAACTTCAAAGTTGATATTTGGTTTTTTTGTACATTTAAGTATTTTAAGTGGAAGGTGTTTCAATAAAAATACACTCACTTAATCCTTTTTAATTTAGAGAAAATGCATTATTATAACGTACTAGCTGATCCGTCCCGGCTTCGCACGAGTTAGACAAATGGGCGTATTTGACGTTCATTTTTCTATTTGAAAATTTTCACATTTCATATGGCTACAACGGCCTCTAAAAAGACATTGTTTTTGTATTTAAGATGAAGAGCAACACATGTGTGACGTGTTTCAGATTTTTAATATTTGTTATTATACTTTTCACTGACATTTATTTTTGGCGTTATTAATGTTTTTTGACATTTTCAACACTTGTCAGTTTAATAATATTTTTGTCTTTTTTGAAATTTATTTTCGTATTATTAATTTTTGTCACTTAACATATTTTATGCTTCCATTTTCTATTTTTTATTAAGATTCTCCTGCGATTAATCACACATTCAAAACTTTTCAGTCCTCATCTATTCCATAAATTCAATATTGGCAAAATGACGAATAAGGTCTTCATTCATTTCAACAAAAAGTCAGTTTATCTGTTCTCATTCAATGAATATCTGGCACAACTGCATCAATTTTTATTCCCTAAAAATTAATAACATTTTTACAAAATTTCACATGATTCTCTATAAATTTAGAGAATTAAAATCAGAATTCTCATATCTGTAATATTTTCGGTTCTCAACAAATAGTGTTTTTTCTTAAAAAGTACCCAACTTACCCCAATCGGAAAGTTTCATTAATTAGTAGCTTCTAACAGTTATTGAAACAGTAATCCAGGCTTACCGACATGTAAAGGTCAACATTTTGTAAATTTATATTCAAATTCTGACACCATGTAAACTTATATCTTGTTACCGTACACTCTGTATATTGCTAAGGATCTTTATCCTTGTATACCGCTACAGGTGCTTCACTCTGTATTCTTACAGTATGTATACCTTAAAAGCAACATCCAGTATGGATATGGCTGCTTGGCGACACGCGTCTCGATTTTGTCAGTTGATCATAGTTTGATAAATATTGTTGTTCCCAAAAAGTTCAATAAGGTTTATGATGATAATAAAATTAATATTTATTTATAATATAATACAGAAATAATAATACGATATTTATTGCTACAGTATTGTAAAATTGCATTTTCATAGCAGTATATATGTTCACTTCTACTAACACACAGCAAACAAACGACTGTTTAGCAGACAAGGGTAGTTCTCAAACTAACAGTTGTGTAGCGCCACCAATCGCCTAATAGATTGAACCAACTATGAGTTTAAATGTGTTTGCTTAAATGTGGGTATGACCTAAGAAACTTTACGCGGTTTCACCTTAATTTGGCTTGTACTAAGACAAGCACAATTTAATCTATGAGACAAGCCAATGACTACTGGCAGGATCAACCAGGGTTTTGAGTTCGTATCAGGTATCGTTATCGAAAAATATTAGTTCGTTTTACTTTTGTTACAATTATCAATTGATTGATTAATTGACTTTGAAGTTTCCTTTCTGATGCTCATTTAAGAGGACTAGCTGTCGCCCAGTGGTCGAAATTCGACCAATTGTGTCAATATCTCTGGCAGGTTAAGTAACCTGAAAATTTTACTTGACTTCTATCCTAGCACTTTAGGGAGAATAGCAATTACATGGAACGGATCCAGATTCGGAACCTCTGTGTGATAGTTTTCTTGAAAATCCTAGATGTCGGTTTTACATTTCCTTTCTACAAATAAGTAACGAAATTCAAGCTTTTCTAACATTTTTTATCATCATCCTGTATATCTATAACTCCTCTCACCCTGTATTTCGTCTTCCCTATATATAGAACTGCTTATGGGTTACGAAATGTTGCATTTCCATTTCCGCAACCCTGTGTATGCATCTCTGTCTAATATTTTTTGCACCACCCTGTATAACTGTAATTCTACTGCACCTTCTATTCCAACAACCCTGTAAATTCAACCGCTAATGGGCTTCCCTATATATTTATGTTATTAGTTATAATTGCACTCTACTCTATATTTTAAACACCCTATATATGCAACTGCTTATGTGCAACCCACGAAAAAATGATTTCTAACATATCTGGAATCCCCTGTAAAATTATAATATACAACGATTACTTTACCACTAAACAATAACAACGCTTGCATGCCACTTCAAGAAGTACATGCTCTAAGTATATAACAGCATTGGTCCCTCTATATATAATTACTCAATGTTTTGAGTCTGGCGGCGGCGGCACATTCAGTTGTTTGGCGTTGACATTATGGACGTAAATAATGGATTTTTATTATATTTTATTTAATGAATGAACCAATATTATAAATTAATAGTAGCATTCTGCACTGAAGGTCGTCAGTAGCTACTAAACAAAACAAAAATGAAGAAAATCGGTTGAGAGACAGAGGAGAAAATGGTACCTAGTCGTTTTGTCTTTGCCTATTTATATATAGATCTGTGACCGTGTTCTACTTCTAGAGCGTGTCCCAAAATCATTCTTCTTACTAAGTTTATCTCAATTTAACAGCCCTGTACTTAGGCACTTTATCTTTGAGTTTCCGTTTCTACTTTTGTCGGTAAATAATCCGATATTTGGGTTTATTGCCTTGTCCGTGTCCATTTTGTATGGGATTATGCTATTGATCTTCGTAGGTAACATATATTTTGACATATTTCTTGACAAGTATTAAACTCTATATAGGTTTTCTTCAGACTTTTTTTTATTTGGAGAATTTTTGATTTTTCACAGGTATATATGCTTTCCCGGACATGAAATAAACTCCAGGTTCTCTACACTTTACCCACAATTTTTGGATGTACTTCGCTCAGTTTTGCAGTTGGTAAACTTACATGGGCTACGTAGTCTTGTCATCAATTTGATCTTAGTGTATCATTTGTTTTAAAAATTATTTTTACTTTGTATTGGGTTTAAACACGTTTTTGAAGCGCAAGCTCTTTAACAGGGACCCACATATGAAAATAGATGAGCAAGGGATGAATTGGATAATTTGAGATTTCATTTGTTTTGACACCGACAACGACACCACATACTTCTTTGGTCTTGAAATACCCATACAATTCATTTCACTGGTAAAAAACACAGACCAGGTAAAATACATTGTGAGTTTCTTCTTTTATAGAATATCAATAATATAGGTAAAAAATTAATATAACATCCAATTAATATAGAAAACCTGCACAAAATTTGCTTTTCTAATAAAAACTCCAATTCACCCTTTGCGATATATTTCCACACATTGACTCGACCCTTGAAATGCCGATGCAATTTAGTCCTCTGAGTAAGAAACTGGGACCCCCTAATACATTAAGAGTCTCTTCTTTCATAGACAATCAACAATACATAGAAAATAAACTAACATACAATACCTAACAAACATCAGAAAGAACACATTTGAACTTATGTATTGACTAACTTCATATTAACACTTAATAATTTACCTGCTCAAATTTTGCTTTACGTTCTAACAAACACTGCAATTCTCTTTATGTCAGAAGTCCCATACGTCATAAATTAAAAACAAATACCTCACAAAAAGGCAACTTGGCATTAAACTTTCATATTATCAACGAATATAGACTCATTAAGCAAAACATGCCCTTTTTTTACATCGGTTTTGTTATCGTAATAGACAGCCTACTCAATAGAGGGATTGGTGCATTATATACATCCGGAGCATTTAAATGCACCAAAGAGAAGTAGTCTAGAGTTTAAGGCGCACGGCTTCGAATACAAAGTTCTCTTGTTCAAAACCGAGAACAATTTTACTCACTACTCATATTAACAAGTCTATTGAAATAAACAGAAAATAAAAATCAAATGTCGGTATTCAAAATGATTTTTCAAATGAATACAGACCCCCGGAATAATTCATCAACCACATTTTCCATGGCCGTGGAACCGCTCAAACTTTATATATATATATATATATAATAATTGGAATATTGTTTTTTGCAATATACCTGTGAAAAGTTTTTATCAATTGCGGTTTCAATCAAGTTCAGGAATATTAAAGAAAGAGTTTTTAGAAGGGGAACACCCTAGGTGAACTTAAATATTTAATACATTCTCTATTGTTCGCTGTGTGACAATTTTTTACACAATACCTTCGGGAAGATTGTGATAATAATATATTAATCAAATAATAAAATTCACATTATAAACAGAATATTTTATATGAAAGTTACTGCAACGCGTCCGAAAAATCAATACTGATCTACTATTTAAAAACATTGAGGCACTATTTTGTTTCCACTAAACAATAACAACGTTTGCATGCCACTTTATCCAGAAGTACTTGATGCTCTAAGAATATATAACAGCATCTAACGATCGCTCCAAATTCTATATATAATTACTCTTTGTTTTGAATTTTGACGCTCTTGCGGCGGCGGTACTTTGTTTCAGTTGTTTGGCGTTGACAGTATGGATTTACATAATGAATTTTTATTATCAATTTTAATTTAATGAATGAACCAATATTATAAATTAATATTAGCATTCTGCAAATGCCGATGACGATCGTCAGTAGCCACTAAACAAAATGAAGAAAATCGGTTATATCAGAGACAGAGGCAGAATATATGGTATACCTACATCGTTTTGTTATCTTAATAAACAGCCTATCAGTTAGGGATTGGTGCATATATACATCCGGAGCATTTAAATGCACCAAAGAGAAGTAGTCTAGAGTTTAAGGTGCACGGCTTCGAATACAAAGTTCTCTTGTTCGAAACTTTGCAACCTAAAAGTTATTATTAGTTAATTTTAATGTATTATTTTCAAAAGATTTACATAAAATAAGAGTAAATGCACTGATTCCCTGCTTGTCTGAAACTGGATTTCGAATCTTGAAGGTGGTAGAACCCTAAGATGCGAGTCCAACTCGCATTTGACCAAATTATTTTAAATTGCTGCTACCGTTGAATATATAGGTATATAATTTATTGTTTTGTATAAAAATGTAATGTTTGTAAAGATTTTAGCTAAGAACAAAACGAACTAATGCAGATGAACAAAACATTTACAAACACTTACTCAATATATAAACTTATATTTGTTTGCAGATATATTTAATTTAAGAATTAAATTAGGATTAACACTTGACTCGTAACAAAATAATGACAATTATTTTAATTCGCCTGATAGTTATATCCATTACTAAGAGTGACCCAAACAAAGAAAAATAAAAAGAGATAACGAGAGAAAGGAAGTATATTTCGTAGGAAGCTCTCGCTTCCATCGTTCAGTCTCAAATTACTGCCGCTCCTTTTTTTCAGATAGGGTATAACGTCTATAATTTCCAATTGTTCCTAGATTGAGAAAACTTGTCAGAATATCTGGTGGAGAATGCACCCTAAACATATTTGTTCCAGCAACTAATAGTTTTAGCCGATTAATGGTGAGTCAGGAAACACCATTAATACATCAACAATTTCTCAATGCCATGTCGAGCCATCCAACGTGAGTTGACATTTTGTGCGTTTCCACTGAAATCGAAAATTTATGTTCTTTTTCCATGACATTTCAGTATGACTAACACATCACAATATTTACTTGTTACATGTTGTTATTTATTGATACTTTTATAACTGCATTAACGAATGCAACTCTGGACCTTCAACCAAGCACGTGAAAGAGAATGTTATACGCAACAATTATTGGCATAAAAATATTCTTTTGCATCATCATGGGGAAACGCAGGTGTTTCGTGTACGTTTTAGTTAATTTTTTTATTTTATTAAGATGATAAAACTCCATAGAAATTAGTTGGAGAATTAATTAGTTCGGTAGTTTGCAATGGGGTCTCATTAGCACAAAGAGTATTCGTAATGTGGGATTAAACCTACGTTAGAAATGTTATTTGTGTTGACTGCCTTAAAAATTGTGTCCAAGCCTCAAATAAGCTTAAAAGTTTTTACATTTCTTTTCAAGTAAAAGTAAATATTTGACACTTTTAAATAATTGTTTTCTCAAGGATTTTTGTGGCATATTTTTCAATGTTTTTGGGAAAAAACAAAAATTGCAGTATATTTCCAAACTATTAAAAAAGGCACAATTCTAAAACGTAAAATTAAAATGTTTGACAATATGTATTATTTCACTTGAGAATTTTATTTGATAATGTACAGGGTAGCACAGAAACTTCTAAAGATCACATAATAAATTCTTTTTTGATCTATCGCGTAAATTTGACTGTTTAAATCATACATTCCTCCTAGAAAAATTATATCTGTATGGATTTCAATTTCTCGAGCTAATGGGAAAATTCTGTGTTAAGATTGAAAACAAATATTCAGACGTCGCCAAGGGATCCCTCAAGGATCGGTCTTATTATTTTTGATCTTCGTAATTGAAATACCTGCTCATATTAAACACGGTACCGTTGTTATGTTTGCCGACGATACAACAATTATCGTGTCATCAAAGAATTCAGATCACCTTAAAGTCAATACCACCATTGAAGCGTTTCATAAGGTGCGCCAAAACCACCTTATTTTGAACGTTGCCATAGGTCGTAGCTGCAACCAAAAATCAAAAGGCTGTCAAATCCTAACTTATTGGGGATACTTGTTGAGCGATTATGATTCATTTTGCAATGATCCCATTAAAATATTAAGGGAAAACCTAGGAAAATCACCGCAAACCATATGCCACTACGCATCCTTTGCTGTTTATTAAGCAAAATATTGAGAATTGCTTCACAAGGATATGACCATTAGCAGTTTCCTATCCTTCAAATTCCTACGGCAACCAGGAACGATTGAATTCTATGGAGGTAGTAGCCATACAATCATGCGACTTTGTTATAAGAAAGTGCATTTCATCACAGTGATCCCATTTAAATATTAAGGGAAAACCTAGGAAAAACCGTATGACCGATCCCGTTTTGAGTTGTTCACAAGCACATGACCATTAGCAGTTTCTTCCTTAATTCTCGGCAACCAGGAACGATTGAATTCTATGGAGGTAGTAGCCATACAATCATTTTCATTTAAGAATATTAAAGCAGACCCTTTTAGTTTTCGTTTGGTGTTGTGTTCTTCCTTTTATAATATAACTGAATTTTGAAACTGTATTTTATGACCAAGGTCCCAAGCATGCTTCACAAATTTTCGGATTTTTCAAACTATCTTTTACATTTTAGAATTGTACCTTTTTTCATAGTTTCTTAGCCATTGACAACAGGGTTTGACCTAGATCCCGAACCGTTTAGAAATATGCAGCAATATTCGTGACTTGTAGTGTTATTTCCCAAAAAGTGCTTAAACACTGTTAAACAAAGAAAATATTTATTTTGTATTTATTAATTTCGTATTTATTCATTTCTTGGAACAATCACCATACTTAAGAAAACTTGTGGCACCTTCTAGTTGCTTTTAAAAAGTTTATTGAGCAAAAACACAACACTACAGCCATATATTAAAAAAATCCGTTGTAAAGTCTTATTTCGACTTCATAGTCAATGGCATTAAAATCTGCATAAATTATCAATTTGAATTTGCAAGATAGATCGTTTTGGCAAACAACTAATGAAATTTGTTGTTTTTCACATATATAGGGTAGCACAAGAATTCTAAAGATCATATATTGTGTTGCTAGTGGGGGTTTTGACGTCAAAAATCAAATAATACACATTGCCAAATATTTTAATTTACATCTTAGAATTGTGCCTTTTTAATCCGTAGTTTCTTAACCATTGACAACGGGGTCTGATCTAGACCCCGAAACGTTTGGAATATACAGCAATTTTCTTTAAACTGTGGTGTTATTTCCCAATAAGCAATTAGACATTGAAAAATATGCCACAAGTATCATTCAGAAAACAAATAAAGCCTTCCGTTTCAAGAAACATATCCAGACCAGAGATCAACCAGTAGTTCGACGCTGCGCTGTCGACATAATCTTGGTTGACGTCATTTATATGTCTTCCATGAAGGGGCTTCTCTTTCCATTTCAACAAATTCTGATCAGTGGTCTAGTGGTGTAATTGGACATGTTGTTGTGTCAGTCGTTGAGTCATCAACCTGGCACATAACTCTGTGTAGATCAGAAAATTTTGCGAGTTTCTGGAAATGATAACACAAAACAGAAATTTGTTGATCTAATAGTTTGCTGACAGTTATTATTAATTGTATTAGCAACCACATCAATTATAAATTGTTTAAAAATATGTACTTAAGTTCAATGTCAGTGTAGCCGTACTATACTAAGAAAAGAATTAGTAACACAAATGGCGGTTTTGAAACTAACTCATCAATTATTTCTGTAATCGGTTTTTCTACGCCGCTGGATACTGTCGCAGCCATACGGACATGACGCGTTAAAACTGCAAGGACTTTACCATCATATTATGTCGCTGATTTCCATTTGGAAGGTATTCGGTAATAGAAAATTCAAAATGAATCTCGAAAACAGAATCGATTCCCCACATCGGCTATTCGTCGAACAATGGAAAAACCGGCAGTCCTTTTTTGCGCAAATAATAACGAAAAAATACACGGCGAGAAAATAGGGAAAAAGGCGAAACGAGAAAAACGACAGAATAACAAATTTAAAAGGTTTGTTTCAATAATTCCGCCAGCGCTAGCGGAGATTCATAATTTGTTTTTAATGCGTCATGTATACTTTTCCATCTGCTCGGAAATTTCGATTCGTTTGTTTTATTGTTGGATTAATATGTTTTCGCTTCCATTTTGATTTTGTTTAGAATTCGTTAGAGAATTT
Organism: Octodonta nipae; assembly: GCA_034190945.1. Lineage (NCBI taxonomy): Eukaryota > Metazoa > Arthropoda > Insecta > Coleoptera > Chrysomelidae > Octodonta > Octodonta nipae. The sequence goes on along the minus strand of CM067221.1, from coordinate 109,336,302 downwards.
AATTACGGCACTCTCGCCATCGATAGCAGTTTCAAGTTTTTGTTATTGTTGAGTCAATTCTGCGGATGAAGACTATATGAATCGGGAATTTGAAGTGCGAAAATCAATTTCAAACTTGTTCGCGTTCAGCGATATGAAAATGTGTGAAAATTAAATTAACCTATTTCCATGCTTTATAAAGTAAGTACTCATGAGCGCCAGTAGGGGGCAGTAAATGGAGAAGCGAGATATTCAGCACAACGAAATGGCGTGGGAGGCACAATGTTTCAATTTTATCATCCTAGATGGCGGCAGTGTCCAATGCGAACCTCGTAATTTCATCAGATCACGCAACTAATTTTACTGCGCTGATTATGGAGTTAAGTGGATTTCACTGATTGATAGAGTTACGAGGTTTTCATTGCCTAGTATTGATATCTTGTTGCACAGTACTTATTCTTTTTGAAAATTTTCAGTTTGACAAATTTGTCTGAAACAGTGTGTGTTTCATGAGAAGAAGTTAATAGTAGCAAACAAAGCACTGTGGGGTATTTTATGAGTGTTAAGAATATTTTAGAATTTTATAATTATTTATACTAGTGGTCGTTTAGTGGTCCAAATTCGACCGAATTTTATCTAATTTTTAAGTTACAGAAGTTCTTTTGTCAAAGATTATTTCCCTGTAAGAAATAACGTTGTGGCAAAATCGGTTTCTCCTATCTTTAAATTTATAGAAATAATTTTCCAAATATTTTTTTAATCTATGCTAATATAATTAAGAGGTAAAATTTGTTTGTTTGATTGTTTGTAGGGGGAAGAAGTGAACCGATTTCAAAAACTCTTTCATTAATAGAAAGCTAACTACTAACCTAGGCTATATTTTATTTTGGTAATATGTTTGTTAACGCCATGGAGGGCAGTGCATTGTCAGTTGTCAGTTGTTTTTACTTATATTTAATATATTTAATATCTTATTGGTCCAAAAAATCAATTCTATCTACAATTGCTTATTTTACTATTGAATTATGGAAACCGCTTAACACTTGAGAAAGATGGTCATCAGAATGATGGTCTAGCAGAATGTTACTCAATTTCTGCACTGCAGTGTCGTAATTTGAGAACCAGTCTAACCTAACGCTCTCTCTATATTTAATAAGTAGATGGTTAGAACTATTTCAACTTAAACTTAACTTTAAAACATTCTTAGGCTAAGAACGTTCAGGCCAGCTGTGTAAGCCTTCAAATGAGAACAATGTTAAATAAAGATATATTTATTCCAGACGAAATATTCCTAATCTAACAAACTGGCAGATACACTGAACGTTTCACTATTTTAAATACACGCCTTTAAAATGTCAATGACATACTTATTTGGTAAAGCAGATTTCTGCAGGAATGATTCCATCTAATATAAACTAACTTTGTGTTTAAGATTACATACATACAGAAAACAATAACAGCCTGATTGATTACCTATCTGAAAAGAATATATTTTTATACATATAGTTATAATTTTCCATATAAAAATAATGTATACTAAATAATAAATTAGTAATTAATTAACTTAATACCTCTGCAAATAGAAGGAGTGAAATTAGAACATTCAAACAGGATATAGAGAGTGCCATAAAAGCGCTAAAAAATTTAAATCTCCATGATCAGGACTAAATGTTAAACTCCTAAAGAATGGAGATACTAAACTCTATATAAAAACCTTGCGTGTATTTTCACTTGATGTATGAACAAATCTATATATAAATAGGCTAAGACAAAACGATTAGGTACCATTTTCTCCTCTGTCTCTCAACCGATTTTCTTCATTTTTGTTTTGTTTAGTAGCTACTGACGACCTTCAGTGCAGAATGCTAATATTAATTTATAATAATGGTTCATTCATTAAATAAAATATAATAAAAAATCATTATTTACGTCATAACGTCAACGCCAAACAACTGAATGTGCCGCGTGCCGCCACCGCCAGACTCAAAACATTTAGTAATTATATATAGAGGGACCAATGCTGTTTATACTTAGAGCATGTACTACTGGAAGTGGCATGCAAGAGTTGTTATTGTTTAGTGGTAAAGTAATCGTTGTATATTATAATTATACAGGGCGATTCCAGATATGTTCAAAATATTTTTTTTCGTGGGTGGCACATAAGCAGTTGCATATATAGGGTATTTAAAATACAGAGTATAGTGCAATTATAACTAATAAAATAATTATATAGGGAAGCCGATTAGCGGTTGAATTTACAGGGTTCTTGGAATAGAAGGTGCAGTAGAATTACGGTTATACAGGGTGGTGCAAAGAATATTATACAGAGATGCATATACAGGGTGGCGGAAATGGAAATGCAACATTTCGTAATCCATAAGCAGTTGTATATATAGGGAAGATGAAATATAGGGTAAGAGGAATTATAGATATACAGGATGATAATAAAAAATGTTAGAAACGGAAATGATTTATAGAGTAGCCCACGAAGAGTTCCATATATATGATGATTGAAATATAGGTCAGAGTAGAATTATAGTTAAAGAAGATAGTTAAAAATTTAATAAACAAAAAGGGTAAATACCGTGGCTCATAGGCAGTGGCATATACAGAATGGTTTACCGGGTGGTTCAAAAATGTTAAAAAATATTATGCGTGGTCCATGAGCAGTTGCATATACAGGGTGGTGGAAATATATAATGAGATGGAATTATTATAATGGGGATTTTAAGAAATGTTTGAGAATTGAGTGCAATTATATTACAGACAGGTTAGAAAAAATAAATATGTATGGTAGCCCATTAGCGGTTGCTTTGTTGTCATATTAAATTAAGAATTACGAATTTGAACACAAATAAAGTCCTATGAATTATATCTGAAAAAAACTTGAATTTCTTTATTTATTTGTAGAAGCGAGATGTAAGACCGACATCTAGGATTTTCGAGGAAACTATTACACAGAGGTTCCGAATCTGGATCCGTTCCGTGTAATTGCTGTTCTCCCTAAAGTCCTCGGATAGAATGTCCCGATACGATTTTCAGGTTACTTAACCTGCCAGAGATATTGACACAATTGATCGAATTTCGACCACTGGGCGACAGCTAGTAGTTATAATTTTCCATATAAAAATAATGTATACTAAATAATAAATTAGTAATTAATTGACTTAATACCTCTGCAAATAGAATGAGTGAAATTAGAACATTCAAACAAGATACAGAGCATAAAAGCGCTAAAAAATTTAAATCTCCATGATCAGGACTAAATGTTAAACTCCTAAAGAATGGAGATATTAAACTCTATATAAAAACCTTGCGTGTATTTTCACTTGATGTATGAACAAATGTATGGAAAAGGGCCTACACAGTAGTAAAAAAAAGAACTCAATGTAACAAGTATAGAGAACTTTCAGCGACTAGTGTAAGGGAGTTAAGGTGTCTCTCGGGTTATTGGTAAAATATTCTCGACTAGCGTAATTATTATTGTATATGGAAAAAATATAAGAAACAAATGGGAAGAGAAACATCATAGTTATGAAGACGAAGCGAAAGGTCGACGACCATGTTATATAGGTACCTAAACAACATTAAGGAAATATACACGAAATGGAGATTGGGGATGAATATCTGGATTACTGCTTTCCTTTACATCTATTTAGACATCAGTTTATTGTGTATACGTATCTATTGTGTATATCTATTGTGAATACGTTTCAAGTCCATGTTTGGAATCGTTGTCAGGCAGTGTATGTACGAATATTAGCTATTTCTAGAATATGTCAAATAAATTTGACGTAATATTTGATCTGACTTTTCGATCATTTGATGCAAAGGTTTCCAGCATTATACTCTAGCAGCTCTATTCACTCCTGGTTTGAGACAGTGACTACTAATATAAATGGACCTGTCTTTTTACATTAAAAATGGGTTGAAAGATGTTTTGCCGGATAATAGTAAACAATTGCTAACCGATGCCAAACTTTTTTCCATTGTAACCCATACGACGTAAATCTAGGCATTGTAAGCATTGACTGAATGGCGATACTTTACGCCGTTTATGTCCAGCAGGTAACAGCGCAAGTCTGTTTATTTACATTTTGAATTGAGGTTAATTAGGTACATAATTCATATTGTGTAATTGTTTAAAATCAGTGATTATTTTGTATAAGTGTAAAAAACAATAATAAAGTGTTATTTCAATATTTTTTATGCAGGCAAAATGGAATATTCGTTTGCCGAATTATCCTCTCAGCGGTGCCAGACCAGAAACGTGTTAACTGAGTTTACAAAAGATCATTTAAACAGTAAATAAAACGTGAATAAATAAATGTTTTGATAATTCCTGTTACATTAGTACTCTCTTCGAGGTGTCATTCTTTTGTACGCAAGACAATATATATTATATATAACATATATTGTTTCTGGTCAGGAAACCTTCATCAGTTTCTCGAAAATCCTAGATCTCGGTCTTACATCTCGCGTCTTCAAATGTTACATTAGTAATTAAGCTACTAATTGTTTTTGTTATTGTGCACATCTTTTAATGTATTTTAATATATTTATATTTGTGGATTAGGTACGTTGTTGTTTTATTTTGAATCTGAATAGCATAACCTTTAATTTAATGTAGGTTGGACGCTACTGTTGGAGAAGGAATATTTGAATACAAATATATCTGTGTCTCTTTCTTTTTTTGTCTCATATTTTAACCCATTTTTCGTTTCGTCGCAAATGAAAGTGCCGGGTCCATTGATATTAGTAGTCATTGGTTTTAGGTCATTTCCTGTTTAAAATGTTTTTCCTTCTGACTTCAATAAGATCTCTGAAAAACAGAATTTATAGATTATTGTTTTTGTTTTAGTCAATGCTATCCTATAACAGCTTGACTAATATATATGGAATTACTAATTAATGTCTGTTTTTAAATAATAAATGTTCTTTAGTTACGTCACAACAATGTTCCCAAACTTTCAGTTTTAAAATTATGTTACGATAATTTCATGGAGAGATTAAACCCAGACTCTGAAACGAGCTTTGAATATAAAGTTTTTGTTTTCGATTGTGATAATATTTACAAAAATTCTGTAAATATGAGATTTTCCTTTCAAAATTGTATTTTTAGCCCTACCTTTGAGTTGTTACTTGTTTATATTTAATGTTATACTGTTTACTTTTTCTGATAACAGATGCCTTCATTTCGTTTTTTCAGAAACAGCCTATATGTACCAGGCAGACGAGAGAATCGTCAAAAGAAGAACGTGCCCCATCACTCACCCCATATCTACATATTATCATCCCCTATTTTTTCCCTTTCAACTTTCTAGGGCACGTGGATATGTCGTCCGCCTCATTACATAGTAAATAAATGTATATTTGATTTCCCCGCAACGTTATATCGGCGTCTTTGTCTAATTTATTTGCTTTATGTACTGTCGTATGCATGGGGTGGGTTAAATGGCAGTTCGGCTGGAAACTTCTGTAAGGGATACACGAGCTTTTATTGATCAATAGGGCTTAGGTAGGATTATGATAGTTTTCGGCTGTACGCCGACGATAACACTAATGGTTATCCACTAAAATAAATTATTGTTTTTAATATGCCATTCTGGCGTGAGTATGGGAAAACTTCTGGAAAGTAACGTGGAAATCGAATAAATATTGCCGATTAGACGTAAGCTACTTTTATTTATCTGATTTTCAGCTCACACAATCCTGAAAATTTGCGTATGCAATCTTGAAGAAGAGAGCATTTTAAGGCATCATTGGAATATTCAGTGATCAATGCTATCCTAAAATTTTCATTAGAAATTATCAGAACAAGGTGTTTCTGAAAAATTGGTATGCATCCAAAAGTTGGTCCCATGGACCTGGCAGCCTTGCAGATAAATTTATATATAAACCTGTCTGTCTGTCAAATGGGAAACTTTTGACATTAGAAATTGGTCATCACATTTAAAACCTTTGTGATTGAATTTTCTACACAATTCGCTTAGTGCGGACTGAGGGAGAATGCAGACTGAGAGCCCTAGTTTTGCAAATATTTCTATTTTATTTTAGTTTCATGTTTTTGTCTTCTCAGAATGACTCCAAAGCTGCAGTCAAAACGTCCAGAAATTCATAACTATGACCACTGTCAGAAGATTTTATATGATTCCACCAACTCAATAAATGCAGTAACAGAACTCACCACGCCATTCCCAATACTATTAAACTCCAACATCACACCCATTTAAGTATAGCTCTGTTAGACATTCTATTTAAACTTTCAGACACTAACTTAATCAAAAAAGGAGTCTTTTTCGAACTTACTCTCCTTTAGATATTTGTAACCCTCACCACATCTATGGAATAGCTGTGATCAAGTTTTTACTGACGCCTGGTTATATATACGAAAACGTATACCCAGAAACGGAAACTGAGAGAACTCATATCCAAACAGAAACCCAAAATTTTTCATATCCTTTGGCAACGGTAGGTACATAGCTCTTCAAATTTCACCATAACACTTCACTATTTTACAAGGTATATATAAATTAGTAGCTATGGTTGGATGTTTAGATTGAAGAACTCGTCAGATTTTGCAAAAGAGCTCTGCATGGATAAAATTCCTGTACCGAGTCTGATGTCTATTTAAATATCCAAATTGGAACCATGAAACACAGCCATCTTTCTGGTGAAACAGAAATCTTCTAAACAGAATGATTGTGTACACAAATTGAATAGTTTACTTTAAACTCCAGTCTGCGAAACTGTTAACTCTAATACAACTACTTACTTACTGAAAAAGAGTAAAGAAATCATTGTCAGGAGTTATTAAGAACCTTAGATTATGGGAAAAACAATCAAATATTCCTAAAACATATGGATTGCCCAAGAGTCAAAGCTATTTCCTCTGACATTATCAATTATGGTGTAACAATGTAATATTCGTGGAGCCCTGATGAATTCAACCCTTGTCCACGACTTAATAAAATTTTCATGGAAGTAACCAGTCACGTAAAAGCCTTTCTACTGACACTTTTGACATCTGACCTCTCAGTCAAAATTCATTTTCTCAGCATTTCAGTAGTTTTCAGCCAAATGACTAGTTCACTAATAATGATTGATTATCTAATAACCGTATAAGAAAACCAACCTAGACATTAACTGAATTAAGAACTCTCTCTACAGGTGATCAGCTGGTGTCATTCTTGCCCATACTTCGAGAGAAGAAAAAAATTCAACTTATCTCACATCTTTTAGTCTTTTTGCAATGGGAATACAACCCGTCTGCCTAAGTCCACGTCGCAATAGTAATACATAGCTCCATCATGACGTGGTATGCACTCTTAACCGACTGACAACCATAACTACTGAAAGTTGTTCAAATTGACATCTAGTGAGACATAGGGAGTAGACAGATTGAGGCCCCGTGTTCGATTTAGTACATTTTAAGGCAGTCTACTGGTGAGAACTGAGGAGTAGGCAGATTGAGCCCCTAGGTTTATCCACGCTCTATAAATATTTCATTTGTTTCTTTTTTTGACATTGCTCGCATGCCTGTAAAGGTTTATAAATTACTACAAGTATTTGAAGACGCGTGATGTAAAGACCGACATCTAGGATTTTCGGAGAAACTAGCACATAGAGGTTCCGAATCTGGAGCCGTTCCATGTAATTGCTGTTACCTCTATTTGCTAGTTTCCCCGAAAATCCTAGATGTCGGTCTTTACATCTCGCGTCTTCAAATTTCACGATATGTATCAAATACATAAAGAAGTGTTCGAGGGGACATTCAATTGTGGGAAGCGCAACTGATGAAGGTTCCCTAACCAGAAACAATACGAGGGCTGCCTTTTATATTTCTGGATTGGAGAACCCTAGTGTTGCAATCTGACAACTGACAGCTCTATCGTAAAGTTTGGCATTTTTGAGGTTATACGTACTCAGAACGGTTTGACATACGAGCGCTATGTGTTGTTTACAGTAACTTAAAGGATTCATCTCGGCCAAAAAATGGAATTAAATCGTGAACATTTTCGTGAGATTATTTTTTACAACTTTCGACGTGGATTAAGTCAGCAAGAGTGCATGGATGAACTAAATTTAATTTTTGGCGATGAAACTTCATCAAGGACCACTGTTTATCGATGGTATTGTGAATTCAATCGAGGTCGTAGTTCACTCCAAGACGAATTTCGTGAAGGTCGTCCAAAAACAGTTGTTGTTCCGGAAACCATTGATGCTGTGCGCTAACTGATATTGCAAGATCGTCATGTGAACTATCGTGAGATTGAGTCAACCTTACACATTAGTGGAACCAGCATACATTCAATATTGCATAAACATTTGAAAGTCCAAAAAATTTGTTCGCGTTGGATCTCACACAATTTGTCAATCGTTTAAAAAAGGCTCGTGTCGATTGGTCGAAAGAAAAGCTCAAAAAACACGATCGCGGCGCTTCAAAACACGTTTATGACATAGTGACAGGTGATGAATCGTGGATTTACGCGTATGAGCCCGAAAGTAAACAGCAGTCGACGGTATGGGTGTTTCAAGATGAGCCGAATCCAACGAACGTTGTTCGCGCACGAAGCACTTCCAAGCACTGTTTTTTCGGAAAAAATGGACATATCGCAATCATACCACTAGAACAACGCAGAACAGTCAATTCTGAGTGGTACACAACCATTTGTTTGCCAGTTGTCTTCCAAGAAATGAGGAAAACCAACCGTCGAAGACGGATCACTCTTCACCATGACAATGCGAGCTCTCACACATCGAGCTCAAACAACTGCATTTTTGACCACTCAAAACATCGATTTAATGAGTCATCCGCCGTATAGTCCTGACTTGTCACCAAATGACTTCTTTTTATACCCGTACGTAAAAAACAAACTGAGAGGTCAACGTTTTTCGACACCTGAAGGAAGCGGTTGCTGCGTTCTGAATGCATGTTTTGGAGATACCTCAATCAGAGTGGAAAAAGTGCTTCTACAATTGGTTCAAACGCATGCAGAAGTGTATAGATCTTCATGGGGAATATTTTGAAAAACAATAAAGCGATTTTCGATGATTAGTATTTGTTTTAGTTCTCCAATCCCGAAATATAAAAGGCAGCTATATATTATATATATTGTCTTGCGTGCAAATGAATGACACCTCGAAGATATAGAGTAGAATTTTACATAAGGTGAGGCGCAAGTTGTTTCAATCAAGTAATATATTTCATACAATTTCGCGGTAAGCTTGATTGGTTCTGTGTGACTTAATGTAACACTATATAAAAAAATCTGTCGTTCTTTGTCTCTCAAGCGTTCTTATAATCTACTAGAACAACCCTTTTACAGTAGATGTCATGCGAGGTGCTTCAAGAAATGTGATTTCTTATAGATTAGATACAGTTCTTGTATTTTCAAATAAAAACAGCCATATTAGGGTTCAATTGAATTTGTAACAGTCGTCACAAATCACTACTCTTGCTGTCAAACTAATTATGTCATCCAAACTATACCTACGCAGCTGGTCGATCTACAATTCAAGCATGAAAGAATAAGGCATCACGAGTGTCAGAAACAGACAAGTGAAGAGGAGCAAGCCTGGAAACTGTTTATGCCCGAATAGCAGAAATTAGGCGAACATTGTAGGCTAATTTAAGTTTTTCTGCATTTTTAATTACCATGAGCAAATCTCTGGTGCACTCGCTATAAGTGTGGAATAAATTTGAAAAATTAATGCTTCCAATATGGACAGGTGTATGTAGCCTGTTCACATATTGGCCAAAAGCACTTTTGAAAACAGAATTAAAACACTATCCGTCTTTGAGTGGATTTGAATCGCATGCTGTGCACTCTGATACCAAACAGATAATAAAATGAGTTATTCTTTTTTCACCCTAAGCTTATTTACTATAATGAAAATTGAGGCACATATATTTGTTCAAATGCCAACATATACTCAAACCTACAAAAGTACCCTATTCAATACAGCTCGAAGCAAATCGACTGTGAAATAAACATAATCCGAAAACTCTTGATAAAATTGCGAATATCGTTTATATGGAAAACTTGTGTCATCCCCCTGCCAAGTCCTTAGAACGCTCCTCGACTATCCCAAACATAAAAATGAGCTATTTTGACACAAGCTGCAAAACTTTCCCCGAAAACATTCACATATAAAACAATTGAAGCGTAAAGCACTTGTCATATGCTTCTTGATTTAAGTCGAATTGACAATTCGATTTCACGGATACATTTAGCTGAAAAGTACCGAAGAGAATGTATATGTATGATGCAGATGTAGCGTATGTACAGGCTGTTTCATTATAATCGGTGCGAAGGGAAGAGGGCAATTGACATTTTTAAATCTGCAATGCTAAATGAGTTATTTTGTTGAATAATGAAATAGTAACGTTGTTAGGTAGATAATTTATAAGTGTTTCTAGTAAAACAAAAACTATTGGACTGACTTAAATGTTCAAAAACTTAAAAGATAGAAGGTATTGAGTCTCGTAGCAATGGCGATGGCCGGGGATATATTTACAATCTAGTACTATCGACATAAAGTGAACTTCCATTCCAAGTATATTTATTTAATTTTATTAACTGTTTAAATAAATATTTAGTCTTTTTACGCTTTCTATTTTACAGTGATGGGCAAATGTGTGGAACCAAGTAAATATCTCTGGAATTATTAGAGATATCAAAATGAAATTTGGAGGGTGGATACTGCAGTAGATTGCCTATTTGTTTCCAGTTTTTTTTACAATATTGATCTTCCTGTTTTACCGAAAGTAATATCGATTTTAAAATTTGCAATGAAGCACCCTGTATAGTATTTTAGTTTCTGATGAAACATTTTATTGCGAATACAAAAATATCGGGTTTGATATTGTTTACTTCAATACCTACCGAGATATTAACAGAAAAGTAATTAAGGACAGGAAAAATCTAATATCCATTAAAGAAATACATAATCATATTTATTAACTAAATCAAAGTGATTTTCTAAACATTGAAACTTAACTAAACATAATGTATTAGATGTTCAAACTGAGCACCGTTTACTTCTTGACAATAAGCAAGACGGTTTTTAAATTCTCTAGTAACATTAGCTATTAGTTCTGGTGTAATTCTATGGATGTCTTAAGTTATTCTTGCAGCTAATTCTTGCAAATTATTTGGTCTTAATCTTAGTCGTTTTAGAAAACTACCTTTTTCTAAACGAGCAATGTCAAAAGTGCCATAGTGCCTTTTCCGCGCTTTAGAAATTAATCTTTTATGAATATATCTAAACCGTAAGTGTCCTTTGATCAAGACATCAGGAAGACATCTAGATGAAAACTATGTTTACCGGATTCTTGCCTGAAATGACAAAGAACTTAGAAAATACTATACAGAAAATTACTATTAGAGTAGAATGTTTCCGTTGTGGAGGATAGAGAAATTTTTCCTAAGAGATTGTAGTGTTACAGTGCCACAACCATCACCATTTAAAGACATTAAAGATTTTAATACCAACCATCAAATAAATTTCGATTGTTCAATATGAAGGGCTAATGCTGATTAACCATCCACTAGCCCAAAGAGTAGTATTCAACCGAGGGATGGTCTTAGCTTATTCATCAAACATATTATGAACAACAACACGTTCGATGTTGTATCGTCTAATACTTTGAGGCCAGCCGACATCCATCAGTAATTTGCAATAAACTGTGACATGAGAATCAATATTGGTGCAAGGAAAAACCGGCATTGAGCTACAATTAAGGGACTACATAATATGACAAAATACTGGTAGCAGGCATTGAAGATGACTTTGTGGACCTCAATTATGAGAATGGATCCATAGTAGTATTTCTTGACATTTCCGAATTGAGGATTTGTGTTAACAAAGCCAGTTTGTGAATACATGGCTCCACGACCAGGGTGTCTGATAGAACTGGTAGAATATAACTGCCTGTATGTATGATGTGTTTTCTTATTTTTTCTTTCTTCATATGTACGAGCTCAGAAATTCGTCTCAGTATTCTCCAAAAATCCATTTCAGTCACACCAAAGCTGTTTTTTTTGTTTCTGTGATGCTGCGGAACCATAGATAATTTCTGCCATAACATAGGGTGGCATATGCTCTGGTTTCCTTCTTTTCTGAAGTTGCCTTTAGTTGCCCCCTCACTTCGTTCCATTGGTGTTCATGTTTTCTCTTTTAGTCCTCAGGGGAGGAGGGGTTCTCTTCCTATGCATAAATGTCCTCTGTGAGCTACTAGGTCTTCATTATCCTATGCAGTTACTACTTGGTCATCGGCGTAGTGTAGGGTGTACAGATTTGTGTCAACGACGTGCATTCCCATTTTTCTTCCATACTCTTAAAGTTTAAATTAAAGAAGACACATAAAAGAGCTCTGTCTGGAGGTTATGTTAAGTACTGTTTGAAGAAATTGTAGTGTTAGAGTGCCAACACCATCACCATTCAAAGACAGTAAACATTTGAATAATAACCATCAAATAATTTTCGATTACTCAATATGAAGGGCTAAAATTGATTAACCATCCACTAGCCCAAAGAGCAGTATCCAAACGAGGGATGGTCGCAGTTTATTTATCAAACATACCATGAACAGCAATGCTTTCGATGTTGTATGGTCTAATACTTTGAGGCCAGCCGACATCCATCTAATAGCAGAGAGCATTTTTGCAATATGCTGTGACAGGAGAATCAATATCAGTGCAGGGAGAAACTGGCGTAGAGCTATAATTAAGGGACTACATAATATGACAAAATACTGGTAGCCGACATTGAGGATGACTTTGTCCTAGATATGGACCTCACTTATGAGAATGGGTCAATAGTAGGATTTCTTGACATTGAGAATTGAGGAACATAAATGCCTGCTTGGACTAACTAAAACCGGACATGACATAGCCATCCGATTATTAATTGCTTGTCGACCTAATAAAGGCCACCGTCATTATTCATATACAAGTAATGTTCTGAATAAGTATTTAAATCACATTTGGAAACGAATTCAATGATCATGCGTTTTCGCATAAAATAGTACACAATATTTCTGTCCCATAACTACAGAGACTAATTATCCTTTAATGACAGTCAGTGACATTTTAATTAGTAATAATATTGCGACCTATATGCAGGACTGTGTTGGTTGAGTTCATGTTTGGCTGGAATAAATTATTTGAGCAGTTCTAATGAATTTTTTAAATTATATGACTTTGGGTTCCGAAACTTGTCTATTTTGTCATTCATTGCCGACTAGATCTCTATCTGGCATTGACTTGGTAATTGCTGCATGCATGTTACCGATGAGAGTCGTTCTTCTTCCTCTGGTGTTATGTGTTCATACCGTCGATATCAGTTTTTATCTTTTTGTGCATTGATGTCTTTTCTTATTTTTTCGTTTCTTATATGTACGACCTCAGATCTCCTTGCGAGTATTCTCTAAAAATCGATCTCAGTCACACCAAAGCTGTTTTTTTTTGTTTCTGTGATGCTGCGGAACCATACATAATTCCTGCCATAATATAGGGTGGTATATTCTCTGGTTTCTTTCTTCATAAATGCTGCGTCTTTTTAGTGTTGACTCCCACTTCAGTGTTCCTCTGTGAGTTTTCTAGGTCTTCTTTATCCTATGCAGTTATTACTTGGTCATCGGCATAGTGTAGGCTGTACAGATACGTGCATTGCCATTTGTCATCCATACTTTTAAATTTTAAATAAAAGAGGACACATACAAGTGCTCTGTCTGAAGGTTGTGTTAAGTACAGTTTAAAATAAAATGCATGTCTTTCGTATTTTTAGAGTTTGTTGAATATATCCACTCTTTGATCAGTAGGTTATTGTTATTCAAAATGCCTAGTCTTCTTATTCATTATCGAAAATGTGATTGCATCTCTCAATTTACGTACTGTTTTGAAAATTTTGAAAATAAAACTGTATACATGACATTACCTAATATCCATCGTATCTGAATAATTCAGTCTGACGTTTCAAATAAATGACACGAACATAACCGAACATAACCAAACATAACCTCGCCTCGGTAGAATGAAACACTTCTTAGAAAAGGGAAGTTTTTGTCTGAAAATCAAAACAATAACACAGAAAAATGGTTAGTCTGGGCAGTAGAAAATACGTTAATGGAGTTTCAGAAGTAACTGAGAAGTAAATAAACAGAAAAGGCCATCCTATTTGTACAAACTGTTTTAGGTCATAAATATATTCAAGTAATGAAAACAACAAAGAAAAGCTTACACCAATGGGAAGTACTTTTTTAAATATCGTCAAATCAATTCAGGAAAGAAAATCCAACTGGAATACATATTTTGTTGCTGTAACTTATATGGAATACATATAATTTCAGATGTATAAGGTAAAACAACACAAAATTCATTTAATTCATCTACAGATGAAACATGCAAACATTTTTCAATCTTTTTAACTTAACCACAGGGAAATATGTTCTACAAACTATACACAATATCAAAATTGAAATATAATTTTCAACTAAGAAGAAAAAATAAAATAGGTTTCTTTAATAAGGAAATAAGTTGGTCGAATAATGTCAAATGTGATAATGAAGTGTTATATAAAATTTTCAATTATAAATGAAGTACATACCACACTTTTTAACAAACTATATGTTTAACAGTTAGCATGTTACAAAATGTCATAAATCAAACTTTCATTTTTCATTTTCAATACATGTAAAGCCATTGACAACGAAGTCAGAATCGACTTTGAAACGTTTGGTTTTTTCGTTCAATATACAGTTTTTTATTTCAATTGTGGTGTTATTCCCAAGAAAACATAAACAGAATATTTCAATAGTTACATATTTGCCGTGTTAGTGAGTGATGCCATAGTCATGTCATGTAGTTTAAAAAAGTAAGCAATATTCGAATATACATTATTCAATTCAATTCAATTTTATTACCAAAAAAATACAATTATGGTTATTACAATTAGATTATCATTAACATTATTACTAACGAATCAGTAATAAGTAAAATTAACAATATTAATGTTCGAATGGAAAATGGACACCTAAGCTAAGCTTGTGTTGTGTCCAAGAGAACATTCATGTATGTACAAAACAACAAAATATAACTAGTACATAAAATATAACTAAACATGAATGGGAACAGAGGTATATAAATAGGGGTATTATTCTATAAATAGAGTAATTTATTTTTAGTATTTTCATTATATACTAAAAGGGCTAATAAGCTATCATAGTTCTGGGCTATATATATTTTTTTTCTTGAATTGTTTCCAAGCAAAAATTAAGTGATAGTATGTCCCATCACATTAACAACGATTCGTAGCAATATTTTGCTATGTTTTCCACTCGCAACTATGGTTTTTTACTTTGTTATAAACAATTGAAGTAAGAAAATTAGGTTTTTTTTCTTAGGATGTTTATAAAATCAAAACTAATAAACTAATCTCAATGGTATCAACAGGTCAATTGTAAAGCATGAATATACTAATGAAATGAGCCCAGACTCGATCAGATTGGATCATTAGTAACAGGGAAAAACAAAAAATACTGGAAATCTTCGTCACTTTAAGAGCTGTCGAACTGGGCTGGAATATATCCAAGGAGTGGGGGAAGCACGTTTGTTGAGAGGAAGCGTTTAGTAACATATAATATAGGCTGGCTGCCTGTAATTTATAAATATTTTTATTGCTTTTGTCAGAAACTAATTTAGATATTTTCAAGACTTTTTTGACTTATTTAGTTCAATGTTTGTTTCACTTTAATATGAACCTATTGAAGTTCTCATTTGATATAACAAAAATGAACAAATTGCTCTTTATATAAGGTTTTTTAGCGATTAGATTCTTTCACTATCTGTCAGAGTGACAGTTACTATCGATAATAATTATTGTTAGTAGTTCCCCTCAACAACCGTCTTCCCCCCACTACGCGAACATATTCATACGGTCACCAAATTTTGGTGATGTTTGCTAAAATTTTTCGTATATTTCACAGACATTTAACGAAAAATTAAAATAGAAGCGTTGTAGAATGATACCTCTACTTCCAATATCTCTATTCTGAATTGATATTTGACGATCCATGTCGCATGGAGACGCACTACAAGAATAGAGGACTAAAAACTTCATATCACAATTATTGAAAAACTTATAAACGGATAGCGCCTGGTTTAGTTACGCATAAGGTAGATATCAATTACTATCAGTTCTCACAAGCCTAGTTCTACAACTTCGATAGCGACGGAGTTATGATAATATAAAGAAAACCACCAAGTTTTTCAGTATTCTTTGATATTCCGTGTTACTAAAGAACCTATCGGACCGATCCTGGGCTTATTTTATTGGTATTTTCATGCTTTACAATTCATCTGTTGACAACACCATTTATATTAGTTTATTATTTTTCATTTTAAAAACATGCAACGAAAAAAATTTTCTTGTTTCAATTGTTTATAATAAAGTAAAAAACCATAGTTGCGAATGGAAAAGGTAGCAAAATATCACTACAAGTCGTTCTTAATGTGATGACACAGGCAGTATCCTGATAGTATTTGTTGGACGAAAAAATCTCTATTGATTGGTCTATAACTTAATGGAATCACGTTATATAATTTAATACCGTTATATAGTAGGCATTTTTGACATACAGTTTTATTCCTTCCATCAAATATCAGCAACTGTGTATCCTTTTGTCTGGTGTTATGCATACATACATTTTGTTTTTTAAGTTTACAAAGTTCGATGTGGTTCATTATTTTATACAAGTGAATAATTAACGAGTTTTCAAGATTTAATAGTTAGGTTTAAACATCATATGATGTCAAATGCTTGGATTTGAAGAGTGAGGTATTATCACACAAACTTACACATTTACATTTTTTTAGGTCGGAGCATTTTTGAAGATGTTTTTAATATTGTTTTGTAAAATCTGAAAGCGACTATTTTAAAGAACCTGTAAGGGTATTCTAAACTGTTAAAGTAGAATACACTAGGGGGCACCACTTACTACTTAACAGACTCAATAAAGATTTTTGGTTTGATGTAGTCTTTTTGTATGAAATCATGTTTGAGTGCTTTGTGAATTTATACACTTATTAATATAATTAAAATAAATAAAATCATAGAACTTAAATTATTTGTTAGGTTTTAAATAATAATCTTCTCAGGAAAAATATGTGTATATAACAAACTTGGTATAATATTGAAATCACGAGGTATTCTAATTAAAATGAAGAATTTTGAAAGAAGTTAGTAGAAGACAACAATTACAATTGTGCTGATATATCATTCACGTCTACGAATAATTCAAACACTTTGTTAGTAATAAATTTTCATTGGTAGAATATATCATTATGTCGTCCGTGCCCCCTCTCACCAATAATCTTCTGACGCTTTGAGAAATGGTAATTTTCCAGGATGTTTCCATGCGCATTATTAGTTGTTTCCTCAGACGTTTTCGCCTGTGTATAATCAAAGCTCGAGAAAATTGAAACATATTTTTCGCGTTTTTTTTTTATTCTCTTTGAGCACGACAAAAAGGCGAACGGCGAAGAGCACCGCTACAATTTTTGTCGGTGCTGCATTATCAGTGTTATTTTCGACGTCCCCCTTTCCACTTTGCATATTTATTCCTTTAATAAAGCCGGAAAATTACAAGGTAAAAATGCAATGAGTATACACGACACTGAAATTTGGGGGTGTAGTTTTGGTAAAGATGTGGATTTTATACGTCGTACGGACGGACGATATTAAAATATTTTTGGGTATAAGTAAGATTTATTCCGGTTGTGAAATTTACGATTTATTATTTAAGCAAGTAAAAATACGGGGTATTTATTTCAGATATTAGACTTTTGCATGTTAGAACACCAATTTTTTCTTGGTCTACTAATACTTCTTCTGCCTCTACATTTTTAGCTCAATACTTTCTTAAGCATTCTATCATCTTGCATTCTATCTATATGTTCATTATATTTTCTTCTATTTTCTGTAATTCTTTTGATTATGCTAAATATCTTTAGCTCACTTCTTATAATATCTTTCCTGTACATTCGGATACAACCTTTAACTTTCTTAAGAATTCAATTCTTGACTTACTGTTTTCATCTTGGTCATTGTCCACCTTATATTTCAACCATCCTATACAGGGTGGTGAGTTTTTTTTGATGATCAGTATGGGGATCTCGGAAACTAGCCGAGATAGAGCAATGGTTAAATTGGGAAAGATTTGCAGTTTTACTGGCCCAAATTAATGACATTTTCGGATTTTTGTAAAAAGTCATGGCTTATTAGATATTTAAAAAAACGAAATTCTGTCGATTTATTCAAATCCCTCTAGCTCATTTGTTTTTGATTTTATAAAAAAAGTGTAAATATGACAATTGAAGGAAATTGTATCCCGAATATGATGTCCTCGTTTGCGTGACAGCTCTCGTTTTCAAGATATGACACAAACTTATCTTTTTTTGAATGGAAACTATAATTGGCTATGACCTCAAAAAATAGGACATTTTTAGAGCTTTTCAACGATATCATACTCGATATAGTTATTCATAAAAATAACGGAGTTATGGATGCTTTTCTCGCTTATTTTCACTTTTAACGTAGTTAGCCATGAAATAGATTGATTTATTAATAACTATTCCAAAACACATTTTACGATTTTTTTAGGTATATCAGATATAACGAAAAAACTAAATAAGTAGTAGTACTTACTAAAAACTTAAGAAATTAAAGTACATAATAATGGTTACAATTTATGTTTGAAAGGTCTAATATTGTTATTCAGACAAAAATTGCATCTTTTTAAGATTGACATTACCGCTTTCCTCACAAACCGCCTATCAATGTCTTCAATTGCTTGTAATACCGCCTCCCTTAGGTCACTAACTGTCTCATACTTTCTTTTGTATAATGTGTTTTTTAGTGCACCCCATAAATAGAAGTCTATAACTGCCAAATCGGCAGACCGGGGTGGCCATTCGCGTGGGCCATTTTTTCCTATCCAAGAGTTTGGATAGAGATTATCTAAGTGTTGTCTTACAAATAACGATTCGTCATATATAAAAGGCCCCTATGATACCACACCAAACATTAAAACCAAATTTTATCTGGGGTCGTCATTGTTCTATATGGAAAGGGTTTTCTTTAGCCCAGATATGCTCATTGTGTCTATTGAACATACCGCAGTTAGTAAATTTAGTTTCATTTGACCATAACCTTTAATGAAAACTGTGGATTGTCAAGGCACATGTCTCTAAACCATGTACAAAACAAAATACGTCGATGTTCGTCACCAGCATGCAAAGTTTGAGAAACTGAAAGTTTGTACGGGTGGAACTTGTGCGCTTTCAGTACCTTAACTACAGTTCGTTGAGATATGCCAGCTTCTGCCGCAATCTCACGAGTTGATGTAGATGGATTTTGATGTACCATTGTCAAAACATTTATTTGTGCTGCTTCGTTAATTTGATTACGTTCCTCTGGTGGTTTAGTGGACGAACTGAATTTTTATGGCATATGATATAACATTCCACCATATTCAGTTTTACTTCGTTAGAATATTCCATTTTATCATGAAAACTTGTCAATATCGACTGTCAGTTCAGCAATACTAATGGAATTACTCTCAAGTGAGGAAACGTCAAAGTGAAAATAATCTTTTTTATGGCTACCTACGTTAACACGAGATAGAGGGATTTGACTAAATTGAAAGAATTTCGTTTTTTCAAAATATCTAGTAAGCCATGACTTTTTACAAAAATCCGAAAGTGTCATTAAATTGGCCCAGTAAAACTGAAAATCTTTCCCAATTTAACCATTTCTCTATCTCCGCTAGTTTCTGAGATCCATATACTGATCATCAAAAAAAACTCACCCTGTATACATTTATTTGTAAGATTTTTTGAACCCACTTGTCTAACTGTAATTTAATTTCGCCCAAAATTTCAACTACCCACATTACTGACTGCTTGAATTTAGGTATACACCTACCTCCGTATACCATAATACCATAAAAAAACATCGCTCAGCTAAAAAAAAATTCTTTTCAGTGCACTAATGAATTATTTTGTGACATTTCACGCGACTGCGACTGCGATGAAAACCGTTACAAACACCCTGTACGATATATTTTCATGACATATCTTGACATTTAAACTAGATATTTATACTCTCTTCGAGGTGTCATTCCTTTGTACGCAAGACAATATATATAATATATATTGTTTCTGGTTGGGGAGCCTTCATCTGTTGCGCTTCCCACAATTGAATGTCCTCTCGAACACTTCTTTATGCATTTGATGCATTTCGATAAATTTGAAGACGCGAGATGTAAGACCGACATCTAGGATTTTCAAGAGAATCAGTACAGAGAGGTTCCGAATCTGGAGCCGTTCTGTGTAATTGCTGTTCTCCCTTAACTCCTAGGAGAGAAGAGAGTATTCAATATCTCTGACAGGTGAAGTAACCTGAAAAAATTGTATAGTGATATTCTGTCCTAGTAGTTAAGGGAGAACAGCAATTACACAGAACGGCTCCAGATTCGGAACCTCTCTGTACTGATTCTCTTGAAAATCTTAGATGTCGGTCTTACATCTCGCGTCTTCAAATTTAACGAAATGCATCAAATGCATAAAGAAGTATTCGAGAGGACATTCAATTGTGGGAAGCGCAACTGATGAAGGTTTCCCGACCAGAAACAATATATATTATATTTATATATAATATATATTGTCTTGCGTACAAAGGAATGACACCTCGAAGAGAGTATTCAATATCTCTGACAGGTGAAGTAACCTGAAAAAATTTTATCGTGACATTCTGTCCTAGGAGTTAAGGGAGAACAGCAATTACACAGAAAGGCTCCAGATTCGGAACCTCTGTGTACTGATTCTCTTGAAAATCCTAGATGTCGGTCTTACATCTCGCGTCTTCAAATCTAGATATTTATGATGATAATTTGACATTTACATTGTTGTTTTACGATTTTTTGAAAAACGGTATGCTTTACATTATAGATAATTTTATGGAATCAAGGTGGAACATTTCTTTATAGAATACAGTATAAAATATTCAAATTGGTTGAGCCGTTTTAGAGAACAGTGTAGATTTACTGAAGTTCACTGAAATATAGTCTCTTAATTACTGTTTTTTCTGATTTTCTGGAAAATTGTAAATTTCGCGTTATAGAAAATTAAATCGGTCCTTTCTGTAATACTCCTTTATACAATGCCATTTAAATCATCAAATTTGTCCAAGCCGTTTTTGACTAATCACTGGGCATACAGATGAACATAGTGTTGAATATTTTTATGGATTTTTGGGGAATAATACCACATTAGAGATAAATAACTATACTAGGTTTGAGTGCAAAGATTTTGAGGATCAATACTTCAGGTCAAAACAAATCAAAAAGCTTTATAACATTTTCAGAAATAAACTATAGTTTTGCCAAAAAAAAAAAAAAAATGAAAAAGTTAGAAGTTCTGTAGCCTTTATTACAGTGAATAATAGATTATTTCCGGCTTCAAAATGATTGTACAGCTAAATATGTAAATACTCAATAGCGTATACACCTTTAATAACTGTATTAACAAAGAAAATTATTATTTAAACTCTAAATATTCTGTTATAATTTGCCCTATGTTTCTCCGATCAGATGTGGCAACATAGCATATACTCAGTACTACAGCTGGCCGCTGCCTTGAATGCTTTTTTGCTGCCCGGTTCTTTTAAGAAAGTGAAAGTGATTTTTGCGTGACATTCGACATAGCGTAAGTTATTTGATTTTCATTTTAAAATATAAATTGGAAAAATAAATAAAATCTGTTGTGATTTGTGAGTTCGAGTGTATTATTTTGTGACAAACAGTGACAATCATACAATTAGGTAAAGACCTGACATGCTATTAATTTGTGGGAAAAACAAATGTAATAACAAGAATTTTGAATTTTGAATATTTACTATAAATATCATAATGACATTTTGCAGGTCAAAGGTTTTTATTTGTCTAAGATAAGTAATATTAATTTCTTAGTAACAATTATTTCTCGAGGAATTTAACACATAAAAGAACTACATATAAGAAATGTTTTGTTTAATATACTTTGTATCGCATTATTTTTGTATCATAATGTAAACAACTTTGTATCCTCCCTTCTTCAACTTGATGCATAAAATAAATCGCCAAATATAAATATTCATTTCAATACATAGATATTAAAAGGGTACATTTTTGAAAATAATATTTCCTAAAATTTTATGGACCTAAAAAAATCTAACGGCACTCGAAACTATGAAATTATTTAATACAAAAAAATAACAGGTGTTCCTTTTTTGTGGTGACTCATTCCTTTATTATTCACGCTAAAAGCAAATCTGGTTTTTAGCGCGACGTTGCCACATTGACAATAATTTACTTAACATGTATTTCAAATTTTCTTGCTTATTAAGGCCTTTAGACCATAGTGTTATAAGAGTTTTTTGTTTTGTTTGGTGGGTACTATCTGCACCTAAAATATATGCAGTCAACTATTTACACCCTGTATATTAGCAATTGCGATGTTGACAATGGTTTTATGTGAAAAAATATTTTGACAAAACCACACATAGGGCTTTTAGTTGTAATTATTCAAATAGCAGAAATTTGTTTTAAAAAGCCGGTTTGGTTAAATGTCTTTAAAATTATCCATATTTTTTAGTTTTCCTTTTGAGTTTACCTCAATTGTAATTATACTTACGTTAACTCTTCATGCCTCAAATTTGTTTGAATTTTATTTAACTTCTTGAAACACAACATTTTTATTTTATTAAATTAAATTATCAATACTGCCTTCATCATTTTACGGTCACTGTCCACTGACAACCTTAATTCGTAAACTCAAACCCTGGATGTTAAAAGGTCGATAAAAATTCATACTTTGCCATCTGTACATCTCTTGAGTGACCTTTTCTCATCCACTTTCAACCCGAATCAAAAAGTTATTCTAATTGGATTTGTCGAGAAAGGGCATTAAATATGACTTATGGAATGACAGGGGAATTTTTAGAATTAGGGAGTTTTCAGTTTAGATAAACGAACCGAGTTGTAGAAGCTCTCTACTCAGTACTTAAATACGACAACATGTCAGATGTGGTCTTGAAGCTACATAGTGTACAAAATAAATACATTAAAAAAACAAGAAATAATATTTTGCTATAAGAATTAAATGCTTTTTATGAAGTCGGTGCCAAGCTAAAGTGAAATAAATAAATAAATAAAATAAAATGAATAAAGTGTTAAGTACATTTATAAGTTGTATTTCGCACCTTCGCTGTTCAAATTGGCACCGACAGGAAAAGTATTTAATTTTTGTAGCAAAAAATTATTTCGTGCTTTTTATTGAATTTTTTAGAAGTCGGTTTTTGTTTTTTTAATGTATTTATTTTAAAATTTTTAGTGATGCAATGGCTTAATTGGATGCAGTTTGCAAATCGAATTAACTTTTTCGATATTGCCTAAAATAAGGTATTTTGCTTTTAAACATCATTTATTAGCTTGACCAACCTTGTTTACTGTTAGAATAACTCCTTTTCTAAATATGCATATGTGTTAATAAAATTTGGTGTATGATTCTAACTTAGGTGAATCCACTATATTGCAGACAATCTGAATATCATTATTCTTTAGGTCTGCTAATTATACTGACATTCATTTAGTACTGGCCTCTCCGCGGAATGTTATAATAAATCGTTATACAGTTTTAATTGATATAGCATAATAGGACGTAGTTTTTAATTTTAATCAACTTTGATAACAATTTGAGTTATTAAAAAAGCTACTTGACTTAAACAAAATTTATATTATTTATCAAACCTAGTACACAATTTGGAAAAGTGACATGAAGATCTGTTATACAATTTTTAGTGATGTGGCATAATTAGATGCGTTTTATAATTCTTAATACCCCTGTTTGATAAGAATTTTATATGTTACGAAAAATAAAGATATTTTACTTTTAAGCAAAATTCATATTTGCTGATTTGTCAACTGTGTATACAGTTGAAAAGATCCGATGTTATGATACACAGTTTACAGTATACGTTTCTGACCATGCCAATATTTTTATGAAGAATAACTTTTTCTCTAAATAATATTATAAGAACGTTTTCTGTTTGAATCAAACTTATGAAGACACACATATAGAAAGCAACTGAGGACCTCCACCTTGAAGTTCGTTAACTGACACTTATCTATATATAAATAGGCAAAGACAAAACGGTTAGGTACCATTTTCTCCTCTGTCCCTCAACCGATATACTTTATTTTTGTTTTGTTTAGTAGCTATTGACAAGCTTCAGTGCAGAATGCTTACGTTTTTTTTTAATATTGCTTCATTCATTAAATAAAATAAAATAAAAAATTCATAATTTAAGTCCGCACTATCGATGGCAAACAGTGCCGCCAGATTGCGACGAAAAATCGTCAGATAAATTCGAAAAACAAATTAAGTTAAACAAAAAAGTTACAAATTTTTATCGGTTCCCAAAGTTATTCCACATTATCACGCTATTCACATTTCACGCATTAAAATTTATATTATATAATAATAATTATTTATTTGGTACTGGCAAGTTTTAAACTTTAATTAGTTTCTAAATATGGTTTGTCAACTAAAATAAGAATTTTGTATTGTGTGGCAAATGATCAATGTGTTTCCGATAATATTTTATTCTTTTGACATTACGCTTTTAATTTATACTTTTTCTATTTTAAAGGGTAATAGTTTCATACAATTTAACTAATCTTACAAAGCCCATGATATAAATACAATTAGAGAGATTTGATATAATTAGTTATATCTGACAACATGGCAATGTTCTCGGCCATCTTCGTTTTGAATCGTTTTGGCGAATCTGATTATTTTGATTTCAGTATGACATATAATAACATAGTTAACCGTTAGGTTAATGTACCTCTTCAATTCAATTTGAAAATTATCAATATATGATTTGAAAATTTTTAATTTCAATGCACTTACAAAAATTGTCAATATAAAAAGTATTATTTAACATAAATTATCAGCAAGGGCATTGTATTTCTTTATATTTTTGATGTACTACAGAAAAGTCATCACTAACTTTGTGTATTAAATTGAAGTTATTGAGATTATACATACAGTGTAGTTTCAGGTGTACTAATATGTAAGTACTTATGTATCTATTTATTTATACTGCATCTTCATAGATACTTATGAGTTCGTTTCTTGCATTTTCGTCTTAGAAATTGAAATCGTAATTGTGAAATATCTGAATAACTGTAAGACAGTTTGGAAAACTAAAGTTTAAAAATATTACTGATGTTTAATATTAATTTATTATTTGATTTACCATGCAAAATTCTGTCTCTTAAAACAGGGTGAATGACTTGCCTAGAATGAACATATAAATACACAAATGTAAAAGAGTTCGGTACTATTTCATTCTGCTTGTAAACCTATTTTTTAATTGCTAATTGACGGGCTTTAGTGTTATTAAAAAGGTGGATCAAACGGCCAAAATTTTACGTTAATAACAGTTATTGCCCCATCTACTCCATAATAGCTAAACCAGCACCATTAAACATTCCACCGCTAGAAGAGAAAATTATTTTATATATTTTCTAATAATTCAAACTAAGGCTTTTTATAAATTCTTGATTTTCATTGAAGTTTTCAATCCTCGAACTGTATTTGTATTGTAAATTTATTCAATAATATTATGATGGCATGAAAATTTGTATATTATTTTTTATTCAGAACGCTATTTGATTTTGCTTATTGAATATGCCTCAGCGTCCTACATGTACATTATTATCCTTGGCGATATAATTTTTTACTTAACTATAATGGTAGTGAATTATTTAGCCTAGGTACACAAAATAGTGCAAATATGCAAATGCATATAGGTATATTTATCTAGAAATTTTTAATATGATTTTGTTCGAATTTCGACCACTGGGCGACGGCTAGTTTCGATTTATTTCCAATCACCTTTCAGTTTAATATCAATAATACAGCACAATTGGATGCAGTTTTCAGTTTTAATAAACTTTTTTTGAAAACCTAGTATCTAGCTGAAAAAGTTACATAAATACTAATTATACAATTTTTAGTGCAATGGCATAAGTAGATGCTGTTTTTAATTCTAATTACTGCTATTTGATAACAATTTTAGATATGAACAAAAATGTAGATACTTTAATTTTTGTAATCAAAATTCCTATTTGATGACAAATCTCGTCTACAGTTAAAAAGGTGACATGAAATGATTACTGTTTACGTTTCAGACCATGCAAATCTATTTATGAAGAACAACTTTTTCTCATAAAATTATTAATAAAAAGAAATCGTTTGCTTTATGAATACACACTGTATATACATATTAACTGACATTTATTTTGATTATTTCAATTTATTTACAATTGACCCCAGGTTCCGAAGACCAGCAACTCCACCAAAGCTTACTGTATAAGAATGCCGTTAGAAAAGTTTTCCCGATTTTCTAAAAAAACGGTACAAGCTATGTTATTCAAAAAATATGGGACCACTTTGGGATAACCACATTTTTCGAATACAACATTTTTCCACATTTTACCAGATACTTCACCAAAGTATACTGTATAAAAAGTGGGTAAAAAAGTTTTCCCGATTTTCTAAGAAAAGGTAGAAGCTATGTTAATGAAAAAAATATGGGACTATTTGGGAATAACCCGGAACTAATCCAATTTCTTTTCAATTTATCCCATGTTCCGAATATAAAAATTTCCATATTTTTAATACTGTATAAAGAAAATCGTCAAAAAAATTCCATATCTAAGAAACGGTAAAAGTTATGTTATTAGAAAAAATATGGGACTACTTCACGACTCCCCGGAACAGGATCCAGTATAAACGGTCGAAATTCCTTGAGTCGTTTGCGAGTAGTCGCTGAACAAACATAAAAAAATACACACGAATTCAGAACCTCCTCCTTTTTGAAGTCGATTAATAAACCTCCTTAAATAACTGTCCTGATCAAGCAGGAGTTAATGAAGACTAAACGCAATGCAAACATTTACAATATCGTGTTATAAATATGGAAAATTGGAAAACTTGCAAATGTGAAGACATAATATGTTCTTTTAATGTTGACAAATATCGTTAATCTATATGCTCTGTGTTATTGTTAAAATTGCCCTGATTACTGTCTGTCCGGATGCAAATTCTTCCTCACAGTTATTCTGAGAGAATGATCAACCATTATTCCTGTGTATAAATAGCTTCTAGTTTCTCGAATACTAAGTACTTAGTATTCGAGTAACTAGAAGCGAAAGCAGAAGGCTACGAGAATTATGCGAGCGGACCTAAAGAGGGCAGATGTGACTCTGCCGAAACGTCGTCGCTTCTAGTTACTCGAATACTAAGTACTTAGTATTCGAGTAACTAAAAGCGAAAGCATAAGGCTACGAGAATTATGCGAACCGACCTGAAGAGGGCAGATGTGACTCTGCCGAAACGTCGTCATTTTACCATCGATCCCGGCAGGGATCAGTTATCAACTATCAAATTCCCGGAAACCACCTAAAACATATATATATATATATATATATATATATATATATATATTTGTTTTTAAGTTTTCGCGGTCACTAAATGTTTTCAGGTCGGTTCGCATAATTCTCGTAGCCTTCTGCTTTCGCTTCTAGTTACTCGAATACTGTACTGTAGTACTCTGTGTAAATGGTCTTGATCGTAAATAAATAAATACTGAGGATACCGTTTTCTTGCTGTTCTAGCAATAAATTTTTCTAACCCAAATCGAGTTACTTGACGGTGCCCCGATATCCGTGTTGTATATTGTCAAAGAGCTGGCTTCCTTAAGTTTTCTCTTTTTAATTTTTTTCTCTTTCAATAAGATCTTTGTTTTATCCCAGTTTATCCTATGTTTGCCGGTTCTGGTTAATACATGGATGGCCAAATTTGATTTGTCCACATGTCCTTTGGAAATGTTATATTGTTTTTCTTTTTTCTTACTTCTAAAGGTCTTGAAGTTTCACCGCTGCAAGTAGATATGACCAAAGTCACATACATACAGATACACATATGTACACACAATTTTTGGAATTCTGAGTTGCCTTAAATTGTTTGGTATGTATGAGGATAGATCGCAAACTATTGTTTGTTTTAAAAAGAGTTTTAGCATCGTATTTATTTACAATTCGTTTATTTTTTTTCGATACACCCGGGACATATGGAATTTTGTTCATAATTTTGTTTTCTGTTTGTGTTTGGTTAGTATTAGTGGTGTGTTGGTTGTTCATGCGGGTTTGTTTTTGCGATTTTCTCTCTAGTTGGTTTATACTTTTATTTATGAAACCTTGTGAATATTCATTTTGAAGTAAATGCTATTTTATAATGTTGACTTCGTCGATAAATATTTCGGTGGATGATGATATATTTTATGCTCTATCATATAATTTCTTTATAACACCTTTTTGTGCATTCAAGGGATGTTGGAAGTTCAACTATCTATCAGTATTAATAGGTTTTCGTTTAGTGTTTGTTCTTATCGTGCTGTTTGTTTTGTCGATAAGTACATCAGAGTAAGCAAGTTTATATAAATTTCCGTTTTCCGTTGTAAATTTTACTGTGGGTTCCTGACTATTGATATGGTCTAGGAATGAGTGCAGTTCTTCAGCACCATACTCCCGAACCACAAAAATGTCATCAACGTATCTCTACCACACTTTTGGTTTATTCTTGTAATTAAATCTTGTTTTTCAAATTATGTTTATAGAAATCTCCTTCTAATTGAAATTATGTTGTGTTTAAGCAGAGTTCGGCTAGTTACATAATTGTGTTAATCTTTAATTTTGTTTTGAGGTGAAAGGAAAATCTTTTAAATTCTAATGATTTATCAACAGGTATTTATATATAAATAGGCAAAGACAAAACGATTAGGTACCATTTTCTCCCTCTGTTTCTCAACCGATTTTCTTCATTTTTTTTTTGTTTAGTAGCTTCTGACGAACTTCAGTGCAGAATGCTAATATTAATTTATAATATTGGTTCATTCATTAAATAAAATGTAATAAAAATTCATTATTCATAATGTCAAATGTCAACGCTAAACAACTGATGTGCCGCCGCCGCCAAACTCAAAACATTGAGTAATTATATATAGAGGGACCAATGCTCTTATATACTTAGAGCATGTACTTCTGGAAGTGGCATGCAAGCGTTGTTATTGTTTAGTGGTAAAGTAATATTATAATTATACAGGGCGATTACAGATTTCGTGGGTGGCACATAAGCAGTTGCATATATAGGGTGTTTAAAATATAGAGTAGAGTGCAATTATAACTAATAAAATAATTATATTGGTATAGAATGCGCAGTAGAATTACTGTTATACAGGGTGGTGCAAAAATATTATACCGAGATGCATATACAGGGTGGCGGAAATGTAAATACAACATTTCGTGACCCATAAGCAGTTGTATATATAGAGAAGATGAAATATAGGGTAAGAGGAATTATAGATATAGAGGATGATGATAAAAAATGTTAGAAAAGAAAATTATTTGTAGAGTAGCCCACGAAGAGTTCCATATATGTGATCATTGAAATATAGGTCGGAGTAGAATTATAGTTACAGAAGACAGTTAAAAATTTCATTAACAAAAAGAGTAAATACGGTGGTCCATGAGCAGTTGCATATACAGTGTGGTGGAAATATATAATCAGATGGATAATGAGGATTTTAATAAATGTTAGAGAATTGAGTGCAATTATAGCTATACAGGGAGGTTAGAATAAATAAATGTGTAGGGTAGCCCATAAGCGGTTGAATTGTTCTCATATTAAATTAAAA
This sequence comes from Octodonta nipae, assembly GCA_034190945.1. Classification (NCBI taxonomy): domain Eukaryota; kingdom Metazoa; phylum Arthropoda; class Insecta; order Coleoptera; family Chrysomelidae; genus Octodonta; species Octodonta nipae. The sequence goes on along the minus strand of CM067221.1, from coordinate 109,306,455 downwards.
ATTACGAATTTGAACACAAATAAAGTCATTATATCTGAAAATAATTTGAATTTTGTTACCTATTTGTAGAGGCGAGATGTAAGACCGACATCTAGGATCTTCGCGGAACTATAACACAGAGGTTCCGAATCCGGATCCGTTCCTTTCCGTTGCTGTTCTCCTTAAAGTACTAGGTTAGAATGTCACGATACAATTTTCAGGTTACTTAACCTGCCAGAGATATTGACACAATTGGTCGAATTTCGACCACTGGGCGACAGCTAGTAGTTGTAAAAAGACTTAGTATTTGTAATTTACTAGTCTGTCATTTCTGCTAATAATCTTTTTTTTAATTCTGTTAAAAATCGTTTTTTAATTGTTTTAATTTTTTTTATATGTTTTTATACATTTTTTTCTTCAAATTTTTATGTTCTGCAAAGGTGAATTTATGTTCAACGCCATATAAATGTGGAGGTTTACTTTAGTGAGGTGTTATTAAGGGTTATCGTTCTTACATATTGAATCCTTGTTTGTGTTTTGCTGTAATGTCTGTAGCAGCTTTTTCTATATTTTGCATAGGATCTAGTAGTTGCATAAATTTTATTTAATTTCGCCATCTTTCGAAACTGTTTCAATACAATTTTGTACCAGTTTGAACTTATCTTATATCTCTACTATGGACAATCCACTGGAAAATGAATCTTACCCAATAATTGACGTAAAGCTGTAGAAAATTCCACCTTCCTCATTAAATTCGTTACGAGAACGCTCTCAAAGATGATAATTTCCGTCACAATACATTCCAACACACAATTATAAAGGCGCACAGAAAAACGTAGTTTGCAGCGAAGTTTTCCATTCCGGAATGTCGAAACGGCATTCATGTTTAATCTAACAAACCGATCCTTTCCTGTCGGTATATAAGCCGTTAACCGAGTTCAGGCGTCAAAAGCTCGGCACATTGTTTCCAAAGATATGCTTTTACAACTTGCTCGTACACCCATAAATGTTATAGACTTTTATCGTTGAACTTCTTTCCAGTATTCCTCGTAAGCAAACTCTTTCCCCGACTACATCCTTTCTTTTCAGCGTGTAGACAGGCACGCCGCTTTTTATGCTTTTTTTTACTGTACTTCGGAAAAGACTTTCCAGATAAAAGACCGCAGAAATCCAGTGCACAAGAAACAACAAATAAACTACCGACGGGGGCTTATCGAGAAACATTTTGTGGCGTCGACATTGAACTTTTTGACGTTTCGAGATTGTGTTTGAAAATTAATAGGAGGAGGAATCCTCTTAAAAAATGAATTGCGTTTGAACAAAACTTTCTAGACATTTCTTAGTGTTATTCCCCTTTTAAGTGGTGAATGCTCTCCTATCACTGGCTTAGAACAAAAATGTTATCGAGTAAATTACGTAAAGAGGTGAACTTTTCGTCTAATAATTAAATCGAAAACTTTTTAACAAAGCCCGGTACTTACACATATAAGAATAGATCAAGATCGTAGTGTAATGTAATAAATACATTTTTAAAAAACAAAAACCGACTTCAAAAGAAAATTAACTAAAAAGCATGAAAGAATATTTTGCTACAATTAAATACTTTTTATGAAGTCGGTGCCAAGCGAAAGTGAAAATATTTTGTGAGGTACATTGATGAGTTGTACTTCCCAACTGGGCTGTTTAAATTGGCACCGACTTCATAAAAAGTATTTAATTGTAGCAAAATATTATTTCATGCTTTTTAGTTAATTTTCTTTTGAAGTCGGTTTTTGTTTTTTTAAAAATGTATTTATTTTACAATTTTAAGTGATGCAATGGCTGTAATTGCTAATGAGTTACAGCTACAGCTGTAACCTTCTATTAACTTTTTTTACCATCCTTCATAACAATATTTGTACTCCGCCCTGTATGTCAGCTATCATTAATTTCCAACTGCTATGAGCTACCTTATATAATTATTTCTTGCTTTTTACCAACCTTTCTGTATGCTATAATTACATTCGACGCTATATTTTAACCATCTTGCATAGCAAATCTTTGGATCTCCTAACGTTTTTAATAACTACCCTATATAATTTTATTTATACTCCACAAATTTATATTTATATGCGTGAAATTAATATGCAAAATCACAAGATTTCACTCATCCAAAAATCATCCTGCCTTGGCAATTTTATCACTTGGAAAACTTTAAATCTCGGGGTGTAAAAATGTAATGCTAGGAAAATATGAGGGAGGCATTAAATAGTTACTTGTTCGGAACATACAAATACAATTTGTTTTGAAAAAATGATTACAAGAGCAGTTTCACTCTCAAATCACCCTGTATTGAAGAATTTTTACAAGACGAATCTCACTCTTACGTAGGTTACCAAGTCACCCTGTATTTATCGATATTAATGGAATCTATATATAAATAGGCTAAGACAAAACGATTAGGTACCATTTTCTCCTCTGTTTCTCAACCGATTTTCTTCATTTTTGTTTTGTTTAGTAGCTACTGACGACCTTCAGTGCAGAATGCTAATCTTAATTTATAATATTGGTTCATTCATTAAATCAAATATAATAAAAATTCATTATTTACGTCAATAATGTCAATACCAAACAAATGAATGTGCCGCGTGCCGCTGCCGCCAGACTCAAACCATTGAGTAATTATATATAGACAGACCAATGCTATTATATACTTAGAGCATGTACTTCTGGAGGTGGCATACAAGCGTTGTTATTGTTTAGTGGGTAAAGTAATCGTTGAATATCATAATTATACAGGGCGATTCCAGATATGTTAGAAATAATTTTTTTAATTGGTGGCACATAAGCAGTTGCATATTTAGGCTGTTTAAAATATAGAGTAGAGTGCAATTATAACTAATGAAATAATTATATAGGGAAGCCCATTAGCGGTTGAATTTACAGGGTTCTTGGAATAGAAGGTGCAGTAAAATTACAGTTATACAGGGTGGTGCAAAAAATGTTATACATAGATGCATATACAGGGTGGCGGAAATGGAAATGCAACATTTCGTAACCCATAAGCAGTTGTATATATAGTTAAGATGAAATATAGGGTAAGAGGAATTATAGATATACAGGATGGTGATAAAAAATGTTAGAATAGGAAATGATTTATAGAGTAGATCACGAAGAGTTCCATATATATAATGATTGAAATATAAGGTCGGAGTAAAATTATAGTTACAGAAGATAATTAAAAATTTCATAAACAAAAAGAGTAAATATGGTGGGTCATAGGCAGTGGTATATACAGAATGGTTTACCCGGTGGTTGAAAAATGTTAAAAAATATTATGCGTGGTCCATAAGCATTTGCATATACAGGGTGGTGGAAATATTTAATGAGATGGAATTATTATAATGAGGATTTTACTAAATGTTAGAGTATTGAGTGCAATTATAGCTATACAGGGGTGTTAGAAAAAATAAATATGTAGGGTAGCCCATTAGCAGTTGAATTGTTGTCATATTAAATTAAGAATTACGAATTTGAACACAAATAAAGTTCTATGAATTATATCTGAAAAAAACTTGAATTTCGTTACTTATTTGTAGAAGCGAGATGTAAGACCGACATCTAGGATTTTCGAGGAAACTATCACACAGAGGTTCCGAATCTGGATCCGTTCTGTGTAATTGCTGTTCTCCCTGAAGTCCTAGTATAGAATGTCATAAAATTTTCATGTTACTTAACCTGCCAGAGATATTGACACAATTGGTCGAATTTCGACCACTGGGCGACAGCTAGTTAAAAGAAATATTTCATAAGAAAGATTGAAATTAGATTTATCCCGACTGACCATACAATGTAAGGCAGCACACTCCCTCTATGACACGCATAGCGTACCTTTAGGGGAAAATTCACTAAACCCCAGATATACTATATATCAAAAGGGTTTAGCTCTGTGGGAGCCCTTGCCAGGTTATCAGGCCCGTGGTTGGCGTCGTGCCTGCAGTTTCCCATGAATTTTCGTACCGTCCGGGCTGTTCCTAACACGACGGGTTTTTGCATCAGTTGGTAAAGATGTTCGTTCGTCCAGACCAAGGTATTTCAAATTGTTCAATAGATGTTTTGGGACTACTCCAGTTGTTGACATAACAATTGGTACCGTTCGAGTGTTGTTCATGTCCCATTGTCTCTGTATTTGAAATTCTAAATTCCTGTATTTAGCTATTTTTTCAGCCTGCGTAATATTTATATTGTTGTTGTTAGGGATTGCTATGTCATTTAAGGTTGTTTTTCTAGAGACTTTATCTACCAAAACTATATCTGGTCTATTGTGAGCAACAGTCCGATCGGTCAATATCGTTCGGTCCCAGTACAGTTTGTAGTTGTTATTTTCTAAAATAGAATCTGGTTTGTATGTATAGTATGGTATTCTTACCGACTGTGATAGCTCGAGTTTCAGCGCTAGTTCCTGGTGCAGTATTTTTGCCACAGTATCGTGTCGTTCTTTGTATTCAGTTGCAGCGAACGCTTGGCAATTTATTATAATTAAGATTATAAATCCATTAATAATGTCAGATTCAGAACCTGAAGGGTTCGTTTTATGTGTATAGAACAGTTTTTTTCCCATACAGTGGTGTTATTTCCAAAAATAACTAAAAACTCTTTATTTTTTACAATTGAGACCATCAAATGGCGACAAGCTATTACAAGTCAAATTACCGTTAAAAAATCGGACAGGAGATTCGACCCCGCTTGCCCCGGTAACGAAAAACCGAAATCCCACAATTCCCACTCGATTCAAAGACGGACAATCAGGTCGTCGCAATTTATCAAGTGAAATCCTTAAAATTAAACCCGTTGCCGGTGTGCATCAACCGGCCTATCCATTTAAAATGGCGAAGATTTATGCCTTTTTCATTCACTAGCCGAAAGACATTATCTGCCAATAGTTTTTCGTTAACGTTTTTATCGTTTATCCTTTAACCAGTCCCGTGGACTTTAGGCTAAATCCCGAAAAACATCCGGGAGTGCATTTGGAGCTTTGATTCGGACGAGATGGGTTTCGATAAGCCTCAGCTGGCAGTTTATTTGTTGTTTCTTGTGCACTGGATTTTGCTGCTTCTTCTATCAAAAGGGTCTTTCTCGAAGTGTGTGTAAAAACAAGTAGTAAATCCACGTCTTTACGGTGAAAGCTAAAGCGTTCCTTTTAAATAACCGCCAGTAATTTCAAAAAAATGGAATATTGCCAAAGGATATAAAGACCGTAGAATATATAGCTAATACCTTATATATATATATATATATATATATATATATATATATATATATATATATATGTGTGTGTGTGTGTTTTTTTTTTTTTTATCCGAAGAGGGGGGAAATACATTGCGTACTTAACTAGCACGTGCTAGCCGTCGTGCGGGACTCCCGATGCAATGACTTCAAAGCAAGAGTAAATCGTTGCATTGAAACCAGTATACCGTATACCCGCTAAAACCCTAACCTCTTTCTCCTACAACCATGGTCCCCTGCGGCACTCTTTGTCAATACTACTTCGCACGGGTGGTTCATTGCAGATGTTAACTGCTCTTACATTGGAAGCCTCTAAAGCCTACTCCTCGAAGGTATTGCGGAGCTCTTTAAGGATAGTCTCCGCGTAATCTGATACCAAGTTCCAGGCTTGGGGGCCCTTCAGCATGGCTTCTACTATTTGTTCTGGAACGATATTAGTCTCCAGAATCCTCTCCACTTCAGCACGTTGATCCTGAAACCGCGGGCAGGAGAAGAACACGTGTTCTGCGTCCTCTATAACGTCCGTACAGTGTGGGCAGTTTGGGGAGTTTGCCCTCCTGAACCTGTGCAGGTATGCTCGAAAGCATCCATGTCCAGTCAGGAGTTGAGTGATGTAGAACCCAACCTCCCCATGCTGGCGGTTGACCCAACGACTGATGTTAGGTATCAATCGATATGTCCACCGGCCTTTAGTAGAGCTGTCCCACCTCTCCTGCCATTGCCCTAGACTCATGGCTCTTTCATCGCTGTTTCCTATCGGTTGGTCTTTCTCTAACTTTCTGCGATAAAGCCGTCCCCTTTCTGCAGCCAGGATGTCGATTGGTAGGGTAGAGGCAATCACACTCACCGCCTCGTAAGACACAGTGCGGTAGGATGATGCCACTCGAATCGCTGAGAGCCGCTGGACTGATTTCATTTTCCGGCGGTACGATGGTAGCTCGAGCGATTTCTCCCATACCGGTGCCCCGTACAACAAAACAGAAGTAGTTACTGTTGCCAGTAGCTGTCTTCTTATCTGTCTAGGGCCTCCGACATTCGGCATTATTCTAGATAATGCCCCCTGTACCCCAGCTGCTTTCTTGCTGGCCGCGATTATGTGCTCTTTGAAGTTGAGCCGTGCGTCCAGAAGCACCCCCAAATAGCTGATGAAGGGCTGCGACTGTATGTAGGTGTCGCCTATTTTGAGGGTGATGGTTTCCCTTGCCTTTCGACTGCTAACAAGAAGTGTTTCGGTCTTTTGTTCTGCTAAACTCAAGTCCGCTGCGAGCATCCAATGCTGAATTGTGGCTATAGCGAATGAGAAGGTTGTTTGTATCTCCTCTATGTGCTTGCGCACTATGATCAATGCCACATCATCGGCGAATGCCACTAGCCTGACGCCCTCAGGCAGACCGAGCAGGAGCAGGTCGTTGTACATTACGTTCCATAAGAGGGGGCCAAGAACAGAGCCCTGAGGTACACCTCCTGTGATCTTATAGTCTACTTGCCCATTTTCAGTTTGGTACAACAAGATACGGTCCTTGAAATACGCTGAAACCATTCTGCGCAAGTACTGCGGAACTTCCATCCTGGCAAGAGCCTCCAAAATGCGGTCCCAGCGGGCCGAGTTAAAGGCGTTCTTGATATCCAGGGTGGCTATTAGACAGTACTTTTTTCCACCTCTTCTCCATCTCTTTCCCGAGATAGCCTCTCTGGCGATGTTGGTAACGAGTGTCACGGCATCGATGGTTGATCTCCCCTTTCTGAACCCGAATTGGTTGGTGGAAAGTTTCGGCTCAACGTAGGGCTCCAGCCTATCTGCTATTATCCTTTCAAGGAGTTTTCCCGCAGAGTCCAACATACAGAGGGGACGATATGATGACGGTTCGTCGGGAGGTTTCTTTCCCCCTTTAGGGAGGAGCACAAGCCTCTGCTTTTTCCACTTAGTCGGGAAAACCCCCTGCTTTAGGCAGGTCTCATACATGTGTAGAAACATGTCAGGCCTATTGGCTATGGCGCATTTTAGCGCGATGTTAGGTATGCCATCTGGACCGGGAGCCTTACCGTTTTGGAGCCGGTTGCACGCGCCCATCAGCTCATTCATAGTCACTGATGGTATATCTTCGTCCCTCACCTGCCACGAAGGATAAGCGGGTAGCTCAGGCTTCGGAGGAAACAGGTGAGTGACAATGCGGTGCAATGATTCGGGGCAGTTCGTTGATGTCATGGGAGGGGCCTTAATTTTATGCATCACGATTTTATACGGTTTTCCCCATGGATCTTGATTAACTTCGTCACACAACTCCTTCCAGTAGGATCTCTTGCTTGAGAGAATGGCTCTTCGTAGTTGTTGTCTTTTGATCTCATAGTCGAGCCTTAGTTCTTCTGTTGTGACCCTGTCGCGTCTCCGTGCTCGTTGATGCAGCCTTCGTGCTTTGAGACACTCTCGTCGGTGTTGTGAGATCGTGTCGTTCCACCAGTAAACTGGTGGGCGGCTGTTGTTCTGCCGTCTCCTTGGCATGGAAGCATCGCAGGACTTGACAACGGTTGTCATTACCTCTTTGGCAGTGGCTTCTGCGCTTGTTGCTATTGACAATGGTTCCTGATCCATAACCAAGGCGAATGAATCAGCATCGAAAGCGTTTTTGTTCCAACCGACTGGCTGTGACCTCGCACGACTGACACACAATCTTCGTTTGGGAGTGGTGTTGATTTCCCATATAATAGCTTGGTGGTCGCTATTAGTAAACTCCTCATCGACCCGCCACTCACAGCCCCCTTTAATTAGGTTGCTGCTAACGAATGTCACATCGATAATGGAACTGGCTGTGCCTTTGCGATATGTGCTTACGTCTCCTGTGTTGAGGAGTACCAGGTTGAGCGAAGACATGGTCTCAAGGAGAGCTCGTCCTCTCGCGCTCGTTTCCCGGCATCCCCAGTCAATTGCCCAGGCGTTGAAATCTCCTGCGATGGCGACCGATTCACGCTTCCGTACATCCTCCGCCAAGGTGTCCAAGAATAACTCGAACTCCTCGAGCTGTGCACTAGGAGGTGCATAGCAGCTATAGAAGTGAACCCCTCCCACTTTGGCTCTCACAAGCCATGGTTTGAGGGTATTTGGGAGTTGTTGGAACGGAAGTTTACCGCAAGCCCATATCGCTGCTCTGTCCGTTGTGTCATTTACCCAGGACAGGGTGTCGAAGTTTTTGTACTGCTCGCAGATTATGGCTACGTCGCAATCCAATTCCCGCACCCGCTGTACCAGTAGGTCTTGGGCTGCTTCGCAATGGTTGAGGTTGAGTTGCAGTACTTTCATTTACGGGCTTTTGCTGCTCTCATCGCCTGTTGGTAGATCGGACATTTCCAACTACCCGCAACGTGCCGGCAGTCTGACCTACTATCTTTCTCTTTGCAGAGTAAGCACTTGGCAGGTTGTTATATATATATGTGTGTGTGTGTGTGTGTGTATGTGTGTGTGTGGCTAATGACAGTATCTCCAATGAAATAAATTATGTATATAATTTCTAGCTCTTGTCTACAAAGAGTTAAAAAAAACATATAAAAGTAGACCCAAAAATGTTAGTTTTCAAGTTAAAAGTTATAAATATTTTTAATAGATCAAACTCTTTTGGAAAAAAGTGTCAAAACGTATTGTCAATTCTAGTTACATAAAACTGTAGAGCATCAGTTTCATTGCAGGCATGTAGCTTGACACCTGAGATGTTTCACATTCGGTTACAAACCTAACGATTTTCTTTAATATTTTTCTAAATCCATTGGGAATTTATTGCATTAATGCTTCTCTTTGGCATGAACACGCGTTTTATAAAGTATTACCTTTAAATATCCATTGTATTTATGTTATGTCAGGCGATTCCAATGACCACCGAATTTTATTGAGGTAACTTGAAATATCTACTACAAAATAGACCTAAATATGCTATTCGTCAATTGTCATCTAACATTGTGAATTGTATTTATTCTGTTGAAAACGAAATCAGAAACTACTGTTTTTGTAAGCTTAATAAATAAAAGTATAGCAAAGTATAACCAGAAATACATCGATATGAACTTTTTTCGTCTAGATTCTATGTATGTAGAATTTCTCTCTCTCTCTCTCTCTTTCTCTAGTTCTCGCTCTCGGTCTCTCCCTGTCCCTTTGTTTCGTTCAATGAGAGAAAGAAATTTCTACAATATGATTAACTAATCTTTCTGCCTGTTGTGGAGTTGTTATCAAACACAGAATGTTTGAGTTAAGCATTATATATTGCCATATAGTCGGTGGGTTCAATTAAAATTATACAACTAATATTCACTTTCACTTTTCTAGAACTTTTATTTACATCCAATTATACAGAACAGCTGATCACAATAACATTACAATATACGCTCGTCGTCGCTGTCTAAATGACTTGCGATGGTGGCCTGCTTCCTTTTAAAATCAGTATCGACAATTCTCGTACAATCAATCATCAATTCTACAGCTGCCGAGCCATTTCGAGAACATTTTTTTTCCCTAAAAGCAATCGGTGTCGTGCTGGAATGAAACCAGGGCCGGCTTACAGAAGTTTCGTTACAATATTCTTTATTTACTGAGAAATACAATTTTTGTGGTTGTCAGTCAATGTTGTTATTTTTAACAATTATACATTTTTTGACGTTTTGATTTTTGATTTTTTTACATTTCTAACAATTTTTTGTGTTTCTTTTACATTTCTAGGGTTTTATGAAATTTTCGAGATTATTTATATGTCGACACTTTTTTACATTTGTTACTTTTTTAGAACTTTTTAATATTTCTTATATTTTCTGACATTTTGTGACATTTTCGATTTTTAAAACAGTTTGCCATTTTTTAAATTCTTTAGAGTGTATTTTTGACACATACGTTTTCATCTGCCGAGGGGTTTGACACAAAAAAATTGTCTGGCATTGTTAGAATTCTGTTAGTTTGGTTCTATAGAAACCGCACACAAAATTTTATACGAATGTTACATCATGTTTTTCTCTCCAGTTTTATGTGACAACTACCCGGCTGACGTTTCCAAACGACACGGGTGAGGACAGGCAAAAAAGAGTATTTTAATCAATTAGCGCATTGATACATTTTTGTCAACTTTCTAGTCAGATGTTCGATTACTTGCATTAATAAAACTGATTGCTTGGAAAATATGTAAAACTCATACTTTTCTGATTTTTCTTTTTATATTCACACAATTACCCAGCCGAACGCCACATTTCAACTCGTTGTCTGGAAGTCGGTTAGATCTTTGGTCTATGTGTTGAGCTGTTTTTTATGAAAAATAGGGTTCTAGTTTACCTAAGTGGTTTTAATAAATTGCTGATATTTTTTGATATATTCAAGATTTTAACGGTTTTTTACAGTTTTCACATTTGCCAAAAAATTCAATGTTTTAGTATTTTTTCACATTTTCAACATTTTTTGATATTTTTGACAATTTCTGTTAGCGATAAACATGCAGATTAGTTGACGTTAATGTCGCAATTATCTCTGAGCTATATTTATGAAATTTGGGATGCGTGTTAACTTAACAGGGTTTAATAAATATTTGACATTTACGACATATCAGTATTATTAACGTTTTTTCCAGTTTTGACATTTTCAGAAATTTTTACTTTTTGATATTATTTGACATTTTTAGATTTCATTGGTGTTTTTTGACATTTTCTATGTAAGTGATAAACATACAGATTTGTAGATGCCAATATCTCTATAAGTATCTAAAATCCCTATATCTATTTATACAAATATTATCATCTACAAATCTGCATATTTATCATTTACATAGAAAATGTCAAAAAACACAAAAAATGTTAAAAAATATGAAAACATTAAAATTTCGGAAAATGTCGAAACCGAAAATAACTTTAATAATGTTGATAAGTCATTAAATATCAGATATTTATTAAAACCCCTTTGTCTAACTAGAACCCCAGATTTCATAAACACAGCTGAAGCGGCTGTTAAGATATTTCAAAACTGCAATTTTATCACTGACATAGAAATTGTCCCAAAATAAAAAAAAAAATGTAAAGAATACCAAAACATCAAAATGTGAAAATTTTATCTTATAGTTAAACTAAGAAGTTTTAATAAATATCTGTAATTTTGTTAACACATTCAACAATTTTAACGTCGTTTTTTCACACTTTTTGACAATTTTACATGTTTTGCTGTTTTTGAATTTTTTTTGTGACAATCTCTATGACAGTGATAAAATTGCAGATTTGTAGACGCTAATATCTCAACAGCCGTTTCATTTTGAGAAGTTTTGTTTGTTTTTTTTTTGTTTTTTGGTAATTTGTGACAATGTCGTCTAAAATGTTTGATAAACCGTGGAGGAACAACAACATTCACCATGAGATCAGTGTGAAAAGGAAGTTATGGCATAAATATCGAATTAGTGGATCAGAAATCGACTATAATTTATACAAGTCCTGCTCAAACACTGTAGCGGCTCTGATAAGAAATAGTAAATATACTTTTGAAAACAAATTAGTTGACAGCAAAAGTAATAAATACTTTAAATACGTGAAAGGTAACCTAACTGGCAGAATTTATACTATGACACTCAAAAATTCAGCAAGTGAACTGATCAGCGATCCCAAGAAAGTGGCAGATTTATTTGTTGCAGAATTTTCCAATTCTATTCCTCATGAGCCTCAAATCAACCTGGCCAACAGCTCTGATCTTCCTGTTATCGATTCAACAATTAACACCATCGATATTACGGAAGAAAAAGTTCTTGCCGTTATTAGATAATATTAACCCTGTGTTTTTCGAAGATCTGAAGAATCATTGCTTACCCCTTTAACTAATTTGTTGAAGCATTCTTTTGAAGTGTCTTGTGTTCCGTATGATTGGAAAAACTCAATTGTTGTCCCAGTTTTTAAAAAGGGTGACAAGTTAGTAGCCAATATCTATCCTCAAGTTAGTTTAACTTGCCTTCCATGAAAATGTTTATAGAAACTAATTGTCCGTGATTTAACTGATTATTTCGTTACTAATGGGTTTTTAAGTGAGAGACAACACGGTTTTTTACCAAAACGTTCAATAATAACTAACATGTTATACTGTGTTATTGTATAAATTTGAACAATATGGTGTTCGGGGAAAACTGTTAGACTGGATTAAAGACTTTTTAAAGTGTCGGTCGACTCGCGTTTGGGTGTACGGTGAACTGTCCGAATCATAAGAAGTAATAAGTGGTGTTCCTCAAGGTTCAGTTCTCGGGCCTTTGCTGTTTAACGTGTTTGTCGCTGACCTGGCTTTGCTATTTGGTTAAGATGCAGTGCTGTATGCGGACGACACCAAATTTTTCGGGAATCCATTAGCCACTGATTACCAGCTAAGTAGTGATATTGCTAAGTTAGCACAGTGGTGCATTGATTGGTGTCTTCACTTGAACTCTGACAAGTGTTCGGTATTGCACATTGGTTACAACAACCCAAATAATGATTAGTTTATTAATAACACTCGAACAGTCCCTGTTATTACCCAAAGAGACCTTGGATTAATGGTTTCTAACGATTTGAAATGGTCTGCTCATATTTCCAAAGTACCAAAAAGAGCCAACTCTATGGCATACTTTGGTTTTTAAAAATATGTCTCCTACTTTGCTAAGTAAAATATACAAAACATACATCCGTTCATCACTTGAATTTGCAGTTCCCGTATGGAATCCATATTTTGCTAAAGATATTCATCTACTTGAACAGACTCAACGTAGAATTACAAAACTGTGTTCTGCCCTTCTTAATTGTCCATACGAGGAACGCCTACCAAATTACTTCCCTTATAGACAGGCGATTACGTGGTAATCTTATTGAAACTTATAAGATTCTTCATGGCTTTTATTCGGTGAACTTAAGTGTATTCACAATTAATCCGATCAGCCGACTTAGAGGTCATAATTTAAAATTGTGTCCGGAAAGGTTTTATAAGTTGTGTCCACAATTCTTCATATCCAACCGAATCGTACGTTCATGGAATTCGCTGCCCTCCGAAATAGTGAATGCTACATCCATAAATTCTTTTAAGAATTTATATGATCGATATGTTACTACTATGCCTATATAATTCAGCTAATTTTTCTTTTTCAAATAGTATTTTATGATGCAGTTCTATCGGCAATTTGTCGCCTACACTGCTTTCTCATCTAATAATAATAATGTTTATGTCAGTGATAAAATTGCATATTTGTACACTCTAATATCTCAATAACAAGGTCAGCTATATTTATGAAATTTGGGGTTCTAGTTAAACAAAGGAGTTTTAATAAATTTCGGTTTTTTTTTTACTTTTTTTAAGTTTTTTATAATTTTGACATTTTAACATGTTTTGGTATTTTTTAACATTTTATATATATATATATATATATATATATATATATATATATATATATGTCAAGTCGTAGGCTTGAAATATTTATCCGGGAATACATCCGTTCGTTATATTGATTCATCTTTGAATCCTGCAGACGTTTCGCCAAGGTCTCATTTGGCATTCTCAATGCGTTGTTACGCTGAATTGTAACAATGCATTGAGAATGCCAAGTGAGATCTTGCCGAAACATCTGCAGGATTCAAAGATGAATCAATATAACGAACGGATATATTCCCGGATAAACATTTCTTCATATATATATATATATATATATATATATATATATATTTGTTTTTAAGTTTAAGCGGGCACTAAATGTATTAGATGGTTTCCGGAAATTCGAATTCGTATTCAAGTAACTAGAAGCGAAAGCAGAAGGCTACGAGAATTTTGCGAACCTATCTGACCTGAAGAGGGCAGATGTGACTCTGCCGAAACGTCATTTTACCATCGACCCCGGCAGGGATCAGTAATCAACTACGCGGATGAATTCCCGGAAACCATCTAATACATATATATATATATATATATATATATATATATATATATATAACTTTTTGTCAGATTTTTCCATTTTGACATGTATTGGTTTTTTTAACAGATTTGTAGATGCCAAAATCTCAATAACCGTTGTAGATAAATATATGGAATTCGACATTTTAGTTAAGCTGAGGCGTGTTAAATCAACTAGCAAATTTGATATTTTATGTTTAATACATTTTCTGTTATTAAAGAGTGACTTCGAATATTTCGTGTAATATAACGCAAGGCTGCTGTTTGGCCAGTTTTCTTTCTTGGTTTGACAGGCTGTCGCGTGTCTGGATGCATAATTAACATCGAAAAATTTATATAAGTAGAAAGCAATACAACAACAGTTGTATTTTTTCTGAAACTGATGATGCAATCAAAAGAAACTAATCCAAAGTCTACTTCTACCGATGTTTGTTAGAAAGCCACATATTATGTAATATTTATATAGAATTTTGACAGTGACAATTTTAAAATTATCTGTCCAAAAACTTTTCCTCTATAATACTGTTCGTATATTTGACCAGCTAGCTTGTCTTTTCAAAACAGACGAAATTAAAAAAAAAATCCTTGCATCCCACATAGCAACAACTAATTCAATTCGATTTTGAAAAAAAAAATCTATTCATGCATAGCTCAGTGACAGCTCATCATAGCCATTCCGACTGATAGACAGACGTTGTATTATACATATCCACAGGTACTCAAATGCGAGTGTCAATCAACATCGAACAAAAAAATCCGTTTCATAATATCTCCGACGTCCACAGTGGATCTGGTAACCGCACAATCGAATACAATATCATTATTTTGATAGACTACAGACGCTAAAACATAAATGTTTCTCATTTCGAGTTTTATTCAATTAGAAAATTAATGCTATTTACATACTTGACAGTTGATTGACGTACACGCCGGTGTAACGAATAATGAAGAATGAGGAATAAAATTTCTGTGTGTCACTGAAACGTTTTGTTTGTTGTTGGTGTTCGTGTGGTGAGCGGATACACCTATATAGTACGGGAAATTCAAAAATGAAACTGGCTGGTCATGATAATGAAATTATTGATCAAGTCATGGGTGTGATTTGCTATTTAATGCTTTCTTTAATTATTTTTACCTTAGTCTAGACGGGATCTTTTTTGGGTTCACCATTCTGTCAGGCCGTATATTTTTTAACTGACTTCCAAAAAGGAGGAGGTTATCAATTCGGCCCGTTTTTTTTTTTTGGTATGTATGTTACCTTCTCTCCTGTTGTACACGGATTTGAATGCTTCTGGTCTTGTTTAGTAGAGTATATATCCGGATTGGTGAAACTTGAAATTTTGGAGAGGAAATCTATTGGTATAGTGATGAAATTTGTGAATGAACACATGCGTGCATGGAAATCGACCAATATACCTAACATATTGGTCGATTTTTCCAAAACCCTGTATAGTTTTTTACGGTGTAATCTATTAAGGAAGATCCCTAGTGGTCTCATATATTTCTCTGCGACTTGCAACATGCAGTTTTGCAGAAAATTGACGAAAAATCCAATATTCTTATCAAAAATTCCATCGAAGTGACGTAACTGAGAATTCCTCATAAATATTTTAATTCCAACGTAATAGTAGGGGATTCGCAGGCACTAGAAGTTTTAATTGCGAATTTGGAAATTTTATATGTACATCCCAAGCATATAGGTAGTATATTATAATATTTTCGGCTCCTGAAATCAATGTGTACCAAGCTCATTTTGTTTGCATACCAGGCAAATACCGATTTAAATGAAAAATTTTCAATTTTACGATGACGGTGCTTTTCCTGTCACCTACTCCCGGCCTAATAGAAAATCCAGTGACAACACAGGTCAAGTTCTAAACTGCTATTTGGTACGATTATACACAAGGTGTTGAGTTATAGCTAAAAAACCCACAAAGTAAAGTGATAAAAGAGCAATAAAAATAACACAGATGCATCGGTCGGAATTATATGTATATATAAAATAATGAATTTATCATTTCTTAACGCAAATTTCACAGCCGATTCAATTATACAGGGTGAGTTTTTTTTGATGATCAGTATAGGGATCTCGGAAACTAGCGGAGATAGAGCAATGGTTAAATTGGGAAAGACTTGCAGTTTTTCTTGCCCAATTTAATGATACTTTCAGATTTTTGTAAAAAGTCATGGCTTACTAGATATTTTGAAAAAACGATTTAGTCAAATCCCTCTAGCTCCTTTGTTTTTGATTTTATAAAAAGTGTAAATATCAAAATTGAAGGGAAATGTATGTCGAATATGATTGTCATGTCCTCGTTTGCGTGACAGCTCTCGGTTTCGAGATATAACACAAACTTATCTTTTTTTTAATCGAAACCATAGTTTGCTATGACCTCAAAAAATCGGACATTTTTAGAGCTTTTCAACGATATAATACTCGATATAGTTATTCATAAAAATAACGGAGTTAAGGATGCTTTTCTCTCTTATTTTCACTTTTATCGTAGGTAGCCATGAAAAAGATTGTTTTCACTTTGACGTTTCCTTATTTGAGAGTAATTCCATAAGTAGTGCTGAACTGACAGTCGATATTGACAAGTTTTCGTGATAAAATGGAATATTCTAATGATGAAAAACTAAATATGGTGGAATGTTATATCATATGCCATAAAAATTCAGGTCGTGCAGCTGCGGAATACTTTCATAGATATTTTAATCGTCGTCCACTTGTTCTATGTACATTTAAGAGGCGTTACGATAGTTTACGCAGATATGGATCTTTTACTAAACCACCAAAGGAACGTAATCAAATTAACGAAGCAGCACAAATAAATGTTTTGGCAATGGTAAATCAAAATCCATCTACATCAACTCGTGAGATTGCGGTAGAAGCTGGCATATCTCAACGAACTGTAGTTAAGGTACTGAAAGCGCACAAGTTCCACCCGTACAAACTTTTAGTTTCTCAAACTTTGCATGCTTGTGACGAACATCGACATATTTTGTTTTGTACATGGTTTAGAGACATGTGCCTTGACAATCCACAGTTTCCATTAAAGGTGTTATTTTTCTGGCTGTAGTGAAAAATAAGCACGGTGTTGAGAACTCCGAAGACGAGGATCCCTTTAGAACAACAGGGGGTGTACGAGATTCCATGTGCAGACTGTCATAAAACCTATGTGGGGCAAACTAATAGAAGAATTCAAGCTAGACATGATGAACACCAGAACGCTGTAAGAAAGCAGGAAAAAACAACATCCATTGCGGAACACGCCACCACGATGTCACACCGAATAGACTTTGAGAACACCAGAGTACTGGCAAATATAGAACACCCGAAATCAAAACTCGTAAGAGAGGCAATTGAAATAGCGAAGAGACCTCACAGTCTAAACGCATGCAATGAAATTCAGAACTTATCGAATTGTTGGAAAATCCTATTAAACACCGTACCGGCCCCTACCCGTCCAATAACAACTCAACCGGAAATAACAAATCAGCAGGATGGAGCCGTGCCCACTGAGCGCCAAGGGCCAATCACACGCAGCCGTTCACGGTGTCAACCGATAGGCGCCGAGCCGCGACTATATAACAGCGCGCTCGCTTCAGAAAATCTTAGTATTCGAGTAACTAGAAGCGAAAGCAGAAGGTTACGAGAATTATGCGAACCGACCTGATGAGGGCAGATGTGACTCTGCCGAAACGTCGTCATTTTACCATCGATCCCGACAGGGATCAGTTATCAACTACGCGGATGAATTCCCTTAAACCACCTAAAACATTTAGTGCCCGCGAAAACTTAAAAACAAATATTTAATACATCTGTGACTTAAAATTAAAACTGAAATAAATTTGACTTTTGCGAGTAAACAATTGGTAAATTCCGGAAATAAGCTTACAGATGTATTAAAAACAACAAATAGGGCATTTTGGATCAGTTTTTATTGTTCTTTGAACATACCCACATCGTTGTCGTTAGTTTAGTTTAGTGTCAAGTGTTACACAATGTAAAAATATTAGCAGGACAAACTTCTCCTCTTTTCAGATCTTTTTCCCAATTTCAAAAATCTTTTATCGTATTTAAGATTTTTCAAAAAAAAACGGAAGCACTCTTTTTTTTCCATTATATTGTTTATGCAATTTTTATCGGCGGCATTTCAACTTTTTCAAAAAGTTTCTAAACGTAAATCCGGATCGAATGACAGCAAAATTATGATTCTCGGTGGACTCTATCGGGATTTCACCAAAATTGTTCTTATAGACTAGATTAGGAAGAGACTTTTGACTGGTACTGTATTTTGCAGGGCAGCCTGAATTTAAAAAAGACTGCAATAAATGTTTAAAGCCCATGTAATATTATTTTCTCATTTTAAGGAAGTAGCTTTAAAACCAACAATGTTGTTCTGAATGACAAAAAGTTTATTGCTTCATATAATTCCGAAATATATCACAAAACAATAATAGAAATGATTTCAGGCAACAACTGTCTGATACTTCATGCCGCTTTGTAGAAAATTCCTGTAATTTCTAAGAATTCTTACAAACCAGCAAGGTAGACCTTTATAAAGATATCCCACATCAAATTCCCCCTGCTGTTTTAACCTATAAAACTTCCACCAATTAACAGAGAAGCCCCTTACATTATAAAAATACAATAAAGGCAGCCATTCTTCTCATCAGCCATAATAAAAAGACATTATATCATTACATTAAATACCTTTTACGTTTTTTTATTGTAACTCTGTCTTCATTAGGGACATTAAAAACGTTATTGCCTTGACGTTTTCATATAAAATCGATTGGTACCGGTAAATTCTCTGTACAAGAAAAGACACAGCAGATAATAACAATAATGTTGGGAAAATTATTACGGCAGTAAATTCAGGGCGTACTTTGTTCCAAGTATCGTCATCAAAAGATTCTTAATTAAAATCATTACAGACGATGGTCTATGAACATTTTATGTAAACGCAGTTTAAGTTATGTCAGTAATTAAAAGTGCGGTAGTTTAAGTTAAGGTTGGGAGTTTACGCGAAATGAAATACTGCTATAAATATGTTTTCTTAAATACCAAATAGATTGGTTTTTGATGATTTTACGAAATTAATGTCATTTTAGGTCATTTAAAATAATTACCAGTAATCAAATAATAATTGAAAAGGTTTTCATTTGTTTAATTTAACTGTTATTTGTTTCAGGTAAGAATATATAAGCTAGAACTGTAAGTATTAAATTCATTTTTTGAATTAATTAAAATTATCATTATAATCCTCAAGTATTTTCAACCATTATTTCATGATGGAGACACCCTTATATATTTATTTCTCATTTCTATCGGTTATCGGTTTCTGTTCCTGTGGCTCTTTGTGGCTAGCTCAAGCCTGTTATTCTCCTGATGTCATTCCTGACTTATACACTGTGAAACATCCAAATGGAATAAATTCGATAAAGAATAAAGAAGGGCTTGTAGGGAAAAACGCTTGGACAAGTCGATTTGTATTTTTAAATGCGCATTTTTTAAACAAAAAATATATAGGGTGTGTCATGTGACAGTGGCCAAATACCAACTTTCTTATTTTAAATGCAAGCCTCTGCATATTAATTATTTTTGGAACTCTCCAGAAAATTGTAGACATCAATCATGTACCATGTCCTACACTTATCTTCAACTGTTTCGGAAATATTAAGTGTTTTCAGACTTATTACAAAAATTAGCATTAAAAAAAATTATTTTGAAATTCGCTACTTTACACTCAATTAATTCCCATTTAGAAAACATCAGACTCACACTCTACTGAAAATGGCGTGCCACAAGGCTCTGTACTCAGCACTACACTATTCCTTCTGGCTATAAACGATATATGCAACTCAGTACAACTCCCTGTGAAACACTCGTTATATGCAGATGACCTAGTTCTATTCTGTCGGAATAAGTCCATAATAAGTACCTGCAAGCTCCTGCAAAAGCAATCGATAACCTAATCGAATGGAGTGGCAAACAAGGCTTCAACTTCTCGTCCACAAAGTCCAAAATAATAAGATAAGTCCCACAACTAACAATCAACGGAACTCCACTACAACTGGTAAAACATATCAAGTTTTTTGGACTGACATTCGACAGTAGACTAACCTGGAGAAATCATATGAAAGAATCCAAGAAAAGCTGCTTAAATCGCCTATATATTCTCAAAACCCTGGCACACCAATAATCGGGGCGGAAGAAGAAACTTTGCTAAGAATCTACAGGTCATTAATACGCTCTAAGCTAGACTACTGCAGCCCAGTCTTCATCTCTGCCTCAAAAACAAATAGAAAAATACTAAATATTGTTCAAAACACAGCACTAAGGATCTGTCTCGGTGCATATCGAACGAGCCCAATAGAATAACTTCACTGTGAATCACGAGAACTCTCCTTCCCCCTCAAACAACAGAAACTACTCCTATCATACCCCAGTTTATAAACTTCTTCATTTCACACATCCCTTCCAATCCCCATCACTGCCGTTGAATCCAATACTCCAAAACGTTCAACCTTTGGAAAACATAGACCTACAACGAATAATTCCAATCACAACTTCGAATATCCCACCATGGACTCTCATATTGCCCACCTTTAACACAACTCTAACAGAACTCAGCAAACACGATACCGAACCTACTATCCTGAAAAAAGCCTTCCTCCAAATCCTCAACACAATTCAACCCGATACCATCCTTTATACAGATGCTGACAAGAACAACCAGGGAGTGGGATGCTCGGTTGTCAACACTCAAACATGCCTTAAACATATTAAAAGCATCGAAGACAATTGAACGAAATAATCAGAAAGTAGCAATATACACCGACCCTTATCAGCAGTATACTCTTTAATAGATATCTACACAAACCATCCTCTGGTACAAGAAATTCACGAAACCATTCATCAACTAAAATCTCGAGGAACTCAAATAGTTATTATATGGATACCATCACATATAGGCATAAAAGGAAATGAGTTAGCCGACAAAGCAGCCAAAGAAGCTATATCAAGGAGCACTACAAAGATTAACCTATGTATTCTCAGAGACCTCAAAAAAGTTATAAATGAGAACAGTCTACAAAAATGGCAGGAAATCTGGAACAGGTCAAAGACCAAACTGAGTAACATCCAACCAAACGTAAACGCCGCGAAAGTCCCCAACATGAAAAGGTCTGACAAAATAAAAATTCGAAGGCTAAGAATTGGTCACACGCAACTTACACACAGCTTCCTGATGACCAAGGACAATCCACCAACATGTCAGTATTGTGACCCAAGCAGACCACTCACTGTTGAACACATCCTAGTAGAATGCCCACAGTACAGAGAGATGAACGCCCAGAACATAACTTCAAGAAGACTCTCAGGGAAATCCTTAGTATACCAGAGCAGCAGGACAAAGCAATACAATTTCTTCGCAGCACCAACCTATACCACAAAATATAAATAAAAACTGTAAATACCTGTAATGTAAATAGTAACTGTAAATATTTAGCAAAGCCCTAGTAATAAATATTGTATTATTAATATCAATACACACTGTAACTGTGTCAATGACCATAATGTAGTCGAGACACTTTATTCTAAATATTTAAAAAATGCCCATTTAGGTCTTGATATTGAGATAGTAAGCAAATACCATTTCTGCGTTCCTTTTTACTGATTTGAAAAAAAAAACAGTTTTGTTTATTTTCGTCAACACTGTTAGCCTTAGTAATAATATCAAGAAAATGGTTCATTTAACAGAAATACGCAAAATAACCATTTTACAAATGATTTGTTGTGAAGATAACACACGAACACAAATGGAAGTTTCTCGCTTATCTCACGAAAATGTTCCAAATTTGCCACCTGTATAAATAAATGAAATAGTAGGTTCAGGATTTTAGGAGGAGGCAATTATGGGCTTTATTTCACCTGTAACAAAGTTCCAATAATTCGCAAGAGAGGTCTAGAGGGGAGCAGTTACCCCTCTCTGTCTGCTTGGACAGCTTTTGTCAAATAGATATCCTTCTGCAATTATATTATTTATTGTGATATTCTGAATATCTACTAGTTTGTTTGCCTTAAGTTTTTTTGCATTTAATTGCAAGCCTGCTTCCTCTTACTGTGCTACATTCAATTACTTGGTACAGTTATTAGTTAGTAAATCGTAGGTGGTTGAGATATTTTCCAATTACTGAAAATGGTCTTAGATCGAACTCGGGGCCTTCATCTGCCTACATCACAAATCTCATTAGAATTTAGAGTCCAGGTGGAACTCGAGGTCTCAATTTGCCTACTCCATAAGTATTACTAGATAATATTTCAGTATATGTATGGATTATCTACACCATCTTCTCTCAGGGCATTGATTACTGCCCTCGAATATGCGATGTTGACCGCTTTCTCGAAGTCTATCAAGGCCAAATGTATTTTATAATTAGCTGAATATTAAATATGTACCTAGCTATTATTAATTGTGCTGAAGCCATTACAATGGAACAATTCCATTTTTCTGTTGCCTTTATTCATTTTTACTTCAAGAATTCCCTGGGTTTTATCACGATCCTTATGGGATTTGGAGACCCACTTCATTAGTTTGTGTTATTTTGTTATTTTAATATTTCATTTAATTATTGCAATTACTCGTATTTTCCAATTTATTAGATTTTACTGCTTTAAATCGTCTGTTCTGTTTGATATTCTCCGTAATTTTTGTACGAGTTTTGTGCAGTTCGTCATATTCTTCGGACTGGATGCCTGTTCTGGTTCCATTCTTTTAGATAACAACGATTTTTTTCCGAGATTAGTATCTGGTGTTGGATTTATTGTTCTGTTCCTCCCATTTCATTCATACAGGTCACTTTTGTGCATGCTATGTTATTATCGTAGATTCTCCTCAGAGTTTTCTTTCAGACTTTTGTTATCTGTGCTAAGGGTGGGTGTTTTTCGGCTGAGTTTGTATCTTTCTGGTTTTGTATTAAGAGCTATTCTTGCTCATAGCATCTTGGATGGTTTTCGCGCTAAATTACAAATTTGACTTTGAATACGGTAAATTTGCAAAAAGAAAATTGTGATTTTGACAAAAAGTATGTTCAAAATTCAAAATTGTCAAAAAGTTTCCTAGCTTCATGACTGAATTATAAACAATCGACACTTCCATATAAATCAATGGTCACGAAATAATTGACAATCAACAGACGAAACTAACACTACAGATAACAAATAAAAATTTTACTCTCTTATTAATTTTTCCAAAATTCTAAGTAATGGATCTACAAACTGATAATTATATCAAACTTTAAATTTGTAAATTGTATTATGTATCACCTACTGAAATGGAAGCTACATTAAACGATCCTTTTTAATATCGGAGTCAACTAAATGAAATGACAGATGTGGAATCACAATTCTTACTAAAATAACTGAGCGCCTTATAAATACAATAATATCAGCAGCCTTTGGTATAAAATAACGATTTTTTTCTACTAAATTACAACATTTTTCACGAATCTTACTTTGGAGCTGAATAAAATTCCTTCAACTAATTGCGTTTATAGAAAACACCGTGATAGGGGAAACCCCAAATGAATACCAATAATAGTGATATATATTGTTGTTAATCAGTAGTGTCATATAAATTTATTTCCAAATATTTTCTCATAACATTTTGGTAGTTTTAATTAACAGATGATTTTTCTGCAACCTGTACCAAAAACTGCCAATTCCCCACGAATGATAAATTTTCGTCGACTTTCACTTCAGAATTTATCCCCTAACCTGTCTTCCGAATTATGACATGGTCTTTTCCAGCAAGCGTAATCACATTACGTCATAGATGGCCATTCGTTCCATTCATTTGTTTTGAAATTGAAAGTGACTCCACCTACAATCGCTCAGAACGTATGATAAATGGTTCAAATCGCTTATTGAATCGCATCAATGCCCAATCTCCACATTACTATTACTAATGCGGAGCCAATATTGCGGAAATCTACTTCAGTTTTCCCCAAGTTTGGTTTTTAGGGTGGAATGTTTACGTTATTGGTAACAGCTTATACAACGCGTGCTAATATATAAGATTCGGTGAAGCTTTACCTACAGGGCAATTCCTTACAGGAACATTTGTAGTAAAAATTCAATTTTACCTCAATTAGACAAGAATTTCCACTGATACTACGTTATCCTTGTTAGAAATGTCGATATTTCCATAGAATTTCCAGATTTGTTGGAAGAATTGTACTTCTGTTGTTTAGAATTGGAACTGCATTTATCCCTGTGCTGTAACGTCAAGTATAAAACGGTAAAAAACAGTAAACATAGTTTTTATATTTATGGACTCATGGAACTACACCACTCTTTTCCACTTTCTCTATTTCTCAATGCGTATTGTGGTGCGCATTTATTATGCGGTACTATCCGATCTCCATGCATCTTTAAAGCAGCATTTTCTTTTTCTTCCCTTATCTTGCTGAGTCTGTTTTTGTTAATGTATTTGCTTTTTTATCAGTTTTAGACGTTTCAAATTATTGGATTATAATCCAAGGAAAAATATACACTTGAATTCGACTTTGTTCCTGTTGTTGCGTGTTTAAATCTTGTTGGTATCATGAGGAAGTCAATTTATTTGATTTTGTATAATATTCTTGGATATATCACTTTAATATTTTCTATGACCTGCGACTAAATTATCCACTTTTTGTGAGTTTTTTCAAGTTTTCTAGTTGTTCATAAAAATGGTCTATCAGTGAGTGAAGGATTTCAGCACTATAATAATATCTGGGGCAATAACTATTGCTGACCATCTTGATATGTGTGCTGTAATACTTTTGCATAGTATAATTTGTTTTTTCATAAAACTATATGTGGTATGTGCTTTTTTAAAATGTACTGCGTATTGTCACTTAATGTTGCAATTTTTATGTGTTTCATTTATTGGAGAGCTTTTGTTGGATTGCGATTGCAGGCCGTAGATTTTAATTGCCATTAAGGTACTGAATGGAAAAATCGTTTGGAATCATATTCTTGTGCAGAGAAAAATGCCTCAGTGAAAACACGCCATCTGGTTTTATCCTGGGAAATTATTTTTGCGTTATTCCAAGAAGATCAGATGATGTGGGGCTCCCCCATTTTTGATGGGCGCCTTGTTTGTGCTAAAATGTCAGGGCTTCGTTTTATTTGGAGATTCCATTCTATTGCTATTCGCGCGAAGTTCTCAGATGTGCTTATGGTATCAGGCCAATATTGTTTAGAAATTGTTTCAGACAACGATTTACAAATATCTGAAGACGTTTGGGTGGATGTTTCTCCAGGTTTCACAGCGATATAGTAACACAGGTTTTGTATAATTTTTAATTTGGTTTGTGTAGAGAGCATTCCATATGTATTTCGTCTGATCGATTGTTCCCTGCGCTTTCTTGATATTATTGACGATGTATGTGCTTGCTGTTATCTTTAATCTCCATTAATATCGTTGTCAATTGGCATTTCAAGTGACGACTATGAAGCGACGTATTGAGTAACCCAACATTATTTTCCAATTTAGGTGGTTCTGCTAAGAGCTCATGATGCTTCTCAAACTTAAAGTTCGGCATTTTTTATGATGTTCACTTTTCTCTTGTCTTCTATTCACTTGTTTTGTGCAATAAGGTCTCCGTACTATTCATATACGATAACGGTTTACTTAGAATTGTCTGCCTATCCCTCAAGTCACAGTAGACGACTGATTTGAAAGATGTTCAAGATCTAAACCATGGGTCGGTAACCTATGACCCGTGGGTCACCTAGTCATCTTAAGTAATCCACTTTAGTTCCGAATTTGTGTAAAAAGTGTAACCTATGTACCAGGCGTCTGCAACAAACATCACACATTACACTAATTTGAGTGGCATATCTCAAAAGTCTCATGTGATATAATAACCCAAACGTCTCTTTAATACTTAGATATTAGTTGATTTTTTCCGCCGGCCAAAATGGTTGCTGATCCCTGATCTAGACGAACCCGAATGATTGAATCTACTCCCAAATTATCACTAAATACTGATAAAATAGTTTCAGAATCTTGCTTGCTAATTTCAAGTGGCCCAATTTGGTTGCGAAAATAAAGTATGGTCCATATCATAAACGACTGCAACCAACATCACAGCATTATACAAATTTGTGTAGCATATCTTGTGTCATGTAATATAATGACGCAAATATCTCGCAAAAGTTTGCCGACTCTGATCTGGACTGACTTTAATATATTAATCTGCCTTATGCCAAAGTATCACTAAGGACTGTCAAAATAGTTTCAGGATCTAGATTGATCTCAATCAGTCAAGTGTGACTATATGAACTGAACTGCTCGATTTACATTGAGAACACTCTCTTCGAAGTGTCATTCTTTTGTACGCAAGACAATATACACGGTGTTCAAAAAGTCTCAGTACGGCTGATTATCTCGACAGCAAGACATTTTACAAAAATATGGTCAATACAAATTAAGGTTAAGTTGATTTTTTCAAATGAGAACACTCTGTTTAGATACCGGAAATGAAGGGAGAGGGAAAATTTATTATCAAATATGTCCTTGACCTTTTTTTTCTATTTGACCTTGACGGTCAGCAGGGGTCAAATTGAAGTCATACTATACCATTATGTGACCAAGAAAGAGATTTTTTGACAGGGGCATTATCATTTTAAAATTATATGCCTGTCAAAAAATCTTTTTCTTAGGCCCATAATGTTTGTTGCACGAAGCCAAAGTTCCACATAAATTTTACTTCTGGTGACCATCAAGGTCAAATGAAAAAAAAAGCCAAGGACATAACTGAATGTAAAATTTCCCCCTCGCCTCATTTTCGGTATCAAAAATGAGTGTTCCAATTTGAAAAAATCAACTTGACCTTGATTTGACCTCAAAGGTCATGGTCAAGGTCAAATCTATTATGGTCATTTTGTGGCCAGGAAAAAATTCTAAAAGTTTTGTGTTGACCAGATTTTTGTAAAAAGTCTGCCTGCCGAGATAATCAGCCATACTCGGACTTTATGAACACTGTGTATATGACATATATTGATTATGGTCGGGAACCTTCATAGTTACGCTTCCCACAAAAGAATGTTGTCTCGAACACTTTTTACATAATGGCAAATTTCTAGACGCGAGAAAGACCGACATCTAGGATTTTCGGGGAAACTAGCACACAGAGGTTTCGAATCTAGACCCATTCCGTGTAATTGCTGATCTCCCGTAACTGTTAATTACGTACATAAGAATGACACCTCGAAGAGAGTATTCAATATCGCTGACAGGTGAAGTAACTTAAAAAAAATATTGTGACATTCTAGCCTAGACGTTACGGGAGAACAGCAATTACACGGAACGGCTCCAGATTCGGAACCTTTGTGTGCTAGTTTACCCAAAAATCCTAGAGGTCGGTCTTTACATCTCGCGTCTACAAACCTAGAGAACCTCGTTTAAATCGGTCGTCTAGTGAGACTTGGGAAGAATGCGAGTTCAAGTTCATTCTATGATTAGAAACTACTTAGATTTCTATTATTACTTGGTTTTTATGGGTTCAAAGTGGTTGTATAGTATGTCGCTTGTAAATTGAACACTTTTCGATTACCCTTTTCAGGTTACTTAGTTTCTGTCTGTAATTTTGGACCCATGCGAAGTTGGAGCAGACGCATACGAGGAATTGAAACCAAATGATACTTTAGTTATTTAATACTAGGTAATGATTCCTTTAATATACAAGTTCATAAATACGTTTTTTCTGGCAAGTTATTTTGAGTATTTCCACACTAGTCCATGTTTGTGTTTCCAAAATATCATTAACCTGTTAAATTGTTTCAATAGGCTCGAGTTGTCAAAACATATGCCACTTGTAGATATTTGTACAAACTAGTCGTTGTTTTGTGCTCAGACATTTTATAATGCAATATGATTTTAACGGGAATCACCCTGTATTCCTAGACGATAGCTCTCGAACATCGCACGTATGAATCATGTGCTACATAATGCGACAAGGGGCATGTAAGTGTGGAACACGTCGATGATTTATATGCACAAATGATAAATTTTGCTTTTATTAGTTGTACATTTGCAATTGCATTAACGGTTTAAGTGGGTTGAATATTTGTTTTGATTTGTTATATTTGCGAGACGTATATGCGGTGCTTTTGAGCTTCGCGTTTTCTCTTTGGTTGTGTATAAATTATTATGTCCGAGAGACGCTCTAAACGTAATGTATCGTCTAGAAACGGAGACAGTCTGAGGAGATTGTTTACCAGGGTCTTTGAGCTTGGTACTTGTGCAAAGACTACAAATTACTTCTACTACTACTAATACTAATAAATACTGTCAGAATTAGTGATATATTTTATCTATCTGTAGATCTGTTTATGGGGTTAATTTTAATCAATTTTATTCTGTTGTGCGTGGGTTATGGGAATTATTAATATTCCTTCCTACTTCGATAATGTTTTTTGAATTTAGTTTTTGGCAAAGTCAACGAATCAAACAAACAAAATAACATTATCAATTAAATAAAAAATTCAACAATGAAAATAATAATTTTGTAATGTCTAAGTGTTTATTGGGAAATAACACCACACTTTAAAGGAAATTGCTGTATATTCCAAACGTTTCGGGGTCTAGATTGTTGTCAATGGCTAAGAAACTACGGATTAAAAAGGTACAGTTCCAAGATGTAAATTTAAATATTTGACAATGTTTATTATTTGATTTTTGACGTAACTAAGAGAATTTTATTTGTAATATACAGGGTAGCACAGAAATTTCTAAAGATCATATAATCATAAAGTTCCTTTCAAATTGGAAGAATTTGAAAGGGAGATCTTCAGAACTTTATGTGGCCCTCCTAGGTGCGACTTTCTTATTCGCCAAAAATGCGACCAAAGAACTTTGTTGATTCAGTGATCCCATTAAAATCATAAGGGAAAACCTTGGAAAAACCTTATGAACTATCCCGATATTGGGTTGTTCACAAGGACATGACCATTAGCAATTTCTTCCTTAATCATCGGCAACCAGGAACGACTGAATTCTATGGAGGTAGTAGCGATACAATCGTTTTCATTTAACAAAATTAAAGCAGACTCTTTTAGTTTTCTTTTGGTCTTGTGTTCTTCTTTGTGTAATATAACTGAATTTTGAAACTGTATTTTATGACCAAGATCCCAAGCATGTTCACAAATTTTGGATTTTTCAAATCGTCGTTTTTTATGTAATTTTTGTGTTCGTTTATTCGAACATTCAGAGGTCTAGAGGTTTCTCCAATATAAAATTATTCTCTTTAGTTTTATTTTGGTGTTGTGTTCTTCTTTGTGTAATATAACTGAATTTTGAAACTGTATTTTATGACCAAGGTCCCAAGCATGTTCACAAATTTTGGATTTTTCAAATTGTCGTTTTTTATGTAATTTTTGTGTTCGTTTATTCGAACATTCAGAGGTCTATAGGTTTCTCCAATATAGAATTTATTACATTCACACAGGATTTTATAAATGCAATTTTTTGTATTTTGAATTGTGTTATTTGGTTTGGTTTTTGATATAATTATCAGAAAACAATAATTTTGTAGTTTAATCGTGATCATGTGTAAGAATATATATATCTTTATAGCCACTATACAGTGTGTCCGGTTATGAACTAGCGATAATCTAAATGCATCTAAAGCAACTATTTTAATACACAAATACACCATATACTAGGGCTCAATACCTCACCCCGCCATATGGCAGCCATTTTGTTTTTTGATGAAAGTGTGAACAAAAACGTTCATATCTCTTAAAGTTTTGGTTCTACTGAGATAAAAATAGGCTTATTCGACGGACAATAAAACTGTCTATCAACAACATTTCAAAACAAAGTGTTAACGTTTTCTTAACTTTTGAAAAAAAAGATGAAATGCAAAAAAAAGGGTAAAAAAATTATGCAAATCAACAAATTATTGCAAATCAATGCAAAAGTAGTCCCGATTACCTCTATTTTTTTCACTAAATCGAAAGTTTTTGAGTTAAGCTACAATACAACATTAATTTCATAACTGTATGTTTATTACTTTAGGAGTTATTGTTGTTTGAACGTAGCGTATGCGCAAGCACAAAAGACCTTTATTAAGTGACATCCGACATTAGCTGCGTGCTGTCCGAGAAAAGGCTAGCAATGCTATTCGCGACTAGCAGGAGTAAGTGAAATGGAACATATTGACTGTACCTGTAGAGAACTTACAGGATAAAGATTAGTTACGTTAGTTGTACCTTGCCCTGCCTTGTGATCCCTACTTTTACTTACCGTCCGTGCTGTTTACGTTCTTTATTAGTGGTTATCTTGTGATATGAATATGGCAAATCGTCAATATTCAAGGCAACATATTGCTGACATACACTTCGTTTATGGTTTCAGCTACTAATAAGACTTTAATGTAGGTTTTAATGTTTACCCACCTGTTTAAAGTCCTGACAAAGGTCTTTTGTGCTTGCG
This sequence comes from Octodonta nipae, assembly GCA_034190945.1. Classification (NCBI taxonomy): domain Eukaryota; kingdom Metazoa; phylum Arthropoda; class Insecta; order Coleoptera; family Chrysomelidae; genus Octodonta; species Octodonta nipae. Next base: position 109,275,816 of record CM067221.1, on the reverse strand, counting down.
CATACGCTATGTTCAAACAACAATAACTCCTAAAGTAATAAACATACAGTTGTGAATGTGAATGTGTTTATGTTGTATTGTAGCTTAACTCCAAAACTTTCGATTTAGTGAAAAAAAATCAGGACTACTTTTGCATTGATTTGCAATAATTTGTTGATTTGCATAATTTTTTAACCCTTTTTTGCATTTCATCTTTTTTTTCAAAAGTTAAGAAAACGTTAACACTTTGTTTTGAAATGTTGTTAATAGACAGTTTTATTGTCCGTCGAATAAGCCTATTTTTATCTCAGTAAGACCAAAACTTTAAGAGATATGAACGTTTTTGTTCACACATTCATCAAAAAAAAACAAAATGGCTGCCATAGGGCGGGGTGGGGTATTGAACCATGGTATATAGTGTAATTGTGTATTAAAATAGTTGCTTTACATGTATTTAGATTATCGCTAGTTCATAACCGGACACACTGTATAAGAAAAATCACTGGAAAAAATATTATTTATATTTATAATATTCTGTCCCATCAATTAATTCTGAGATTTTTTTAGCCATCGAACGACAATATTTCACATCACATATGTCAGTTATAACTTATGTTAGGTACTCAAATTAAAATAATTTAAATTGTCTGGCGCCCTATAAATCAAATCAAATCATGGTAAAAGTTTGCAAACCATGATAAATATTTGTACTCAGGTTTAGCAAGTAAATATTTGTTGGCTAGATTTGTATTACATCAGCTCGAAAAATAGAAACTAGGGTTTGTGATTTGTCATCATAGTTAAGTAAAGTTCTCATTTGTTAGTAGAGAAGTTTTCTCCCAACTCAGTAATCCGAAACTGTGCTTTCAACAAATTGTAGATGACGCGTAAGTCGTATATAATTACATTTTAGGAACGTATTGGATACAAATTTCTGGACTATAGTTTGAAATATTTTTTTCCTGGTGGAAATCCATCTTAGATATTTATCCTCACCTCTTGATGTTAGACTATTACTGGGAGAGGTAGAGAGGAAGGGAGTGAGGGAATGAGGGAGTGAGAAAGTGAGAGAGGGGGGCAGGACAAGGTTAAAGTGCACAGCATAGCTACTCAAAGGGTGGAGTTAACAAAGTCTGGAATTTTTTCCAGGTGGAAATCCATCTTAGATATTTATCCTCACCTCTTGATGTTAGACTATTACTCACTAAAACCATCCTTTTGCTCACTGCAGGGTATCTGGAACCGTCGTTTCCGATATATAATCAGCTACACCAACCTTTGCCACTCCTATTCTATCGACACACCACATCATTAATACCACACACTTCCCTTTCCTCACTTTTTACCATACATTTCGTTCATATGGCACTTCCCAGTTCTCTCTCCGCATTTGCTTTGTACCTCTGCCACCTTTCACAACCAATGCATGTGTGTTCAGGACAACCAATGCACGTTTGTGGGGTAACCACTTACCCACAGCTTACACACATCATACTCGACCAACCCAAAAAAGAAAGTAAAGAATTGTTCGACTGTGAGGATCTTCTAAAATTTGGTATTAACTGCTTTCTTTATCCACTGGGCAGTGGCACAGTGTTTCTCCCATTCCCTCTGTTCCTTCCTTATCGCCATCATTTCCTCTTTCGACCCTCTCATAGATTCTTCTCTTCTCATTCACCGAGCTGTCTATAGACAAGGGTCCCAGTTTGATATATCCTCAGATACGTTTCTACTCTCATCATCTTATACTACACCGGCATGCCTTACAGCAACATTGATCGTACCACTATACACAAAGCTACTTTTTTCACTTCTCTAGACCCTACAACATTTTGCAAGATTTCCTGCCACCCTTTATGTCATTGCCATGGTCATCCTAATATGTTGCTTTCAAATTCGCCTATCCTCTACATTTATGATTATACAAATTAGGCCCTCGCTTGGCCAGACTAGAATCCCATCACACAAAAGCAATATTTTCCCTCTTCTGGATTAAGATCCTCTTAAAATCACACATTCAGTTTTCTAAGGGGCTACCGTCAAATAATTCCCCTTGAACCATTGTTTAGTTATTTAAAGAACAATCTCCCCCTTATCTATCAACTCTTCTGCACTTCTGGCCCTCACTACAGTGGAAAGATCGTCAGCAAACGCCTGGGTAATACATCACTCTGACACAGCAGGCTTAAGAAGCAGGTCATCAACACATTTCAGTAATTTCTGATCCCTGAGGAAGTCCTTGTGTGGTCTTGTCGCTCGTCTTTACATCTACGTTAAGAACAAGTGCACAAACATCGTTGAACACCTTTAACGTACCTATCAATAGACAAGACAGTGAGAGTGTGAGAGAGTGAGAGGGTGAGAGAGAGGGAGAGGGTGGGGAGAGGGAGAAGGGGGGATGGAGAGAAAGGGGGGATGGAGAGAAAGGGTGAAGGGGAAAGGGGGAGAGGGGGAAAGAAGGGAGACGTAGAGAGGAAGAGAGTGAGGGAATGAGAGAGTGAGACAGTGAGAGTGAGAGAGAGGGACAGAACAAGGCTAAAGTGCACAGCATAGCTACTCAAAGGGTGGAGTTAACGAAGTCTGGAATAGCTAATCAAGCATAGACAGAACACTATAACATCAACTGGGGTCAGGCCAGGGTAATTCACAAGGAAGAGCACAGGTATAAAAGAAAATTTATAGAGAACGAAGCCCAGCTCCAAATTAAAACGTTCTGTGACCCGTTTTTCAGCCACTGCCACAGCCACGACGGCGCTGATTAGACTAGGTAAGGGATTAAGGGACCCAATGAGTTTAACCAGTGACATGACCAGTTAAGGACATAAATACGACTGCTAACCTGAATTTGCTACAATTCACCTGATGACAGTAGCAGATTCAAAGTTATTGAAACGTTGTGAGATCAACTATTTCAAGTCGATGGAAGTGCAAGGAAACTTCGAGGAACGAGTTACATTGTCTACCAATTACAAACTAATATCGATTTAACTACTTAAACTGACAACCTGCACATACAATTTGCTGATTTCTTTATCTGAAAAGAGTGCACCGAAAGGCAAATATACCTCGCTCTAAACTTTTAGTATTCATGTTTACAAAAACACGTAATACGGAGAAGGAAACGACTTTTTGCGGACCGAGCAAATATCATCTTCTTTTTCATAAACTCAATCTGAATTCAGTTTTATGCAGTTCTTTTACCCGAACGGATGATGGATTTTCCACAACGGCTCTAACGTCGGAAAGGAATTTGCCAGTCGAGAATTTGCCGACCGTTCACACAAAATCTCCGGCCACTCTGCGGATAAATCTCGGCCATAATATTCGATTGATGAAATCCGACTGTTTGGTGAACACGGCGTAAACGTTTTTCAGATATTTTGCTTGCATCTTCGCTTCGATTGGACCTCCGGCTCGGTGCTGGTGGAGGATTGATTCTTAGGCGTTTTTTTTTGTTTTTCCGCTTCACTAGCTGTCTGTATTTTTGGTCTGTTCTTTTCGGTTTTAATTTTCGTGGATGAACATGTGCAAAATCATGGAAACATTCACGTTTTGGGGTTCACCGTTTTCTGATAAAAGAGCGCCTCGACAGCTGGAGGTTTGATTTAGCGAGATTAGTTGGGAATAAAAGGTTTGAGCGAATCAGCGATGTTTCATCGGCAGGTTTTGCAGAGGATTTACGGGAATCTACAAGAAAATTGTAGTCAGTTAGGGGGGATTTTTTTTGTCTAAGATGAAGCGAAAATGACCCAAAATGTTCCTATTTTCGTTAATGATCAAAATTTTTGACTAAATATGTCTACAAAAATTTTGTTAGCTTTTTTATGTATGGCCAGCGATTATTAAAAAACAGATTGGACAATTTTGATGATTTAAACTGCATTATATTAAGAAACATTACCGAAAGGTAATTGTCTATAACATGCGGTTTACGGTTTTCCAGATAATCAGAAAAAAAGTAAAGATGGGACTAGATTACAGTGAATTCTAATGCATGAATTTTCACTGTTCGGCGAACTCTTCTTTACGGTATCCGGTTGTAGGTGTGTGCGTGCGTGCATGTGATATTAGGTGGTACATAAGCAGTTGTATACATAGGATGGTTGAAATATAAGGTGGAATTGAATTAGTTATACAGGGTTTAATATAATTATTAACATGTGTTCAAAAATTTTTAGAAGTTATTGCATATTCCGGGTGATTGAAATAAATAGTAGAATAAAATTATAGTCATAAAATGTGGTTCAAATGATGTGAAAATCATAGGTATACATGAATAATTTAAACAATACAAAAATATAAACAGTCAATAGTGTGGAGAAGATTTATACTTATACAGGGTGGTTTTAACGATATCAGCTGTTGCACTAATGTGTTGTTTCCCCGGAAACCACAAAATCTTTATTGAGGTGTTATCATGTTTCACCCGAAGTAGGCAACCATCTTCAGCTTAGAGTAAAACTTCAAACTACAAAGATAAAACTAAATAAAATATTGCCGTAGACAGGTGAATGGAGCCTAAATTAAATGATAAATTGTAGGACCTTTCATCTCCTTGTGATAAGGTATTGGGAACTATAAAATGGGCTTATTGCATGAAGCCACACAAGTTACAATTTTCCATATGGTCAAGGGGAATATATTGAAATGGAAATAAACATATACCAAAAATAAAAAATCAAATCAATAATTATATTTAGATGAATGAAATAGTATATTAAAAGATAGTGAGTAATGCATTGCAACATATAAACCAATGGAGGCAATAGAAATTTTGTAAGAATGATTCAAGTAATGTAAAAGAGATATGACAAATCAAATTCAATTTAAAGATCAATACATGAATAGAAATAATTAACTTATAAAACTAGACCATAAACTGGTAATTTGGAAATGATTTATTTAACTAAAACCACATAGTAAACACATGTTTGAAAACTAAAAATGTGACAGTTTAAAATAAATTTCTTAAAAAGCAATTAGGATTTGAAATGAACATATACAAATAATATATAATAAATAAATTTGGTTGTTTTATTTGTGACAACAGGGTCAATTGACGCATATTAACATATACAGAAAAAAGAGTCTCAAGAGCTGGAGCTGTCTGTTTAAAGAAAAGAAAATTGTACGGAGTTTTTACAGAGTGGACAATTTTGAAAGTAAAAGGAAATAAAAGTCAAATCATCTCCACGAAGGAACAATTCCATTACAATATCGTAGTATACTCTCTTCGAGGTGTCATTCCTTTATATGCAAGACAATATATGTAATATATATTGTTTCTGGTTAGCGAACCTTAATCAGTTGCGCTTCCCTCAAGTGAATGTCCTCTCGAACACATCTTTATGTATTTTATACATTTCGTTAAATTTGAAGACGCGAGATGTAACACCGACATCTAGGATTTTCGAGAGAAATACCATACAGGGGTTCCGAATCTGTAGCCGTTCCGTGTAATTGCTGTTGTCCCTTACCTCCTGGGACAGAATGTCACGATTAAATTTTTCAGGATACTTCACCTGTCCGAGATATTGAATACTCTCTTCGAGGTGTCATTCCTTGGTACGCAAGACAACATATGTAATATATATTGTTTCTGGTTAGGAAACCTTCATCAGTTGCGCTTCCCACAATTGAACGTCGTCTCGAACCCTTCTTTATGTATTTGATACATTTCGTTAAATTTGAAGACGGGAGATGTAAGACCGACATCTAGGATTTTCGAGAGAATTAGCACACAGAGGTTCCCAATCTGGAGCCGTTCCGTGTAATTGCTGTTCTCCCTTAACACCTAGGACAGAATGTCACGATAAAATTTTTCAGGTTACTTCACCTGTCAGAGATATTGAATACTCTCTTCAAGGTGTCATTCGTAGTAGTTGAATAACCTAAAATGTTGTGAGTGTAAGAAAAGTGTGGATTTGTTAAGAGTAACTTAGTTAGGCAATGAAAGTAGGAAACTCAATCGAGTCCACGTTTTCATTATACAGGGTTATAGGTTAAGTCGACCTAGATCCTTTAAGAGGTTGTAGTTTCCATAATTTCTGACAACGTATCCAAAACTTCACCGATTTCAGGATATTGGATTGGAAAAAATCCGTTATCTTGTCTATTGGCCTATTTTTGCGGATGTTATCCTCTCAATTATTTGTGTTTGCGATTCTTGTCTAGTAGATAAGTTACTTCATTATTCTCACCACTAAATTTGTAGTTAACTGAAATATTTAAGAAACACTCTATGACAATTATGGTATGGGAGCATCTGAATTCTTAATAAAAACCTTTTATGAAAGGCTCCCAGGTCGTAGTAAAGAATAACGGTAATTAAGCATAAAATTTATCATTTGGGTTAGAAAACAAAATAAAACAATCGAAATTGGTACAAAATGACATTTGTTACTATGTTACAGAAAGTCTAATATTACAGTTCACCTTCCACAAGTCGGCCTCTATTTCGCACACGTAGTCTGATTCTATGTCTTCCTCCTCTTCTTAGTTCAATAATATAAAAAAATTTTGTTATTCCTCATTTACTTAACAATGCACTTTTTATATTGTTCAATTTCTATTGAATCATTTACAAATAGAAAAATACTATAACAGCCCACGCATTTTGCAAATCAAAATTGTTTGTTCCGTCATTATCATCAGTGTCTAAATGGAGGTACCACTCCAATTGTTCGAATGGACTCGTCCAGAGGATAGAGTTCAGAATGGCCGGATAATTTCAATTCCTGTGTGTGTTTATACTTTAAATTTTGGAAAATCAGATGAGGTTTTTCTTGGTCAACTCTTCTGCTTTCCAATGATGGTTTATTCATAATGATAGGGGCATCCGGTGAGGTAATATGGCCTTTAAAAAAATGTCTTGCATAGGTTTGACTGAAATTTTGCCAAAATTACCGTGGCTGCAGTATTTGTTTTAGAACATAAATTGGGTATGAGAAGATTTACAAAAAATATTAATTTTTTGCTTGTAATTTCGTGTAAAGATTCCATTATCTAAGGAACCAATTAACGAAATTGAGGGTACAGTAGCACATTTTGTAAGTTTTGCATTTCTCTACAATATCGTCCATAGTAGTTTTTTTGTTAAAAAACAAAAACGCATCGATAAAATATGATGGAATTTTAGGTCAATTAATCATGTTTTTGTTCTACCATTAATTTTGTCACGTATATTCGTAAATGACGTGGGCCAAAAATGAAATTCGTTGTATTAGTAGTGGATTTTATTATACAGAAAAGTTTTAAATGGATCATTGGCATTAATCCTAATGAAAACTACTTCCCCGCTCTAGCAATTGTTACCAAATCTCATTAATATGTACACACCTAACCTAAAAACTAAAAAAGGTACAAAAGTGTATACGTTCATTTTGTTTAGAGACAATCTTTCTATTGGCGATGTTTCGTATGTGAGCATTTCATACCTCTTCAATAGCCAAAATTAAAATGCTCTAAAGTAGGAAAATATTGGCACACTGTCGGTATAACAAAAAAATATATTTAATCATAAACATATATGCGCAAATAGATTTTTAATAAATTTCATACTCTAATTTTGTTAGTGTTATCTCAAATCTAAAAAAAATATATAAGAACCATCTAAGAAATTTTTGTATTTTGTTTATTCAAAATTGGTGTTGAAAATGGACGCTAACTTTTCAACTGAAGTATTTGCTGATACGCATCTTGCTTATTTAAAATAGTACAATTGGTACTCAAAAACAAAATGCTGGCTTGTATATGGTCTTATTTAAGAATTTATTGGAACTGTCAGTTTTTGTTGCACCCAATCAGAAATTAATCTACAACAGGAAGGAGAACTTCAAAAGCCCACTTTTGTTCGAAAGCAATCTTAATCCTCGAGGAAATCAATCAATCAATGCAAATACTCTCCTGCAAATTGCCCGAAATCCCTTATTTCGATCTGTCCGTTTTGTTGCCTGCAGCATTCTTTAGCATATCCCAATAAATCTCAGGGAAAATCCCGCCCGATGAAACATCGCTGATTCATTCAAACCTTTCTCCTTCAACAAATCTCGCTAAATCAAACGCGAACCTTAGGAGAATTCAATTTTTCTCCATTTATTGTGAATAAAATCGCAGCTACACTTTGGTCAGCATTCAAGAACTTACAATATTCGAAATTGAAAGGCTATTACACTGCCAGCTTATTGTCCGTATATGTGACTGATTCAAAAAAACCTTTTTATCTTTTATAAATCAGCTAAAATATTACAACGACCTTCAAAATACCCAATTGCAAGTGGAGCTAATCTATAATTTTTTATTTATTTAAATTAATCAATGCCAGTGGACATAAAAAGTAACAGTAACTATATGAAGTATTTTATAATGAATTTGGAACATCAATCTATTTTTAGATCACTGGAATTTCACATCAGAAGACAAATGGTGTACAGTTAAATAAATGAACCTTTAAATTTTTTATGAAAAAAACTACTAAAAGAATTAATTTTTCCAAGACACCCATGTCCTACTGAATACATATTTTTCAATGTTATAACAAAGTCCTTGCTAGGAGCGCCACATAAAATTCTTAAGATCACCCATTTCTAATTCTTCCAATATGAATGGACCTGTATTGACTAAGTACTTCTTGGGAAATAACACCACAGTTAAGAAAATTGCTGTATATTCGAAACGTTTCAGGGTCTAGGTCAGACCCCATTGTCAATGGTTAAGAAACTATGGATAAAAAGGGCACAATTCTAAGATGTAAATTAAAATATTTGACAATATGTATTATCTGAGTTCTGACGTAACTAAGAGAATTTTATTTGTAATATACAGGGTAGCACAGAAACTTCTAAAGATCATATAATCATAAAGTTCCTTTCAAATTGGAAGAGTTTGAAAGGGAGATCTTCAGAATTTTATGTGGCGCTCCTAGGTGCGACTTTGTTATAAGATAGTGCATTCGCCAAAAATGCGACCAAAGAATTTTGTTGATTCAGTGATCCCATTAAAATCAAAATGGAAAACCTAGGAAAAACCGTATGAACTATCCCGATATTGGGTTGTTCACAGGGACAAGACCATTAGCAATTTCTTCCTTAATCATCGGCAACCAGGAACGACTGAATTCTACGTTTTTTTATGTAATTTTTGTGTTAGTTTATTCGAACATTTAGAAAAACGACAATTTGAAAAATCCAAAATTTGTGAACATGCCTGGGACTTTGTCATAAAATACAGTTTCGACATTCAGTTATATTACACAAAGAAGAAGACAACACCAAAAGAAAAATAAAAAAATCTGCTTTAATTATGTTAAATGAAAACGATTGTATCGCTACTACCTCCGTAGAATTCAGTCGTTCCTGGTTGCCGATGATTAAGGAAGAAATTGCTAATGGTCTTGTCCCTGTGAACAACCCAATATCGGGATAGTTCATAAGGTTTTTCCTAGGTTTTCCATTTTGATTTTAATGGGATCACTGAATCAACAAAATTCTTTGGTCGCATTTTTGGCGAATACACTATCTTATAACAAAGTCGCACCTAGGTGCGCCACATAAAATTCTGAAGATCTCCCTTTCAAATTCTTCCAATTTGAATGGAATTTTATTATTCTATGATCTTTACAAGTTTCTGTGCTACTCTGTATATTACAAATAAAATTCTCTTAGTTACGTCAGAAATCAAATAATACATATTGTCAAATATTTTAATTTACATCTTAGAATTGTGCCTTTTTTATTCATAGTTTTTTAAACATTGACAACGGGGTCTGACCTAGACCCCGAAACGTTTGGAATATACAGCAATTTTCTTAACTGTGGTGTTATTTCCCAAGAAGTACTTAGACATTGAAAAATATGCCACAAATATTATTAAGAAAACAACTAGGAACTTTATTATTATATGATTTTTAGGAGTTTCTGTGCTTTTTTCTATATTATCAAATTAAATTCTCTTGGTCACGTCATAACTCAAATAATATTTTCAAACATTTTAATTTTAAATTCTAGAATTGTGCCTTTTTCCTAGTTTCTTTGCCATTGACAACGGAGTCTGACCTAGACACCTAAACTTTTGGAAATATACAGTAATTTCGTACACTGTGGTGTAAATTTCCAAAAAGTGATTAAACAATTCATACCCCTTATCTGTAATTGTGGTGGACAGAATTTGCGCCCTGGAGCAGGTTTTTCTATTAATGATCCACATTTATGGTATGATTTTCAAATATTTTATGGAGTAAATTGACTTCTGTTTCGCCATTCACAGTTAAAATTTGCATTACATCAGTTTCTTCACTCGTATGTCTAACTGGTTTCATATTCTTTTAAAGGCATGAATAGCTCTACTGTTTAAATTATTCGAGAAAAGTAAATTAAACAAAAAAATATTGTAAAACAACTGATTATACTCAATATAGTGGATGTAGGTTGATGGAATAAACATATGACAACACTAGCAACTGTTACTAATTAAAATTAATATTCGCCGCCACAGGAGACACCTTAGTCGAAGAAAATAAAACATTGACTGTCTGGGATAATAAAAATGGCGATCCTCCTCTACCAACAGTGGAATGCCTAAGCAGAACTGCGAGAAAAATCGATTTGAATTATAACAAGGACGGTTGTCCATTTTGTAGTTAGTTCAACTTAGATGAGTTGTGGTTATTCTCGGTTTAAATTGTTTTCGGGATCAGCTGTTGTAAATATTGGATATTTATGTATAAATACAGTTCTAGAAAGTAAAAGTGAATGTCAGTTTTAAAATTTAAGGAATTACCAGAAACGCGATAAAATAAGATTATAAGCAAAAATACAACATTGCAAGAAACAGGACGTTATAACATTTATAAGAGGAAGTAGAAGAACATGAAGGAATATGTAGAGAAAATGATAGAAGGCATCTTACCCAGAGTTGTCAGTACCATGAAACTAAATACAATGAGAACACGAAAGCGACTTCCAAAGATTATTTAAGAGCTGGATCTCCGTATCTCAAAAATATTCAACAGAAATAAACGGGACTCTCAGTCCTGATAGACGACTAATATCACTTCACATATAATATACAATTGATATTATACAATTGTTGTGATAATAAGAAGTATTCCATACAAAGTGTTGTTCTAAATTAATAGGAAAATCTAAAAGAAGAACACTATAACCAAACACTCACTTGACTTTTCCTATAATGACTAAATTATACCAAACATGATATTTTTGAAGTCGCGCCTTTAAACTGATTCAATATCTGCTATGGAGTATACATTAAGTCTGAGGTTAAATCGTTCAATCTGAATTGCAAATTCAATGAATAGATTAAGGAACAACGTTTTTTAATTAACATTTTTTACTAGAATGATACGCTCGACGTTGACGTGAGGGGAAATAGAAAAATGCGGGTTTGTTGATAAGTATGAAACCTAAGTTACCCACTGAAGGGTGGAACTCAGGTATTTTTCATTCGATAAGATACTAGCAATTAGAATTTCCGCACTGGTTCTTGAGATTAAAAAAAAACCTTTTTTAACAGGCAGTTTCTCGACTTCGAATTAATGAAAACTTTATTAAACAGTGGTAACAAATTCGTAAATCAAAATATAAGCAAATTTATAACTTTAAATTACAATCTGACGTATTATGTAACTAACTGAAGTGAACTCAACTAGAAACCATAGAAACTGTCTCAGAATGTTTTCATATATACAGGGTGTAAACGATTTGAGTGCAAAGATTTTGATTATCAATACTTCAGGTCAATACTAATCAAGAAGCCCTGTAACATTTTCAGAAATAAACTATAGTTTTGCCAAAAAAAAATTAAAAAGTTAAAAGTTACGTAGCCTTTATTACAGTCTATAATAGACTACTTCCGGCGATAAAATGCTTGTAAAGCTAAATATGTAAATACTTTATGCCTTATACAACTTTAATAACTGTATTAACAAAGGCAATTAATATTTAAACTCTACATATTCTGTTATAATTTGCCGTACTTTTCTCCGAACACATGTGGCAACATAGCATATAAAAATGTCTTACTCAGTACATATTTACTTTAATTATAGCTGACCGCCGCCACGATTGTTTTTTGCTGTATCGGTTCTTGTGAGAAAATTAACACGTAAGTGATAATCGATGTTGATTTCGTGATTTGCTTTTCATTTTAAAAATTAAATTGGAAAAATAAATAAAATTTGTTGTGAATTGTGACAAATAGTGACAATTATACAATTAGGGAAAGACCTGGCATGTTGTTTTGTGAATGATAATTGTGGAATCTCTGTTTTTTAATTACTTTAATTAATTAATGTCAAATTGTGATTACGATATTTGTCATTGCGAATCCTTAATTTTTTATTTCTTGTTCATTTTGTGTAATACCATTGAAAACAAGGTCTGATTTAGACCTTGAAACGTTTGGACTTTTGAAATATAAAAACTTTCAAGTTTATGTGGTGTTATTCCCAAAGAACTCAGAAAAAATATATAAAAACCTGACATGTTATTAATTTGTGGGGAAAGCAGATATTTAATAAATGGCAAGAATGTTAAATTTGGAATATTCACCATGAAGAATGTTTGTTGTCCTGAGCCCTATAATAATGTCATATTCTGTAAGTACATGCTTATTTATTTGTCTAACATAAGTATTAATTTAATGAGTAACAAGTATTTGTCGAATAATTTAAAACACAAGAAATACATATAAGAAATGTTTTGTTTAATATACTTTGAATCGAATTATTTCTGTGTCATATGTAAACAAGTTTGTAAACTCCCTTCTTCAACTTGATGCATAAAATAAATCGCCAAATATAAATATTAATTTAAATACATCGTTATTAAAAGGGTACATTTTTCAAAATAATGTTTCATAAAATTTTATTTATCTGAATAAATCTAACGGCACTCGAAACAATGTTATTATTTAATACAACAAAATCACAGGTGTTCATTTTTGACAATATTTTACTTAACATGTATTTTGATTTTTCTCGCTTATTATAGCCTATAGACCATAGTGTTATTAGAGTTTTTTGTTTTATTTTGTATATACTAACTCCATCTAAAATACAAGCACTCAAACTATTTACACCCTGTATGTTTAGATCTTCTAGAGTGTTGAATTAAATTCCTAAAAAGATTATAAATTTTCTCGACATGTAAATTACAACTTTGAATGACAGTGCCAGTTAATTCCTATATACAGGGAGCAATCATAAATTTAGGTGCTACTACCCGCGTTTAGATTTAGATTAGAAACATTTTCATTGCTTTAAGGTATTATACGATTCAGGTGAACAACTTTTATCTTGGTCCTTGAAGTGCGTACACAAGGTACACAATTAGTTTTCTTGATAATTTCGTAAGGTTCTTCGAGGATTGTACAACCTTACTTTGTTCCCTTGCTGAAATCCGGTTGAATTCATTTTTAAATCATACAAGATCACCTCAAGTAGAAGTAGCGCATAGTTAAATATGAGAAAACAATACGACCCCAAAGAATTTTATTCCTGCAATGTTCATTGGGTAAAAAAGCATTTTAACATGAAGACTAACCTTGCAAAGTTGCATTTTTTAATACAAGGCACAAAGGCACAGGTAATAGACGCCGTTAAGAAACGCAAAAGATTGCTAGATGGGACATAAAAATCCTCTGCTACGACAAGTTCAATACATCAGCAAAAAATATAAATATGGTGGTTTCAGTCCAAATAACGATTCTGGAAGGCTACTATTTGGGAAATCACGTTAAACAGCTAAGGAGATGTAGAAAAAGAAACACAAAAACCAAATACAGGAAGTCAAGAGAGCAGCAGGTTACCTAATCATCACAATATGGAGCACAAAACATTAGAATGGAAACTAAGACAATGATTTACAAGCTTAATATAAAACCAATAATGTGATACACATCAGAAACGATACCCTACACTTTCAAAATACCGAGATGGTGTGACTACTTCTTGAATTCGGTCGGGGGCATTTTCATTAAGCGTAATATATCTACAATATGTCATTTTTACTCGGATTTCGATGTTTAATATTTAATGCCAATGTTTGCCTTTCTTGGGGTTTGGACAACAAATAACTATTCTATGTAGATAGTGGGTATGTAGCTGCATGCAACACCAAACTGTATTCCTCGATTTTGTTATTAAGTCAAAACACTAAGTAAGAGATTAATATCTTACTTAGTGTTTTGTATGTACTCCCTTACATAAATCGGCTTATAGATCCCATATTTCAGCAAGATAATGCTGGGCCTCATGTTGCTAGAGTTAGTTCAAACTTTATGTAAGAGGCCCATATGAATCTGGTGCCACGGCCGCCTAGATGTCTCGATCTGTCACCCACAGAACATATTTGGGATATGATGGATAGAAGGCTCGGAAATATATCCCAGACCCCACAGACTTTAGAGTTTCTAAGACATGAATTACAGGTAGCTTGGGATAGTATTCCTCAAGAAGAAATAGACCACCTTTTTGAATAAATTCCTAGACGTCTTTGGCAGTGTATAGATAACCGCGGTGGACAAACACCTTATGAACAAACTTAATAACAAAATAAAATTAAACTCCTTGGTGTTCTTTATACAAATTGTAATCATTTACTCCTATCTATCTACGTCTTACCAAGACAACATTAAATTGAAACATCTCCTAGGTTGTGTGATTTCTTTGTCAGTGAGTATATAATATAATGGAACTACGTAAAACAAAGGTAATGGAGGAAGAAGAAGTGTTTAAGTTTAAATATGAGACAGAGTATCCGCCACGAATTTTAACCGATGGATTGGTGGAATGGACAATTTCTTGGCCTGCACGTTACCCGTATCTAACACCAGGAGATTTTTTCTGAGAAGCTATTTAAAACTGTATCTTTGTAGTCATCTTGAAATCAATACAGTGAAAGAACTATAGCAACGTATTGAAAATGCCTAGGATATTATTGGTGGACACCAGAATTTTACTTTTGACTCAATCTTGAGTACATCCTGTATAATTCTTACTCGCTCTTAGAAATTGCATTATCGCAATTCACGATAATGAAAAATTATGAATAAATGAACAATAATTCTAAAACCTCCAGCAGATTAAACAGTAAAATTACAATATAAAAGCCGTTAATGCCTATTTTTTCACGGAGCGAAATTAAATTCTTTATAAGAAAATCTACATGGGGTTTTCAACCGAACACTACCATAAAATTCACCGGATTAAGTGCAGAACGGCTCCTCCAGCTGAAAAATCACTGCTCTTTCTCTTCGTGTGCATACTTTGAGATTTTCTCTGCAATGTCAGACTGCCTTATCTCTTATTATACTAGAAGCTTCCTTATGTATATACGAGGGGGAAGTACAGGAAGATTTACTGTCAGAGAGGATTCATTATAGGACTGTTTATATGCAAACTGTTTCACTGGGGTATTTCGGTATGGATTAAGAGGGACAACTTGGTTTTTATTGAGTTTGAATATCTGATATCTTCTCTGATAAAAGCACTGCATATGACAATTTGAGTTATTGTCACAAGGGTGACTTTTCAGCAGGATATCCAAATCATTTAACATTCTACCGAGCACAGTTAGCAGAGAAAATACCCAGAAAAATTGCTCTAACTTTATTACGTTACTTTTAATGCCTTGAATTAACTGGAATTATTTGTGCATTAATCTTTCCTGTAGACTACCTAACAAAAACCAAGCACGTTTTCTGAATGATAGTTTTAGCACATTAAATTTGTATTTTTAGAGTTTCTTGGGAATATCACCAGAATTACTCCAAAGTCTGTAAATTTTAACAAATTCAAATGTTTAGGATCTGTCTTAATACAAAAAAAAATCTTATATTTCGGGATTGGACAACCCTAGTGTTGCAATCTGACAACTGACAGCTCTATCGTAAAGTTTGACATTTATAGAGGTTGTACGTACTCAGAACGTTTTGACATACGAGCGCTATTTGTTGTTTACAGTAACTTAAAGGATTCATCTCGGCCAAAAAATGGAATTAAATCGTGAACATTTCCGTGCCATTATTTTTTACAACTTTCGACGTGGATTAAGTCAGCAAGAATGCATGGATGAACTTAATTTAATTTTTGGCGATGAAACTCCTTCAAGGACCACTGTTTATCGATGGTATGGTGAATTCAATCGAGGTCGTAGTTCACTCCAAGACCTATCGTGAGATTGAGTCAACCTTACACATTAGTGGGACCAGCATACATTCAATATTGCATAAACATTTGAATGTTAAAAAAAATATTCGCGATACTTCAAAACAGGTTTATGACATAGTGACACGTGATGAATCGTGGATTTACGCGTATGAGCCCGAACGTAAACAGCAGTCGACTGTATGGGTGTTTCAAGATGAACCGAATCCAACAAAAATTGTTCGCGCACGAAGCACTTCCAAGCAAATGATCCCCTGTTTTTTCGAAAAACTGGACATGTCGCAACCGTACCACTAGAACAATGCAGAACAGTCAAGTCTGAGTGGTACACAACCATTTGTTTGCCAGTTGTCTTCCAAGAAATGAGGAAAACCAACCGCCGAAGACGGATCACTCTTCACCACGACAATGCGAGCTCTCACACATCGGCTCAAACAACTGCATTTTTGACCACTCGAAACATCGATTTGATGAGTCATCCGTCGTATAGTCCTGACTTGTCACCAAATGACTTCTTTTTATTCCCGTACGTAAAAAACAAACTGAGAGGTCAACGTTTTTCGACACCTGAAGAAGCGGTTGCTGCGTTTAGAATGCATGTTTTGGAGATACCTCAATCAGAGTGGAAAAAGTGCTTCGACAATTGGTTCTAACGCATGCAAAAGTGTATAGATCTTCATGGGGAATATTTTGAAAAACAATAAACCGATTTTCGATGATTAATATTTGTTTTTGTTCTCTAATCCCGAAATATAAAAGTCAGCCCTCGTATTTGCAGGAATTTAAGGCTCTTCAACTGTGCATTGAAAGCTGCAGTTGTGAAGAATTTACCCAAACTAGGAATAAAAGCAGTTTTCTTAGTCTTTTCAACCAACAGATAATCATAAATATACACGTAAGAGAGAGGCTAGACCAGAGGTACTAGGACAGTACGTTTCGCTCCTTGGCGAGTCCAGTCAGATTACTAGCTACTCCAGTGTTAGCTTCCCCATCGGTACACAGCTAATATATGATTCAACTTAAATTTTGACTGCATTCGAAATATAGTCAACAGCCGACCATCTCCAGCTGCGAACTATCCTCATAATACTGTAAAGTTTTTATTTTCACACTCGGGTTCTGCTCAGTTCTTGGATTTATTTAAAAACACAGTCCAATTCGCTCTAATTTATGTCCACTACTTTAACACAATTTATATTCATAGAAACTATTTACAATTTATCTTAACTATACAATACGACCGTCGAAAACTGAATGAATCCCATCGCCAGCTGTCCGTATTTATATATTTCTCTTGGAATTACTCTGGCAAGTCAACGAACTATCGGGAAACTTCTTTCATGTGTTCTGGAAGCTTCAAGAGAATTCCCAGTAACGGCAGCGGTCGGCCTGTTGAGTGACAAAACAGTTCGGATTCCCAGAAGTATCGGAATAATGTTTCTTCCACGAATTGATTGATGGCCGATTGCACCAGCTGTCGGATGAATTGTCGTAACAATATTAATACAGTTTTTTGATTTGGATCAGATTTTGGTAAAGATCCATTACAGGTTTCTGCTCTTCGGTTAGTTCTTTTCTGAGTATCGCTAAACGTTTCTTGTTATTTATGAATTGTATCTCCAGTGTATGTTTGTTGGCTACAGTACTCAGACTTTTCAGCGTAGCGGAACTAGGTCTGGATAGCTTGTTCATCCGAAAAACACTAATGTTACTTGGGATTTTTGAAGCACTTAATTTCTGCATTAATACAGTGTCTGACAGAAGTTCAAGTGTGGTTTTTGAAACCAGCATCCGATATATGGTTCTAGTAGCAGAAAATTAAACTTCATTTCCCATTCATAAGACAGTATGGATTCATCTTTGATCTGAGGTACAACGTACTGCAATTATTGGTTAATGGACTTAATCAGACGTACAAACTTATGACTATAGACGCACTTCCAACAACATCTTCGACAAAGTTTCTCAGTAGAGATTGGTCATATTGAGTAGACACTGAATTATAGACGGGAATCGGGCTCAGCGCAGCAAACACAACTTTAGTAAATTTATATGGCTTAGCCCTAAAAGCTCACCATATTTTCCTGCCACCCACCATTCACACAATATGTATTACTAGCTGACCCACTCAACTTGGCACGGGGTAGACTATATTGTTAATGTATATGTATATGTATATGTTTAGACATATACGACAAAATTTTGTATTCTCATAATTTTAGATTTTATTACGTTTTTATTTATATTTATGTCAATTAGGCATTTAAGACATATTTTCAATTTCGGGCAACTTTTTTGATATTTTTGACACTTGTTATTTTTAACATTATACTCATTTTAGACATTTTTGACATAATAAATGACATTTTTGACATTTTTAATATTTTTGATATTTATGATATTTGTAACATTTATGACATTTTTGACATGTTTCTTATTGTTGACATTTGTGACATTTTTAACATTTCTTGTCGCGTAGACATTTAAGACATTTTTGATATATGTACCATTTTGACATTTGCTATTTTTGTTTTTTTTGTTGTCATTTTTTACTTTTTTGATATAGTTGACAGTTTGACGCTTTTGAAGTTTTTGACTTTTTTGGCATGACATTTCTGACATTTTTGACATTTATGTCATTTTTGATATTGTTGACATTTATGACATTTTTGACATGTTTACCTTTTTGGCACTTGTCATTTTTTGGTATTTGTGTCATTTTTAACACATGCCATTTTTGATTTTTTTTCTTTTTTGGCATTTATTGCATTTTTGACATTTTGACATTTTCTACATTTTTAGGATTTTTCACTTTTTGGACTATTTTAACATTATTGACTTTTTTAAACATTTTTGATATTTTTGTATTGACTTTTCATTAAGGTTTTCTCTTTTCCCTTCTCAGATTCTTCCTGTAAGTATTTGAGTCTGTACAGAAGGTATATTCTGAGAGAAAGAGAGGTCTACAATATGACCAATTAGTATTCCTGTATACAGGGTGAGTTTTTTTTTGATGATGAGTATGGGGATCTTGGAAACTAAGAGAGATAGAGCAATGGTTAAATTGGGAAAGCTTTGCAGTTTTACTGGCCCAGTTTAATGACACTTTCGGATTTTTGTAAAAAGTCATGGCTTACTAGATATTTTGAATAAACGAAATTCTGTCGATATAGTCAAATCCCTCTAGCTCATTTGTTTTCGATTTTTTATAAAAAAGTCTGAATATCAAAATTAAGGGAATTATATCCCGAATATAATTGTCATGTCATGTCTCGTTTTCGAGATCTTTTTTTGAATGGAAACCATAGTTGACTATGACCTCAAAAAATCGACATTTTTAGCGCTTTTCAACGATATAATACTCGATATAGTTATTCATAAAAATAACGGAGTTATGGATGCTTTTCTCTCTTATTTTCACTTTTAACGTAGTTAGCCATGGAATAGATTGATTTATTAAAAACTATTCCAAAAAACATTGAACAATTTTTTTATTAGGTATATCAGATATAACGAAGAAACTAAATAAGTAGGTACTTACTAAAAACTCCAGAAATTAAAGTACATAATAATAATAATAATAATTTATGTTCGAAAAGTCCACCATTGTTATTTAGACAAAAATTGCATCTTTTTAAGATTGACATTACCGCTTTCCTCACAGACCGCCTATCAATTTCTCAATTGCTTGCAATACAGCCTCTCTTGGGTCACCAACTGTCTCATACTTTCTTTTGTATACTTTGTTTTTTAGCGAATCCCATAAATAGAAGTCTATAATTGCCAAATCGGGAGGCCGGGGTGGCCATTCGCGTGGGCTATTTCTTCGTATCCAAGAGTTTGGATAGATATTATCTAATAACGAGTTATGAGCAGGTGCTCCATCATGTTGGAACCACTCAATTTCTAAACGAGTTCTCGAATTCAAATTATGCAACATGTCTTGAAAAGTGTATTGTAAGAAATGCAAGTAGCGCTCCCCAGTTAGTGAATCGTCATAGAAAACAGCCTCCAAAATAGTAGACCCTATGATACTACACCAAAAATTAAAACCAAATTTTATCTGGGGTCGTCTTTATTCTACATGTAAAGGATATGCTCATTGTGTCTATTGAACATACCGCAGTTAGTAAATCTAGTTTCATCTGACCATAACACCTTTAATGGAAACTGTGGATTGTCAAGGCACATGTCTCTAAGCCATTTACAAAACAAAATACGTCGATGTTTGTCACCAGCATGCAAAGTTTGAGAAACTGAAAGTTTGTACGGATGGAACATGTGCGCTTTCAGTACCTTAACTACAGTTCGTTGAAATGTGCCAGCTTCTGCCGCAATCTCACGAGTTGATGTAGATGGATTTTGATTTACCATTGCTAAAACATTTACTTGTTCGTTAATTTGATTACGTTCCTTTGGTGGTTTAGTAAAAGATCCATATCTGCGTAAACTATCGTAAAGCCTCTTAAATGTACATAGAGCAGGTTGACGACGATTAATATATCTATGAAAGTATTCCTCAGCTGCACGAACTGAATTTTTATGGCATATAACGTCTAAGTACTTCTTGGGAAATAACACCACAGTTAAGAAAATTGCTCCATATTTCATACGTTTTGTGGTCTAGGTCAGACCCCGTTGTCAATGGTTAATAAACTATGGATAAAAAAGGCACAATTCTAAGATGTAAATTAAAATATTTGACAATATGTATTATTTGATTTCTGACTTAACTAAGGAGCTAGAGGGACTATATCGGCAGAATTTCGTTTTTTCAAAATATCTAGTAATCCATGACTTTTTACAAAAATCCGAAAGTCTCATTAAATTGGGCCAGTAAAACGGCAAATATTACCCAAATTAACCATTGTTCTATCTCCTCTAGTTTCCGAGATCCCCATACTGATCATCAAAAAAAAACTCACGCTGTATAAATAGTGTTTTGTACTCGTATAATATAATGTTATATAAATCCACAATATTGTAATGTTATTTTCCAAAAAGTGCTTGAACACTAACTAAATATGCTACAAATATTCTTCAGGAAACAACCAGTATCCTTTGTGATATTTATTGTTTATTATAGTTTTGGCTTCTAGCGTGTTCAGACAGACAGACAGAAAATATATATATATATATATATATATATATATATATATATATATATATATACACAAGTGTCACAATATTTCTTTAGTCCATTTCAATTATAAGACAGAGACTGTAAAAAAACGTTGCCTAAAGGTTAGATGACAAATTTCTATGAAAGAGTTGTGGCAATATCCATGTATAGCTTGAAATACCCACTAAGGAGCATAATCCGAATCAATTGAATCGCAAAAGCGCAGACCGTGGTAACAGTCTTGGATTCCAATTAACCAGGAAGTAATTTCATCAGTGAAAATTGCAATAGACACACACACTAAGACTGAACCCAAACTGGATACAAATTGTCTTTCAATCCGTAACGACGGCCTTCATCGCCATCGATGTTGACCGTATGTCACAACTTGATAAAGAAACCGAACTGGACGTCGAGGCAGAAAGCGTAATAATCAACCAAGTCGGTGTCCAGCTGAGTGAAAGAGCGGAAGAGAGATGGAGAGAGATCAATAATCTGTCTGGAACTAGCCTCGAACACTATTAAATGAAACACATCATATAAACCGTATCTAATTTTATCTCTGTGCGATGCTATCGCTTCCCGCAGCAGCACACAAGAAAAGACATATGTTTGAAACAACGGAGTTCTCAAGAGTTGCCTCAGCGAAAATGCGGGGAGCTGTCGACCAAGAGGAGATGCAGTGTAGGTATAAAAGACAGACGGAAAGGCAAGAATAGAGTCAAAATTCAATTTGTTCCAGCAGTGAGGCCGAGACCCGAATTATTACGGGGAAAAAAGACGCCGGGAATGGGGATCCTTTGTGTGTGTGTCCATTGTTGCTTCTGTATTATGTTTGGTAACGAGATAACGTGTCCTCGGTGCAGTCCCGTTGTAAATATTTTCAGTTCTAACAAATTCGATTTGAAACTGAGGGAGTCGGACAACATTAAACGGTATTGAGTTATTCCATTTGTTTTATCTTATAGGTATTTATACAATAGCAGTTGTTGATATAGAAATGATGAGCATGCATAATAATAAAATTTAATATTATGTTGATAAAAATAATTTTTTAATATTAGTTTCTCTAACAGAATGAATCAATGTAAATTCGGGATGTATTTGATTATTTTATCTGTATTTGATTGTTGCAAAGATATGTTTTTAGCATTTTAATTATTATTATGTTTTCTG
Source organism: Octodonta nipae (assembly GCA_034190945.1). Lineage (NCBI taxonomy): Eukaryota > Metazoa > Arthropoda > Insecta > Coleoptera > Chrysomelidae > Octodonta > Octodonta nipae. The sequence goes on along the minus strand of CM067221.1, from coordinate 109,253,356 downwards.
GGGAAATAACACCATAATAGAAATAAAACTACGTATATTGACAGGAAAATCAAGCGTTTCAAAGTCAATTCTGACTTCGTTGTCAATGGCTTTAAAATATATATTGAAAATGTAAATTGCAAATTGAAAGTTTGATTTATGACATTTAACTTGACAGAAAAATTTGTTGTTTTTAGATATACAGGTCGCACAAAATATTCTAAAGATCATGTATTATAGTTAAACAGCTTTCAAGTTGGAAGAATTTGAAAGAATTTATAAATGGTGTTTGTTATCGCCAAAAATGCGATTAAAGAATTCTGCTGTTTCAGTAATCCCATTAACGTCATAAGGGAAAACCTAGCAAAAACCTTATAAACTATCGTGATACTGGGTTGTTCAAAAGGATATGTCTTCCATAATTGTCGGTAACCAAATACTATTGAATTCTACAGAAGTAGAAGCGATACAATCGTCTTCATTCAAAAGAAGTAAGGCAGACTCTTTTATTTTTCGTTTTGTGTTATGTTTGTGAAGTATAGTTGAATTGTCAAATTGTAATTTATGGCTTAGGTCCCATGCATGTTCACAAATTTTCGATTTTTCTAATTGTCTATTCTTTATGTAATTCTTATGTTCATTTATTCTTACGTTTAATAGACTCGATGTTTCTCCATTATAAAATTTATTACATTCGCAAGGAATCTTGAATATGCAGTTTTTTCAGTTATGAGATTTGTTGGATGGTTTTGTTTCCGATGTTAGTGATTTCAGTAAATTTCTTGTTTGGAATGTTGTTTTAACATTAAATCTTTAAATCATTAATTACTTTTTGTTCCAATTTTCCTAAAATATGTTACTTAATGCCGGTGACAGACAAGAACCCATGGCTATGCCAAATTCTTGTTGATAAAAGTCATCGTTTAATTGAAAGTATGTAGTTTTGGTACAATATGTTAGTAGTTCCATTATTGTTTCAACTGATAACTGAGTTCGGTGACTTAATGAAGAGTCCCGTTCTAGTAGTTGTTTTACTATAGGAAGTGGTTTGGAAATATGAACATTGCTATAAAGATTTACTATATCAAAATTTGCTATTGTAAAGGTATTTTATATCCTATATGGAACAGTTTTTTGGATGAGTTAAGTTACTTTTTTGAACTCGGTCTTTGTTTTTCAATAATGTATTTATTTCAAAATTTTTAGTCACTTATAGCTTAATTGGTTGCAGTTTTCAAATCCTGTAACTTTTTCGATATTGACAAATATAAGGTATTGTATATTTTAAGCAATATCCATTATTTTGACCAATCTCGTTTACTTTTCTAAATATGTATATGTATTAAGAAAGGTTTGCATATAGTTCCCACTTAAGTAATCTATCGCATTATAGTCGATTTGAGAAACTTCTACATTTAATCATCAAACATTTTGACTTATTTCCAATTGCATTCATTTAATAGTCTCTCATCAACAAAATTTTATAATAAATCAGTTTTTACTTAAAAATAATTACTCATTGGACATTTTCCCACACATGAAATTCTAAACTATTTCAAATTCTTCCAATTTGAAAGAAGCTTTGTTATTTCACATGATGCTTAAAATTTTTTGTGCTACCCTGTATATATCAAATTTGCAGTGATTTCGCTTAGTTGTATCAGTTTGATTGTCAATCATTAACATCAAATTGTGATTTTCTAAATTTGTCATTACGCATCCGTTTAATTTTTAATTTTGTGTGACAACGATTTGAGATGTTATAAAAACATAAAGGTACTCCAGTGCTGTGGCCAGGGGGATTGATGATTCAATTTTAACTAATTAACAACTTTTTTCATAAAAATATATTCTTTTATTCCATATATTTCTTATATACAGGAAATATATGAATATATGAACTTTTGTGGTCTTAATTATTTCATCTATCTTCAAAAAAAACTTGAAGAGTTGTCAACCACCCTCCCCCCCCCCCTCCGAAAAAGTTGTAGCTACGTCCTTGAGGTACTTGAGTTTTAAGCAAAATTGATAATCTCTGTTTTCCCTAATATACATTTAGAAAAGTGACTGAATATTTCTTATACAATTTATACTTATATGACATAATGGGATGTAGTTTTTAATTGTGATTACTTCCGTTTGATAACAATTTTAGAAATTATCAAAAATAAAGGCCTTCACTTTTAAGCAAAATTCATATTTGCTGACAAATTTGAATGTAGTTGAAAAAGGGACTTGTAGTGATTACAGAATACCTTTCAGACCATCCAAATCTTTTTATAAAAAATAACTTTTTCTCTAAATATTCATAAGAACATATTCCAGTTGATTCTTAATTATGAAGGCACACTGTATATAGAGACAAAGTTACATACACAACAGCTTTCGAACAGAGACATTTACTTATTTACTACTATTGTCTTCACACACAAGGTTCCTATGTTAGAACAGATTTTTGCCGTTTTTTTATCAAAACCGGTTATAAGCTAATTTACATTAAAAAAAGAACCAACTTGAACTGAACAATTTAAAAACTTTGTTCAACCAATCACTATTTTGTAACATATCGACTTTATTTATATGATTTAATAGGTACAATTCTATTGATTGTTTTAGTTTGTTCTTATCCCTCTTTCTCTCTATATCTCTAATTTGTATTCTTTTTTTTAATTTATTGTTTTATTATTTGGACCACTTTAATTCACCCTATATTGCAACCACCCTGTATATGTCTCTGTCATTGATCACCCGTTTCAACTATAATTCAACTCCACACGAATTTGCCACCGCCCTCATATGTTTAAAACCACCCTATATAAGTATAAATCCTCTTCACCCTATTGACTGTCTCTATTTTTCTATTGCTTAAATCACCCTGTATTCTATATATACAACTGTTCATGGTGTACCTATTCTATATTGGTATAACTAATTTTACTCTATCCTTTATTTCAACCATCCAGTATATGAAACTGCTTCTATTTTTTTTAAACCCATCTCCCTAACTATATATTTATAACACATTTTGGTGCAGGCTAAACTACTATAATTTGACTCCACCCTTATTTCAATCACCTAGTATAAGCAACTACTTATGTTCCACACTATATGATATTTTTGAACTATTCTGTATAACTATAACTCCACTCCACCTTATATTTCAAACATCCTATATATGCAACTGCTTCTAACATTTTTTGGTCTTTTCTGTACAAAAGTATTGATACTCCGCACTATCACCCGAATATTCTTACTTCATATGGTTATTTGAGATTGTTTTAAACGTTTTTGATCCATTCTGTACAACTATATCTCTACTCCACTATTATTTCAACCACCTTCCATAAGCAACTACTGATGTGCCACCCAATACAACAGTTTTTGAACACCCTTTATAACTGTATTTCTATTCTACCTTATATTTCAACAATCCTATATATGCAACTGCTTATGTACCTCTCAATATCACTTTTTTATAAGAGTTTTTGAACTTACATATATAACTGTAATTTTACTGCACCCCGTATTTCAACCGCTCACATACTTTGCAACTCGAATTTCAATGCACGCACCCTCGTTTGCACACACACCTACAACCGTATAGAATAAATCACCATCATAACAATTTTTCATTTTGATACACTAATGAAATATTTTCTGTTATTTCACTTGACAGTAACCCCCATTCAAGAACTTTGTTTAAAAAAACTGACTTAAAATCAATCAAAATGAAAACCGTTACAAACATCCTCCTACTTTAATGACACATTTTGACATTTAAGCTAGATATTTATGATGAAAATTTGATATTTTCATTGACGTTTACCGTTGTTTGCACATATTTTTTCGATTTTCGGAAAAACAGTATTGTTTACGTTTTAAAAAAAGTATACGAAATCAAGCTGGAATACATCTTTGTAGAATGCGATTTAAAATATTTAAATTCGTTCAGCCGTTTCAGAGGAAACAGTGAAGTTTCATTAAAATTCATAGAACTGTAACCCTTAGTTACAGTTAATTTCTCACTTTCTGGAAAATCTAACGTTATAGAAAAGTAAATATGAAATTTCCTTTATATTCCTTAATACAATGCAGTTAAGTCATCAAAATTGCACAATTCGTTTTTGAATAATCACTGACCATACCATACATAAATAAAAATGCGGACGAATTCATAATCTCCTCTTTTTTGTCACTTATGACCCCCATTTCAGAGAATTAAGAAAGGGAAACTTATGAAATTATGGCTTCTCATTTATTAGTCTTGAGAAAACAATACATTCAGCTCCGTCGAATAACCATTCACCCTGTATACTTTCATGCATATAGAAATAGTATTAGTGTTTTTTAGCAAATCAATTTTAAGTCATTCCATTTGTACGGGCCTTGGATACATCCTAGATCGATCCACTGAACATCTTGCTGCAGATTGAGAGACAATTTGATTATAAATTTACTCTCCGGCTAATTGAAATCCAATAACAAATTAAAGGAGGATGAACTCAGGTCCTGAGATAAGGCGTGATGTTTGGATTAATATTAATTAACAGCATTTCACTTTTGGACTTTAATGGAAATAAATGTAAAATTATGTTCTTGTACTCCATTGAAGTAGGTGTTTTGTTTATGATTTATATGGACGTTTATTGATAGGATCATTCTTATAATGATGTTATCTATATACTTAAATCTGTTTTAAATACTTGTTATTAAGTTAATAGTTTACTCATTATTCGTTTGCTGAAACTTACTACGAATAAAAAGTCTTAGAAAAATAACCAATAAAATATATTTGGATAGTAAAGTCTGTATATTTAAAACAACAGACCAATAAGTACATTAATGAAACTGTAATTAAAGCAAACTTGATATTGAAGTGTTCAGATTTGGTAATTTAAATGACGTAACTATAACTGGAACAAGGAAGATGGCAATTTTGGAAACGGTGAAAGAAACAAAACTGGCGATAATTTAGTGGAATTGTGTACACGGCTTTTGGATCGCTAATACCTCGTTCAAACAACAATTACACCGGATGTACAAATTGAAAAATCCTAGGGACTCAAAAACGTTTCGGAGCCTATATGGAATCCAATCACAATCTTTTATTGTCAATAATTAATTAGAATCATATCAAGAACAAGAGCAATATTGAAAAAAAATTAAAATGGAATCACCGAAAGAGAGCACCCAGGAAAAATGGAACTATCTGAAAGAAACGTTTATTGGTGCACTAGAGAATGCAGTTGGGCAAAAATCAAGAAATACCATGAAGGAGTGGGTAAGACAAGAAATGTTTGATAAAATGGAGGATAGGAAGTAATGAAAAATCATAATAGCGATAAAGATAAATCGGAGTACAGGAGAATAAATAATGAGCTTAGAAGACTGACTGATAAGACAAGAGGAAAATGGATGGAAGAACATTGCAAAATCAAATATCTTGAATAATAAAGTCAAACAGAGGAGCTATACAAGTAAAGAGTAAACCTAAACCCATAAGAATAACTGGGGATGACGAAATGAGATGGTTTTGTAACAGCTAATATGGACGAAAACAAAGAAGTATGGAAGAAATATATAGAAGATCTTTATAAGTAATAACAACGATATAGAGACAGAAGAGCAGTGTGACAAAAAATAAAGTTGGATCTATAACAGAAGAATATCACGTTGCAAGAGCAATTTAAAATTTAATATACCACAAAATAAATAAAAACGAGTTTATAACGTGCCTTTCTCAGTACTACAGCTTACCGCTGCCAAAAGTGCTTTTCTGCTGCATCGGTTCTTATAAGAAAGTGAAAGTGATTTTTGCGTGATATTCGAAGTAGCGTTCGTGATTTGATTTTAATTTTAAAAAATAAATTGGAGAAATAAATAAAATCTGTTGTGAATTGTGAGTTCGAGTGTATTAGTTTGTAACAAAAAGTGACAATTATACAATTAGGTAAAGACCTGAAATGTTATTAATTTGTGGGGAAAGCAGATGTAATAGCAAGAATGTTGAATTTTGAATATTTACTATAAAGAATCTGTTTGATCTCCAGAGCTCTATCATCCTGATAAGTACATGGGTATTTATTTGTCTAACATAAGTAATATTTAGTTTTATGAGTAACAATTATTATTCGCATAATTTAACGCATAACAGAACTACATATAAGAAATTTTTGGTTAATTTATTTTGTATCGAATTATTTTTGTATCATAATGTAAACAACTTTGTATCCTCCCTTCTTCAACTTGATGCATAAAATAAACCGCCAAATATAAAGATTCATTTCAATACATAGATATTAAAAGGGTACGTTTTTGAAAATAATATTTCATAAAATTTTATTTACCTAAATAAATCTACCGGCACTCGAAACTATGTAATTATTTAATACCAAAAAATAACAAGTATATATTTTTTTGTGGTGAATCATTCCTTTATTATTCACGCTAAAAGTGAATTTTTAGGCCCGACGTTGCCACATTGACAATAATTTTATTAACGTGTATTTGGAATTTTCTTGCTTATTAAGGACTATGGACCATATTGTTATAAGAGTTTTTTGTTTTATATTATATGTACTATCAGCAGGGGTATTTTTTAAAGAACAAATCACTATTTCGGGAAAGCGGAAAGAATACATGGATAACAACTATGATATTAAATCTTTATAAATTAATAGAAATTTGTGGCGACATTTTGGGAAAATTCTATTATTGAATGGTGGATTGGTTTGAAAAAGACGCAAGCCTGAGAGTTGGTATCTATTATTTGTTCCTGAAATGACCAGAACTGAGTTTAATCACACATACCCAATAGGTGTGTACAGGACTATTTATTCTTTACATGTGATTGATAAATTTGTCCTTGTGCTTAAATGAATAGAGACATCATTCGTTATTTTGCTATAATTGAAAATTGTTCGCTAGGTATAATTAAACGCAGGTGACTAAACAAAAAAAAATTGGAAATATAAAACATGTTAGTTGACAAAGATTTATAAAGTGAAAATAAGTTTTAAAAATTACAAAAATATCATAAACCTCGAAATGTGAAAAACATATACCACACACCAGAATAATATAAAATTTGACAAAATTTGCAAAATAAATCAACCTAAAACCTGAAATGAAAAAAATGTAAAAAAATTAAAATGCACAACATGTTACAACTGGCAAAACTAACAGAAATAATAATATACATACTTTCAAGTTTATGTGGTGTTAAGCCCAAAGAAATAAAAATAATAAAAATGCGAACGTCACCGTAAATGTAAAAAAGTTAAAAAAGGAATAAATGCTAAAAACTTAAAAAATGTCAAAAAGTCAATAATTTCAAAAGTGTCAAATATGTTAAAAATGACAAAAATGTCAAAAATGTCAAAAATGTCAAAAATGCCAAAAATGTCAAAAATTTCAAAAATGTGAAAAATGTGAAAAATGTGAAAAATGTCAAAAATATGAAAAATGTGAAAAATGTGAAAAATGTCAAAAAATGTTAAAAATGTCAAAAATGTCAAAAATGTCAAAAATGCCAAAAATGTAAAAAATTTCAAAAATGTGAAAAATGTCAAAAATGTGAAAAATGTCAAAAATGTGAAAAATGTCAAAAATGTTAAAAATGTCAAAAAATTCCAGAAATCTCAAGAATGTCACAGATGTTTGAAATGTAAAAATTTTCAAAAATGCACAAATAATGTCAAGTGTTAAAAATATCTAAAATATTAATATTATGAAAAACGTCAAAAATGGCGTAAAAACGGATAAAGAATACCATCAAATATCTGAAACACTTCAAGAATGTCTAGCTCTTCATGTTAAATCCCAAAAAAATGTATTTTTAGAAGCAACAAAAAACTAAAAATTCAGGAGATGTGAAATTTACGAAATGAAAATAATGTTCGTGCGAAGCCGGGAAGGGTCAGTTAATATTATAGAAAATTTTAACGAGAGTAATCCACTAGGAAGCAGCAATAGGTACTCATTTGTCGAGATTGTTCTTCGTAAATAAATGTCATATGTGATATTTCGTTTACCTATAAAAGTTTTTAAATATCTGTGAATTTGTTTTTAATTTTTTTTAATAAAGTCAATCAATTGGAAATATTTCGTTCTTTACTATTGCAAATACATGCAAATTGTAAAAGTTTTTCCAATCTTTTCCTATCTTATCTTCGAACACCGCGTTTTATTACTATTATATTTCAATAGTTCTTATTTCTATATTGTGTGCTATGCCATAATCTAATGGTCATGTCATTGACCTTTCTTCCATATTTTATACGTCAACTAAATTCTTTCTGAGTCTCAGAACCAGAAACCTGCAAGTTTCCGCACAGGCAACGGTTTTCCTAGCGATACGTCTAGAAAAATAACTGATTTAGAAACATGATTTATTCACTTTCGGTTGTTTGTCGATTTTCCCGATGGAAACTTGTTTTCCTAGGTCCATATAGGCAAGCTTACACTTTATGCGTTATTGAACAAATCGGAAATACTTTGAAATTTGCTTGTGCTCGTTTTTTCTACCCGGTTTCTATTTTTATTTTTTCCATCGCGAATATATAAAGTGAACGGGAATGAAAGTACTCAATCGAAACTGCATTTTCGATTTATACTTGTACGATTTGAAGCGTTGAGAATTCTAGTTTCCTTCCATAGAGCGAAAGTAGTGGAATTACGTGTGCAGTCTGAAACGTTGCTGTTACGTTTGAAGTAACACGTAGAAACGATAAGACTTTTTCGTCGAAACAAATCTGATTTTTAAATCTCATTTTAACATTTTAAATTTCTCACTCAATAGCACATTTTTTTATACTACACATCAATTGGCGTTATTATAGGTTAGTACCTGGGTGATCGAGCTTCACTCGTAAACTCAAGGTTTTGTCATAAAGGTACGAGTACATATATCCAAATAATCGGGCATTTGCTATGTAAACTAATTTAAACTCCCTAACATAATATTTTTTTCTTACATTTTTTATTTACGTGGTGTTACTACCATTATACTCCTTCCTATATTTCAACTACCATATATATTCAACTTCTTCTGAAAAAGCAAGTCAACATTTTTTTCCAACTTTTTTTTAATCACGCTAAAATTCCACTCGATTCCATATTTCAACAACCCTAAATATGCGACCGCTTTTGGCCATTCTACAAACACTTTTGTTTCCAAAATCTTTCAACTACCCTCTGTAACTGTAATTTTACTTCGCACTATATTTCAACCATTATATATATATATATATATATATATATATATATATATATATATATATTGGGAGATTTCCGGGAATTCAACCACGTAGTTGATAACTGATCCCTGCCGGGATCGATGGTAAAATGACGACGTTTCGGCAGAGTCACATCTGCCCTCTTCAGGTCGGTTCGCATAATTCTCGTAGCTTTCTGCTTTCGCTTCTAATTACTCGAATACTAAGATTTTCAGGAGCGCGCACGGTGTTATATAGTCGCGGCTTGGCGCCTATCAGTTGGCACCGTGAACGGCTGCGTGTTATTGGCCCTTGGCGCTCAGTGGCCACGCCTCCCGCTTGCTGATTAGTTATGTCCGGTTGAGTTGTTATAGGACGGGTCCGGGCCGGTACGGTGTTTAATAGAATTTTCCAACAAATCGATATGTTCTGGATTTCATTGCGTGCTTTTAGACTGTGAGGTCTCTTCGCTATTTCAATTGCCTCTCTTACGAGTCTTGATTTCGGGTGTTCTGTATTTGCCAGTACTCTGGTGTTCTCAAAGTCTATTCGGTGTGACATCGTGGTGGCGTGTTCCGCAATGGATGTTGTTTTTTCCTGGTTACTTATAGCATTCTGATGTTCATCACGTCTAGCTTGAATCCTTCTGTTAGGTTGCCCCACATAGGTTTTATGACAGTCTGCACATGGAATCTCGTACACTTCCTGTTGTTCTAAAGGGATCCTCGTCTTCGGAGTCCTCAACACCGTGCTTATTTTTCTGTCTGTATTGAAAATATTATCGATATTGTGTCTCCGTAGAATTCTTGCAATACTGTCGGTGGTCCCCTTGACATACGGTAATAAGCCTTGGTTATTGGTGTCTCATGCTCCTCGTCTGTTTGTCTCGGTTTTGACTTTAGGGCTCTTCGTATATTTCGGTCTGTAAATCCGTTTTGTCTCAGAGCTGTTTTTAAACTGTCCATTTCCTGTTTGATGTTATCCTGGTCAGCTCGTCTTTGTGATCTGGTTACTAAAGTCTTGACGACGGCTTGTAGTTGGGCTGGGTGGAGATGAGAATTAGCATGAAGGTATCTGTTGGTGTGAGGTTGCTTTCCTATATACTGTATGGCCAAGGGTTCCATCTTCCTTCCTATTTATGAGAACATCAAGGAATGACAGTTGATTGTTGGCTTCAACCTCCATGGTAACAATAATCATCAAAGTTTTATAAAATTCCAATTGAGACCATTCAGCAACTGCGGGAGGAAATTGAAACCGCGTGCATGGAAATAAGGTAAACACTTAGAGTTTTCCAAAGAGTTCGCAAATCAATGAGCGTTGACCTAGAGTATGCATCGAAATGCAAGATGGTCACTTCGAGCAGTTCTGGTAAATTAACTTATTATTAATAATTTTAATTTCATTATTTTTTATTTCACATTTAGTTATTGTCTGATTCAGTAATTAGTTCTTAAATAGAAAGTGTAACTTTAAATTTAAATATTATTAGTTTATTTCCTAAATTATTTATTAAATGATCGGGTCCTTCATAACTGAAATTTATTTACATAATGTTACTGTATTTTCAAACTCAATTTAGTATAAAAATATTGAAAACATCAATTTTTTACGCATAATGGTTAAGATTGTATAAACCTGTAGAGAAAATTAAAAAAAAATTGTAAAAAAATTCGGGCGGAATACCTCCTTCACTTGCCTACATAGGACGCTTATGATTACACTTATAAATTTGTTTCTATTTTTTGTTTGTTTTCCACCGTTTTGTCAATAACACAAAAAAGTTTACTCACTTTAAGGGCATTTAACTTGCTAAGAGTGCGTTTTAGGGCACATGTTAATAGGGACTTATTTTAATGAAGTTTGGAACCCTATTTTAGAAACACCCTATATAGTCAAACTCAATGCGAAATTTTTTGCATGCATGTGATAAATTCAGAGGTGAAATGATTTACAATGGCATACACCAAGGTCTATAACAGCGACTAGAAATGTATATCATGAAGACGGAGGCCTTAATAAAATTTTTACGTTCATTAATTTTATTCATTTCATTAGTTACAGTTTATTTTGTTGTGTAAAAAAACTGTGTTTTTTAAATTTCATATTGTATTTGACTAAAATAATATCGTTCTATGGTTTACAGTTATAACGTCTTTTTATATGAGTTTAGAAAGATAATGTTGCTTTTCTTTTTAAAACTACAGATAATAAAAGTAAATAGTTTACTAAGACTATCCTACCATGACCGGTTCGAATTCGATATGTTCGTTTTTGCAAGTGATGTTGAATTAATGTTTAATCAAGCATAACTAATAATGCCCCATTAAACATATACCATTTCATTAGTAAAGAAACTTGTTTAATTAATTAAAAATTATCCTTTTACGGCTCGTCCAGCTTCACGCTTCAAAAATCAGTAAACACCTTTAATAATTCAATAAAGTTATATCGGCGTGTCATCTACATAATGTTTTCTCACCCATCTGGTTGTCATTATTTCCAGAACTACTGGTTTTACTATATGCAGCAGCGCATTGGTATTTCTTTTATGTAGTCATAATCTTCGGTCTATTTGCATAGGTTCTGCTGGCACAGCTCATTTTCATTTATATTCCTTCAACTATAAACGATTTTTACTGCCACTGAGTAAGCGAAAGTAAACGAGTAAGCTGTTCCAATTGGAGTTAGATAAAAGCCGGTTGAGACGTAAAAAAAGGCAAAGAGCAAACATGAATAGTTACGGAATTTCTTATGCATATTTAGTCACCGTGGAAAACGTTAAGCAATCCATGCACGAAGTACTTTATTTTTTTTCATCTGTGATGAGATGATGCTTATGTCAGAAGATGACTTGTTAAATGAGAATTTTCTGTTCTTCACACAATTACGTTAACATATGTCACGGATAGTAGAGATAAGGATTAATATACAGACTGGTTTAATAGTTTCTTCTGGTGGTTTTGCAGACGTTTTGCAGCGTTGGAGTAAGCTCCCTCCCAGGCAATAATTCCATAGTTGATTATGCTGTGGAAAAGTGCGTAATACAACTTCATCAATGTGTCGGTTTTCATAATCTTGGAGAGATTATTGAATACAAATCCTAAATACTTTTTTTTTCTAAGAATGTATTCTACATGTTTATCCCACTTCATTCTGTAATCAAAGATGATTCCGAAATATTAACATGATTCCACCCTATTCAGGTTTTTTTATTAACTGAAATCTTTAAATTTACCGGAACATTAATGTTGCAATTTCCGAATGTCATGTAAACAATTTTGTCCAAATTTAAAGATAGTTTATTTAAAGCTAGCCAGTTACTTATAGCTTTAAGATATGCATTCATCTTGATCTCTACTTCATCCCAACTTACTCCTATATATTTAACCGCTGTGTCATCGGCGACTGATATTATTACGTCATCAAGCATAGTAGTTAGTAAGTCGTTAACGTACAGAATGAATAACAATGGCCCCAATAATGTTCCCTGTGGAACACCTGTTCGAACTTCACATTATTCACTCAAATCCTCATTTACTTTAACACGCTTCTTTCTGTCTTGCAAATAAGAAGTCATGAGCTTTGCCCACCATATCATATAATTTTTCTAATATATAACAAAAATAAAATAATATATCGAATCAATAATAATTTAAAAATAAATAATAATATAACGACAATAAAAATATTAGAATAATTTGTTTTGCTTTCTGGCACATAGTTTTTTGAGTTTTGCGGGATCTACTGGAGGAGGACTATACATTAAAATAAAATACTGAAAAATGTTTTTAATGTTCATAAAATTAGCGTCAATAATACAATATGATTTCGGGCATGTGGTCACATTCTTGGCAGTAATTCAGGTCTTCCTGGGAATAAAGAAGCAATCAAATGATGACAAATCACCCGAACGGGTGCAATTAATCTTTCGCCAAAATTTTTTTAAGTAAATTAATTATATATATAGGCTAATTTAATGACTTCAAATTGAGAAGATTAGTAATCAGTTTTGCTTCAACTGTAAATATATGCCAATCAACAAACGGTAACTTTTTGGATGTACCTTATGGTGTTTAGACAGTGGCTTGTGGATTACCATTGTTCCTAATGAGGCAGTTCTGCTCATTAACAAACTCATTTAACTAAACGTGTGATTGATTACTGAACAATATTTTCAAAAGTAAAGTGTATGAATAACAATTATTGTAGAACAGCAGTCGTTGAGCCTGAACGATGGAAGTCAAAGTTTCTTACGAAATACACTACACGTCTCTCAAAATTTCGTTTTTAATTTAAGTGTGACTGCAAATGAACATATGATGTGTGAGTTAGTTTTTAATTAAAAAATAAAATTTGTTGAATTATATTAATTCAAACCTACTTCTTCTTTTTAATATTCTAGCAGTATAGTATAACGAGATCACTTTAATTATATCTTTATCTTTAATTATATCTTTGTTTTGAGTCTCTAAAATACTATTAAGACACGTGTAAAAATAAATTTATAAAATCCAATAGTTCTACAAGAAATAAAAGTTTTATTATTTCAAAAAGATAAAAAACTATAAGCAGTAAACAAAGTTATGATAAAGCAATTAATGTCTTCAAGAGCCTACCAAATGATTTGAAAACACTAAAAAACCTTAACAATGTCAAAAAGAAAATGGAATCATGGATCTTGGCTAATATTTAAAATTTCTAATAGCCGAATAGTAAATTTATATAGGAAAAAATCGATGTAAAAGTTCTAATTCTTTAAACTATATATTCGTATCACATAATTATTTTATGCAGAACAAATTTGTAGGATAAAACAGGTAACTAAGTTAACCTCTGCAGGGTTTATTATATTATAACTAATGTAATTGTAAACATTTTGATAAATAAATAAATAACAGATTAAATTGTAGGAACATTAATTACATAGATATTGTTAAAATATGAAAGTATCGCCAGGGTGTTCTTCATAATAGCTACTGTAAAATAGTTTGATCTAAAACATATTAAAACTAGTATCGGTTTTAGAACAAACTTTAATTATGAATAGTACCGGGGCGACCAAGCGTTGTTCTGGAATTCGAAACTTTGCTATACGCAAATTAATTTTTCCTGAGCCGATTACTTTTTAAAACTCCTTCTCATTTAATTCCTATCAGATATTTATTATAGCTAGAATCGCATGGGGTCGAAATTCGACCTCTTGAGTTAATAAGTAATGAAATTCAACTACTTCTTCATATAGAATTAATATATATATATATATATATATATATATATATATATATATATATTTGTGTTAAAATTCGTAATTCCAAATTTAATATGGCAGAGAGAGTAAATGGAAATTAAATACAAAAATTTAGTTACCAGAATATTTCTTAAAATTAAATAATTCAGCTAAGAATAGAATAATATAGAAAACTGCTTTATGTAACTATAATTTTACTCTTGACTATAATTTAACTATCCTGTATATGCAACTGCTCATGGACCAAGCATCATGTATTTTAACATTTTTTGAGCCCCGGTAAAACTATAATTCCACTCTAGCCATTCTATATATTCGACTGTAACTATAATTCTTCTTCGCCCTATATTTCAACCATCATATATATGCTACTCATAGTGGGCTACCGAATAAATCATTTCCTTTTTTAACATTTTTTTTATAATAATTCTGTATAACTATATTTTCTATCGCCCTATATTACATGTGCCCTATAAATGCATCTGCTTATGGGCTACAAAACGTGGCATTTTTATTGTAATATTTTTAAACCACACTGTATAAATATAACTCTGCTCCAGCACATATTTCTACCACGCCTTTTTACCAAGAACCCTGTAAATTCAACCGCTAATGGGCTACACTATATAATTATTTTTTCTAACGATGTATAATTATAATTGCACTACTTCCTATTTTTTAAACACTCTGTATATGCAGCTGCTTATGGGCCATCCAAAAAACATTTTGTTTCTAACATATCTAGAATCACCGCCCTATATCTAAGAAAATTTGAATATGCTTATGTAATAGCTGTGAACTTCATATTACATTTATGAACATCCTGTATGTCCTATAACGATATCGATTGACTTTCATTGTGTGCATTAAATGATCATGAGAACACATAACTTTTTACCCATCGATAAATTACCTAACCAGCACTTTTTACTTTAATTTCTTGAAGGGTTCAGTTGTAAAAATGTAATGCTAAAAAATTTTCAAATAGTTATAAAATTCTTTTAAGATCCTACACATCAATTTGTATTAAAATAATTTTTGAAACGCAGTTCCAATCTCAAGTAGGTTATCAAATCACCCTGTATTGAAACTCTTGTAATTTCAAAACTCAGCTGTCGTAATTGTAACAATCGTTCTTTCTCGGTAATACGATTTTTCTCGAACAAACGATTTCTAGATGCCGAAACCCGGAAATGGTGAAATTTTGACAAAATCGTTACGTGATCGTTACTGCAGTTTTCGTAAACTTAATTACATATAATTAAGATGTATAGAAATAAAAACAAAATTGCAGATGTATTTTTAAGGAAATAATAGATACACATGGTTTCCCAAAATATTAGTAAATTGTTATTAGATTTATGACAGAAGGGGTTACATACTGAATTCGTGATAATCTGAAATGGTATGTATCAATTAAGCTTAGAATAACTAAAGGTAGTGTATTTACGTAAACATTTCATGGCTCTTCTATAAATGTCATGTAAATTTGCTCATTTTAATATTAGTTGTTGTTATCGAAAAAAAGTACCGTCACAGATGCATAGAAAAGAAAGTTTTAGAGCATAATCTTAGTAAATCAAAGTCCATTATTTATCATTTTATTAACGCTTAAACTACTTGTTCATAGATGGCGCCTCCTCAAATAATTTTACTTTAATTTACTTTTTTTAAAAGAAATAAATAAATATTCTTTATATATTCTGCACATCTACGGCAAATTACCTTTCGAATGGTACACGTTTCATTACCCGCCTTTCAAAATAAAGTCTGAAAAAGGGGAGTGCGTTTAGGACTTCACGTATTAATAATAGTATGATGATTATGGTAATAATTGTCTAATATATATTTTTTCATGTTAATCGAAAATATTTACTTCACATGGCAAAGACAATGTAACGGTAACGTGGCATCGTTGCTCTTTTTGTGGTGTTTTGACTTCTGACGTATATTAATTCTCTAATATTAAAATAATGCAAACAGAGAATCTGTGTTCAGAACGAAAAGCAAATTTTGTCCTGGCAACTCTTCATGTAATATCCATTGATTTTTCGAACTCAACCATCATTTGCAAACAGTGCTCTGATATGAGTCTATTTGGACCAATAGCCAAACTAGACTAACTGCAATGCCACTGAGAGTTGTCAAATCTCACATATATGGAGTGTAGAGTGAAAGGAGGACAAACTTATATGGGAATAAAACTGAAAAAGTGTCCAGCGGACGGTTTCAAATAAGAAGTTCAAGAAATGACCAGAATGGCGCAAGTGTGACCACAGGGTATGTTATGAAGTTAATTGTCAACGGATTGAAATACACAAATCCTACATTTAGAAGTGAAGCAGCTGAAAAAGTGAGAATGATGTAATTATTAGTAAAAATCGTAAATAAAACGTAGAAAATCTGTTATGTGAACTTCTCTTTGTAAATGGTTGTCTCCGTTTTTTGTAATCTCTGCAAGTGATGAGTTTATAGTGTGTTAATTGTGATATAAATTAATAAGCGTATGCCCCCGTTTTGACTTTTTACATTGGGAAAAATTTGAATATTTGTAATATTTTTGTACTTATTAACAAATAGATGTTGGTGAATTAGATGTAAATAAAAATTATTTATTTTTAGATTCTTGTGTTCATATTACATATTTATTTTGAAAAGTTGGTGTTTCTAGTTCCATGTTCACCTTTCTCTGGATAAAAGGTAATTAACAATTCTTTTCATCACTGAATAAACTACTATAATTAAGTTATCTCTTCTGTTATCATTATGGAACAAATTTCACTTGCATTTTATGCTAAAATAGTTTCAATGATTCTAACATTTTCACACACTGGTTTTCCATATATTTTTTCTTGTCTCCATTAACTACAATTAAATGACTATTTTTGGCATCTTTCTGCTGTAGGTCTATTTTAAATATTCTTCAGAAGTTTGTTGAAGTTCTCGATGGACAATGCCATAATCAGTTTAGTAATTATATAATAATGGGTTCTTCAGAGTTTAATTTGTGTAGGATATTTATCTTGACTCCTAAAAAAATGTACAAATAAAATTTTGCTTGCAAGTAATTTTTATCTATGTACAATGTATTTCATTGACTGAATACATTTATTAATATTAAATACAAATTTTACCAATCATTTTAAATCTGGTTGTCTAACTATGATGTTTAAATTTGCAATTTTTGGATGTGTACTTACTTTACAACACATTTTCAAAAAAAAATTCTTGATAGGTTCTGTTCTAACTGCATAAACTCTTCTTTTCTATTAATAATTAACCAATCTTGAGCGTCAGTTTTTGGTTTTAATGTTAGCTCTCAGGCATGTAACAAAACCATCTTTTCTTATTTACCCACACATTTTTGGTTGGTTTATTTCGCAGATCATATGGAGAGAATATTTTGTGGGAATATAACTAACTGAAAATAATTTTCAATTTAATCATGTCAATAATACTACATTTGTAACAAGTAAATAAAAACTTTACAGTATTTATTTTTAGAAATACTTACTTTTCATTATAAAAAAATCATATTATAATCTGCTGTTGTAATTTGCAAAATGTATAGTTTAGAATTTTCAATTGTCTTTTAAATGTTATTCTACGAACAAATTACTCCGTCGTCCCAGTGGCGCCCCCAAATTGATACCCTTTTGTGGACACTTTTTGATACACAGAGTGTGTCCTCCTTTTACTCAACACTCCATACTCACATAGCAAAATATATTGTAGGAATGTCTCTGTTATATGTCAGTGTCTTTGCAATATATTGTAATACTAGCGGTGAACTGATGATATTGCAGAAATATTACCTAGTGATATATAAAAATATACAAATATTTTTAAATATTTTTTAATGAAAGAGACATGTTTTGATTAAATCATTAACGTGTTGAACCTTGTCGTATGTATATTTGGCAGTTTATTAGTTTTTCCTTAAAATTTGGCACAAAAACTACTTATTTCAACAAAAACTGCAGTATCTCCTACAACGTTTACGTGTATGGCTCACTTTATTGCGATTATCCACAGAAAAAAAGATGTTAAAAACATAAAAAAAGAACATCGACATGACCTGTCACGGAATATATTTATTATGCCCATTCATTATTTTCACGTTTTGTTCCTTCGTTGCAGGTTCACAGAACATCCTGTGTGTTTAGTGGTCACGAACTGGTTTTGAGAGAACTACAAGTACAAGAAGTAAGTGGACGACATGCCAGCAGGTATGCGTTTACACGCTGCCCTACGTACCGCCTTCCTGATTGCGACATTCTTCTGTTTAACACAAGGTGAGTTATGTCTGTGAAGCTTACGACATTTTTATTATATATACGGCATTGTTTTATGAGAGATTGGTGAAGTTTACAATTTAAAAAAACGCAGAACATATAGTTACAGCAGGGTTTTCTGAACAGTCTCAATTAACTAACGAAGCTTGGATACCCGCAGGGCAAGGTGGAGTAGATTCGGACGTAAAGATGATTTGCAAATAAAGATAAACAAAATGTCTGTCTTAATTTGAATCGTAACATGAAATTATATGAACAGCTTAATTCGCAATAATTCAAAATTAATAAATCATAATAAAATATTTAATTATTATTTTGCCTGTTCATTGGGTTTTCTCTCCTTAATTTTTTCCCTACAACAGATAAGTTTTTGAAAATTGTAAATGCAGAACAAAATGTAGTAAGTCAATTTCCTAAAATTGCCCGGATTACTGGCTGTCCATACTGTAACTCTTCTTCACAGTTATTCTGATAGAAAGAGATGTCTATAAAATGATCAACCAGTATTTCTGTAGGGGAAGGTTGCTTAAGTCGTACCGCAGCCTAAGTCGTACCTTAGTTGTTTCGTTAACTAGAATACACTATAGGCAACTTAAAATACTGCATTCGCGTAGCAGAAGGTCATATTTAGTGCACATTCAATAGTTCGTTCCCGCCGAATATGTTTAGAGAGGTTATGGAAATAATTCGTTTCGTCCCTCGTTCCCATTAATTTTATTGTGTACTTTGGAAGCAACTAAGTAAGAAAAAGTCAACTAAATATTTGTTTAATGTTAAATATATGTTATACATCTATCCAGTTATTGATTCACACATGGATTTTGTAAAATCTTTACTCTGATATATTTATTAAGGTTATTTGAAGTGGGCATCACATGTTTCTTAAGTCGTACTCACATGTACTTCTTAAGTCGTACCACCGGTAGATATGTCTTTAGAGACGAAGACATTTCTTTTAGTAAGGACAATGTTGTATTACCAAAACCTACTTCTTCAGTCCAAAATACGGAATGCGAAAAAATTGATTCTGCGGAAGAGACTGAGAAATCTCTTCCATCAACTTCAAGGACGCCTTCTCAAGTGATCTCACAAATTGGTATTAAAACTCTTCCAATTGAAAATTCTACCGATGATTCTATTATTACCTTGCGGCCTGACCCTGCTGATAATATAAAAGAAAACTTAAATGTGATTTCTCCAGTGCCATCCTTGACTGACACATCGCGTAAACGCGTTTTCACTATAGAATTAACGGCTTCTCCGTATAAAGATTACCTCCAAACATGTCTAGAACAGAAAAAGGCTTCTGTGAATCGCAAAATAGTTGCAGAAGAATCCAAAAAGAGAAAAAATAATGATAATAAGGACTGGTATTGTACCCTTTGCGAGGAGGATAGGAAGGAAGATATGATTCAATGCCTAAAATGCAAAATTTGGATGCATGACAAATGTGCTGGGGTGTCAAGACGAATTAAAAAATTCATTTGTATTAATTGCAAATAAATCAATTATTTTTTAACTACTATATAATCTCATTTTTATTTTATTTTAGCATAAGTACGACTTAAGGTATCGGAGGTACGACTTAGGAAACCAGTTTCCTAAGTCGTACCGATTACAATATTTTTGAAATTAGACGTTTAAAAGAAATGTAATCAAAATTGTACAATATTTTTATACAAATAAAGCCAGTATTTACTGATGTTCCCAATAAGTCTCATAACTGACAATTTTGTTAAAAAATTTCCAATTTAAAGTCAATTTTGTTTTAGGGGTACGACTTAAGCAACCTTCCCCTATATAAGTAATGTATTGTAGAGTGTGTTATACTTATCTGAGTTTGGAGACGTTTCAACACCGACTCTGGAGTCGTTGTCAATCGTTTAGTATTGTATTTCGAGGTTTTTTCTAAAATAAGTCGCTTTGATGTTGATTTTGTTGTTTGTCACAAATTTGACAGTGACAGTTTGTCGTTTGGCGATTACTTGATACTGAGGGTACCGTTTTTCTGATGGGTTAGCAATTGATTTCTCCACTCCAAATAAAGGTCGATTGAAGGTGCCCCGATTTCCATGTTTTTATCATCATACAGCTAGCTAGCTTCTTTAAGTTTTCCTTTTTATAAATTTTCCTCTTTCATCAAGATCTTTGTTTTATCCCAGACTATCCTACGGCTGTCGGTGTTGGTTAATACATGATTGGCCAAAATTGATTTGTCCACATGTCTCACGAAATGTTATACTGATGTTCTCTTTTCCTTACTTCTGTAGATCTTGAAGTTTCACCGGTATAAGACTGGCCACAGTGACATAAGCACTGTCCACGCAATTCTGGAATTCTCAGTTGCGTTAAAGGGTTTGATATGTGTGAGGATAGAGCGCAATATATTATTTGTTGTAATAACAGTTTCAACACCGTATTTATTTCCTCACCGGTTCGTGTTTTGCGATACACCTGGGACATATGGAATTGTGTTCACAATTCGGTTGTCTGTTTATGAGTAAGGAAAAAAGAACATCAATATAACATTTCCAGAAGACATGTTGACAAACCAAACTTGCCCAATCATACATTAAACAGCACCGGCAGTTACAGGATAGACTGGGATAAAACAAAGATCTTGTTGAATGAGGAAAATTTGAAAAAGAGAAAACATAAAGAAGCCAGCTGTATGATGATAAACAGCACGGAAATCTGGGCACCTTCAAACCGCCTTCATTTGGAGTGGAGAAATATATTGCAAAAAATTGTCACTGTCAAATTTTTGACAAAATCAACATCAGAGCGATCTTTTAGATAAAATCTCGAAATACAACACTAAACGACTGCCAACGACTCCAGAGTCGGACTTGAAACACAGATAAGTATAACACAATATACAATACATTACTTATATACAGGCATACTGGTTGATCATTTTGTAGACATCTCTTTCTCTCAGAATAACTGTGAGGAAGAATTTCTGTACAGACAGCAAGTATTTCAGGCAATTTTCAGAAATTGCCTTACTACACTTTGTTCTCCATATACAATTTTCAAACACTTATCTGTTGCAGGAAAAAAAATATGAGAGAAATCTCACTAAACATGCAAAATAATTCAAGACCTCCTCGACAATCTTTTCGAAATCACTCAATATTTAATTATTGTTCTTCTTTTCTGTAACAGATATGTATTTGAAATTTGTAAACGAGACAAAGTGTACTAGTGCAAACATTGCCCACATTACTGGTGTCTTATTGTAAAGGGTATTTCAAGTACCTAAAATTTCAATTGCCCGCCATTTTTGACGGTCATAATGATGACTTGACAGATCGAAAGTTGGCAGTTGGAAGTTATTAAACAAGTAATATTACACAAATAATTTTACCTATATGTAAATTATGCAACAATTTAAAATACATATGAATGGTCAATAAGGTTGTTCAGGCCAAGGCTATAGTCAGCCTTAAAGGCTATAGGCTTATTTGGAAAAAGAAGAAATGAATAAGTATCAAAATACTGAAAGTTTGATTGCTACTATACGTAAAGTGGGTTTAATATTCGGTCGACAAAATGTTCCAAAGTCATCTACTGCCTAAGAAATAATCGAAAAATTCATCATCGTGCACAAGATTTGAACATTACAACAGCAATTCTACAGCGAATTCTTACTGAAGATTTACAAATACACGCCTGCAAAGTCCAATGGACCTACAACTTTTGCCAACAGCGAGAGAGAGTGGATTTATACCAAACAGAAGTGAATGCCAATTTTGCGAACAAACTCCTTTCAGGCCAAGTTTTCACCTCGATGGCTTCGTCAGTCGCATTTGAGGCGACAGATACATTAATAAGCAATGTATCGAAAATGTGTTTGGTATGAACTGTGTTCTGGAGGAATTATCTGATCTTATTTCTATGAAAGTGGGGACGGTAATGCATTAAGAGTGAATGGCGAACATTATCTTGACTTAGTTGCATGTCATACCGCTCTTGAAGAATTAACTGTCTGGAAGAGTTTGCTCTTGGTCGTGTCATCTCCCAATTTGGTGACCATAACTGGCTAACACGGTCTTCTGATTTAACACCATTGGACTTCTGGCGATAGGCTTATCTGAAATCACAAGTTTATATCAACAAGAAAAAATAAGTTATTGAGTTTTTAGATAAATATGTTATGGTGCGTAAAACTTTGGTCTACAACCATTTTTTACTTATAATCTGGAGTTATTCTAAAATTGGACTTTAGTTGGGTTAATAAAGAAGGTCATTAAAATATTAAAATCTCGTAATTGGCAAATATCCTATAATTTTATGACATTTTGTATAGACATAATTAAAACTATTTTCGAAAATTACACATATAGTTTTGCTAATTGTCTTTATATGCAAATCTTTATTTGTGTTTGTAATTATTAATTCATTTAAAAAAGGAATATATTTTGTAATGTGTGTAAATTTCAGTCTTAAAAAGTGTTGTAGTAAATTAAAATAAGTAATATTTACATCGTAATTGTCAAGAGAATTGCAAATTTTTTATTGTTTTTGTGTTAATTTCGTCATTTTTTTGTAACACCAGCTTTAGCGTTACAAGACTAACTTGAAAATCGTATAATCACAAAGTTTTCTTTTATGTTTTTTTGGGGAATAACACCACAATAGAAATAAAACGACGTATATTATCCAAGTTTCTTAACCATTGACAACGAAGTCAGAATAGACTTTGAAACGTTTGGTATTCCTGCAATATACGTAGTTTTATTTCTATTGTGGTGTTATTCCCCAAAAAAACATAAAAGTAATCAAGAATATGCCAAAAATAACGTTTAGAATCAATCAATCAATCACAAAGTTTTGTACCCTAATTTATTTTTTCACTCTACGCACGTTTGAACAGCACAGCTGTCATCAACCGGTTTTGGTAAATAGCAAATTTAATTTTTTTGTTGTCGAATAAAACATGAAATTGAAATAATTATTATGCCAAAATTGTAATTATTCAAAATAGTATGTGTTCAAAGTTTAAATTTATTGATAATTGAAAAATAAGTACAAACACCATTTGCCTTCATATACCTAGTTAGATTCAACTTTGACAGCATATGTTCATATTACATTCCTTTCCTGTGATATGTTTTCATATTGACAGCATTTCAGAGTTTCAATTTGTTAAACACAGGTAAAAAGCTGACTAATTTGAGATATGTTAATTCTTGTTCACCTGTCCAAGCACCTGCCTAATACGCTAATTGGACCACTTTTTAGCTGCGGTCAGGAACTCATGAAAAATTTCAATGTAATTACGGTGTGGGAAAACCTTGAAATCAAGATTAATTTAGACAACTTAATAGTTTAAAATATCGATGACTGATTACTCAGGGTTTGATGAATGTATTAACAACGTATTTGTATTAGTTAACTCAAAAAATTGGGGAAAGTTTAGGAATCGGTTTGCAAATGAAAATAAATACAGTTTTAAAAAAGTATTTGTGAACAAAAAATAATAAATTTTGTATTTTTAACGAACAGTGTTTTAAAATAGAGCAATACAGAAATCATTGTTGAATAGATACCTACTTGATGACTCTGCCTGTACATCTGGGTTTTCTTTGTTCACTTTTATATTCTAACAGATAAATATTTAAAATTTGTAATGGAAACAAAGTGTAGTAGGGAAAAACTATTTATGTATATTTGTATATGTATTTTGTTTCAATAGAAAAGTTTGTTTTAATATTTTCTTTCACCTATCATTTGAAAATGTTTATAACTGTTTATAATCAATTTCGAAAAAAGATTGTTGAGGAGGTTTTGGATAATTTTGCCAGAGTTTTCACTGATAAGTTTTTCCTGCAACAGATGAGTTTTTCAAAATTTTAAATAGAAAACAAAATGTAGTAAGGCAAATGTGTGAGTATTTTGGGGATTAAGATACTTATTTTTATAAATTTTATTTTTATGTACATTCACATATCAATATATTTAAATTGTTTTTATTACATCCAGTAATTGAAAAAAAAAATATTGTTAGATTGTCAATATTCCTCCATATAATTGTCAGATTATCATTAAGGACGACTAGGACATCAAGTTGAACCATCTGTTTAAATATGTGACGCACTCCAGTATCTCAAAGTCATATATTTTGTTACATTTTCAAAAATCGGTCATGACTTTTAGTCGGGTCCAAATCATCAGTCATTTGAATAGAACACTTTTTTGAGATCACATTTCCTCTAAATATCTGACACACTCGAACATTTTTTTTCTTATTTTTTTCTACCTCCCCCCACTAATTAATCGTCAGATTAAAATCTATCGGTTATCAGATAGGCACTGGGCGTATACACTATAAATGTCTGACACCCTCTACTATTTCCATGTGACTGTATTTTTCTTTCTCCCTTCACCCCCTCCCCGCACCCTCCCAAACTGGCAAGCTTTACACAAACTTTCGTTCGTTTTAGGACCTAATCTTCACGATCCAACAGGTCCCCATGACGCTTTAGTAACTGCAAATTTAGCACCCCTGTTCCCCCACTATAATTATAATAAATCAAAAATCAGTTGGGTATGATAGGATCGACCTATTTCATAAAGTTTTGCAAATTAAAAACAACAAATTATATAAAATAATTTGGTAAACTGCGAGTTGGACTCGCATACTAAGTGTTCCGTACCACCTTCAAGATTATAATATTCCAGTTTCAGACAAGCAGGGAATGAGTGCATTTTCTTATATTTACCCTAGTATCTTTTAAAGGAAGCGTTTTAAATTTATAAAAATTGTACACTCACATTTTCCACACAGACTTTTTATTTTATCTGCTTGATTTTTATCAGAATACATATGTATTTAATTTTCTAATTTAGCCCCCAAAAATTTTATTTTACTAATAAACTCAGAGAAGCCTTTTATAATCTACTGTTTCAATTTTGAGACTCTGTAGATTATTAATTAATTATTAAATCTGTTATTCAAATTATTTAAAAATACAAATAAAATATATTTTTCAAAATTTAAATAGTGTAGTTTCTAATGTGGGAATTAAGTGGATGTTTAATACTTTTGTTAATATCTTTTGAACAAATGATTTAAAAATATGATATATTTGTAATTCAAATAATGAGCCTTTTATCTCATATATTATATAATCCGTTTGAAAATTGAATTTTTATTTTCCATTTAATTGTATAATTTGCCCATAAAATATGGGGGGGTTTTCTAATAATTTTTCTTATAAATTTCAACTGAGCCCCAGTAATCCTAATTATTTTCAAAATTTTAGGTACTATGGTTTCGGAAATTAAGCGAGAAATGAATATTTTTTATATTTTTATGTTAATATCTTGTAAACAAGTAATTTTAAAAATATGAAAAATATATATTTGTATTCCTCATAATGAGCCCTTTCATTTGATGTATTGCATGATGCGTTAAAAAAATATTTTTTTATTTTCCGTTTAATTCTATAATTTGGCCCCCAATATTAATATTAAGGATTTCTTCATATTTTTCCTGTAAACAAAAAAAATTAAGTCTATTAGTTTGGGGAATAAAGGAGAAAATGGGTAATTTTTTACAATATTTTTTTAAGTTTATTTTAAAATCTTCATTTTAAAAAAATTAAAAAAACATATTTGTATTCCTCATAATGAGCCCTGTGATTATATATATTACATGATCTGTGAGAAACA
Source organism: Octodonta nipae (assembly GCA_034190945.1). Classification (NCBI taxonomy): domain Eukaryota; kingdom Metazoa; phylum Arthropoda; class Insecta; order Coleoptera; family Chrysomelidae; genus Octodonta; species Octodonta nipae. The sequence goes on along the minus strand of CM067221.1, from coordinate 109,226,936 downwards.
ATTATAATTTTTTATTTTCCATTTAATTTTATAATTTGCCCCCCAAAATGAATATTAGGGGTTTCTCCTTATTTTTCCAGTAAAGTTCAGATGAGGGGCTATACTTTCATTTTTTCAAAATTTTCCAGCTCATGGTTTTGGAGATAAGGGAGGGGGGGATAGAATGGGTAAAATTGTTTATGTTTGTTAATATCTTTTAATTAATTTATTTTAAAAATATAATAAAATACATTTATTTTCGTCATAATGAGCCCATTCATTTGATATATAACATGATGAATTAGAAACAATTTTAATTTTTGATATTTTCCATTTAATTCTGTAATTTGCCCCCCAAAATTGAAAGTAGAGGTTTCTCCTTATTTTCCAGTAAACTTTAGGTCAGACCCTATACCTCCAATTTTTTTCAAAACTTTACGTTTTATAGTTTCGGAGATAAGGGTGGGGGGATGGGTAAATTTTGGTATATTTTCGTTAATATCTTTTTAATTGTTTTTTTAAACATGAAAAAAATATATTTGTGTTCCTCAGAATGGGACCTATCATTTGATGTATTACATGATGCGTTTGAAAAAAAAATTAAATTTTTATTCTATAATTTGCCCTCCAAAATTCATATTAATGGTTTCTTCTTATTTCTCCTATAAAGTTCGGGCAACGTTCTATATTTCCTATTTCTTCAAAATTTTAGACTCAGTGGTTTCAGAGATCAGGGGGAGGGAACGGTCGATTTTTTTAGTTGTTCCCCCCAGAAGTACCCCTAAAATCAAAATTTATTCTTTTACGATATGTACTCCTGATCGGGTCACTCTTCCGTCCAGTAGTTTAGTAGAAAATTGCTGTGATGTGACAGAGGCAGAAATCCGGAGTGATATTATAAGGGTATCCGTATATTGTATATACGGAACCCAAAAAATGCTATTAATTTCGACGTCACTTTAAAATATCTAAGAACACGTTAACAAACTTAAGCTTAATAAGAGCGCACTTTTTAGGTTTTTGTAGGTTTCGTGTAGAATGCAATTAACTAAATTTTTAGCGATTATTTAAGATTATTGTGTTAAAAAACAAAAACTCATCGATATAAAATATTGAGTTGTGTACCAATTGAGCGACACGTATTATCCTTAGAACCCTTCGTTGTTGGTTTCCTTCTATTGGTACTTTTGTCAATTTTTTGTAAATAATGTGGGTTATAAGGGAAAAGTATCAGATTTACAATGTTTCTAAATCTCTTAGAATACATAAATGCCCTAGCATTCTGTAATTTACGTCCAATTCTCCTGGGCTATGTCCCATAACGACTCGCATAATCGTAGGAGAGACAAAGATGAAAATCTCAAATTGAAGTTTGTGCTTTATTAAACATTTTCGTGCACGCTCCTCAACGAAACAATGAGACTCGATGGAAGTTATCCAACAATCTCTGAAGTTTTCATGTAAAAAAAGGGTATTGTGTAAGTTTGCTGGGGTCGCCGAAGCCGACCACGATGTTCTTGTTCGAGGTTTATAATTTTAGGTTTAATAACGAAAAAAATGACACGCCTGAACGTGATGCATATCATTATGATGGTAAGGAATGGATTATGTTAACGTCAGACGCTTGTGAGAGAATAAAAGGGCGTCACGATTTTTTAAAAAACTTATTCCGGTACCCGCTTCGTGAGAAGAGCAAAAGATAAATTTTATGAAAGGGAGTAAGGTGTACATAAATGTGTGTTGAGTTGAAAATATTTCAAAGAATATTTTTATGGCAACAGATGTGTACTCAAATGTTGAGCAAGAAGCAAAGATTTTTTAGTTTATGCTGTAAGACATTACTTTTTGATATACAGGGCTTTCATTTCCAAACTAGCCACCCAAAATAACTTTTTTAAAGGTCTCTTTTTTGCCAGCCTTTTGACACATAATTTTTTAAAATCAGATTATTTTTACAGAGTAATGCCATTGTAAATGTTTTAATTAAAATAATTATTATTTACATTGTATTTATGTTATTAATATTGTATTAGCGTTAAAATTACCTTGTGCTTAAATTAGATGTTCAAAATGCTCGCCAATGTTGGTAAGACAATGGTAAAGTCGCAACTCGAATTCCTCCTGCACATTTGAAGCGTCTCTTGTGAAATCCGCTCACACTCCTCCACTATTCTACGTCTAAGTTCATCAATATCGCGAGGTTGAGTTTTGTACACCATAGTTTTTAAATGTCCCTATAAAAAAATTAAGGGGCGTTAGGTTGGGTCAATCTATAGCACCCCTTCTTCCAATCAATTTATTTGAATAGTGTGGGTTCTGTATATATGCGGTGATAAAATTTGGGGATTTCCATGTCAAGTCGATCAATAAATAATTGCAATTTTTTTTAAAGTTCACAGTTTCACCACTTAAATTGCTGTAATAACACAAAACGGGAAAACAGCTGCTATACATCATTTTCATTGGATTTTAAATGTCTTATTGATAGTATTTTCTTTAGTAGTTTTATCTAAAACTGTATCATCTGGAATTGCTGTTAATTTAATATCCTCATACATCAGGTGTAACCAAAGTATCTGTATCCCCTCTGCAACTTTCTATGTTCGCATTTTCTGAGAAAAAGTTGTTCAGTTTTGACTTAAAAAATCAGTGGTGACCTTGCCTTTGAGCCCAAGGTTATTTCAAGGTCAACTTTTTTTTTAATGGAAACCCCTATTTTTTATTCCAAAATAAAAAAATAGGGTTTTCTTGTTTGTTATATTTCTTCGATTATCTGCAGCGTTTCCTCCGTTATCTAGTCTTGTTCGGTCTGTTTCTTCCATTGGTCTTTTGATGTTTCATTAGTAATGTTGAATATTGACCATTCCGATGAGCATTCATGTTTGACTATGGCTGATTTATTGTTGGATAAATGACTGTTTTTTCTGTTTTTAAGTTAATCTGGGTGTTGGTTGAGCTAGATTTTTGTTTTTCAATTTTAATATCTACAACGAGTAATTGGTGGTCTGTACGCCATCTGCCCCGGGAAAGGGCTATTAAACAATAATGTTTCAAAAACCCGAGTAAAACCTTTATAGTGGACATCATCATGCTTAGTCAGATGACACACAAGAGATGTCCCACGAAGCAGTCCCAATAAAATGGCAAATACGCAATAAAATAATTAATAAAATATTCATTTATTTGTAAAACGCTAGAGGTTAAAAAATATTAAAAAGACAATTGAGTCAGTTGTCGAACCAGCGATAATTTACACTTAAGTTACACAGTCTATTCACAGAAGAAAACCGGTTGGCCATTTTTTTGAACTAACACAACTGCTTGAGAAGCTTCTATGCCACAAAATTTCTAAATATGATGGTTCAGGATTCTGGATCTATTAACGCCATGGAAGGCAGATTCTTCGTTGCATGTTAAATTATCCTCGAATTTGTCGCGCTTCCAGCATTTCACCTCAAGTTTCTGCTCAATAAACATATTAAACATATACGTTATGTAGAAATCGATTTTTCAGTATTTTCTTCTTCTTCTTGAATATTGTAACTCGTAAAAATCTATTCCTACTTTTTCTAAATTTTCTGACAGGATACGAATTCATATTGCCAACTTGTCATACAATGTAAACTTTTGCCAACAACGTTTTCCTGGAAAACGTAAGCCAGCATATACATCTCTGTCACACCACAACTGGCAAAGAGTGCCAAACAACTGAAATAAATGAAATATTTAACTGTTATGGGCAGCGTTTGAGAAACGTAGTGTTATACTAAAGAACAAGGATACACTGATGATCCTAAAACGTTAAATCTATCTTTTAAAGTTATATATTACCACTTACTATATATGATTTGGAAATGATGATCTTGACGCAAAAAACAGCTAGGTGGAACCCAAAGAGCAATGGACAGGGTCAACCTGCGAATGACTCTGAGACACAAGTCGCGAAATTGCGACATTTGCAACAGAAAAAAATTGACAGATGTCATCGCTAGAAAAACCACAGTAAAATGAACATAGAGATTAATAAGGTGAAATTTAACTTAAGGAGTATATTTCGACCAGAATCGCAAAACATAGAAGTGAATGGAAACATTTAAAAGAGGCCTATTTCCAGCAGTAAACGAATATACGCTGACAAATAAGAATACTCTATATTTTTTAATGAACCACTAAAAGAACGATTTACCTACGGAATATTTTTATTACATCAAATAATTTATTGGAACAAATAACATATTTATGTATAATCTGTGATGGTGAAACTGTTTTAACACGAAGACAAAAAGGATTTAAAGCTAAGGTAAGTAAAATAGGACCTATGATCATGTAATTTTTGTAATTCTCCGGTACTGAATATCGAATACTTTAAGTGTTTTAGACATCTCAAAGACTAATTCCAGAAAATATTCGATAAAGTAACTGCGAACTTGTTCTTTTGTTCTCATGTCATTATATTTGATTATACAGGGTGAGTTTTTTTTTTGATGATCAATATGGGGATCTCGGTCACTAGCGGAGATAGAGCAACGGTTCAATTGGGAAAGATTTGCAGTTTTACTGGCCCAATTTAATGACACTTTCGGATTTTTGTAAAAAGTCATGGCTTACTAGTTATTTTGAAAAAAAAACAAATTCTGCTAGAGTTCCTTTGTTTTTGATTTTATAAAAAAGTGTAAATATAAAAATTAAAGAGAATTTTATCCCGAATATGATTGTCATGTCCTCGTTTGTGTGACAGCTCTCGTTTTCGAGATATGATACAAACTTATCTTTTTTGAATGGAAACCATAGTTGGCTATGACCTCAATAAATCGGACATTTTTAGAGCTTTTCAACCATATAATACTCCATATAGTTATTCATAAAAATAAGAAAGTTGTGGATGCTTTTCTCTCTTATTTTCACTTTTCTAACGAAGAAAAACTGAATATGGTAGAATGATATGTCATATGCCATAAAAATTCAGTTCGTGCAGCTGAGGAATACTTTCATAGATATTTTAATCGTCGTCAACCTGCTCTATGTATTTTTAAGAGGCTTTACGATAGTTTACGCAGATATGGATCTTTTACTAAACCACCAAAGGAACGTAATCAAATTAACGAAGCAGCACAAATAAATGTTTTGGCAATGATAAATCAAAATCAATCTACATCAACTCGTGAGATTGCGGCAGAAGCTGGCACATCTCAACGAACTCTAGTTAAGGTACTGAAAGCGCACAAGCTCCACCCGTACAAACTTTCAGTTTCTCAACCTTTTCATGCTGGTGACGAATATCGACGTATTTTGTTTTGTACAAGGTTTAGAGACATGTGCCTTGACAATCCACAGTTTCCATTAAAGATGTTATGGTCAGATGAAACTAGATTTACTAACTGCGGTATGATCAATAGACACAATGAGCATATCTGGGCTAAAGAAAACCCTTTCCATGTAGAACAAACACGACCCCAGATAAAATTTGGTGTTAATGTGGTATCATAGGGTCTACTATTCTGGGGCCTTTTATCTATGACCAATCACTTACTGGGGAGCGCTATTTGCATTTCTTGCAATACACTTTTCAAGACATGTTGCATAATTTGAATTTGAGAACTCGCTTAAAAATTTAGTGGTTCCAACATGATGAATCACCTGCTCATAACTCGTTATTAGTAAGACAACACTTAGATAATATCTATCCAAACTCTTGGATAGGAAGAAATGGCCCACGCGAATGGCTACCCCGGCCTCCCGATTTGGCAGTTATAGACCTCTATTGATGGGGTGCGCTAAAAAACAAAGTATACAAAAGAAAGTATGAGACAGTTGGTGACCTAAGGGAGGCGGTATTGTAAGCAATTGAAGAAATTGATAGGCGGTCTGTGAGGAAAGCGGTAATGTAAATCTTAAAAAGATGCAATTTTTGTCTAAATAACAATGGTGGAGTTTTCGAACATAAATTGTAACCGTTATTATGTACTTTACTTTCTTAAGTTTTTAGAAAGTTCCTACTTATTTTCTTTATATCTGATAAAAAATCGTTCAATGTTTTTTGGAATAGTTATTAATAAATTTCATGGCTAACTACGTTATAAGTGAAAATAAGAGAGAAAAGCATCAATATTTTTATGAATAACTGTATCGAGTATTATATGGTTGCAAATCTCTAAAAATGACCGATTTTTTGAGGTCATAGCCAACTATGGTTTCCTTTCAAAAAAAGAGAAGTTTGTGTCATATCTCGAAAACGAGAGCTGTCACGCAAACGAGCACATCACAATCATATTGAGGATACAATTCCCTTCAATTTTGATATTTACACTTTTTTCATAAACTCAAAAACAAAGAAGCTAGAGGGATTGACTAAATCGACAGAATTTCGTTTTTTCAAAATATCTAGTAAGCCATGACTTTTTACAAAAATCCGAAAGTGTCATTAAATTGGGCCAGTAAAACTGCAAGTCTTTCCCAATTTAACCATTGCTCTATCTCCGCTAGTTTCCGAGATCCCCATACTGATCAACAAAAAAAAACTCACCCTGTATATTATTTTAAAAATGTATTAATCATTCTTTAGAGCCATACCGCAAAATTATCTATCCTCTAGTTCTTTCCCAGGACAGAAACTGACCGAGTTTTAAAAAACCAATATGCAACGACTATATTTTCCCTCTACTCGACGTATTTCCTTCCAGTACGGAAGGAGAAAAACCAACACAAAACACGAGGATATCGTGATAACCCCTGTCGTGTGATTTTTCCTTGATTTCAATTTTTTTTAGGTTTTTTACTCACGTGAACCATTGCTGTTTCACTCGCGTCCGTCTCGCATGATTTATTTTCGCCGTTCCAGATTCCGTTACACACAGATTTTCCGACGTTTAACACTTCGAGTTTAACAGATTAATTGTAAAATGGAAGGCTGTACTCGAGGTGATATCAGCAAGCGGAGTCGAAACAAATAAAATCGAATCACACGCATTACTGTTTTTTTCTTTCTACTCCAACAACTGCTGTTCACAGCTGAGACGTTTGAACATGGCTACCATGATCTTTTAATGAAATGTTTTTTATTTGCAAAATCATGGAGGAAATTGGTTTCTTAAATTGTGGGATGATTCTATATTTACTAGCTGTCTCTTTGGCAGGTTAAGTAACCTGAAAATTTTATCGTGACATTCTATCCTAGGACTTTAGGGAGAACAGCAATTACACGGAACGGATCCAGATTCGGAACCTCTGTGTGATAGTTTCCTCGAAAATCCTAGATGTCAGTCTTACATCTCGCTTCTACAAATAAGTAACGAAATTCAAGTTTTTTTCATTTCATTTTTTCATAGAACTTTATTTGTGTTCAAATTCGTAATTCTTAATTTAATATAACAACAATTCAACTGCTAATGGGCTACCCTACATATTTATTTTTTCTAACCCCCCTGTATAGCTATAATTGCACTCAATTCTCTAACATTTATTAAAATCCTCATTATAATAATTCCATCTCATTATATATTTCCACCACCCTGTATATGCAACTGCTTATGAACCACGCATAATATTTTTTATTTTTGAACCACCGGGTAAACCATTCTGTATATGCCACTGCCTATGACCCACCATATTTACTCTTATTGTTTATGAAATTTTTAATTATCTTCTGTAACTATAATTCTACTGCGACCTATATTTCAATCATTATATATATGGAATTCTTCGTGTTCTACTCTATAAATCATTTCTTTTTCTAACATTTTTTATCACCATCCTGTATATCTATAATTGCTCTTACCCTATATTTCATCTTAACTATATATACAACTGCTTATGGGTTACGAAATGTTGCATTTCCATTTCCGCCACCCTGTATATGCATCTATGTATAACATTTTTTGCACCACCCTGTATAACTGTAATTTTACTGCACCTTCTATTCCAAGAACCCTGTAAATTCAACCGCTAATGGACTTTCCTATATAATTATTTTATTAGTTATAATTGCATTCTACTCTATATTTTAAACACCCTATATATGCAACTGCTCCTGTGCCACCCATGAAAAAAATGATTTCTATCATATCTGAAATCGCCCTGTATAATTATAATATTCAACGATTACTTTACCCACTAAACAATAACAACGCTTGCATGCCACTTCCAGAAGTACATGCTCTAAGCATATAACAGCATTGGTCTGTCTATATAAAATTACTCAATGGTTTGAGTCTGGCGGCGGCGGCACATTCATTTGTTTGGCATTGACATTATTGACGTAAATAATGAATTTTTATTATATTTTATTTATTGAATGAACCAATATTATAAATTAATATTAGCATTCTGCACTGAAGGTCGTCGGTAGCGACTAAACAAAACAAAAATGAATAAAATCGGCTAAAAGACAGAGGAGAAAATGGTACCTAATCGTTTTGTCTTTGCCTATTCATATACAGATTATTAAGTTATTATAACGATTGGGACTGAAGCGGACGCAAATAGAACAAAAATAGTTAGACTGGGTTAAGGATGAGTCAATAAAACAACAACTAAGGTGGCAAGACATAGTTTTAGAATCTATTGAGGAAAACAATTAATTTGGTATGAACATGTACAACCGATGAGGGACAAAATAATTCAAACAAAATTATGAACTGCAGTCCACATGGGACTGGAAAGAGAGGAATATCAAAAATTATAATGAATAGCGGCGTACCAATAAAAATACATTCGGAAGTTCTTCTTCCTTTAAAAAAAAAACAACCTGCTAGTAAAGAATCCCATCATCGAATTACCCCGCTCATTTGTTATTTAATTCTAATGCAATTTTAATAGTTAATAATGTTACAAATAGTAGTTTTAATAATTTTTTTCATTCATTTTTTGATATTTTTTCAACTTATATTGTAGTTGATTTTTGCCTTTATCCGACATTTAAAATTAAGAACAAATAGTGTTGCCAACAGTAAAAGGTACCTTCCGACCATAGCTGTATTTTAGCTCTATACCAATGCAAGTTAGCCTCATCTTTGGCTGCCTCGATGGACAGACTTAAATCCTTTGGATTATTGTATCTGGAGATATTAGAAGGAGTTAGTTTAGACTACTCCACTACAGGATATTGAAGAGCGATCACAGAATTGATAAAATAATCCTGGCATATTTCAGCATATTAGAGGCTCAATGATGCTCAATGCATGTATTGTATGGCAAGTAAGCATTTTCAACACTTGTTATAAAAAATGTAGGACGTTTTAATTTTAGTCTGAAGTTGGCAGACAATGTAACTCGTTCCTCGAAGTTTCCTTGGACTTTCATCGTCTTGAAGTGGTTGATCTCACAACGTTTCAATAGCTGTGTATATGCTATCGTCATCAGGTGAATGATCATTCACCTGATGACCAATATCGGAGATTCTTTAGTGGGTTTCACGTGTTGAATAAAATGGTGAAACCACTTGGTAAATAACTTGGTTTAAATTCAACCTGAAAGGTGGCATTCATGTTTTGCATCAGAAATTTCACCTTTGATTAAAAGCTGTGACTTCTTTTTCTTGGGAATCTTGAGCGGAACAGATGAAGTTCCAGCGCTCATACTTAACACGCAAGTTATTAAAGAACCCCTTTTAGTAGATGTTAAAGCACCAAGCATTAGACCTAGACCACGAAACGTTTGGATTATACAGCAAGTTTCTTTAAACTGTGGTGTTATTTCCCAAGAAGTACTTAGACATTGAAAAATATGCCACGAATATCATTCAGAAAACAACCGTGTTAAATTGTGCGGGCTATTTTGTACAATTTGGAAGGTTTTAGTGAGCCCATTTTCTCATTTCGCAAATGTTCTATTGTATTTCTTATGGATTACACCAAGTTTCTTTGTGAAATCGGTTTTCGTGGAACCATTGCATTAGAAGGAAAAAATATCATGTAGAATGTTGTGTGTGGTCAATATGGCTTTGTAGACCATATTGTTCGTTTACCAAATGCCATAATGGCCACAGGGACGTTTTTAACAAATAAACATCTAACCTAGAATCTAGTTAAAAATATGCCCCAAAAATTTCACCACACTTCAACTTAAAAGTTTACCTACAAAACTTTACACTAGCAATGTTAAACAAATGATTATTTGAGGGATGCGAATGAGTGAAACTTCTCAAAAAAATAGGGATACGTACACTGCTCGCTGTTGGTGGGTTTCTGAGAAAATAGTACTGGCCATATAGGCCAACTAGGTCATAATACCCGAAATTAGTCTAGTACCGGAAATATTAGTGTTCTAACGATATTTTTTTAGTATTCTAACGAAATTTTTTTATGTTCAATGTGATAGCACTGTCACGCCCGGCACTTGGAGGCTTTTTGTTGTTTGCCTAGAGATTTCGCATCTACGATTAATTTCTTGTGAACAATTGCCCTTGTTTGAAATCAGTGCTGACATGTTGCTTATCGACTTGAAATTGACTACTTATTCTGAGCCCTGTTAATGATCGTCACTTTGGTTTTTGAGTAATTTATATCCCGGCTTTCCATTTACAATTAATACAAAATTTTCTTCTTGGGTGTGGATAACAGGACTATATCATCTTACCCTTTGAAGTTTTAATAAAAAAATTGCGTTTTATGCCATTAGTCATATTTTATTCCTACAATGTAAACAACATTTAACCAAATTGTAAATTGAAAATGTTCCCTTTTGTTGGTAGTTTATTTTGTATGAACAGAATTTTAGTGGCAGTTCAAAAATGGGGAAGTGGAGTGTTCCCGTAGTTGAAAGGTATTATTAATAGAATCGTTTCGAAAGGAAGTTTTGTTTTACAAAAAGAAAGTCTTAAAACTTTAATATCCGACAGGAACTGTCGTCGTTGCTTTCATTTCACATTGTCATAACAGCGTAAATGTTTTCTATGAATGAATAGTTTATTTCTAGCATAACGAGTTGAAAACAATGAAAACACAGGCTCGCTATAATAGACAGAGGTAAAGGAACAGTCATATATTAAAAATAGAAAATACGTGACAACGATATCTATTTTTATTACGACCTTTTGTGCGTTTTCGAACGTAAATCATTATCAACGACGATTTTATGTTCGTTCATAATTTATTCCGGGGAATAAATTAATGTGACAAAGGTGGACATTATTATGTTCTTGAATATTCATAAATCCGTTGTAAAACTACCGAGAGATGGAAAACTTTTAGGAATGTATCGAATTACTCATATTATGTTGTTGGTTTTTAAAGCAGTAATATATTTTTGTTATTAAATTATGTTGGGAGAAAGATAAATGGTGGTCTGTAACAGTTTATTTAATTTTGTGTCGTTTATTATAATAACGGTACTTTTTTTCCCCATACAGCATGACAACATTTTTTAAGGGGAATTTAAACACGTTTGTATTTACACAATTATGTTGTATTTAAAGGAAGCTAGTGAGCGACCAGAGGCGTATCTGGTTCCCGTATCTGGTTTTTGTTAGGGAGGGACAATTTCGAAAAAAAAATTATTGTCCGAGATTGAAATTTGGTTCGGGAGGTGGAGTTTTTTGTGTCCGTGGAGGCAGCTGCCTCTCTGTCCCCTTCGGAATGTCATGCGAGTGACCGTATATCCGTGCTACTCCATCACGTCTCATTATTCACCCACAGTGCTCACAATCTAGGTTTTTGGGCCATGGCTTATCCAAACTTTACAGTGAAATGTTGCTACAAATCTAGAGCAGATGCAGGACATCAGCTTAAATCCTGAAGATGAGCAGGCATTCACTTGTGCGGACTTCCAGCCAAGATGGAGAGGCAGCCGCATGTGTGTGTACGTGGTAGAGTTAGGAAAGTACAATCGTGTTGTTATAATTACCGTAATTTTCGGATCAATATCTTTAGATTCTCCACAGACGCTTATAAATTGACAAAGACGCTCAGGAAGTGATTTATATGTATTATTACTATTAAAAAGCCGGAGATCCAAGGCTGCCTTGCGCTGTAAATATCGTTTTGTTCATAATCTAAGTAATCATACAATATTTCACGGAATTTTGAAGAATAACGTTTTTTCCAACATTTTTAGTGAAATAGAAAATTAAAATATAAGATGTAAAGTGTTCATAATTATACCACTGTAGTGATGTGTAACACTGTGCCGTACCGCGCTTTTTTATCAACACCTTCACATGTGTCATGGGTGCTGACCTGATCCCAATAACACTTTATGAGTAATTTCGAAAAGATTGTTAAGGAGGTCTTGAATTATTTTGTCTGTTCATGGGGTTTTCTCTCCTCCACATTTTTTCCTGCAACAGATAAGTATTTAAAAATTGTATATGTAGAACAAAGTGTAGTAAGGCAATTTAGTAAAATTGCCCGGATTACTGGCTGTCTGTACAGAGATTCTTCCTCACAGTTATTCTGAGAGAAAGAGATGTCTACAAAATGATCAACCAGTATTCCTGTATATAAGTAATGTATTGTATATTGTGTAATACTTATCTTTGTATGGAGACGTTGAAACGTCTATATGACACAATTTGAGCAGAGCCTCAGATCGAGTGTAAGCATTAACGATATACAAAATTACACCGGCTCGCTCTTTATCGACCGTTTGAATTAGTAATAATTTTTATTTCATAATAATTTATGTACATTATTTATTATAAATTTAAAATGTTAACTTTGTAAAAAATCTTTTATTTCTTTTTTATGTATAGTCATATAGTGTGTCTGGTACGATGAATAAAATATCAGCCCCAGCTCGTTTACGTGTTATATGACCCCTGTGCCAGCAAGCGGCACAATAAAGTGTGCTGCAACGCTGCAACTAACTAAATGGTACTGTGGTCTGTGATAGCCAAAAGGAGGACTGGAGATTGTGTGTCAAAAAACTGCACCATCCCGCTCAGCATTGTTTAACTCAAATTATGTGCTCTCTTTTCACAATAACAGTTTTTTTTTTAAAATGATTTTACCTCGAATTTGGGATCTAATTTTTTGTCTTTAATTAAGTATATCCAATAACATTAAATTTAAACGATTCGTGTTCTATAAAATTCATGATTCACTGAATGTTAGGCTTAAGACAACCCATTATTAGAGTATGCGTAAATGTTGTTGCCTATATTTAAGGTATATAGTAAAAGTAGAATTTTCCTAGTTCGGAATATAATTAATTGTAGATGTTTTTGTTTGTTTATAAGGTACAAAATAGGGCATGGTCCCTCCATTAAAAATACTGTACGCGAATGTATATATTTTGATAACTTATACTGTGCCTGGAAAGACAAATAAGAGTAATAAAACTGGATTATAATAATCGTCAACTGTCAACTATTCTATTACACTATATGGCACAATTACGCCATAACACTGCAGTGACACACTGAGCCGTGCGTGTGCTGAGTTATCAGCACTCCCAAAATCTGAAGTGTTACCTATCGTTATATCACTAGTAACTGGCTAATAAGATCGAAAGATCTAAGTCAACCCCTGTTCCGAGAGGGACAACCTTGGAATAAGAACAAGATTTAACTGGTGCATCTCATACAGCAAATTATGGATTTATGCTTCTTTTTCATTTCCACTCCAAGCATTAGGCTTTGCCTGTTACGCCACCCATTTTCTTGGTCTATCAAAACTTCTTTTGCCTCTATATTTAGTTCAATGCTTTCTTAGAGGTTCTAACAACTTACAGTTTCTCAACATCCTATTTCGATTTTCTGATGTTTTCTGTAATTCCTTCTGATCATTTCTTATGCAATCATTTCTTATTCTGTCCATACGTGCGCTGCCTTAATAGAAAATCCCTACATGAGTACTCGGCAACTTGACAGGGATTTTGATATAAGTACAACAAGTATTGTGTGAATAATATAAAAGTTCATCCATTCCATCCTTATCATGTCTAATTATATCAAGAGCTTCAAGAGGTGAACTTCCAGAGCAGAATTAATTTTTGCAATTAGGTAGAGCAACAATTGAACCTATGATACAAGACAACTCCGATGTTCACCTGTTTCTAGATGTCAACATTTTGAGAAAATATCGAAAATCCCCCACTCGGTGCATTTTAGGTAAAATGCATGATGAATAAATAATATATAATTATATACAGGGTGTTCCATTAAAAAAACGTAACTTCAACATGAGCACCCTGCATATGTCTCAGAATTCCAGTGAAAGTATCTTTAACACAATGCCTGCCTTATTATATGCCGATGATCAAGTACTGTTTGCCTAACATTAGAAAAATATGGAAGTTATGTGTGGTAAACTACGAGAGGAATATGACAAATGGGCTCTGAAGATCACTCCAAAAAAAAAACAGAATATATGGACATCGGAGTTCTACAGAAAAGTTTGAAATAGATGGGCAAGAAAATCATGGAATGTTTTTAGATACCTGGTAACAACGATAAATTCTGCTGGCAGCTGCGAGAAAGAGTTGTCAACGGGGATAGCTATAAGGAAAATGTCGACAAAAACTCTACCTAAGGCAGGATACAAAGAAACGTCTGTTCCATAGCATTATGGCTAATAAAAACAGCGGTTAGAGATAAGATAAGAATCGTAGAAATGGACTACATGTGGAGATGTTTAAGGGTTGCAAGATTGCATGGCAGAAAAAATTAAAAACCCAAGATATCTGACGGAGAGTGGGAATAAGTCATTCTGTAACAAAGACATTGAAAATTCGAACATGTTTAAAGAATACAAGAAAACAAATGACCAAACAAATAGAATGGTCACCAAACGATAAAAGAAAAGAAGAGACCTATTTTGGCCTGGAAAAGGCATATAAATAATGTGATGGTTGAAAAAGGACTAGAAGCAAGAGATCGGGGAAATAGTGATAGGCGAAAACAAAAACCGGTAAACTCAGGAGGGTAAAAAACCGAAGAAGAAGATACTGAATATGGAAGATAGAAGCAATATAAACGCAATCGCTTTGAAATAGCATACAACACACATTTTGTGGAAAAATTTCTTTGTGAACTTAAAACATAAATGTAGATAAAAGATTAGTAGTTCTTTTCTACTAATAACCTTCCCACCTAATTATCTGTAGTATCCAATTGAAAGCTCTCATCAAAATGGTTTCCTAACATCGAATGTTTGGTTCAATTTGTTTTTCGTGGAGTTAGCTCCGTGCCAGACAAATTCGGCATCTGGAAATTAATTTTTCTCTTAATGAAAAAATAATACCTCGAAAATCGAAAATGTATTTGTACCAATCCATAACCGTCTCCGAAGTAATTCTTTCCGTAATTGATTGTTCACCATTAACATTTCGTTATAGGTCGTCATTTCGCGAGCTTAATCAAAATTTCAGGTCGACTTGACAGTCAAGGGAAACGTTCCCACTCAAAATATCCACGGGTTTAGGATCGCGTGACCTCCAACTCGGAAATATCTGGAATTCTTCGTATATTTCATATATTACAACCCCTTTAGGGACATTCATCATACCTGCATTACACTACCCTTATTTATCCCAATGAAGGCCGAGGTAATAGGGGTTAATATTCGTAATATTTCTGGGATTGCGGCAATATATACGCATTTGGAACCTATAAATTTCGAATGCCGTCTAACAACAGGTAAATGTTGGGTCAATTTTAGCCCAGTTGTTGTGGGAAATATGTAACGAGGTATGGGCTGAAGTATATCCATAACATGAATAAGTATTTTAATTCTTTTGGTTGATTTCCAGAAAGAATTTCGAAATACTCATAGAACAGACTTCTAAAAACTTAACTAATACCTTAATACGAGCAATATATATTTATTTGTATATTAGTAATTGATTTGATGAAAACAGTTTTAACGATTATAATGAAATTTTTGGCTCGCATTAAACATGAACTTAAAGCTCTAAAAGTCAACAACCAGGAACTAACCGAGTTCTCACTCCGATTCATTGTGGACCAGATGGGGGATGTTCTGAGGGAAACGAAAAAGGGCAGAGCACCGGGGCCTGATGGAAAACGTCCAAAATTCCTCCTATGCAGCGGTAAATATACAATAAAATAGCTAGCCCAATTTTTTTACAAACATTAATGAAAGCGCAATGAAAAAGTCCAATGTTATCGCTATCATCAGACAAGGACAGCCGAATGGTGACCCAAATACTTACCACCCAATAGCGCTACCAAGCGCAATCTATAAGCTCATTGAGAGACTACTCTATAAAAGAATCGCAGGCAAAATATTGGAGAAAGTCTCCATCGAAGAGACAGGTTTCATACCAGAGAGAAGCTACACAGATCAGATTATGTCACTTACAACCCACATTGAAGCATGCTTCCAAGATAGCCTGAAAACACCAGTCGTGTTCGTGGACCTTTCTGCAGCTTACGACAATATGTGGAGACATGGATTTCTCTATAGACTTTACCAAAAAGTCCCTTGAAAATAAACCCTGCAACTTATTGATAACATGCTTACTGGCAGGGTTTTGCAGGTTATACTGGGCAGAAAACCAGTTCCTCAAAGGTGCTTAATGTCGGCCTTCCCCAAGGGTCTGTCTTGGCCCCGTTGTTTTTCAACCTTTCTATCTCCGATAGCCCTGAAACTAGATCTCCGAAATTCGGTTACGCTGATGACCGGGTGCTAGCCACGCAATACCGTTTTTTGTTTGTTTGTAGAAACAGAAACTGCCCTCACTTGAGACCTGGCGGGCTTTTGATGAGTATTCATTTTTACTAACATATCTCTTTTTCAAACATCAGTAAAATAAAAACAACGACCTCCATGGGGGGGGGGGGTGAGCCCGAACCCCCCCCGTAAATCCGCCACTGGCGTGCTTCTATCTCTATAACAGAGTAGCGAATAGACAGCTACAGGTCTACTTCGAGGATACCTTACTGCACCACAATACGCATCCGAAATATCTTGGCGTCACCTTAGACAGGACACTGACCTACAGAAGGTACCTGGGCAACACAGTCGCGAAGCTACGAACGTGCTCCGTAAACTATGCGGTACTACATGGCGCTCTTCCGCTGAAACACTAAAAACTTCAGCACTTGGGCTGGCTTACTTAACTGCAGAATACGGCGCACATAACCGAGAAGTAGACAGTTAACTAAATAAGGCCACGAGGTAATCAACGGAACGCTAAAATCGACTCCTACTGAATGGCTACCAATACTGAGCCATATACCTTCTCCAGATCTCGAGTTTAAAGCAGCTCTACTACGAGGATATAAACGAATCCAAGGCAACCCTCGACTTCCTATACACCAGGATATGGATAAATCATGCAGAAACAGACTATGATCCATAAGGCCAACCATGAGAACTGCTAGAGAACTACACACGTTACAGTTCGATTCCATAGGCTCTTGGGAGCGAAAAAGGACAGATAGATACTCACAAAATTTTCATGCATAAGAATGAAACCTGCCGTATTCGATCAGCCCCCCAAAATTTAGACCGTGAAACGTTTGGAATATTTGAAATATACAGACTTTCAGGAAATTGTGGTGTCATTCCAGACAAAAAAAGCTGTTAATTTGAACCACATATTGAAGCTGAGTCTTGTGAATCTTTACCATTTCGTGCCAATACTTATATAGTTATACAGGATGTTTCAAGAAATATTAGAAATTAAAAGGTGTATTGGGTGGGCCACATACAGGGCGGGGAATTATAGTTACACAGAGTGGTTAAAAAAGTGGTTAGAGTGGAGTATAACTACAGTTATAGTGATTCAAAAATTTTACAAAAAATGTTTGAACATAGTTGGTGGTGAAATATAGTGCGTTGCGAAATTATAACGAGTGGTCCAAAACAGTGTGGATGAAATATGTTATGAAGGGGAATTATTACAAAGAGTTTTTAATAAATATTATAAAATTGAAAACTTTCAATGAGTTTATATAGAAAATGTCTCTTTATTTTTATATATGTACCTACATTTTTTTCTGAAATTTATTAAAATTTCATTTAGCATTTTTCGACATATATGCAGGGTAATCCCGGAATGAGGTTGAGGAAATCTTTGATTATTTTGCCTCTACTTTGGGGTTTAAAGTTCTCTTATTTTTTTGCAACAGCTAAATTTTTGAAATTTGTAAATGGGACACAAACTGTAGTAAGACAATTTCGAATAATTGCTCAGACATAAATTCTTCATCACAGATATTGTGAAAGAAATAGGCATGTCCAAAATTTCTGTTTCAATTGTAGGTATATTCGTAAACACATATAAGTACCACATATTATACAACCAATTTATTGATTTGCAAGAATAGTGGCACCATAATTTTATTGAAAAACCAAAAGGAATGAGATTGGTTACAGAAATGGGACATATAAAAATTAAAGGAAGTGTAAATATGATTCCAGTTGGAAATGAAGAACTACGTAGAAAAGAAAATGGAATAAAAATGACTAAGTATCAAGGCTTCCCACAGGATATTTTGTATTAGTAAGTCTGAGTTTGAAACTCACTTTGAGATTAACTTTTATAAATTCAAAACTAAACATGGATATTTTAACTTGAGGAGTAAATATGAAAAACACGAAAATGCTTAAAACAATCTAAAACGTTATAGAGTCTATTAAAGCTGTCGATAATGGAGGTCACAAGATTTGACTATAAATGAAATTCGGGAAAATAAATCTTCAAAATAATGCTGAGTGTGTAGAAATGCAAACCACACAAACTAATATAAATGAAAAAGTCAAATTTACTATTTTTAGGCGAAAAGTAATCATCAACCCAGAACAAATTATCGTACTATAACAAATTGGCGCCCAACGTGAAATCCTTTATAAAATTAATAAATAAGTAAATTTAAATCTCTCCCCGACTTGATCAAACAGTGTATGACAGCACACTCCCTCTAAGGCAGCACGCATATCGTGCCTTTAAGGGAAAACTCACTAACCCCAGATATCCTAGATATCAAAAGGGTTTACCTCTGTGGGAGCCCTTGCCAGGTTATCAGACCCGTGGTTGGAGTCGTGGTAGCTTCCCATGAATTTTATGACCATCCGGGCTGTTCCTAACAGAACGGCTTTTTGCATTAGTAGGTAAAAATGTTCGTCCAGACCAAGATATTTTAAATTATTTAGTAGACGTTTTGGAACTACTCCCGTTGTTGACATAACAATTGGTACAGTTCGTATGTTGTTCATGACCCACTGTGTCTTTATTTGAAATTCCAAATCCCTGTATTTGGCTATTTTTTCAACCTGTTTAATATTTATATTACTGTTGAAAGGGATTTGCTATGTCATTAAGGTTATTTTCCTAAAAATTGTATCTATTAAAACTATATCTGGTCTGTTGTGAGCAACAGTCCGATCGGTCAGTATCGAGCAGGCCCGGTACAGCTTGTAGTTGTTATTTTCTAAAACCTGGTGCAGTATTTTTGCCACAACATTATGTCGTTCTTTCTATTCAGTTGCAGCGAACGCTTGGCAACCTCCTGTAATATGCTGGATAGATTCAGATGTTTGGCATCCATATCTGCATCTGTCGTTGTTAATAGAAGGGTCTTTGACGATGTACTTTAGATAGTTCTTAGTTGGAATTACTTGATCTTGGATTGCCAATATAAAGCCTTCCGTTTCAGGAAACATATGACCAGAGATCAAGCCGTACTTCGACGCTCAACCGTCGACATAATCTTGGTTGACGTCATTTATATGTCTTCCATGAAGGGGCTCTGTTTCCATCTAAGCAACTCCTGATCAGTTGTCTGGTGGTATACTTGAACTTGTTTTTATGTAAGTCGCAGAGGTGTTGAGTCATCAACCTGATATATGACTCTGTGTAGATCAGAAAATTCTGGAAATGATTACGCAAATTAGAAATTTGTTAATCACGTAACTTGCCTATATCTGCCAATCCTCTTCCTTCTTCACACCGGGTAATGTTGTACGTTCGACAGAGCTCTCTGGATGGTGATTTTGAGCTTTTGTTAGTGGTACTCGAACCCTCCGTTGTAATTGTTCAATGTCGGTCTTGCACCAGTTAACTATACCGAAAGAATAACTAAGCACTGAATCTCTTATTAATATTGACTTATTTGTGGCTATTTCAAATAGAACACCTGATATATTCAGCCATTTCATAAATAATTTTGAGCATTGTATTGTTTTTAATGCAATAATGCTATTTTGTTAATTAATATATGATAAAAAAATATTTTTTAAGACAAGTCGTCACAAATGATAATTAGGCTAAAAACAACTGGAAAACCATTACGAAAGAATAGCTCTCAATTAATGGGTTGGAATCCATACTCCATAACACCTGGACTACTAAAACAGCGTTTAAAACTCGGGGGATTTCTCCAATTTAAATGCGATTAGTGTATTATTAATTTTCCCCGGTGATAAATATTGTTGTAAGGTGGTATTTTGAGACGAATTACACCACGTAGGGGGGTTTCTGTATCGATACACGAAATTAGTATGCCGAACCGAGACACGGATATTATTAAAATGATGAAATGAAGGTTAGTTTTTGTTGTGCATTGTTATTATTTGAAAGGAAGGAACCGGTTCAATCAAGCGTGAAGGGTTATAATTTTAGAAGACAAAAACTGGTGTTGTAAGTGTGAAATAATGATAGGTGTATGTGAGTATTTGATATAGATTCCACATCAGCACATTCTTTTCGATATAAGAAAGTCATTTGAATTAATTGAGATTGATGGGAATTTTTTAAAAACTTTTTTCAAATAAACCGACTAAAAGAAGTAGGTAATAAATACACTGATAGACAAACTTTTCGACTAGTATTGGCTATACAGTGAGCGGCTGAATTATGGAATAAATTCAATATATTTTTTGCTTTCATGGAAATAATCAGAATAATAACTTTTCGAGATTTTTCAATCCATTGAACGCAAGACAATATAATAATTCTAGTCGAGAACCATCATCAGTTGCGCTCCCCACAACTGATTGAATTGTCGAGTAATTAATTATGCATATACTATTGTAACTGAATTTAATATTTTATCGCGAAATGAATTCCGACATCCAGGAGTTCCAGGAAAATCTAGCTCACAGAAACTCCAAATCGGGAGTTAACGCCATGTCCCTGTCATTCCTCGAGTAGAAATCACACGAAAAAATTTGTAGGGTTACTAAAACCTGTTAAAGAAATTACGATACTAACATTTCGAGATTTTTCAATCCATTCAACGCAAGACAATATATTGTTTTTAGTCGAGAACCTTCATCAGTTGCACTCCCCTCAACTGATTGAATTCTCGAATAATTATTCTTGTCTACAGTACATATTACTGAATTTAATATTTTCTCGCCAAATGCATTCCGACATCCTGGAGTTTCAGGAAAATCTAGCTCACAGAAACTCCAAATCGGAAGTCATACTGTGTGTAACGCCCTTTCCCTGTGACTCCTGGGATAGACATCACAATACGACTCCCGATTTGGAGTCTCTGTGAGCTAGATTTTCCTGAAACTCCTGAATGTCGGACTTCATTCCGCGATAAAATATGAAGTAATCACAAACATTTTTCACAGTTCTGGAGCGAGACAACTCCTTTGTCGAATACTTTTAGCAACATTTTTATGTTCCCCCGTACACGTCAAGTCCTCTAATCAATAGCATCATCGTCAACGTAATCAACTTTAATATGATGATGTCGCTGTGCACACACTGTTGTTGACCCAGCCCTGTGCAAATAAATTATTTAATTGGTATATACAGATGTTTTCTCATTACTTTGCTCGTACTTTAATGCGTTTCAAACATGCGGGTGTCGCATGGCGCTCGATGTTCCACTGCTTTTCGAGTGTGTGTTCCTGCTTCTGTTGCTCCCCTCTCTCCTTCTCACTCCTCTTATTGGTTGTAGACATTGCTAACGACAACGTTGACAACTTAAATTAATGAATGAATGGATGGTTTGTCTTTGTGTGCGTCTGATGAACTCGAAGTGCTTTTAGAGGCTGAAGGGGGTACACAGCATTCGCGGATTGATATAGATATTTTATTCCACTATTCGATTAAGATAAATGACGTTAAGTATTAAATTATGTTTTTCTGATAAGTCAAATCAAAAATGTATAGAATTCTTATACTCTACTCTAGTCTTAGTACAGTGACTGGGGAATTTGCCTGGAAATTTTTTGCTAGTAAATCCATTTGTCTGAAATTTTGACATTAGGTTGAAAGTAGCATAAAAACAAAGTTTATATTGTCCCAATGTGTGATCTTGCCCAGGGGGTAAGTGCCACCATTTCTTGGGGGTGGACATTTAAATGGTAAAAATAATTGCAGAAATCGATAGAGGGATGAATTCTAAGTAAAAAGTTCCCTATAAAATCTTTTCGAAATTCAATAATTTTTGAGTTATTTCTGATTAAAAATGTTCATTTTTCGTTCAACACGGCGATTTTTCTCGTATAAGTGGAAAAATTGATGTCCTACAAAAAAATTCTCTTCAAGGAAATCAAGTATATAAGAACATGTAGTATTTTTTATGTAGAGGCAAAATATGTTAGGAAACGAGAGGTTGAAGGTCAGTTCTTGTCCTCTAAATGTCCAGGGTTTATCGTGAAAGTGCTTCAAAAAATCTACATGATGATATTAATTTTTAGCCATTAGCATAAAAATTGAGTTCTGGCCAATAAAACAGCTAATTGATTTTTTTAACACTGCAATAAAACTAATGTATTTACCCCCAGATTTTAAATTAAAGGGTACAGTTTATTTTATTTAGATGCTTATATAGTATCCTGAAAGTTCCAGTGGTTTAGAGTTAATACCTGTTACAATTCCCCATAAAATAGATTTTGAATTTTTAGGATAGCTTTAAAATTAAGAAAGTTATGGTTATAAAACTGACGTCATTTACACGAATTAGTATATTCAATCAGGTAGCAGACCAGGAAAAAAGGAAGAAAACAAGCATCTGTTGAACATCTGCTTATGACGATGTATTTACTTGGCTGTTGTCAGTGTATTTTGAAAATTATATTTTTTCCTTGATTTTTTAATAACTTCATAAATTAGGGTTTTTAAAGGTTAAAATATCGTAATAAATTATTTATTACTAGCAGTTACCCGCAAAATATTTTAACCACCCTGTATATGCATCTGCTTAGGGGCCACCAAATATAAAATTTGAAACACTTAACTATAACTCTAGTCCACTCACTATCTTATATATGCCACTGCTTATGGACTACGCTATATAACCATTTTTGAACTATTCTTGAAAGTATAATTTGTCTCAACTTTGTATTTCAATCACACCTTATATGTAGCTTTTTCTAACATTGTTTTAATAACACTGTATGAACTACAATTTTACATCGATCTATGTTTCAGATATTGCATATATGTAACAACTCATGTTCTATCCTACAAAAAAAATATTATCCAACCTGTTTAACTATAAATCTACTCCACCCAATATTTCAACCACCTTGTACTCGAAACTACTTATCGGCCACCCAGTATAACATTTTTTGTACCACCCTGTATAATTATAATTCCATCAATGCCAAATATATTTCACCAAAACCCCAACTGCTTATTGGGCACCGAATATAACAATTTTGTTCAACATGTTTTTGAATACATACAATATTACAACTACCCTGTATACGCTTCTGATTCTACTTATACTTAAACCAATATAATAATTTTTAAATAATTATCATAACACTTCTTCTCCCTGTATTAAAACTATCATATATTTGTAACTTATTATGAACTACGCTATTTCACAATTTTTTCTCTTATTTTTTCAAGATATTAAAATATAATTTCTCTCCACACTTCATTCAAACCACCCTCCAGTTACAACTTTTCTAACCTTGATTGAATAACATTGTATAACTGTAACTTTACAGGGACTCCATATATGCAACTGCTATATGACAAAATTTTTCTAGCATTTTTTACCCATCCTGTATAACTGTTCACCACCCTATATTTCAACAACCTTTTATATGCAACTACTTATTTGCCACTAAATATAACATTTTTATACCACCCTGTATCCTTAGAATCCAACTCACCGGCGGATCCAGGATTGTCATTTGGAGGGGGCTTCACGTCACTGAAGGTGGATATTGGCACAATAAACACCAAAAAGGCATAACACTCCGATGATTTTGGAGGTGCTTCAGCCCCTTAACCTACCCCCTGGATCCGCTAGTGATCCTACACCACCCTATATTTCAACCATCCGGTAAATGGAACAGGTTGTAGATCATAACATTATAATAACATTACTTTATAATATTTTTTAAACCAATCTGTATAGCTCTAATTATACTCCGCTACATATTTCAATCATCCTATATTTGCAACTACTTGTGGGTATAAAACAAGTTTTTAACCACAACATAAACTATAATTCCAGTCCTTCTTATATTTCCAACACCCTGTATAAACAACTGCTTCTAAAGTTTTTTCACTCCCATTTCATATCTTATGAACATAATTCAACGATCCTAGCTGCTTACCTAACACATTTGTTTAAGATTTTTTTCACTGTATAAATATTCTACCCTTTTTCAACCACTTGGTATATGGAACTGTTTATGGCCCACTCAATATAACTATTTTGGACCACCTCGTATAACTAATTCCACTCCCTCTTATTTCCACCACATTGTATATATCCAGATGCTTATAGGACACCAAATATAATTTTTTTTAGATTTTTTAAATCCATGTAATTCTACTCCCCGCTAAGTTTCCTATATAAAGAACATCCTGCAAAATTAAGCTTGTTATATCCGTTGATTTTTGTTAAATTGAAACATCTTACATTTGCACATTCCGAATTTTGAATAAAAGCTAAGCTGATGCCAGTATCTAATATTTTGTTCGTGCAATTGAGTAATTGTACCACCCAACATGGTAGAAGTTTTTTCGCTATATCTACCGTTTCTGTCAATTTAGAGAGATAAAATGTCTACCAGATTTTAAGTCAAACTATAGGCTTCGCAACCAACAAAGATTCAGCAAAATCAGTTAAGTAGTTGTACGTGATGCACGAACAAACAAACAAACAAACAAACAGACAGACAAACTTACAATTTTATAATAGTATAGATACCACAACTATATAGAATATTATAATTTGTTATATATTTGTATAAAAATACTTGAAAATAAAAAAAAATATTTTTTTTTCATAATTTCGTCATTAATGATGGTTCTTAAGGGTTCAAATATCCTAACAAATTGTTTCTTGTATCATAACTATACAGAAGATTTTTATTTTTCATATCTACATCTAAAAATATTTGAAATGTTAAAAAGAGATTTTTTCATAATTTTGTCGGTAAGGTTGGTTTTAACTGTTAAAATATCATAAATACTATATAATAACGTGTATGTAATGTTATACAATGTTAAATAATACTCGTTCTACTCGTTTGGATATAATTTTAGCCGAAGAAACGTCTATTTTTATGTTTTACTTTTTGTTAGCTTAGACCGTGGTTTTCAGAAAAATCGGTTCACTGTCAAAAATTTCCAGGTTCGGACTTTTTTGCTCGCCAGTCACTGTAAAAATATTGAACATTGTACTCTATCATTGAACGTAAAATTAATTATTCAAGAAAATTATAAATTTAAGTATTTTTTATCGGATTTTCTAGACTTCCTCAGCGAAAAATACTCCTATCGGGACCGACAAGTTTTCATAAAACAAAAGATAATCACTTTTTTATGGGTTTTTATTGTTTAAATTATTTGGTGTTAAAAGCTTGTCAGTTATGGTCTATTAACATTAACTAGCTGTCGCCCAGTGGTCGAAATTCGACCAATTGTGTCAATATCTCTGGCACGTTAAGTAACATGAAAATTTTATCGTGACATTCTATCCTAGGACTTTAGGGAGAACAGCAATTACACAGAACGGATCCAGATTCGGAACCTCTGTGTGTGTTTCCTCGAAAATCCTAGATGTCAGTCTTACATCTCGCTTCTACAAATAAGTAACGAAATTCAAGTTTTTTTAGATATAATTCATAGAACTTTATTTGTGTTCAAATTCGTAATTCTTAATTTAATATGACAACAATTCAACTGCTAATGGGCTACCCTACATATTTATTTTTTCTAACCCCCCTGTATAGCTATAAATGCACTCAATTCTCTAACATTTATTAAAATCCTCATTATAATAATTCCATCTCATTATATATTTCCACCACCCTGTATATGCAACTGCTTACGAACCACGCATAATATTTTTTATTTTTCAACCACCGGGTAAACCATTCTGTATATGCCACTGTCTACGACCCACCATATTTACTCTTTTTGTTTATGAGATTTTTAATTATCTTCTGTAACTATAATTCTACTCCGACCTATATTTCAATCATTATATATATGGAAATCTTCGTGTTCTACTCTATAAATCATTTCCTTTTCTAACATTTTTTATCACTATCCTGTATATCTATAATTGTTCTTACCCTATATTTCATCTTAACTATATATACAACTGCTTATGGGTTACGAAATGTTGCATTTCCATTTCCGCCACCCTGTATATGCATTTATGTATAACATTTTTTGCACCACCCTGTATAACTTTAATTTTACTGCACTTTCTATTCCAAGAACCCTGTAAATTCAACCGCTAATGGGCTTCCCTATATAAATATTTTATTAGTTATAATTGCACTCTACTCTATATTTTAAACACCCTATATATGCAACTGCTCATGTGCCACCCATGAAAAAAATGATTTCTAACATATCTGGAATCGCCCTGTATAATTATAATATTCAACGATTACTTTACCCACTAAACAATAACAACGCTTGCATGCCACTTCCAGAAGTACATGCTCTAAGCATATAACAGCATTGGTCTGTCTTTATATAATTACTCAATGGTCTGGCGGTGGCGGAATGCGGCACATTCAGTTGTTTGGCGTTGACATTATTGACGTAAATAATGAATTTTTATTAAATTTTATTTAATGAATGACCCAATATTATAAATTAATATTAGCATTCTGCACTGAAGGTCGTCAGTAGCTACGAAACAAAATAAAAATGAAGAAAATCGGTTGAGAGACAGAGGAGAAAATGGTACCTAATCATTTTGTCTTAACCTATTTATATATAGATAATGTGATGGCAAAAGCGGTTTGCTGTTGAATTTTATGTCACTTAAAAATCTCTATTGAGTGGGGTAATAGAAAAGCTAAAAAACTCATTGACTTTTCTAAAAAAATGGCATTCATTTGTCGGTGGCCTACAATTTTGACGTTGACCCTTCCTTCATCAATATATATGGTCGTTTTATTTCAACTAAATCCAGCAATCTTTGTTCGCACCTCACTCCAAATGCCAGATTGAAAACTAATATCGTCCGGCGGTCGGCATAGATCCGTTTACAGATCCCAAAGTCGGTAATCTTTTCAAGCCGTTCTACCTTTATCCCCTGTCCTTTTCCTAAATCCTCCCCATACATATACATATAGAGAGAGCTGCCTTCTTGGAGTTTATGTACTCTCAGTCTTGGGAATGTTTATGTTTGACTTAGATATGATTGTAGGACCCTACGAAATCGCCACTTGCTTCCGAGATTTTGCCGGTTACGTGGTCGAACTTCACTTTACAGATATTACTTGTCATATCATATATCGGCCGAGATTCATCGGCCCTGAGGCAAACCGGGAGTAGCCCGGTCAAAACGGACTGAATGGAAAATAAATATATAGAATATTATTTAAAATATTACTTACTACAAATAGTATCTGTCTATCTGTAAACAGCTGCATACACGTTTTCCATGGTTGGAAACATTGAGGCAGGTTTTAAAGTGTCACCTTTATCTTAGCTTTTTATTTTGGTAAATAACACCACACTTAAATCCGATAAGGTGCATATTCAATAGATCGAAACGTTTCAAAGTCCCTATCTGACCTCGTGGTCAATGGTATTATAAAATGAATTAATAAAATTTAAATTTTAAGTTGAATGTTGTTTTTTTTTCGGTCCAGAAGTTGAATCGATATATTTACGTCTACAAACAAAAGACACACAGCACATACAGCTCTTGGAATATTGAATTGTTTTAAAAGACTTCGTATGAGTCGGCAACCTTTATTGGTCACGGGTCGAAATCAACTAAAACGAAATTCGAAGAATTGTATGTACAGTGAACCTTGTGTTTGTGGTTATAAATATTCTGGTGAAATTTTAAGACCATTACAAATAAGAAACAAGAATACAACTGCAATATTTCCAGAAGACTATGTATTAACCAGGACCAGAAACCAACAGAGGTAGAATGAGAAAATTTAAAAAAAGTTCAGTGACTTAACGCAGAAATCAAGGCATCTTTAATAGATCTAGACAGGTGATAATCTACTGCTTGAAGAACAAAAACAACTGGAACTTTCAGTAACACATGATCGTGAACCAGTCACATTGTCACTGTCAAAATTTTTTGAGAAACAACAAAATTTTATATCAAAGCGGAAATTTAAGAACAAGCGTTCAACTAAAACACACAGTGATTGAAAACGGCTCCAGATTTGGAGATG
The DNA here is from genome assembly GCA_034190945.1 of Octodonta nipae. Taxonomy (NCBI): domain Eukaryota; kingdom Metazoa; phylum Arthropoda; class Insecta; order Coleoptera; family Chrysomelidae; genus Octodonta; species Octodonta nipae. Next base: position 109,198,458 of record CM067221.1, on the reverse strand, counting down.
AAATGTCTCCAAACATAGAAAACTTCCAAACAGTATACAAAACCATATTTATACTCATCCATACTGGTTGGTCATATTGTAGACATATTTTTCTCTCAGAATCTCTGCGAGGAAAATTTCTGTAGACACAACGATTTTTCTAATTTGTTCTATTACGCTTAATTCCACAAATTAAAATAATTATGTGGAAAAACTGAGGAGAGAACCCTAATGAAGAGGCAAAAATCCTTGACAATCTATCAGAAATTATCGTGTAAAAGTATTTAAATTATAGAATTTTTACCTAATTCAACATACATAATAGCACCTATGGTCTCTAAGGTTCCACCGATATACCATAAAAACCCGTGTCGATCTCCAGAATGAGAGAAATTGAATTGGTGGTTATCATTGTCTTGTGCACAAAAGGGGCTTTAATCTATTAGCAAACGAACTGTAAGTTTTTAACGGAAATTAATTGAAACAATTATTAGCATAACATCATCATAAACCATTCTAGGTAACCCCATTAAATTCAGCATGTCTACAAAAATTATCACATACACCAAATAGTTGAAATAGCAAAACAATCGACTGATGGCACACTTCGATAATTTATGTCAATCGCGAACCATCAGTCGACAGTTCAAAATGTAGCATTAATGATTAGATGTAGTTAGCAAATTAGTTAACCAAATAATCAGTAGAAATAAACAGATAGTCTTTACAACTAGTATTATTGGTCGAGGCCGCTACCTGCAACATTATAATATAACATGGCGATCCTGAACCGTTAATAATAACCAATCTTCACAAGTTCATGTTCATTCTGACGTTGAGCCTAAACTTGAGCAATTAATCTGTATTAACTGTCTAATTTTATCCCAAGAATTAGAGAGTCGGAGGTCAACTGGACTATATGGACACCCTTGGAAGTAAGCTATTGTTCTAGTAAACCATAATTGCATAGACAGTATGTTTAATTTTTGTTTGTTATGACCCATTTACACAAACATATACAAAAGGCAATATAGCTACAAGAAGCCATCAATGAAAAGAAACAATAAAATAACTGTATATATGCAAATATCGCAATATAATGAGATGGAAAACGGTCAGTCAGTATGTGCTGTGTACACCGATTTTTCCAAAGCATTCGACAAGGTACATCATCCGACACTGGTCGCCAAACTTATAAATTTCGGTGTGCATGGCATGGTACTGGATCTTATTTGTTCATATATCTCAAACAGAACCCAGTATGTTGCTCTAAACAATGTAAAGTCTAGAGTCACTCCTATTAATTCGGGTGTTCCACAAGGGTCCCACTTGGGTCCCTTATTATTTAGTATTTTCATTTCAGATGTAGTTGAATGTTTTTCTTTTTGTAATGTACTTTTATATGCTGATGACATGAAAATCTATCGAAAAATCTCAACAAGTAATGATTACCAATTAATGCAAGCCGACCTTTGTAGCTTTTTTAGTTTCTGTCAAGTCCACAGATTAATATTGAATGTAACGAAGTGCATTTGTATACTATTTTCAAGATTAGTTAATCCACCACTAGTTGATATGACCATCAATAATGATATTATTCCTCAAGTAACCCAAATTAAAGATTTAGGAGTTATTATTGACAAAAAGTTAAGCTTTGATAACCACATTTCCTTTATAGTACAAAAAGCCTTAAGGCTCCTGGGCTATATACTAAGAAATACAAAAGATTTTAAAGACCATAATACAGTAATAAGGTTGTATATTTCTTACGTAAGGTGTTCTTTAGAATATTGTAGTATGGCATGGAATCCTATGTATGATAAGTATATAAAATCCCTAGAACATGTACAAAAAAAATTTGTGAATGCACTTAATTATAGGTATTTTAGGTTTCGGCATTACCAAGAATATAGTCACAACTTGAGATTCTACAACCTTCAGCCACTGTTTATCAGAAGAGAATTTGCCGATATTTGTTTTATTTATAAAGTTATTAAAAATATGTTGTGTTCTGAATGGTGTCTGAAGAATTTACCAATTAATTGCAGTTTTCCTAGAACAAGACACAAACAGATTTTTTACGTTCCTTATTATTCTACCAACTACTACGGTAACTCCCCGTTAATAAGAAGTATGAATGCTTTTAATATAATTTGTCATTTAAACGTAGATATCTTTTTCTCCAATTTTAATAATTTTAAGAAAAATTTATCTAGATCGTTACAACAGTTTTATAATACAGGCGTAAACAGTGATTACATGATCCACAATATAATTTAATAGTTTTTATGTTTTTCTCCTTAGATATTGTTAAGTTTGGAACTTTGTTGTTAATTAATTATTTCGAGTTCACCTATTTGTAATTTTCTATTTGTCACTGTGTGTCATCTTTATTAAGGGCTTGCCTTAGAGACAACCTGTAAGATGACCTATTGTATAAATAAATAAATAAATAAATAAATAAATAAAATAAATATAAATGAAAATCTGATTTAAGGTACCATTTCTATATTATCAACATATTTTCTAACTTTTTTATTTGTTTTATTATTTGGACAACTTTCTATAAGTGTCTCTATATATTTCAGTCATCCTGTATATGCAACTGCTTCGAACATTTTTGAACCTTCCGCCCTATAACTCGAATATTTTTACTGCGAATGCTTATTTCATAGTTTTGTTAAAGTCTTTTGATCCACTCTGAATAACTATAGTTTTACTTCACTCTTATTTCAACCACCTTGTATAAGCAACTACTTATTTGCCACCCAATACAATATTGTTTGATCCACCCTGTATAACTTTACTCCACTATATATATGGACCTGCTTATGTACCACCCAATATCACATTCATTTGTAAAAAATTTGGAAGCCATCTGTCTACCTGTTTTTAACTTATATTTCAACTGCGCACATTCCTTGCGGCTTCAATTTCGATGCACACACACCCAAACATATACACCTACCACCCTATATCTTATAGAAAAGATGGCTCAACTACAAATTTTTCTTTACGATATACTAATGGAATATTTTGTACCATTTAACTCGACTCCAAGCCTTATAAAATGAAAACCGTTACAAACACTGGACGGTATACTTTCATGACACATCTTGACATTTAAGCTATATATCAATATTTTTACGATTTTCAGAAAAACTATGTTTCACACCTTTTTGTAAATACAATTTAAAATATTCAAATTGTTTGAGTCGTTTTAGAGAAAACAGTGTAGATTCATAGAAATTCACTGAAATGTAGTTTTTTAATTACTGTTTTTTCAGATTTTCTGGAAAATTATAAATTTCACATTATAAAAAATTATATGGTACTTTTCTGTTACATTCCTTAATGCAATGCCGTTTAAATCATTAAAATTGTGCATGTCGTTTTTGAATTGTTAACCTCTTCCTTTTTGGAAGTCGGTTAAAAAACAATTATCCTGCTCAATGTTTTAGGCAGAAATGTAGGACGCTGCAGGAATAAAAAACAAATTGAATTGAAATATCGAAAACAGGCAACTTAGGAAGCACTTACCTTTTAATGCAGAAGAATCCAAATTATATATTGTAAACATAACAAACACGTTTTAAACATAAACTCAATGAAGGCAACAAACTATATTTCAACTCATGCAAATAAATTGCCATCAATAAACTTCATAAAATGGGATGTATACACTAAGTAAAAAAATAAAAATCATCAATAAAAGACGGTAAACATGACGATGACATATCAAAAACTTTTGTATTTATTTAGGGTTTCGTACACTCAGTAGGTGGAGATTCTTATAAAATCACTCTATAAAATTTACAAGTAGAATAAACCGAAAATCTTAATAATTATTATAAAGTATAACATTAAATAAAAAATTGTAAGGCAGCATGTAATATATCAAATGAAGGGGCTCTTTATGAGGAATAAAAATATATTTTTTCGTATTTTAAAAATAATTAGTTCAAAAGTATTAACGAAAATGTATAAAAATGGACCGATTCCCTCAATTTGATCTTCAAGACTACTGGGGCTAAAAATTTGAAAAAAATGGGAATTTGCCACTCAAACCTTACGGAAAAAATAAACTAAAAATCATAATATTAGTTTTGGTGGTCAAATAATAAAATTAAATGCAAAAGGAAAAATTTAAATGTCTTTAAATAAAGGCAGGTTATGAAGAATATAAATGTATTTTTTTCTTATTTGTAATATAAAATATATTAATGAAAACGAATAAAAGTCGACACACTTCTCCCTTTTACTCGGAAATTACTGAGCCATCCGTCTTGAAAAAAAAGTAGGAATCTACAGCCTCACTCAAAATTTCCTGAAAAACTAATGCCATAATCATGATATTAAGCTTAGGGGGTCAAAATGCAAATTTGACTGAAAATGGAAACAATTTTTGTTATGTTTTCAAGTGTTTTACCTAAAATAAGCTCTTGTACAAATACAAATGGAGACTGAGGTGTTTTAATCCTTACCCTGTATGTTATGATTGTGGTGTAAGTAAAATATCCATCCCTTTAATCAAGAAGCATATTTTCTACTTTCCCAGTAAAAACCTTTGACCGTGTTTATTTAAGATTTTCCGAGGCTTTCAGGATTTAATATGGAAATTGAAATTTTGTTTGTCCCATTTTTATGCTAATCCCTGTTGGAGCCGTGTGGAAAAAACTATGTGTGGTTCGCGTGATTTAAATATATCGTTTTTACAATGGGATAGCAGATCCTTAATGAAAATTTTAGGCGTGCTGTGACAGGCATAACGTAATGGTTGGAATATGATTTTGATAACCCTTTTTTTCAAGTAGGTTATTTCCTAATAGATTAAGTTTACACTGTTAAACTACTTGCATGTACGTTTTAATTTTTATGTTTGAGATTGGACTAACATTTGCTTCATTTAATATTAAATTTTCTTATGTAAAGACTCTTTCAGCATTTTCATGGTTTTATACATTCAGTTAGGTCAATGTAGTTTGAGTCTAATAAAATATTCTTGAGGCTTACCGAATGGAATTAATTGCTTACCAAATAAGTACAAAGTGAAAACAAACGCCGTACTATAATATATTTGACAAAATTAAGTAGCGCCTCTCAGAAAAAAAAGATACGCGAGCAAACTAACGTGGATGTGTAAGTGAGAATGTTAGTTTTAAAAGAAAATTGTTTAGTTACGGTATACTATATGGGAAAACCACGAAGAATTGCTCCAAATCCTTGTTTTTAGTATTTTAGTGATCCACAAAAACGTCTTATATTTTTAAGGGTTTAAGTCTTATTATTATTAAGTTTTATTTATTATATATATCACTAGCTGATATACAACCGAAGATATCGTGATAATATAGACAAAAAAAATTGGTTGCTCAAGAACATAACAAAAATTGGTAGTATGGAGTACATACATAAGGTTGTTAAAATAAACTATTATAGTGATAGAAATTTTAACTATTTAAAGCATCAAAACTATTGCAATATACAATTGGTAAATCGTCAATATGTATGTCATATTTTCTATTTTCTCTCATTTTTTTAAACAATGCAAACATTTACAATAAATTAAATCTCTACCAGATATTCAAATATTAGAAAAAAAATACATTATGATCAAATGTTTATGGAAATATTCTATTAAGTTTAAAATATATTACTAAAACTATATTGGAAATATTCATTATTTTTACGATCAAAAAAATTGAAACCATACAATGCGTCAACTTCTTTAATCAATCTTTATTCGACATTTTTTACCAGAAGTATTAAACATTTTTTTCATCAAACGTTTTATAAATAAATTGTGATTAACCATCTACAACTTTCTGGGCAATATTTGCTAAAGTGCTGAAATTATAAATATTAAAATGCATTGCAATATATACAAAGTAATGTATTTATATATAAATTAAAATACTTTACAGACTTTAATAAACAATAAACATTTGTAGGGAAGTACTTTTTAAAGAAGTAGGAGCGAAATAAATCACTATCGCAATCCCATTCAGGTGTTATCGAGAGTATTATATTTGTTGTTTTTTACTTCCATTCATTATTATATGAATATCAGCTTAATTTATTTGTGAAAATTTATTCTGACGACAATTTAATGGAGTATATCTAAAGTACACGAAATTAATGTTTAAGGACTTTTTGAGAAATGACACCACAATTCACGAAATTACTGTATATTTATATTGTTTCGGGTCTTATTTATACCACCATCCTTCTATGCAACTGCTTATGTACCACCTGAAATCACATGCAGGCACGCACACACCTACAAGGGTAACAGAAGAGATTGCCCGCATAACAAATTTTCCTTTCAATAAACTAATGGAATATTTTCTGTTATTTCACGCGATTATAAGCCTTTTAACTTAACTTCGTCTTAAAAGAAACTGACTTCTTCAAATTAAGCATAATGAAAACCATTATAAACACTCTGTACGATATATTTTCATGGTATATAAAAATTTTATATTTACCATGACGTTTACAGTTTTTATGTATATATTTTACCGACTTTCAGAAAAATGGTACGTTATAGGAAAATATACGGAATCAAGCAGGAACATATGTTTGTAGAATACAATTTATAATATTCAAATTTCTTGAGCGGTTATAGAGAAAACAGTGCAGGTTCATTGAAATTCACTGAAATCTAGTCTCATATTTACTTTTTTTCTAATTTTCTAGAAAACCGTAAATCTCATATTATAAACAATTATATGGGATCTTTCTGTAATGTTCCTTAATATAATGTAGTTTAAATCATCAAAATTGCCCAAGTAGTTTTTGAATAATCGCTCGTCATACATAAAAAAAAATTGCAGACGAGTTGATAATCTCCTCCTTTTTGGAAGTCGTTTAAAAATAAAACAGATTTTTTATATATTATATGAGTGGTATGATAATTGATTTTTGGTTCAAGGTCAAGACTCAGGCTCGCCATGGGAAAACCTATATATTTTTTAATATCGTACCTTCTAAATAAATTCCGTTGACTATTTGAAATGTCCTCTTAGCTTTAATTTATTAAAACATACAAATTAATCGTAACCCATACGATAAACTTGAAAGTTATATTACACCGAATAATAATTTTATTTTTTAAACACAAACAGTTCTCGATATAACTCAGGATGTATGTACAGTTTCCATGTACGTTGTCAATGGAATGATATAATCACTGAATTTATTTCGTGTTTGAAAAATCACGTTATTTCTTGCTGTTCCCAACCTAATAAATATTCAAATATTTCATCTTTGATTATACTAAAGCAGGAAATGTTATAGTTTATTCATTATTATGGTGCATTCAACCATATAACAAATTTAAATTTGTCTGTAATTGTCATCTGAATGTTATTATTCAAGCAATAATTGGATCGTCGTTCCCTAAGACAGTGAAAAATTCAATAATTTACAGGGAATTTATGTAATTACTATAAAATATGAATTTTGTTAAATTTTTTAAATCGTCATTATCGTAAACTTTGTCCACTGCTGACGTTATCAATTATCAAACGCAGTTGTGTATTTGATTGTATTAAAAATTTGGTTAGAGCTGGTGAAATTCTAAGAAATATTATTTTATTTCTTCTGTAAATTCTCTTAAAAAGTACCAATTAACTTTATAATAATACATGTGACCAAAAACGCTCTGAAATTCTTGACGTAAGCATAGGTTAGTTCTGTGGTCATGTAGGGGTTCACATAATAGGTTATATGGTTATGTTTACTTAAGTCAAACTTGAAATAAAGTATACACCTGATCCTGGCCTCCTGGGAAATTATAGAGGCGAGTTGCTACCATATTTTTCGAATTTTCTCATTTTTTGGAATATGTACAAACAATGTTTCTAAAGTTTTTGCAGAAGTATTTGGGCATAGTGGCCCTGAACATCATTTATGAATAAGGTTATAAATCAGTTATGTTACTGACAGCTGACACATAAATAATTTAATCACAGTACAGAAACAATCACCACAGAACAATACATTGAAATAAATGTTCAAGGCTACGTTTGTTACGTCACAAATAAAAAATAAAGCTTTTAAGCGTACTATATTTTTGTTTTAATTTAATTCCTAATTTTTAAAGAAATATTCAAAATAAAAAAAAAACGTACGACAATTCGAAAAGTCAAAAATTTTTGAACATGCACGGAACCAGTTCATAAAACACAATTTTAAAATTCAACTAAATATGTTACACAAAGGGGAACACAACACATAACTTAAGCTAAAAGAGTCTGCCATAAACTTATTAAATGAAAGCGATTGCATTGCTACCACTTCTAAAATGAATGAGTTTAATGCAGGAATTAGTGAATGAGAATTTGATGTAATAGTGTTAACAGAAACATCGTTAAATCCATATGTAGTATATAGAAAAGACAGAAAATTTGAACTCGTTCAAAAAACAACTGGTGGTGGTGTTCTTGTGGCAGTTAAAGGTAACATAACGTCATAAATAGTTAATGTAACATTAATTGATCAGCAATTTCCTGATATAGATGTATTAGTTGTAAAATGTAAATTAGACTACAAAGTTTTATATTTAATCTCAATCTATGTACCTGATAAGATATGTTCTGCTGAATTTGAAGCATTATTTGATCATCTGGAACAATTAGATTGTTTTAACTCTGAGAACATGATATTTCTGGGAGATTTCAATGTACCTCATTTTAATGACAAAAATCATGGGGACCCAAAATCCTCTGTTATATTCAACTTTATGCATACACACGGACTCAACCAATTCAACTACGTATTTAATAAATTAAATCGACTATTGAGACAGATGAGTGCCTATTGGTTCCTGAAGACAGTCATCATCCGGCCTTGTTCATTAATGTACTTAACATTCCAACCAAACTTCCATATGTAAAACTAACCTAAAGGCTCATAGCTATAACTTAAAAAAGCAGACTTTCCTGCAATGTATAGGACCATCTACGAAACGAACTGGAATATAATTACGCAAAACTCTTCCGACCTTAACAACTTGCTAGACAATTTTTACAAAAAGATTTATGAGATTTTTGACCTTTACGTTCCCTTGCACAGAAATTATCCTCATAGGTTTCCTCCTTGGTATGATAGTAATATCATCAAAAATATTAAATTAAAAAACAAATACCTCAAAAAATTTAGAGCACAGGGCCATATACTCCATCTTACTGAATTCAAGAGACTTCGACAAATTGTCAAAGCTCAAATAAAAAGCGCCTATAACAACTACCTTGAAGGTATTCAATCAGAACTAGTTAAAAATCCTAATAAATTTTGGTCGTATGTGCATACGAGAAGACACAATTCAAGGATCCCTGGGATAGTAAATTATCAAAACATTCAATATGATAAACCGAACGATATAGTAAATGCATTTTTTCAACACTTTTCTAGTGTGTATTTAAACACAAATACTGACAATATTATACCTCCCACAAACTCTGATAGTATTATTCATATAAACTTTTACCCCATTACAGAGAATGAAGTATTATCAGCGAGTAAGAAACTAAAAGATAAACTAACCTCTGGACCTGATAACATTCCGTCATTTATAGCAAGAGATTGTGTTTGAGTGCTATCGGGAATCCTAACAAATATATATAACGCCTCTCTCAGTGCAATACATTTCCTGAAGCCTGGAAAGTAGCAAAGGTTTGCCCCATTTTTAAGGATGGTGAGAAAAATATATTAGAGAACTACAGACCTATATCTATTCTGTCAAACTTCTCAAACCTATTTAAAATGATACTATATAATCGCATATTTCCACTAGTACGCAATCAACTATCTCAATATCAGCACGGATTTATTGATAAAAGGTCTACAACAACCAACCTGGTAGCAATTACTAAAAATATTTCAGAAGCACTGGACACCAACACACAAGTCTACGTGATCTATACAGATTTCAGTAAGGCATTCGACAGAATTGATCATGGAATTCTGTTAAACAAGCTATCAGGATTTGGATTTTCTATCCAACCAGTAAATTTCCTCAAGTCTTACTTATCAGACAGATACATTTACGTGACTTATATATTATAAGTGCAATAGAAATAATCAAAATCTAAATGCGAAAAAGTGCAAAGTAGTGACATATACCCGAAAAACGTCAGCTATTAAATTTCCTTATTCAAGTCAAGGTACACTGTTGGAGCGAAATACTAGTATCAAGGATTTGGGACTTATCTTTGACGATAAATTAGCCTTTGTAGAGCACACATCTGTAAAAACATCTGAAGCATTAAAGTCTTATGGATTTATATTGAGAAACTGCCGAGACTTTACTAATATTTCCGCGTTAAAAACATTATATTTTGGGTATGTTCGTTCTAAAGTTGAATATGCAAGTATAATTTGGCATCCATATTATGATATTCACAGCAAACATGTCGAAAAGGTCCAAAGAAAATTCCTGAAATATTTGGTTCTCAAAAGTGATGGATATATCCAGAAAGGAATATACCTAATGATGAGTTATGTAAACGTTTTCAACTGCCTTCTTTGCAATTAAGGAGAAATTGTGCATCTGTTGTATTCTTGTTTAAGTTAGTAAATAATATGGTAGACTGTTCGGAATTGTTAAATCAAATTAATTTTAATATACATACGTTTCACTCAAGGAAACACCTAGCGCTAAAGCCAGCAAGAGCCAGAACAAACATTTTGCTGAAATCATCAGTTTATGTTATGTGCAATAATTTTAATAATATATGCAATTATTGTGATATTTTTACATGTACCCTGAATCAAATAGTTAGTACCGCAATGTTGTATTTTTAAATTGTCCTGTAAATGGGAGACTGTTGGACAATAAAGCATTTATGTATTTATTTACTTCCGTAGAATTCAGCCGGTCCTGGGTACTGATAATCAGTTATGTAATTAGTAATAGTAATTTTGAAAAATTCTATATATCAGAATAGTTCATATGGTTTTATTTAGGATTCCCCGTATGTCTTTAAAAAGACCCTCAAATCTTTTATATCGGGGTTGGTCTTAGCAGCTAATATTTTATCAGTTTAAAAACTTAAACTTTTTTCCAATCTCAACAACTGAGACATGTAATAAACAAATTTTATTATTATTTTAGAACAGGATGATTTATTTTAAAGTATTTTATTGCAGAAATAACAAAACAAAGAATGAAATTATATAAAAACAACTATTACAGAGTTTAAAGACAATTACCTGGTTTACTACAGTTTTAAATAATATTGATATTACATAAAAATAACAAAATTAAACCTTCTTTATATGTGATTTTTAGTGATATAAGTTTGTAGTATTCATGTTTTGAATCATTTACCTACTTCTTAACGTTAAATTCAAAAAATGTCTCTTTCATCATTTATTTGAATATTAAGGACACTTGCCCGGTGTTTCACAGGAATTTTGATGGCGGTTTACCGAGTTTTAGGAGCATACGAATTTAAATCTGTAATATCTGTACATATCAGTTCAGTTTGTACTTATCAGTTCTTCTGTTTAATTCAAAATGGAGTTAGTTGCTGAAAATTTTCCTATTCTCGTTAAAATAGGAGTTTCCAAGAATTTAAAATATAAAAATTTGATCTACTTGAATTTTCGGTAGTATTTCTAGCTCAACAGGTAGATCGGTAGAAATATTTGGAATTCAGTAGATATAAAGAAAGATCGTTAGGCTAGGCAACAATGTTTGAAATACACAAACTTTAGTCTGTGGTGTTATTTCCAAGAAATTTTAAATGCAGTCCAAACACAGAGTTTAAAAAACACCCGTACATTATTTAAATCATTAAATTATAAACGTCAACAGTATCTTACATTGTTACATAACTTTTCATCATAAATAACAGGACAAAAATGAATAACAAAAAAATACTAACAAAACTGCGATATCTCATTAGTCGTGACCTTGACGGTTCTGGTCGCACAGTTTCGCCTGTCCTTCGAGACCTCTCAATTGATTTACGACCTCAAAATTTCACTTCCCCAAAAAAACACGACGTCCGTCCGGACCTTCAAAAATCGCGCTAATAATACACAATTTATCGTTTTCTAATAAATTATTGTTATACGAACATTGTGCAAGATACCATTCATCAATTGTCGCTACCCTCTACCAGATAAAATAGTTGGCACGGTCACCGAAGTGAGGGGCTCGAAACCCCAGGGAGTTTTTTACTCGATTCCAAATGGAAGTGCTTGGCTTTTCAAGTGTCAGCTGCACTTTAGAGCTTCAATGGAAAAATATATAGAATTGAAATTCCAGGTTTCGCGCGTGTCAATCGGACATTATATTCGGAAAACAGGGTTGACTTCGGGATAGGGAGAAAGACAATTCAACAGGGTGATTCATTTGGATCGTTTGTTCACTGGAATTGATAGCGACTAATTGTTTGGTTATAGATCTGAAAACCTATGACAACAATTGCAATAAACTGAGTACTTGAATAATTATTACTTAGAGAAATATTTTAAATAATTGGGGGCACGAAAAATATTTGTTTTAGTTACTAACGATTGTTTCTCTGTACTGTAAATTTCAAATATTTCACAGTATGAAGGGTTGAGTAAAGGAGGACACACTCTGTGTAAGAAAAAGTGTCCACAAAATGGCTTCAATATGGGGAAGACACTGTGGCGAACGGGTAATTTGTTCGTAGAAGTCAGTTTTCTACGAACAAACCTACCTGAATAAAATTAGGTTAATGTCAAGGATTCAAATGCAAATTTAACCATCACAGTTAGACAACCAGATTTGTATTTAACATTAATAGTGTTAAGTCAATGAAATACCTTGTACATAGATAAAAATGACTTACGAGCAAAATTTTATTTGAACATTTTAGGAGTCTAGGTAAATATTCTACATAAATTAAACTCTGAATAACCCTTTATTATATAATTACTAAGCTGATTATGGCATTGTCCACCAACTCGAGATTTTCAACAAACTTCTGAAGATATTTTCCCAGGGACATTCATGAGGCGTCCCTTTGGAAATATTTAAAATACAACTACAGCAGAAAGATGCCAAAAATAGTCATTTAATTGGAGGTAATAGATCTTTTTGTCCAACTAGACAATAAAAAATATTTGAAAAACCAGTGTGTAAGAATGTTAGAATCTTTGAAAAAGAAACTATTCTAGAATAAAACGCAATTGAAATTTATTCCATAATGATAACAGAAGAGATAATTTAATTATAGCAGTTTATTCAGTGATGAAAATAATTGTCAATTACCTTTTATTCTGAGAGAATGAATGAATTTGTTAACAAGTATAAAAATATTACAAATATACTATAAAATGACACAATTAATAGACTATAAACTCATATCACTTGCAGAGATTACAAAAAACAGGGACAACCGTTTACAAAGAGAAGTTCACTTAACAGATTTTCTAGGTTATATTTACGAATAGTTAAATCATTCACACTTTCAGCCACTTCACTTCTAAATGTATGATTTGTGCGTGTCAATCCGTTGACAATTGCTAACCTCATAACATGCCCTGTCGTCACACTTGCGCCATCCTGGTGTCATTTCTTGAACTTCTTATTCGAAAGCGTCGGCTGGACACTTTTGTAGTTTTATTCCCTTACAAGTTTGTCCTCCTTTGCTCTGGACTCCATAGTTCCCAGCTAATAAACATCAGCTGTTATTCTCTAAAATAAGGTTCTAGTCACTGACAGGTAGCAGGTGAATGAATACAAGGGTGGATTTCTACTCTAGGCTTCTGACGTTTTTATTTCACGATATGTATAGGACGTTCTATATTTATTCCTCTCAGAGATATTCTGCTGTTTAATTAGTGGCAGTGCATCTTGTATTTTGATAAAAATGGAAATGTGTCCGGCCGAGAAATCTGGAACATATAAGGCTAGACTCTAGAATTCTAGTGCTATATAGCTGGAGTACAACTTCTGGATATTCAACAAATAGCTGAGAAGATTGCTTTTTGATACCGCTCACCAATATTCTTTCAACAGAATTTAATACACAAATTTAGTAGCCCGAATTTTGATCTCTCATCAGAAACATCATTGAGTAGTTTTTTAATATGGATAAGGCGAGGATTCCAGAAGCTGAAATATAAATTAAAGACAAGAAAGAAAAACTAAGAAAAGCTAATTATCTGTGCCCAAGAAGCAATTATTACGCAGAATGAATTTACAAATTGAGTAGAGTTGGCAGCATCATCAAGGTAATAATAAAATTGTTAAAACTGAAAACATTGTGGTCTATATTTTAGTTTTAAAGGTATTGAGGTGATTAAATCGATTCTTTCGTTCCAAATTTTCAACTTTGAACCTTTTCTTAAGATGTTCGTTTCTGCTGTTTGTGTTCTTCTCTGTCAAAGTTTCACTGTCATAGGTTAAAACAGGTGTTGCAATTACCTTAAATTATTTGCTTTCAGCAGCCTTTCTTATCTTGTTTCTATCTTAAAATACCGCCAATACTTTTAAATTTTGATCCCGATAGTCTGCAGATCTACTTTTGAAATCTGCTTTTATTAACGCGAGTCTTGGTTTATCTCCTAAGGCCATACCAGGGAAAACATGACAGTTGTTTAGAATCTTTACATTATTGAAATGTGGGGCGGAAATTTGTTCAAATCATTTTGCAAAAAATAAAGCTGAGGGAGTAAAAAAATTCAAACAAAGACTAAAACAAAATAATGTAGGCGTAAAATTTTATCATAACAGTTGTTTAGAATGGTTTCATTAGATTTAATGAATCGTATAGACATTGCTGAAAGGTCGGGCGGGAATTTGTTCAAATCATTTAGCAACCAATAAAGCCGAGAGGCTAAAAAAATTCAAACTGTCATGATCAAATTCGACGTCCTAGTATACTATGTTCTAGTAGTTAGATTGACGCTTCTTACTGTCTCGGCTTTATTTCTTGGTAAATGATTTAAAAACATTTCCGCCCGACCTTTCGATAATGTCTATATGGTTCTATATATCTAATGGAAAGTTTCTAAACGACTCTTACGGTCAAATTCGACGTCCTAGTATACTATGTTCTAGTAGTTAGATTGACGGTTCTTATTTTCTCGGCTTTATTTCTTGGTAACTGATTTGAAAACATTTCCGCCCCACCATTCAATAATGTCTATATGGTTCCTTATGTCTAATGAAAAGATTCGAAACAACTGTCATGGTCAAATTCGACGTTCTAGTGTACTTTGTTTTAGTAGTTAGATTAATGCTTCTTACTGTCGTTTGATTCATTATTCCGCCCCATACATTTGCTGACCACCTGTGTTGATTATCAATTTTCCGAAACTGATGCGGATTAAATCACAATAATAATGGAAGTTATGTCTATTAACAGATCCATTTATTGTGAAAAGTACATTCATCAGTGAATAGAACAAATTTAAAAAAGTTCTCATTTTCAGCCACTTTACCCAACACCCACATACAAAATTGAACTCGATTTTCAAAATAATGTCCGGAAAGCTCCTGATGAATTTGGATTTTGTAATTATGATAATTATGCTTGTTAAGAATTAAGGACAGACTGGCTTGGCTGTTGTTAACATTTCGGGCAATTAGGTTCTGCCCTATGTGAGGATTTTCGATTACAGAAGCTATAACAGATAACTCGATTTCTTTGTTTCCCGTCACAAGTTTTTCTTTTGTAGGTTTTCTGTACTCAACGCTCCCAGTTTGCCTGAAATGGTCCAACAGCCTTACGAATGCTAATTTATTTGGATGAATTCTGTTAGGAAATTTCTGAGAGTAGACTCTAGCAGCTAATAAACAAATTTGGAGGCATTGCCCAAGGACAAAAATCATGTCAATTAGTTCTTCTTTGCTATATAGTTTCATTTTTATTAATTAATATTTACAGTAATCACCGATTATTATAACAAAATGTTTCATAAAGAAAGAAGAGTTGTCAGAAAATATTAAATAAAAACTGTCAAATTCTCATAGCTAACTTGTTAAATATTAAATAAGTCTGTATTTTGTGAATATGCGTTTTTCATGGGAGCGTGAATAGTAAGGTTTAGGGAAATGTTATACTGTCGTATAGAAAATCAAATTTTACTACTGTTGGTGACATAAAATACAGGGCGTTTAATTAAAGTTATAGAAGTAATTGTCATTTGAAATTTTGGTTAATTAATTGGTATTTATTGCATACCTTGTATACAATATTGGATTTTCCATGAGTTCAACACAAAATATTATCCTTCAGGAGATCCCTGTCGGAATTTAGTTGGAAACAAGAAAAGCGTATGCTGAAACACTAACTATTTAAATGATCACTATATTTTAATAATATAATGAATATTACAGAAACTATGGGATTTAGGTATAGTAAACTTTTATGAAACACCTTATCAATTTAATCGTAGATATAGAAAAAGTAATAATATACAGTGCATACAATTTAAAAAAATTAAACTTTGATACTTTTCTTCTCATTTCTGGGACACCCTGTATGAAACTAAAATAATTTTAAAATGTTTCTCTGAAGGTATATATCAACCAATAAAAAGGATCTTCTAAAATGAGTATCTTAGTCATAATACGCGAATAACCCTGTCTATCTCTCAGGATGCGTAACGCTGTTCTCTGGGCCTGACGTACTCTATTATTAAGTATTACCTCTATACTTAATGCACACCTTTTTCTATTAGACATTGTTTTTCATCCCCATAACAGTAATAAACCATTTAAAACATGCCACAATTACACTAAGCGATAAAATTGATCTTTTCTTTTGTTTTTTTTTTTTAATAACACCTCTACATAAAAACGAAATTTAACACGTTTTTTTTTAGTTATTACATAAATATTATCATGTTTGGAATACAAGAGATTTATTTGTATTACCTTGTATATACGGCAGGGCCGTCAGTTTTTACTGCGTAAAGCTCCACTCGAAAGTTCACTTTTTCCGTTAATATGTGTCGATGAAATTATGTCTGAAAAGGTTATTCATTAAAAATATTCATTTTGCGAAATGGGATTTTGAGTTTGAATGATCAAGGGGAAAATACTGAAGTAAATTAAAAATAAAGGGTAGACAGTCACTTGGGACAAATTAAGTCTTTTGTGTCGAGAGATTCATTAAATTTCTCATTTTATTGAGGGACTGCATGGACAACGTTTACCAATAAATTGAGGGCGAAAATTAAGCACAGTCTAAGATACTAGAATGAAATATTTCAAAGGAAAATTAACGAATTTGAATTATTAAATACACTAGTCAACAACTGAAGTGGATATTACAAGAATATTGATTTTTATTCAAAAAACCTTGAAACTAATAAAAGCCAGATTATTTGTACAGGCGGTTATTAGTAACGATTTTGAACAATGTTGTTAACTACAAAATTAAAATAGTAACTCTATAATAATCAATAATCATTCAATCTTTGAGATATCTTTAGTCAACTTGCCCCTTTCTTATATTTTATAATACTTATATTTGAAAATTATTTGGATCTTCTGGAATTAGTCTATTTACCTGTCGATCTGATACTAAATTAACTCAAATAGAAGGTGGGAGCCTCTGTATGGCTTTGAACATAGCAATTGATGCACTAAAAACTACTAGATATGAAATTTAGGCCCACAAAAATTAATTTCTTCTAGGATCTTGATGATAAGATTTCCTGGTTTTACTGTTAAACCACTTTGAGACTCTTGGAGGGGCCAGACGATCGATCGTCTTGTGTGAGTGGTCTCAAGATTTGTTGTTTCCAATCCGATATTTTGCAAAATATCCCCAAAACGAAGTATGCCGTTGTCACCATTTTTGCTTTTGTTCCTGCTACATTAGTTACTCCTCTCTTCTTTATATTTGTTACTTAAGATTCTTTTGAGACATAATTTGCTTTAATTTTGGGAACTCTTCTGAAACTGAAGAAAAACTTGTAATATTTGGTTACAATGAACCATATTGCAGTGGCAATGATTGGAGTAATCAACATATTCATCTTATGCCAAGGTTTGTACTTTATCTTTTTGATGCAGAAACAAGAAATTTGTTGTGAAACTATGGTCTTTATATGTCCTTTTATGTTGATTACTCCAAACATTGCCACTGCAATATAGTTCATTGTAACCAAATATTACAAGTTGTTCTTCAGTTTCAGAACAGTTCACAAAATTACAGAATTACCTCAACAGGTCAAATTGTGAATTCAGTTCAAAGAAAAGGAAAGCGAATTGGAAAGCTACAAAGTTAAAGTAGTATCCACCCAAGAAAATTTACGAACCATAGACGATACTGCCAACGAAGTCAAAAAATACTATAATTTACTTTCATTAACCTTTTAGTGCAATAGTAAAATAAGCTAATGTACAAAATGGCTAATTATACTTGGTACACTTTCAATTGTTCAAGCTATATTAAAGAAGTAAAAAATAATCAAAGATCTCCTTAACAAACCTTTCGAAATAACTTGTAAAAATTTGACGACAAAATTAACCAACTTATACATATAGCTGCAATGCCATAAATATAAATATTTTAAAGTATCTGCACTCTAGATTCAAACACAAATTGATGTCTTCATACCGGGACTATTAAATCATCGTTAGGCAACATGTTCAATTTGAAACATTCTTCTAGGGTAAAAAATCTGCCAAAAATTAATTGGTGGAAATGCAAGCAAAATATAGTCTAAAAGCAAAAATTATGTGTCAAAAAAATAATTTAAACGAATTAAATTTTAAATTTGAATAAAAAAAATTGTATTCAACTTTCATTTCTTAATGTGTTTTTGCTCTGTTCAGTTCACACCTTCAGTTATGTAACTTTTTGTTAATGTTTACAAAACATTTAAAAAAATATATAACCGACTTCCACCTATAACTAAAAAGCTGAAAATAATTATAACAAAATACAACTCTAGCAAATAAATAACACGTTCAATGTTGTTAGGTAGCTATGCAAGAAGTAAAAATGTAAACATTAAAAGGTGCTCATTCTGTACAAATTATTTACCTACCAATCTAGTATATTTTTCAAGTCGGTGCCAAGTAAATCTAAAATCATACATTACTTACTTATCTACTATTTTATCAAACTTGACTTCAAAAATATACTAGATTACTTCCTGGGTAGGCACCTAACAACATTGAATGTGTTATTCATTTGCTAGAGTTGTATTTTTTTATAATTATTTTTACCTTTTTAGTTATAGGTGGAAGTGGGTTATATATTTTTTTTAAATTGTTTTTATTCTATAATATTTCCCAACACATATCATAACAAATTGAAAAAAAATGGCCTTGGAGGACAATAATATATTTTATGCTTGGGCGATTAACGTGTTAAAGTTGCCCCTAATCATGTGGAATCCAGCTCATGGAATCCAATTTTATCATGCCTGGGGATCCGGGATCCGGGATTGTACACCAGAACTGCAGCCTCTAGATGTAATTTCTATACAAATCTTTTCTGGTATTTTGAAATATTATATAAAAATCATAGCTACCATTATCACAGTTGAGTAATACGAAACTCTCGTGAACAATTTGAGATACTTTTATCCCGAAAGAAAAATTGTTTTTATTTCTACAATCTCTCTCCCTCTGTGTGTGTCTATCACTCTTCCTCTGTCTAATGCACCCAGTAAATGACCAGTAAACTGTTCTCAATTTTGTTTCGCCCTCCTTTTCCCATCACATCGTATCTTTCTAGATGAAATAACATCTCAAACCTAATAGGCCTGTCTTTTATGTGTCCACCAGAGTGTGTGCGGTTGTGTATCGTTTCTTCTGTCTAGCTGCGTAACTTATAATTCCGGGTCCTTATCTTATCTTGAACCGTTCGTTTTCTGCACCGAACGAACTGCGGACCGTACCCGGCGTTCGATATACATTATTTCCGCTTATAATGTCTCGAGTTTCGACCTTTTCTCTCTATCCTGGTTCGATTTCCTCTTTCGATTCCTGATGGCAAAACGGAACGTCAGATACACCGAGAAAAAAAATAGCACAGTCGTTTGAATTTTTTAATTTGTAACTCCATATTCCATCCAATGGAGATAGATATCAGATAAGGGTATACAATGTTTACCTAAGAGTCACCGACTATTGTTCTTTACAAAAAGCCGAAGTTATGCTCAATGAAATTGCATAATCAAAGAAGTTGGACTACAGATCAACAAAACGAAAAAAAACTTCATGTCAAACTTAGTCTTCGGCCAGACAATGAAAATAGAAAATACTAGACATAGACAAAGCTACAGTATACCGATACCTAAAGAATTACGCGAGATAAGTCTGCTCATCTACAGACGAGATACAAAGAATAATTGTTATACCTTCGGCAGCGTATGGAAAATTCAAGGATCTAGTTAATAGCGGAATCCCTGTGAAGCTTGAGAGGAAAGTGTACAATCAGTGTGTTTCCAGTAGTATCGTATGGCTCCAACGTTCACTAAAATACCGCATCTGGAAGCTAAGAAAATCACAGAATGGCATGACAAGATCATTGAGCTTGCAGACCATGTAAACAACACAGAAATTCCTAGAAGAATGGGGATTAAGAGACGTCATAGAGAAAATAACTAAACTTTAACGGAGATTTGCAGGCGTGACATGCCTCAAAGACAAATCTGTTACTAGAGTAAAGACCCCGTGAAAATAAGAGACACCAGGGCAGATCACCGATGCGATGGGTGACTAGTATACCACTGGATCCAGCTTATGCAACACAGTGTAGTACTGGACGAGAGAAAACGCTAGAAGGTGATAAATATGATAAAATCCATATACAAGTCAAGTTTTAACACTATGCAAAAAGATGCAAGTATTTACAAGGGTGTAGCAATAATACCGGTGGGGGTCGAAAGCTCTTCGTATTTACTGGATAGAATGAAAATTGTAGCATTTTCCCTCAGCCATCCTATGTTGATCTTGATTTGAACTTGACTATGACCGTGAAAGTTACGTGAATGTCAGGATCATTTTTTAAAATAAAATTCCTTATTTTTACATTCGAACCTGTTCTTGACCAGGACGTACGAATTGATTTTGATTAATGCTTTTATTCTGTATATAAATAGGGTTGTTTATATTTTGTGATACTTATCTGTGTTTGGAGACGTTTCAACTCCAACTCGTTATCAATTGCTTTCTATTTCAATTCCAAGTTTATTTTAACATTTTCGCTTTGAACCTGGTTCTCGTGTCAAAAATTTTGACAGTGACAATATGTAGTTTGGCGATCACCTGATACTGAGGGTGTACCTCTTTTTTGCTCGACCAGCAATATTACAGTAGAATTAAAAAACTACCAAAATCTGGATCAAATTTTAAATATGTTATCATTTTGTGCAGTTATAATTAAATAAAAGTAAATCTTTAGTAAACCAATATGGACAAACTTTTGAAACTGACAGCAAGAGTGCTATACTTTTTTATAATTTCATTAATAAAATGGTCTTTAAAAAGAGTTTTTCAGTTACATAATAAATAGATTAAACAATTTTAGTGTAGATAACGACAATAGCATAACATAAAATAAAGTGGAATTGCTAGAAATTCATTAATAATGAATGCATACAGAAAATGATACCAATGTATCTTGTGCACCTATTGCATTTATTTTAGTAAAATGCATATGTAGTGTTGATACCTATTCAGTATCAGTCAATAAACTTTATAAAGAAGTTGAAATTAAAAAATAAAGGTAAGAAAATAAAACAAAAAAAAGAGCGGAGGTCATTTGAGACTGAACGGTGGAAGCGAAAGCTTTTTGCGAAATATTCTTCCATTCCCAGGTTGCCTCCCTGCTTCTGTTTCTCTTTCTGTGTGTCATTCTTTGTAATGGATATAAATTTCAGGAGAATTAAAATAATCTCTATTTTAATTCTCCTAATACTCAATAATAATACTTAAGTATTAATCCTAATGTATAATTTAATTCTTAATTTAAATATATCTGCTAAGCAACACATGACATGTAAGTTAATTTAAATGTTTACATACATTAATTTTCACCATACAGTTGACACGATTTTTTTTAAACAGTTACAATTACATCATATCACTCAGTATGTAGTCCAATAAATGTTTACTGTATAATCAGGAAGAATGTTTCTTCATAAACACATATGCTACTCCTTGAAAATCATTTGAAAATAATTTTCATTCTACTTTTCCTTTAACGTTACAATTAGCTACTGCTCAACGCCGAAGCTTATTATGTTTTAAAATTATGTGGTCCAATAAATGTTTACAAATTTACACTAATGCATCCCACAACGCACCAATCCATGGAAAGGGTAATTCACGTTATACGAAATGGAATACAAGGCTAAAGGAAAGATAAATATCTGTTATATGTAGATATATTTAAAAAAATATTTTTACTATGTACAGGGAGTTCCAAATATAAAAAACATGAATGTCGTAATTTATTCATACCATTTTTTTTTCAAAATTAATTCGGTTAGTCGTGATATTCCCTGTAGAATAAGGTGAATAACCACAAACTTGCAGGGATGAGGCACTGGAACCCTCTGCAGTTGTTTCGTAAAAGAAGGCGAACTTTTCCTAATAGCTTTAGCATTGCGATGGTCTTACCGTCGTTCCACCTCTTTACTACACGGTGGTAACTAATTTCCTATATTAATTTCAAATATTACTAGTTTCTCCGGCAATCCTAGATGTCGTATTTACATCTCGCGTCTACAAATATTACTTAGAAGTAAAATTGAATGGCATGTAACGTTGACCTTTTCTGTGGTGTTCTGACTCCTAACGAATGTCAGGTCTTTAGTTTAATTAGTCGTAAAGAGAAAAATGAAATATTTTGTGCAAGTATTGTATATTAATTGGGTGCTATATTTATTTATTTCCTACAATTTATTGATTTTTTATAAAAGAAGAGACTGTAATATATTAGCTGGCCCCTATTTCTTACACAGAGACCTGAGTTGTATGGGTAT
The DNA here is from genome assembly GCA_034190945.1 of Octodonta nipae. Classification (NCBI taxonomy): domain Eukaryota; kingdom Metazoa; phylum Arthropoda; class Insecta; order Coleoptera; family Chrysomelidae; genus Octodonta; species Octodonta nipae. The sequence continues at coordinate 109,175,532 of CM067221.1, read as the reverse complement.
AGGTATTTCAAGGTCAAAGTAGAAGACTAGTATACCACTGGTCGGAACATGTCGAAACAAATGCAATTTCAAGTTATGAATTTCTTTCCTTATACTAATCTATTTTCATATGTTTAAGTGTCGGCCTCCGTTAAAAAGCTCTCGCTTTCGTTCAATGTCAAAAAATTACTAAAAGTAATGGAGAATACAGTAACATCTTTGGTTTTTTTTTGATTTCAGCCAAAACAAGATAGAGCAGACGTTTTTAGATAACGGATTACATAAAATTTTAACATTTCTCAGTGTAAAATAGCAAAATATTTTGCCATCGTTCTCTTTCTTGCATCCAACAAGCATTAATTTTCCGTTGGAATTTGTTATTTTTCCATCGGAAAAGTGGAAGGCCTTTATTACCGCTGTTACGGCATCGGTCAGATGAACAAGAAGGGTCGAATGCACATCCTTTATATTGATTGGAGGGTTTGCTTGCTGCCAAGGAAAATCATAATTTCCCGAATATTCATCTGGAAACTATTTATATACACGAGAAAGGAAAAATGACAAGAATTTATGACCACTATCTATGGAAATTTAAAACGTGTTCAGCAAAAACGTCGGAAGAATCAGTGAAAAGATTTTGAATATAAAAATTCTATTGCCTCCCTCTGTATGGGGACAGATTTTACAGTTTTTTTTTTCAACATCAATGGAAAATTTTTAAAGTAAATTAAAACCCATGTCATTTCGTCATATCTGGAATGAATGTGTGTTTAGGTGAAGATATATAACGAAGAGTATTGAACTGCTGGCTCTCCAAATTTTTTTGGAGATACTTATTAAACTGGATTAGATTACTATGTTTGTCTAGGACACATATTGCACAATGTTTGTAGAAATTTAAAAAAAATAATAGTTTCAGTGGCAATTAAAGTTAAGGCATAACAACAACAATCATATATGTGAAAATAACAAAAACCGTCTTGAAAAAATAACTAAAAAGCAAAAAATATATTTTTCTCTGTAACAATTAAATATTTTTTCTATTTTCAATTTATTATACCCCAGATTCCAAACAAAGACATGACCTTCTTTTAATACCATCACCTCTATCAAAGCTTACTATATAAAAAAGCCGGCTAAAAAGTTTTTGCCGATTTTCTGTCGTTGAAAAACTATGGAACCACTTTAGGATCTCGCTTAACAGAATCCAGTTTAAACTATTCAATTTGGATTATATTCTTCATCTAATTATTGGGTACAAGCACCTTTGTAAGAGATAATTAATCAACTATTTTTAAATTTGTTTATGTCCAATATTTTTATTTCCTTCTGACACAGCAAAATATATTGCTGAAATATCACACAAAATGACAATATTGCTGCAATATGATGATGATATTGCAGAAATATTGCGGTTATATTTGGAATTAACACTATTTATTTAATATTAAGATATATTTCTTTAATATCGCAGGAACATCGTGGCAATACTTCCGCAATTTTATTGGCATTATATCTGTAATAGTGGACGTTTAATATTTCTGGCATCTGACAGTGATATTCTTGACAATATTTCAACCAGTTCCTGACATTTTCGTGATATTGTTATAATATTTAATGCTATGAGGGTCCGAAAATAACTTTTTTATACTGTTATTTTGTTTTTATCCAAAAACCTGTCGTTGGATTAATTGCTTTTCCTGTATAATGTACGTGTACAACAAAAGTTTAGTTAATAATATATATTTAAAAAGTACGGAAGTTTAGGCTTTTTGCCTTTATTTATCCGATTTTACGTTACAGAATATCAACGAATCCATCTTAATATATTATAAATTTATTCTTTGGTGACATGTTTTAAAATTTAATTTTAAAGAATTGTGTAAAGAATTTTATTGCATTTATTGTGACGGATATGGTTTTTTGTTTTGTTTTTTTTTGAAAAATGGTATTTTTTTAGTTTAGAAAATTATTATTAAAGATCTGCAGTTCAAGTATCTTCACTGATTTCTCTTAAACGGCCCAATCACTCTATTTTAAATTCTATTCTGGAAAAATATACACCCAATTGATACCGAATATTTTTATAGATAATCTGCTGTTAAGTAAACAGACTTTCATTTGTTTATTTAAAAAAAATTCAATATAATAAAGAAATCTAATGGTTTAATTCAGCAGGTATTGGTCACATGGATGAAATTTTGCTAATTATTGTTTGTCTTAATTACAGGTGAGTTGGGTATGCATGTCATTAGAAAAAGAGGATTCGGTAAGATAAAATAACCTTACGTGTATTTTGACAAGTTAGCTACATTAATTCGCGTAACTGGCTTAATACAGCCCCATTTGTCTGCGTACTGAGCTGTGCTAACATCTTCTAGAGCGTAGTTACAGCTTGAAATGCATGGTCGAGGTTCCTCCTACCTGTACTATATGTTTCCTCATGAAATGCAACTTATTAACCCTTCAACTTTTACACCACAATGAAACTTATTAGCTTGAAAAGGGGGTAGTAAACAATAAATGGTCTATAACTTCTAACACTCACAATAGACATAAGAATATACAATAGTTTCAATTAAAGGTTGTATTCTAACTTTATAGGCTCTAATTTTCTGAGGCAAATAGTAATTCCTGAGCCAGTGTTAGTGTTTAATTAATGAATATATTGTCGGTAATATCTTTAAATGATTAACTAAAGTAACTGGGGAAGTGTGGAACTTGCATAATTAATTACGGGGTTTATAATAATGAATAATGTTTTTTTATTATTTAAAAAAAGTTATAAAAGCATATAAACGCTCACTGTAGTGCAGATACGTTGTAAAATGCAGTGATCTTAAAACTACCTACACGTTAATTGATAACCCTTTCTTGTAGTTTCTTGAATAATCATACTCCAAAACTCATTCCCTTTTTCATTCTTTACTCACTATTCTAGTTTTCACAGAAAACGTAATACACCGACGTGCACCCAGCACCCTTTTTATGTATGCTTTCACACATTCTTTCTGGAACTTCGAGAAGAAGCCTTGTAGACCTGCAGTTTCGTTTACGAAGTTTGGAGGATGAACGTCACACATTTGTATTTTTTATGTATGTATGTAAATCCTAGGTTTCTTACCAAAATTCAGCTTTCTAGGACTTCTAGAAGAATCCTAGTTTATTACAAAGTTTTGTACCCTATTCATGAATCTGAAGGGTGATAGTTACAAATTTCTCAAATTTTTTGCTGTTTATGTTCATACTATAGGCTTTTTGGTTTGCCAAATTTCGTATTTTTAGGACTGCTGGAACTACCTTAGAGGTTTTGATTGAACTACCTTGAGTGTTTAGATGTGTTAGTTGCAAAATTGACATATTTTCGATTTTAAAAAATTCTAAAGTATGAAAGGTAAAGAAATCAAAGTTAGCGTGGTTCGTATGTCTGCTATTTGGATCTTATGATTGTGCTATGATGGTTAGAAAACGTGATGAGAACAATGAGAAAATTTAGATAGTATCCTGCTGTATTTTTATGTATTGCCAAGGCAGTAACCAGCATTTTGGGTAATTGAACCCTCACGTCCTTGCCACCGGGCCCCAAGATAAGTAAATAAAATTCGGTAACGAGTTCAGAGGTACCATCAAGCATGTTATAAAACCATTTTTGTCATACCGGCGAACCAACTTATCTATTACAGAGCCAAAGGGAAAACGTTAAGTAATTTCCTAAATTATTTTCTATTTTTTTAAGCAAAACTTCGGAGCCAAGGCAACCGAAACAGCGGCTGGGAGGTGTAAACAAATTAATAACGACATTTATTTTACGCCTACTTTTAAAGTACAGCCAGAATACTGACCCCGGAAATTGAATTTGCTCATCTTATTTCCTACACATCCCCAATAAGTAGTAGTAACAATTTATTTGGTCGATGTAGGATAAAAAATCTTACAATTAAATTACAAAGTGCTTAGAATTTAGTACTAGTCATGTCTATAGTTTTAGAACATGTTAGGGAAATGATGGGAAGAAAGCTCGGAAATTGACCCCAGCTCCACGTACTTTGGAGGTTCTAAGACATGAAATACAGGTAGCTTGGGTTAGTATTTCTCAAGAAGAAAAGGCCATTTTATTGAATCATTTCCAAAACATATTTGGGAGGTTATGGATTCGTCGGCAACTTTTTTTTATATATGACGACCGATTATTCAAAAACGGATTGGGCAATTTTTATGCATTATATTAAGGAACATTATAGAAAAGTCCCATATAAGTGCCTAAATCATGAGATTTACGGTTTCACAGAAAATCAGAAAATAAAGGAAATAAGGGATTAGATTTCAGTAAATTTGAATGAATCTTCACTGTTTTCGCTAAAACCGCTCAAGAAATTTGAATATTGGAAATTGTATTCTTCAAAGATATGTTCCAGCTTGATTCTGTATATTTTTCTATAACGTAAATCTTACCATTTTCTGAAAATCTGAAAAATATATGCAAAAAAACTGTAAACATCATGGTAATTGTCAAATATTCATCATAATTATCTACTTTAAATATCAAAATATGCCATGAAAGTATATCCTGCAGGATGTTTGTAATGGTTTTCATTTTGATTCGTTTGAAATAAGGGTCTTTTAGAGACGAAGTTAAGTTAGGATCGCGTGAAATGTTAGAAAATATTCCGTTAGTGTATCGAAACGAAAATTTGTTATGTCGGCGAACTCTTCTCTATATACGGTTTTAGTTGTGTGCGTGCGTGCATGTGATATTAGATGGTACATAAGCAATTGTATACATAGGATTGTTGGAATATAAGTTGCATTAGTTCTACAGGGTGGTTCTAAAAACATTGTATTGGGTGGCAAATAAGTAGTTGCGTATACAAGGTGATTGGAATAAGGGTGGGGCAAAAATATAGAGTTATACAGAGTGGATATTTGCGTTATATGACGGAGAATAATTACAGTTATACAAAAGGCTTTAAAAATTGTCAGAGCAGTTGAATATACAGGATGGATGAAATATAAGGTGAAGTAGAATTACAGTGATAAAGGGCGGTTTAAAAAAATTATATGGTTTGGAACATAACTAGTTGCTTATATAAGGTGTTTGAAGTAAGAGTGTGTGAAATTATTGTTATTCAGGGTGTATCAAAAATTTGTTATATAAGCATAAGCAGTTAGGATATTTTAATTATAGGACGCTGGACGGTGTATAATTACAGACATGGTTAAAAAAATTAGAAGCAGTTGCATATACCGGGTGGTTGAAATAATTGGTAGAGTAAAATTATAGTCATAAAATGTAGTTCAAAAAGGTAAATTTTGTTATATAGGGTAGAGCATGAGCAGTTGCATAAATGGAATACTAGACATCTGGGGCGAAGTTAAATCATTGGTATACAGGATTAATTTATACAATAGAAAAATATGAAGTGTCAATAGTGTGGAGAAGATTTATACTTATACAGGGTGATTTTAAAGATATCAGGACCGTTGTAATATTGTGTTGAGCTGAATTATAGTTGTACAGGGTGATTCCGAATAAGTTATATAGGGGTGACCAATACACAGAAGCATATACAATGTGAATGTAATATAAAGTGAAATAGAGTTACGTTTATAGAAACTGGTACAAATAATAAAACAAATAAAAAAATTAAAATATTTTTGGAAAATATAGACAAAGAATAAAAATTAGAGAGAGAAAGAGAGGGAGAGAGAGAGAGAGAGAGATAAGAATACGGTAAAATTTTAAATTGAATTGTACCTTAAATCAGATAAAAAGGGTGTTGCGAATTCATTGTCATTGAGTATATATTGATAAATAATCGTTGACCAACTCATATTGGAACGATAAGAGCCTGAAGACATCTCCAAAAAATTAAAACGAAACGTCGCAATTACAGATAGCGGGGTGTTGTTTTATTGTGAAAATTCCCATAACCTTCAATCTAATCGCTTGGAACATAACAATCCGAATCCAATGCATATCGAATAGTAAAATTTCTACATACACACCCGTCGACCTCTCGTGAACCGAGAAGTTGAGTCTATACGCCACACAGAGCAAGCAAGCAAGCAGGTGTTTCAGTGCTATGTGGTTACAGCCTCACGGTTCTCAAGCAGACGTCGACAGACAATTACATCGTCGCTATTATAAAATCTCCCGATATAAAATACATGCTTCAGGTGTAGATCGAAACACTTCCGATAAGTGCAATATTTTAACGGGCTGTGAGGCAGGGCAGGCAGCTGGGTCGGTTCATTGCATTTCGTTCTGTGTGTATGTACCGAGAGTAGACGTCGTGAATGTGCATTGTTCTCGGTGTCTGCGTGAGATTTCTTTGGGTACACTCGAGTAAGTTCCAACAGCTTACGGGTATGTTCGAACAATGCATGGTGCGATTTTTTTTTCGTTATGCGTTCTTTTCCTGGTTGCACTAGTCGTTCCATTTTATATTTTTTTATATCCAGGGTCGTAAATAGTTTGGATTATATTATACTCTAGCTGACCCGTCCCGCTTCGCACGATCAGACATATGTGGGTATTTGACGTATTTGTCTAGACAATATTTTTTTATTTGGTAACTTTCAGATCTATTTTTTTTTTTGGGGAAAATCGTGACTTCATTTATGAGCGAAATTTATATGGCTAACACCCCTTCTTAAAATAAATAATTAATGAGTTAAAAATTTTTGAGGAGATATTCTGGATATCTGATATTGTGGTTTTCCCATTTTTGACATTTTAAACATTTTCGACATTTTTTATTTTTATGACATATTTGATATTTTAAAATTTTTGAAACTTTTGACATTTTGGCAAATTTTACGTTTTTGACATTTTTCTCATTTTTGACAATTTTTACATTTTTGTCTTTTTTATCATTTTTGTCATTTTTAAGTAATTTCGAAAAGATTGTTGAGGAGGTCTTGAATTATTTTGTCTGTTCATTGGGTTTTCTCTCCTCAAATTTTTTTCTGCAACATATAAGTATTTAAAAATGTATATGTAGAACAAAGTGTAGTACTTGTTTGTGTTTTGTGATAATGTCTCTAGCGGCTTTTTCTATATTTTGCGTAGGATCTTTGTTGAGCTTAGGATATGATCCTGTATTAATAAGGTCCATCATTTTGGTGTTGTAATCATTTTTATCGAGTATAGCCGTAGCTTTATCTTTATCGGCAGGTAGAATTTTAATTGTGTTGTCTTTTTTAAGTTTTTCTATGGCATATTTTTCTGTAGGAGTGAGATTGTGTTTCATTTTGTGTTGCTTCTAATTTTTTTCATTTTTGTCTCTGTAATTTTTGTCATTTTTGTCTTTTTTGTCATTTGTGTCATTTTTGTCATTTTTGTCATTTTTGTCATTTTTGTCATTTTTTGTCATTTTTTGTCATTTTTGTCTTTTTTGTCATTTTTGTCATTTTTGTCATTTTTGTCATTTTTGTCATTTTTGTCATTTTTGTCATTTTTGTCATTTTTGTCATTTTTGTCATTTTTGTCATTTTTGTCATTTTTGTCATTTTTGTCATTTTTGTCATTTTTGTCATTTTTGTCATTTTTGTCATTTTTGCCATTTTTGCCATTTTTGTCATTATTGTCATTTTTGTCATTTTTGTCATTTTTGTCATTTTTGTCATTTTTGCCATTTTTGTCATTTTTGTCATTTTTGGCATTTTTGGCATTTTTGGCATTTTTGTCATTTTTGTCATTTTTGTCATTTTTGTCATTTTTGTCATTTTTGTCATTTTTGTCATTTTTGTCATTTTTGTCATTTTTGTCATTTTTGTCATTTTTGTCATTTTTGTCATTTTTGTCATTTTTGTCATTTTTGTCATTTTTGTCATTTTTGTCATTTTTGTCATTTTTGTCATTTTTGTCATTTTTGTCATTTTTGTCATTTTTGTCATTTTTGTCATTTTTGTCATTTTTGTCATTTTTGTCATTTTTGTCATTTTTGTCATTTTTGTCATTTTTGTCATTTTTGTCATTTTTGTCATTTTTGTCATTTTTGTCATTTTTGTCATTTTTGTCATTTTTGTCATTTTTGTCATTTTTGTCATTTTTGTCATTTTTGTCATTTTTGTCATTTTTGTCATTTTTGTCATTTTTGTCATTTTTGTCATTTTTGTCATTTTTGTCATTTTTGTCATTTTTGTCATTTTTGTCATTTTTGTCATTTTTGTCATTTTTGCCATTTTTGTCATTTTTGCCATTTTTGTCATCTTTGTCGTTTTTAACTTTTTTGAATTTTTTGACATTTTTAATATTCTTGACAATTTTGTGTCATTTTTAGCATATTTGACATTTATGACATTTTTGACAGTTACATTACCCTTTTTGACGTTTTCCATATATTTTTAAGATTTTTTTCATTTTAGGTTTTCGATATAATAATTTTGAGAATGTTATCAATTTTCATGTTTGTAATGTTTGATGTAATTTATTTTTTTAACATTTCGTTGTTTATAGTATTTCTGTAATTTTTTAGAATCTGTTTTCACTGTATAAGTATTTGCTACCTTTTTAAATTTATGACATTTTTTAGTTGTTTTTAGATTTACTTGTGACAAATGAAATATTAAACACTTTTCAGTCCCATTCCTTCCATAAAGTCAAAATTGAGAAAATCGCAAATTTCTTCATTCATTTCAGGAAAATGAGTTAGTTTATCCATTTTCATCCAACGAATAAATAAATTCTCCTGTTTCCCCTATTTACTGTTTCAATATTCGAAACTCAATTCTATTTATTTTTCAGGCTTGTATATATCACGATTTACACCCATACTACTTCCTATTTCGAAACAATAGTGGCCCCCATTTTCCCTATTTAATATTTCAAGTTACGGATAATGACGAATCATGTACTACTTCACTTAAAGAGAGAAATTCTCATGTCTTTATAATATTAGGTTCTCGAGAATTAATAAAATTTTCAAAAAACATTTCCACCTTTACATAATTAGGTTTTTATTTTCTCTATGTTGTTTGAGAATAACACCACATAAACTTGAAAGTCTGTATATTTTAAAAAATCTAAACGTTTCAAGGTCTAAATCAGACCCCCTCGTTTTCAGTGCCCCCCCCCCAGTGATATTAACACAAATGAACAAGAAATTGTGGTTTGGAAAAAATGATTATACTCGATTCTATTTATTTGTTTAGAAAGATGAGTATATATACTAATTTTCACGCCTATAACACATTTTGTTTCCAATATATTACAATTAAGTAAATACAATAGACCCCACACTGCCCCCCATCGGGTATTCAAACATTTTATCAAAATAAAATGTGGCCTATGTTAGTCGCAGATGGTATAGCTCTCTATTAGTGTAAGAGTTTTTAAAATCGGTTCACTATTTCCAGAGATTACCCCCTCAAAACAAACATACACACACACAGAAAGTTTACCTCTTTATATATTAGAGTATAGATATAGATTAAACCTCATGAATTCTCAGTGAAATAAACACAAGCATATTCTTTTTGTTTATTGATCAATCGTTCGTCTGTTTTTTATCACTATATCGCACGATTATGTATGAAATAATCAACATTTGGGATCAATGCCTTTACACTGCATTTAGTTTCGTTTGAATGCGTGAGTACTGAATAACGACATTTAGGAGATTCAGGAAAAATTATTTCACAGAGCCCCCAAATCATGAGTCGTACTGTGTTTAACGTAATTTCTCTCTGATTTCTATGATATGAATCTTTCCGAGAGTTTACAATCCTTCGAACGAAAGACGTGTAGTACTTTTAAATGTCTTCTATTGAACAATTCTTAACTGCAAAGTGTCTTCCTTATAGTTTCCTCTGAAACACTAGTATCTTGCAAAAGTTGCCTTTGTAGCTTTGGATATGATGTTTTGGGATTTCTTGGTGCACTAAGAAACGGTCCTGAAGTTCTGTAGTAACTCTTCCTCTAGGCTTCTATATACACTTTTTGAAACAACCCCTTGGGCAACTCTAAGCGTTCGTGCTATTTCCCTTTGTGTCATACCCTGTTCCGACAGAGCAATAATTCTTTTCAGTTGCATCGAAAACGGGAGTAGCCCCTCTTTTTCCAAGAAATATGTTAGCTTTTTATTATGTTTACATATTTTCCCTTAATTTTTTCCTATATATATAAGTTGTACAATAATGAAATGTTGAATGGAAGAAATCAAGTAATGAAATTCCTAAACACCCCTTCTAAAAGTTAAAGTTACTATTATTACTATTTGCTATCAGAAATATGCCCTATTGCAATAAACGTCACCAATCACACTTAAACATCTCAAAGCGATGAGAGCTGTCTCCCGAGTCCGAAGAAAGGACACACACTGGCCGTCACACAGACTTCAAGATGCTTCCAATGAGAATTCGAGAAGGAAAATGTTTGCTTTGGATATGGCCCTAAAGGGTGCACAGATTGTTTGCACACCGTATTGGAAGAGAAGCAGGAAACAGGAATATAGCCGATGGTTAGCCGGCCGAATGGTTTCTCTAACCGTTATCGGTATTCCTGCTCGTTTATGGTTCGTTGCAGTGATTCCAAGGAATTTATTGTGATTGTTGGAATTGTTGATTGTTCAGTTTGTTTATAATGTTCGTTCTCTTGTATGATCTGTTGTTCGTGTTTCTCCTTGTGTTTAGATATCATCGGTCCATTAGGAAATAGTTCGCTTATTCTAGCAATGAGAGCCGATACGGTGATATTGTTGTTTGAGGCGGATTTGCGGTCGATTGTTGTTTTAGCATTTGCCGGCGGTCCAGTGGTCATAAGCATAAAAAACTCCAGATTTCAGAGGTTAAGATAGGGAAATTAAAACAGTGAGAGTTGGATTTTCAGACTTGTTCTTGTGATATTCCTCAATAGGGAATAATAAATTTAATTACTTTCAAAACACATAACTTCCTCTTTACTATCATCTCAATTTATATAAAAGATTGTGTGATTGAATATTTGTTACTCAATGGCGCCAAATGATTTCTAAAAATTAGTGTTTCATATTTTAAATGGCTGACTGTCTACACCACCAGTAAACTTTTCAAAAAATATTGTTTTATTAAGTAAAGATATCATACTGTGATGGTTTTATTTTCAGATTTGGGTTTATTTCAGTTCTTGTAAATATTTAAGAACACAGTCCAACTCACTATAATTTATTTCCACTACTTTAATTTCACATATTATTATTTCACAGAACTATTGACAATTTGCCTTTACTATGCGACAATCGAATACTGAATGAATAATTCCGTCATCTCTTCGTATTTATATATTACTTCTCGGCCGCCTTGAGATTTCCTTCATGGACTAGATTCTTCGAGAACTTGATCAATGCCAGCCGCCGACTTCGATGCGCCAAACGAACAACACATCGGATTCCCCGAAATATCGGAGGAATGCCGATTCGACGAATTATCGGATGAATCCCCGTCGCATTGCCCCGTCCATAAGACCATTTCGTCCCGGAATGTCCCATAATTCTGCCTGGTGTAGCGATATGTGCAGGACTCTCCATTTCGACAACCGGACGTTTGGTGGAACTAACAGTCAACGGTCTTTGGATCTGGGCTGCCAATATTCAGACACCATGCAAGGCTGTCGATGCCACTGAATCGAAAGATAGTTTCCATCATACTTCTCACACCCTTCATATCAATCTGTGCAACCCACAGGCTATTTGTGGGAGCGCCAATTTCATGAGGTTCTTCTACGTCATAACATTTCTCAGTTCTACCAGAGTCTTCTAAGGCTCGCTATATGTTGGCTTGTCCTGGGAGAATGTTTTCGGTACCAATAGAAGATGTCTCTGGTACCCACTGATCGTTTATCTTCCCTTCCCTATTACTGGACTTTTCTCTCTTAACTTCTGGAACTGACCGTACTTCTTTGCAAACACCTTGGTTATTCCTCTGCACATCTCGGGCCACACAATGAGCCAGGGCATATTCTATGAGCACCTCAAACAAGTCTCGGGGTTCCTCTCTGGTCACGTCGTGCTGCACTTTCTGGCCATCAAAGTACAGTGCCATAAATTGTTCGAATGGCATCGCTTCATCGGTTGGTTGGATGCTGCGGATTTGAGCTTGATCAACTTCGCAGTCATGGCTTCCGGCTTAACGGGCTAACCTGTTGAAATGTAGCACTGTTGGTTTTCTTCGAGGTAGCTTCTTCGTTATGTAGTCAACATCGTTGATCTTCTTCTGAGTGCAATTCTAAGGGATCACCAAAACGCCTAATGGATTCCTTGATAAGCACATCAGCAACGGTAAAGGCTTCTTGATTTGGCAAGGCATAAGCTTCTGCACTAAAATAGTCCATCACCACCACAATTTACTTATTTTCGGAGTCAGATTGTGGACATGGATCGGCAACATCAATGGCTACTCTTTCAAATGGACGGCCAACATTATATTGCCTAATGGGGGTTTTTGCTTGCTTCTGAGGCCCATTACTTTCTGCACAAAGCGTACATTTCCGGCACCTATCCATAACATCTGCTTTGCAGTAGAAACGTTCTCACCATGGTCTCCTATTTCTGGGGACTACAATCTGTTTCCTGTCCTTGCCCTCCTCTGGGATTTCCAGCACTCGCTTCAGAATGCCATTGGTTAGGATGAGGGAGTTCCACTGAGCCCAGTATGACTTTATGTTGGGTGAGAAACGGGAAATCTTTTGCCACATAGGGTTGCGGTCTTCTTCCTTCCACCGGATAACTTCTTTTAACGTCGGTCCAATTTCTGGTCTTTCTGAATCTACTCAGCTTTCCAATGATCATCGACGGCGATAGTTCTACGGAGAACAGCCCCCTTTTTTTCAGCTCGCTGACAATGTTTGCAATCGTCAAGACATGGTCTCCCTGATAAGGCATCAGCATTCTTATGGCTTGTTCCAGAGCGATGTTCAGTCTCGAAGTCGAATTCTTGCAACTACTCAATCCATCTGGTCACTTGTTATTCGGAGTTTTTAAACTGCAGGAGCTACTTCAGTGCTGCGTGATCAGTCTTCAGGAGGAATCTTTTACCATAGAGGTACTTTTAGAAATGTTCTACCCCTTTACAACAGCCTTTTGGCGAATACCGCAGTAATTCCGTTTTGGCTTGCTCAAGGACTTGCTGAAATAGCCATCTTGAATCTGCGAAAGCACCGCACCATAGGATAACATAAAACAGAGGCACTGTTCAATGCGTTTTTCAGTGTTTCAGTGATCAGTGGCATTGTACCGCATCTTGCCCTCTGTGAGTCTAGTAAGTGGCTAGGCGATATTGGCAAATCCTGCTACATACCTACGATAGTACGTTCATAATCTCAGGAAACTTCTTAACTGGTGGATATCTTTAGGTATCGGCCATTCCTGGATAACTTAGATTTTCTGATATACGACCTCACCAGCTCGAAAAAGTGAACGAAAATTGGACTTCTGGATTGCCTTTCATTCGAGCCAGCATATGTCCGATATCGTATTTAAGCAGTAATGGCATAAAATTATCTTTTTCAATGAAACCGACGTCAAGGCCATTATCATGATTTTAATGTCTTTTATTTTGGTTTAAAGTTTTATACCTCTAAAAACCAACCTTTTGTATATATATATGAGATGTCACAACTATTATTCAGCGTTTTATCATCACAGCCCTAATTTTCGTTTTGAGCATACTATGGATGTCTGCCTCTTATGAAACGTTTAGAAGAAATTATGCTAGACCACGGCAAAAGAGCCCGGCAGACTACCTATTATCCAGGGCCCTAATTGTTAAAAAAAAACTAATTTGGGAATAAATATGTTCCACAATAAATTTTAACTGCACTCGAGTAGGTACGTGCTAAAATTTTTCATGCGTCATTTTCTGTTTTTAGTTCCTAACGCGCTTAACATACATTTACCCCCAGTATCTGCTACATTTTCTACATTATACAGACTAATATACAACACTCTGGAGCGCGATCAACGAAGAGCTCAAAAATGAGCTGAAAGGAGCAAAAAAAACGTTAAAATTATTTACGAAACCTTGAAGTTGTTCCGTGACGTGAGCGAAATCGCAAGAAAATATTACAAAACAATCTCTTTCCTCGTCAGAACAGCTGAGATATGAGTACATTCTCTGTTGGCCGTTTGGGAGATTTATAAAACTTTCATAACCGTAGCAGACGATCCGGAATAAAAGAGCGAAACACTGAACGGCAAATTGTTGTTGAATTATTCACTGGGTTCCGCTGTTAGAAACAGATATTACGGCAAATCATGCAGGAAATTTTTAGTTCATAAAAGTTGGAGAAGAATGTGTTTTCGAGAACTTCTTAAGTTCTGCTCGAGCTTAAAATGCAGAATAACTGATTCTATGGTTAAATTAACAAATAAATTGTACTTTGAGAAATATGTTCAATTAGAAAATAATAGACCAAGACCTAAAGGCAATAGACTGTTTCTTAATAATTACCTTATTTAAAAGGAACAAAACTTCACATAATGGTTTTACTAATTTAAAACAATAAATTTCTTAAGTTTTTAGTGTTCAATAAACTTATAATCTGTGCTTTATTTTTAGATCCACAAAAAAATTTGCTGTATTTTATACAGATTCTGAGTCGAAATGTTCCAAGATTACTAGTCTGCATGCTGCCTGATCCGAATGGTTATAAATTTCAGAATAATTAAAATAATTGTCCCTAATGTGTAGTTTAATTCTTAATTTAAATTTCTATAAGTGCCAAATAAAATTTGTTGAATTATTAACTTGCAAGTTGAAGCTCATATCCGATTAATTGTAAATGCGGCAAAAAAATTAACAAAAGTTGTATGAAACTAATAGCTGCCTTCTGACATATGTCAAGTCCGAAGTGCAATATATTGCAAAGAGAGAATAGGAGTTTTTGTTAGAAAAGCAAATTTTGTGCAGGTTTTCTATTATACAAATGTCCTGTAAAGTTGATAGTTCTAGAAATACTTTTTTTTCAATTTCGAAAAAGCTTGTTTTGGCCACGACAATTCATAATAATTTATATTTAATAAGGAACTTTTTTATTTGTTTTATTATTTGGAAATGTAAGTAATTTTCTCTATATTGCATCCACATTCTATATGCTTCTATGTACTGATCAATCCTATATAACTTATTGGTCTATCGTTTTCTGAATCACCCTGTACCACTATAATTCATCTCAACACGATATAACAACGGCCCTGATATCTTTAAAGCCACCCTGTAGGTACAAATCCTCTCCACACTAATGACTTTTTCTATTTTTCTATTGTTAAAATTATTCCTGTATACCAATGATTTTACCTCGCCCCATATCTCTAGTATTCCACTTTTGCAACTGCTCATGATATACCCTATTGAACAATTTACACCTTTTTGAACCACATTTAGGACTATAAATTTACTCTACCATTTATACTACTCCGTATATGCAACTGCTTCTAAAATTTTTTTAACACATGTCTATAATTATACTCCGTCCTACGTTCTATAATTCAAACATTCTAACTGCTTATGTTTATATAACAAATTTTTGATACACCCTCAATAACAATAATTTTACCCTTACTTCAAACACCTTGTCTAAGAAACTATTTATGTTCCAAACTATATAACTTTTTTAAACCACCCTGTATAACTTTGGATGTCTATTATAAAAAATGGAGACTAGTTCCAAGTCCTAGCAAAACAGAGTGTTCCTTTTTTCACCTAAATAATAAACAGGCTAATCAAGATCCTGAAATATTCTGGACTGGTGAACGCCTTAGGTACAATCCGAACCCAAAATACCTGGGTATTACACTGGACAGAACGCTCTCTTTTAGGAAACATATAGAGAACACGGCTGCCAAAATTCAAACGAGAAGTAACATTCTGGAAAAGCTGTGTGGAACCTCATGGGGAGCAACTGCCGGTACCTTACGATGTTAGGGAATGGGTTACGTCTTCAGCGCGGCTGAGTATGGTGCTCCAGTATGGATGTACAGCCACCATGTCTCAAAAGTTGATGTTCAGCTCCGCAGGAGCATGCGTATCATAACGGGATGCATAAAATCTACACCAACTTACTGGCTCCAACTCTCAACCGTATTATGCCGCCAAATATCCGACGGAAAGAAGCTCTCCTACGAGAATACGAGAAAATAATGGATATCCCGGAGTTGCCCATCCATGAGTATATACCAACTGCTTGCCTCACCAGACTGAAATCCAGACATCCACCAATCAGGACTGTGAAAGCGTTACATGAAAGTGATTTCAGGGGTCTCCGGGAATGGGATGCAGGTTGGAGGGAGGATGCCCCTCCAGAGGTACTCGACTATGTGAGCATCCATGAGGAACCTGCGGGTTTCGATTTACCTCGCAATATATGGAAGACGGCAAATAGAATTAGAACGGGACACGGCGTCTGCGCAGATATGCTGTATAAATGGAATAAACAACCCACGCACAATTGTGAATGCGGGGCAGCCTATCAAACAGTCGAACATATATACCAAGACTGTAAACTTACGGCCTACCAGGGAACAATAACGGATATATATACTCTCCCTCCTGCAGCGACTGAATGGATAAAGAACCTATCTGTTAGTTTGTGATTACTATGTGTGGACTTGTTATTTACAAATGCTCTGTTTCTGTTTTTACTCTGTACTATTCTTGTTCTTGTGTATTGTTAGTGTTTAAATGTAATTTCGTATTTTTATATTATAAGACCAGTTCATGTATACTATTGCCATACGCTAAATAATACATAATAAATAACTGTAATTATATTCCACCCATCCTGTATACACAACTGCTTCTGACAATTTTTAAAACCTTTTGTATAACTGTAATAATTCTTCGTTCTATAACGCAACTATCCACTCAACCACCTTGTATACGCAACTACATATGTGCTACCCAATACAATATTTTTAGAAGCACCCTGTATAACTAATTCAGTTCCAACTTATATTTCAACCATCCTATGTATACAACTGCTTATATACCTAATTTAATATTTCATGCACGCAAACACGTTCAACTGTATTCCACACAGAAGAGATCACCGGAATAACAAATTTTCTGCAATTTCACGTGACTGTAACTTAACTTCTTTTCTAAAATAAACTGACTTCAAAATCATCAGAATGAAAATCATTACAAATACCCTGACATTCTTTCATGACATTTAAACTAGATATTTATTAAGAAAATTTGACATTTACGATGATGTTCACAGTTTTTATGCATATGTTTTTCCAATTTTTATAAAATAAAAATATTTTTGTATAATATAATTTATAATATTCAAATTGCGTGAGTAGTTTTAGAGAAAACAGTGAAGATTTATTGAAAATCGCTGAAATCTAGTCCCTTATTTAGTTTTTTTTTCTGATTTTCTAGAAAACCGTAAATCTTATGTTATACACAATTGTATGGGACATTTCTGTAAAGCTCCTCAATATAATGTAGTTTAAATCATCAAAATTGGCCAAGCCGTTTTTGAATAAACGCTCGTCATACATAAAAAAAGTTGTAGACGAATTGATAACCTCCTCCATTTTGGAAGTGGGTTAATAAAAAAAGATACTTGTTGCAAAGTCTGTATATGTCAAATACTCCAAAAGTTTCAGGGTCTAAATAAACCATGTTTCTAATTTAAATAAAATATTAACACAACTGAATAAAAAAATAAAAATTAAAAGTTTGCAATGACAAATTTAGCCTACACTAATTGTCATTAAGTTATTGACAATAAACTAACTAACTAAGAGAATTTAGTGCTTATTTGATATATACAGTGTAGCACTAAAAAAAAATTGAAGATCATGCGCAATAACAGAGCATCATTAAAATTGGAAAATTGTCTTCAGAATTTCATGTGGCGCTCCTAGGTAAGACTTTGTTATAAGATATTCCATTCGCCAAAAATAAGATCAAAGAAATTCTCATGTTAGAGATCCAATTAAAGATATAACGGAAAACTTCGGAAAAACGTCATAAACTATTCTGATACAGGGATGTTCAAAAGGAATTATTAACTTCATCGTTGGTTATTGGTAACCAGGAACAGCTGAATTCTACAGAAATACTAGGGATTTAATCGCTTTCATTTAATAAAATTAAACGAGACTCATTCAGCTCTCATTTTGTATTGTGTTCTTCTTGTGTAGTATGGCTGAAATTTGAAATTGTATTTTACGACCAAGAAACCATGCATTTTCACAAATTTTTAACTTTAATAATCGTCATTTCTTTATGTAATTTTTCTGTTGATTTATTTGAACAGTTTTATAAATTAATAGTTTTTCAATCACTAACATTCAATACCAAGCTACTCCAGACGACACTCTTGATAATCACAATCACATTACTACAACATCCATACCATACATACAAAGACTTTCAGAAAGACTAATACAATTATTTTTCAAAATATTGGATAAAAGCAAGAAATTTAAAAACAGTAAAAAGCAAGGTGGTGTTTATAAAGGTAAAAATACCACAACTACCGTTTAGGTAACAACAGGAAATGCTGATATCATAAACCTGTAAAATGCGTCAAAAGGCTTGGACCACCCGTATATAAAATGATTAAATAAATCGTAGCTATTTTTTGTACTATGCTGAAAAATTACATGTATTTAGAAAACAATAGTTATAAACAATATCATAACAAAAAGATTCAGCCAAGTGACCAGTGTACTTACATTTTTTTTAAATTTTTGTGCATTTTAATACTACATCCTGAAATATCTGCATTTGATCAACCAATTCCAGACATCAAATATCGGAAATGTGGGGTATTCCTAGCTCATCTGTTTTACGATTAGTACACAGGTATCAACAACTTGATACAGTGGAAAATAGACCACGTAGTAGACATCCTCGAGGGTCTAGTAAAAGAAACCATCGATTTTTACTTCACTGTTCCCACAGAGATCGCAGTGTTACACCTTCAGATGCCCAGGCTCACTTTTAGTGTACGTTTAGCTGAGTTATATCGACACCTACAATACGAAGACGATAAAGCAAATATCCGTTCTAGAAGACTATAAGAGGCTCTGACGCTACTTAGAAGATATCGTGTTGCCTGTCTGGCTGCTGCA
Source organism: Octodonta nipae (assembly GCA_034190945.1). Classification (NCBI taxonomy): domain Eukaryota; kingdom Metazoa; phylum Arthropoda; class Insecta; order Coleoptera; family Chrysomelidae; genus Octodonta; species Octodonta nipae. The sequence continues at coordinate 109,156,486 of CM067221.1, read as the reverse complement.
TCTGTCGTGGTGGACGTTATATACCGATGAAACCAGAATTGTTAATATTGACAATCGACAACGAGTCTGGAGAGAACCAAGTCTTCAATAGACTTAATTCTCCTGCAAGGAGGCTGCCTATGAGGGGGTATCGTAATGTTTTGAGAAGAATAAAATAATATATTTATTTCATTTTGACACTTATAAACCATATGGAAAAAGACAGTTTTTTACATGGATACATGAAAGATAAATGTACTTACATTTGTGTAAAATTGTAAATATATTAATAAAATAAAGATATAAAATAGGAACAATGATTTCAATCTTTAAAACCAGTTTCTGTCAAACATAAAAAACTAATATCATAATTGTGTACATCAACATCTGAATTGTCCAGCTTACTTTGGCTAACACTTCGAATATTTAATACGGCGATATCCGGATTAAAAATTATGTTTCTGCTATTCGATTTTTCTTGCGGTATAAAAAACGACTTATAATAGCTCCATGGGGCCAAACTTCTGGATTCATAGCCTTGTTAAAGTTTTCAGTCCGTATGTTTATTTTGAACGATGAATATATTGTTGGGCATTTGGACTGCATCATTTCGCATGTTGCTTCAGGAAAATGCCCTTTAATTGAGTTGTTTAAAGAATCTACTGTCGTTTCTTTACTGATTCTTGTAACATGTAAAGTTGATATTTTTGGGACACCTTTAACATCTTTGCTATTTCTATTGCTTCCAATTACAATTTTTTACCCCGTTGAACTGTCGTTTATTTTTAATTGTTTTCCATTCTCGATCTTTTCCAACTTCTTGAATGGGTTTTTTATCGTCATTAAGTTTGCCGTCCTCTATTAAATTAATGTATTGATTCGTTTTTAATCCACTTTGTTCAAAATACAGTCCTTTTGAAACATCTGTTGTTGTCACTTTTTGGGAATTCCCTTGTTTATTTACATCTGGTTTTTGCGTGTTAATCACGAGTTCACTTTTTGTTGTTCTGTCCGTAAACATTTGAATGTTCTTTTTTTCGGTGTTAGTTAAATCGGATTCATGATATTTTTTTGAATTCACAATGATACTAATAGATGGCGATGATTGTTTTCATTCAACGTTTTTAAGAGACATATATAAATAAACTTAGTGAATTTACAAACAAATGTGATAATAAGATACATGATGCAGTAAAAAATGTAGCATGTTCTCAGTGCGAATCAGCATCTGCCAGGACCAGCTCCATAAAAAAGGAACTCGATACTGTAAGTAAACTTACATATGAACGGTTGTATGGTGAACCGCCATCTTGATCTAGGATCATGACGCCGAAGAATAATATTTAATTGCCGAACCTCATTAATTCACATGTGTTACGAATTTTGTGTTTATAGATGACTACACCAGAACACATCTCACAAGAAGCGTTCAGAGTACACTGGAAGCAGAACATAGCAGGTGAATTGGCCAGCCGACTCACCTGATATGCATCCAATTGAAAACATATAGGATTACATTACTAGAGCTATTCATAATCGTATCAGTTAACCTCACGCTGCACATGAGTTAATCGTAGTGGGTGTAGAGAGACTGCCAACCCCTTTGTATGTAGATAATACTCCTTTTCTCAAAAAATATACTCACAAAACAATGTACTATTATAAATATATTTTGTTTTTCTAAGAAAACATTTCTTTAACTAGATTGAAATGGGGTTCAAGACTTTTTACTAATTATTTTCGGTCTTTTAAATACACGCTAAGAACTGTCTTATTATTCACTATTAATTAGTACCTAAATTTGACTTCTTTGCTCATGATTCCTTGAAACATTCATAATAACTTGGTGTACCATACCTTCTGTTCATATTATAATAATGCAGTAATGACACAGCTCTCACTCTTTATTAACGACATTTTTTTTCAACATCACAGAGATTCCAAGCATTTAATTTTCATTGCGGCTATCAGTTCTGTAATTTACGTTCCTACCAGAGACTCAATAACCATTAGGAAAAAAGTATCCACCTATCATTATTATTTAATAAGACTTACAAACCGTCCTTGAATCGAATTTATACTCGTATCGATTTCCCATCTGATAATTTCTATAATCTCAGCGATTAAATCAGAGATTACGTTCTTGTGAACGATACATGAAAATGTCAAATTTACGTAACCGCTGCTGCTTCTTGGGAATTTCATGACTGCATACAATGTTGAACCATAAACTTGAATGTTAGTCCACTCACCTGGACTTGAGAATGGTTTAATTTTTAATCAGAAACTAAACGATTTCAAGAGTGTGTGAAAATATGTCAATATATGAAGAATAACCAAAATTTATCTCATTTTCTGACATAAAATTCAACAGCAATTCGCTTATTACATCAGTAACAGTTTATACATAATTATTGGTAATTGCGAATTTCTTTAGTTTTTTGTTTATATAATGAAAAGGAATGAAGGAATCGTAATGCTGTCTACAGGAAAGCTATAGAGACCAAGAAATTCTTCTTAATGAGTGTTTATACATCCTGAGTGGATCATTTTTTACCGAGTAAACTCAGAAAAACTCCTCAAAATTGTTTTTTTTTAATTTATAACTTTCTGGTAATTAATACTCGAATATTAGTCATCGTCAAAACTATAGTTTATGAATTAAGGTTGTATTGATTCACGATGGATACCATGCATAAGTAGTTTTGAAGAATTTAAATAATTTAGAGCTATTTTGAATATCCCACCGTATTAACGAACCAAGTCCTACAGGGATATATTAAAGATATTTTGAAAGTTCATAAACTCCACTTCAATTTGTCTATCTTCATTTTTTGCTTTAATGCCGAGAAATTGGTTTAAAATAATAGTAAACATTGCATTAAGTGTAGGAATTTGCGAGAGCCAGCCAGCAGTGCACTGACAATAGCTGTCAAGGCACATGGACGGATCTAGAATTTTCGTAAGGTGGAGGCACGAGATGAAAATTATGGTAAATTGTATATTATTATATTTTTTTTGTCAGCAGTTTATTACGTTTTTATTTACATAACTATTGCCTGCCCATATTGGTTTATTTCCCATTGGTTTATTAAGTGAATGATTACCTGTATACACTTTACTGATATTAATGAAATTACCTTTTTCCACTGACTTGATCCGCCACTGTCAAGACATCGGAGAGTCCGTAGTTTAAGCCAAATTTTAAAAGCAGTATTACTACATTTTAAGGACACTGTGACAAAAATAAGCTATATAAGCTTTCAAAATATATTTTGCATACCGCTATCGAACTTTTCTGGTTAATACAATACATTCTGCAAAATATTATTATAAATTATTTAAATTACATTTGTGAAAAATCTACTTCGATCTTTAGCTTTATTAATTCCAACGTTATAAGCTATCACTTGGAGGCAGATTAAGGTTCCAGCTGCTATTACAACGAAATTATGATTTTTTTTAAAACACTAATTTTATATCGGTTTTCCAGGTTTTCTTGTTGCTATGTTGCTATGTTAAAATGTTGCTATTAAAATTTATAAACACTCATTGTGAAGATTTTCTGATTCTCTACAATTTTTCTATTGACGGCATTATGAACAGATCATTACTATACGCTATAAGCAAATAATTTGGTCAAGTGCGAGTTGGACTCGCATACTTAGGGTTCCGTACCACCTTCAAGATTCGAATATTCTATAGTTTCAGACAAGCAGGGAATTAGTGCATTTTCTTATATTTACCCTAATATCTTTCAAAGGAAGCGTTTTAAATTTATAAAAAATATACATTTTGATTTTCCACACATACACTTTTTATTTTACCTGCTTCAGGATTCGCTTGATTTTTATCAGAATAAATATGTATTTAATTTTCTAATTTGGCCCCCAAAAATTAACATTAGAGATTTATTTTACCAATAAACTTTCAGTGAAGCCTTTTATAATCTACTGTCTGAATTTTGAAGCTCTGTAGATTGGAAGATAAAGGGCAAAATAGTCAAGTTTTAAATTATAAATTATTAAATCTGTTATTCAAATTATTTGAAAATACAAATAAAATATATTTTTCAAAATTTAAATAGTGTAGTTTCTAAAGTGGGAATTAAGTCGATGTTTAATATTTTTGCTAATATATTTTAAACAAATGATTTAAAAATATGATAAATTTGTAATTCACATAATGAGCCTTTTATCTGATATATCACATGATGCGTTTGAAAATTGAATCTTTGTTTTCCATTTAATTGTATAATTTGTCCCTGAATACAATTAATGACCGAATTCGAGGAAAAAGTGGTCAGAATTGTGAATCTCGAGGAAGAAACACCGTATTTTTACGTGAAACTGAAAAATGTCTTTCGGCAGTAGATATAATAGATCAATGAAAGACGCAATTATTGAAATTGTTACAAAAATGTCATGCTGTTGGCATAATGCAGTTTGCACTGCTTGTACATCTTGTTCAAACAGTATGATTATAGTAAAATTTTTTCCGGAATCTTAATTTACTTAAGGTTTCTCCATTGAGTTTTCTGGGAGTCTTACCATGTAGCAAAAAACATTTTTCAATTTTATCCGGAAGTCTAATTTTTGATTTCAATTTTGGTGATATGTTATCAAAAAATATGTCGATCAGTAACCCAACAGGTGTGTTACTGACTGCAAATTTTCTGGGAACCTCATTAGCACGTGGCTAAATATCATTTCTCACTTTTATCCTGAAATTTAATTTATAACTGAACAGGAGTAATATTGTCTCAGTTATGTTTCCTAGGAAATGGTTCCTTAACATGTGGCAAAATCTCATTTTTCACTTTTATCCAGAAATTTAATAAATAACTGTACGGGTGTGCTATTGATAAAAGTTTCTCAGTTGTTTTTTCTGTGTAGTGGTCTTACTTAACATGTAGCAAAATATCGTTTCTCAATTTTATTTGGAATTTTAATTAATAACTAAAGAAGTGTGTTACGGATATTTGTCAATTTTGTTTTCTGCGAAGTAATTTTCCTTAACATTTTTCCTAATTTAGCCAGTGGATATACTATATTAAGAGCATCATTAATAACATATAAATATCTATGTAAAGAATACAAAAATTGTAAATTTGAGGTCTATTTATTTGGTCTTTGGACCAAAAAACTGTTATAGTACAGGGCTTATATTTCAAAGCCACATAATATAACTTTAAAAGAAAAAGGCAAAAGGTTAATTTATATTTACGGGGGGAAACATTAACACGTGTCGGTTACCATACACTTTCAACCCTAAGCGGGTGTGTATATCATTTCTAAAAGTTTAAATACAAAGGGGTATCATATGATATCTCTTTTTACAGGTCTCTTTTTTGCCTATCTTTTGAGACATCATTGTTAAAAATCAGATTATTCTTTACAGAGTAAAGACCTAGAAACCGTAAAACAATTAATTACTGAAAATAATTGCCAATTACACCAAAATTGGTTTAGGGTGCTTTTTAGCGCCTCTGAATATGAGTTCAGATTTGCAAAATTCAAAATGGCGGGGTCATGAAAATTTTTAAAATCAGCGGATATACGCCGAAATTGGTGATTTTTGAGGTCTCTGATCATGAATACGGTATTTACAAAATTTAAGATGGCGAACGAAATTTTCGTCTCGTGGGTTATTTTCATTCCGCATCTCGAATTTAGTTTATCATATTCGTCATCAGCGAAGTTTGGTGCAAAACGTCAATTTTTTTAATTTTTAATTCGCCATCTTGGATCCGCCATTTTGAATGTTGAAAATCTGACTTCGGATTTGCGACCCTTAAAACTACTCTAAACCAATTTTGGAGTAATAATTGAAAATTATTTTCAAATATTTATTTTTTTATGGTTTCTGGGTCATTACTAAAATGTACTAGTATGCGTTGACTTAATAAGCCCAAAATACATTTATGCCTTATGGACCACGCCATTTAACCTTTTTTCAACTTTTTTTACAACTCTGTATAACTATAGATAATTCCCCTCCACCCTATGTACCAACCATCCTGTACAGACGACTGCCCACGGACAAGCATACATTTGTTAGCTGCCTTCTGTAAATTATAGGACGGGGTACAATCCATTTCATATTTGCAGAATCAAATCCGTCTTATGAATTATAAGACCATCGTATATAACTCCTTGTTATTTCATTTTTAACATTTTATATTATCGCCCTGTGTAACATTAATTTCTCTCCACACTTTATGCAACTCCTTATGGGCTATATAATAAATAGCATATATTTCAACAATCCTCTATATGATTTGTTTACGTCCACATCATATAACCGTTTTTTAATCAGCCTATATAACTTTAATTCCACATTTTCTCCAACATTTTTATGTCACCAAACGTCCACTCCACCTTATATTTCAACTATCCTGTATATACGGCTGCCTATGGACTCCTATCATTCTACTCCGTCCTATATTTCAATCATCATATAAATGCTATTCCTTCTATCACTTTACTTTGTGATTTTGTTTGCTATAACTAAACACCCTGTGTATAAACGCACCAAATAACAGTTTACAGTTTGACATTTGTTGTCACTGAATTTTCTATTAGGCCGGAAGAATGTGACAACCAAAAGCACCGTCGTCGCGAAATGGAAAAATTTTCATTTAAATAGGTATTTGCCTGGTATACAAACAAAACGAGCTTGGTACTTATTGATTTAAGGAGCCGAAAAAACACTATGCTTTACTACCTATATGCCTGAGATGTACATAGAAAATTTTCAAAACTTCCAGTGCCTACAATTCCTGCACTATTACGTTGAAATTAAAATATTTATGAGGAAATGTCAGTTATGTCATTTCGATGAAATTTTTCATAAGAATTTTGGAATTTTCGGCTATTTTCTGCAAAACTGAACGTTGCACGTCACAGAAACGTAAATGAGATCACCTAGGGATCTTCCCTAATAGATTAAACGTTAAAAACTATACACGCCCATAAGGAGTTTTTGAAAAATCGACCAATATGTTAGGGATATTGGTCGATTTCCATGCACGCATGTGTTCATTCACAAATTTCATCAGTTTACCAATAGAATTCTTTTCCACAATTTGAAGTTTCACCAATCCGGATATATACTCTATTAAACAAGACCATATTCATTCAAAACGGTTCACCACAAGGTAAGAAATCAGGTAACATTCATACAAAAAACCCAACGAATTGATAACCTCCTCCTTTTTGGAAGTCGGTTATAAAGAGGTATCACATGAACCCCTTTATATTTAAACTTTTAGAAATGATATTCACCCCCACTTAGGGGTTGAAACTGCAGGGTAAAATATGTCCCCGGAAATATTAATCAACATGTTTTTTGCCTTTTTGTTTTAGATATATTTTAAAACTTATTTTGTGTGGCTAGTTTTGAAATGAAAGCCCCGTATATGTATATACATATATATATATATATATATATATGTATATATATATATATATATATATATTTCATATATATATATATATATATATATATATATATATATATATATATATATATATATGAAATATTACTAAAGTATTTTAAAAATTCAGTTGTTTAGACATTCTGAATTTTTTTCTTCTGCTGTAAAATCCCACCAATGTTCGTTTTTTTTTAATTAAAACACTCTCTTTATTTTCAGTTTTTAATTAATTGTTTCGAGACAACCCTCATATCCTGCTTTACACGTTCAGGTGAAAACGCAACACACTTACCCTTTTCCCTTTCAGAGCATTGAGTGACGCAACTGGGTGCTTTGCATAATCCAAAATCTGCGGTTTCCCGAATTTAGGAGAAAAATACCGAAAGAATGGATATAAATTTAATAAAACACCAGCTGTATAGCATGATAACACGGCATCGCACATCTAGACGTGAAAATAACTACGTCTGTCACGTATGGGGACATGTGGAAAGGGAGGCAGCTCAGGGTCGAACTGAACACTGGGGAGGATTTTGTTATGTCTCTGCTAATAGATAGGATATTTTTGGATATGGTAGGTTGTATGTATGACAGGAAAAATGATTCTTTATTACTCTTTTCTGTTAAGAACAAGCTATCGTCTCTCTGAAATTTTTTTGCTTAATGTAGAAAACTTCTAATATTTTGAAACATTTGTAACATTTCTCAGTAAGAAATCGGTGTTTTGCAGGTTACTATCCAAAAATAAATGTGAAATACTAGTACATTTATTTTAGGTTTTAATCATCTTGGATGATGATGCCCTAGTGGTAGGGTTATATGTATCTATCTCTGATGACAATGAAATTACACAAAAACTCTATATACAGGGTGACGCAATTCAACTGATGCCACACCTGTAAAATCCTTATCAGTTGATCAAGTTTGATGCTAGTCTTTTACGTTATAGTTTATAAGTACAGAAGATGACTTCGAATAACGTTAACTTGACCGATGAACAAAGCATTGCAGATGCCTTCGCACAATATTTTCATTCTGTGTTTGAAGTATGATCAACCAGCATGCTCTTTATTGTAGGAAGAGGTTTAGTTTTCCTGAAATATATGATGATGACATTCTTTCCAGCATAAAAAGTTTGAAGCCAAAAAAAAAAAAAAACTGGCCCTGATGATATACTTATAATATATATATATATATATATATATATATATATATATGTTCTGAGAGGCTTCCGCGGTCATTATTATGAACTAAGCTAGGCTCCGGGTGAGAACCGCGTCTGAATTTATTGAATACTCGACGTTTCGACTCCTGCTTCGGAGCCATTATCAAGAGACAAAAGTGAAAAAGAGTTTCAGAGTCTAGATCGAACTCGGGGCCTCAATCTGCCTACTCCCCAAGAGTCACTAGGTAACTGAACTGAATTTGAGTCTGCTCTGCTTCTTTTATTTATAGGTAGCGCTGGGTTAGAAGAAGATGTCACGTGATGACAATCTTCAAAAAGGGGCGGAGGGAAAATATTCATGACTACCGACCTATCAGCTTATTAAACAGCTTGGCTAAAATATTGGAAACAATTATATTAACTTCATAATTGCACACATAACTGACAAAATTTCAAAATACCAACATGGTTTTCTTCCTAATAGGTCAGCAGTTACAAATCTCTGTATCTTCTCTGAATATGTGTCGGAGACAATTCTAAACAAACAACAACTAGATGTCAAATACACAGACTGTGCAAATGCATACGATAAGGTGGATTTCAGTGTCTTGATAAAAAAAAATTGGGTTCCTGGTTTCTGAAGCAAAGTATTAATTATCCTTTATAACTTCTTACTTACTCGTACGAACCCAAAGAGTAAAGATAGGTTCTGTCTTATCCCATTATTGTATTGTCACCTCAGGTATACCCCAGGGTAGCATCTTGGGTCCTCTTTTGGATTTTTATGACTTACCCAATAGCCTGAGGACCTGCGTTGGGTTGTTGTTTGCTGATGATTTCAAATTATTTAAATCTATTAATGGTATAAATGATGTTACTGCACTTTAAAATGACTTGAATTTGGCGCTCAACTAGTTGAGAGAAAACAAAATGTTTGTTTATACCCAAAAATTGTGTGTTGTTTCCTTCTCCTGAAACGTCAGTGTAGCTATTGAAGACTATTACATTGGAAATTATAAGGTTAAGAGGAGTAGGGTGGGTAAAGATCGGGGGGTGGTCTTTCAAGATAACTTCAAATTCAATATCCATTTCAGCTACCTGATAAACAAAGCATATTAAGTGCTAGGATTTGTCATACGTAATAGCCAAGATTTGAGTGTAAAAACAACCATAAGACTTTATACATCTATGATGAGGCCTCACCTTGAGTATGCCTGAAACCTTTGGTCACCAAATTGTAACACCCACAGTAATGAAATAGAAAAAGTTAAAAAACATTTTCTGCGTTACCGCTAGATCAAAAGGATGCCATTCCCTTGATCGTATCTTATAGGTCATTGTTGGCAACCTTCCATCTGGGTTCTTTGAGTACTAGGAGAAAGACCCATGCTGATATATTTATATATAACATTCTAAATAGCAGAAAATATTCCGAATGTGACTTATTCAATAGCGTTAGTTTAGGGTTCCCAAAATTAGCTTAAGACTGCTCTCATCTAATCTCTTTTACATTAACAACGGAAGCCCTTCGCCCTTCACTTATATACATGAAGCACGGTAAGAGATGATAATAAATTAGCTTAACTTTCAGTCAATTAAAGGATTTCCGCCTTTGCAATTGTACCGGAAATATCAACTAATAATAAAAGATGAATATAGCAAACGCCATTTGATTTAAAATGCTAAATAATAGGGCTTCATCAAAATTTCAGTACTACCTTTTATTTCTTCAGGGCCTGCATTGACAATATTTGTAAGTAGAGCCTGGTAATTTTTTGATAAAATAACGATAAACTATTGAAAGTTCAATTCATAAATATAATAATAATAAGCTTTATTAAATAGAAATTTCCTAATATAAAAACAAATTTCTTACAATAAAAAAAGAAAAATATATACCTATATTTAATTGTGTTTAAACCTTAACTAAATACCAGTACAATAAAAATTACAACAAATAACGAACAAAACAATTATAAATTTGTATGTATGTTATTTTAGATATTCCCTAAGTTTTAATTTAAAACTTCTTAGATTTGAACTTGCTTTAATAGCATCACGCAAATTATTATAATTCCCTAAAAAATATTGAATTCATACCAGTTTTAGTATTAGTTTTACTTAGATGAAAATTTTCTTTATATCTTGTGTCATACATATGAATTTCGCTATTTGTTATTATATTTTCAGCTAATTTGGTATATATATTTTTTGTTTATCTTTTTCTCAAATATGAAAAATGTTCCTTCAAGTTCAAGTTTGTGTCAGTCACCAAACCTAAATATTTAATACTTTTTGCAAATTGAATTTCGTCATTGTAGATCCTGATTTTATGTTCTGTAAAATCATTTTTTTCATATATATCTTTTATTTTATTTTGATTAATATATTTCTCTATTCCAGGTTCGTTTTTTTATTGCATCATTTAATCATTTAAGTTGGTGTCATAAATGGTAAGAAACGTGTCGTCTGCAAACAAATTAATGAAATTACAATTTGCGTTTGGGGCGATATCATTTATATAAATTAGGAATAATAACGGACCCAAGTTACTTCCCTGTGGTACACAAAAATTAGTTTTCTTCTGAAAATATGATATAGATTCGTTAAGTTTTAGACATTGTTTGTGGTTAAAATAATTATCAATTAAAGTTTAAGATGCTTCTAAACGGTTAGGAACTAAATGACTTATAGCGACAAAGCTTTAATTTACCTTCAGTTGTCGGGATGTATGTTATCATATTTCGGAAGTAAATTGTGATCCAATTCCCGATGTTCAGTTGAGATGAAATGAAAACAGCTAGTGAATACCTTCGTATGCAGCATCACCATATATTGATATGCAATTAGAACGATCTTAAAATATGAAACGAATAGATTAGAAATGTTCGAGAAGTGGTGCTACAGAGGAATCATGGAGAAAAGTTGGACAGAGCATACCACAAATGAGGAGGCGTTAGCAGAGCTGGATGAGCTAAGATGATCTCTGTTAAAGCGAATACAGAAACGAAGATACATATTGATGAGACATATCCTAAGGCTTACTGAAAACATTTCCTGAAAGAATACCTAGAATGCAAAACTGCAAACAAACAATAGAAGATAATGACTTCAATACCTACCTGCAAATGTAAAGACTGATAACTTAGAGAGTGACATTTTATGTTTGTTAGAAGCCTCAAAGGTCATTATAGCTGAAACAAAGTTCAGATTTGCTTAATGAGTTATTACCCACTGTAGCTTTACAGTTGATCAAGATTGGATTTTATCTGTTGATTCGCTTTTTAATTTCATACACTAAATGTCATATGTTAGATTTAGTGAAATAATTTTTAAACACAAGCCTAATCTAAAAATATGTTTCCGTTTATGTTATTTGCATCTTATCTGAATCCTGCCCTGCAAACTCGGAGCCCTCTCCGATAAAATAAGGGTGCTAACGGCTTACCGTGTATTTGCCGTTGTAGGTGTATATATAACGTGATCGCGGCATATATTTCAAAATAACGTACACTAGGTGTTTATTCAGTACGGATAATTTGTCCTCCCGGCTGATTTACTATACTTTAGAACACGACCTACCCCAATCGGTCATGAGCCTTTTGTTGAGGTATTGGTTACGTTATAAGAAACCATTTGGAAGTAATGGATGACATGTAATTACTGTTTTACGGCTTCGTGTGTAATATTTATTTTATAATTGAAATATGATGGCTGTTATATAGTGATAGAGGGTTGTTCATTAGCAATTTTAGAAAAATATGTACTGTTACTTTCTGGTGAAAAGAACCAGGCCCCTCTCTTGTTGTAGAAGTTGACATTCTGACAAAAAGAGAACATGGGCTCAAACAGATTCTATGACTAGATTTCAAGATACAGAGTGTAACACATCCAAAATGTTGCATTTTTGATAAACGTGCTTTATTTTCGGTTATTGAAGAAATTGTGATTTGTACATTATTGTACATAAATATTTTACAAACAATTGCCATAAGTTTTGGTGGATTACAGGGTACTAAAAAAATACCTAACACCTTTGATTTTGGAAAAAATCTTATTTTTATTACAACGTTAAAAACATAAGAAGATGTTATTGCACAACTAATACCTAGTTAAAGTAATAATTTCTTGGATGTTCTTCATATAATATACAGTGTGAGCCATAAATATAGCTAGAGAAGGCATATATTATTTTTTTCCTATTAATGAGTCACCCTGTACGAACCATTCGTGCTGAAATTTTAATAAGACATTATATTATATACGAGGGTGAATCAAATATGAACCGGACTTTTCTGTTTCTCGCCCTGTATGTAATTCGAGTGGCGTGACGTCTCGATATCTGTTAGGTAGGGATGTTAAGAAGAGGGGAGTTCGTCGGTTTGGCGAGGCGTAGTCGATGCGCTGTTAGTAGCATCATGTCAGAGCAAAAGGTGCATACGTCTGTTGCGCAACGTGTTGTTATCAAATTTTTGGTGCGGGAGGGCGTTAGACCGTCTAAAATTTTGCGTCGACTATCTGCACAGTTCGGCAATGAAACACTTTCAAAGACCCAAGTGTACGACTGGCACAAAATGTTTTCAGATGGCCGAGAGACCCATCTTTCTGCAGGGAAAATTCTTGCAACAGTTTTTTGGGATTCGAAAGGCGTACTGCTGATCGATTTTCTGCACAAACGCCGTACAATTAATACTGAGCATTACTGCGAACTACTCTAACAAGTGAAACTTGCCTATCGGCAAAGGAGGCGGGACATGTCTATCCGAAGTGTGATTCTGTTGCATGACAACGCTCGGCCACATACAGCTACATTGACTCAAGGAACAAAATGCATTGGGAAACCGTTGAACACCTGCCTTACAGTCCCGATTTGTCGCCATGTGACTACCACATGTTTGGGCCACTTAAAGAAGAACTGGGAGGCCACCACTTTGAGGACAACGAAGGTGTAGAAACGTTTGTGCGCAATTGGTTATCGACAAGACCAGTTTCATTCTTTGAGAAAGGTATTAAAAAACTTCCGATTCGGTGGGAAAAATGTATACATAAGAGAGGAGACTATGTAGAAAAATAATATGTATTAAAATTTGTATTGATCGTACCAATAAAATTTTTAAATCAAAAGTCCGGTTCATATTTGATTCACCCTCGTATTATCCGTCTCTTTATACTCAACGGGATGTTAATTGATTGCAAAAACTATTCATATTGAAAACATGTATTTTTTTATACTACCCCATAGTTTGAAATTTTCTGTCATCTTTGTATGTTATTATTACGTTAACAAATGTTCAGTGTTTTACTGAGCAGAATATTATTAAAATTTTATTACTAGCTTTCGGGATATAGAGTGTTAAACTTCGGAAATGTCATCTTTATCGTATCAGATTTCTCATAATACGGGTAGATGTGTTTTATTTCCATTTATTGCAGCAAACGTGGTTTGCACATTGTTTTACATAAATATTGCTCAAAAAATACTATTAATTATTTTTTATTACAGGGTGTTTCCTATATACGTAACATGTTTTTTTAGTAAACCCATTTTTTATTACGACCTAGCCGACGATCTCGGATACGAAGTAGTCCGGAAAGGTCCGAACCTGCAGCCACCCTTCGTGTTGGAAAAAGAGGAAAAGCCTTATGAAAATGCCAAGTGACATTTTGGCGAAACGTCAGGCGACCGTTCCTTTACAGGAACAAAACTTTCAAGGGACGAACACCCGGACCATCAAGAGAGCTACACATAGTTCCGTCCATGCCAACTTGTTTTCAAACATATATATATATATATATATATATATATATATATATATATATATATACATATTTATTATAACGTTGAATACATATGAACATCTATTTGCTCTGTTAATATAATGTTAAGGAAATTAATTTTTGGATGTGTGCATACATTATACAATATGAGTTTGTAAATATTGCTAAAGTGGGCATCTATTATTCTTTCCATTAATAAGTAACCCTGTATAAACCATGCGTCCTGGAATTTTTATATTAAATTATGTAAATCTATGACACATCACACTAAATTCTACAGGTTTGCAAAAATTGTACAAATTAAAGTATTGTAGTTTATACAGGGTTACTCATTAATGGTAAAAATGGCATATGCTCGATATAGCTATATTTACTACTTACACTGTATAATAAACAAACACGTCCAAGAACTCATTTCTTATTAATTGTGCGATTACATCTTATGTATTCATTGTTGTAATAAAAAAATGAGTTTCCTAAAAAAATATGTTACATATATTGGAAACACACTGTAATCAAAGATAATTAATTGTAATTGTTTTATTCAATATTATTCTCAATGCGAAAATTATCTTTCCTGCAATATACGGAAATAATACACGTCTGTTATGAGAAATCTGATAAGAAATAGAGAGGTTTAACATTCTATATCTCAAAAACTAGTCATACAACTTTAACAATATCCTGCTCAGTTACACACTGAACATTTGTTAACGTAACAATGTTAAAACATACAAAGTTGACAGAGAGAATTTAAAACTACAGGGTAGTATAAGAAACTACCGTTTTTGGACATGTATAGTTTTTGCAATGAGTTTAACATCCTGTTGAGTATCAAGAGACGGATCATATATGTGTTTCTTGTCTTATTAAAATTGCAGTACGAATAGTTCGTACAGGGTGACTCATTAATAGAAAAAAAAACAATATATGCCTATATTTATGACTCACACTGTATATTATATGTATCATATCCAAGAAATTATTACTTTAATGAGATATTATTTGTGCAAAAACATCTTATGTTTTCGGCGTGGTAATAAAAAAAAAAGATTTTTTCGAAAAGCACATTTTAGGGATTTTTGAAATACCCTGTAATCCAGAAAAATTTATGGCAATTGGTTTGCGAAATATTTATGTACAAAAATGTACATATCACAATTTTACCACTAAGCGGAAATATAACACATCTATCATACGAAATCTGTTAATAAAAATGCGACATTTTCGATTTTTAACATCCTGAATCTCGAAAACTAGTCATAGAATCTGTTTGAGCCCATGGACTCTTCTTGTCAGAACTTCCACTTCTACAATTTACCAAAATTTCCAACAATTTGATGGCAGTCTATTTTTCCATAAGAAAGGTGCCTGGTCCTGGCTAGTGCACTGGATATGAACAAAGTTTTCATTTTATTAATAGGAGCCATTTTACGTATTAACTGTCCATAGCTAACATGATTTGTTAAATTCAGATTTGAATAAAATAATTTGAGAAATAAAAATTTTAAAATAGGGTAAAACATGAAAATAATTTCTTCCAAAACCGCACAGATCTACAACCTCATACATATACGGTGTAGACGGTATGGGTGCTAATATTTTGAGGATCAGGTGAAAATAAATAAAAAATTCCTAAAACAAATTTTAAAAAGAGCTATAATTTTGTAAAAAAATGGAAACTTACAAATTTACAGCCATCGTAGAACTCTCTTCAGGATACGATACTGTGTGGAAGAAAAGAATGATCGATATACAAATTGCAATAACTTGTACCATGTGATAAAACAACATATCTTTTACAAAACATGCTGAGTACCGTAGAATATTTGTTGAACCAAATGGCAAAAAGAGCAAAGAAATAACTATCAAGAATGGTCTTCCACGTGTTTCTGTACTTGCCCCTCGTCCGTTTAATATTTATACCAACCACATTACACACACCTCTGCCAGAAACCTTCTACATGCCGATGATCTGGCACTTGTGGTTCAGAAAAAGGAGTTAGAAGGAAGCAAAGAACACCTTACTTGAAATTTAGACATTCTGCAGAATACTATAAAAAGTAGAGGTTGCTACCAGACCCTTCCCAATCTGAGGTGTGGACTTTCAATTTGTCAATCAAGCACACTTATGAAGAGGTGGTGGTCAGTTATGACTCAAGCATAACTAGAACCTGACTTATCTGGGTATAACGCTTGATAGATCTCTTTCCTTTGAAAAACACCTAACTAAATGTACCCAAAAACTGAAAATGGGTAACAACTTGATCCACAAACTTTCTTGGACATCGTGGGAGAGGGGCACAAGCAAGAACTCTTCGCTCAGCTGCACTAACTCTTGTTTATTTACCGATAGAGCACTGTGTTCCAGAATAGTATGACAACTGTCACGTGCAAAAAATAGTTACACAATTATATGAACCTATCGGAATAATTTCAGGCGTAGTTAAGTCAACGCTTATTACATGCTTGCCTATTCTGTCAAATATTCCTCCCGCTGAGCTAGTGAGACTTTTTGCTGTAAAATGAGAATTGGGCAGATCAGAATTCAGGCTGATCTTAATGACATGCCCGGAACGCGTATGAAATCTAGGCATCTTATATAGTTGAACAGAGATTATTAATCTTAGATGGATGTCACAGATTGGGACCCAACATGAAGTAACCAATATCAGTTCAGTAGCAGCTGTGGCCTTCGAAAATCCGTTGACAGGCACCTGTTTTGTCGTCTAAACTACTTCCATGCTGGCCACGGAAGGTGTGGTGACATAATGCATAAATGGAAAATAACGCAAATCCTAACGAGTAGTTGCTGTGCCCAAAGATAAACTATGGATCACATTCTGAACAATAGCTTCCTTTCACGTTTTCCTGGAGGCTTAGAGGAACTGAACAAACTCTTCCCCGCAGCTATGCTGCGTCCCGAATTCTCCTTGGACTGCCATAGTCTTGAAATGATTGATCTCATAACGTTTCAATAGCTTTGAATCTGCTACTGTTATCAGGTGAATGACGGGTATGTATGCCTTCTCTATGATTTTTTTTATACCAGTGCTCTTTCTTATGAATTAAGAGTTGATGCTATAGTGTTCGGTTCATTCGTAATTAGCTAATCCAGACTTTGTTAGCTCCCCTTTTTGAGTAGCTTTGAGGTGCACCTTAAACTTGGTGTCTAGTGGTCGCTAGTCTCTCCAATGTAGGTATTGCCACATTCACAGGGTATGCTGTATATAAATTTTTTGTACTGCAGGATTATCCGGCTTTGTTTTCAATGCTCCTCAAGATATTGTTGCTCTTGAAAACTATTTTAATTCCATATCCGTGTTCAATACGTCTTAGTTTCTCCGACAAGCCTTTACTGTATGGTAGTAGTACGGTTGCTATCGTGGTTTCTTCTTCCTGCCTAGGTGGTTTATCCTGCTGTTCACATGCCTTGATAATGATGGGTTCCGATTACACATTCATCAAAAGGTCTTCTCTAAGTTTCATTTGTTCTTCTTTGGGAGCCTATGGTGTGCTGCGAATATATATGGCTTTATGGACTAGTTTTTTGATGATGCCAGTTTCTGTTGTTGATGGGTAGTTAGAGTTGTAGTGTAGGTATAATCCTGTATGTGTAGCCGTTCTGTAGACTGTTGTTTCGATTCCAATCCTAGTCCTTTATCACTTCACATCAAGGAATCAACTGATGACGATAGCAGATCCTAAGCTATTGAAACGTTGTGAGATCAATCATTTCAAGAAGATGAAAGTTAAGGAAATTTCGTGGAACGAGTTACATTGTCTACTAGCTTCAGACTAGCTATGCTGTGATTGCACAACCAATCAGTCAATGTGTGAACTGTACCCACACACATTTTTTTTGCTGTTAGATCTGAAAGCCTTGTCCCGTCTAGACGCTTTGAATACGTTGTTATTTTGCATTTTATCTTTTCTAATGTATGTTATATATGTTCGACTTTTATGCAGTTTTTTTTGTTTCTTTTTTCTTGTTTGTGATTTAACTTTTTATATATCGATGTTTCTCGTCATATATTGTGATCACATTTGTAAATGTAATTTATTTCGCGACCATCTTTCACTTAAACCATCAGCGTAAATAACCACAACTTACTGCAAACAATTTAATTTCCACCAGAACTATCTGTCATATCTCGATTTCAATGATATGTTCATGCGGCAGAGCAGCCGCTCAAATTGTCGTTTCTGTTTCAATTCGTGCACAGCGAAGCTCCGGCCCAATTTACTTCTGAATTGTTATGATTCAGTGAATTCACCTCCTTAGTATAATTCCATCCATTCGGAAGTTCCAAAGCTTTATGTGTGAATGATAGTCTTCACTAAAACTGTGTCATACACTCTGGATATTCGTGATAACTGTGATTATTCTACTACATAATTAGAGAGGGCGCTGGCTGGTTCATCCCGGAGTTGTGTTACTAATTGTTTAGGTGGGTGGAATGTATCGACGGCTCTGGGTAATGGCTTGTGTTTGGATTAACGAGAGGACAGTGAATATTTTAGTTTATCCTGAATGGTCATCCATATGAGTGTTAGCTCAATCCGTGTATAGTATGACCAAATAATTACTATACGTAGACTATTTGTACCAAACAGGGTGATTCGAAAAAATCATTCTGTAACGAAAGGAATGACATATATGCAAAATTTGAAATTTAGCAATAATAATGTATGTAAACAGGTTACTGTAACGATTGATTTGAAAATTAGGCAATCGTAATTTAATGAGTATTTTTTCTGAGTTCTTTGGGTATAAAACCACATAAACTTGAAAGTCTGTATATTTCAAAACTCAAAACGTTTTAAGTTCTAAATCAGACCTCGTTTTCATTGGTATGAACACAAATTGAACAATAAATTAAAAAATTAAGAGGATTCGCAATGACAGACAAATTTGTAAATACGATATTTGTTATGGTACTAGGGAAATAAAGGGCCTTTATTTTCCTAGTACCATAATGAATATGGACCCACACGTAGCAATTTTCCAGACTACGATATTTGACATTGCGAATTGTCTCAATTTTTAAATTTTTTATTTTTTTGTTCAATTTGTAAATCTTTCAAGTAAATCCATTCTGGAAGCAAAAATTGCGGGCCAAAATGCTTCATTTCCTCTACTACTACTGATAATTCAGATAGTTTTAATTTTAGGGACATTGTACGTGTATATGATGTTAAAATAAATTAACATAATATTTAAAGACTTACCACACAATAAATATACTTTCGATAAATATGACACTTAATATAATTACTCGTATAGTTTACAACATGACTTGCGTAGATTTGTATTATACAGAGCATATCTCTATAACAAAATATTTCATAATTACTAAATTAAAAATACATTTATGCCGTTAGTGCAAATATGCTATTAAAAAATGTATTCTATTATGCTCAACGATTTCTTAAAATTTTATCAGTTCTTTTATAATATTTAGTGGAGTAATTTGGTTAAAACCTTGCGTATTTTAGATCTTAGACTTATGCTATTTTTAACCGATTTCGAAACAGGATTAGTTTATTAATTTATCTGCAACTTTTTGTTTCGTATGACGAGCCATTATTCAACAACGGTTTGGGCAATTTTGATGATTTAAACTGCAGTATATTAAGGAACACTATAGAAAGGTCCCATATAATTGTCTATAAGATGAGAATTACGGTTTTCCAGAAAATTAGAAAAAAAAGTAAATAAGGGACTAGATTTCAGTGAATTTCAATTAATCTTCACTGTTTTTTCTAAAACGGCTCAAGAAATTTGAATATTATGAATTGTATTCTACAAAGACTTGATTCCATATATTTTTCTATAACGTAAAACTTACCATTTTTTTGAAAATCGGAAAAATATATGCAAAAAAATCTGTAAACATCATGGTAAATGTCAAATTTTCATCATAAATATCTAGTTTAAATGTCAAGATATGCCATGAAAATCGTACAGGGTGTTTGTAATGGTTTTCATTTTAATTCGTTTGAAAAAAGTTTCGTTTAGAGACGAAGCTAAATTAGCGGGCTTATAGTCACCTGAAATGGCAGAAAATATTCCGTTAGTTTATCGAAACCAAAAATTTGTTATGCCGGCGAACTCTTCTATTTGGTAAACGGTTGTACATAGGTGAGGGCGTGCGTGCATGTAATAATAGGTATTACATAAGCAGTTGTATACATAGGATGGTTGAAATATAACTTGGAATTGAATTAGTTCTACAGGGTGGTTCTAAAAATATTGTATTGGGTGGCACATAAGTAGTTGCGTATACAAGGTGGTTGAAATAAGAGTGGAGCAAAACTATAGTTATACAGAGTGGATATTTGCGTTATAGGACGGAGAATAATTACAGTTATACAAAAGGCTTAAAAAATTCTCAGAAGCAGTTAAATATACAGGATAGTTTAAATCTAGGGTGGAGTATAATTACAGTTATACAGGGCGGTTTAAAAAAGTTACATAATTTAGAACATAAGTTGTTTGAAGTAAAGGTCGGGTAAAATTATTGTTATTCAGGGTGTATCAAAAATGTGTTACATAAGCATAAGCAGTTAGGATTTTTGAATTATAGGACGTAAGACGGGGTATAATTATAGACATGGGTTAAAAAATTGTTAGAAGCAGTTGCATATTCCGGGTGGTTGAAATAAAAGATAAAGTAAAATAGTCATAAAATGTGGTTCAAAAAGGTGAATTTTGTTATATAGGGTATACATGAGCAGTTGAATAAATAGAATACTAGACATATGAGGCGAAGTAAAATCATTAATATACAGGAATAATTTAAACACAAGAAAAATAGAAAAAGTCAATAGTGTGGAGAGGATTTATACTTATACGAGGGCTGCCTTTTATATTTCGGGATTAGAGAACAAAAACAAATATTAATCATCGAAAATCGCTTTATTGTATTTCAAAATATTCCCCATGAAGATCTATACACTTTTCCATGCGTTTGAACCAATTGTCGAAGCACTTTTTCCACTCTGATTGAGGTATCTCCAAAACATGCATTCTGAACGCAGCAACCGCTTCTTCAGATGTCGAAAAACGTTGACCTCTCAGTTTGTTTTTTCGTACGGGAACAAAAAGAAGTCAGGACTATACGGCAGATCAAATCGATGTTTTGAGTGGTCAAAAATGCAGTTGTTTGAGCCGATGTGTGAGAGCTCGCATTGTCGTGGTGAAGAGTGATCCGTCTTCGGCGGTTGGTATTTCCTCATTTCTTGGAAGACAACTGGCAAACAAATGGTTGTGTACCACTCAGAATTGACTGTTCTGCTTTGTGCTAGTGGTACGGTTGCGACATGTTCAGTTTTTAAAAAAAAAACAGGCGATCATTTGCTTGGAAGTGCTTCGTGCAAGGACAACTTTTGTTGGATTCGGCTCATCTTGAAACACCCATACAGTCGACTGCTGTTTACTTTCGGGCTCATACGCGTAAATCCACGATTCATCACCTGTCACTATGTCATAAACGTGTTTTGAAGCACCGCGATCGAATTTTTTGAGCTTTTCTTTCGACCAATCAACACGAGCCTTTTTTTGAACTATTGACAAATTGTGTGGCATCCAACGCGAACAAATTTTTTTGACATTCAAATGTTTATGCAATATTGAATGTATGCTGGTCCCACTAATGTGTAAGGTTGACTAAATCTCACGATAGGTCACATGACGTTCTTGCAATATCAGCTCGCGCACAGCATCAATGGTTTCCGGAACAACAACTGTTTTTGGACGACCTTCACGAAATTCGTCTTGGAGTGAACTGCGACCTCGATTGTATTCACCATACCATCTATAAACAGTGGTCCTTGATGAAGT
Organism: Octodonta nipae; assembly: GCA_034190945.1. Classification (NCBI taxonomy): domain Eukaryota; kingdom Metazoa; phylum Arthropoda; class Insecta; order Coleoptera; family Chrysomelidae; genus Octodonta; species Octodonta nipae. The sequence continues at coordinate 109,134,280 of CM067221.1, read as the reverse complement.
TTCATCGCCAAAAATTAAATTAAGTTCATCCATGCACTCTTGCTGACTTAATCCACGTGGAAAATTGTAAAAAATAATCGCACGAAAATGTTCACGATTTAATCCCATTTTTTGGCCGAGATGAATCCTTTAGGTTACTGTAAACAACACATAGCGCTCGTATGTCAGAACGTTCTGAGTACGTATAACCTCAAAAATATCAAACTTTACGATAGAGCTGTCAGTTGTCAGATTGCAACACTAGGGTTGTCCAATCCCGAAATATAAAAGGCAGCCCTCGTACAGGGTGGTTTTAAAGATATCCGGACAGTTGTAATATTGTGTTGAGTTGAATTATAGTTGTACAGGGTTATTCAGAAAATGATAGGTCAATAAGTTATATAGGCTTGGCTAGTACACAGAAGCATATACAATGTTAAAGCAATATAGAGTGAATTAGTTATATTTATAGAAAGTGGTCGAAATAATGAAACTAGTAACAAATATATTTGGAAAATATCGACAAAGAATAAAAATTAAAGAGGGAGAAAAAGAGAGAGAGATAAAAATGCGCTAAAATTTTCAACTCAATTATACCTTAAATCAGATAAAAAAGAAGATATGTCTGAAAATAGTGATTGATTGCACACGGTTTCTAAACTGTTTTTATTTTAAGTCAGCTGAAGTCGGTTTTTTTAAATATAAATTATACTTTTGTAACCTCCAGGATAAATAAAGTTCTCGTAAAAAACATTTTAGCTCCCTGCGGTAAACTAACCAAATTCAATGCCCAACCATACTGTTAGTATTACTTCAATATTTTGAAAGTTCGAAAACGCGAAAGCATAATTATTTTCGAGCTGGTAATTTCGTTCCACGAACGCTAATTATCAACCCCACCGAATTGAAAGTGGCAACTTTGTTTCTTATAAACTTAATAATCCAAACTGAATAGATTTGTCATCGTAATTTGACGTTTAATCGATATTCGTCAACACCCAAATTATAGCCCGCCAATCAAGATGCCTTACGCTAATGAAGTTATGTGATTATCTCGAATATTATGCAGATAACATGGTCGATTATTATACAGGTTGGTGGAAGTTTGCTAAAATTGAGCTTATAAATACAGGTTTCAAAGCTTTTCAATGTGCTTTTCATTTCGCACAAACAGTAGAGTTTTATGTGAAAACATTGTAGAAGCAAAGAGGAAAACAGGTCTCTAGAGAAAATGTAACATATTTATTTAGAGAGGCTGTCTTGATTTATACGTGTCAAGCTTGTCTTATACTGTATGTGAGAAAGTCCCGTATTATTTGCGGAAGTTGTGAGGGGTGTTCCAAACTTGAAACATTTCATATGAAGGCATGACATAGCGACAGCATACAAACCGCACCAGACCATAGGCACAAGTTTAGGAAATCCCAAACCAAAAGTTACAGTTGAAAACCAAGGGGTATATAGTATAACTTGTGGAACGTGCGACAAGGCATACGTCGGACAAACGAAGAGGAGAATTTCAGCCCGTTTAGAGGAGCACAGATTAGCTGTCAAAAATAAACAGACAACATCGGCTCTGTTCCAACACCAACAACAATCGGGCCATAAAATCAATTTCGATAGTTGCAAACAGATTGCACAAACAACTCATTACAAAACTAGACTAATACGAGAAGCCACTGAAATCGAGAAAAGTGGACATCTAAACAAAAGAGATGACGCCCTGCACCTTTCTAACACATGGAAGACAATTATTCAACATCAAAATAAAACAGAATTAGCTACGCAAAATACAAACCCGTCAACAAGTGAGACACCCGACATGGCAGCAAAGGGGGCGGAGTCAACACCGACCAATCAGGCCCGGTATAACCTCCGACGGAGGCATATAAAATAAACAGCTCAGTTAGATCATCTCTCAGTTCACCGTAACAACGCGTTGAGAATGCCAAGTGAGACCTTGGCGAAACGTCTACAGGATTCAAACATGAATCAATTTAACGAACGGATATATCCTCGAATAAATATTTCTTCATTTCATATGATTTTATTATTGTTTTAATTGAAGTTTCAACGCTACACGTTTCGTCCTTCATAATCACTTGAATTTAAAAATTTGATAGTTAATTATTTACCGGATTTTTTCTCTTTGCGAGTAAATAATACGATCACACAATTTTAAAGGACATTGCTTGCTTCTGAAACTCATATCTTACACACATATAGTATAGAAGACAAATAAATACAGCTGGCGTCTTCAAAAATAGATTTACGGAGAATAATCAAGTTATTAATGAGACTTCTTTTTGTGAATTAAAAAAATGTTCAATGGTCTTACCCGTAAAGCCGGAATAAATGGAATTTCTACTGAAATCATAAAAGATATTTTGGCTCTGTAATTGGTAATAGGTTCTTTTTTGTCATTAAATGTTCTTCAGTTTATGGCATATTTCCAGATGAATGGAAAATTTCAGAAATTGTACCAATACAAAAAATTTCTAATACTGTTAATTACGAAGAATATAGAGCTATAAATATTGTATCAATATACGAAAAAATCTTAGAAATAATTGTGAGAAAAATATTATTATTATTACCAACCAATCGAAGTTTGGACAAAATCATTCGTATGAGTCCGCTATAGTAAACATATGTGATACATGGTTAAAAAACTTAAATGAAAACAGAATTGTAATAGTATCTTTGAATTTTAAACGAGCATTTCAAAATATTAACAGAATTATTTTATTAAAAAGAAGATATTGTTGTGTACCTACTAACAGATATTGATTCTGTATTTTTTTTAAGGATTTCATATGGATGTTAGTAATGGTAAAAATTTTATGAAAAATACATTTTATACAATTTTATTAAATTTTATTACAAATGATGTCTTAAAATTCCGTAGACACTTTGCAGAAATTGTTTGGTAGTATGAATTAGACTGTACTGTTTAGTCAAATAAATGTTTCCTTTATAACAATTTAAATCAATTTGCAAAACTCTGGTAATAAGATACTGAGAACCTACCTTGAAATAGACTTTAATAATCATAATTGAAATCACCTAACAGATTTTTCAAAGTAATGAATTAATGCAACAATCAGTCCAGTTAATATTAATGAAACACTTTGAATTACATTTCAAAATTGTATTTTTTATGGTTTTTAGTTTTTAATAATCATAATATTTAAAGTATGCATTTACATATCTAAAGAATTGGCTATCCTACATCTAATAACATGTGCATCTGCATCATATTCCACATCATCAACTAGTTCAGCCTGAACCTCATTATGCCCAGCATTATCAGGATTTTCAGGAGCAACTCTTTCCAACTGAATACCATCATCAATGCACAAATTGTTTAGCACACATGCAGCTTGGATGATATGTATAATTAGTGGTATCTTCCTCAATTTCAAATGATACAGTTGTCGGAACTTTTGTTTCAATATGCCAAAAACAGTGTTCTATCACATATCTATTCCTAGCTAACTTGATATTAAAATTTCTATGTTGCTGGGTTAAATTTCCTCTATCTTTAAAAGGTGTTAGTACTTGTGGCTTCTGCTAGGATGAAAAATGTGCCACATTTTTGCTCCAATGTATTAAAAAAAAGGTGAGTTTCTAAACACTCTACTGTCATGCACTGAACCGGGATACCCAATGAACAAATCGATAATTTTTCTCCTATGATCACACACAGTTTGCATCTGCAATTGAAAAAAAAAATATATTGATAACAAATTCTCAGTAGAATATTTTTAGTAGTACCTATTTTAAAAAGTTCACTTACATGAATTGAATAATAACTCTTCCTATTTATATATGAATCTGGGTCAGTTTCTGGTTTATCAATTTTTATGTGGCCACCATTTAAAGCTCCTATCACATTTCCAAAACCATTCTCCCTGAAATGTTGTTCACTGACAATTTTCTCATTTTCTGATGGCCATTTTATAACTTCAGGTGACATGTTACTCAAAAACATAGTAACCCTTGTTGTTATTCTTCCCAAAGAACTTTTAGTTATATCAAACTGGTCTGCTACATCCCTGAAGCTGGCTGTTTGGTGGCCAAAAAACCATCAAAATATCTGAATCTGAAAGTAAAATACAAAGCTTGTTAATTATACTTCGTTGTACATTACATCATAACAATTTTCAAACATTTAGTAACTACTGACCTGGGATGAAGCAAATATGATCCCATGTTTCCCAGAATAATTCATAAAATATCTGCTATCTTTAAACTGCTCACTGAGTCTATTCCAATTTTGTCTGGAGATTCTGAAGTGCTCAAAAAGTGCATCATCACTGTACTCATTCACAGTTTCCTCTAAAACATAATTATTACTATACTCTTTAACACAATACATACACATATATGTGTAATTACAAATATTTAAAATTCAACATTCTATGAGGTATACATATACATACCTATATAATTTCTATTTTTCACTCTTTCCTCTTGGTCGAAAAGCTCTAAATCTTCACCGAAATCACTTGTCCCCAAATCATCAGTCAAAAGATCACTGTATCAGACATCTCTAATCACACATTATTCTCTCTAATTAATTCGGTAAAAAAAATGTGATTAAAACAATCTATCGAAAACACGAAGACAAAAAGTAAAAGTAAAATATAAACAGAAAGAAACACTTCAACTCTCTCAACATTCTACTAGGTTATAACCACAGATCATACGTTACAACTTATTAAGCATAGAATCGTAAGTTATTTCTGTAGGCAAAAACCGAAATGCGTAGGTCAGAACTATTAGTTTTCAACCTGTTTTGACCGTATAGGAACCGTACATAAAACGAACAACTTTTGGTTGGTACAAAAAACTGACATCTTACACTTTCAGGTTGGGACGCTTGTTTAATATCGCGCATGCACTCCGCGATTCATGTACGGTGTATGCATCAAGTTGGGACATACCTTATATCATAGCTGAAGCAATGCTTTATTTGTATCATTTTCTCTCGCACTTTAAGTGATGCGAAGACTGAAATAATCGACTGAGCTTCTGAGATGTGAGATGTTCCAGTTGTACGACGTGGTGATTCAAAATCTTTTGAAATAGTTGGATGATATGGAACATTGAATCGTATCACTAAAGATGTACACATCTATAACATATACTTAATATCTTATCATACTTAAGGTACGTTGTGTATGCTCTTTCCATTTTAGAGGTTTGTCATAAATTGCCTCTAGATATTTAACTCTACTTACCGTTTTTTTATGGTTCTCCATCTTTATAACTAATTTTATATATTCACTATTTGCCTTATATGCCATGTATTGCGTTTTGTCCTTACCTAACAATATTTTATTTTTAAAGAACTATTTACTTATAACATCAAGCTTCACATTTGTGGTCCTCTCTCCATGTCGGATATTTTTGCTCTCTTCGAAAAAGAGAAATTTGTGTTAATTCCTGATTATATACAGAACTTTATCTTAACACTGTATATAAAAATAAGTCTCTGGTTGTCACTGAATCTCACAATTTTAATTAAATCAAAAACGTTTTTAGTCACAAATACCGATTCTCATAGCTGACACAAAATTCACGTTGCATGTCTTTATTTATCAATATTTCAATATTTCACATTGCCTTCCTCTCTGAAACCCTCTCACTGTCGTCTTGCTGGAAAAACTCGGTATCTCTCGCAATTTTCTCCGATATTATTCATAACTTCGTGGCTGTACGAGCACATTCGACATTGGAAAAAGAACGATATAAACCTTTGTTGTCAATTGTATACGTATGATCATCACGGTAATAGCTCTTTGTAGTGTCATTTTATTATGTAGAGTGTGTATTCGAAAGCCTGTGTATGCATGCGTGTGTGCGGTGCTGCTGTACCATCAAAAGATCCTCCTGGAAGTTGTGATTCGTACGAGCAGCGATTCGAGAGGAAAGTAATGATATGAAAAATACGCTCCGTACAAATTACATCGCATTTTGTAATGCTGAGAAATGAAAAATATACTTGTGCAATACCGGGATTGCTTTCGTACGTTTATCTATTACCTCAGGTGTGTTCTTTTATAGTATTTATGAATTAAATATTAACTGATATTCTAAAATAAACGACTATATTTGAAACTGTAGAGATTCATATAACATATTTAAGTTTAAAAAAGGGTGGCAGGCATTTGAGACTGAACCTTCTTCCGAAATATACTTCCAAGCCTCTCGTTATTTCCTTGCTGTTTTCCTTTTTTTCGTCATTCTTAATAATGGATTACATTAGGGGTCGAGCTGATTTAGCAAGAAGGTGGAATTTAAACAACATACATTTTTATTTATTATTAACTTAGCTTATTAAATTATATTTATTCTTGCCCACGTTGGGCATATATATATATATATATATATATATATATATATATATATATATATATATATATATATATTATAGTGGTGGTTATGTTTGTTAGTTATAAATTATAATTTTTAAATAAATCGAAATAGAATTTTGATTTCACTGTCACTTAGCATCACGTTGGGCTAAGCCAATTTTATTGTAGTGGATTTTATATATTTTATTATTAATCTTTATTAATAGTTCATAGTAATATTTTGATATAAATTTATTATTTTTAAACTTTATTTCTTTAATTTAAAATTCTCAGGGTTTTAATTTTACATATATCATTCTTGCTCCTATCTCAAGGTGGTTCAACAGGTTCTAATATTTAAAATCGATACTTACATTTTTATCTTCCTTATAACTGCTCTGCTTCTATGTTCTTTCACTTGTTCAACACTATTACTCATTTTTATTACTTCAAACCTCTTTAACTTTTAAATTTTACTGAATTGAATTTAAAATTTTATTTTTATTGAAAAGAATCTGTATGATACTCTAAATGTTCAATGTTATTCTTGGCTCATAATAAATTCAACACAACTTTCCATTTCAAATTTCAACAACATCATTTATTAACATAATATAAATAATTTAACCAAACAAATAAATAAACAAACGAAATCATTCCTACCTACTAAATTTTTTTATGAGAAATTTCTCTTATCATCCTATCATTTAAATCTACAATTTGTTATTTTAATATCCTTATCTAGTATAAAAATAAATAACTCAATGTACACTTTATTTACATTTTCAAACAATTATTGTTGCACTAACCTTTTTACTCCTTGTTGTGATTACTGTCCATAAGTTCTAAATCTGTTTATTGTCCATTAAAACTTTAATTTTAAAAACAAATTTTTATTTTTATTGGTTCCCATTCCATACTGTTTACCAATTTCACATGTTCACCATCTTGTTTAATTCATTATCCATGTCAATTAAATTAAATTATAATTTACCAAATTCTTCTCATTTACTATTTATCAACAAGTACCATTTTTTTGTTGATCTGTACCAATGTTTATTTGAAATTCCCACTTAATTGTCATTTTCGTCGGTCAAATAGGCACTACACTTTAATTTTACCGTCCTAAAGAATCTTTAGACACTGCCAACCTAAATGTCATTGGAATTGTTTTGACAATATGTCTAACCACTTTTCACTGCTTAACCTCTACTAACAAGTTCTTAAGTTATTGCAAAGAAAACAACACATCACATGCTCTGGGAATAGTTCTACTGAAAAATCGTGAACTACAGAGACTGCTGATATTCAAAAATCAGGAACGAAAGAGACCGCTGCTATCCAGACGTAAGCTTTTATAGTCTTTTAAAAACAGCTGCCTGCTAAGTTGCGTTTAATCTTGCCCCGAACCCTATTTGGATGACATTTTCAATTGTTTTGGGGCGTATTCATTTGTTTTGATGCGTTTAACAAATTCTGTCTTGCCCGTCACCCACCCTTACTTAGCCCAAGTAAATCTCCATAAGAAACAAAAATTTTCTTTTTCCCTTATTAAATGATGTTTTTCTGATAGTTTATTTTATTTTAAGAACTTTTTTATTCTTGTCAAATTTCGTTTAAATGCTTTGTTTACTTTTTATTGGTCATGACTTTTTCAAGGTCATTCAACTTATTATTCTTTACACAAATTTACCGCAAAATTTTGAATAATTGAAATTTAAGTTATAAAATTCTCTTCCTTATCCTCTCTAATGTTCATTGAACAATTTTCTTTTATTTCCATTTATTATTTTCAAAGTTATTTACATTTTAGTTTTCTCTGCTAGTTGTTTACATGATGCTTTGCTTACTAATTTATTTTGTACTGTTGCAATTGCATGTCTTTTTACTAATTAATATTGTTTTAGGTGTCTAGCATGGATTTTAATGTTTTCCTCGCAACTTACATTATTATTTTTGGAGTTATATCTCAAGATATGCATTCTCGTTATATGATGACTCATCAACATTTTGAATTACCTTTTATGACTACTTGTGAGTATTTACGGCTTTTATTATTACTAAAATTATCTTAACTGTTTCCTATATTATACATATTTTCCCTTTATCAAAGTCCAGATAGCTTATTTACAATTATATCTCCTTTTTACTGTCTCGTTGGAATGGCTTGTTTTCGAAATTGAAATATAAAAGTTGTGCTGACCCTTCATTCAATAAATGGTTTTTATTAAGCCTTTTATATCTTAACACCTGAATTTCAGTTGATTCTTTTCAACCCTTACCATATATTTCAAGAAAATTTGCTTTATTAGTAATAAAAAATTTCCTTTATTCATTTAAATGCACCTGATGGTTATGCAACATATTTGCTACTAACATGCTTTTTGTCTACATTCTGTCTTTAAATCTATTTGATATATTTCCTTTTATTTTGGTTTATGGCTATTTTAATTCCATAACAATATATATATATATATATATATATATATATATATATATATATATATATATATATATATATATATATATATATGAAGAAATATTCATCCGGGAGTACATCCGTTCGTTATTTTGATTCATGTTTGAATATTGCAGACGTTTCGCCAAGATCTCATTTGTCATTATCAATGGGTTGTCAGCTAACAGACTGAGAGTTGCTCTACACCCATGCGCGAGCCCAGGAACTAGATTTGCCCTTCAGAAAATTTTACTGATGAGCACTTCCAGCCCCCTTGCCATCCACCCCCTGAGACTCAGGTCCTCACGCTAACGCAGTTTTCCTTCTCCATAATCGCTGTCTTCTTGTTGGGATAGCTTGGCTTTGGTTTGGTTCCGCTGCTTTACCTTATTAGTACTACCGCAACTGTCTTGTGTTACGTGGCTCATTCTTTGCTATGATATATAGCTAATTGTACCCTTCTGTGGGCGTGCACGTTGTCGCCGTTTGTTTTGTGGGTGTGTGTTCTTCTGTCTTCTCTTTGTTCGGTAGGTTGGTTTCTCCCCGGGCCCCCTTGTTGTCTCCTGAACAAAAAAATTGTTAAATACTTCATTTTTTTACTTACCTGTCTTCTATCTCTGGGCTTCTTCGTCCTCTTCCCCTTCGCTAAGGCAGAGCTGGTTCTTTGGCCGTTTGTATCTGTCAATAAATCTGGGGTCATAGTTGATTAGTTGTCGTAGGTGAAGGTTTGGGTGCTGTTCCAGTTTGGCTTATGCCTCTCTGGCCCTCCTCTTCATTTCTGCAAGCACTAGTTGGTGCCGTAAATCGTTGAAAATCACCGTGTTACGAACGAACCAGGCGTAGGCATAAGTTCTCCTGCCTTTGGATGGCCTGCCTGTTGCTCTTGCTGGTGTGTCCCCATACTATTGAAACGCACGTCAGCATTGGCAAGATGACTGTCTTGATGAGATTCAGCTTGTTTAAGAGTCCCAGCTTACTTCCTCTTCCTATTAAGGGGTAAAGTTTAGCACGGGCAGCTCGGACTTTATTACAAGTCTCTTGGACATGCCTCGTGAAAGTCAACCCCTTGTCGATATTTGAAGGTATTTGACTTATTCTTCCAGAGAATTTGTCTGCCGTTGACGGTCAGGTTTCCTGTCGGAACGATCGTGCGGCTTCCCGTTGATGGCTGTCTTCCACTGAAGGCACTATTCCGCTAAATAGTCAGTGGCTTTCTGCAGCCGCATCAAGGCTGGCTCGAATCTGAAAGAACTGGACAATTATAACGTCGGCTGGTCTTGGGATTTCTGCAGTGTAGATTGAAAATTGCATCGGGGACAGGACAGCTCCTTGGGGAACCTCTGCCTCGGTGGTCCGGTATCTGGAGTGCTTTTGGCCTACTCGTACTCTTACTCTTCGATGTCTCAAAAAGGAGCCTACTAGCTGGATGATGTTAGTGAGACATCCTAATAGGGCCATTTTGACTAATAGTCCGAAATTGGCATACTCGGACGAAGGCTTTTGCTACATCGAGGAAGATGAAGGCAGTTCTTCGTTTTCGGTTGTGTCCTTGTGCGGCGTATTCTACTAGGCGTAGAATTTGTTCGGTGGCGTTTCGATGTTGAATCCAAACGGCTGGTCTGGAATCACGTTCAGTTCGTCTATGGTCTCTTGGAGTCGATTCGCGACGATCCTTTCTGCTACTTTACTCATGGCTGGTGACTAATAGGGCGATAGTTTTGTGGAAAAGTACCGTCCTTATTGGCTTTTTCAAAATATTAGGTCTTATAGTTTCGGAGATAAAGGGAAAATGAGTAAATTTTTGTATATTTTTGTTATTATCTTTTAAAATAAGTATTTTGAAAATATGAAAAAATATATATTTGTGGTCCTGGGTATGAGCTCTTTCATTTGATGTACCTATTACATGATGCTTTTGAACATTTTTTAATTTACCATTTAATTCATCATTTGCCCCCACTCCAAGAACAAATTAATACTAGGGGTTTCTCCCTGTTATTTCTGTAAACCTTGGACAACATCCTATATTTGTTAACTTTTCCAAAAGTTTAGGCACAACAGTTTTGGAGATATGGGTGGGGAAATTGTCGATATTTGTACATGTTCCCCAGAGTACCTCTAAAATTAAAATTTTTTTATCATATGCACTCCTCATCAAGTTACTAATCTATACACTGATACCAGATTTCAACGTTGCTGTGATGTGAAAGATGGAGAAATCACAAGTGATATTTAAGGCTTTTCACGTATTGAATATGGAACCCTAAAAATTAAAAGATTATATCAGTACTAATGAAGATAAATTTCTAAAATAATTTCAAAATACTTCTAGTCACCGCTACTTAGTTCTTCATTTCTTCGTTTCCTTGGATGTGATTTCTTCTGTCACACCTCGGCTCAAAATAAACAACAAGTGTTAAATAATTACTCTTTTTCCCACCAAAGTAAGAATCAATTTGTTAACACCCCGTATATTGAATTTCATTAAATAAATTTGATTTGATTTGAATTAAAAATTTTAAAGGGTGGGGGTGGTGAGGAATAAGAATGCTCAATATATATATATATATGTTTAAAAGATTTGATAAACTATTAATATTTATTGAATGTGAATTTATAATAACAGAGCCTATGAGAAAGGATTAATGTAAATAAAAAAAAAAGTTGTAAAGCAAGATGCATAATATTTAGTTGAAATATAAAGTTAGAATGTATAAAGGAAATTAAATAATGAAGGGGGAAGTTATTTACTCAATAAATATGTAAACGTGGAGTTAGGAGAGTAACTAGTTAGTTAGTAATTAAATAATAAATGTTATAGAAAGTTAAATTGTATGTAACGAAGGTTAATCTGCTTCCATATAAAAAAGTCAGAAATTTGATATTTGTGAAAATAAATAATCTATAGAGTAAAATATAATAATATAAGAAAAACGAGACATACCTTGTTAGTAATTGGACTACTAATGTAATCTGAGATTAATGATAAAATAATCCTTTTATAATTTAAAACTCATCTGAATTAAGATCCAAGGCTCATCCATACCAAACATCCAGAAGTTTCATAAAAATCATTCTCTAAAAAGAAAAAAACTAGTAGTTATATAAAATTAACTTAACAGAGAGGAAGCACGGTAAAATTTGTGTAGGTAGGATAAAAAGGTAGGAAAGGAACAACAAGGAAATATGTTACGAAGTAGGGTTATTGTTTAAAGAAAGAAATTACATTTGCAGACACTAAATTTCAGTAAGAGATATAAAATAAATTGATTAGTAAAGTACCACAACTATAAATTAATTGAGGAGTAGAAAAGGAATAGAAATCAGTAGAAGGGAAAGTTTGTAGTTTAACACATATAACATTGAAAGAGTGAAGTGATAAAAAAATATTCAGATATATCCAGCTTCATAATAATATATCAATAAAAGGAATAGTCAATAAACATGATTTATTAGATCGGAAGGTGATATATAACAGATTTTGAAAGAAAGTTAAAAAGTACAGATTCATCTGACAGAACAAACTTTGAAATGAAATTACAAAGTTAATACTGAATAAAAAGAAAAACCAATTAGGTAGAAATGTTTAATAGAAATAGATTTATGTAATTAGTGGTAACAAATTTGTATATATTAAAATTAATTTTTAAAATTTTTATGTAAATAAGTGTCACATTCATTTTTGATCAGGATATAAAAATAATTTCAAACCTGTCAAAAGCCCTGTTGAATTTTTATCGTCAAAGGGTAAACATCGTTCTTGTGCGGGTGTAAAGTCATCAAGACGCCTATGTGAAATTTGTTTTCAACCAACTTTGTTGTGTTCAGAAAAGTGAGATCAGACATCTTGAAATTAAACTTCATAAATCAAGAAAAAGACAATTTTGGTGAACACGAACGTTTAATACCACAAAACTATAACTGCCAAGGTATAAATCACAGAAATTACATAGGTTCGTATCTGAAGTGGTCAGAAAGCTGTTTGTAATAGACTATCCAGTGCGAAAAACCAGCAGCAGTGCAAACCAGCAATTATAATGGAGCGGTACTGACAAGATGAGAACTGAATACATTTGTATCGAGCGGCAAAACGACCTGGAAAAAAAATTCTTCAGAAGCAGTGGAGTTAAAAAAAAGGACAATTCGTAATAGATAAGGTATTTATGAACAAAAATAATCTGTTTAAAAATAATAAAAGAACATGTGTATTATTTTATTAGAATTAGATTTTTGTATAGTGTTTAGTTATGGATTGAGTAAATAACCTGACTCCACACAAAGAAAACAAAAATAATTTATACAGTAGGTAATTTTCAAAGTATGTTATTAACAATTAAAAGAGTTCATGTTAATTTGTTCTAACTGTCTCATTTTCACATATAAATAAAGAACAGTAAAACTTTAATTTCCAAATTTATTATTATTATTATTAAAGTAAATTAAAAAGAGCATAGAAAGCAAAATAATTATTGTAAAATTCAAATTTGATATAAATAAGATAAAAAAGGTAAGTGCAAAAATATAAATGTTTATCTATTTTTAACGCCCAGAACTCAACCTGAGATAGAGAGTTGTTATGCCTAAATTTGCATACAATTAATAATTCACTAAACTAGTGATACATTTTTTTTTGTAAAACCAAATTAAATAAAAAAAAGCTAGCCGAGGAAAATAATTAAATAAAAAGTAATTAGAAAAACCATTACAATATATATATATATATATTGTATATATTTATGTGTATATATTTATATATATATATATATATATATATATATATATATATATATATATATATATATATCTGTGTTTTCGTATATTTAATAGAATATACATAACTATACCCAACACTTCATCTAAGATTAATGTGGTCAATGTATACATCAACTCTGTTAAACAAAGCATAAAAATGTACACCAAAATGCTCTTCGCTAAAAGACTAACGCCCCTTAATGTACCTAATATAACACAACGGGTTAAAAACGCATAAAAAAATACAAAATCCCATTCAAGATTACTGTGTAATGTTTTTAATGGACGATGGCACCCAAAAAAAAACTGCATGCATATCAGATAACTTGGAGATTTAATTGGGCTTCTTCATTTTTGTAATGGACTGCCTGTATATTAAGGGTAAGGGCAGACTTTGTTATTGAGGCCATATTTTACACCTAATGGTTATAAATGGTCCTCATTAGCCCAATGAAATTATGAGACCGATGAAAAAGCTTTGATATTAAAATAGGAATGTTTCTCTTGGAGGCGAAGCTACCGCAGTACATGAATATTTCATGTTCTCGGCTTGATGGCTCTTTTTCTACAAAGAGTTGGATAACAGCTGTTATTGAATTCAGTCATTACAACAGTGCTATGAAAGACGTCATGTTATGAAGGAAACTATTCTCGAACTTATACTAGTACTAATTTTCTAAAGATAATGTATAATGTAATTAATAACGAAAATGGTATATAAGGGCAACTTATTTCTAATTCTAAACAGGAATTGTATACAGGGTGTTTTTAAAATAGGGTTGCAAACTGCAGCTAATTAAAATAAGCCAAAAAGTCCCTATTAACGTGTGCCCTAAAATGCACCCTTAGGAAGTTATATGCCCTTAAAAGGGTTAAAACAAAGCTGTTTTTTTTTTCGCAAATCACATGTGACCTATTTAAATTGGTAAAGGATGTTTTCGGTCCGTAGTTTTTTTGTTTGTATTTTTTACAATTCTCTCCATAGATTTATAAAATCTTAACAATTTTACGTAAAAAAATATGTTTGTCCAAATCTATATTTCCAATGGTTTTTGAGTATTATTAGTTTGACAATTACTCTGCTCTTTAAGTTATCAGGCAAAAAATCTGTTTACCATGGCAAATAGACTGAAGTTGCCACAAAGCTTAACAATGTAAGTTATAGAACTTTACAGGAAAGTTAATATTGGGAGTAAATTAAAGAATTAAATGAAAAATAAAAAAGATAAAACCCATCATGTAGTTTATCAAACTAGCTGTCGCCAGTAGTCGAAATTCGACCAATTGTGTCAATATCTCTGACAGGTTAAGTAACCTGAAAATTTTATCGTGACATTCTAGGGAGAATAGCAATTACGCGGACCGGATCCAGATTCGGAACCTCTGTGTGATAGTTTCCTCGAAAATCCTAAATGACGGTCTTACATCTCGCTTCTACAAGTAAGTAACGAAATTCAAGTTTTTTTCAGACATAATTCATAGGACTTTATTTTTGTTCAAATTCATCATTCTTAATTTGATATGACAACAATTCAACCGCTAATGGGCCACCTTCCATATTTGTTTTTCCCTGTTTAGCTATAATTGCACTCAATTCTCTAACATTTATTAAAATCCTCATTATAGTAATTCAATCTCATTATATATTTCCACCACCCTGTATATGCAACTGCTCATGGACCACGCATAATATTTTTTAACATTTTTGAACCACCCGCTAAACCACTCTGTATTTGCCACTGCCTATGAGCCAACGTATTTACTCTTTTTGTTTATGAAATTTTTAACTATCTTCTGTAACTATAATTCTACTCCGACCTACATTTCAATCATCATATATATGGAACTTTTCGTGGGCTACTCTATAAATCATTTCCTTTTCTAACATTTTTTTGTCATCATCCTGTATATCTATAATTCCTCACCATATATTTCATCTTTCATCTTTCTATATATACAACTGCTTATGGGTTACAAAATGTTGCATTTCCATTTCCTCCACCCTGTATATGACTCTCTGTATAATATTTGTTCCACACCCTGTAGATATGTAATTCTACTGCGCCTTCTATTCCAAGAACCCTGTAAATTCAACCGCTAATGGACTTCCCTATATAATTATTTTATAGTTATAATTCCACAGTACTCTATATTTTAAACTTCCTATATATGCAACTGTTTATGTGCCACCCACGAAAAAATGATTTCTAACATATCTGGAATCGCCCTGTATAATTATAATATACAATCATTACTCTACCACAAAACAATAACAATGTTTGCATGCCACTTCCAGAAGTACATGATCTAAGTATATAACAGCATCGGTCCCTATATATATAATTATTCAATGTTTTGAGTCTGATGGCGGCGGCACATTCAGTTGTTTGGCTTTGACATTATGGACGTAATTATTATATTTTATTTAATGAATGAACCAATATTGTCTTCTAAACGTTGTTTGTGGCATATTCTTGATTACTTTTAAGTTTTTTTCGGGGAATAACACCACAATAGAAATAAAACTACGTATATTGCAGGAATACCAAACGTTTCAAAGTCTATTCTGACTTCGTTGTCAATGGCTTTATATTTATTGATGTGATTGCAAAATAAAAATTTGATTTATGTGAACCAATATTATAAATTAAAATTAGCATTTTGCACTGAAGGTCGTCAGTAGCTACTAAACAAGGCAAAAATGAAGAAAATCGGTTGAGGAGAAAATGGTACCCAATCGTTTTGTCTTTGCCTATTTATATATGGATAAAAGTGCTAACTATGAGGAATGCAAATATATTTTTTTTCATATTTTAAAATATTTTTTTAAAATACATTTTTTGGATAAAAACTAGAAATATAATAACAAGTGAGGCCTTGTTATTTTAATTTTAGACGGTAAATTAAAAAAATAATAAAAAATAAAAATTTTATTTATTGTCAAGCACATAATGTAATAAAGCAGAAAAACGGTTTCCTTATAAGAAATAAAAGGATTTTTTTTTTGTAGTTTCTTCTAAAGATACAAAATTGTAAAAACTTCCCCCTGTATTTGCGAACGACTGAACCTAAACTTTGGAAAAAAGAGAATATAAACCCTCACTCCAAATTTACATTAAATGAAATTCTAATAAAAATAGGGGAGGGAATTTTGTTTAAACTAAAGTGGAAATAAAACTTTATTTTTTTAATACTAATTAAATAATATATTATATTAGCATTTTTAAAATAATTTCTTAAAAAGTTTTATATGATTATAATTCAGGCTAAAAGGTTAAATAGATTCACTAAAAGTTTATTGGTAAAATAAAGCGACAATTCTAATATTAATTTCGCGGCACAAATTAGGAAATTGAATAAATATCTTGTTAACGGTCCATTTTGAGAAAATTATACAATGGGAAATTAATTTTCCAAAAATTTCTTAGAAGAACTCATCGCCATATCGATTATAAGCAATGTCTATTCACGGAGAGTTTATACTTCCGTTTTATTGATGTCTCTGCACTTTACAAAACATATGATCAGGCATTACGAAAAGGAAATCAGGCCGATAACCTCCTTTCTTGACACCGCTTGGCACAACCCAAGTCTATGATGTCCCGGCTTGCCAGTTATGGTTTTGTTTTCCATTCATTATTTGCAGGTTAATGCTTTCCTTTTAAGTAGCAATTGTAGGTTTCTTCTTTGAGTGTATCTTCTGTTATTCTGTCAATTAAATTTTCATGTAGATATTTATACTGCTTCTATCAACTATTTCAGCAAAACAAAACATCGCGTTTGCCTTTTCTTATAGCATTTTAATATACAAGGTGTAAACGGTTTGAGTGCAAAGATTTTGAGGATCAATACTTCGGGTAGAAACAAATCAAAAAGCTTTATAACATTTTCAGAAGTAGATTATAGTTTTGCAAAAAAAAATAGTTACAAGTTAGGTAGCCTTTTACAACGAATAATAGACTATTTCCGGTTTCAAAATGCTTGTCAAGCTAAATATGTAAATACTCAATAGCTTATACACATTTAATAACTGTATTAACAAAGAAAATTAATTTAAACTAAATATTCTGTTATAATTTGCAGTATGCTTATCCGAAAGTGAAAGTGATTTGCGTGATATTCGATGTAGACTTCGTGCTCTGATTTTCATTTTAAAAAATAAATTATGAAAATAAATAAAACCGCGTGTGGATTATCAGTTCAAGTGCAAGAGTAGTAGTTTGTGACAAACAATAGCAGATTTTACAATTAGGGAAAGACTAAAAATTTTATTAGTTTGTGTAGAAAGCAGATGTAATATCAAAAATGTTGAATTTTGAATATTTGCTATGAAGAATCCGTTTGTCCTCCTAGACCCCGACTCTTGAAATTATGCGACGGATGACGTCAGTCGAATGAAAACTAATGGAAAACGGTATTGTCGAAAATGTGTACGATCGCAGGACCCCATAAATGCATTTATGTAAAACAACTTCTAAATCTCACACCTATAATCAAGCCAATTGATCGCATCTATTGGGTCACTCATCTCGAGACTCTAACAATTCAATCAGATGATCATCATTCGGCGCATTTCGTCACCCCAATATTTTAACCTAACACTATCGCCCCTGTCAAGCATGTTTGTGTTCTGTGTATGGTTTCCCTATTTAGTGTTCTATGCATTACATATTTTGTTTGTATATAGCATCCACTGAAGTTCATCAAACCAACGGTTCCCCAATTATTATTCCTCAATCGAGGTCTTAATTGGTGGTTGCCATTTTAGAATTTGTCTCAATTTAGAGAAAGATTTTAAAGCCCTACTTACAACACATTTTTGGGCAACTACATTTCAAATTTGGGCAATTTGTTAGTTGCTTCCAATGACGAAATTATTCTAAATTTACGTGTATATTTACATAAAAATATATTTCGAACTTAACTTTGCTCATAACGCTTGCTCAGTGATGCAATCTACCTTTACATGCCATCTTGCAATACACACTCTTCTCTTTACTCTCATTTCCACAAATACAAGGATAATGCTCCTTCAAGATTTCAAGAGGCCGTCTCATCTAAAACTATTTCGTTCATAAAAACAGTTCTTCTGCATACAAATAAATAATACCTACATTGATTGACAACGACTCAAGAGTTGGAGTTGTAATGTCTCCAAAATGGACAGGAATACACAGACAGTTAGTTATCCGTGCAATTTTTAGAAATTGTCCCTATTACACTTTGTCTCTAATACAGATTTGAAATATTTGCCTGCTACACAAAGGAAGTGACGTTAGAAAATTCCAAGAAGCAACAACAATTAACAATCCTATCGAAATTACTTATGTGTTTAGTGTTTCTTGCATTTTATTGATGTATGATTTTAATAAATTATGCATATTCACAAATTTTATGTGATTTTTGTGTTCATTCATTCGTACCCATAAAGGTAAAGATGTTGTCCAATGTAATATTTATTACTTGTGTTCTAAACATTGTTTGTGGCATAATCTTGATTACTTTTATGTTTTTTGGGCAATAACACCACAACCGAAATAAAACGACGTATATTGAAGGAAGACCAAACGTTTCAAAGTCTATTCTGACTTCGTTGTCAATGGCTTTATATTTATTGATGTAAATTACAAAATGAAAATTTGATTATGACATTTAAATTGACATTGGAAAATTTGTTGTTTTTAAATATACAGCTAGCACAAATAATTCTAAAGATCATGTATTGTAGTTAAACCGCTTTCAAATTAGTAGAATTTGAAAAACTTGTCTTAAGAATTTATAAGTGGCTTTCCTAGGACAAAAATGCGATTAAAGAATTCTATTGTTTCAGTGATCCCGTTAACGTCATAAGGGAAAACCTAGGAAAAACCCTATGAACTATCCCGATACTGGGTTGTTCAAAAGGAGATGACCATTAATAATTTCTTCCTTAGTTGTCGGTAACCAAGTACGATTAAATTCTACAGAAGCAGAAGCGATACAATCGTCTTCATTCAAAAGAATTAAGGCAGACTATTTTATTTTGAGTTATGTTGTTCTTTGTGAAGTATAGTTGAATTGTCAAATCGTATTTTATGACCTAAGTCCCAAGCATGTTCACAAATTTTCAATTTTTCAAATTGTCATTTATTTATGTGATTCTTGTGTTTATTTATTCTTACGTTTAATGATCTGGATGTTTTTCCAATATAAAATTTATTGCATTCGCAAGGAATCTTATATATGCAGTTTTTTTAGTTCTGGGTTTTGTTGGTTGGTTTTGTTACAAGAAATACACTGAAATCTCTAATATCGAAAACAAAACCAACCAACAAAACCCAGAACTCAAAAAACTGCATATACAAGATTCCTTGCGAATGCAATAAATTTTATATTGGAGAAACATCGAGACCATTAATCGCACGATTAAATGAACACAAGAATTACATAAACGACAATTTTAAAATCGAAAATTTGTGAACATGCTTGGAACCTAGGCCATAAAATACAATTTGACAATTCAACTATACTTCACAAAGAACAACATAACACAAAACGAAAAATAAAAGAGTCTGCCTTAATTCTTTTGAATGAAGACGATTGTATCGCTTCTACTTCTAATTTAATCGTATCTGGTTACCGACAATTAAGAAAGAAATTATTAATGGTGACCTCCTTTTGAACAACCCAGTATAGGGATAGTTCATAAGGTTTTTACTAGGTTTTCCCTCATGACATTAATGGGATCACTGAAACAATAGAAATCTTTGATCGCATTTTTGTCGAATGTGCTATCTTATAACAAAGTCGTACCTAGGAATGCCACTTATAAATTCTAAAGACAACTCTTTCAAATTCTTCTAATCTGAAAGCTGTTTAACTATAATAATCATGTATTAGAATTTTTTGTGCTACCTGTATATCTAAAAACAACAAATTTTCTAATGTCAATTTAAATGTCATAAATCAAATTTTCATTTTGCAATTTACATCAATAAATATAAAGCCATTGACAAGGAAGTCAGAATAGACTTTGAAACGTTTGGTTTTCCTTCAATATACGTGTCGTTTTATTTCGATTTTGGTGTTATTGTTATATTTATTACATTGGCAAAGAATTTTGTAAACGCAGATTTTAGATGTATTTGTTAGTTTTGTTTTAGGTTATAATAGATTTCGGTGTATTTATTGTCTTAAATGCTGTATTAGCCCTTGTTATATATAGCTACTGACTAGGTGCTTACCTACATGAGTAATTAATGTGCTATGGTGTTGATAATTATATTCTACATTTTACACTAAGCCACACAAAAAAATTCGTAGCTTAATTAAAACCAGTCAAAGTAGTTACTTTCATAATTATGATACTATTTTTTCGAGATTATGACAATGTATTGTTTCTAAGCGATAATCCTCATCAGTTTCGCTTCCATCGCCCATCCTTATTTAAATCTTCCCTTAATCTTTTCTGTTCCTTTTCTCATATTTGTTTTCGAACTTTTGTTCTTGGTGTACTCTATAAAGTGCAGACTTTTGCCCTTTAATAAAATCGTTATGACTTGCTATGCCGTTTACGATTTCATCATGCGTAACAAACGAATCTGCGCATCCATTTTACGACTGGATTCTGATGATAAACCCTTAAAAGCCTAATATTTATTATCTTTTCCCTCAATAAATTTTTTATTTTAATCTAATTTTACCGTCCACGACTCCCAGCTTTGATAATTACTGACATTTTATTATCTATTATCCGTTATTCGGATTTTACGATTTATAAAATTTTATTTATTCGAAAAGCACACGCTACCAACACGTCATTCAATTAAAGGCTTGAAAAGTTTCATCAATTTTTATTGAAGCCGAACATATCCACCATTATTATATACATTTGACGTAATAAAAATATTCCTATTAAAATATAAAACGCCAACGGTGAGATTTACGGCTCGTTTATTAGACCTGATGTGGTAACTCGCGCTATATTATACATTGTATGCGGTTTCAGTGTGTCGTAAAGTGCTGAGAATATGGCCCTAAAAAAGCCATAGAAATTGTGTTTGAGCATACGGACTTTTAGTTAGCTGCGACGAAAATAGGAAATTACTTGCTGCATTCAATTTAATGGAGAAGAGACTTCAGATATGCAATTAAAGTATCAGAGATCTGTAGTAGTTAGAGAAAGGTCGGGACTGGAATGAGGGTGAAGCAACTTTCAGTGGAAAACCCAAGCAAGAACCCTTCGTCTACGGAAGCAGCAAAAAATCCACTAAAAAGTACGTCATTGACAAAACCATCATTGTCATTTTCATCATGGCAGCGCACTCTCTCTATGGCACGGATTGCGTTCCTTTCGGGGAAAATTCACCAAACCCCAGATATCCTAGATATCAAAAGGGTTTAGCTCTGTGGGAGCCCTTGCCAGGTTTTCGGGCCGGTGATTGGAGTCATGGCGGCAGTTTCCCATGAATTTCCTCACCGTCCAGGCTGTTCCTAACACAACGGCTTCTTGCATTTGTCGGTAAAGATGTTCGTGTAGACCGAGATATTTTAAATTGTTGGGACAACTCCTGTCGTTAACATAACAATTCGTACAGTCCGTGTGTTGTTCATGTCCCATTGAGTCTTTATTTCAAATTCCAACCAGCTAATTTGGTTATTGTATCAGCCTGCTTGATATTTATATTATTGTTGTTGGGAATTGCTATGTCAATTAAAGTTGTTTTGCGAGATACTTTATCTACTGAAACTATATCTAGTCTATTGTGAGCAACACTCCGATCAGTCAGTATGGTGTAGTCCCAGTACAGCTTGTAGTTGTTACTTTCTAAAACAGATTCTGGTTTGTATTTATATTATGTTAATCTCACCCACTGTGATGATTCAAGTTTCAGTGCTAGTTCCTAGTGCAGTATTTTTGCCACAGCATCGTGTCGTTGTTTGTATTCATTTGCAGCGAACGCTTGACAACCTCCTGTGATATGATGGATAGATTCAGATGTTTAGCAACCGTACCTGCATCTGTCGTTGTTAATAAAAGGGCCTTTAATGGTTGTACTTTAGATAGTTCTTAGTTGGAATTACTTGATATGGAATTGCCAATATAAAGCCTTCTGTTTCAGGGAACATATGACCAGAGATCAACCAGTATTTATTTTATTTATTTATTTATTTATTTTGTATTTCAGCCATTACAAATGGATATACACGTCATGATAAATTGAAAATTAATTACAATTGTAATGTGCATATAAACATATACACACATATACACATACATATGTACACATATATACACATATATACCAATAAGCATTACACAAGTTACACATACATATTTAAAAACAAATTTTAAAGACAAATTTAGAACATAATAGAATCTTCTAAATACTCAGAAACAGAATAGTAACATTTTTCTAACAACATTTTTTTTAAGTAAATTTTAAATTTCCTGCCAGTGAGTATTTTCAATTTATTAGGTATATGATTAAACAATTTTGTGGCAAAACAGTAGGGTGAATTCTCATACAATGTGGTATTATGTTTTCTACTTTGTATTCATCATTATACCTAGTAGGGTAATGATGGACACTGGAGTTTCTAACAAACTTATTACTATTGCTTTTACAAATGAAATACATTTAAATATAAATATAGATGGTACGGTCAAAATACGTAATAATAGACGTCTTTTTTGTGCTAGAAATACACGGATAGCGTAAGGAGAACTACCCCAAAGCATGGTATTATATGAAAGATGGCAATAAGCGAGGCTATAATAAATGTTTATAAGATAGTTTGTTGGTAAAGTATATCTTAGATTGATTATTGCAAAGTAGGCATTGTTTAGTTGTTTGCAAACGAGATTTATATGAGAGATCCATCTTAAGTTGTCGTTTACATTGACACCCAAAAATTTTGTTTCCTTTTTGGTGTCTACTTCGATATTATCTATATTAATTCTAAGTGATGGGGTATATTTCCTATTATAAAATGTTATGCCAACAGTCTTGTCAATGTTTAAAACAAGGTTTTTTTTACCACACACAGTTTTTAAAAACCTGGACAATGTGACACATTTTTGCTTGTAATTGCTCAGGGTTCTTTGCTGAGACCACTATAGATGTATCGTCAGCAAAAAGCACAATTTTTACGTCATGTAAGTTCATATTGAGAGGCATATCATTTATATATAGTAAAAATAAGAGTGGACCCAACACAGACCCTGTGGAACACCCATATTAGCTCATGCATTTCTGAAGTTGTATCATGTATTTTGACACAAATTTCTCTATTTTTTTAAAACGACATGTGATAATAAAAAATCACCTCTAAAACCTAATCGGTGCAGCTTATGCTCAAGAAAATTGGAATTTAAACAGTCAAAAGCACGAGACAGATCGAAGAATAGACCTGCAACTTGTTCACCCTTGTCCAAGCTTTTGTACACATAACTGAAAAAGTAGTTCGACGTTGCACTGTCGATATAATCTGGGTTGATGTCACTAATGTGTCTTCCATGAAGTGGCTTCTCTTTCTATTTTGAGGAGTTTTTGATCAGTGGTCTGGTGGTGTAATTGGACGTGTTGTCCTGTCAGTCACAGTGGTGTTGAGTCATCAACCTGTCATATGATTCTGTGTAGATCAGAAAATTCCGCGAGTTTCTGGAAATGACTACGTAAAATAGAAATTTTTTGATCATTTTTCATCATTATCATTATCATCATCATCACCATCTTCATCATCACCATCAGTTTGGCTTGTATCTTAAGCTAATTTTCCATCTACCAAAGGCCGCCTTTACTAAAAAATGAAAATGCCTAAATCAGAAACTGCGAAATTAGTGAATTCCACTAAAATAACAAACTCGGGTTCTTCGGGGAAGAGAAGAAGTAGAACTCGTTTCAATGTTAGTATCTTTAACTTTTTGATGGGCTTTTACAATTTTCCCTAATTATAGCTGAATTACTTGAATAAATGATACACTTAGTACACTATTAAATGGCCTTTATCCGACCTTTAAAAGGATAAATACCCTGCATCATACTTTCATGAATGAATTAAAAATATTAAGCTCCAGGATCAGTATCTTAAGTTATTAGAGAAGTTCAATTTAGTAATTATTTATAGAAATTTTACGATACCACAAAATCAGTTTAAAAAAATTATAAAATTGAAACTACTTAAAAATACTTCAGAACAAAATACAGATTGAATTAAAGCTTTTTGGTAATATATTAATCAAAACGTTGCTCCTTACGTATTCCACGACGAATGAGTTACCAGGGTAAACACTATAATAGTCCACAGAAAATAGTAAGTACCTTTGCACAATATTTTAATAATGTTTTCAGCTCAGATATTTCCATAGACGTATTTCGATAGCAAGTTTATCTAAAAATGATATTAACAAATCATCAAAACGCTTTAAAGATTTTAAAGTTTGACTTCACGGCATATGATTCCCAGTTTCATGGTTAGGCACAGATCACCAGTTTTGGGCTTACAGGATATGCACCAGTTTGACCATCACCTTTATTTATACTATTTAATTTAACTCTAAAACCGGATATCTTCCCACAGCACTGAAAACTGCCTAAATCTCTCCAGTGCACAAATCCCCCCAACAAAGATATAACAAACTGTAGACTTACAGTCGCTTTTCGAATTTTCCAAAGGTATTTGAGACTTGCACTTATGATCAAATGTTTCCTATCGCCAAAACATATATATCGCCAAACCAACAGGGCGTTAGGCTATATAGATTCGCAAACACCAACTTGTCTCTTTTCATCCAATTCACAGTTGCACCCATGACTCTAAAAGGTCGGTAAACCTGGTTTATACCGACTTTAGCGGAGGTCTGGATAAACCTTTTTATGTACCCTTGAGCAATTTATGACCTATAATGTATCAGAAGTACTACAAGAATCAACCAAAGATCCACAAAAATATATGAATTTAGCGGGCGACTATGAGAGTAGTATATGAGACCCTAAAATCCAGAATTTAGAGTAAATACCATGTCACAGTATCAAAATCACGAAATAGTAGCGATATTGTTATCGGAAGAATGTGTAATGCGGGTAAAAACCCTAAAACCCAGAAAAATATGAATTCAGCGGGGGGGGGTTCCGTCAGACTACCAAAATTACGAACTAGTATCAAACAATATCCAGAAAAAAAAGGAAATTTGGGGAGGGGGTAACCCAAAATACTTACAGATTTAGCGGGAGTGAATGCCATTATAGTATCAATCATCAAAGAACCCATATAGGTATTCCAATTTCGAGGCGGGGGTAATACAAAAATAAACCGTGTATATACTTGAGTATGTATATATGTGTAAACTATATAAACTCGCTGTAACTGCAATGTTGGGGAAAGGCAGATTGAGACCCTTAGTTCAACCTAGAACCAAATTTTCATTATTTTCATTAATTTTTTATTTTCTTTCTTGGTAATAGCTTCTAGACAGGTGTCGAAACGTCGTGTATTTCATAATTTTAGATGCAGTTCTCAGCCGGAACCTAGCCCAGTTCATCATTGTTTTTGTTAAATGTGGAATTATAAAATAAAAATCAACGCCTATATCTAAAGCAAAGATTACAATAATTAAAATTAAAAGATGTTTTAAGAGAGTCATACTCGACCTTGGGCTCTGAAAACCGCATTTTAATTTGTCGGTGCCATCGAAATTTCCGAGAAGAAAATTTCCCTCAAGACACAAAAGACAAAAGAAAAATTTCGTGAGAGTATCACATCTTTCAAAGAAAAGTGGGTTAAAAGTTTTAAAATTAAACCTCTAGTGTAATTCGTAACAAAACGGCGTATATTTTTAAAGGGCTTCTAACTAAAGTTTCAAGGGCCAGGTTCGTTACCCTTTCACTTCAATGACACTCGTATACTTGTACTTTTTTTCTCCCCTTTGACTTGATACCCTATAGTGGAGCACGATGAAGGATATACGACCTAGTTTTCCCCCAGGCAGAGCAAATACTTCAATGTTTCCCACCTGCCACTTAGAAAAAATGGGGAAAAATTTCCAGGGCGGCATTTTTTCTATATCACGTGTCATTGGTATTAAAACGATTACTGAGAATTAAGTAAATCTAGTAGGAAATCTCATTTGCAATTTGTGGGCTCATTAGTAGAGGAACAGCGTGAAATATTACTAAATAACGACATCTAGCGTTTTCAGGAAATTTAGCATACCAAATCCGGAGTTGTACTGTGTAACCTCTAGCACAGAACTCACAAAATATAATTCGTAGGTTAACTAAGATATATCAAAAGCAATTATGATATTTTCTTGTCGAAATTTTACAATCCATTGAACACAAGACAATAAATTGTTTCCTGCATCAACTCAACTGATTGAAATCTTTAATATTTTTCAGTATAACTCATGTTCTTAGTTTAACATTGCTTGTTCTACCATAATGCATTATTTCTATCCTGATAAATTTGACAGGAATAGCTTTTTCGTTTAGAGGTTTCCATACGATGCAATGGGAAATACTATTAAAAGCTCTTTCAGGGTCGACGAATATTAGATATAAAGGTGTTCGAAATTCTATCGACTGCTGTATACTGATTCATAGAGTATTAATTTGACCTAAACATGAACGGTTC
The DNA here is from genome assembly GCA_034190945.1 of Octodonta nipae. Classification (NCBI taxonomy): domain Eukaryota; kingdom Metazoa; phylum Arthropoda; class Insecta; order Coleoptera; family Chrysomelidae; genus Octodonta; species Octodonta nipae. The sequence goes on along the minus strand of CM067221.1, from coordinate 109,107,115 downwards.
TCTCAAAAATCGGCCTGATTCCTTCTTAGCGTTCGTTTTGTAGGTTCTGAAGTGAATGATTGATACCAAAACTTTATGAATGGTGTTCAACAAAACATTCCTCACCGTTATGACAAAGCGTTGTTTGACCTTTTTGGGAAGTTTTAACAATTAAGCCTTGCTTCCAGGGAAGATGTCATTCTCCCATGTTTTGGTTAGTAGTGGGTGTCGGTTTCTGTCGATATGGCTGGATCTGCTTTACTTAGGTCTGCAGGGATGTTGTCCTGGCCGGCTGCTTTAATGCCCCTTAACGCTTTATAGTCTTTTCATTTTTTCTTTTGCTTTGATTGGGACCGCCGTTAATAGCCAGTGCTGTTATCCTCCCGGGACTCATCGACCTCCTGTTTATGTCAGCATTTCTTGATCCTAGTAATTCACTAAAGTGACCTCTCCATCGATTCAGCTGTTCGTGAATTGTTATTAGTAATCCTTCAATACTGCGCCTGTAACTGTTGGGTTATGGGTTTCTCTCCTTTGCCGCTAACAGGTTTTGTGATCTTGTACTTGTT